>CM056951.1:29225882-30521715 GCA_029856935.1 Cyclocarya paliurus
GAATTGAATTGAGGACAGGACTTGGCAATATGGCCCAACTGATCACAGAGTTGGCATTTGGGCTGGTAACGCCGATTGGAATTATTAGGCCTGCCAGAGTTGTTGTTGGAGCGACGTCCATCACGTTGGGCTCCATTAACGTGTCGGCTTGAGCTGGAGCCTTGAGGCCCACGGACAGAATCATTTTTCTTGAAGGACCACGATTGACTCTCCCTTGTGCAGACTGCTTCGTCTTCGTGAAGTTGGCAAAAGCAACCAGTTCAGTTGCTGTGTTGCGGCTTCCAAGCGCCTCAGATAGGCTTCGTGTCCAACCAGAAGGTCGTGCAACTCCTCAAAGGCTAGTGATGATTCTCGAGCTCGAATAGGCGCTGCAATCTCCCGAAAATCTGGACCTAAACCATTCAACACATAAAGAGTTAGGTCATCATCCGAAATTGGATGATCAATAATGGCTATTTCATCAGCCAAGGCCTTCACAGCATGGAGGTATTCTGTGATTGACTGAGTTCCACGCTGGATTAAGGTGAGTTCCTCCTTTAACTGCATAGCTCGAGTTCGGGACTGGCTAGCGTATAAATTGTTGAGCTTTTTCCAAGCTTCATGAGAGGTCTTTGCCGTAGCAATGAGGGGGATGATTGAGGGAGATGTAGATGCTAAAATAGCACTCAGGATAAGTTTATCTTGTCGGACCCAATGGGTCTTATGCAGCTCATCAGCGGCAATACTAGCGGAAGAGGGACACCGAAGGGTGCCTTCAACATAGTCAAGTAAATCGTAACCAATGAGGAGTGCTTCAAATTGAGCACGCCATTGAGGAAAGGTGGAGGAAGTTAACTTTTCATTGATTTGGGCAGTGATGTTGAGTGCAATGAGTGGTTTATCTGCTGCGGAATGAGGTTGGGTGTTGAGATTAAAGTTTGGATTTTGATCGGAGGAAGAAGACATGGCAGTGATTTGGATCAGTGACTCGTTAGAGATCATCTCTTCTGATACCATGTAAGAGAATAGATATTGATGTGATTTTCAATGAATAGATTTTCCACACATTTCATTGATAGAAGTTCTAAAATATATACAGAGTGATTGAGAGTCTAATTTAGGAAACATATAAACGGTAAGGCTAAAACTAAGCTACTGTTACAATATACAGCTGTAGAATTCAAACTTAGAATCATCTCCAAAATATAGAATTAATGACAGAATATTGGACATGATTTTAGGCTAGACATGCTCTGTTTTGATTTGAATGGGATCCTCGCATGCTTCCCTTATAAAACATCTCAAGCCACTTGACGTAACATACGAGGAAAGTGTGCTGAAGATCCCTCCTCTTTACATCGACGATTACAAGGGCACTGTGTTTCGCAACACGGTGGCATTCGAGAAATGCCACCACAGTTGCCATCTAGACGTAACAACGCACTTATTTTTCTTTGACGGACTCATTAACTCGGCCAAGGACGTGGGACTTCTCCATTGTGATGAAGTTCTTCACCATTCTCTGGGCAACAACAAAGAGATTGCGAAACTTGTAAACAAGATCTGCAAGGAGATTGATATGGATGTAGATGAGTCATATCTATTCATGGTGGTGGATGAGGCCAACTCTTTCTTCGGTTCTCCTTAAGGGAAAGCGAGAGCAGGATTGGTGCGGCACTACTTCAGCAGCTGGGTGGTAGGGATCTCAACTCTAGGTGCAGTTTTTGCTATTTATCTCACCCTGATTCAGACTGCCTCCAGAGTGGCAGGCGCCCGGGATCCCTCGAAAGATGTCAACTTCTGCTCGCATCTGAAAGATTGCTTGTTGCTTCCTTTCTTTTGTACCAAATAAACCTCGCTCGGCCAGAGGAAATGAATCCTTGGCGTAACCAGCTAGCTGGCTAGCACGACTCTCGAAGGAAATGTTTTGTTCTTTATATGCACCAAAATGTTTGTAATGTTTTGTTCTCACCTTTGTTTCTTCTAATTGGAATCAGCTTTGTCATCTCTATGGCTTAAACAAAACGTTTGAAAGTTGCTTTAAAAGATTGGAATCGCTTGATTTTTGGTAATGTTTTTCAAAACCTTGCTGATTTACGTGATAAAAAACAAGTTGTTGAACTCTTTTTGCAAGGAGTTGCGCTTCAGGCCGGATGGGTGCCAAACTCGTATTCCCACCGGCCAATAGGAATATGCCATGTAGAGATTTTATGGAAGAGTAAAATAAAGTGAAATGCACTGGATTACTTCTCTCCTTCTCTCTCCCTCTCCCTCCTAAATCTGAGTTCACTTCTTAGCCAAACACAAAATCACATCTCTCCCTCTCCCTCTGCCTCCCGAATCTGGGTTGTCAAACACAAATGAAGTGAAGAAACCAATTTTAAGCACTCGATTTAGCTTGGCTTGTTTAAATCCATTTTGGAGGATGTTATCGTTTACTTCAAAGCATTTAATTAATTTTTGTCTATTTATATATAGTTCTTGTTTTTTAGTTGGGGGGAAGGGGGATGGTATTTTGCTGGAACTTGTGTTTTATTCGAGGGAAGAAAAAAGGGGAACGATTGGATTTGAGAAAAGCAAATATCTCCAACAGTGCTTATTATTTTATTTTTTTTAAAAAATAGACAGGTTTATACAAACAAAAGAAAGTTCTTATCATCTATTCCTTCTGAGGCATCCATTATATTCTTTACAGTGAAAGACATATCCGTTGTGTGGTTATAGTAGGGCGCAAGCACTCAGTAACGTTGCCCGCATATATAGGGTCCAGAACTGTGAACTTTTAGGTTAGAGTGTAAGAAAAATCAAACCCTGTAATCACCCAGATTCGGGAGGGAAAGGAAGAGGGAGAGAGATTAAGAGAGGTGATTTTGTGTTTGGCTGGGAACTCGAAATGAACTTAGATTCGGGAGGGAGAGGGAGAGGGAGAGAGAATGAGAGAAGTAATTCTTCTGAACAAGATCCAGTACATTTCACTTCATTTTACTCTTCCATGGAATGCCTACGTGGCATATTCCTATTAGCTGGTGGGAAGACATGTTTGGCACCCATCCGACCTAAAGCTTTTTCCTTTTGCAAAACTCTGCTCTTAATTATAATATGGTCATTTTGCAAAATTTAGAAAAAGAGTACAGTGACAAACTGCTCCAAGAATAAATCTTTTATAAGCAAAAATCTAGAATTAAATGGTTATGTGAGGGTGACAAAAACACCAATTTCTTCCATCAAATGGTTGCTCACGAGAGAAAAAAGACTTCTATTACCTCCCTTACTCTCTCCGATGGTTCTTCCTCCTCTAAGCATAAGATTATCCACTCAGCTGCTGTGGATTTCTTCAACAATTACTTAACTATTTCTCTAACTCACTCTTCCATCTCTTTGTTTGATTTAATTACTAATTTGGTTTTTGATGATGATAACACTTTGATGCTCAAACTTCCTTCGTTAGAAGAAGTAAAGCAAGTTGTCTATAGCATCACTTTAGACGACTCAGCTCCTGGTCCGGATGACTTATATTTTTATTTTACACCTCTTGTTGCTCTATTATCCATCTAGACCTCTCTAGAAAACCAGTTCACAAGACTTTTGTAGGTTTTGCTTTCCCATTTGGCTGCATGGCAACCATTGTTGGCCAGCCTCCCCTGGCAGGTCCTCCACAATCATTCACCGAACTTGTCTCAGCTGTGCCTTAACCTTTGCTGGAGATGGTTGTCCCTTTTCGTCATCCAAAAACTATGGATGGTGAACTCTTTTTCACGTTTTCAATATAAGAGATTGATAAAACAATCGAACCTTTTCAGTACTCGATGGTGGTAAAATTCCTCAAGCAAAGGCCTTCTTTAAACTCCATTCATGCGTTCATCAGAAATCGTTGGGGCCTGTTGTCTCTGCTATACAACGGCCTTGCAATGTGTTTATTCGAATGGCAAATGAGAACGACTTCAACAAGGCTCTATCAAGGAAATCATGCGAAATGGATGGAGTCCCTTACTGATCCTTTGCATGGAAGCCAGATTTTGACAAGTTTTTTGAGCCTCCAAGTGTACCAGTATGGGTGTTTCTTCCGGGGTCTCCCAGCAAACTACTACCATGCCTCCATTTTGAATATGCTTTTGGCACTGTTTGGGAGATTTATCCACCTCGATATATCGACGTCTTGTGCAACCAGAACCGACGGGGCTAGGGTGTGCATTGAAGTTGACTCCTCAAAGGAACCAATTTCTCAATTTTGGATTGGCCAACTTGGGTTGCTGAGCAGTAGGCGACAGGAGGTAGTGTTCGAGACCTTGCCTGCTTATTGTTCTTCCTGCCATTGCCAAGGATATAATCTGAGTACTTGTTGTAGAGACGGAAATGATAAAAAAAAATAAGCAAAAAGGAGGAAAAGTGTGGGTAAAAAAATGAGTAAAAAATGATGTTGATGAAGAGAAGGTAGAAGGTGTATCAATTATGCATGACTCAGTGCCAAATGAACAAGGAATAGTGCTTGATTCAAAGCAAGGTGAAAGACGGACAGTGCAAGTTGAACCTTTGAGGGAGTCCCTGACAAATTCGGTTGAAGCAAATGGATGGGAGGTTGCTATTGTGGATCCTACGGTGGATGGACTGTACGCACCGATTACAATTAATGAAGTCTCTTTTTTGGGATCAAAGGACCTGAGTAAGTCAGGAGCTATGGTATGTCATGTGGGCAATGAGCTGGTCGTAGGCGTGTCTAAAAATGCGGTGCCGCTGGAGGGTCAGCATGATGGGCAACCTATGTTGCATGCGTTGGGCCTAGATGGTTAGAGGGAGATTCACTGTGATGAGGATAATGTCAATGAGTTCCTTGTAACACCATCGGGCCTAGATGAGGCTGGGCCCGATCATCAAATGGTCACTATATTTTCTGAAGATCAGTTTAGTACTAAAACTTTTGGTATTGCTGCTAATGATGTTAATATCGATACTGAATTAAGGGATGAGTCCTAGTCAGACTATGAAACTGAAAGAGATAGATTAAAGAAGATACGAGAAAAGATTATTACACTAACTCCAAATGACTTGGTATTGGTAAGTTGCAAAATAGGAGGTCTACCTGGGTGGTCACTCGCCCCTCCAAACTTAATCTATGATTGGTCCGATTTTATTTTGGAATATTAAGAGAGTTGGCACTTCGCACTTATGTTTGAAAAAGTTGAAAAATAAATTCAAGCCCAATATTATAGCATTCGCTAAGCCTTTTATGTTGGAGGATAAAACTCCAATTTTTTTGGGGAAGTTAAATTGTGACTCTTTTGTCACAAATGAGTTGCATGGTGGAAAAATCTGACTATTGTGGAATTTTGTCGTTTCTGTTCATTGGATTGTTGGGTCAAATCAATTCCTTAGAGTGAAAGTAGAGGAAAATGGGCATAATTATGTTCTTAGCATTGTGTATGCTAAGTGCAATCAGTTAGAAATGAAGGTGCTTTGGGAGGATCTGGCTGCTATCGGCACTGAAGATCTTCCTTGGATTATTTGTGGTGATTTCAATTTTATCAAAGATCATTCAGAAAGAAGAGGCGGCCATCCCCGTCATCTTGATACGATGGAAGATTTTAACTTATGTAGTCAAACTTGTGGATGGTTGGACATGTCCTATAAAGGCTCTAGAATGACTTGGTGCAATGGTCAAGGTGGTCTGGCTCGCAGCTAGGCAACGTTAGATAGACTTTTCATTAATTCTAATTTTTTAATTTTTTTTCCTAATGTGTTTTATCAGGTTTTGGCCCACACTACCTCCGATCATTCTCCATTGGTGATTCAAATGGGTGAGGATCCTTTTAGGTATGGCCCTAGTCCTTTTCATTTTCAGTACATGTGGACTGATCATGTTAATTTTCTTCATATGGTTAAGGGGGTGTGGAAGCAAGAGGGGAATGGTTTTGGGCTTTTTAAATTATCTGGTAAATTGAAACGGATTAAAGTTGCCTTAAGGGATTTAGGACTAATACTATTTTTAGTGATTTAGATCATTAGATTGATCGTTTGGAAAATTGTCTTCAAGACCAATTTTCTATTGAAGATGATAATGATCTCTTGCTCGCCAAGATGGAGCTTTCTAGATAGCTGAGTAGAGAGAACATGTGCCTTTCTCACATGGCCAAGAAAAGTTAGTTGAAAGATGGGAACCAAAACTCAAAATTTTTTCATACTTATCTTAATGCCAAGTATCATAATAGGGTGACTAATATGTGTTTATCGGATGGTACTTCTCTTAATTCTCCACTTGGTATTCATCAAGCTGTTGTTGAGTACTTTAAGCAATTTTTGGGTGCTGGTAGTAGTAGGGATTTGCCGTCTCTAAGTGATTTGGATTCTTCTATGATTACCGATGTGGAATATCTAGCCTTTTGTAGTCACATTTCCCTTGAGGAGGTTAAAGAGGCGTCTTTTAGTATTTCCATTTATAGAAGTCTTGGACCGGATGGTTTTGGGTCTGGTTTCTTTAGGTTTTGCCGGGATCTGGTTAAAGATAATTTACTGGAAGCCATTTCTGATTTTTTCCTAAATCATTCATTTCCTAAATTTTACACTACTTCTTATATTGTCTTGATTCCTAAAGTGGATAAGCCAAATGAATTTGATAAATTCCTACCAATTAGTCTTTGTTTGGTGATTTATAAGATTATTGCTAAAATTATGGTGGGTCGTATGTCGAATTTGCTTGATAAGATGATTTGTTAGTCCAAAGGGGCTTTTCTCCTAGGTCGCAGTATCTTTGAAAATATTAGTCTTACCCAAGAGGTAGTCCATTCCATTTACAAAAACTCTTATGGGGAAAATGTTTTGGTTAAGCTCAACATGTCCAAAGCTTATGATAGAGTGGACTGGTACTTTCTTCTTCATGTCTTGGTGGCTTTTGGTTTCTCTCATCATGCTTGTGTTCTTTTTAAGTCCTGCATTTCTACGTCTTGGTTCTCTATTATGAAGAATGGTACTTCATTGGGTTTTTTTAAAAGGGATCGTGGTTTGAGGCAAGGCAATCTGCTTTTGCCCTATTTATTTATTATTATGCAAAAGGTGTTTTCTAGTTTGCTTAGGAATTCCTTTGATAATCGTAAAATTGGTCAATTTACTCAGGCTAGAGGCACTCCCCTAATTTCCTACCTTATGTATGCTGATGACATTATCATTTTTGCTAATGGTGGTAATAGATCCATGAGAAGCTTGATCCAGGTTTTAAGTCTTTATGAATCTTGGACAGGTCAAGTTCTTAATAAAGAGTATAGTGCTATTTATTTTTCTAAAAGAATCTCCATTCATGGGAAATCTTCTCTTTTGTGCATTACTGGTTTTTCTGAAGGATTTTTTCCTTTAAAGTATTTGGGTGTCCCTATTGCGTTCGGGAAACTAAAAGCTAGTGACATTGGTAAGCTGCTTGGGAAAATTAATAAGAAAATTGCGGGTTGGAAAATGAAAATGCTTTATGTAGGTGGTCAAACTATCATTCTCCGCCATGTTCTCTCGAGTATGGCTACTCATTTTATGGTTGTTTTACATGTCCCTCACACTGTGATCAAGGCTTTGAATTAGATTCTGAGTTCTTTCTTTTGGGGTGATTTTGAAGGGAAAGGGAAGAGAAAATAGATTTCTTGGAATAATATATGTAAGCCTACTGAGGAAGGTGGTTGGGTATTTGGGAGTTTGAGGACATTCAAAAGGCATTACATATTAAACTTGTTTGGCGTCTTATTAAGGGTCGGTCTTTATGAGTGGGTTTTTTTTAGAGCTAAGTATACCCAAATTAATCATTTATCTCTTTTGGTGCCTAATAAGGGCACTCAATTCTGGAAATCCATTGTCCGTTGTATCCTGGAGGTGTTAAATAATTTGAAATGGATTGTGTATGAAAGGAATATTTCCTTTTGGTTTGATAATTGGGAAGGGGGGTCCTCTTAGTTCCCAATATCCTATTCTTGAGCAACCTCTGTTGAAGATTAAATATTGCCGCATTGAAAATGGTTGGGATATTTCCTTAGAGGAAAGACTAGTGTGTTTTCAAAAAGTTTCTAAATTGTGTCAATTCTTGGCTAGGAGGAAGGACGGGCAGGAAATTTTAATCTGGTTGAAGGATAGTGATGGAAATTTTTTCACTAAAAGTGCTTGGGATTGTATCTGGAATAGGGTTCATTCTTTAACTTGGGCCCATTGGATTTGGCACAATTTCTTATCTAAGAAGATTTCTATTTTGATGTGGAAGGCCTATAATAACTGTTTGAGGGTTGACGAGAAGATTAAAAATGCAGGTGATGTTACTAGCTTGCAATTTCATATTTCTATCTACACTTCCTCAGACAAAGTATTATGAACAATATTCAAGCTTTTTCTTTCTAAATTATTCGAGTGAAGATGTCTTCTTGACATCTTGACAGCCTGCCAATGAGGAAGACATGGACAATGCATGAATTGACTCATTTTGTTGACAGCAAATGAAATGTCTGGGCCGAGTAAAATCAAGGTATTAAAGACTGCCGACAACACTATGGTAGAGTTGCGGATCTTCAAAGGAAATGTCGTCGAGAGCAATAAGTTTGATCTAGGCAGACATGGGGGTGGACACTGGTTTTGATTGGTGCATGTTAGTGCAAGATAACAGATCAGAGATATATTGTGTTTGGGACATGAATAAACCAATGGCAATACGAAGCACTTCTGTTCCTAGAAAATAATGTAGAGCACCAAGATCTTTAACAGGGAAGGATGATCTAAGAGCATTAATAAAATCAATAATAAAAACCGTATGAGACCCAGTCACAACAATATTATCCACATAAATTAAGACAATGATCGAAGCACTGGCAGTAGAATAGATAAAAAGTGATGAATTTGATTTGGAACTGTGAAACCCTAATGCTAACAAATTAGCACTCAGCTTAGAAAACCAAGCCCTAGGAGCTTGTTTTAAACCATAAATAGACTTGCACAATTTACAAATGTGAGTAGGGAAGTCAGAGTTTACAAATCCAGTGGGTTGTTGCATGTAGACGTCCTCTTCCTAGTCCCTGTGTAGGAAGGCATTTTGAATGTCAAGTTGGTGAAGAGGCCATCGATTTTGCACTACAATGAAAATTAGAAGGCAGATGGTGGCTGGTTTCACAATAGGACTAAAAGTCTCTGTGTAATCGAGCTCGGCTTATTAATGAAATCCCTTGGCAACAAGGCGTGCCTTGCGGCCTCAAGTGACCCACCAGCATGCCATTTCGTCTTAAGGACCCATTTGGATCCTAAGACGTTGAGAGTGGATGAAGTAGGGACAAGGTCCCAAGTATTATTTTGAAGCAGGGCTTGGAACTCAACAGTCGTGGCATCATGTCATTCCTGGTATTTAGAGGCTTTGGTATAGGAGGAAGGTTCCTCAAGAACCGGAGATGACGCCAAGAGAGTGAGGGAAAGGGATGGTTTGGGGGGAGGCCATGGAATAGTGCCATCGGAGCAGTGGAAAGGGCCGTGAATTTGTGACTTAGATCGGGTTATCATTGGGTGAGATGCCACAGGTCGAGAAGAGGGAGGTGAGGAGGGTACATTGGTTGATTACTAGAATTAGGGTTAGGTTGTGAGGAAGAGGAAGAAGGCGTAGTGAATAAGGAATTAGGGTTATGTTGTAAGGAAGGGGGCTCAGGTAGTTGAGAAGGTGAGGAAGATTGAACTGGGCCTAGGGGAGACACGGGAATGAGATGTGTGACCGGCTTAGACGTTGAGGAGATGGGCCCAGTAGGAATAATGGGGACTAAGTTATCAGAGGACCGAGTGAATGAGGGATGATGGCCCAGTTGTGGTGACAGATTGGACAAAGTCATGAAGGGAAAATGGGCCTCATTAAATCGAACATCTCGATAAATATAAGCCCGACTAGTAGGCATGTGGAGGAAATTATATCTTTTGTGATTAGGAGTATATCCCATGAAAACACATAATTTGGATCGAAATTCCATTTTATGATGACTAAATGGTCGTAGATTAGACCAACATTCCGAGCCAAAAGTGTGCAAAAAGGAGTAGTCGGGGAGATGACCAAAAAGGGCTTGAAATAGTGAAATATTCTAGAGAACTGAAGTGGGCATTCGATTGATGAGAAAAACAACAGTTTTGAAAGCCTCAGTCCAATATTTTGCAAGAATTAAGGCATGATATAGAAGAAAAAGTCTGATTTCAACGATATGGCAATGGTGTCTTTTGACACTATCATTTTGAGCATGTCAAAAGATTTAAGTATGGAGGGCAGGGGACTAAATTCTCCACCCCAGTTTGTTTGAATGGAGATGACATTTGAAGAAAAAGAGTTACTAACATAACGTAAAAAGGCTAAAAAAACAGTGGATACATCAGTTTTTGCATGGAGTGGGAAAAACCAAATATACTTTGTGAAATCATCTACAGTAGAAAGATAAAATTTATGACTAGAGGTGGACAGCACAGGTGCTGGTCCCCAAACTTCAAGAAAGAGTAATTAAAAAGTTTTAGTTGAGCGAGAAGGCAAAAGTGGATAAGGAAGAGCACGAGCCTTGGCTTGAGCACAAGCGGAGCATGGAGTGAGCGCAGAGTTGGTTGTAAGTGGGAGCTAAAAATTACAGATAATGAAGGAAGTGGTGAGGGGTGACCAAGACAGGAGTGCCAAATGTTGAAAGAAGTGCGTTCAACAAAAAAAACAGCAGCCGAGTGTGTAGACTCAGCATCAATAGGAAGCTTGTAGAGGCCATATCTAATGGGTCCCTAGAGGAGCACCTTCTGAGTGTGTAGATCCTTCACAAAAAAATCAGAAGAGTAAAATTCAAAATAAACAAAATTATCTAAGCAAAACTTATGAACATATAAGAGATTGCGAGTAATTTGAGGAAGATGTAGAAGTTTGTGAAAAAGAAAATTTCCATTGGAAGTGTAAAGATGAGCAGGAATAGAAGAGTCATCACCAATGCTGACATGGTCTATTCCATGATACAGAGCAGAGTCTAAATTGAGGTTAGAGAAATCTGATGTGAAGTGATTTGTGGCTTCTAGGTCAACGAACCAGGAATTGTGATTGGAAAATGAGGGTGTAAAGGCTGTGTAATGTGCAGTAAAGGAGAAGGGGGTAGGAGATTGGTAAGATTGATTAAATCGATGATAACAGGATAATGCAGTATGACCAGGTTTGTGACAAACTTGGCACACAGGTCTGGTAGTAGAGTGTTGAGAAAAGAAATTGGAATTTGTGGGAGGGACATGACCAGGACCATGACCACGTCGAGGACCACGACTATGGTTTTGACTTAAGGATGTAAAATTAGAGCAGGTGATTGTTGTATGAACTTGAATTTGTGGAAGGGTGCTACTTGAAAGGAGGGAATCGGTCTGGTGAGCAAGTCTAGACTCATGATTAAGTAAATAGTTGTAGACTTGAGAAGAAGACAGAGGATCTGGACAAGTAGTAATGGAGGTGACAAGGGACTAGTAGTCAGTTCCTAAACCAGGAAGAAGGCAAGTGATAAATTTGGAGGGGGAGAGAGGTTGGCCAGCTGCACGAAGAGAGGTAGCTAAGGACTTTGCATAGTGGACATATTGAGTAATATTTTCAGAACCCTTCTTGAGAGTGGCTAGCTGAAACTGTGTTTGCATGATATGGGCTAAGGTTTGAGCCAAGAACATGTTATGCAGAGTGGACCAAACTTCTTGTGATGTGCTGCAATCAAGGACTTGAGAAAGAACAATATCGATAAGAGAAGAGTTTATGGCAGAGATGATTAGTTGATCTTGTAAAATCCATTTTGTATATTCTGGGTTGGGTTGACCATCAATGGCGGAAAGGTGAGTAAGGATAGAACCATCAACATAACCAAATAGTTGGTGACCTTTGAGAAATCGGAGGATTTGAGCTTTTCACAATAGATACTTGTCAATGGAGAGTTTTTGAGTGATGAAGTGAGCGGCCAAATTAATGACGGTGGGGTTGGCCTTATCGGGTTCCATGATTTGTAAGAGGGAGGAAGAAGGTTGACATTAGTTGTCTAATGCTCTGGTACCATAAAGAGACACCAATTGTTCTACAAAATGTCTCATAAACAGTATTTTTATTCAATGCAATTTCTACAGGTTTCTATATTTCTCTTTTTCTACATATCAATGTTCAATATCACACTAATATTTATAGACTACTTAGATCATTCATATATTTTTGTTACAACAAAATTCTTCTGGAATCATCCAATGCATACTGTCAGTGCATTCTGTTATGAGACGTGGATGGAGCCTTGGTTGAGCTTGAGGGAATATTGTCAGAATCCGTTAGTGAGCTATGTGATGCCTTTGTTGAGGCAGTTTTGAAATATTCCTTAATAGAATCACTTGATTTTTGGTAATTTTTTTCAAAACCTTGTTGATTTACGTGATAAAATACAAGATGCTGAACTCTCTTTGCAAAACTCTGCTCTTAACTCTAATCTAGTCATTTTGCAAAATTTAGAAAAAGAGTACAATGACAAACTACTCCAAGAATAAATCTTTTATAAGCAAAAATCTAGAATTAAATGGTTATGTGAGGGTCTTATAAGATTTTTTTTTCTAAAATTCTGGCTTCTTGTCTTGCCACCTTCTTACCCACGCTTATTTCGACCCACCAATTAGTGCTTTTGTCAAAGGGAGAGTCATTATTGATAGTATTTCTTTGGTTCAAGAACTTACTTATAGTCTTGCTAGAAACATCAGAGGCAAGAATGTTATGCTCAAAGTTGACATGGCTAAAGCCTTTGACAGGGTCAAATGGATTTACCTCTCCCGTGTACTCCATTCCTTTGATTTTAATGAATGCACTGTCTCTTTATTTTTGAAATATTTTTTTATCTTACCATACCTTCTTTGTTTGCTTAAATGATACTCACTCAAGTTATTTCACTTTCTAGTAGAGGCCTTAGACAAGGGACTCATTATCCCTTTTTCTTTTTATTCTTAGTGAAGAACCCTTAAGTAAAGGTCTTCACCATCTTATAACTGAAGGTCATGTCACTCCTTATGTAGTCCCTAGGGGTTGCACTCCCATTTCTCATATCCTTTTTGAAGATGACCTTTCGATTTTCACCAATGGTTCAAAAAACAATCTTTCCACCTTCATGAAATTCCTTACTATTTACGAAGACTCATCTAGTCAAAAGATCAACCATTCCAAAAGTGTCTTCCTAGTTTATAACAAAGTCAACACGTCCAAAGGACACATTATTGCTTCTGCTATTGGAAATAATGAAGGAAACTCCCTACCACTTACCTTTGTGCTCCCTTTTCCTATGTAAAAATTTCTTCCTCTGCTTATAATTCTATCATTCTCAAGATTCATAAAAAGATAGCTGGCTGGAAGGGTCGCCTACTTTCTATAGGCGAAAAACTTACCTTAATCAAATTCGTGCTCTCCTCTATTCTGTTCATATCCTTTCGATCCTAAACCCTCCAAAAAAAGTCATTGATTCCATTCACAAAACCTTTGCTAATTTCTTTTGTGGTGACATTGATGGTAACAATAAGAAACATTGGATTTCTTGGAATCACATCTGTCGTCCTTTATTGGAAGGTGGTCTTGGTATTAGAAATTTATATGACATTGTTGATGCTCTTCACTGTAAATTGGCTTGGAGATTCGTTAACTTGAACTCTCATTGGGCTACCTTTCTTTACCTAAAATACATGAATGATGGTCCCTCCTTGGATCTTATTTCAGCCAAAGCCTACCCCTCTCGCTCCTGGAAAGCCATTTGCAAATTTCTTCCCATCACTCACAACAAGAGTCTAAGGATGATAAATGGTTTGTCCAGACTGAACCGGACCGAGACTGAAACCGGTCGATCTCGGTCCATGTTTTAAAGGACTGAAAAGTTTCGGTCCGGTCCACGGTCTAGGATTTTTCCATCCCGGACAGGACCGAATGAAAAATAAAAATAAAAAATATATTATATATATTATTTATATAATAATTGTACAATTTATTATATAATTTTCATTTAACCTATCACTATTAACAATATAAAATTTTAAATATGTTATTAACATTTGTTAATATTCTATCAATTAGTTAATTATATAGTAATTATATAAATTAATAATATAATTTTCATCTAATTTATTATCATTGACCATATAAAATATTTTTTATTGAGTTAGTTATATAATCCACATTAATAAATCACTTAATTTTAATTTAGTATTTTAAATAAATTTTTTATTAATTGATTTAAAAAATAGAAAAATAGAAAAAAATAATTAGGCCAGACCGACCGTACTGATAGCTACCGGTCCGGTCTGGTCCCTATGGGTGTTCGGTCTAGTCCGGTCCGAGAAATTATTCGGTCCATCGCCGGACCAAACTGACCAATTTGCACCCTTACCAAAGTCAATGGAATATTCATGATGGCTCTATTAATTTCTGGCATGACAATTGGGCAGACAATGATTCCCTTGTCCAAAAAGGTTTCTTTATTTCTAATCCCTCTTTACAAATCAAATATGTTTGTTCTCAAAATGGTTGGAACCTTAATTTGATCCATAACCTCAGTGGCTAGCCCCTTGTCAATGAGATTAATCTCTTCCCTATCAAAATAAAAAGATGCCTTGATATCCGTATTTGGAAGCACAACAAAGATGGCATCTTCTTCTCCTAATTTGCCTAGAATTTTCTTAGAGAGCACTATCTTACGTTTTCTTTAGCCCTTTCATTTGGAATAAAGCCCTCACTGTTAAGATTTCTGTTTTTCTTTGAAAGTTATGGTTTAATGGCATTCCTTTTGATGACAAGATCCAACATTGTGGGATCCATAAGGCTTCTAAATGCAATAACAGCATGGATGGGTTTGGTGATATTTATGATCACGTCTTCTCCGACTGTAAGCTTTCGAAAGAGGTTTGGCAATATTTCACTATTATCTTTGGCTACACAAACACAATCTATCACAGTTGGAAACTTAATGCCACTCATTGGTGGTCCTCCTCTAGAGATTATGGTCAGCTCCGTTTAGTCACTCACCTTCTTCCTCCCCTTATCTTCTGGAAACTTTGGCTTGCTAGAAATAAATCTCGTTTTGAGGACTCTTTTACCTCTGTTGCCACTATCATTCATAAAATCAATAAGTGGTTAAGAAACCTTGATTCTTTCATTAAGCCTCGTTCTCTTGTACCCTCTGCTGATATTTCTATCCTTCATTGCCTACACATTCCACCAACCACCATCCGGATAAAAAAGCCCATCCTTGTTTATTGGTTAGCCCCTCCTCAAGGATCTTTGAAGCTTAACATCAATGGTGCATCTAAAGGTAATCCAAGGTCTGCTGGTGGGGGGGGGGTCTTCGGTCCCATGATTGCTCTTTTGTTACTAATTTTTTCTTACTATCTTGGTATGGATACTAACACTTGTGCAAAGTTGTCTGCTTTAAAAATTGGGCTTATTTTGTGCTATCAATTGAGTGTTCATGACCTTCTTGTGGGATCTGATTCTCTACTTGTGGTGAATTGGTTTAATAAAAATTCTCATCCCCTTGGAAATATGTTGATCTTTGGGATGATATCTTACATTTCAATCATATTTTTTTTCCTTATGGCATTACTCATGTTTACAGAGAAATGAATACTTTAGCAAATAGTCTCACTAATCATGGAGCTTTGGGCAACACTGTAAGTTTCTTTTCTATTTCTGAACTTCCCAAACATATAGTTGGACATTTTGCTTTGGACGGTGCATGTATTGCCAACTTTCGACATTAATTTTGACATTCTTATCATCTTCTTGTATCTTCATTTTTGTTTCATTTCTAATACTAGTTTTCTTTTTTCTTAAGAGCTTGGTTTTAGATTTTCAAATGTTGTAACCGCCTTACTTTTTTTGTATAAGATATTCATCTGCCATAAGTAATGGTTTATTAATAAAATTGGGGTCCCGTCCTCTTCTTTGAAACAAAATGTTTGTAATATTAAATATTAATGTTTATGAGGTTTATAATTCAATAAAAAAAGTTTAGTAATCCATATATATATATATATATATATATATATATATATATATATATATATATATATATATATGATAAGAAACGAGTTTTGTTTTTTTATAAATAAAGTTTAAAATAGAAGTATTATAGCCACAAAAAGATTATACAAAAATAAATCCATAAATTAACATAACTTTATATGATACGTTAGATCTACTTTATAATAAAATATTTTTCCAATCTTACGTACCATTAGAAATGTATTTGACACGTGGTTAATTGTAGATATTTTTCTCTATTGTATAGCTTGACTGTTTATATAAATACTGCATGTACAAATTAATTATTCATATTAGAATACACAATAAAGTTCCAGAATCTTAGATCTATTTTGCTCTCATGCTCTCTTTGTTAGCAACCTCCATAGATAATCTTTGTATAGCTCTATGCAAAATAACCATTACAAAACACAAGCTAAAACTTCTCTTCATGGTATCAGAGCTTTGAGCTCTATGATTCATATATCTCATGGCATCTATATCAAGCTCATCTTCGATATCTTAGCAAGAGGATTCCAGAAATCCTTATTTTCTTAAGGACCTTGGCTCTCATAGTCTGGGATACTTTCTTGGCATTGAAATTATCAGGTTTGCTCTAGGAGTTGCTCTCTGCTAGCAAAAATATGCACTTGAAATCATTGTTGATGCTGGTCTTTTGGTAGCCAAACCAACCAAATTTCCTACGGATCAAAATTTGCAGCTCACTAAGGATCAAGGCACTCTGTTGACAAATCCTCTTTTGTGTAGAAGGCTTGTAGGAAGATTTTTATACCTTACCATTACTCGATCTAATTTGGGTCTTTTAGTTCATAGTCTTAGTCAGTTTATGGATCGTCCTCGAGATTCCCATTTAGCTGCTGCGTATGGAGTCATGCTTAGATACCTCAAGGGTACACTAGCTCAAAGTTTTATTTTTTCTACACATTCTGAGATCTACAACTTAAGGATGTTGAGATGATAATGATAAATAGATTTTTCATTTACACATATAGAGAGAAATAAGTTACGAAAAAACTATAATGTAGAATTAATAAAAAAAATAATGAAAAATAAATTATAAATTAATATGAAAGTGAAATCACGAGAGACGAAAGAAGAAGTATTATTTTCAGAAACCACACGTGCAAGATGAAATTATTAAAATTGAAGTTATCATTTTAACCTTCGAACTAATAGTAATAGGTAAAGAGTAATATTAAGTACAAGTTTTAAATAGACAAGTTTCGTGCAAACCTTTTATAAAAAAAATGGGTCTCATTAGTAAAGAATAATTATTTTTATACTTTTTCAATGTAAGGTCTACTTTTTTTATAAATGATTGTGCGGGACTTGTTTATTTAGAGTTTGTACAGATAATTTCTCGTAGGCAAATAGCATCAAACCGGAAGTCTAGGATTAGGAAACTACCAAACTAGGCCAAGCTTCCCATTCAATCTAAGTAGGGTTGTAAAAGGACTGAACCGAGACCAACCAAATATATATATAATAATAAAAAATATTTATGAACCAAATCAGACCGATAGCTAACGGTCTAATCTGACAAAAATGATGAATCGAAATTTTCGATTAGGGACTCCTTGGGACTAATTAGACCTAAGAAACGGAGGCAAGGCTATTCAGGACATTTCATAATTTCATATACAGGTGAAATCTTAGGCAAATATAGACCGTTGGATGGAATCGGCCAGTGCAGTGCACGATTTTGAATCGCTGTGAGTTTGACCACTTCTTAGAGCCCCATCGGGTTGAGAAAGTGAAGCCGTCCTTCCCTCTTTTCCAAAGATCCCGATCGCACAACAGCCACTCCAAGTAAGTCTCTTGCTTTTCTTCCCAGTTTTCACGTTGATCTAATCGCTAATAACGATCTTCTTCTCGATTCCCATTTTGAACGGATTTTCCTTCCTTCGTTGATAAAACAAGCATTGCACTGCCTTAGGGTTTGTGCGAGGAATCGACTAGCTGATTGAACTTCTCGATTGAACTTCTCTAAATACTGATATTCTTTGACTCTTCCTTCCGTTTGGTTGCTGATAAAATGTGAAAAGGAAAATAAAAGAGCATGGTTTTCTCGGAATACATCTTCTGGGAAATATGAAGTTTCTTTCTTTTGCTTGGCATGTTTATTTATTTGCGGGAAAGTGGGATTATAAATGAAGGTTTGCACGGAAAATGCCCCAGGCAATTTTATGAGTTATGTGAGAATTTCGTAATTGAATCCGATGGAGCCTACGTTTTCTTTGTGCGGAAAATAGTACCTTTTCCCCCGTTTTCTATGGAAAATCTTTGCCGGATTAAAGTTATTCTCAGCAAAAAGTATGGTTATTTACGGTCCCTGTATAGCAGATGGCGCTGAGGAACTTCTACAATGAGATCAAAGGGCTGAAGGTAAAGGAACTGCCCAACCATGTGAAACCGATGCTTTCCATCAACTATGTGAAGAGTGCAATACAGAGAGGGCTGGACAACTACCATGCCAAGTACATCCAAACCAGCTCCATTGACCCACTCTACCATGTCTGCTTTGGCGGGATGATCTTTTCCTACCTGGTTGCACTCCCTGAGGAACGCCGCCACCTTGAGCACCAGCAGCATGCCAAAGAACATGGCCATTGATGATCAGTCAGTCGGTTATTTCAGGTGTGTGCTCAAATGAGTAATTGTGGGCTTTTTGCTCAGATAATTGTGATTTTTGGTTCATCCAAGTTTTGTTTGTTTTCTTCTTGATTGATTTGTGGCTTTGCTGGATTACGCTACAGTTTTGTTAGATTGGATAAGTTTTCAATATCTAAAGGATGGATGTGTTTGAATTAATAATTATTTTTTCTTGTTTCATTTTTAATTGATGGGTTCTATTTTCTGTGTTGAGTTGTTTTTATAGGTCTAGGATGTCTAGAAGTTTGATTGATGCAGGCATTGTAACACCCCGTTTCCGTAGGATAAAGATGTTACTAACATTCATAACATAATGCTTGGTAAAGAGATTCATGTCCCAAATTACCTCATTTTATTGAAAAGCATCAAAAACTGTATTGAACATAAATGTTTCAAAACTGAACGTAAAGTAAAAGAACATAAACTAATCCTATGAATGACAAAAAGAAATCTAGTTCTTGTGTGAATATCACTTATTCCTTTCTAAGTCTTTACACTAGATCTACTCCTGACCATCCAGCTCTGCGTTATCATAATCACCATCTGTGAAAATTAGACATAGAAGAAAACAGGAAGACAAACAAAAATGAGTCGAATACTCAATAAGTAGCACATCATACCGTAAAATACATCTTAGTCTAGCATGGACTTGATTTCTGAAGACTCTTCACAACATGCATTCAGCATCACAGATTCACAATCATACGCGTAACATAACTTTCTAAAAACTTTACATACATACATAATCATGGCAACATGTAATGTGAATGCATGATAACTTGTTTATCTTGTCTTAACATGAAGTGAAACACGCTTGAGTCCGTATTTCACCTAACTTGTATAACCTGAAGTGAAACACGCTTGAGTCCGCGTTTCACTTAACTTGCATAATCTGGAGTGAAATATGCTTGAGTCCGTGTTTCACTTTAACTGGCATAACATGGAGTGAAACACACTTGAGTCCGTGTTCCACTTAACTGAATAACATGGAGTGAAACACGCTTGAGTCCGTGTTTCACTTTACTTGCATTACATGGAGTGAAACACGCTTGAGTCCGTGTTCACTTAACTGAATAACATGGAGTGAAACATGCTTGAATCCGTGGCACTGCCTTAAAACTTCTTATCTTTCTTAATGCATGAGAATTCATTAGGCTTCATAAACTTTCTTAACATGGCATATTCTTGTTCATGACATAACATAACATGACATATTCTTGTACATGACAGAGCATAACATGGCATTTTCTTGTACATGGCATAGCATAACATGACATAACACGATCTGAACATTTTATGACATTCCATGGCATACATGATCTAAATACTACATGACATGGCATACATGATCTAAGTACTACATGAACATCGCATACATCATCTAAGTATTACATGAACATGGCATACATAATATGGCTATTCTATTACATGGCATACTAGACATAAATTACTACATGAACATCTCATGGCTTTCATGTGATTTTGGTAACATTCATTCATTCAAGCATAATCTCATATTTTTATCAAAGATCGTGAAAGGAAATCTAACATTGACTTGTCTCTTAGCGTAGCGTAGATAACGATCATAAACACATCATAATTTCATACATTTTTTTTTTTATCGGTAATAAGTTCATTCATTAATAGAAAGATAGGCATAGCCAAGTACACTAGAAGTATACAAAGGCATACTCCTATTTAGGAACTAGAAACAGTTACAAGGAAATCATGGAAGCTGTGACCATTGAAATCTATAGCAATGGCCCACTAAAACAAAGTCTTCCAAAAGAAACTACGAAACTCCTCCGAGGAACGTTCATGATCCTCAAAGAATCTCTCATTTCGTTCGCTCCAAATACACCAAAAGATACAAATAGGGGCCATCTTCCACACAGCTGCAATCTATGGAGACCCAGTGATCCCTCTCCAACTTGCTAGTAGTTCAACCACCCTTCCTGGCATTACTCATGCGAATCCTAGTTTGCTGAAAAAATAATTCCAGATATCTCTAGCAAACTCACAATGTAGAAGTAGATGGTCCACTGTTTCATTGCTATTTCTACACAAACAGTACCAATTCGTGATGATTAAACCACGTCTTCTCAGGTTATCAATAGTCAAAATCTTCCCTAAAGCTGTTGTCTAGGCGAAGAATGCTGCCTTGGTGGGTGCTTTACTCCTTCATATATTCCTCCAAGGAAAATTGTGCCTTTGTTGCATGGTAATAGAGTCATAAAAAGAACGTACCGTGAATTTCCCTCTCCTAGAGAGTCTCCATACCATCACATCTTCCGTTGTGACCACAATAGCCGTAGTATACAGCAAGTTGAAGAATTCCACCAGGCTATTCACTTCCCAATCGTGAGCCTCCCGAGTAAGATTAACATTCCACTCTTGTGAACCTTGATGAAGTACCCTCAAGTCAGCCACCATAGCTTCCTTATCCCGTGCAATGCTAAAAATTGTTGGATAAGCATCCTTCAAGGCCATGTCTCCCACCCACTTATGTTTCCAAAAGCTGATCCTACTACCATCCCCCAAGCACAACCGAGTGTTACTATCAAAAGAGCACCATCCTTGCCGAATGTACTTCCATAAACCCACTCCATATGTCCCCCGACCCTCTTTAGAGCACCAACCCCCCTGTTCACTCCCATACTTCATGTCAATCAACCCTTTCCATAAAGCTCCCCTCTCATAGTTATAGCTCCACAACCATTTACCTAATAGTGCCTTGTTGAAAGCCCTCACATTACAAACCCCCAACCCACCATCCCTCAAAGGGGAGCAAACCTTGTCCCATCCTACTAAGTGAAATTTAAATTCATCTCCTAATCCACTCCATAAAAAGTCACGTTGAAGCTTCTCTATTCTAGTTGCAATACTAGCGGGGAGGGGAAATAGGGATAAATAGTACGTAGGAAGATTGGATAAAGTACTTTTAATAAGAGTAATCTGCCCCCCTTTTGATAAATACAGCTTTTTCCATCCGGCCAACCTGCGCTCAAATTTTTCCAGCACCCCATCCCAAATAGACTTAACTTTGAAAGCAGCCCCCAACGGAAGCCCAAGGTATTTCAGTGGCAGCGAAGAAACTGCACAACCCAAGATGCTAGCCAACCCCCTTATATTGCTTACGTCCCCTACCGCTACCATCTCCGTCTTGGCAAGATTAATTTTCAGCCCAGATACAGCTTCGAAACAGAGTAGGATGGCCTTCAACGATTGGATATGTCCTACATTAGCATCACAAAACAGCAAGGTATCATCTGCAAACAGAAGGTGAGAAATAATGGTAGTGCCGTGTGAAGCACCCACTAGAAATCCTGAAAAAAATCCTCCCCCTACTACTACCGACACCATCCTACTTAATGCCTCCATTATTATAACAAATAGGAGAGGTGATAATGGATCACCTTGTCGTAGTCTCCGCGAACTATTAAAGAAGCCCACAAGATCACCATTTACCAAGAGCGAGAAGCGCGCTGTAGACACACAATGCCTTATCCACATCTTCCATCTTTCCCCAAAACCATATCTTCTCAACATATATATCAAGAAATCCCAATTAACGTGATCGTATGCCTTCTCCATATCTAGTTTGCATAGAAGACCTGGAACTCCTGATCTGATTCTGCTATCCAAGCATTCATTAGCAATAAGAACCGAATCTAATATTTGTCTCCCCTTCACAAAGGTATTTTGGGATTTAGAAATAATCTTTTCCATGACCGAGCTCATCCTATTAGCAAGGACCTTTGACACTATCTTATACACACTGCCCACAAGACTAATTGGTCTAAAATCATGTACCTCTATTGCACCAGCCTTTTTTGGAACGAGAGCGATAAAGGTAGCATTTAAGCTTTTTTCGAATTTGCCATGAGTGAAAAATTCCTGAAAAACCAGCATCACATCCTCTCTCACTACCTCCCAACAAGTCTGAAAAAAAGCCAAAGTGAAACCATCCGGCCCTGAAGCTTTGTCTTTATTCATTTTCCTGATTACTAGAATTACCTCCTCTTCTTCAAATGGTCTCTCCAACCACACCATGCTGTTTTGATCAATGCCCGCAAAGTCCAGGCCATCTAACGTAGGCCTCCATGTATGGGTTTCTGATAACAAGTGTTCAAAATGCCCTGCCACATAATCCTTTATCTCAACCTGATCAGAGGATGTAACTCCCTCAATATTCAAGGACTCAATGGAATTAAACCTTCTATGTGCATTAGCCACTCGGTGAAAAAACTTAATGCATTTATCCCCCTCTCTAAGTCATAGAGCCCTTGACTTCTGCCTCCATGAAATCTCCTCCATTAGAGTCAATCTTTCAAGTTCTGAAACTACATACTCTGTACGATTGTTCTCGAGTCCTACACCTTCCAAGCTTTGTAGCTCTTGGATCAAGCTCTTCTTCTGCAAGGTCAACAATAATATTCACAGTACGCATGCATTTATATGATCATACTATTTACCTCTTAGCGTTGCCTCTTGATTTCCAACTTGTAGCGCGTTACCTATACGAGGTACTAGACGTTACTAATTTCCTAGAAATGCATGTCGTAATACTCTACGTAATTAAGCACATATAATGGAACTTAACTAAAATAATATGCTTCGTAGCATACTTTAAAAATATACTTTAAAACCCTTAAATACTTTCTATAAAAATAAGTCCATGACTTGTATATTTATTCAAGAAAAATGACTAAAGTTTAGTCAATGGCATGAATGTTCCTCTCCGTACGAAGCCCTAACTCGTGTGTGAACAGTAAGTTGTGAGAAACCCTAACTCTGCTTCCCGCCGCCACCCCCACCCACCATTAATCGGAGAGGGACACCCCAGCCACAGAAGAGGCCGATGGGCCCCGGCATCCTCGCTGAGGGCCGTCGGTGTCGATTCCTCACCTGCGAACACTTCCTGCGTTCTTCTTTGACGGCGTCGGTCGCTGTGCTCTTTGATTCCGTCACAGATCTGATCGACTGACCCAGACGACTCCGTTTTGGGGTCTTTGACGTCAGTCCTTCTCCGGCGACTGGGATTCTTCTGTTACTCTACTGTTACCTCCTCCGGCAAACTGCTTCGACACCGATACAAAGCCACTACTTCGAAACCTTTCCACTTGCCACCGATACAGACTGCTTCGACAGACTCTGGCAATCACTTTATGGGCTTCCGACGTCGGCCATCCTCCGGCGATTGGTAGTCTTCTCCGTTAACTTGGCCTCTTTCAATTTTTTTTTTTTTTTTTAACTCTTTAAGAGGATGAAGCCGGTACAGTAGGGAGCAGTGGGTTTTGACAATGACAACGAAGCACGAGGTGGTTTCGTCTCAGTTGGAAGGTGAGAGGTGGTTGAAAGTTGAATAAAAAACTTTCGTTTTTACAAAAGAGGGAGGAAATATCTTCCGTATTTCTTAACGTAGCAAAATGATAGCTAAGTTCATGTATGTAGGGAGGACGATCGCTTCGTGGTTGGCTAAGGGGATTGAGGATTGTTTAGAACTTAACTGCTATAAAGGTTTCTTCAGAGAGCTAAGGATGGGTAATGGATTTTTTAGCATTCAACATCATATTAATGCAAGGGGCAGTTTTCTGCAGCTCTCTGAATTCCGAAATGGAAGGAGGAAAGGCTTGTTGGTGATTCCGGATGGCGCAAATGGTATTGGATGGAAAGGCTTTCTGCAATCCATTCTAAGTGTCACTGAATCCAAAGCCACTACTAGAAGTGGGGAGTTTGTTGATGCAAAAACAGTAGGAAGGCCTTCCTTAATCAAAGGTGCTTCGTATGCAGCAGTGTTGAGGTCACCGGCAGGTAGTCAGGCCAAGATCAGCTCAACGGTAGAAAGAAAGGACAATGCACTTGTAGGAGACAAAAGACCTCAAGTGACATTAGGAGAGTTGGAGAGAGTCTTGTGGGATGTCAAATCTCAATTGAAGGGAGTTATGGATTATGTTAGAGATCTAATGATTAAAATGGATAAGGGGCTGGACCTAGTTGTGGGTACTAGTGTGTCGGAAAGTGTGCAGGCAAAGGATGTGTCAACGATTGGGTCATTGGACGCTGGCATCTTTGTTTATGCTAGTGTCACTATGCCTTTTGAGGGAGCTGTAGGGTCTCAGGCACCAGTTGCAGATGAAGTTGGTCCTTTTGTCCAAGGTTCATTTGTAGTTGAAGATGAGGGTCCCTCCAAGGTCTCGAGTATTTTGGAAGAAACAATTGAGCCTCTTTTAGAAGATGCAAACGGGGCAACAAAAGGTAGTGCTTCCCCTCTTGAGGAAGCAGTAGGGTTAGAAAAAGCGGCACAGCAAGGATCGCTGAGGGGTGGAGCAAATACACACAATGTTAATGAAGGGGAGGAATCTGCAATGGTAACAGATGGAGGGGGAAACAATCATATAGATGTGGAGCAACCATTTGGCGGGGATTTGTCATTGGTGCCTCGTGTGGAGGAAGGTTTAGAATTGTCGTTGGTGCCTCGTGGGGGGGAAATTGTAAAGTCGAGAGTGCAGTCGGGTACTGTGGTTGGGGATAAGGTTGTTCCCCTGGTTTCTCTTCCTCTGATCAACGTTATAGCGGGTTCAACATCGGATTGGATTCTGGATAAAGATAACGGGTTTCTACAAACCCTGGGACTTTCATATGGAAAACAGGGAGAACATGAAGACCAATTTAAAACACTACTCACTACAATCGAGGCGAGCCACGCGCGTGATACCAAATCTAAGTTTAAGAAAAGCAGGGAGTTAAAGAATCTTTCATGGGCAATCAACTACAATGCTAAGGGAGATAGCTCAAGTCGAGGAAAGGCTAAAGGGAGGGCTTTGTGATGTTCAGGTTTAAGATTAGTGTTTAATCATAAGATTTCAGTAATGTTGATACGTTAACTGAAAGCCTTACGATGGGTCGACTTATAGAATTTGTGATTGAATCTAAAAGCTTTATTGTGTCAAGAACTGGTGATGGATTGAGAGTTATTGAGAGAAACTGGAAGTCAGAACACGCGGTGACGTTGGGACCTTCTTCAACACAGTGGCTGGGAAGAGTGCTAGAGGAGAGCTTAAAAGGGGGGAAGAAGGAAGTATACTCAGCAACTAGAGAAGGTTATAGCAGTATTATAGCCCAACGTTGCTTAAATCATAGAGGGAGATATCTAGAAGTTTCTGAATATAATCAGGGGGGGAGGAAGAACGTGTTATGTATTCCAGAAGGTGTAAATGGGTGGGGATGGAGGAAGATGAGAGAGGAGCTGCTAGAGAAAGGGAAGGAGGTTACTAAAGTTGCTGGCGTGCTTGGTGGAGGTCAACAGAGAGTCGGCAAAGTGGAGGCGAGACACCATTCTCAGTCGTATAAGGAAGCTGTTGTTCAGTCGAAGCCGAAAGCTGATGGCGGTACAAAAGGTGGTCGGGATGGGGGTGCGAAAGCCTCTGACCTGCCGAAAATGAAAGCTGGGTTGAGCCATACTCATGACAGGAACTCAGTGGAGTGTCAGGAGACATGGGAGGTCTGTAGGATCTTAAGGGAAATGTAGGGACAGATGAGCATGTTGCAGAGAGATATGGCTGAGGTAGTGGAGTATGTCGATGCACTGAAGGAAAGGGAAGATATGGTTGAGTTAAAAGGAAAATCAAAGCTGTCGAATACACAGCTGAAAGGTAGAAATAAAAATGGTTGGGCTGCGGGCTGGTGTAAGGCAACCCAGCCCATTACGCAGTCGATATCTGATGAGGCTGGGCCGTCTCAGGTGGCGGATGGGGCTGGGCCGATTCATTCGGTATTTCGGCCCAAATCGCAGATGGGTGCTGGACTGGGTAACTCAAGTGTTGGGCCGTCGCAGTTCAGGGCCCAAGCCCACGACAGAGGACCCGGGGAACCAGAGCCACCCGAAACACGTCTGGTGTGCCCTAGCCCATCGCCGCTACCAGGGGTGCTACGCAGCTTCAGTATCGCGCCGGATAGTCGGAAGACAGTGCAGTTTCAGGCGGCCAATGCACAGACGGCGCCGACGGAGGTAATGGATGCTATAAATCCTGTAGAGAGCCCTAGCCCAACGGTCCCACAGGAGCTCGATAGCCTCGGCTTCGTGATGGATAGCCTACGGATGGGGAAGACTAAGGTGGCCCTTGCACAGATAATGCCGACGGAGGTAGAGGAAGGCGTAGAGGAGGTGCCGCAGTATTTTGTGCGCAACAGGCACTGGTGGAGTTCGGAGACAGCTTGTCACTGTCGAACGAGGCACAAATCGCGTCTGAGGGGGTGGGTTTGGCTCCGGTGCTTGAGTTGGTTGAAGTTGAGGGAGATTCGGAGGACTATATGAATTCGGTAGTGGATGAGTTATTCATCCCTGAGTCTTGTGGTTTGGAGGAGATTTCTGTGCGAAAAGAGTTTCAGCAAAGTCAGAGTAATTGGTTGGGGAATCCTATACCTTTGAATTACTGTTTTCCAAATCAAGCTTCCGATTTGGTCATAGATAAAGTGAAAGAGATTCAACATTTTGTGGGAATTAGCTGTGAGGGGTATGAAGAGCAGTTCATAGCCTTGTTAACAGCTATGGAAGCTGGACATCAACAAAAAAAGAAGGGAGAATCGAAGATCAGTAGGGAGCTTAATAGACTAAGGTGGTCGATGAAATCAGTGGGTAGTTCAAGTAGGAATAGGGTGAAAGGGAAGGGGCTGATTGTTCCCCAATGAAACCTAAGATTGTATCTTGGAATGTGAGGGGTCTAAATGTGGCAGAGAAATGTATGCGGATTCGACATCTGCTTAGTGAGTGGAAAGCGGACATTGTATGCTTACAGGAGACGAAGTTAAAGATGATCAATAGGAAAATAGTGCGGAGTTTATGGAGCTGTAATTTTGTTGATTGGGTATATATGGCCTCTTCAGGGGCATCGGGAGGAATTGTAGTAATGTGGGATAGGCGGGTGGTGGAGAAAGTGGAGGATTATATAGGGAGATATATGGTAGCATGTTCCTTTCAATGTATGTCCGATGGTTTCTTGTGGGCTTTTGCAGGTGTGTATGGGCCTAATTTAGATATCGACAGGAGAATATTGTGGGATGAGATTGCAGGGGTTCATAGTTGGTGGGAGCTTCCTTGGTGTATCGTGGGTGATTTTAATGTGGTAAGATTTTAAAGTGAAAGCTTTGAAAGTAGAAGATTGAGGCCAGCAAGTTTGGAGTTCTCAGAATGTATATTTGATCTGAACTTGATAGACCTCCCTCTCGCAGGGGGCCCTGCCACATGGTCAAATAATCAGACTTGGTCTCGCTTGGATCGCTTCTTAATTTCACCTGAGTGGGAAAGCCATTTTCCGGATGTATGGCAAAAGCGTTTGGCACGTTTAACTTCGGATCATTGGCCTATTATGCTAGATTGTGGAAGCATTCATAGTGGTAAACGGTACTTTAAAGTTGAGAACATGTGGTTGAAAACAGAAGGTTTTGTGGAGAGAGTGAAACTATGGTGGATGTCATATCATTATGAGGGTACACCCAGCTTCATTTTTGTGAACAAACTGAAAGCCTTAAAAAGAGATCTAAATGAGTGGAACAAACAGTCTTTTGGAAATATCGGGGGAGACAAAAGCACCAAGTGGATGGAAATACAGGATCTAGAAAGATTGCAAGAAGGGAGGCCACTTAATGAGGAGCAAGCAAAGAAATCTGTACTGGTTGCAGAGCTTGAGAGGATAATTTTACAAGAAGAAATATCTTGGCGCCAGAAGTCAAGATCACTTTGGTTAAAGGAAGGAGATCGGAGCACGAAATTCTTTCATAGAATTGCAAATTCTCATAAAAGAAATAATAATATTGAGATGCTGAAAATTGAGGGAGTAGAGTGTAGAGATGAATTGGTAATTCAAGACCATGTGGTTAACTTTTTTGAAAAGCTTCTTACTGAGCACGAGGGGTGGAGGCCTACCTTGGATGGTTTGAATTTTGACTCTATTGAGCCAGAGGATGCACTTAGGTTGGAGAGGGCTTTCGAGGAGGAAGAAGTGTATGATGTAGTAAGAAAAATGGTAAAAGATAAGACTCCCGGTCCTGATGGTTTTTCTATGGGTTTTTTCCAAGAATGATGGGAGGTGATTAAAGAAGACTTGTTGAAGGTGTTTCAGGAGTTATCCTCAGTTGGAAAATTTGAGAAAAGTCTCAACACTACTTTCCTCGCATTAATCCCTAAGAAGGTAGGGGCTAGTGAGATTTCAGATTTTAAACCTATTAGCTTAGTGAATGGAGTATACAAGATTATTTCAAAAGTGCTTGCTAATCGGCTAAGTGAAGTTGTGGGGAAGATTGTTACTAAGTCTCAAAATGCTTTTGTTAAGGGTAGATAGATTCTTGATGCGGTTCTCATTGCCAATGAATGTCTGGACAGTAAACTGAAGGCTGGTAGCTCAGGGATTATGTGTAAGTTAGATATGGAAAAGGCGTACGACCATGTTAATTGTGATTTTCTCCTATATCTATTGGGTAGGTGTGGGTTTGGAGAAAGGTGGAAATCTTGGATCAGTTGGTGTATATCCACAGTAAGGTTTTCAGTGTTGATCAATGGAAGTCCAGAGGGTTTCTTTTCGAGTACTCGGGGTTTGAGACAAGGGGATCCGTTATCTCCTTTACTTTTTGTTATTGTTATGGAGGCATTAAGCAGGATGATATCGGCTTTGTTGGCTAATGGGTTTGTTGGAGGTTTTCAGATTGGATCTTGAGTAGGGGGAGTATCACGATCTCACATTCGTTGTTTGCAGATGATACTCTGATTATGTGTGAGGCTAATCAAGACCAGTTACGGGCTATAAAGGCATTGCTACTTTGTTTTGAAGTGGCATCAGGCCTGAAAGTAAATTATGATAAATCTGAGTTGGTGCCAATTGGAGATGTTCAGAATTCACGGGAGTTGGCTGGTATTTTGGGCTGCAAGATAGCGGCACTTCCCATGACATATTTGGGACTACCTTTGGGTAAAGCTTCGAGGGCTTGTTCGATTTGGGATACAGTGACTGAAAGAATAGATAGGAGACTGGCTGGGTGGAAAAGAATGTACTTATCGAAAGGGGGCCGAATTACTTTAATCAAAAGTACACTTTCTAACTTACCCACTTATTTCTTATCCTTATTTCCTATACCGGCAAGTGTGGCGAGTCGACTGGAGAAGATACAGAGAGATTTTCTGTGGGGAGGATTAGGAGATGAGTTCAAATTCCATCTAGTTAAGTGGGAGACGGTGTGTCGTCCTATCTCTTGTGGGGGTTTGGGCATTAGAAAGTTGAGATTGTTTAATCGAGCGCTACTTGGTAAATGGTTGTGGCGATATAACAAGGAACCATAAGTCTTATGGAAATTAGTAATTCAGAATAAATATGGTGGCCTAGGGGAGGGATGGTGTACTAGAGAAGTTAGAGGGGCTTATGGAACGGGGCTATGGAAACACATCAGAAGAGGATGGGAGGTCTTCAAGTATCATACTAGGTTGCAGTTGGGTACGGGATCCAAGATCAGATTTTGGAAGGATGCATGGTGTGCCAATAGTGCGTTAAAAGATCTGTTTCCTATTCTTTATGTGATCGCAAGTGCACAAGATGCCATAGTGGCGGAGGTTATGGGTATCTCAGGAAGTATTATTCACTGGAATATCAATTTCAACAGGGCGGCACAGGATTGGGAGATGGGGAGTTTTGCAGATTTCTTTAGTCTCTTGTATTCTTGTCGACCAAATATCCAGCATGAAGATGATTTGTGGTGGAACCCTGCAGTGAAAGGAGTTTTCTCTGTTCGATCCTTTTACAAGGTTCTCACACATGGGCCTGAGTTACAGTTTCCGTGGAGAAGACTTTGGCGACATAAGGCCCCTCCCAAAGCTTCATTTTTTGTATGGACAGCGTCTTTAGGCAAGATTCTCACTACGGATAATTTGAGAAAGAGGGGTATAATTATTGCAGATTGGTGTTGTTTGTGTAAAAGAGGGGGTGAGTCGGTGAATCATTTACTGTTACATTGTGAGGTAGCCAGGTTTCTTTGGGACGAGGTGTTTATAAGAATAGACATAGCATGGGTTATGCCAGAAACCGTGTTGGATTTATTGGCTTGCTGGACATCTATTCGAGGTGTACGTCAGATCAAAGCGGTGTGGAAGATGATCCCTACCTGTATTATGTGGTGTTTGTGGCAGGAGCGCAATGAGAGGACGTTTGAAAACAAAGAGAGAGAGATCTATGGAGGAGCTAAAAGTTTTATTTTTTAGGACTCTTTGTACTTGGGCCATTGCTGTGGACTTTAATGGCATGGACTTTCATGAATTTTTAGTTTCTGATGCCCATTCATAGATAGGGCATTCTTACTTTGTAATTTACAAATTTTTGGTTTAATAAAATTTTGCTTACTTATCAAAAAAAAAAAAAAAAGGTTTAAGATTAGTTTTAAGGAATCTAGGGGATGGGGTCGGGGAGGTGTAATGATAGTTTTCCAATTCAGGGTTTTTGGGCTTTTGGGTTTTCATGGGCTTTTGGGTCATTATGGGCTTTCTTGTATGGGCTAGGTGTTTTTCTTATATACGTTCAGTGTACTTGGTTACTCCTATTGATATATATATATATAATATTATTACTTATCAAAAAAAATATATTTATTCAAGTAAAAACTTTGGCCTACTTAACTATCAGCCCAGCCCCAATTAGAGAAAACAACCCACCTAATATCAGTTTCTGCAAACACAATCAGCCCAATTTAAACCCCAAGCCCGCATGAAATCAACCTACTTAGCCCAATACTATAGTTTCTGGAATAAATCAAGCCCACCAGGTTTAAAAACCAGTCAAGTTACAACTAAGCCCAGCCCCAAAAAACTCAGCCTAATAGAAAGGGTATTTTGGGAAGACTGAAACAAAAGAAATAAAAAGACTAGACAAGCTTATGGGAGGGAAGGCCGTGCGATGCTCACTGAGGGGGATCAGCTGTGACAACGGCTCTGGGTGGCTGGGAGTTTCCGGCGGCGCTACGGGGGGTCCCTAGGGTGGTGCGAAACCGAGAGAGGGTGAGAGAGAGAGAAAGAGAGAGAGAAAGAGAGATGGATTTAAAACTTAAATCACCGAGAGGGAGGAGGGGTGAGTGTGATGGCAGTGGCTTACCTGAGGGAGTGGGTGCGACAGGGCTAGGTTGGCCGGCAGTTTCTGGCACTGTGGGTGGTGCTCCGACGTCCTAGGGTGGTCGGCGGTGGCTGGGCAGAGAATAAGGGCTTATGCGAAAGTGTTTCTTCCTTTGGATATTTCAGTGTGTTTAAATCAGAGGGTTTTTGTGGGGTTTTATAGACGAGGGGAAGGGAAGATATCGTGAGTGATCTGGAGAGAGGTTTGAATTCAACTAAACTTTGGAAAACTATTCCCACAAGGAAAGAATCACTGAGAGGATATACATGCTGAGAGGATTTAAGAGTTTCTATTCAGGAAATTACCCAAACTGGGAGACCAAACAGAAAATAAAAGAGGCGTATAGTTTAACAGTAGAGGAATCCTATTCAAGACAAAACTCTAGTGGCTACTGCAAAAGTTGGGTCATACATAAAATACCAATAACCATATGGTAAAATTATAATAATAATAATAAAATATTTATAGTTATATGAAAAATACATAAAAACTTATCTTATGGTCTAATCTTAGGATCAGGTTGTTACAAGCATGGTAATGGTTTTGTAATCTTATAGATTTGTTGGATGATTTTGCTTCTACGAGTGTCCACCCAATGTTTTGAAGAGAATTGTTATGGGTCGCTGCTTTTATTATCAGATATTATTGATGAAATTACATGACATTTGACTAGTGCATGTCCGGTGATGTAATCTTTGATAATTGTCTCTCTTTTTTCTGAATGGTGGCTTTTTAGTTTGTACACGTTGAATCTGTGGGGTTTTTTAGTTTGCACACGTTGAATCTGTGTGGTTTTTTAGTTTCTCGGGGGATGATTTTTTTTTTGGTGGGATGATGATTGTTAGGATTGTGATACATTTTTCTCTAATCATGAAGCATCTATCATGCCACTCTTTTTGTAACAAGAATCTGTTCAAAAGTCTAGATTGGTACTTGCATATCTAAGCAAATAAGTCCTAACAGGTGTATGAACGTAATCAAATAGAAAATATGCACCCAGTAGTCATTATGATCAAATAGCCAACAACTTGGTTTCTTCACAGCCTCTACTGTTATACTGCTGCTGAAAGAATTATTTTCTTGCTGTTCTTTAGCTAATGTTCTGTTTAAGTTTTTTTTTTTTTTTTTTTTACAATTTATGAGGCTCATACCTTTTGTTTCTTCTATTTGCAGGTTCCTAATCGCTGATTGGGAGACAATTTAAATACATACTGTTTATTTGGTTTTGGTATGTGGAAATTGTTAACAGAGAGATTCTGTCTTCTCAATTGCTTGGCAGCATTAAGTGATACAATAAAATCCAATCCACATTAACATTGTCTATCTTACATCTATTACTTCAGTTTGATTGTTGAAATGAATGTCTATTTGCTTTGATTGCCTAGTCCTCGTGATGAACTAATAATATCTTGTCGCTTCTATTGTTACTGCATTTGATCAACAGCCAAATTTGTTTGTGAATTATCAATAAAAGTAATATAATAGGTTGGCAATTGTCTTGGTGCCTATCACCTGTATCTACTTCAAGTCGGAAGCTTTTATATATTTTGCCAAAGTCAAGGGCCTTATTCTGGCATGTTTGTGTGTGGAATTGTTGTCATTCTTTTCTATCGGAGCTGGGCTATGCCTTTTTTATTTTTTTAATGATGTGAAACTCATCAGGGTCGAATCCTCTGAATTCACCCCTTGGGGAGTGTGGTTATGCCGTTTGTAAATTGTATCATATATTGTGCGCTTTCCGCTACAACTTCTTGTCGACTTTGAAAGAATTGTATCATATATACACGTGCTACTTTCATTATGACATGACATTGTTTATTAAAAATTAATATTTATGTAAATGATTTCAATAACATAGTATTTTATCATAGTACGAGAGTATGGTATCATTTTATACTCCAAAAGATCTAATAATGTTCCCCTAAAAAAGAGGGAAATTTTATTTTCTCAATCAATGTTTCATCAATCCAGTGCCCAGTTTGAGTTATGGTTAAAAAGTAACAAAATGCATTAAAATCGCGGGTTTTGAAAGAGTAGAACTCGGCTATGCATCATGAGAGCTTAAATTTCACAGCTCGTTTTTTCTGTTTGATTGATGAAAAAGAGGAAAATCTTGGACTTGTCAAGTCTTCCCCTCTCATTTCTTCCATCTAAACAGATCACTCATCTCCTTAAGTACTTTTTTCATCAGATATATCATCCACCAAAGCACGTCTCTCTCACTGAGTGCAGATATGCCATCCCATATTTTTCAAGAAAATTAGCCTGGAAGAAACAAACACCTTGTCATGGAAAAATTACCAGAGGTTCTCACAAAACTCGTTCAGGTAACAATTAACCGGAATTTGGCTATAGAACTTTCCTCACTAGGTCAAATACTAAGTACACATGAATTAATGTTGGTTCTTCATCGCCCCAAACCAGTTCTCAAGCATCAACTATAGCAAAATATTATATATAAAAATAATAATTCCTTAAAAAAATTGGTCTTCCATGGCTATAATACAAATTCTCTTCAGAAGTGAAAAGGGAGCCACTTCTTCGTGCCATCTTCTTTTTCTCCTAAAAACAATTATTTTTCATCCCCAAACTCTCAAATTCTTTGATAGCTGCTTCCTCGTAATAAATTAAATACATAAATCAAAGGCTTAAAAAAAAAATACATAAATCAAAGGCGCATTCAGATAAAGGAAATCACATGAAGACTATAAAGTTGAAATGACCTTCAAATAAACTGCATACCTCATAAATGTTGTCACGGCAATAATACACATCCCTTAGACAATAACCAAATTTGAGTATACTTGATATAATATGTTCTTATTCGGGGTGCTGGAATTCCAGATCTAACTTCCTCTTTAAATGTGATCTGTCAGCACTGTAAAAGTAAAAAAAAAAAAAAAAAGGATCAATTATAATGACTACCAAATTTAAGTACAAGTTTTGCCAGTCGTAACAAGCATTGATATATCAAAATATTTAAAAAAATATCATGAAAAGGTGATTCTTAAGTCCACATTCTACTTGGCACTCAAAACAAACGTAAGTAAACAAAAGAAAACCTACATTTGCCAATTTGGCATCAAGTACAAGATGAAATCCAGTAAAGACGATGTATTGTATTATACTGATAAGCACCAAGGTAACAGCAGTCATTGAGAGGTCCTCTCTACCAAAGAAATCAGCCTCTCACACACGCACATTTTACCAATTTTGCATCAAAATAAGAGATGGAATCCAGTATTTCAAAAAAGAGAGAGATGGAATCCAGTAAAGATGATGTTTTATACCAACAAGCACTCAGGTAACAGTTGTTGAGAGGTCCTACCCATTAGCATAAATGAAAATTTTAAAATTGCATGTTTTCAAGAAATTAGCATAATTGAATCAGATACTTGAGCAAGCAGGAGTGGAACTTTGTTCCCTACCCATCCTATCAACTTTGTCTCACTCCGGGATATTAGTTCAAGACACTCTGATCCTTTTCCAGAATCTGGGTTCAGGTGAAATTTTTCGTCCAACAAGTTGAAATGGCTGAGGCAAAACCACTTCAGCTCCAAAATTAAAAATTCATAGTTGTCTTGCAAAAGTTCTTTATTTATTACAATCCTAGTGTAGATATTCTTTAAACTTCCATTCATATATACTATTGTAAGATTTGATAACCTTATCATACATTTCGTTGCTTTGTAACTTAGGTTTGTTATGTAATTAAAAATTGTCATTTTTACTCTGAGGTAGGATGTTTAGTAACGAGGGTATAGATTACTTTATTATGTAACTAAAACGAGGTGAAATCCAAAGCAAACCAGGTCAGTCAAGGGTTGCCTAAAATAAACAAGGATTTGTTTGGTCACTTTGTTATTTTTAAAAATCTGGTTCCAACTCACTTTTGTACTTTAGTATAATTTTATAAGAATTTTCTTTATTGATAAACTTCACATGCACAAGTTTTGAACATACGACCTTACCCTCCATCTATTTCTATGAGAGAAGAAGCGCAATTGGAACTAAAGTTTGTTGACTTATGTTTTAAGATGATATATGTCATTGAAGGCATTATGCGTCCAATGTAAAAAAAATTACCTCTTTTGATACCCCTTTATGTTCTACAAACAAACTTGTGCAAATATGTTTGAAACTGGGTTATGTTTGGTAATTACACTTCTACTTGAAAAGGACTATACGGTTTAAATGAATGTTCCCTTAAAATATGAAATCCCTCAAATGGGCCAACAAAATGCGACAGATTGGGAAGAAAGCAAATGGGATTTTTGCCTCAGGTAGAACCCTGAATCCTTTCCAACTTCTGTATTTGACCACTGTTTTGATCAAGAAACCTGTAAATCTAGCTCAGATATGTGTTCTATAATGAATAATCATGTTGTTTTACAGTTCAATTTTAGTCTTATATCAAATTAATTTTTTTTTAATCTCGAGATATTGCTACAAGGTTGAAAGTCCATCTTCAAGCAGAACTACCTATCATAGAAGTTTAAGTAAATTACAGACATTTAAAACAATTGTGAAACAATCCCATGTACTTGGGCTCTTGCCTAATTTTATGATCACTAAAATCTTGTTTACCGATAAAAAAACAATTGTGAAATAATAATGACTTTTTTACCTGTTAATTGTGGGCCTGTTTGGAGGTTTTGCTCCAAAGATAGAAAAGTCTACTGACATTGGTACTGGTTCATTCCTGCTTGCATTTTCACCATTTGCCTCAATCTTATCAATATGATGAAAAACTCCTTCCAAGCCCTCACGGTCCGGCATCACTCTCCTTGTCTTTCTTGGAGGTGATAAGACAGTAGGACCATCATGTGAATTAAAATCAGAAACCCTAGAATCCCGCTTAGGTGCAGGTCTGGGGAGTTTATCTGGATCTGTAGGCAGGGGTGCAGATGAGAAGTACCTAAATAGGAAAATATAGATGAGAGAAGGGAACCAAATGTAACCGTAGATCTCCTATTGAATGGTTGAAGGGACAAACCGGTGCTCTAATGCCTGCTGCACTGATATTCTAGCTTTCGGATCATAAGTAAACATCTTTGACAGCAGATCTAAAGCATCATCACTAGCCATTGGAAACAAGGAACGTAAAGGGGGTGCAGGAACATGTTGGTACTCCACATAATCAGGAAGGTATACCAGATCAGGCCACTGGGATGGTGTTGGTGTCCCAAATGCAGCAAAGATCTTTCCCAATTGATCAATGTCACTTGAACCCTATAAAACATTAAAAACCACACAGACGAGAATCAGAAAACATGCAAATACGGATTCCATAACTATAAATGGTACATGCAAAATAAAATAAAATAAGCAGACAAGATCAAGCCATGCAAGATATAAAGGTATACAATAAGAGCAAAGGAGCTCCAAGGTAGTCATGTTAGTCAGCCAACTCAACTCAAATAATGGTAATCCTGACCACACCCATGTATCTTTCTTTGTCAATATATTCTGTCTAACTTTCTATAATCCATCACCTTCATGTTCATTACATCCTTCTTTACCACTTCTACCCCGCAAACTTTCAATTAAAATATAGGTCACAATCAAAAGTATGATATAAAGATAAAGTTCATCATAACTAATGGAAAGATATTCACTGGTAGATTCAGAACAGTGGTAGATACTGGCACCATGGAAGACTTCAAAGTAACACTCCTCATGCAGGGGCCAAATTTCACTTTAATAAATGGCCCCAACACTAGGAATAATTAATTGAAATGGGAAGTAAAGAGCAAAGTTGGGACTCAAACTCAAGACCACTATTTTAATACCATCTTAAATCACCATTGTCCCAAAGCTTAATCTCATAGGAAGAGGAAGAGGTGAATTTAAACATTTAATTTATATTTTTATACTTACTATATATTAAATTATAATTAGCATAAAAAATAGGAGCGAATCCTTAATACAGTAATATGAAATGATAATATAATTCACTCATTATTTAAAAAATAAGTTCATGAATCTTTTTGCTAGAGGACAAAAGTGTGACCCTTTTATTGATTGTTGGTCCTCTACTAGAGCCTTGAAAAATAACCTGAGGACATGGAACTTGGAAGTCTTTGGGAATCTAAATGAACAAAAGCATAAATTCTTCCAGGAACTGCAGCAATTCGAGGAAAAGAGATGACTGGGGCCCTCACGGCCGATGGAAAGGAAAGGAAAATGGTTGTTGTAGCGGAATTGGAGAAAATCACGCTTTTGGAGGAGATATCTTGGAGACAAAAATCTCAGGCTCTTTGGTTGAAGGAATGGGATAAGAGCACTAAATTCTTCCATCGTGTTGCTAACTCTCATAGAAGAACCAACGCCATTGAGGTTCAACATTCCAAAGGGAGGATCATATCAGATAGGGTAGCCATCAAGGAACACACAGTCCACTTCTATGACCAACTCCTCAAGGAGCAACATCCCTGGCGGCCCAAGGTAGATGGGCTAACTTTTGATTCTATCGATTCTTCAAGTGCAGTGTGGTGGAAAGGCCGTTTGAAGAGGAGGAGGTGTTTCTTGTGCTAAAAGGGATGGATAAAGATAAGGCCCTAGGCCCAGGTGATTTCACAATGGCTTTCTTTCAGGCTAGTTGGGACATTGTTAAGGAGGATATCATGAAGATATTTCTCGAATTTCACTACTTGAAATTTGAGAGAAGTCTCAATGCTTCTTTTATCACCCTTAAGGAATAAGGGCAAGGTCAGTAGAGGTGCAAGATTTTCGCCCCATTAGCTTGGTGAGTGGGGTCTATAAAATCATCTCCAAAGTGCTAACCAAGCAGATGAGCGCAGTAATGGGGATGATCATATCGAAGTCCCAAAATACCTTTGTAAAAAGGAGACAAATGCTTGACTCAGTCCTCATTGCTAACGAATGTTTGGAAAGTCAAATCAAAGCCGACATCCCAAGAATCTTATGTAAGTTGGATATGGAAAAAGCTTTTGATCATGTAAATTGGGATTTCTTGGTATACATACTTGGCAGGTACGGCTTTGGGGAAAGTTGGTGCCATTGGATGAAGTATTGTATCACTACAGTCAGTTTTTCTGTCTTGGTGAATGGCACTTCTGAAGGCTTCTTTAATAGTTATTGGGGATTGAGGCAAGGGGACCATTTATCACCTCTCCTCTTCATCTTAGTAATGGATGTCTTAATTAGAATGTTGAATGGAATGGTGGGGGGGGGGGGGGGGGGGTTCATCTCAGGCTTCCCAGTAGGTGACTCCACTTATGGTAATCTTGGTAATCTCTTACTTTCTCATCCTACTAAGTCCCACATTGCTTAAGGATGACCATTGTATTGCCTTGGTCTCCTATATAAAGGTTGGCCTAGGAGGCCAAGACAATCCAAAATTTAACTCTAATGAGTTTAAGTTCTCTTTGTATTTATAAATTTTAATTTATAATTTTAATTATATTATAATTTGGGTCTAAAAAAAAAAATTTTAAACCCAATGTGTTGGCCTAGGCAGGGGGCGGGGCGGGGCGGGGGAAAAAACCCCACCCCACCCCGCCCCACACCATGCGGGTAGCAACCCTAGTCTGTAGGTTGTAATTAGGTATTTCTCTCTTGTATACTACTTGTGTACTTGGGATATGCCTAGTTATGACGATCGATAAATTTTATTAATTATCAAAAAAAAAAAAAATATCATGTGATGATCACCACTTCATATTAAAAGATACGAACAAAGCCCCACCAATAGTAGCAGAGAATACAGGCATCATAGCTAGCAAAGTAAAAGGGATCTGAAACACAAAAATCAAATTTGCAGAAATTTAACTGTAATCCCAACTCACAGGAACCAGTAAGCATGAAAATTTCAATTCACCTGCAGAAAAGGTCGACGCAGGAGAAGTTCAGCAAATATACAAGCGGCAGCCCAAACATCCACCCCAGCGCCATATTGCTTGGTACCAAACAACAGCTCAGGTGCTCTATACCATCGAGCAAAAACCTACCATAAGAGTACAGGTCTATTATTGAATTGTATTTTACAATTGTGAATCACAAAGATGGATCTTTTTCAGTTTGTAAGAGGTATAAAGAAGTACAAAACATTTTTTATGAGTAAAAGGAGTAGGAAACATAAACATCAAATTGGGTGATTCAGATGCAGTAAATGGTCAATCGTCTTCAGTGATATTGTCAAATATTCCAAAATAAAGTTTCCAATATGATTGCAACCAATGTTGTAATTTATGATTTAGTGAACTACTTGTCAACATGGACAGAAAGATAAATATAAACAGCCAGCCTGACAGCCTCCAGGATCTCAAATATCAGTTCCTTCTCGCAAACTTGCTGTGCAAAAACAGTAATAATATTTACAGAAAAAAACTGCAATTCTCGTATAAAAAAACTATGAACGTGACACTAATATACAATAGGAAAAAAAATCTGTATGCAATAATAGTAGTAATCATTACTTGTTACATGAAAACACAAAAAAAAATGAACATGTTTGATTCATCATATCTTACTTTTTGCTTAAACACTCAAAAGCTTTTGTTAAATCACTCCAATGTCCAAAAACAAATACTAACTCAACCAAGTTTACTTTCCTATTAGCAGCCCTAGTGACGCATGATTTTTGTTGGATGAAAAATAGTAGTCACCACAAACGGGTGAAGTTCAACATCTACTCAAAAAAGAAAACCCAACTTCAAAAACACAATTATTTAAGCAACATGACCAAAGAAAATTTCTATTGATGAAATCAGTACCATAAGGGCTACTAATAGATTCATCCCCACAGATCTCAAAGTACAGATACAGGAACTTTGAATGATTAAATGAATCACCATGCAATTCTATAAGTGGAAACAAACCTGATGAGTGAACTTGCGATCTGGGCTCCCAAATATTCGTGCTAAACCAAAATCTGCAAGTTTGAGCTGTCCATTAGATCCTATTAACAAGTTGTTTGGTTTCATATCCCTGTTGAACACAAGTAGAACGTATTTCAGACAAATCCTACCAAGAAGGTAACAACCTACAAATCAGCTTGTCAACATTAAAATAATACCTATGTAAAACCCATTTCTTGTGGCAGAAAGCAAGTCCTTTAAGTGTCATCTGAAGATAAGATTTTATGTCAGCCGGCGAAAGAAATATATTCCGGTCCCGAATAACAGCTTCAAGGTCTGTCTCCATGAACTCAAACACTAGGTGCAAGTTACCCTTATGAGGGAAGGCATCAATCAACTCAATTATATTCGGATCTTTAAGCTCTTTAAGGAGCTTGATTTCTCTAAGTGCCGTAAAATTTACCCCTTCCTTTTGCTTCCCAAGCCGAATCTTTTTAATTGCAACTTTCTGCCCTGTCTGCAAACAAGCGGTTAAACTTACAAATTAGTCATCCCCATTATTCCATACAAGTCTCAAGGCAAAAGCTTTTAGGACATTCTACACTAAAATCTAACCAATTCCACATACTCCCTAACCCATTGACCCCATCTAATTTATATACGTACATGGATAACCACGTAGCTGCAACCCAACATGTTAGATTTTGCCTTAAAGAACATGCCTGCCTACCTGCCTATGTAATTGCTAAAAAACAGACTCCTGAATATCGACTCAGTCACTCAGCTTTCCCTGAGTCAACTATTCAGTTTCACCTCGGTTATGTTTTTATTTTTGTTTCTTGCATGAAACCAAAGATCATCTCACTGAAATTCGTCTACACATATAATTATCAGCTCTCATTTCCCCCAACCCACAAAAAAGAAAAAAAAATAGTTAAAAAGAAAAAAAAAAAGAAGAAGTAATTACTCGAAAGGAAGAACTACCTTAGTATCAATGGCTTTGTAGACGACCCCGTAGGTACCTTCGCCGAGGACTTCTCGCTTCAGATATCTATCGGCGACTTTCTTGGACAGATCGAGCTCTGACATATTTTTTTTGTTTGGCTTTCGGATTTTTTTAATTTATTTCTTGCGTATGTAATTTATTTTTTAACTGTTATATTAATTTAATCTATTTCTTGATTGATTATTGGGATAAAATTGGAGAAATCTTTAGGTGATTCTTCATTTTACCGAGAAAATCTGAGAAAGTTAGGGTTCGGATTTCGGGGCAAGGGGACGAGAGGAAAAAAAAGCCGTTGAAAGCAAGGGACAGAGTAGAGAGAGAGAGATAAAGCTTCAGAGGCAACGTCTATGGTTAATTTAACATTTTTCAGGGGCGTTTCGGTAATAGTGAAAACAGTTCGTCTATGATCAGTTATCTATGCCCAGACATTTTGGGCTTGAGATTAAACTTGGACTCGTTACAGCCTGAACATAAGGTTGGAACTAGGCCCAATCTATTTCCTGAGTAGGCCCGTTTCGATTTTTCTCGTACAAAAGCACGTTCTTGTTGAAGTGAATGCAATGCATGAACGTACAAAATTGGATCTTAGTATAATTGCTTCTGTTTTTTAAAATTAGCTGTATATACACAATTCTGCAAAAGAGAAGTTTCGTACATAATTATTCTTCTATTCAAAATTAGCCCAAAAATAACTTCTTTAGAATTAATTTAATTATCATTTGAAAAATACTACTCATATATAATCCTTTTAATGACTACCCCTTTAATTTTCTGATATCAAATGTTTGAAAAACTATTTTTTTTTATAACTTTTAAAAGAAAATTGATTTGTAAAGTTTTAAGATAAATAAGATCTGCACACTCTTTTTGGAAAAAAATTGACAAATTTAAGATTCTCATAAAAAAAAATATATCTTTTAACTGTCGGCTCAATTTTTTCAAAAAAAGTGTTCGAGTCTTGCACAATACTCTAGGATTATATATAGTATTATTCAATTATTAAAACATTTTCATTCAGCGTAGTTTTATAATTGGTAGAATTATTTATTTTATGTGTTGTGTTATATATATATATATATATTATTATATTATTATATTATTATATTATTATATTATAGTCTTACCCACGTTATGTACTATCTTGATACAAGATAAATTAACTGGGATAAAAGAGTAATACATAAAAAAAATTTAGGTTACATAACCAACAAAGAGATACATAGAAAGAAAGAAAAAACACCATATGCATATAAATAAATAGTACTCGATGATCCGCGGAAACGGAATCATATATATAATAAAATGTGATTAATTATAAGCTGTATCTGAACCATGATATCATGCATGCCATGCAAGTTGACGTACAGAAAAGGAAACCAGAAGCCATTCTTTTCTTGTAAGCGAGTCATTGTCAAACAGCAAAAGGCGTCAAATGCAAAATGTTAGCACCGAACTTAATCAATATACATGCCAGTAATTATAAATTGAATATAAACTGTTGAAACAAAAGATAAAAGGGCAATAATAGTACTCCGATCGAGATCAAGTACTCATGATCACTGGCCTGGTGAGTTTCTTCTCATGAATCATGACTAACATATATATATATGCTTGACTCAATTAAAAACCAATGTACGTAGAAGTACTACCATTTTTGGGGTGTTGGAGACTGAAATAATCTTGAAGGTTGGGGTGTGCAGCTGGCTGCAGGAGACGATCATTATATGGATCATTAAAAAGTGGATCAGGCAAGGTTGCTAGCTGAAGCACACTAGTACTACTACTTGCCGCCGGTTGCTCTTCCCGGCCAGATAATGGGAAGTACTGTTCCAGCACATGATGTCTATTCTCCTCGGTCTTTGGCACCATAGCCACTTGGTAGTACGTCTGATGCTGCTCCATTGCCGCCTGATTCTCATTGATCTGATTTTGCCATATATATAAATGATTTTGACAGTGAATCAGCAAGTTATAAGTATTATTGATTTCTGGCCTGTTCAATCCAATTAATTAACGCCATGCATGCCATTGCTAGCTAATCAATGGTACTGTACGTACGTACTCACCAGATGGTATATTTGTTCATTTTCTTCCAGCAGCATTTTCTCCTACATCATGATTTCATATTACAGAACAGAATGCGACAGAGCGAATGATTCATTTAATAACAATCGCTAGATCTGTATATATATGCTGTGCTGTGCTGTGTGTGTGTGTGTGAATGAGGGAGTGAGAGAGAGAGAGAGAGAGAGAGAGAGGAATGGTTAAGAGATTTTGCATTTTACCTTCGTTCGAAGATTATCCGTCTGCTGTTGTAAGAGTTCAAACTGTAATGTCCGATCATGACAAACAATATTATTATTAATTAAGGTTGAACGTGAAACAAAAAGACACTGATCATACATATATATATATATACACACACACATGACGAGCATATATATGCATCTTTCAAACTCTTGAATGCATGATTTAGCAACAGTACTACGTACGACTCAAATTCATTCAATAACACCAGTAGTACTAGTACTAATATACGTACCTTCCTAGCTCGAACTCTGTTGACTGAGAATTCCAGCTGCTGCTCAAGTTCATCTAAATCCTCAAACTTTATGGAACTCAAGCCCTCACCATAGTACCTTTGCAAACTCAATTGAAGATTCGCGGTTTCTTTTTGCATCCTTGCCAACTCACCAGGCATTAATTGATGATCCTACGAATAGTAAAGATCAAAACCTTAATTAATTAGAACCTTAACTAGGTTTTTAGCTATATCTTATATATCTAATTAATTATTGTACGTACGTAGATGAAATGGGTTGTACGTACAGTTTGATAATTGTTTTCTGGATCTCGATTCTCTGTTGCAACTCGATACCTTCTTATCATATGTTCCATGCTGCAGCAATATAAAAAAAAACATACTAATTTCCCATTTAGTTTCAGCATCATTAATCAAATGAATGACCCTTTATACGTAAGTTTGTGATCTCAATCTCAAAAAGTAATTTGAAGTTTAAATCCAAGGATTTGGAAAAAAAATTCATTGCTCATGAAATGTGTAGAAAATAAAATATATAAATAGAAAAGAAGCTGATTGAGAAGGAGGGAGAGAGAATTTTAGGATTTATCTAACTTGCTATATATATATATTCATGTTATTGAATACATAACATCTGAACCAAATGAAAAAGGCAGCTAGCTATACCAAAGATCAGATATATACATACATACATATATATATATATATATATACACAGGCGGTAATACCAGCCAAGTGTAAATAAGAAAATAAGCAAATAAGTGACTTACAGTTATTAATTGAAACAGTTAAAGTTGTGCTTCAAATTAGCTAGATAAATAAAGACACAAGGATATCATGGGAGGATAATTTAATTATAGGATTACAAGGAAAGTAGGGAGAACTAGCTATATAGGAAAGAGTTCCTAGTATTGGCATAGCCAAATGCTAATGAAAGTCATATTTTGAAAAATGTCCACTAAATTTCTGCTACATTAAATTAGTTAAATAAAATTTATTTAGAAGATGAACTACAGTAACTTCATCCCTAGAGTCATATATGAAGGGACTGTAGTATCTTCATTCTAATATTTTATTATTTTTTGTGTTTCCCTTTTCCTTCCCTCTAGTGTAACTTCATCCCTAGAATTACAATACATTTTCCTATTATTAATTATATTTTTATAAAATAATATTAATCATCTTTCTTTTGATTTTTTTTAAAATTTAAAAATAATTAAGAAATTATTTTTTGCATCTATCTATAATCATGCAAAAATTATAATAATATGAGAAAATATGAATAAAATTTTTATTAATTATTATAAAGTACAAAATAATACAATAATCTTATCTTATGAAAAATTCTAATATAAGTAATGCTCATCTATATAATTTAATTAACAAAATATTAATAAAAAATAATAATAATAATTTATTATATATAAAAAGTGTGATGGCTAATCTAATATAGATTTCAAGTTTTGAATGATTGATTAAAAGTAAAAAAAAAGTTTTATATTAGTCAAGTTTTAAATATTGGAATGACTAATCCAATATGAGTGCTCCAAAATATGGTTTGTTTCGAAGTTCTGCCTTTCAATGAAACAAAGCCAGCCTTTCAGTGGCGAGGCCCTCATGAGAGATGAACAGTATTTTGACTTTTACTATTCATTGTGTCAGAATGTTCCCTGAGATAGTAGTATGTATAAATATTATAAATAAATAAATATATATATATATATATATCATGTTTTACTTTTTGATGCTTCGAGTCAGCTGGCATGATGAAGGCTGGCTGCGCTACATTTAATTGGTATTAGCAAAACTATTTAATATGTACTACAATTAAACGAGTGCATATATATACATCAAGGATATCAAGGTGTATGTGTTGGGGGGGTGTGTGTGTTATATATTGGTGGAATTTATATCTACTAGAATTGATCGATTCTTATATCTGGTACCATATAATTAATGTACATTAATATCACACTAGAAGCAAAATGACGAACCTGATAATTGGGAGAGAAAAACACATATTCTTATAATCATTATAGCTAGGAGGCAAAATATAGATCATTAAACATTTGTTTTAAGAAATTATTCCTCTAATCCTGGAACAATATTCCTATTGATAATTTGTACGTTCGTTTAAAACAGATGAAATTCTATTTGTTCCTTTGAAAGAAAAATCATTGAAAAAATTAGTAAACATCGATCAATCAAATCCCATGTTGATAGTTGATTGATCAGTCGTTGAAATAAATTGGAATAGATTAAAAACATATAATATTTATATATATATAGTGTGTCTTTAAAAGTATATTATATATAAATGATTTTTCAAAACAATACAACCTAGCTAGCTGGGAAAAAAACATACGTTTACATTCAAGGCTGCCCGAATAAAACCATATCAATTTGGCATTATATAGGGTACCCGAATACTGAACCTGCCATGTAATTTTTCAAAACTTTACAGAAAAATACGAATCCTAATATATATATACTAATTGTAAGTATAATTATACATCAAAGGGTGTGTGTATATATATATATTGGCCGTATATATATATTTTTTTTTTCCAAGAAACAAGGGACAAAATGATCAAGTGTACCTTGCTTGTTCAGTATTTCGTGGAACAAAGACAATGTGTGCTGTGTATAAAAAGAACAAGATTACAGGTGATCAAATTGATCAAAGATACGCAGATCGAAGTCAGGAAATTTGATCAACTCCAGTACCATACATACATACATACATACATACATATATATATATATAGAGAGAGAGAGAGAGAGAGAGAGAGAGAGATATGAAACTCATGAAACTGAAGACTTAGATATATAAGAACAAATTATCATCATGAGGCTGCGCAAAAATACTAATACCCTATTGTAATGGAGTAGATCGGAATTTATAAGCTCGCCTATGAAGTAGAGCATAATATTATGAGTACTTGCAGATCGATGATCAGAAGCGCGGAAGCTGCGCATGCATGAGGGTCATGTCATTGATATAATTAAGTTAATTGGTCAAAATTCAAATTAAGTCGATCATGGCATGCATAATACCCTAATGGAACTAAAACATCTGACAAAATAGATCAGAGCCAAAGACATGATCAATATATTGATTACCTCCGATCGAGATCAAAACCCTAATCATAATGTCTAGGTAAAGACAACTAAAGAGCTGGTCAGAACCGCGAAAACTAGTTTTATCAAACCAAAAACGTCCAAGCCATGAAATGGCCATGCATTCGAGCAAGATGGAAAATCCTAGCTAATTCAGAATTGGTATCCAAAACAAAATGCGTACATATATATATATATACAAAAAGAACCGATTTTGAAGATCAACAAACCTACATAACATGCCATTCCCTTGAAATACAAGAGAGAGAAGGGGGCCGGGGAGGAGAAGAAATCAAAACAAAAACAAAAACCAGAAAAACAAAGCTAGAAAACCAAGAGTTAAACACGAAATGATTGATCTGCATGACTTGGAAAAGAACAATATTGGAAGCCAGGAACATGATAAAAGACAAGATATTAATTTTTTACCTAGATGTCTCACTGCAATACTCGAACAACTTCCCATTGCTTGAGAAGATGATGAGCCCAATCTGGGCATCACAAAGCACAGAAAGCTCATGGGTTTTCTTAATCAGCCCTACTCGGCGTTTTGCAAATGTAACTTGCCTTCTGGTTCGGTTCTCTATCCTTGAGATTGATATCTTTCTCCGTCCCATTTTCCAAGAGTAATCTTATTGCGCTTCTAGATCTTTATCTTGTCATGAGAGAAAGGTAAGAAAAAAAAGGAACTTTACCCTTCTTGTACTGAAATTCCTGTTGCACAAAAAAAAAAAAAAAAAAGATAATTGAATAGTAAACCGATCGAACAATTAGTTCTGAACAGTAACACCAACTAGAAGGCCGGAGTAAGCTTCATAAATAGGTTATCTGGTAGAAATTGTTGGCGAGGATATGCAAATTAGATCTAATACTTATTGATCTCTTCTTGATCCCTGGAAGAATATTAAGCTGATGATTAAACACAATGTGCACACAAAGTGTTTGTAAAAAACCTCAGTAACCGTGAGTATCTGCGAGTCTTTTTGTTATCTATTTTATAGTAGAGTACAATATTACAAGATGTATATTGCCATTAGACACATTGATTTATACATGGAAAGTGTAAATGCAGGGATATGAATACTGAACCAAAAAGGAATTATATAGCTGTCGTATGTGATGGACTTTCCTTTGAGAATTTGGGTAGCTGTTGCATGAGATGGTAAGTCTTCTGATTGTGTGGATTCTATAGCCGTTGCATGTGCTCCACTTGGTAACTCTTGTGATTGTGTAGTTTGAGTTGATGATGGTTGACTATTGTTAATATGCCCCCGTAAACTGTACCAAGGTACGAGGCCAAGTTTGGTGCAAAGAGGAAAGAGAGCCAGGCATCCTAGTGGTTTGGTAAAGAGATAAGCAAGTTGTGAAGAGGCAGGTACATGATGGGTATGAAGAAGACCAAGGGCAACACGTTCACGAACATAGTGGTAGTTAATCTCAATATGTTTGCTTTGACCATAAAAAACTGGGTTAACGGTCATGTAAAGGGCGTTAAGATTATCACAAAGCAATAATGGTGGTGCATGTAGCTTGATGCCGAGGTCACGAAGCAGAAAGGATATCCAAGTGAGTTCAACACTGGTTTGGGTCATAGCTCTATATTTAGCTTTAGTACTCGAGCGAGAGACAGTATGTTGCTTCTTTGTAGACCAAGAAATACAGTTACTGCCAAGAAAGACACAATAACCGGTCATAGAGCGTCGGGTGAGAGAGCAACCAGCCCAATCTACATCAGAAAAGGCATAAAGATTAAGTGTAGAGTTGGAACTAAAATGAAGTCCAAAATCAATTGTACCTTTCGCATATCTAAGAATACGTTTGATCATTTTAAAATGAGTTTCAGTAGGGGAGTGCATAAATTGAGACACAAAATTAACATTGTATCCAAGGTCAGGGCGAGTAAGAGTAAGATACTAGAGAGCACCAACAAGGCTGCAATAATGGGCTGGGTCAGAGAAAGGTGTTGTTGACTGAAGGCCTTTTGTTTTAGCCATCATGGGAGTGCCCATGGGTTTACAGTCAGTTATTTGAGCACGGTCTAAAATATCCAGAGCATATTTAGTTTGGGTCAAGGTAAGGCCATTAGTAGTTTGAGCAATCTGAATGCCCAAAAAGTAATGGAGAGGACCCAGATCTTTCATGGCAAACTCACTACTAAAAGTCAAAATAAATTCATGTAGGAAATCAATGAAGGAACCAGTGAATAAAATACCATCAACAAAAAGGAGTAACATAAGACAACCACGAGTAGAATGATAAATAAATAAAGAGGAATCAGCAGCACTGTAATGAAAACCATAAGTGAGTAAAAAATTGTTGAACTTATCAAACCATGCACGTGGGGCTTGTTTTAAGCCATACAAAACTTTGTTTAACTTACAAACATGAGAAGAGTGAGTTGGGTGAATAAAACCTAGAAGTTGATCCGTGTAGATGGTTTCATGAAGGTCCCCATGGAGAAATCCATTTTTGACATCCAACTCACGAATGTCCCAATGATTGATCAGAGCAAGCGTGATAAAAATCCGGATAGTGCTTGGAGGAATTACTGGAGAGAAAGTTTCATGGTAATTGATACCATATATTTGGTGAAATCATTTTGCTACTAAACGAGCTTTCAATTGATCAAGAGTTCCATCTGCATTGAGTTTAGTTTTAAAAACTCATTTGCAACCAATAACAACCATAGAGGAATCACGAGGAACAAGAGTCCATGTATTGTTAGCATACAAAGCTTACAATTCATCAAGCATAGTTTGGGTCCAATCAGGGTGAGTTAGAGCAGAGTGGATGGTTTTAGGCTCTTTTAGTATATTGGAGAAGTCATAGAGGTTGGCATATTTGGGATTGGGTTTATGAATACCGGCACGGGAGCGGGTGATCATGGTATGTGTAATGGATGGAGGTGGGTTTGGGGAAGGTGAAGTAAAGGGCGGTGAAGGAGAAGATGGGAGTGCAGGAGTGGAGAGGGGGGGTTGGGTATAGTAGCGGAGGAGGTGATGGGTATGGGTAAGGGAATATTTAGTTCGGGAAGAGGAGAGGAAGTAGTAGGGGGAGGGTGGACCAAAGGAGGCATCACCCAGAGGTCAAAAATAAACAAAGTCGGGTTGGAGGGTGAGGGTAAATGAAGGTTCTCAGGCTGTTTATAAGAAAAATTAAGTTCATCAAAGACAACATGACGAGAAATGTAAATACGACAAGTAGGTGGGTGATAGCATTTACACCCACGATGCCGATCGCTATAGCCTAAAAAAACACAGGGCAAGGTTTTTGGATCAAATTTATTGTACTTGGTATCCCAAGTGTATGGATAACATTTGGAGCCAAAAACATACAAGGACCAATAATCAGGAAAAGTTTCATAAAGAATTGAAAACGATGATTGTAAATCTAGAGTAGTAGTGGGAAGGCGGTTAATTAAAAAGGTAGCAGTAGCAAAGACTTCAACCCAAAAACGTTTTGGAACACCACTGTGGAAGTGCATCGTCATACCAAGTTCACGAATAGTACAGTGACGACGTTCCACAGCACCATTTTGTTTAGGGGTATAAGGGCATGAAAACTGGTGAATAATGCCTTGATTTTTTAAATGAAAGGTAAACTGAATATTAGCAAATTCACCACCCCCATCGGTTTGAAAATTTTTGATTTTTTTATTAAATTGACATTCTACATCTTTTTCGAAAAATAAAAAGGCTGAGAAAAAATCAGATTTTTTTCGAAGCGGAATAAACCACATAAATTTAGAAAAAGCATCAACTAGACATGCATGGTAATGAAATTTGCCAAAAGAAATAACAGGGGCAGATCCCCACAAGTCAAAATAAATTTTATCAAAAATAGTATGAGTTAAACTAGAAAAAGGTAAAAAAGGAAATTTGCTCAATTTGCCTAGCTGACAACTTTCACAAACAGACTGAGACTTATTGGAGCCAATAATTTGATTAAGTTCTTTGGATTTTAGGATTTGGATAGCAGAGGCCTGAGGGTAACCCAAATGTTGATGCCACACGTTTTCAGAGGCAGTCCGGAAACGGGTGGAGAAGTGCGCTTCGTAAGGTGCAAATAAGGTGTAAAGATTATCCTTCTGACGTCCACTCATTGGGACACGGTTGGTCTCTCTTTTCTTAACAACAAAAGCAACACCATAAAATTTACAGTTATATGGATAATCATTGGTAAGTTTCCCAATAGATAACAAATTTTTTGCAAGTGTTGGCACTAAAAGAACATTACGTAACTTAATTCTTGTATTACCATTATTTATGTATGTATCTCCAACATGAGTAATAGCATGGGAGCTACCATCCCCAATAATAACAACATCAGTATCAAAATAATGACGTAAATTTTCAAGTATACCTGGATTACTTGTCATGTGAGCAGATGCTCCAGTGTCTTCAATCCATTCATTATCAGGAGAAAATTTTTCCAACTTCATTGCTGCTAGAGCTTAAGGAATATCATCAGGCTGGTATAAGTGATTAAATCGGTTCCAGCACTTAAGAGCAACATGGCCCTTTTTACAACAAATTTGACAAATATCTAGTGGGTCTCAGGCCTTAGCATCGTTGGGCCTATTGTTGGGCTCACATGTAAAAGAAACATTTGAGGAGCCCACGGTTTGAGAGCCCACATTTGGAGAGGTTCTACCCAACTGAGTGGTGGGATGAAACGCACAACCCCGAGAGGAGAACCCTCTCTGCTGCGAGCAACCACCACCTCCACGGTGATCCTTATAGGGTGGCGCATCTGTCCGATGACCATAGAAAGTGAAAGAACTGCTAGATTCATGGAGAAATGTGCGGATTTCATACTCGTGAAAAAGAGGAAGAATCTCGGCATAAATGGGCATGGGGGGTTTCAGCATTGAGGTGGTGAACGGTTCGTAACAGGCATCGAGACTGTTCAAGAAGGAGAAAACTTTCATCTTGTCTGCAACAGGCCGTTCAATTGAAACTAGGCTGTCGCACAAGCCCTTGAAGGTTTGGAGGTGATTTGCAAGAGGCGTCGTGGGCTCCTTCTTAAGGTATGTCAATTGTTGAGTGAGATCAAACTCTCGCTCCTGAGAGTCATAGGCGTACGCCGCCTTTAGTGCCTCCCAAACCTGGTGGGCAGAATCCAAACCCACGACGAGGCCAAGTGCCTCTTCCGAGAGGGTGCCAATAATCCACCCCCGTAAAAGTCTATCAGACTTGCACCACTAGAGGTAGGGCTTTGTTTGTGTTTTGTTCAAGGTTGATGATCCATCGGGAGGGATCTCAAATTCGGGAGGGGCAGAGTCTGCTTGTAGCAGATGGTGGACTAGATCTTGGCTCTCAGCCAAGGCTAGTATTTGTTCACGCCATAATGAGTAGTCACTGTTGGAGAGACGCAGGGTCACAAAATTTCCTACATTCAAGGCAATGGTGGCCATGGAGGAAGACTCTCTTCACTCACACGGTCTCTGATACCATAAAGACAATGTGCACACAAAATGTTTGTAAAAAACCTCAGTAACCGTGAGCATCTGAGAGTCTTCTTGTTATCTATTTTATAGTATAGTACAATATTACAAGATGTATATTGCCGTTAGACACATTGATTTATACATGGAAAGTGTAAATTCAGGGATATGAATATTGAACCAAAAGGAATTATCTAGCCGTTGTACGTGATGGACTTTCCTTTGAGAATTTGGGTTGCTGTTGCATGAGATAGTAAGTCTTCTAATCGTGTGGATGCTATAGCCGTTGCATGTGCTTCACTTGGTTACTCCCGTGATTGTGTGGTTTGAGTTGATCATGGTTGACTATTGTTAATAATGATCAACCGGAATACCTTCCTAATCACCCATCTTTTTCCATAGTATTACAGGAATACCTGATCTCTCGCTTGCATGTATCTTTTGTAGTCATGTGTTTGCATGTGTTACATACAGAGATATTCATATATATATATATATATATATATATATATAGATCAAGATCAAGAAGATCATCAGCATGTCGTGATCATGCTTGTCTTACTGCTCGCATCACGTACGAATAATTCAACAGATGCTCGTAAAACATACAAGTCTATGTAGACCAGAAAGTATATATAATAATATATAATTGTCTGTCTCCGATCGAGTATCTTTCGAATGGTAGCTAGCGCATGCAGGAACAAAGCAAGTTGATTTCATAATATTGCGACTGTCAACTACCCTATCTACTGGAGGAGACCACTCTGAAAAGTTAGCTAGTTAGTCTTGTTGAATATTCCCAATTGGGAAATGGCATATTAATTAGGTACATGCGCCAGTACCATTAATGCTACTATTCCTCAAAGTAATTAACTCCTCACTCTTTTCTCGCCACATGCATTATGATTCATGCGGACAGTACCCAGGGATCGAGCTAGCTTGTCATGAGTGCATGGCGGCCTTTTCTGCTTGTACGTGAATTAGTTTTAACGAAGATTCCATGAACAATAATTATAAAATAAAATAAAAATTAAAGGGAGTTCGTGGCTTAGCCATTAAATATTAATACTATTCAATAATTTAATGGCAATCTTGCTTAATTAATCAATTAATGCATATATTATGGATGATGATCGTAAGAACAAAAGAGCAATTATATATAAATATATATATGTTGCATGCAAGAGCAACCCAGAATGGTAGCTAGACCTTCAAGAGATCATGATCAATTACATGGAAATCCGAACAATAACTAGCTGATGATCCCAGAGATCATTAATTAATACCATAGTATATACGTATATATATATACGTATATATAATGTTAAACTTCGCACATTCTTAATTCATGCATGGAAAGATCATACAGATCATTGTGCAAGAAGAAATATATCATATTGATGTTCTTCGTTCGGATGATCATCATGATCAGGAAATTATAAGTATAATTAAGCCTTCATACATGTAAAGGCCGTAATTAAAAAGACAAATGAAAACTGTTAATTCGTTCTCTGCCACACAGAACATGATCATGATCATGTATATACATGATGATGAAGTGAATGCAGGTAATATTCATGCATGTAGTGTGTGTGATTAGACTATATATTAATGCCGTACTACTGTGACCTAGCTCGTAATAATGGCAAAAGCAAGGGTACATGAGTGAGTGCATGCCTGAATATTAATCATGTCCTAGCTAGGAAAAAAACGACAAATTAAGGATTCTGTGAAACTCTTTTCCGTTAAGAAAAAATTTCAAGCAGCTCGTATGACAAATTTTAGAGTGCATGCATGTGATGATCATCATGATCATATTGAGGAGGACTAGTACTACTGCTACCTAGTAGCTTGCTCTGAGTAATGATTAATTTTAATTCATGCTCGATATTACACAAAAAAACCCTTAGCTAGTACTTATATATTTTATAAATATTTAAATTAAGATAAATGATATATACAAGTCTCGTTTAGATTATGAGTTGAGATGAAATGAAAGTTGAAAGTTAAATAAAATATTATTAAAATATTATTTTTAATATTATTATTATTTTAAAAATTAAAAAAATTAAATTATTTATTATATTTTGTATAGAAATTTAAAAAAATTATAATAATAAAATAAAATATTTTTACTATTTAAATGGGTCTAATATACAAGTTTTATATAAAAAAGTGAACCCCATATAGAAAAATGTTAAAAAATCATTTTTTTTCTTGATAAAACTCGCATTTTAATAAAAAGGCTTATACATTTTGGAGCTTCTGACTAAGGTTAGGACCCCTGGGTATTACTAAAGTTATAATTAAACCCATGCAGAACCACCAAATATAAGAAATAATATTTAAGTTTCGGTTTTCTGCATAACTATAAGCTCTGGTTTAAATATTTCAACCAATCTCAATTCATCTTATTTTATCATTATAATTTTTTGAAATTTTTATATAAAATATAATAAATAATTTAAGTTTTTTAAATTCTAAAATAATAATAATATTCTAAAAATAAGATTTTAACAAACACAAATCCAAAAAATAAATAAATAACATAATCCGTACAAATGATAGGTACGCTTTCTCATGATACCTATCATTTTCCATATTAATTTTATGCCATGGCACGCATTGATCATATATATTTCAAACAGATCAATTAATGTTTAATCAAGTTATATATTCTTCAAATTTGAGAGTTAAGTGAAAGAGATAGTCAGATTAAATAGATCTTATAGTTTATTCCGATCCATATAAATATTTCGTGTATCATTAAATGAGTAACAAATGCAATAAATCTAGTATTTGACGTGTCTATCTCTCCTTCCCAACCACTTAAAGAGTATTTTTTTCCCTCCCAACCACACAAACATATATACACCCAGCGCATATATATACACAAATGTACCAGTACCACTCCAAGTTCCACAAGATAATTAACAATTATTAAAACTCTTCTAACTTTTGTTTTAGGTTATGCTTGGTAGATGAGATAAGATGAGAATTTTTAAAAGTTTTGTTAGGTTATGCTTGGTAGATAAGATAAGATGAGAATTTTTAAAAATTTTGTGAATAGTATTAAAATGAAAGTTTAAAATTTTATTTTTTAATATTATTATTGTTTTAAAATTTAAAAAAGTTAAATTAGAATTTGAAAAAGTTGAATTGTTTATTATATTTTATATGAGAATTTGAAAAAGATGTAATGATGAGATGAGATAGAGATAAGATGAGATTTCTCATCTTTACTGCCAAACATATCCTTAATAGTGTTAAGATAAAACTTTAAAATATTATTTTTTAATATTATTATTATTTTGGGATTTGAAAAAGTTAAATTAGAATTTGAAAAAGTTGAATTGTTTATTATATTTTGTATAGAGATTTGAAAAAGATATAATGATGAGATGAGATAAAGATGAGATGAGATTTCTCATCTTTGCCTCCAAACATATCCATTTCTTTGTCTATACGTGATATGATCTTCGGATGATATATCTAGTCTACAATAAAAGAGGCTATAGCCTCGTGAATAGTGATTTTTATTTTTGTCAGATATTATGCTATAAGCTCCAACAATATTGTTAAGATTTTTTTTTTATATATAGGAAAATAGACATCATTTCATTTATTTCTACAAAGAAGTTATATCTGTGACTCAAAATTACAAGTCAAACTAAATTCTGTTGAAAGCTTCCCATACGCTGTGTGACAGCATTGTCTAACTTCGAAAACTCTCAAAAAGAGTATCCCGCTCCATCCATCAACCAACATCCAAACTCCTTCCTCCAAAGGAAGAGAAGTAGCCCCAAAACTCCACCCTCCAAATGAGGAGAAGTAGCCCCACAAAGTTATGGACATAAGTCCAACAGCCTATTTCACCTTATTTTCTTACAAAAACTAACAAAAAACAAACAATCTCCAACATAAAACATACCGACATAGAGTCGGAATTACAGATTCCTACAACAAAACTCAACCAAACAAAACACTACAAACAACTACCAAACAAGCAAATAGAGCCGGAAAAGCAACCAAGTAGGATCGATGGTGGCACGTGAAATACACGCACCACTCTGGGAAGGAGCCAAATGGCCGGTCGAGACAGTGCCAGTGTACTGGTCCCTGAGCTACCGCACGTGGCTCCGACGAGTTGTGATACGCGATGGCTCGTGTATGCCATGAGTTCTATGTACTCCACACGTGGGTGCGACGCGCAACTCCAAATGGCACCCAAAGCGGACGGCTGCAAGATCGGCGGGCGATGGTACTCCTGATGGTACGCGTGTAGGAAGATATCCACCGGAGGAGCTCAGATCGACTATCTCCCCTTTATTTGGCCAAAACTTGTAAAACAAACGAAACCATCTGAGACGACGGTAGATGGGGAGGAGAGGAACGAGGAAGAGGAAGCAGAAGCTTCCCCTCCCCCCCCGCAACGATCTAACAAAGAGTTTTTGTGAGGAGAGGAACGAGGACGAGAGAGAGGGTAGCAAGTTGAATAACAATATTGTTAAGATTTGAGCCCTCTCAAATTGACTTAATTTATGTGCACACGTGAATATAACTTACATAGAAATTGAAACTGATTCTAAGTTTGTGGTAAATTGGTGGGAGAAGGGTGGGCAAGTCTCTTGAAGGAGTCAGACATACTGGAACAAGGCAAAAATGAAAGCTTGCTCGATGGTGGTAAGGATTCATCATTCTTTTAGGGAAACGAATCACGTCTCAGACAGATTAATCAAGTTGGGCACTAGTGGTAAAGAGGCTTTCTTTGAGAATAAAAACAGCCTCCCGAAAGATATTATTTAGCTATTCATATGGACCAAGCTGGTTTACACGTAATTCAACGTAGATAACAGAGTCTATATAGGTTTGAGATTTTTGGTCTTTTATTGAGATATATATTTTGTTTTGGTTTGGTTTAAATGGTTATTTTAATATATTGTATAGTGCTTAGTTTTTGTTTTTATTTATGCCTAGGTTTGGATTTTATAATTATGTGTAATCTTAAGTGTTCGGATGTAATCACGCTATTCCTCCGCTATAAGTGAAGGCTATCAATAAAATTGGGGTATCATCCTCTTACTAAAAAATAATAGTAATTTTTGTTTGAGTTCACACCATCCCATATGCACAATTACGTTTTTGTCTTCTAATTCATCATTAAAAATCCTTATTTGCGTAGTTAGTTTTTAACCTCTAATTCATCGTTGAAAATTTTCATTTGCACAATTACGTTTTTGTCTACTAATTTGTCATTAAAAATACAATTAAATTTTATGTTATTCTGATATTAATTAGAATATGATAACAACAAGAATGAAATATTAATATCTTACAAATAGTCTCAATTGAAGATTTTTGTTAATTGAACTTTTGTGGAACAAATTAACAACTTAGGAGTTTTTTATATTTCTTCTTAGTTTTTAAATAATATTATTTTTTGCATATAATATTATTTGAAAAAATAACAATTATCTTCATATTATTTTTTATAGTAAATTTTTATTACTCTAATATTAATTAGAATATAATGATAATAAGAATGAAATATTGAAGAGTTTGGTTTATTGAACTTTTGTGGAAAAAATTAACAGCTTGGGCTATTTTTTTTTATATTCTTCTTAGATTTAAAAATAACAGTATTTTTCGTATATAATATTATTTGAAAAAATAAAAATTATCTTAATATCATTTTTCATAGTGATTCATAAATATAAATCATAGTCATTGGACTAATAATATTTTCATTTTACAAAATGCAGTTGGTATTTTTAGGTTCCAATTTATGCATCAGTTTATAATTGGTTGGTTAGTAATTAATTTATCATATTCACTGTTATATTCATGTAGTTTTTTGAAATAACTGAAAATAATATTATTCTATTTTTTTCATTTATAAGAAAATTATTATTATTATTATTAGTGGAACAATAATAAAATAAAGAAAGAGATTGAAAGTAATCTGATAATCCTATGCTTTTTCTCATTTTATATCTTGGTACAGTGATGGTATTTATAGGCATAAAACAGAATATTATTTACAACAGAATTTATAGAAAATGACGGGAGAGAGTGACACGTGGATTGCTAGGACCATTCTTGAGTGTTCTTGATTCGGATTCAATGCAGGGCCTTGTGCAGGGCAGTGCTTGAGCTGCAAACGTGGTGCAGGATAGTGCTTGAGCTGCAGACGTTGTTGATGCTGCAGACTTGATATTGTTAACATGCCCCTGCGAGCCAAGCAGTCTTGGAAGGACGGTGAGGCTCGATCTTAAGGTGCAAAATCTGAAAATTGATAAGGGCTTGGTAAAGATGTCGGCAAGTTGATCCTTACTAGAGAGAAAAGAAACTTGAAGAGTTTTTGCTTGAATCCGATCCCGTACAAAATGATAGTCGATGTCAACATGTTTTGTGCGAGAGTGCATTATAGGATTTACGGACAAATATGTGGCTCCCAAATTATCACAATAAAGAATAGGAGGTTTGGACAGAAAAATTTTCAATTCAAATAAAAGACCCTGCAACCATATTAGTTCACATGTAGCATAAGCCAAAGTTTTGTATTCAGCTTCGGTACTAGACCGGGCAATGGTAGATTGCTTCTTGGAACTCCAACAAACCAGATACTTACCATAGAAAACACAATAGCCCCTGGTGAATTTCCTATCATCTGGGCACCCGGCCTAATCGACATCAGAAAATGCAACCAAAGCAGAGGAAGAAGACGAAATAATAGACAAACCAAGATCCAACGTCTAAACATCTAAATCTTAAATCACTAAACTCAAAATCTCTTTATACGTAAGATTTCTAATATTTTTCAACTCAACACTTATTTACACACGGGATCCACAACCTTCTTCAATTTTTCATAAATACATATAAACTTAACTTAACATTCAAATACATATAAACTCATCTTAGGTGGACTCCATAAAACTCACTCTACCATCTCAACTCACTATGATTTATAAAAAACTCAACTCATCTCTATTCAGCTTAACATCCAAAGAGAGCAGGATATATAAGGATACCTACAATTTCTCAGGCTAAAGTTTTTTTTTTTTTTAAGAACTAAATAGAGGATATAAATCCTACATTATCCATGGATAAATAATATGAAATTTAAATATTGTCTATCTCTATTATTAATATTATTTATATTAATAATGGAAAGTGACAATATGTAACACGACTCGTGAATTTAATATGAATAAGATATAAAATTAGTAGGTTGTGTTTAATATAAATGAGTTCAGGTTAAAACAGATTGACCTGTTAAGACACAATTGATAAATAGATCAATAACGAGTCAATCTACAATAACCTGTTTAAATTTTATTTTAAAATTATAATTTTATTATTGTTGGGTTGTAAATTGTAATATTAGTATTTCTCAACATGCTTATTGGTATTATAATTTTGGACTTATACTCATATTTGTTATTATAAGATTTTTAATATTGATTTTATTATAGGTTAAAATATGATAACTAATGATATTTTTTAGTAAGTAGTCTTATTATTATTTTTAGATATTGTGGTTACTAAAAAATATAAATTTTAAATTTTATGTGAAATTATGTTAATTATGTCAAATAGATTATACGGTTCAGTTCAACCTATTTATATAAAACGGATTGAAATGAGTCGTGTCATGTTCACTCATTTATAATTAATTATTAAACGAGTCAAAACGGATCATATCATGCCACAAATTATTTAAATAGATCGTGTTAGAGTTTGAATATATCATCTATTTAACTTAACATATTATATTCGAGCTAACTCATATCGACAAATATCTATAATTAGACACGACATAAACACGAATTATAAACCCCTATTATATGCATGTGGTTAACGACCGCCATAGACGATCATTTATAGATCAATAAGTTAAGCATACTCGATTTAATAAATAAATTAATTAAACTTACTCTATATCGGCGCATAACGACTATTAGATTTGACCCTGTCAAATTGTAAATTTTGTTTTTATAAAATTACTTTATAAATCTAACACTTCCTTTTCTTTAATCAAATTAATAAATAAACCAAAGTCAGTGATTTGAGGAATAAAAATTACCCTAAAGCCAAACATGCCACAAATAACGAGATGATCTTTTACCTAATTTCCCCATTTAACCTGTAAATAGGACCATAATCCATATTTCCATAGGCACGAGATTTTCAAGAATGAAATCCTGTCCGAGCCCTAAACATATGGAAAATATTTTTTAATTTAATGATTAAGAATGTATTTTAATGATGTCGTGAATTTAAAAAATATATATTAAAAAAAAATTAGAATACACTTGTCAGTCGAAATGTGTCGGTAGGACTAGCGTGACCCTAAGCATAGATGCAAATCTTGTGGAAGGTCCAAAGCATAAGTAAACATGGCCTTGTTCTGAGCATTCAGACAAAAGGCATCAGCCCAAACCCCCCATAACACCGCACGTACGCCCGAAACAGCCCCAAACTCGCATGCAAAAGAACCGCTGCAGGGCCTGCGGACGTCTCAAATCCTCCAAAACTCCTCCTCCGTTCAGACAAAATGCAAAAAAGTTTATAGTCTATATATTACCAAAATTAATTAAAAAAAAAAAGAAATTGCAAATTTTCGTATGGTCGATAAATTTTTTATGGCTTTTCTTTGGGAAAATTATAACACTTTGGAAAATTTAAAAAAAAAACAAAAAAATGGTGGCCACCGCCCACCTCGTTTATGCGCATCACCGTCACTCGCACAAATACGCATTTATCATCCCTTCTCCATTTCTCGTCTCCCCCTTTCCGTTCTTTCTTTCTGATTTTTTTGCGAGCACTTCTCTGTTTCTATCTCTGTTCCTCTCCGTATTTGTGTTTCTGTTTTTCTTTTTTTTCATTCATTCTCAGATCCACATCTTGATATCCACGCAGCTATGGATCTAGCCCCTGAACAGCTCCAATACCTCACAATCTCAGAAATTCTCAGAGAAGCAATCTCCATCCCCAAGCAGTCCCCTAAGACTTTCTACCTTATCACCCTGATCCTCATTTTCCCTCTCTCCTTCGCAATCCTAGCTCACTCCCTCTTCACCCACCCGCTCTTAGTTCAGATCCAGAACTACTCACAAACCGACCCGTCCCAGACCCGCCACGAATGGGCCCTCCTCCTCCTCTTCCAGTTCTTCTACCTCATCTTCCTTTTCGCCTTCTCCCTCCTCTCCACCGCCGCTGTCGTCTTTACCGTTGCCTCGCTATACACCTCCAAGCCCGTCTCTTTCTCCTCCACAATGTCAGCCATTCCCAAGGTCTTCAAGCGCCTGTTTCTAACATTTTTGTGGGTCTCTCTTTTGATGATGGCCTACAATTTTGTGTTCGTTGCTTTCTTGGTGTTATTGATCATAGCTATTGATACCCAGAACGTCCTTTTACTGTTTCTGTCTGTGGTGGTCATCTTCTTGCTCTTTCTTGTTGCTCATGTCTATATTACAGCGTTGTGGCATTTGGCCAGCGTGGTTTCGGTGCTGGAGACGGTACACGGGTTCGCTGCGATGAAGAAGAGTTACGAATTGCTGAAGGGGAAGACCTTTTACGCTAGCGTGCTCGTTTTCGTATATTTGGCGATTTGCTTGGTTATTGGGGGCGTATTCAGCTCGGTGGTGGTGCACGGAGGGTACAAGTATGGGGTTTTTGTGAGGATTGTGGTGGGTGGGTTCTTGGTGGGCATGTTGGTGATTGTGAATTTAGTGGGGTTATTGGTGCAGAGCGTATTTTACTATGTTTGCAAGAGCTATCATCATCAGGGGATTGATAAGATGGCTTTGCATGACCATCTGGGTGGCTATCTCGGGGAGTATGTGCCTCTGAAAAGCAGCATTCAGATGGAGAATTTGGAAATTTGAGCACAGGGTGCAAGCTGACATAGACGAATTTATGTGTAAGTTTATGAGGTAGAAGAAATGATGTGTATCTTTTTTCTTTTGTTTGTTTTCTTTCTTTTTGTCCTTTAGATTTTGTCGTTACATGGAAAGTGTAAAAATGGGGGAAAAAACCTGTCGATATGGAGCTAATTTACTGTTGGATTGTACCTTTATTTATTGTTTGGTTTCCAACAACTAGTTGAACGAGTCCTTATTTTTAGTTGTGAATTGATCCGTTTTAGTTAGATCATGCCCAGGGTCCATTTTCGTTCTTGGGTTCCTGGTATGAGGGCTTTCGTGCTCCTCTCGAGCTTATTCATAGTTGAGAAGTGGGAAAGGAGTCTAAATCAATGGACATTAATGAACTAGCAGTATATGTTGTCATTGATTTGGAAAATATTTTCACCTGGATATTGAACATCAATAGCAACTTCGCTTCTACTTTGACAGACTGGGAAACTCAAGTTAGATGCTTATGCTTTTGTTCAGTGCATTCCATAAATAATGTTCTTTTTCTGTGATGAAAAGAGAAGGGTGTGGTGATTGTAGTATTGTGAGCTGATCTCACTTCCTGTCGCATTACCATGACCATGATTTTTATGCATTTGTTGTCTGCTCCTTTGGTTCTATTTTTTTTTTGAGTGTGTTTAATTTATTACTTCTTTTTTGCTAATTTATGTTTATTACTTCTCCAGTGGTTCTTTAGATGGATTCCACTTTATCGTGGTCATCATGTTGTTGCATACTTGTAATCTGCTGCTTGTTGGAAGTTCATATGAGCAGAAGCTGGTTTTCTAATAGGTTTTATCATCAGATCATAAATTAATAGTTGGGTTCGTTTATATTCTTTTCATTGCATTCCTATTAGTAAGTTTGGTCTGGGAAGAAGGGGGGAGGTGTTTTGTCATGGATGTTTTCAATTTTCTTATTGATTGATGCAGGAAATGCCAATTTTTTGGTGGTGATATATTGGCTTGAGTGTCCAGTTATAAGCAGAAGGATAAATTTTCAACCTTTATGTTTACCTTGTTCTTACCTTCTGGTCGACAGCTCATCAAAGGGTGGTTCTCTTCCATTTGTTTGACACTTGTTTCGTTCTTTATATTGTTTGAGATGCTTTTGTAGGTATGTTGATCACGGATATTGTGATGCCATGTTGCTTTAGGCTGTATGTTGTGATGGATTTGGAAATTTGTTGTATATTGCTATTTCACACTCCATAATTATCTGCATGAGTAACACTTTTGCATGTATTGTTGTAGACAGGAAAATTGAATTTACATACTTGTGGCTTTATTATATACATTTTCTAAATGAAGTGATAATTATGTGACAAAATAGGAAAAAAAAATTATCTGACTGCCCTACTGGATTGTTAACAAGAGAATGATTATGATTACTAGTTGTGTTCTTTGTTTCTTCCTCTGGTTATGGTGTTTTCATTAGTATTTATATAATTTTCAGGATTATTCTTTCTTTCTTTCTTTCTTTCTGTCATTTCAAAATCTGATGATAAGGTTTTGAAACTCGTTTATTAAATTCCTCGGTTCTTGGGTTTTTTTTATTTTTTTGTAGGTGCCTCAACTTCAGAAATGAGTGTTTTGTAGGTGTTGTGATGTTTCCTTAGCCGTTGTTCTCATCTTTTCCCCTCTGCATTTTAATCGTCTCTCTAAGCCCATGCCAGAATTCAGACCCCCGTATTTGGTTTATTTCTATGTATGGCTTAATCGTAGAACAGAAAACTGAAGTTTTGGCATTGGTTGTCTCGTCTGGGTTCTTGGTTGCTAACACACTGGTGGGAGACAACACAAAAATGCAACTTTCCGTGTTTGAGACATTAATATAGGCTTGTGTGATGTGCACAATCCTTTTTATTGTTTGTAGTTCCTCCCAATGATGCCTCGAAAATTAGTTACTTTTTTAATTTAACTTCATCAACCCGATTATAATCTTATGGTTCCAGGAGGCATGTAGAAGCCATAAGACTACATTTATGAAGTTCAGTTCCCATGAACAGAATTGTATGGCTGATTTTTCTCTGCAATTTCTGCACAAGCAATGTTTGTACGAGAAAAACAATCTAGAAACATCGAGTCCAGTAGTGTACTGACAAATTACAATGTTGTGTCACCTTCCGGCATTTAGTTAATTAATTATCAGCTTCCTGTTTAATTATATCTTATTATACTCACTCAAATTTTCGAGAAATGCTTTCATAACGCTTTGCTTTCAACATCAAATCCTCACCACCTGCAATCACAACGTGAAAACAGCCACTCCAATATGATATATATGCAAGTGCAATTTTACATGGATAATGATACCTATACATCTTTTTTACTATTGTTTTATTATTAAAATTTTTTTTTTCCTTTTGCTATTCGAATTTAGATTAAAAATTTCAGAATATGATCTTCTTGCGTAATTTAAAAGAAAATAAATTCAATCAACTAATATAATCGTGTAAATTAATTCAAAATAAATCCAATTTTATAAAAGAATGTCAAATTTTATAAAATATCGGATCATTCAACAGTGACGATTGTTATCAAATTGAACGAACCGTTTTGGCTTGTTTAGACAGTAAGTAGTGGCATGTTTAAAACTTTAAAGTTCAACGAGTGCAAATAGATTAGCATCATAAATATCCCTAATCTGCATATCCTGTTCCTGGTTCTTGGTCGGAGCAATTAACCAATCAAAATCTCTTCAAATTTTTATCTCAACTTGAGAACCTGAAGTGAGATCTCTTTGATAAAATGAGTCTTACAATATTTATTATTAGAGAAATTATATTTATAATCAAAGACTGTAAATACTGCACACTATTATTAAAAAAAGTGAATAAATATAAAATTCAGGTGAAGAAATTAAATTTTTAATAGTAGACCTTACTATTTTTTAAAATTAATATGCAATACTTATACAACTCATGATAATATCTAGTATTATTCGATGAGGTAACAGCCTGTATTGATGAACTAATTGGGTTGTGATCTAGACACCTCTATAAGTCACAAAAGAGATCCATCGCAACCAAAACACCTATATCAAGAAGTTTCTATGGACACGTCATTAACCAATTTCATGAGCAAATCTTCACATGTAAGAGTGGAAAAGAGCATAGAATAAGGTTTAAAAAGTAAAAAGAGACAAGAAATAGGATGTAGAAAATACGTGAAAACTTGCTAAACCAGCTTCAGGAACAATCTTTTCGCAAACTTTACATGTAATGTCGGATAAAGATACATTCATTGGGGGAGTCGATAAAATCATAAATGTATTGTTATTTATTTCATTGAGCACCTTCTAATCTTATGGGCCTGCAACCTAGGCGGGTTAAATCTACATGAGTCTAGCCCAACACACAATGAAGAGCGGGCCGGATGGATGGGAAAATTAGAGCTTCTCGCTCTTCATATGTGTGTGTAAGGCTGGGAGTATAGCTGGGGACTCAATTCGCCAACAACCTTTATTATATGGATCTATTGTTTACACATTAACTCTCTAAAAACAACATGATCCTTATAATCTACAATCAAGCAAATCCTACAATATTCTACACCCTAATTAGAATACAAATAATGGATAGTTTTTGCTCAAAAAGATCATACTGAGACAAGTTTAACCTTGTAACTACGGTTTTACTCCGTCACAAGTGAAGACTATCAATAAAATTAGAATACCATCCTCTTTCTAAAATAAAATAAAAATTAAAAGAGAGAGAGAGAGAGAGAGAGAGAGAGAGAGAGAGAGAAGTTTAACCTATTGTCCAATGTCTCAATTGGCTTACATGATGTGAAATATTTTCCAATTTCAAAGATAAAACTAAAGAGAATTGTAAAGTAGGTGTTTGTGAAAATGTGCATATTAAGAACCTTTTATTATTCATTAAAAAAAAGTGTCTTATATATATATAAAATACCATACCCTAGTAAAAAGGTAGGAATATATCATAAATAAGAACTACTCATCTTTAATTTTCAGTTGACTAGCTCCTGCAAATAGTACGAAAAATATGTAATCCAGATCAGATCTTACATCCACATGTTTGTCTTTTTGCCTCGATGGGCATTGGATCCTATATATATAACTACTCACTTGAAAAAAAAAAAAAATACTAGTCCATGATTAAAGAAATATTTTTTAATAATGTTGTGAATTTTTTATATTTTTTAAATATTAAAAAATATTAAAAAAATATATGTAAAAATAATACATTAAATACACAGAAACCCAGCGACGACCCTAGTGTTACTGGACAACAACAAAAAAAGCATATCTTGTATATGGTTCTAAGTCTAACAAAGATTCTGAGACGCACTGATTAATTTGTGCAGAATTTTGTACTAAGCTTTATATTAGTGGAAGGCCGTGTCACACATTGTCTACCATGAAAAGTGACATGACCATCGGTAACCCCACATATGCATACTCCATAAAATATCGTGCATATTTTAAACAATAATAATTATATGCTTATGGCATATTCTAACAACTGTTAGTCAGCCCTCCTTCATCCACTTTGACAATGTCAGCTGAAAGTCCAAACCCACTATGGACGACAGAAAATGAACGTTGCTTAATTAAGCCTTATATATAAATATATATATAATCCCCTTTAACTACTATTCCCATTATTTTTTATGATCAACGTACGATTCAATCTCATCGTGACCATGTTAATTTAGATACTTCACATGAATAATTTGACATTAATCTTGATCCTAAGATTAATGCAAACATATATAAGCTGGTACGTAGTATATATGTCTGAAAATTATAAGACAGTACTATATAATATATAAACTAGATATTATATTATATGTTTATAAATTATATATTGGTTTCTAGAAAACAAAACTGCATTATTTCCTATATATCTTTCCATTTTCATGTTGGTGGCAATAAGAAATATTATCTTTTGTTTCCAATTACTGGAAATTAAATTAAGTAGGTAGGAACATATTATAATTGGTTAGGTAGGTTAATCAATTTTTTGACTAATATTTAAGAAATGTTTCTGTGATATCATGATGATCATGTGGATCATCGGGAAGGCCAGAAACAGAAATTAACAAAGAGGGCGACCCCGTAGTAGTACTTACTGATCATCATGATCAGTATCATGATATATATTGAGTTGCCTTCTTTAATTCACTTAATTAACCGATACAATGAACGTCCTTAATCGTTACGCACCATTAATAATTCAGCCTTAGCTGGCTAGTATTAATAATATAAAAAAATGAATATTTATGATGAATTATTTGTGACGAGAAACGTCTCATTTTGATAAAAAATAATAATAATTTTACATATAATTATGAAGTGTATAAACGTCACGTAATCGTTTTAAAAAATTGTGAGATCTATTATTAAAAAATTAATTTTTTTATGTAGATCTCATATTTTATATATTTTTTAAAATGATTACGTGATGGTTGCACAATTTATAGTTGTAAATATCTCTTCTTAAAAAAATTATTTTAATATAAAATAACTAACAAAAAATAAATAATTTTCTTATAACGAATAACTTTTGGGAATGTAATAGGCCGAATTGAAGACACAAAAGCGAGCGCAGTCTATACCTAATTATTCTATCAAAGTATTCTTATTTATGCCAAAATTAGAGCAGAAAATCATTAAAATATTATGATCGAGCTGCATATATTGAATCCAAGATTACAATATATATATATATATATCGAAAAATTAAACCAGGTGAGCCAATATAAATATCATAGACAGAATACTACTCTTTCCTCATCAAAATTAGAGAGCCATTAAATCCTCTGTTTAACTTGTTGAGAAAAAAAAATCCTCTGTTTAATTAGCAGCTGGTCCAAAAGTTACGTCGCGTTACGTCGCTTTTAATGATCCTGGCACAGTACTGTATATATGTGAACATGCCTGCATGCACGATATTAGATCAGTGGTCCAGCATGCATGTGCGTGTGATCTGTCTTTCTCTTCAAATGTACGTAGGTATAATCGCTTTCCACAAAATTATTCACGTGCGTACGTACGTAGTTTTTTCTACTGCGAAATCTCACAAAAAGAACTCTGGTTTGATTGAAAATTAATCAACTTAACTCATTTTATTTTATTATTAAAATTTTTTAAATTTTTTACACAAAATATAAAAAATAATTCAATTTTTTTAAATATTAAAATAATAATAATATTAAAAAATAATATTTTATTTATCTAATCTAAAACTATCTCGATTATCTCAGAATTCAAACGAAAAATTAATCACCTAATTAAGCAGTTACTAGGAAGTGAAATTTATGACCTATGTGTGCTTACTTATTAAGATATGAGCGATACTACTCTGTCGCTTGAGTAGCACCGCTCTAAGTGACCGTTAGGCTAAACTAACATTTTTTTTAAAAAACTTTATTCATATTTTTTATTATTTTAAAATATTTTTAAAAAATATAAAAAAATATCAATATATTAATAGTTACTTTATTAACTATTAAATAAAAAAAATTAAAAAATAAAATACATGAGGTATCAAAATAAGATGTAAGTTAAGTGGATAAAGTATTATTATTTTAAGATATATGTAAATATATATATATACACACACAATTAGACCCATTAATCATGCATGTATACATGATCATGATGATATATAGACCTATAATATGCACGTATAGATCGACTTATTAATTAATTAGCAAAAGCAAAATTAGGTGGTCATGTTTAAGCAATCCAGTCACGCAACGTGAAAACATGTCGGCTCTTAACAAATACATGGGGGAAAGTACTTAGCATTTCTGTTTTAAGAAAGAATGTTGAATGCTTAATTGGTTGCCCCCACGAATTCATGGTTCACAATAGCACTACTACTGCTCGTACTCTAAAGAGAGTTTTGCCAATCTTGGCTTCCAGAATTGGTACATGATTAATATTCAAGATGAGTCCGCAGAGTTCAAAAACTATTATATATATATAGACACACGTGTGTGTTTTTTTTTTACCCGTTGTCTTAGAATATTGTGCAAATATAGTATATTCATTTAAAAAAAAATCACCATTTAAAAATATTTTTTTATGTAGCTTCAGATTTATTTATTTATTTTAAAAGAAGTAGTATGCAAAACTTGCATATATTAAGATTGTAAATATTATTTTTTATTTAAATTCATAAATTTACGATGTTCTGCTTTAATTAATGAGTTTTGCTACACAACCTCCCACTATTCACCCACACTCCACACTCCACATCTTTTAATATTTTTTAATATTTTTTAAAAAAATTTTGAATTTATTTTTTTTTAAAATATTTCAAATTTTTTATTCACTATTCATATAAAAAATATTTGATAAAAAAAATTAAAAAAAATGTGGAGTGTGGAGTGTGGGTGAATAGTAGGAGGTTGTGAAGATTTTTTGTTAATTAATTACACTTCAATATTATTTTGCATCGATTACCTAACACAAACGCATCATACCATACGTGCATTTAAGTATTCGTACATACCGGGATATTTCCCTACTATTTAATTGCATTCAAGCTAATTAATACGTACAAAAATAATCAGTTGACTCCTTTATATATAAGCCATGCAAGGCATTAAACATCCTGCATGCATATATATATATATAACTATTATTTTCTTTAATTATAAACAAAATACGAGTCCCGCGTCATGGTCTAGATCATCTTATTGGTTCATAGATATTTATATATAGATATAGAAACTGTTATAAAAAAATAAAAATAAAAAAGATATAGAAACTAAACATGTCATGAATGTTTATAAATTCTTGATATATAGTTGAAATTGCTGATTCCCCTTAGAAATTAATTTAGTTACATTCAATATTGAATGCTTAAACTGTCGACTATCAACAGGGAAATTTGACCCGCTTTGGATGCCGATCCCAAAAAGAACAAAAATGTATTTAATATTTTTTTTAAATTCAACTTGATTTTTATTATTATTATTATTATTGTTGAGTCAAAATTAAGTTTTTCTTGTTCATTGATGAGATGAGAGAAGCTAAAATGTAATCTTGTATTTATCGTCATTAGAATATTAGGAAATTTAAGGGTAGGTTTTGTTTAAAACAAAAAAATAAATTTTAGTTCCAAACCTTCAATTTTAAACACTAAAAAACTCAATAAAAATAAGATTTTAATTTATTTTAAAAAAAATCCTCAAAAATCACATATCAAATTGTCACTGATCATCATAAAAAATGCTTAAGATTGTCATAAGTGCCAATTATTATATATTTGTTGGGTTTCTTTTTCGTAAACGAGTTGGGTTCATTTGTTGCCCACCACACAATGATTATTTTACTATTTTTCCCAATTTATGTAAGGAAGGCTTGTTATTCAGAGAGATAATAATTGAGACATTAATGATTGAGTATGGAAAAAAGTCCAACTAATAAAGAAAAAAATCAACAAAAAACAAATAAGTGAATTAAGAAGATCATGACACACGATTAGACAATTAAGGGACCAAAAATGTACACTCCCGCCCCCCCCCCCCCCAGCCAATTCACCCGTAGTAGTAAAGTAGTAATATTAAACTTGGCAGCTCCTTTTATAGTTTGTATTTAAAACCTAAGACTTGGGAGATTTTCCTTGTAATACAAATTTGCAACTTCAAATATATATATATACATATAATTTATACAATTTTAAAGTCTGTAAATTTCACACACTTTTTAAAAAAAAAAATTAAATTTGTAACCTATATAAAAAAATTATTTATGTTTTAGGATAGAGTGACTTGTTTTCAAAAGGGACTTTCCTATACATTAGCTACTATTTACTCACACACCCTAGACAATTTTTTTTTATTATGTTAGATCCATCACCTTCGACCTCTCTCTCTCTTCAACCTCTCTCTCTCCTTAAGCTCTCTCTCTCTTCGACCTCATCAAACTCTCTCTCTCTCTCTCTCCCCTCGAGTCTCTCTCATTGTGCTTCCTTCGAGCAAGATCAGGATTGAGGGGTTAGGGCAATGACCAATTCATTTGTTGGTGAATTCGGTTTGCCATACAGGATGTGGGGTATAGGGTAATGAATATGACTAATGATAATTTTTTTTTTTTCAAAACTTAATTAGATATATGGTCAGGCCATTGACATCAGCTGAGATATACAGATGTGAGATGTTGATGGTAAAACACTTTTTTAATTTGCAATTATTGTTATATTAGAATATATAAATAATTAATGTTCCAACTTGTGGTTTTTTTATCCTAAAGTTTGAATGCTCCACTTGATTATTGATTGTCATGTCATGGCCATGGATTAGGTTGCCAGCTCCATATTAACATTTGTTCTCTCAAAAAGCCATGGTTGATTCGACACTATAATCTCTTGAATTAATTTACACTACGTCATTGGTAGTGAATCGTCCAAGATAGTGAACCAATTTATGAAAAGCTTAATAGAAATATAAAAAAATATTATAGATTATATTTTAAAAAGATAAAAACTTTAATCATAAAAATATTTTATAAAAATAAATTCAACTGATATAATTTAATGCGATACATTAGATTATAAAATAAATTTAATATATAATATAATACTACATCGGATTATTTTCCTACTTATAGAGAATGCCTATCACTTTATTAAATTAGGCGAAAGTTAGCTGATAATGGTATAAAGTTAGAAAAATATTTTAACTACAAATAAATTATATAGAAATAAATTTATAAATTAACATAATTTAATATAATAAATTAATTAATAAAATTATTTTTATTATAAATTAAATCAATTTAACTATTCATATAAAACTATTTTTACCACTTGACAGCGCTTCTCGTGAAGTTAAAATGTAAAGGTATGTAAAGCGACTCAAAGTGGGAAGCCTGTTCTAGCAGTAGGTGAGGCGGCTTGAGAATTGTTAGCGCGTGTAGTATACTCGCTATTCGCTCGTTTGAGAATGGCGTCAACGAAAATTGACAAGATGAAAGGTATATTCAGGGTGAGTTTGGATGTTGAGTTGAGTTGAGTTGAGTTGAGATGATAAAATATTATTAGAATATTATCTTTTAATATTAAAATTGTTTTGAGATTTGAAAATGTTAAATTGTTTATTATATTTTGTATTGAGATTTAAAAAAATTATAATAATGAATTGAGTTGGATTGAGGATCCAAACGCAGCTTCAATATCTCACATAGAAAAATGTTTTCTATTTGACGCGCGACGTACCGTTTTAGAAACTAGTCCAATATTTTATTAAATATAAATCAAAATTAAAAAATCTATATATATGACAATATGACAGCGACAATTATACAGAAAAATACAAAAATTAGACCACTCCAAACCGAATCTTCACTTTATTTTTTAAAATATATCATTAAAATTTATTTTTTTTATTTTATATACTAATTTTTATAATATATTATATATTAACTTATCTATTTTTTCTTTATATCATTTAAATATTATATTTTTTAATATATTTTATTCATTTTAAATAAAGTAAAAAATAAATAAAGAAATGTATAAGAAATAAAAAGTAAAGAGATAAATGAATTAAATATTTATACAAATATGTACAGTATTCTATAGATGTCGAGATGGTACTGTAGCAAACTTGATATTAGTAATAAAATACATAATCCATTAAATAGATTATATTGAACTATTTCCTTCAAATTTTACAAAAGCATAAATTTTACATATATAACCGGAAATGCTAGTAGACAACTTTGCATAATGTCATAATCTCTAACATTATAGATGACATTAATCTATAAGTAGCTTCAAAATGTATGGTCTAGAAGTCGTCTAGTTCATGGCTCTTAACATTCCCGTTTGTCTTGTCTCAATGCCAATATTTCCGTTGGTAGGCATAGAGCTATATATGCATAGCATTAAGCATTTTTTCGATTAAAAAAATATTTCAGGTATGAATAAATTATATAAAATAAATTTATAAAATAATATGGTTTACTGACGAAGTGCGTTAGATTATAAAATTATTTTAATCGTAAAGTAGATTTAACAGTTTACATAAAATTACATCAGCTTGTAAATTTACTTTTATGTAATCTTTTTAATCATATACATATCACTTCTCTTAATATTTTACTTATTAATATATTATAAAATGACTAAAATATTTGCGATACTCTCTAATTTATTTGAAATGAAGAGATGAGAAAGATGAAGAGACGTTGGCTATATATCCTCCGACTTTCTCGAGCTTATGTAAAATTTAAGAAAAAATTTACACAATCTCTTACTATTTATATAATATCTACACACTACAATTTTTTTTTAATTTTTAATTTTTTTCTTTTATCAAATATTTATTATATAAATAATAAATAAAAATTTTGAAATAATTTAAAAAAAATAAATTCAAAAAAAATTCAAAAAATATGATATACCGAGGGTAAGGAGATAAATTTAAGGCTCGTTTTAATAGTGCACCCACCTGCATGCGGTATGTCCTTCCCTATTGCACGTGATGAATGCGCGCAGTGCTCGCAGAAGTAGGCCGATTGATGTTGATGCTTGGCGTGAGAATTACATATCTTTCAACAGTAAATGCAAGTTGCAGGAAAGATGGAGAAAGGAAATTAAGAAGGACGATGACCAGAAGTTGGCTCGTTTTTGTTTCATGTTAACCAAAATTTCAAGTTGACAAGTTGGAGGCCGAAAGCAAGCTGCCGCATGAAATGATTGGCCGCTATGGCATGCAGGAAGATCGAGTAGGCATAGATATGTACATCTATCAGAGAAGATCATTTTTCCTACGTCTCCCCATGCGGCCATTGTCCTAGTTGATCGTGATCTGGCTCAATTAATGTCATTAGAGGGTGTAGTTTGAAATGATACTCGAGACAAAAGAGTGTCCCTTTCAAATTAATAGACAATTATCATCAGACTATACAAAAATATATTCTTCTTTTTTAATACCACATTGATCATTTTCAAGTTGAAGAGAGAACTTTTAGTATACTTTCCTTGTGACGTTCCTCCTCTTATTTTTTTCTTAATTTTCTTTGTTGTCAAAATCATTACCGAATGAGTAATGTTAGATATAATCGTAAAGTGTGCAAGTATCACGTAATTTTTTTGAAAAATAGAGACTTATTATTAAAAAATTATTATTATTATTATTTTTTAATGTAGATATCATATTTACTCATTTTTTTAAAGCACTTCTACATTTTACGACTACAAATATCATTTATTTTATCAAAATATTCATCAATACATATGTATCTCCTTTAAGCTTCCTATTTATATCTCTTATCAGAATCATGATTTTTTTTTATTTATTAAATTTCATTTTTGTTTGTGGGACATTAGAAAAAGAATACAAAAATCTAGAATTATATATATTGAGGTTGAAAGTATATCTCTTTCTTTCTAAAATTTTAAAAAGAAAGAGAAGAAAAATAGATCAAGAAGAAAAATCTTCTAATAATCCATCATTTAACTTTTTTTTATTCCTTTTAATTAAGAAGGTGATGATTAAATTTATAAATTTATGTTGCTTAGTATAATATATTAAGTTATTAAATGTTTTTATTATATGATAAAATCTGAGACGCAATATTTAAAAATAAAAAAACTTATTTTTATAAGAATCTTTTTAAAGCCAAGGCTGCCAATATGACACCCATATGTTTTTGGGCCACATGTGGTTAAGAAAAGGCATATAGAAAAGTATAAGTGCTACAGACACGACAAAATTATAAAAAAATAAATTTATAATTTGATATAATTTTATGTGATTCATTATATCTACTTTACAATAAAAATAATTTGATAATTTAACATACTGTATTAAGTTACGCTAATTAATAAATTTACTTTTATGTAATTTATTTGTAATTAAAGTATTTCTCGTAAAATAATTTCGTTTTACCATATTGCAAAGTAGTAAGGCAATCAATACTAAACCCCATCAAGCTCGAAAAATCAAAATTGGGTAAGAACTAATTCAATGAATAAGGCAATTCAACAAATTAAATCGGAAAATTCATGACAATTTTAAATCAGTTATTTCAATATTGATAAAAAGTATTAAAAGTCACATACAATGCAATTCTAGCATTTGATATAATGTATAAATGAGTATAAAATATAAATTCATTTACCAATTTCAATAAAAATATAGTATGAATCTAAATAATTTCAATAAACATGTCATGTATGTCTTTAATCTCAATTGTAGTCCTTTTTTTTGTCTCGTATGCGAAGAAGATAAATATCATTAAGTTATAAGCACATAGCAAATGTAGTTTTATATGCACAACCACATATTTAATACAAACACTCATTCATCTCTTAAATTTTTTGTTCATCTAAAGAAAATAAAGAACTACATGTTATATATTTTAATTTTTTTCGATTCTTATTATGATGAAAAAGTTAATATATGTTTAGTTTTATCATAGTTTTGCACAATAATTTTTTTTGAAAAAAACTTAGTTGTTTAGATAGTTGAAAATTAAATATATTTTTGAATAAGTTGGAATCGGTCTAAAACCGGCTAGAATCTGTCTTAATCGACCTGAATAAGTCAATTTAAATGGTTTAATGAACGATTCAAAAAGTTTACTAAAATCAGTTCGGTTTATGATCGATTCAATTTAAATCAGCTAAATCAATCTAAATCGAACTGTTTTTTTGGAGCCTTGGACCTTATGATTAGGGCATGTTTGGATATTATAAGAATTCTTAAAACTTCTTATAATTTAATTCTTAAATATCACTAAAATGCAAAATATTTATCAATTTCATATTTCTATTTTTTTATTATCTAATCATTACATAAGTATTATTCAAACACAAAAATCAATACAACTTTTAAAAATTTCAAAACAAAACAAAAAAAAGCAATACAATTTTCTAAATTTCAAAATATTTAAATAATTTTTAATTTTATAATATTTGTATTTAACTTGTTTATTTCATTTATCAAAACATAATAAAGTATATTAATTTAAATTATTTTTATTAATATTCACAACGCTAAGGTGTGGTTTGAATAGTGAGATAAAATGAGATGTTTTTGATGAAATTTAAAAATTGAATAAAATATTAATTTTTAATATTATTATTATTTTAAAATTAAAAAATTAAATTATTTATTATGTTTTATATAAAAATTTTAAAAAATTGTAATACTTTACAGACGGTGCTAAGAGCACTAGCATTGGCTTGGCCAAATGCATTTTCAAACTTTAGCTAATATCATCCCTTTTTACATTTGTCTATTCTATTTCTATTCAATTCCCGCATTGGATTAGCCATTTACCCTCTATATAATAATAAAATATTATTAAATTAATAATTTTTTTATTTAATTTATTTGTATCACATTTTATAATTATACCAATTGAATATTAATAATAATTATATTCTAATTAAATTAATATTAAAAAATTTATATTTTTAAAATTCATTTAATGTTAATAATATAAAATATTAATTAAACTCATCTAAATTTATTAATTACAAACTAAATAGTATTTTAATTGAAGTGATAAATTAATATTTTAATATTTTTTTGAAGTGAGAAATTAATATTTTAATGTTTGGTGAATCAATAGTGATTCTCCATCTTTAGCCAATCACTATAGTAAAAGTTCATTTTTTTTTAAACTTGACCAATCCAATATAGAGTATTTTTAATATATATTATTTAAATTTTAACTAATCTTTAACTTTAACCAATTCAATACATTATCCCAAGAAACCAACATTCCATTGAAGTACTGCTGCCTACCGGAAACCTTCCCTACTTCCACGGATGGTCATCGGTGTATACAGACGAGAAAATTATTTTTATATTTGTTTTTTGTCCTTTCGCTCTGCAGAGAACCGCCAATGTTACAAACGGTAGTGGCCACGCGCGCGCGCTCTCTCCTCTCTCTCAAATTTTACCCCACGTTTCTTTCGTTTTAACTCTGTCAGAGAAAACTCTGTTTCCTTGGGCGAGTAAAGAGCCAAAAGAAGCCTTCACACAAGAAGGTTCTCTGTTCGCTTCTTTCCGTTACCGAGCCTTCGTTTTTGCTCATCAGGAAACCCGCTTGGTTTTGGTCGTCTCTGCGTTTCTGGTACACGGGTATGTGAGATTTTTGGTTCGTTTTTATGATCATGTGGCTGAAACAGAGCCTCTCTTCAAGCTGACCCCACTTGGAATTTCAGTGTCAGAGTACATACTGAATTGTTTGTCTGTTTCCCCTTTATGTTCTTTGCATGTGAGGTGTGCCTGAACTATTCTATCCTCAGTTAGATTTCTGGGTTTTATTTTGGGGGTTTTCCGCAAGTAACTTACCAGAAAAATGATACTTTGAATTGAAGTATCAAGCTTAGTCTTTTGGTTCGTTTTCAGCTTGTCTTGGTGGTCTTAGTCATAACTTGAATATTTAATTTGGTCCTTCTCTTTCAACTTTAGTTGCTGTCAGTTTTTGTTGGTCAATCTGGGTGTTAAAGAACTGAGACTAATTTCTCGTAATTGGGTTTGAATTGTCTGTTTTTGGTTCGAATACGTAGTTCTACGTTCGTTATTAGTCTAACTTGCATCTTGGTTCTCTGTTAGATTTTATTGGTGGGTACAACTCTTAGTTGGATTGAATATAGATTTCAAGTGAAGATCAAAGTTGAGATTTTCGGGTTTAAGTCATTTCCTGCTATTTCCGATTGCTTTGGCAGCTTTGGAGTGAGAGATTGAACAAAGGGGACGTCATAGAGGGCAGGCGGTGAGAGCTGCAGAATTACTGAACCGAGTTTCAAATGGCTTCAAGAACGGAGATGGATGAAGACAGCGATAACAACAAAGGTAGCATGTGGGTGTTGGATCAGAAACTTGATCAGCCTATGGATGAGGAGGCTGGAAGGCTTAGAAATATGTACAGAGAAAAGGTACGGGCAACTTTCTTTTCAAGATTCGCTCTCACATAGTAGCATTCAGACTTGAATGTTAAAGTAGAACATCTTGTTAATGGCATTATACCTTTTTGGGATGAGCTGTTTTAAATGCCAAGTTGTAATCCACCTTAGATTTCCAATTAGATAGCTCTTGGATTTATTGGATCTTTTATGCTCCAGTTAATTATGATCTTTATGCCTTAAGAAGCCAGAAAAGAATCTTTGGAATTAGTGTATGGGTGTTATTTCTGGATGTTGGCTTGACTGTTACTATTCTAAGCTACCTGATTAAAATAATGGCTTAATATGGGAGATCCAGCCTATACCAAGTGCATGCATGCTGAAGTGAGATATATAGTTGAAGTAATTGAACAATACAAGATCTATACATACCATGCATATGCTTTTAAATTTTCTTTACTTATAAAAAAGCCTATACAAAGTATTGTCTGGAGTAAATTGACAGATATTGGAGGATGTTCTAGCTGTTGGTATTCCATGTTCATTTTCTTTGCTGATAAAGGTTTTGATTCTTTTAGAAATTCTCTGCGCTATTGCTTCTGCGGCTTGCATTTCAAAGTCTTGGGGTGGTTTATGGAGACTTGGGCACCTCTCCCTTGTATGTTTTCTACAATACATTTCCAAGTGGAGAAGTTAATGATCCTGAAGATGTGGTCGGAGCCCTTTCCTTAATTATATACTCGCTTACTCTTATTCCACTCGTCAAGTATGTTTTCGTTGTATGTAGAGCAAATGACAATGGTCAAGGTATCCGATCTCAACTTATTTATTTTCCTCAGTGAGCATTTTTATTGAAGCAGTAGTAAATTGGATAAAGGAAATGCTAGTAATACATTTTTTTCATATGCTAGCCAATTATTTCCTTTTGTCTCTAACCTAATAATAGACCATCACCATGAATCCGATGCAGATGCATTTATGTCTATATCTTTTTTGTTTTGTAATTGACCTTCCAGTAAAAAGAGCTGAGATTTAACTGCCATAACTTTAACTTTTTTGGGCGCTGGGTGTGGGGGGGGGGGGGGGGGTAGATGTGTTCTATGTAACTGATGAAGTAGATTTACGACCATGATTATTGCCTGTTTCCTTTATGGTAACTGGTGCAAGTTTTATTTCAGTCACTCCACATATTACTAAACTTGTGAAGGAACCTGTGGTTAAAATGTTATGTTAAATGTAATGTATGCTGGGATGCATACAAACTCTGTAAATAAGGGACATCGAATTTTATATGACTCCTGAATTAAGATTAACCATTATCTTCTTACAGCCACTTTGACAGGTGAAAGAAATCTGTTGTAATGACTTTACAAGTTGAATTTCTGGCGAGAAAGAATTTAATGAAGTCCTTAGTTGTGGGAGATTAAAATATAGATTGAAAATATTGATTTTGGAGTTAAAAATCTTTCTTCAAAACGTCAAACCACCCTTCTTGTCTTCTGAGGCTATATAAGCAAACTGAACCAATTATTTGGTTGCCCATTTGTATTATCCAATTTAGATTAGAATTTGCTAGGTTTTTAACACTCATGTCCTATTTTGTATGGAAATTATTAAAAATGAATATTTTTTACTATATATTCAATAATTTTAACTGCATGCCACCCATAGTTGTATGCTGCAATTTGATATTATTTGCATTGTTCACACTGATTGGGCATATTATTATATTTTTAGGTCAATGTGGTGCCATTAAGTTCCCTGAAATTTTTCTCTATGTGGTGAAGGTGGAACATTTGCTCTTTATTCGTTGCTTTGTCGACATGCAAAAATAAAAACTATACCTAACCAACACCGAACTGATGAGCAGCTAACAACATATAGTCGTTCTACTTTTCATGAACACTCATTTGCTGCAAAAAACAAAGAGGTGGTTGGAGAAATATGCATTTAGGAAAAATGCGCTTCTTATTCTTGTCCTTGTTGGCACTTGCATGGTGATAGGGGATGGGATACTAACTCCAGCCATATCAGGTATACCTTATGTGATACTGGAATTATGTATTTGTTTGTATTTGTGTTTTCTTTCTACCTGTTTTCCTGAGTAGTCTGCCTTTTTTCCTTCTCACATATAATTAGTGCACACTTGTTGTTATAAAATATAATTACAAATTGCTATTTCAACTAAGACTTCAGATGGCCAATGGGGAGAGAAGATGATTCAAAATAATTCTGTCACATTGGAAACATAATGCTTACATGGTTCAGCACATAGGCTTTACATCAACAAGCATAGATGATCATGCAGAATTTCCTTTGATAAAAGATGAAGTACAGTGATGATGAGAGATGCTCAAAAACCCTAGCTCCCAGTACACCCAAATCCTTGCTACATAATTGCTTGCATTCTACACAAGGCATATACACCAACATCACACTGTGTAATTGAGCTAAAACAATATGAGCCCAGATTTAAGTCACCTATCATTTGCAAAAAACTTGAATGACCCCCTGCAACCAGCGCGGGAATTAGATGAATTCCAAGGAATTGTGGTTTCACATGTTGCTGAAATTGGATAGATAGCATGCGATATCTCGCATATCACTTAACAGTGTGAAGAAATCAAGGTTTCTTTTTATTCCAATGACACAACTTGAGTCAGGGACCTTTCCTGGAGTAACCACCTATTTCAGTCCACTTTCTGCTTTACATTGAGACACACGAAATATATTTTATTACAGTGAATGAGTTGCAGAGTAACAGGAAAGTTAGAAGAAATCAGCTGGATGAAACCATCACCATCTTTTTGAGATTTATGGGGTTATTCTGGTAGTTCAGTGTTTGCTAATCCCAGTTTGTTGTTCTTTCCTTGTGCTTTGCTCATGTGCAGAATATGTTAACATATTTTTTTCTAGGGTATTTTCTTCTAGAAACTATTTAATATGATTAACCATACTATTTTTTCAGTTTTATCATCTGTTGGCGGAATCAAGGTAGTCCACCCTGGCATGAGTAATGGTATTGTATCACTCCTCAACCTATACATCTTCTGTAGTTGCTTCTTCTTGTCAGAATATATATTCTTTCGCCATTAATTTAAAATTATGTCTTTAACAACCGCTTTGTTTTGTATGGTGCAGGAGTGGTTGTGCTTGTTGCTGTTATAATCTTAATAGGATTGTTTAGCATGCAACACTATGGTACAGATAGAGTTGGTTGGCTCTTTGCTCCTATTGTTCTGCTTTGGTTTCTCTTAATTGGAGGTATTGGCATATTCAACATCTGGAAATATGATAGTAGTGTTCTGAAAGCCTTTTCGCCTCTGCATATATTCTATTATTTTAAAAGGAGAGGAAAAGAGGGCTGGGTCTCCCTTGGAGGTATTATGCTTAGTATAACAGGTAGACTTTCTATTATCTCAGTCAATCTATTTTTTTAAGCCAATAGGTCATTTAATTATATAATTGTGACAACCCAAGAAAAGTGTTAGCCACATCTATACTTAGGCCTTGTTTGTTTTCAGAGATGAGATGAGATTAAAGTTAAAAAGTTGAATAAAATATTGTTAGAAGTTATTTTTTAATATTATATTTGTTTTGGGATTTGAAAAAGTTGAATTGTTTATTTTATTTTGTATAGGGATTTGGGAAAGTTGTAATGATGGGATGGGAGGTTTTCAAAGTTTTGAATTTTGGTCTTGAAAACAAACAAGGCTTTATACTCCAAAAGGACTAGTCAAGGATATAATTAAAGTTTATTGAAATCCAAGTTTCCCAATAGTAAAGAACCAATGTGGGATTACATACTTATTCACCACTATTTTAATTCACCCACGCAATATGGGACAACCTATTCAGGGAGGTACAATCTTCCACACTTAAATCCCCAACATCCTCTTCAAGGCCCATGTCACACTGTAGTTCCATAGTGCAACATGGTGTTACTAGTTTGGCTTTGATACCATTTGTAATGATCCAAGAAAAACGTTAGCCACATCTATGCTTATACTCCACAGGTGCATAAGTGCTAAGTCCTACATTGGTTCTTAGATCATTGTAAAATTGACTAATTAATTTAGAGTACAAGTACTGATATGGCCATCGGTTTCCTTAGATCGTTGGAAATGATATCTGAATTGACCTTGTAACACCATGTGGCATTGGGGCTCTACAGTGTGATGTAGGCCCTGACAAGGATGTTAGAGATTGGAGTGGGGAAATTGTTATGCCTGGAATTCGTTAAGTCCCACATTGAGTTGCACAGTTGTGATAATGTTACAAGAGTATCAAGTCTGGCATTAGTTCCTTACTAAGTGGCACTAGGCATTGTAAATGACTTTAACTTCAATTATAACCTTGACTTGTTCTTGTGGAATGGTAGCTCTTTTCTCGGGCGACTTTACCAATTTGGGACGTTACAATAATATTTGACGATTTTGGATTCTGATCACTATATATGAATTGTTACAGGTACGGAGGCGCTTTTTGCTGACTTAGCTCATTTTCCTGTTTCCGCCATACAGATTGCTTTCACCATGGTTGTCTTTCCTTGCCTTCTTTTAGCCTATTCTGGTCAAGCAGCCTACATTATGGATAATAAAACTCATGTTCGTGATGCATTTTATCTTTCTATTCCAGGTTTGTTGTCTGTACTGAACCTTTCTTAGGGCTAAATGTTTATCAATTATATCAGCAGTAAGCTACCAAACATGTGAATGTGCTGTGCTCATTTTACCTTTAACAAGGTTGAGTTGCTAAAGAGTGAGCCTGTCGCAATGCTTTAACCTTGCTCTTCTCAAACGTTTGTATGATGTCAATTAACTGTTTGATGTGGCAAGGGTTTTTTAAACATTTCTATGATGTGGATACAATGTTTAATAAGGCAAGGGCTTTTCTGATAGAGACTGATTCAATCCTGTTCTTCAGAGAGCATATACTGGCCAGTGTTTCTTATTGCAACTGCAGCCGCTATAGTTGCAAGTCAGGCAACCATATCTGCAACATTCTCCATAATTAAGCAGGCTCTTGCACTTGGCTGTTTTCCAAGAGTCAAAATTGTACATACATCCAAGAAGTTCCTTGGCCAAATATATGTTCCAGATATTAATTGGATCCTTATGATTCTTTGCATTGCTGTGACTGCTGGGTTCAAAAATCAAAGCCAAATTGGAAATGCTTATGGTAAGTTCATCTTGTGTTTAATTTTGGTGTTTGTTTCACCCATGTTTCACTGTGTCCCATATTTGTCTGCTAGGAAAAATTTCAATGGACTAACAGTATCAGGATATGTTATGTGGTTCTAGTATAAAATCGTACATGAACACAAAGATGTTGTCTTTTATTCATAAATCTTAGGTAAAAGCATTTCTTTCTCTCTTCTTGTAATGTGGTTCTTAACTTTCAAAATCAGAGGTGGCTGGGAACCTCCGGACTGGACAGCTGTGAATAACCTCATCAATTCCAACTTTGTTCTAATTTGTTCTGCATTTGTTTGAGAGTTTTCACTCTTTATAAGCCGTTAAGATTTACGTACTCTTTATTAGAGTCTGTTTGCATAAGAGTTTTTTTATAAGTAAAAGAAACTTTATTAATGAGAATGAAATAGGGGTTTCCCAAGTACACAAGGAGTATACAAAAGAAAACACCTAATTGCGTAAGAAAGTTATTGAGAGCTTGAGAAAAATTCTTGAGATCTGTTTTATGTTTGTGATTATAAGTATTAAGTGGTGGATCCATTGAAAAGATGTTTGGAAATTATTTTTTTAAACGTGTGTATTGATGTTTATGAAAGTGGTGTGATTTTTTTGGTATTGTGAAAGTGATGGGGTCCACTAATGATTAGATGAAACTTTTTGTGGTGAGATGAAGAATTATTTTGGTGGTTAAAGGTATTTGTATTGAAAGCTGAAAAAATCTGTCATTTTTTCGTTAGAAAAAATCATTTGCATTTCAGGGTTAGATCCGTTAATTCTGTTTTGATTCTCATTTTGCAAGCCTTGTGCAATATTGTTTATGTATTGAAACTCAATGGTACTGAAAGTGAAAAACTTATAAATTGTCTGTACATTTGTATGTATAATTGGTTTTCTTATTTCTAAGCCAATTATCATTCCTTTAGGAATGGAAATGAACATTCCTATTCTTTTATTCTGTGACAACACATGATGTCTTGATTGGAGTTAGATTAAAATTCCTAAAATACCTCAGCTCAAAAATTGTTTTCCAGAAAAACCACCCAATTTATTTTTTAAATTTAAGAAGTAATAACAACAACATGATGACCCGACTACAAAACAAACCAACGGGGTTGGTCAGACACCCTTGAAGTTTTCTTTTCTTTTCTTTTTTAAATAAGTTTTGAAAAAAGAAAGGTCTATTTTAAATTTTATTCCAGTACCTTGGGAATAACTCTTCCTCTGAAAAATTTCCTCATCATAAAATATAACCAAACTATGGAATAAGACTAGCTATTCCATTTTAGGCATCTATTCCGCGTAACAAACGTACTCTAAATGTACTTGTAGTGTGAATAATTTATATATCAGTGTGTTTGTAGTGTTTTGTGCTTATTAGATTGAGCATCAGTTGTATGTAGAATGGGTGATTGGACAGGAAGAATGAAAATAAAAGGAGCCATGCCCTTTATTGCATAGAACATGACTTGAATTCTGATGGGGGCATTACTGTCGTTTCAATTTAGTGGGTTTCTTTTCAAGAATACAATGTCATTTTATAGGAGTACATTTCTTTTAACTACAGAAAAATGAATGCTTCGTAGTCTCATATTTGGTGTTTATGGCGATGGTAATGGAATTAAATCGACACTGTCTATCTTTTCTAGGTACTTATTTTCTTTAACATTTTGCTGCAATGGACAATTTGGGTAGTGCGACGAATAGTAACAATAGTTTAGATTGGTCCCCTAGTTTAGAAGTGAAGCTGTTAGCTTTCGGCTAATGGGTTTGTGCATTAGGGTCGGTTCAAGCTCAACTAAATCTGAATCAAATACTTCCTATGAACTTGGGCTATGCCTTTACTTTCAATAAAGTTTTACTTTTACATATATATATATATAAAAAAAAAAAATCTGTATCAAATTGCCAGTGCAATTGGGGAAATAGTGTGGGTCCATACTCAACCAAACTTGTCAAGTTGCCAGTGGTTAGGGGCAGCTTCTTTTCCTTGTTAATCAATAAACACGTGTTATATATTTACGTGCTAGTAAAATGGGAACAGAAAGCACCATAAGTGTGTGATAATGTCATTTTCCCATGTTTGCACATAAATGTAAAGAGCCTTGTTCCATCTTAGGTTAGAAATTTAATTTTCTCCTTGATATTTGTACTTCCATAGGTTTACGGGGCCTCGGTAAACAGCACCCATTCTGTGAAAAACAGAAAATATATCATATATCGAAAACCATATATTAACTGATTTATATTCATTTCCCTTTCAAAGATATCTATTAAACTTTTTAGACTGTCCAAAGATTTTCTTTGAAAAAAAACGAATCTATTGGCTGCAATATCAATTTGTTTACGAAATTCCTGAATTATTCTGGAAATTTTATGCTAAATTGTGTTAACATTTATGTGTCCCTGCAGGAACGGCAGTTGTAATAGTCATGTTAGTAACCACATTCCTCATGATTTTAATCATGTTGTTAGTGTGGCGCTGCCACTGGATCCTTGTCCTAATCTTCACCGTCTTATCGCTGGTTGTTGAGTTTACTTATTTTTCTGCGGTACTTGTCAAGGTTAATCAAGGCGGGTGGGTTCCCCTTGTAATAGCAGCAGCCTTTCTTCTCATCATGTATGTATGGCACTATGGTACAATGAAACGCTACCAGTTTGAAATGCACAGTAAGGTTTCAATGGCGTGGATTCTCGGGCTTGGTCCCAGTTTAGGACTGGTCCGGGTCCCTGGGATTGGACTGGTGTACACCGAGCTAGCAAGTGGGGTTCCCCATATATTTTCCCACTTCATCACAAATCTACCTGCCACTCACTCTGTTGTTGTCTTTGTCTGTGTGAAGTATCTCCCTGTCTACACTGTCCGAGAAGAAGAAAGATTTCTTGTTAAAAGGATTGGTCCCAAGAATTTTCACATGTTCCGCTGTGTAGCGAGATATGGTTATAAAGATCTACACAAGAAAGACGATGACTTTGAGAACAAACTGTTTGATTGCCTATTCTTGTTTGTCCGGCTTGAATCCATGATGGAAGGGTGTTCAGACTCTGATGAGTATAGTCTCTATGGCCAGCAAACCCATCAGTCTGGAGATGGTCCGATAGGCAACAATGGCAACTCAAGTTCTTCCAACATCGACCAGACCATGTCATCAGTGGACTCGATTGTTCCGGTTAGATCCCCATTGCATGGAAACAGTACCGTTGGTTCATCAGGTCAGGCAAGTGCCCAGACTGAGATTGATGAGTTAGAGTTTTTGAAGAGCTGTAGAGATGCTGGGGTGGTTCACATTCTGGGGAATACAGTGGTGAGAGCAAGGAGGGATTCAAAATTCTACAAGAAGATCGCTATCGATTATATATATGCATTTCTTAGGAAAATATGCAGGGAGAACAGTGTTATATTCAATATTCCTCATGAGAGTCTTTTGAATGTTGGACAGGTTTTCTTTGTATGATGCTTTGGTGTCAACATATACAGTAAAAAATTGATTTGGTTCATACGATGAAACTGTAAATGTGGGTTCCTTTTTCATTTTTTGCGTACTTATGTGAGCATTGTTGGGTATTTTAGATATTAAAAAAGTCTGATATGAAGCGAACTGGGTGGCGAACAAATCTACATGCAAAATTGGAAGAAAAAGGTCAGGGCTGGGCTTCCCTTGATCACTTCACTTGTAGGATTTTATTTTCTTTCACGGGGGTATGCTGAAGTACTTTTTGCTAAATTATTTATTCTATTTCTATTATAAACTCAGTGTAGCGTTTGCAATCTATATTACTTGAATGATAATATTTGATATGAAAAAAAAAATAATTGGATTTAATTTGTAAAATTTAAATTTTATCTTTCAATTTAAATTAATTCATGTAAGCAATTTATTAAATGTGTTAATACACCCGTTTGAAAATATAATTTTTTTATTTTTAGATTTTATGACGTCATGAACTTTGTTAAATTATCGTATCTATATTTAACGTATTAAATATAATTAATTGAACGAGTTGTCACATACCAACAAAATGACATCAAATAAAGATTTCCGTACCGTACGCCAGGGCAGGAAGACACGTGAGCCCTCTCTTCTAGATAAAGACAAGCGTACGACAACGAAGACCGAGCTGGGAGTTTCACTGCAAAGAACAAGTAATGGCCTAATGGGTGCGATTACGATGCTCCAGAAACAAAAAAAATAACGGGTATGAAATCTTTTCATTTTTGCTCCCGAGTTTAACGTACGTGTGTATTCGGCTTTTCCATCTTCAATCGGAGTTTCTGGTTTTTTTGTCATTGGCCCTTTGGCCAAGTTTGACCCCTAAACCCACTTGGGAATGCGGATGAACAAGTCGGTTGTGTGTGTGTGTGTGTGTGTGTATATATTTGTGCTCTGAAAGAACTATGCGCCGGGGCTTCTGTCGATTATCAATGTGGATTTTCTGAATTGGTGTTGATCTTTAGTGTCTTAATGTATGTGCTTGTCTGCTTGGAGTTAAAAGTTCCAAGCTTTGGTTTTGGATCATTTTAAACTTGTTTCAACTTTTCTTGGTGGGTTTTGTTCAGCTCTTTTAATGGGGCTCAGATTTGAAGCAAACACCAAACTAGTGGATTGAGGAACTGAAAGTTTTGGTCCTTCCTCAAAGGTGTTTTGTGGGCTTCGTCTTTGAGTTCTTAGGTAAATAATAGCATTAGCATTGTCGGGATTTAAACACGGTTCTTGAGCAGATTCGTTTTTCTTTTTCTGTTTTTCATGTCATTTCTGATTTCTGATCTACAGCGATCCAACTAAGTACACTGTGGTCAGTTGATTATTTCTTTTATCAACAATCTGCGGCGATCTTTATACCATTATAATCTGTCGATTTTTCATCATTATTTCGATTGAGAGTATAACTTGTCTGTTGTATATCTCTCAACCGGTAGGATATAAATAATGCCTATCGGAATGAATGCATTTCAATTTTCAGATTATGAAGATACGAATGGTAAGAGTTGAAAAATCCATTGCTTTGTGTGAATTGGATTAACTATATGCATCAGTTCCTTCTTGTTTACCGATCAAAAAAAGAAAAAAACTTCCAATGTGGTCAAAAGAATCTCTGTATATTTTCCATGTACTCTGCTGGCAATTAATGGGAAGTTTCAGAATATAAGAATCTATACCTTTTTTTTATTTTTTATTTTTATCTATTTTCCACAAAGAATCGGGCTTGTCACCTAATAATAGAAGCTGTTAAGAAACATTGCATTAAATTAACTAAAATTCTATCCAGATTTTCGCTATAGAGGATATTTTTTTTCTATTTTGGCTTAGACATTTGGAGTGCACGCCACATTGGATTTAATGTTATTTTCTCTATACTATATAAATGTTCTTTTTTTTTTAATATATATTTGATTAGTACAATTCCTTATATTATTTAAATACAATCTCTTCTAAATTTGGATTTTTCAAAAGAATTGTATGAGTAAATTTTGATATTGAAACGATAAGTATTAAACCATATATCTAAAAAAATCTACTTCATAACATACATTAGTACATCAAGAACTCTAAAAGATGGATGTAACATTTTAAGAGTTTCTCTTTCTGTCATGCAGTAAAATAACAAAGATAATTAGCAATTGCACCATAAACGTTCTACAAATTGGTGTACCTTTTTGCCTATGTATATTTGTAATGGCAAGGAGTTTAGTTGTTAGGAAGAAGGAAAAGGGGAAAGAAAAAAGAGCAAATAATTTGGTATTGTCAAGTACGTTTATAGTAAGGTTGTATTAATTTGGTATTGTTGTTAAGCTGGAATTCTTATCCTTTTTTTTTTTTTTAATTTTCAAGCAAATAAACATATAGAAAAGGTTGATGGTGTATAAGAAAAATACTTGGTTGTTCTAAACCCAGAGGGAGGGAGGGAGGGAGAGAGAGAGAGAGAGGGTAAAAAAAAAAAGAAGGCTAGTTGGAGAGGTACTATAGCTCGAATGCATTTAAACTAACAAATAGCCAATCTGATTTGGGTCAAACTGAGAGGTTGTTAGCTAAATTTTAGCTAGCTATGCATTAATGCTCTAATGCGTGATTGGTGTAAATCATAGGCCCTCTTCTTAATGGCTTAAGCTTTTGGGATTAATGATTTCCAACATAATATCAAAGTTTTGTTTGTCTAAAAGATCTAGTGTTCAAGTTTTGTTTATATCCTGGCTAGATATAGCTTTTTAGAATTCTACTTGTTCTTTAACTCTTTAATGAATCAGAGATTAAGTTTGGGAATTTTGTGAAACCCAGGCCCAAGCCACATCTAGGCCTATACTACTACTTGTTCTCCCTCTTAAACAACATGGGATCTCATTCACTACCTTCCTATACAAAATCCAGGATATTACAATCTCCCCGCTTTAAATCCTTAGTATCCTTGTTAGGCTAAGTTTATCATAGGTGGCATGGCTCAAGTCCCATATCTGGTTGGGATTAGCTGTGATATCATTTATAACAATCCAAAGGAAGACCCAAGCATGGACTTGGGCCTATATCCTAAGGGATTAGGCAAGGTTACACTTGGAGCCCCTTGGAATCAATTTAAAAGTCTTGAACTTCTCATTCCCAAGCAATGTGGGACCCCATTTACCACCTTCCTATACACAATCTGGAGTATTACAATAAAGTTCTCTACCACGTGTTGTCAAATTCAGGATATCAAATTGGATTTGTGCAGGGTTGATGTACAAAACTGTGGTCTTCATTATAAACAAAAACTGTAAAAGATGTGTTGGAATTGACAAAGTGAATTTGAAGAGGTTAAGTGGTGGAAGAGGGAACAATCATTTGAACTGAGATGCAAATGGCTTCAAGAGCACAGACTGGTGAAAACATTGATAGCAGAGGTAGCATGTGGATTTTGAACCAGAAGCTTGATCAGCCCATGGAGGAGGAAGCTAAGAGGCTTAGAAATATGTACAAGGAAAAGGTATGATGCATTTACCAATTTTGGCACATAACACACTCTCTCTGAAATACTATTATGGGATCAACTATTTCAAACTGAAATCGCAAATTGGACTCAAAACTCAAATGGCAAAGGCTTTGAATCTTTTTTTATAGCTTATGATAAATTAATTTTGTTGCTTGCAGTTAGTCTAAGGATAAAGGAAATGAAATTATGGAAAGGAATTAATGAAATTTTCAAAAACATTTCTTTTACTAATATCTTGTATGTTCTATGGTTGAATTGGTCAGATAATCTAACATGGACATAGCCAGCATATACAAGCATGGCCTGAAGAAAAACAAGACGATTTTAATTTGTTGTAGCTATTTGGCAACACAACATTTCTCTCTTTGCTGATTGATTTTGTCTCCTTCAGAAATTTTCGGCATTATTGGTTCTGCAACTTGCATTCCAAAGCCTTGGAGTAGTCTATGGAGATTTGGGCACGTCTCCCTTGTATGTTTTCTACAACACATTCTCTGATCGAATTGAAGACCCAGAGGATTTGATCGGAGCCCTATCATTGATTATATATTCCCTTAGCCTTGTTCCACTCCTCAAGTACGTTTTTATTGTTTGTAGAGCAAATGACAATGGCCAAGGTAAATTACTCATTCCATATGTTACTAATTGTAATAGATCTTAACATCTCTTATTTTCTTTCAATGTTGGTAAATTCTCTTTAGGAGAAATCTACACGTAGCCAATTTAACGAAGGCCTGTCAAAGATATTGAACTACAAAAGTGAGAAAATGAAACATGCAGCCACAAAATTGACTAGTTAAAACCAGGACACATTTGCTCTCACCTTCTGTGAAGAAATCAAATATGAATTCTAGACTCCAACCCAAAGAATTTTAACAGAAGTTGGAAAAGAAGTGAGAAAATGAATATCTTAGAAGTATTAAACGTAAACTTCAAAATAAATTTTCATTTAATATGGAGCATTACATCATTTGTCTGTACAAAAAGAGAAAGAAAAAAAAATAGAGCATTATATTTTAATATCAGTGCTATCTAACTTGCCTATTTTACCTCATTCTTATTGTGCAGGTACAATTAATTCACTGTAATTAACTTTTGACTTTTTTCTCCGAAACGGTGGATCATTCAGAACCACCTTGAAAAACTGTCTGAGTCCAAATTAATCTTTTAGTAGATATCAACATATATGTGCATTCACTGCATTTACCAATCAAAAAACGTTTCTAAGTTAAGATAGATAAGAAATGGTCCATCTCGCCCTTTTTAATGTATTATTTCTTTTAGAAAAATATATATTTTAAGAAATAAATAAGATTCAGTTTCCCTTGATATACATCGAACAATTTAACAGCATGCTTCCAGTAGTGGCATGGCATAATGCACATAATATCCCCTCTTAATAGGCGTATTTCCCTACTTGATGCTGATGTGTCACCAATGAGTTCCTCTAACCAATAATCCACAGGTGGAACCTTTGCTCTTTATTCACTACTCTGTCGACATGCAAACATAAAGATTATTCCCAATCAAGAAGGGACTGATGAAGATCTAACAACGTATAGCCGCTCTGTATTCCCTGAGCAATCATTTGCTGCAAGAACCAAAAGGTGGTTGGAGGTAAATGCATTCAAGAAAAATGCGCTTCTTGTTCTCGTACTTATTGGCTCTTGCATGGTGATTGGGGATGGGATTCTGACTCCAGCTATATCGGGTATATATCCTTCATGCTTGAACCCTTGGTCCATTAAAATCAATCAATCTTTTTATCTATCTGAGTGATCTGTGGACAAAAGAGAAGATCTTTTTTAAGATGAATTGTATGTTCTCTGCAACAGGCCACTGATTGAGATCCTACAAACAGTAAATAATATATAACACAGTTTGGCTGTATTGTACCTGCATCCACAGATGGGAGAAAATGGATGTTAATGTCTCTTAGTGTTGATTTGCCACTGAGTCAGGCTGGTTGTGAGAGCCAATCTATCCGATTGTTAGTAACTGTGCAAATATAATTAGAATAAGTAAATAATTTAATGCAGGACAAAAAACAAAACTGTAGAATGCTTAGGCTCCAGTAAAGTAGCATCTTTGAAGTACTTCGTTTTTGGCTTTGGAAGCCAAAAAACTGTCAAAGTTTTTATTGAACTAGCGTTTAGCCTAATTGAAGAAGATCAGAAAGCTTGTTACCGTCAATACCATTGTTGTTGGAAACACTTAGACTTCTCAGCTCTTTAGCAAAATGCTTTGCATTTTATTTGTTTTGATAGTTAATCAAAGATATTGTATTCATAGGAATAGGCAAAGCCCAAAATGCTTTGCATTTTATAACCGTATGAGGATATGAATGGACCCTTCCTCTTTTTCTCCAAAAGTAAATGTGGAAAGCTATTTCATTCTCCCATATGCTGCAGAATCTTAGATAAATTGATTCCTTCGATAAATAAATTTGATATCTCATGATGGTTAAATGTTGCTTAACCATCCAATCTCTTGCAGTTCTATCTGCTGTTGGCGGGATAAATGTGGGTCACACGGTGATAAGCAATGGTATCTCCATCCTTCTGAATCAAAGCATTTTCTTTTATACTTCCTTAAACCTGCCTCTTTCACTTTTTTTCTTACTTGCCAGTGTATAATTCACTATTTCTGTGATGCAGATATAGTTGTGCTTGTTGCAGTTGTCATAATAGTAGGTTTATTTAGCATGCAACACTTTGGTACAGATAAGGTTGGTTGGTTATTTGCCCCAGTCGTGCTTGTCTGGTTTATCTTAATTGGAGGTATTGGCATATTCAATATTTGGCGATACGATAGCAGTGTATTGAAAGCCTTTTCTCCGGTGTATATATATCGTTATTTTAAAAGGGGAGGGAGAGGTAGTTGGACATCCCTGGGAGGTATTATGCTCAGTATAACAGGTACATTTTTGTTATGGCAGTTGATATCTTCCTTTAAAAAAAAAAAAAACCCATATAAGTTTCATCAAAATAACATAAGAAACTGGTGAATTTTTACTGCATTGATTAGTTTTGAACTGTTACAGGAACAGAGGCACTTTTTGCCGACCTATCCCATTTTCCAGTTTCATCCATACAGATTGCATTTACAGTAATTGTATTTCCTTGCCTTCTTTTATCATATTCTGGACAAGCAGCGTACCTTTTGAAGAACCCAGATAATGTAGTGGGCGCATTTTATCATTCTATTCCAGGTTTGTTCTCTGATCTTTTTAGCATGTAATTCGTGAGTGCTGATATGTCTAGAAAATAATTAATCTGGTGCCAAAATGGATGGAAAGCAATACCAAACATGTGAGAACTTAAAACTGTTCTTATCTGAACATTATGGAACATTGAGAAGCCATGTAGATTCTGAAACTTGCGGGGAGTGAGTTTCACTGTAGTTAGATTGTTTGGCAACTTGTTACTTATCTAAAAAGATTGCGTGCAACATGTGTCAGATACGCAAAATGAGAAATCAATCAAAATTCTATGGAGATGAATTGAGTTTTATATAAGCTATCCTCGTATTAAGATTCAATATAGATGAAATCATGGAATCAGATCATTGATTCCTTGGACCCCCTAAGAATTTGTCATCCAATTGAATCTTCTTATTCCTAGATCCTCCTCATATCCATTGCTCTTCTTAGATGTCGAGTATTGCTTTTTCTTGCGCAAGAATCTCCCTATGCTCAAAACCCAATTTTGGCTTCAGTGAAGTAATCAGGATTTCATCTCCTAAATTCTTTCTAAAGGCTTATATTGTCAGCAAGAAAGCTTTCCTAGTAGCTCAAAATGGTACCGTTTGTGCCCACTTAGATTCAGCACTGGCTCAACTCACATCCCAGTTAGACGTCAAGACACTTTCCTTCAGGGAGATCTCAGAGAAGTTTTTTGACTGTAGAAAAACGTGAACTGTGAACTGACATTACTCTTTGTCAGGGCTTCTGGCTAGAATTTTATGGTAACAAAAAGGATACAGGCCGAGGAAAAAGGTGCGCTTACCCCATGATTTTGTGCAAAAGCAGGGTTTCGTAATGTGATCTATATAAAGATGCAACTTTTAGGCTGCGTTTGGATGCTCAACTGAGTTGAGTTGAGTTGAGTTTTTTATGAATAGTAGTGAGTTGAGATTGTTGAATGAGTTTGGTGGGGTCCACTTAAGATGAGTTTAGATATATTTATGGGAAGTTATAAAATAAATGGGTCCCACCATTAATTAATACTGCACCTGCCAGTAGGTACTGCCGAATGCGTTCTATGTGCTGGCACCAACTTGAGCTAAGGGAAAAAAAAAAAGAATCTCGGTCACGTCCGGAATTGCTGGCGCCATCAGTTCAGCTAAGGAAAAAAAATATAGGAAGGAATGTACTGCATCCAACGAAATGCATGGTTGCTCAAAGAAAAAAGAAAAAAAAATGCATGGTCAAAAGTCAAAACTGAAAAAGTAGAAAAGCATGAATCTCTGCAAAGTCGGCAGTCCTGTCTAACATACAGTAAAAACGAAACTGCACTGAACTGTTTTTTACGTTTGAAACTCGGTTGATAGGCTGTTTGGATGGCAAATGCAGTTCAAAAATAAACTGCACTCAACTCAGTTGGGCAACCAAACGAAGTCTAAGTGTTTTGCATGAATAGTCTGCCATTATGACTTGGATGTTTGTGCTTAAATTTGTCAGCCTAAGGCTCTTACCACTTCTCTCGCAGCAATTTGATTACAATGAGCATTCTTGGTACTGCAAAACTCATCAAATAATTGGAATAGGCATCTCCAATGAACTTGAATGCTAGCAGTAATGTGCATCCTAGAAAAAGTTAATTGGTTTGAATTTATCTGGATCAGTGTCTGTTGCTAAACTTTCTACAATAACATACTTAGAGAAAAGTGTTTCTTGTTTACGACATGGTACCTTATGTTGTTTTTCTAGTATCAATTGCAATGTTGCGGAAATCTCAGTTGTGAAAACATTCATGAATAGTTGAAAATGATTGAAGATATGGAACTGATATCATGTAAAGTTGAAGTCAGTATGGCTTAAACACTGATTGAGGATGTCCCATTCTATTTGACAATGGATTTCTGACAGATGCTGATTATTCATCATTTTACAGATAGCATATATTGGCCAGTGTTTCTTGTTGCAACTGGAGCTGCTGTTGTTGCAAGTCAGGCTACTATATCTGCAACTTTTTCATTAGTCAAGCAGGCCCTTGCACTTGGTTGTTTCCCAAGAGTGAAAATTATACATACCTCAAAAACGTTCCATAACCAGATATATATTCCAGACATTAACTGGATTCTCATGATTCTTTGCATTGCAGTAACAGTTGGATTCAAAAACCAAACCCAAATTGGAAATGCTTCTGGTAAGTTTACCCTCTGCGTATTATTTTGAGGTTTATTTGTTCCATTCGGTTATGCTAATATAGGTTAAGGAAACACACACACACACTATTTACATTATAGGCATTTTTTTTTTTTTATCAATAAAAAGTAAGTTTCATTAATATGAATGAGAATAGGCATAGCCCATGTACACAGGGAGTATACGATAGAAAACACCTAATACATTCTCCAAACGCTACTTTAGAGACAAGAACTCATGTACACTATTTCCATTAAGGACAATGGCTGAAAACCATAGAAGTAAAGTGTGTATGAAAAAATTCTGAAGCTCTGCTGTTGTGCGTTCCCTATCTTCAAAGCACCATGCATTCCTTTCCATCCAAGTACACCGCATAATGCACAATGGGGTCATCTTCCAGGCAGCTACTACCTGGGAACAACCTTGTAGACCCTTCCAATAAGCAAGCAGGTCAGCCACCTTTGCCGGTATAACCCACGCAACATCCACTCTACTAAATATCCCGTTCCACAGCTCTCTCGTCACCTCACAATGCAATAATAGATGGTCCACTGATTCTCCATGTTTTTTGCACAAATAACACCAATCCATTACAATGAGACCCATCTTCCTTAAATTATCCACAGTTAGAATTTTTCCAAGTGCCGCAGTCCACACAAAAAAAGCCACTTTGGAAGGTATGCGAGACCTCCATATGCTTTTCCATGGGAAATGTACATTACCTTGTGATGCCAGAATTTTATAATAAGTCTTGGTTGCTACCCCTGCATCTCCATTGTAACCTATTATCTTGTGCCGTTAGTCTTCCTAATGAGTATATCAAACTAAAAAATTCTGAAACGGTAGACAATTCCCAATCATGGTTATCCCGAGTGAATAAAATATTCCACTGATAAGAGCCTTGGGCAAACACAAGCAGATCCGCCACCGAAGCCTCCCTATTAGCCGCAATGTTATAGAGAGCTGGAAGGCCCTCTCTAGAGAATGCTCTCCACACCAGACATCGTGCCAAAACCTTATGCGAGTACCCTGTCCAACCACAAATCGAATATTGTTTTCAAAGCATTGCCATCCCCCCCTTATATATCTCCACAAACCCACACCATACCCCCCCCTGCGCCCTCACTTCATTAGTGCACCAACCCCCCAAGCACCACCATGTCTAGAATTTACGACTACCTTCCACAATGACTCCCCTTCCATATGATACCTCCATTATAGGCATTTGTATGCAATGTACTAAGTATTCTGAGAGTAGTGGAAAGGAAGAGCACATTACAGGGAAGTAGTAAGTGATTGATAGCATCTCTGACTTTGATTTCAAGTAAAGATGGTAGTTATATGCGTTATTCTTTTCTATATAAACTTTTCAGATCCTTTTTGGATGTGAATAAAGTTAACCTTAGTTGCTTCTCCTAGTGTGAATCTTCGGCAAAATTTATTGAAGTTTCCATTTACTGATGTTTCTTGGTTTACCTTGAATCTGGCTTATCATGTCGGTGAATATTTCCATCTTATTTAGGTTCTTGATTAGTCACATTGTCCAAACTTATCTGAATTAGTTGAAGATTTGCTTGCAAGGCAGATAAAGTATTTTGTTGCCGGTTCAAAAGAGTTTGGATCAGCATTGTGAAACAGACTAAAATCGTTGTGAATCTTCCTTATAGAGGGTTTAGTACAAAAACAAGAATAAAGTTTTATATTGGTTGTGGGGAAAAGTACGCTTTGGAACCCCACGTTACCACCCCTTTTTCAATGTGTGATGCACCCCAAACGATCACCTTTGTGACATGGAATCCTTGAATGACCAAAAAGTCTCAATATACAGCACCATCCATTAAAATACAGTCATTACCACTTTACCTATTTTTCATCTATTTTAATGGTTGTATCTTAATGAGGGTGCACATTGCAAGTTTTTGGTAGTTTGATGATGTCTTGTTAAGGAAGTCAATAGTTTGGATGCACATTGCAAAGGAAGTGATAGCTTGGGGGTGCAAAGTTGCAATACACATCCAATTAAGATCCAATTATCACTTTATACCCATTTTTTGTTTATTTTAATGATTAGATCTTAACGAAAGTGCACATTGCAAATTTTTGGTATTTTGATGATGTATTGTTAAGGAAGGTGATGGTTTAGATGCACATTGCAAAACGAGTGGTAGGTCGAGGGGTGCAAAGTATAATTTCCCTTTAGTCTTAGGTCTTGTTTGTTTTTCGCATATGAGATGAGTTGAGATTAAAGTTAAAAGTTGAATAAAATATTGTTAGAATATATTTTTTTAATATTGTTTTTATTTTGTGATTTGAAAAAGTTGAATTGTTTATTTTATTTTGTGTGGGAATTTGGAAAAGTTGTAATGATTAGATGAGATGAGATGAGAGGAGTTGTGAAAACAAATGAGGCCTTAAGGTTGATAGTTTGACAAAAGCTTGTTACAAAAACTCTGGATACAGAACCAGAATGCGGAGGTGAACCCTTTAACCTGAAACTCATAATAATAATAAAAAACCATAGATACAATAATCCTCCAAAATCGAATACCTCAAAAATTCTTTCAAGTAAAATAAGCTAAACACTACTACATACTCTCTAAATCCTCACTAATCCACTTATGCCTCCTAGCACCTATCCCACCCTTCTCTTATAATCCTGTCACATGCCATTTATTCCAACTGTCACAACTATCAAAGTCATTTGGAAAAAAATGGTGGAGATAAAGGGGTGAGTCCACCGACTCAATAAGTAGCGAGCCTATATTAGTGTATAAACATGAGCTAGTTATAGAATGTAGAAACAAACAATTCTAAAAATATCAATGATATTTTCATAAACATTTTTTTAATAATAATATATATACAAAAGACCTTAGGCATAAGTAGAACTAAAACAACATCAAAAACAAAAACATAGGCCATGTTTACCCCTGTGGCAAGGTTGTGCACATCTGCAGTTAGCACCGAGGTGGTGCAACGGGCTACTAAGGGTCATGGCGAAATTGTGAACTCAAAGCAAAGGTGCGGCACTACGCGAAAGAAAGAGACAAAACATAAAGGATTAGATACAAAGAGAGAGAGAGAGAGAGAGAGAACCCGAGAGTGTAAACAGAGAGAGAGATGGATGAACAGACCACTTACCAGCAACGGCAAAGGATTGCGGCGACACAGCCTGTGGAGCAAGGCCTTGGTAGTGGCGGTGCACGATGGCTGCGAACAAACCGGGATATGAGAGAGAGGCCAAGATGGAGACAGAGAGTGAAAGTGAGAAGCTGAGAAGGGAGAGTATGGCTTACCGGTGAAGTGGAGCATGGTGGCGGCGTGATGGAGGGGCTGGACAGCATGACTTACAAGTGCAGAGAGAGAGAGAGGGGGGGGTCCCGGGGGGGTTAGGCGTCAGCTGTGGGAAGGAGAAGAAAGAAAGAAAAAAATAGGGGGTTTCTGAGGGCTTTGGCCTGGGCTCGATGGGCCAGGTCATTACAGATCATATGCTAATTGTTCTCATATCAACTCTCTTTTCATATACTTTGTGGACGTGGACTAAATTGTCTGGGGGCAGATTGTCCAAATCACAATTGTAGAAGTGCTGCTTTTCCTCTTTTGAATTTAGTTGTTTTTCTCAGTTTGCAAATAAAATGAACCAGTATGTTGCATGAGTAGAATCAGTGATTAATGTGAAGCATGTGATTTTAGGGTTATTCTATGTGGCAAATCTAGGTCATCTTTGTCTAGTCGTATATTTAACTTCTTATCTGACTGATGGATGTTTCCCTTTCAATCTTTGCTACATAATGAAGGTTGCATTCAGTAACATATTTTATTTCACAACAGGGACAGCAGTTGTTATAGTCATGCTCGTGACCACATTGCTTATGACTCTAATCATGATATTGGTGTGGCGCTGCCATTGGATAATTGTGCTGATCTTCACTGGCTTATCACTGGTTGTGGAGTGCACTTACTTTTCTGCTGTACTATTGAAGGTCAATCAAGGTGGTTGGGTTCCTCTTGTGATTGCAGCAGCCTTTTATATCATCATGTATGTTTGGCATTATGGTACGGCTAAACGCTATGAGACTGAGTTGCACAGTAAGGTTTCAATGGCCTGGATTCTCGGGCTTGGCCCCAGTTTAGGACTTGTCCGGGTCCCTGGGATAGGACTAGTGTACAGTGAATTAGCCAGTGGAGTACCCCACATATTTTCTCACTTCATCACCAACCTACCTGCTCTTCACTCTGTGGTTGTGTTTGTCTGTGTGAAGTACCTTCCTGTCCACAAGGTCCCAGAAGAAGAGAGGTTCCTTGTAAAGCGGATTGGACGCAAGAGTTTTCATATGTTCCGTTGTGTTGCTAGATATGGCTATCAAGACCACCACAAAAAAGATACCGATTTTGAGAAAAAGCTCTTTGATAGCCTCTTCCTGTTTATTCGACTCGAGTCCTTGATGGAAGGATGTTCCGACTCTGATGTGTCTAGTTTAATTGGCGAGGAAACTGCCCAATCAGGTGACACACTTGTTAATAGTAACGACAACACACCTCACTCCAATTTGGGCAACACAGTCTCATCATCAGACTCCATTGTGCTCGTTAATTCTTTGTCGCACGCAAACAATAGAATCAGTGAGACTGAGATGGATGAGTTAGAATTCTTGAATAACTGCAGAGATATTGGGGTAGTACACATTCTGGGGAATACGGTAGTGAAAGCTAGGAGGGATTCAAACTTCTACAAGAAGATAGCTATTGATTACATATATGCATTTCTTAGGAAGATCTGCAGGGAAAACAGTGCGATCTTCAATGTTCCTCAAGAGAGTCTCTTGAATGTCGGGCAGATATTGTATGTATGAGTCGTTGGTTGGTTTTTAACCAATATCATTTCATAAACCTTTACCATTTTTAGATTTAAACGAATAACAGATTCCATGCAGGTGCCTGTTTATTGGGGATGAATATGATTATATATATATATATATATATATTGCTTTGGCATGCACAATAAGAACCTGAATGGAAAGTGGGGTGATAGAGACCAAACCCAGTTAAATTGGCTGTGTTTCTAAGTTTTGTTGTCATCAGTTTTAGACATGCTTTTACTCTTATATAATTAACCAAGAATATATGGGTGGTTGGTAGCTTGAAAATTATTAGGCGCTCCAAGAATATGAACAGCATGATACTCACATCCTATCACAAGATGTCATATCATTAAAATTGCTTGCGAAAGTATTAATCATATCATCTTGTGATAGAATGTGAATATCAGTGCTCATAATCTAAGCTACTTTATAATAACTGTCTTGCCTCCTGATGCACCAGACCCTTTGTTCTTCATTTTAATGAATTTCTTGTTCGGCTAAAAAAATTGGTAACATTGTGACACATTTTAGTTAAGCATTGCAACAATTTGAAGGCCAGGCACCATACACACATAATAAGCATAATTTTTTTTTGCCAAGTTAAGACAAACATCAACGTTAGGGCATTATACTCGTACCCTTTTTAAAAAGAGAATAGAAATAATGTCAAAATTATGATATAAAGTCATAAGAAAGTTAATACTAACAACAAAAGGGAATAGACAATGCTTGGCCAAGTACCAGAAGAAAATACTGGTATTCATAAGAAAGAATAATCAATGAGAAAATCAGAAGGATTCTCTTCTCTCTTTTTTTTCCCTTATTTTCTTCAGGCCAAGAGAGAAAAATGTCCATTTCTTGAATTTCTCCCTTCAAGAAATTCACACAAATTTGTCATAACTACAAAACACGTTTATATAACTAATATTTGCCATTACAACAATCAAACAGCGACTTCCCACCACAAGGGCAAATTGGTATTTGTTATTCACACAAAGTACCAGAAGCAAGTCTGTTTACTGTGGATACAAATAAAAAGCTTTACATATGAACTGTCTATCTTCAGTTTTCTCTTATAACCGGCAATGGTGATAAAAAAACCGACCTATAATTTCAACCTCTAAATGGGAGCCCCATCTCCCCCCACTCATATTATACACAAATTTTAGGAGGAATATCAAGGTAAACGTATCTCATCATCACTATTTGTGATAAAAGCCAAAACTGCGGGACGGAATTATCAGGTGACATCACTTGTGGTTCTGTGGCTGATGACCCTGTAGCTTAGTTTGGCATGCTGTTGACATCACACGTAACCGTCGAGCAATCTCTGTGAACGATGGGCGGGCCACTGGGTCAGGGGCCCAACACTGCTCCATTAGAAGTCGCCATTCGGGATCGCAGAAGCTTGGCACGGGTGGTCTTAACGTGTTGTTTACTATGCCTCCTGCGTGCAAGAAAATGCACCATCAAATAGAGTGCTGTTTCTAGGATATTCTTCCCCTCCAGTTAAGGAAGTATATAGAAATCACAAGTACAGAAAAAAATCGGATATAAAATATTTTTTTTTACAGATGGAATTTCATTCATAAATTGGACTGAAAATAAGAAAATATAAGACAAGAAAGAGCATGCTCTTGGATATAACGAATGCCAACGCCATAGCTAAAATAAAAAGGAAAAAGAAAGAAAGAAAATGAAGCCCCTCATTGAACTCCGCTTTAAAAGATTATATGCAGAGAGACTGATTTGGGAGAAATCATTGCTAAACATCTTTGCCGGCAGGTGACACCTCTGATTCTCTGAATCTTTTCATTGGCACCAGTATCCAGGACAAAGTCCCGACTAATTCTGAGGGTGCACAAGTCCTTGGCAATGAGTTTCCCTCAAGGGCACCTCGGACAATTCAATAGCCCTAAGAGTGTGAATGCGGAATTTCGAACCCAGGACATCCGGTTTATACGGCTCGTCCCTAGACCACTATGCCATCCTTTGGGGTTCTTAATTTCCTTGGATGGTCTGAGCTGCCAATCGATATATTTTGATGTTTGATTCATTTAAATTTATTTCCTTTCCATTATTTTTTTACTTGATTTTGAGGTACTTTTATTTTATATTTTATAAAGGGTGCCACAGAGCGGACTTGTCATTTGATAAAATTAGAAAGGATGCTTTTCACACATAAGGTGTAGTGATGCTCTACAAATAAAATTTATTGCTTGGTTTAGTCACCCTGAGGGAGAGAGAGAGAGAGAGAGATTATTTCAAACCTATGATTGCTCCGTAGTGCATATTGGCATAAGGCTCCTCACAGGTGAGAATCTCCCAAAGGACAATTCCAAACGAGAACACATCAACCTGCAAGTAAGACATGCATGGACCTATTATGGATTGGGCACAATCTATGAGAAATGGAAGGCATAGAAGGCACCGTTAAAACCATCGTCAATAATTAAACACACATCCCCAACAGTAAAAGGTGACTGCTCATCAGTTCTGAATACTCATAGGTTTAATACAATCGAGTGCCACTAGCTTCGATGGTAAATAGCTTCACCAAAGAACAACAGAAAAACAGGTTCAGGAAAGAAATTATATTTTCTTCTTGTACAATAGAATCTAGATAAAATAGTAATTTCCCAAAACTAACATTCGGCATAGGTCAAGTTCGCATCTCCACAAACTATTAAAGAATCAGCCAGTAATACGTTTAATCTAATTTCCGCTTCTTCCCAAAAGTAAGAAATATACAGTATTCTTACTTAAAAATATATATATATATACCGCACTGCCTCACCTTTTCAGAAACCATACTACTGCTCCCATTCAATAGCTCTGGAGCCATCCATGGAAGGGTTCCCCTTACACCACCAGTCACCAAGGTATTTCTTTTAATTTTTGACAAGCCAAAATCTCCTACCTGCACAACAAGTAGTATGTCACCAAAAACCTTTTCTTTGATGCAAAAGAGGAAGTTTAGGACGACCCTTTGGCAGGGGGTTGCAGTGTGGAGCTACTCTACTGCTTAGCTCTGAGAGAGAGAGAGAGAGAGAGAGTATTTTCAACTATTTATGAGGTCTGCCAGAGACATCCAAACCATCAGCATTAATTACCTTGCAAATAGGTCGTAAAGGATCTTTCAAGTTGACAAGCAAGTTGTCACACTTCAAATCAAAATGAACAATATTTTTGGAATGCAAATATTCCATTCCAAAAGCTGCATCCATTGCAATAATGAGCCGCTTACGATGGTCGAGTTGCCTGGAAGCATATTCAACATATTTAAGATGAAGAAGATAGGAGGAAGTTCAACTTCTAAGGCATTGAACAATATATTACCTATCCTTGCTCAGCAAAACATGTCTAAGAGAGCCATTCACCATGAACTCAGTCACAGTGGCTAGCGTTCCTCCAGGCCCATCTTGCACCACCCCATAAAATGCCACCACATTAGGATGGTGAAGCTTTGAAAGAATTTCAGCTTCACGCCAGAACTCTGTGGTCTGGAAAGAAAGGGTGATTACGGTTACTGAGAAACAAACATATGACAAAGTAGTCTCCCTTAATGAGAAAAGGCAACCAATGGTTAGGGTGAGGATACCCTCCACCAGTAAGTTCCGGAAGTAAACCGGAGCACCAGAAACAGGGACTACCCAAGCTAATAGAAAGGGATCACAGCCATCTCAAATTGGCAACACAATCCTTCCTAGACTTCAAGTTATAATAGTGATATACAAATGAAATGTTAGATAAATAACTTAGGTTTGATTGTCAAAACTGAAATTTTCAGGACTGACTCTTTCATGTACTCAATTAATCATTTGACAGGAAAACAAAGTAGCAAACAACTGAAAGACCTACTGAATGAAAGAAAACTCACCAATCTTTCCAGCTCCGATGAGCGACCCGTGAAACAGATTTTTTTTATTCGCTTAATGGCAACATCTGATCCTCTCCATTTTCCATGATAAACTGTCCCAAAACTGCCAGAACCCAATTCCCTTAGCTCTTCAAGATCTTCATTCTTAATAATCTGTTACGACATCATGAACAGTAATCAAGGAAGGAAGCATACAATTGATTCAATATAAATGCACGAAGTGCCAGTGCCAAAAACTTTAATGCCCACAAGTTCTGAAAATTTAGCCATGTCCAAAGAGGAACTAAACTTGTAGTTAGAACACCCTGGGAAGGGGAGGGGGAGGGGGAGGGAGGAGAGAAAACAAGGAAACAAAAACACAAACAGAGGAAAGATATAATTAAAACAGTTCAAGTTCCCTAGAGCAGCTTTATTTTTTATTTTTAGTCCTGGCGAGAAAGGGAGGAGACAGCAGCCAGTAACCATTTCATATGAGCATAGCAATTACCAAATCATAATCATACTGACTTGTCACACAATTACCAGAACGAAGGTATTCAACAAAAGAATTCAGGTGGAGGCCCAACCATGCCTCCCAAATACCAACATTCTTTAATGGGCTTAACTTTCATGATTTTCACCTTTCTTTTTCTCCTTTTAGATAGATGTATTTTCTATATACTTCCTGGGTACTTGGATATTGCCTTTTAATGAAATCTTATAAAAACGGTACTAAGGATCCTGGTTCATCATGCAGATCAGAATGTTAAAAGAAGTAACTGATACATAGATCTTAATGACTTGGAAATGTGAGACGCCTATCAAGGGTTTCTCGGCTCAAAACCAAAGAACATATACATAGTCTGGAACCTTTCTAAAAGATATACATGCAATGAAAGTTATGAAACCAAAAACTACAATAATACAGTAGGGAGGATCTCAATTTATTCAACCTGCATTCCAAAAAGAGATATTCATGTCAAAGCACCTAATACATAAGAAATAACCTTGTAATCAAACATGACATGGCACATTGATCACAGTACAATAACATCAAAACCAGGTTTAGCAAGAAGGTTGATCATTGTCGCAGCCAGGACAGTTGAAAGACCATTAATATGAAACATAATGACTATATATCAAGTATTAACTACGTTATCTATCAAAAAAAGTGTTAACTACGTCAAAGAAAATCTGGAAAAAATGTTACCAGAGATTTTCTTTAGTCTCTTGGTGTCTCTTATCATTGCCTTGCATTGTTGCATTATGATTATATATTTTTCTATGTTCCAATTCGTCGTAACTTTAATTTGTTGATAACAAGAAAAAAAGAAGAACTTGCTACATTCAGAAATAAATTGCAAAGAAACATGCCGCATGATGAATTAAGAAACCTGCAACACAAACTTCAGGGAGCACTGCAGAGAGAACAAGGGGGATTTAAAAGATTTTTCAAGATTAGAATATGGACCAACTTCCTGGGTTTATCATGATGAGCTTCATAGTTTTTTACTCGTAGGTATAGGTTTATTACTGACGAGTAATTTGGGAAGCAAACAGATTGTAGCCTGCATATAAATTGGAATTGGAGTTGTATAAGTTGTACTAGCTATTAAAGTTGTGTAAGTTGTACAGATTGGAATTGGAGTTTGGTCTTAGAATTCAAGGGAATGGGAGATTTTTGTCCTATTCTTGACGACCACAAAGCCCAACGCAATAGATATGAAGATTATATCGGCTGCATTATCTTAAGACAATGATGTTAAACTAAAACCAAAGTATCAAGTGCATTTCTTCATAGAACATATACAACATTCGGAACACCTTCATGGTCTTGACAACAGTTCTCAAGCAAATCCTCAGTAAGGTTTCCTTCTCTCTGTCTTGCTCTTTTATTCTTTCTGCTAAAGATTTTTGGGCAGCTGCAAGCCTGCAACTAAAATCGCTTTCTTGAGACTAAAAGTTCCTCCAACACTAATTATTGTGACTGTTTGGAATTCATTGCAAATACATTCATGGATCCATTATTTCCTCATCAATCTAAATGCAGAACAATCAAATTGTTGTCATCCTAATTCCAATAAGGATTGCTAATTCATTTTGAGGTCAAAACCTTGTTCTAATCTTCAATTACTATTGCTTTTATGTAACTTTACAACAAATTAGGGTATCTGCCAGAGACCAAATTACTAATCTGATCATATCCCTTTCCTCGTGGATTACTTATAAAAAAAATAGCACCTCATGGGTTCCCCAGTCGAAAAAAGAAAAAAGGAATATAATTAGTCCAATACCTAGGACCTTAAGGTAGTGGTGCTGCATCAATCATGAAGCAAAAATAGGAGAACCATAATCCAGCCATCCAGCAAGGTATTTCATTTAAATTTTACAATATCATCAAGTATCACAAATTAATTGTTTCTTCCTCTTTTTCTTTCATTTTCCTTCCTCCTTTCTCTCTCAGTCAAAATCAACCAAGTAATGAAGACTACCCTTGTTTTATAGGTAATGAAGACTCGCAAAAAATTCCTGCATTATGACTCAAGATAGCCTTGAACTAAAAGCCAATATATAAATATGCTTTCTTTTACTTTTGCCACCTTTGATTTACAAATAAATATGAAACAAGTGATCATACATATACAGACACGTATATAGAACAGGTAATTACACATGCGCGTGTGCACACACAATACAGAATCCAACGATCACGCCTCACAAATGAAATTTCTAAAGTCCAGGATCCACTATTTCACTCTGCTTCCAGATGCAAAAAGGGATCATGAAGATACATCCAAATCGTACCTCGAAATATTTGTTACAATGCAAGTGAAAAAAATTTAAAAATAAAAACTTCCATGTAACCTCACGCTGGTGTGTAGTGTAAAATAAGGCACGATTCAACTTTTTCCATATTGATGATAATGGAGATGCAAACTTTCAGCATCATATCCCGGGATTAGTCGGGACACTGTTCCTGGACACCCGGTGCCAATCAAAATAAAAAACTTTGAACATCATACCTGCAAGGTGTTAATATCAAAATCTCCCAGAGAAAGATCAGCAAGAGGTGCACCGGCATTCTGAATATCCAACTTCCCATCCTATGATTGTTAAGAGAAATAATATGTTAAGAGAAATAATAAAACATGGTCACATGCAGCAAGCAATACGGGTGCAGGATTGGTAAAGAAAAATGTCACAAAGTACCTCATAATCTGATTCTGGCATTCTGGGGATAACCCCATCCAACTGCACACTTCCATTTCCCTTGAGCTCAGGACTGTAATCTGGTTGCAAATTCATGGTGTTGGGTCCAATAACACCAGATGACCCTAGTTGAAATTCTTCATCCAAATGGATATGGGAGTCATTTTGATCTAGAGCTGCCACCCCTTCAGACTTCATTGGTGGATAGCTGTAATCTATTGGAGCCCCTTCCTCGTTTGTGAGTGAGGACAAGAAACCTAAATGATCCTGATCCATAAGGGAAATATCTTTTCTGACAAACTCATCCTGGGCCAACTTTCGAAAATATGACCAGTGCATGGGCTCATGATTCTCCATGTTCAAGCTCAAGCCAGTTCCGTCACTAGGTAGTGGGCCCATACCAGAGAGGTTCTGTGATATTCTCGCCTTTGAGAATATATCAGACAGGAAATCATGAGGAAAGCGATCATTTATATCAATAAGAATATCTCCCTGCTCTGGATTACCAACAATAGGGGCCTCACCTCGAGGAACGCCTCTAGCTATCTTCTCGGCCCAAGCCAAGGGCTCTGCATTGGTCATACTGTTATTCCCACTTTTCTTACTGGTAGCCATCTCACTCCATTCAAATTCTTGTGGCCTTAAAGCAGAACCTTCCATGTGCTTGTCAGATGTACCTTGACTTAACATTAGATTATTCAAGTTGTCATCTTCTTTACCATTTATAGAGGGATCTTTGTAGTTTTCTTTTATCCAGGCCATTCCACGTTCATCCTCAGGATTAATCTGCATATGTCTCAAATTAGATTTCTGTAACTTTGACTCAAGCCCATCCTCAGAAATATTAAAGTGTATGTCACTGATATACTTTTCAAGCTTCACCAGTTCATCTTCAACATTCTGAGTATCTGTATACAGAGGTTTTGAAGATGAGTTGGAATAATCAGTCTGAAAAGCCACATGTCCATCATGCAACTTATCAACTGATTCGGTAATTGGCTGAGAATGATCAGAACGTGCTTGAGTTATCAGAAACTGAGAACCTAAAGAATCATCAGACTTGGACAAGCGGTTCAATTCTGACTGCTCCCTGGGAATTGGCTCGGAATGAAAAACCGGTGGAGGAACCAGCGCTGCTTCAAGGTAGCTAAAGTCAGTTTGATAAGCCTCAGAGCCACCATATCCCAGACTGATTTGTCCACCAGATGCATAAAAATGGACATCTTTGTTATTCTTTGTCCCATCATTTAAACCTTCAGCTGACATTTTATTCAGTATGGGTTCCTGGAGCTTTTTGTTGCTTTTCATAGACACCAAGGATGATCCTATGTCTGCAGCCGAATTGGTAACCAACACTTCTCCACCAGAAATATGACTCAGAACAGAAAAATCACGTGGATGAGAAGAAACAGCATATTCATGGTCAAAAATTTGATCTTTGTTTGTTTCATTTATTTTTTGGAGCGAGCTTTCCCTACTCATTTTTGCCTCCTTTGATGATGCTTCCTTCTCCTGCAATTGAGTTTTATCAGGTTCATTTAGCTTATGGGCTGAGCTATCTCTTTTCAGTTTCATCTCTTTTCCAGATACTTCAGGATCTTGTAAATGAAAACTATACAGCTGCCCGGTAAAACCTCCCTGCTGAGTCAGATGGCTATGGACAGGTATTGGAGCTAAATTCTCTCCAGCTGTGGCATGGTTAGAATGATCAGAACCATAACCATGTTGTAATGCAACTGACAAGGAAACAGTACTCTTTTCATCTTTCTTAGGGAAGCTCTCCAAAGGCTGGAAAGGAGAGAAAGAATGCTGTCCTGCTTCTCTATGATGATTCCTCTGTCCCTGATAAGGATATGAATCGGATTCATAAGCACTAGATGAGCTTGGTAGCAGAGGCTGAGAAGACTGACCAGTCGACGAAGGTGTATCAACTGCCAAATGTGCAGTGCTGGCAGCAGCTAATTCTGGTGCAGCTCGACCACTCCCCCTTTCAACATTTAGGCTGAGTAACTCATCCAAGTTGTTTCCTGAAGCACTTGCCAAAGCAATTGAGTTCTTTCTCGAACCTAGATCCATTCCATTCACAGCAACAACATACTGAATCTCAGAATCACCCTCAGTATTTCCAAGACCAAACTCAGCATCCTCCAAATCACCATTACAAAACAGGAACACCCTTAGCTTCTTTGATCCCCCATCTTGCAGGCCATCATTACATTCTTCCATCATGTTTTGCAGGTCCTCATCAGAAGATACGGACACTAATGCATCAAGATCCTCACCAGGAAGCTGATATTTTATTGAATTAGTTTGGTTGTAAATAGTCAACATTTTCTGCACAAGATCTTGCCAAGAAATATCCTTCCTAATCTGGATAATACGTGTCTCTCCACCAACATATCTAAGCTTTCCATCGCTGGGACGAGGTAAAATCTTCCCGCCAAAGCTGCAGAGGAACTTCACCTTTGTTGATGAGCTATCAGGGGCCCCTGAAGAGGCATAATCATGAAATCCTTGACTAATGTCATTCCTTGACGAGGTTCGGGGCACTGACTGCAATGAATCATAATAACTTTTGTCCTCGTGTGAGGAAGGTCCCTTTCTCTCAAAACCCTGAATGTGAGCATTTTCTACTGAACTGAGTATTGCATTTTCAGACCCACTTTCTGAACCTGTGTGGCTCATTCCCAGCACACCATAAGTACTTGGAACAAACTGCTGCCTAGGATTCACCCTTTCCCGCATAAATTCAAGAGCAAACTCCTCACCAGTTTGAATGGAGAAATGCACCACAGGTCTTGCTCCAACTGACATATTGTAATCTGGAGGTCGCAAGTTGGTGTTGATATTACTCGAAAGATCGGGGAAAAATATTTGGTTTGCAGACCCAAGTCCCTCATTTCTAGTTTCACCACTGGTGTAAATTTGTTCATAGTTCTTCCGTTGGTCCACCGTACCCTTTCCCAGATTTCGCTCCATTTACTTCAACTTCTGGGGGATAAACACCCAATTTGAGATGCCATGAATATCAAACCAGTGAAATATCAGCACAACTACAGAGAACTTGCAGAGAACCTTCTTCAAATGCAGATAAATATTTCAGATCCTCAATGAGGAACCTGGGAGTAGACAAGCTTTCAGTAACTCAGTCACTCACACATAAACTTCTCTCAAACTAAGCAATCTTAAGATAAACTAGCATTATTCCTGATGAAAAAAAAAAAAGCTTCAAGCATTTTATTCCTCTATGAAAAAATAAAAAGATCTCTTAAAACGCTATCATCAAATTTTAGAGGAAACAAAACCATTAAATATTATGCTGTATGTAGGTAATCTAATTCTAGCAAAACAAAAAGCACCAAATAGAATAATTTCACCAGCAAACACGATAGGCTCAAAACTTTTGAGGATTTGCAAGCATTATCCACACACATCCTAATATAAACCAAAATTAAAGATTTGCCTCCTGACTTAGAAAAAGGTTACCAACTCCATTTAAACAACAATAATTGTGTCAGGCTCATTCCAGTGACTTGGAGCTTTCAATTACCCCAACTTAGAAAAAGTCTGCTTTCTTTGTATGGACAGGTTCTTTGGGGAAGATCCTGACTGTGGACAACCTACGGAAATGTCAAGTCATTATTATTATTATTTATAAGTAAACGATTGTATTAATAATAATAGGCTTATCCCAAGTACACAAGAAGGTATACACGAGTTAACGCCTATCTAGGAAGAAGAAAAAGAAACAAGAAAATCATGAATGCCAAGGCCATTAAAATCTACAGCTATGGCCCATAAAAACAATGTCTTAACAAAGAGTGATCTAAGTTCCTCTATAGAGCGTTCTTTGTCTTCAAACATCCAGTTATTTCGCTCCTTCCATAGGCACCACAATCGAGTCATTATTATTGACTACTGTTGCATGTGTAGAAAAAGTGATGAAACAGTGGATCACTTGCCACTGCATTGGGAGGTTGCCAACACCATGTGGGATGAGTTTTTGGAAGAGTTGGGTTAGCTGGGGTTATGCCTAAGAACGTGGTTGAGTTTATTGCAAGTTGGAGAAGCCTTCAAGGTATTCCGCAAATTGCTGCAATTTTGAAAATGGTCCCAATTTGCCTTTATAGTGCATCCAGAAGAAAAGAAGTGATCAGTGTTTTGAAGACCAGGAATGCTCGTTGGAGGAGCTTAGATCTTACTTCTTCAATACATTATTTCTCTGGGCAGTAGCTATTGATTTTAATGGGATTAACTTTTCATGATTTTCTTGTATTTTTTTCTTCTTCCTAATAAGGCGTTCCCTCTTGTATACATCTTAAGTGCTTGGGCTATGCCTACTCTTTTACTAATAAAGTTTTCCTATAAAAAAAAAAAAAATACCCCAAGCCCTAGACAATGGCAAAACTAGAGCTTTAAATAATCAATTCCTTATGTTTTCCTTCATTTTCTAAGCAATCAAACATCTCTCTATAAGCAAATCCAGGGCTCATGGCCCATCTAAATTCCCTACTTAAAAAAAATGACAATTCAATAGTTATTATAAGTAATATTAGCTTTTATTAATACGAAAAAAGGGCGTTGCTGTAGTATACAGTGAGTATACAAGAGATCCACCTAAGTGGGAAAAGGGAAAAGTGCTAGAAAATCTTGAAAAGAGGAAACGAAATAAGCTACACTATTTTGGGCCATGGTCCAATGAAAGAGGGTATTAAGGATGGAAGACTTGAGTTCAAACACTGAATCTTCACATTCTTCAAAGCTATGCTCATTTCTATCTCTGCAAGCACTCCACAATAAGCAAGAAGGATCATATTCCACATTAGCGGGCAATATTGGCTAGAAGATCCATCACTCGAGAAGGCATAACTCAATCCATCTCAAATAGGCCAAAAGCCATATGCCATAAAGAGCACGCAACCCCATAATGCAGCAGAAGGGTAAGAATCTTCTCTAAAGCCATTGTTCAAGTGAAGAAGTTCACTCTAAGGGGGCCTTATTCCTCCAAATAAGCTTACAAGGGAAATGGGCACTAACATAAGCACACAACACATTATAAGATACTTGCATTCGAACACTCCTTTCCTAAATGTGTCTCACAAGATTTTATCTTTGCCATTACGTTCCACCCGACTTGAATGTAACTGGTCAAAGAACGATGTGAAGAGATCTACCTCATAGTCACTGCCCTCCCTGACAAAATTGACACACCTGACAACACTGAAAAAGATTGTGTGAGAGTTGATAGTGATCCCCACATAAACATCCTTAAAGCAAGTGGTTCTAAATAACTCTAAGGAATCACATTTTAGTGATTTTTCACCACACCGAAAAGCATGCCAAAAGCAAATCTTGAACCTGTCACCCACAATTAATTTTTTTGACAAGTAAGAGAAGTCCCACAACCCTTTCTGGTAAGTTTTTAGAGACCAACGTCGCAAGACCCATTCAACTCATGAGAACACCAGCCACCACCCAAGCTTCCATAATCTATGTCCACTAGCACCCTCCAAAGGCTCCTTCATAGGCATAGCACCATGGTCATTTCCCCAACAAGACTCTACTAGAGATAATCAATTCTAATGAGGTTCCTTCCTCTCCACAAGAAACCTTGTTATATATTCCCCAATTGGTTGGAAATTCCCACAAGTAGTTGGGAAAGGGACTTATATTAGGTAGGAAAGTTCATAACATACTATTAATCAATGTGCTTTTGTAGCCTTTAGACAAATACAGCCTCTTCCAATCCACCAATCGATGTCTCGTCTTCTCTAGAATATCTTCCCAAACCCCGAGGGAAGACAAAAATAAGCAATGGATAAGATAGAAATCCTACAAACAAGAATTTCTATTAGACTAGCCCAAATCTCAACCCTGCCAACAAGAATTCTGACTTAGACAAGTTAAACTTTAAACAAAATACAGCTCCAGAGCAAAGGAATAAGAAAAACAGAGACTATCTAATATCTTCATTTGCCTCATAAAAAACCAAAGGTACCAAGTAGGAGCAAAAGATGAGAGACATTAAGCACCACTCCATTCTCAATACCCATAGAGAAGTTTGATAAGAAACCCCTATGAATTGTAGCAGATACCATCCTACTCGGGGTCTCCCTGCTCACTCAATCTTAGTTTACTATCAAGGCAGGTCGTCTTTTAACGTCTTAACTTTACCCACCAAAATAAAATTTGAAGAACCTTGAAAGTGGTAAGAACCCCACCATTGCTTCACTTTTTCCACAAAACCTTCTAACATTAGCCACATATTTCCAAACTCGAAATACTGTTTACCATCCCAAATATCCTCACAAGCAAGATGGAGGGGGAAATAATCGACGCAGAGCCTCATCGACCATTTCTAAAATGCACCAAGGAAGTGAGCTTCCCACTCAGAGAAAATGAAAAAGTGATCCAGTCCAGACCAAGCAGGAATCTCGACAATTTTTTTTTTTTTTTTATAGGTAAACAAAATTTTATTAAACCAAAAATTTGTAAATTACAAAGTAAGAATGCCCTATCTATGAATGGGCATTAGAAACTAAAAATTCATGAAAGTCCATGCCATTAAAGTCCACAGCAATGGCCCAAGTACAAAAAGTCCTAAAAAATAAAACTTTCAGCTCCTCCATAGATCTCTCTTTGTCTTCAAACGTCCTCTCATTGCGCTCCTGCCACAAACACCACATAATACAGGTAGGGATCATCTTCCACACCGCTTTGATCTGACGTACACCTCGAATAGATGTCCAGCAAGCCAATAAATCCAACACGGTTTCTAGCATAACCCATGCTATGTCTATTCTTATAAACACCTCGTCCCAAAGAAACCTGGCTACCTCACAATGTAACAGTAAATGATTCACCGACTCACCCCCTCTTTTACACAAACAACACCAGTCTGCAATAATTATCCCCCTCTTTCTCAAATTATCCGTAGTGAGAATCTTGCCTAAAGACGCTGTCCATACAAAAAATGAAGCTTTGGGAGGGGCCTTATGTCGCCAAAGCCTTCTCCACGGAAACTGTAACTCAGGCCCATGTGTAAGAACCTTGTAAAAGGATCGAACAGAGAAAACTCCTTTTACTGCAGGGTTCCACCACAAATCATCTTCATGCTGGATATTTGGTCAACAAGAATACAAGAGACTAAAGAAATCTGCAAAACTCTCCATCTCCCAATCCTGTGCCGCCCTGTTGAAATTGATGTTCCAATGAATAATACTTCCTGAGATACCCATAACCTCCGCCACTGTGGCATCTTGTGCACTTGCGATCACATAAAGAATAGGAAACAGATCTTTTAACGCACTATTGGCACACCATGCATCCTTCCAAAATCTGATCTTGGATCCCGTACCCAACTGCAACCTAGTATGATGCTTGAAAGCCTCCCATCCTCTTCTGATGTGTTTCCATAGCCCCGTTCCATAAGCCCCTCTAACTTCTCTAGTACACCATCCCTCCCCTAGGCCACCATATTTATTCTGAATTACTAATTTCCATAAGGCTTCTGGTTCCTTGATATATCGCCACAACCATTTACCAAGTAGCGCTCGATTAAACAATCTCAACTTTCTAATGCCCAGACCCCCACAAGAGATAGGACGACACACCGTCTCCCACTTAACTAGATGGAATTTGAACTCATCTCCTAATCCTCTCCACAGAAAATCTCTCTATATCTTCTCAAGTCGACTCGCCACACTTGCCGATATAGGAAATAAGGATAAGAAATAAGTGGGTAAGTTAGAAAGTGTACTTTTGATTAAAGTAATTCGGCCCCCTTTCGATAAGTACATTCTTTTCCACCCAGCCAGTCTCCTCTCTATTCTTTCAATCACTGTATCCCAAATCGAACAAGCCCTCGAAACTTTACCCAAAGGTAGTCCCAAATATGTCATGGGAAGTGCCGCTATCTTGCAGCCCAAAATACCAGCCAACTCCCGTGAATTCTGAACATCTCCAATCGGCACCAACTCGGATTTATCATAATTTACTTTCAGGCCTGATGCCACTTCAAAACAAAGTAGCAATGCCTTTATAGCCCGTAACTGGTCTCGACAATTTGACAATGCAAAAGCTCCTACTCAATTTAAAGGATAATACTAAAAAGTTCATTAGTCAATGGCAACTAAGGAGAAGTTTGGATAGTGAGTTGAGTTGAGATGAGATGAAATGAGAGTTGAAAGTTGAATAAAATATTGTTAGAATATAGTTTTTTAATATTATTTTGTTTTAAGATTTGAAAAGGTTGAATTGGTTATTATATTTTGTTTGAAAGTTAGGAAAAGTTGTAATGATGAGATGAGTTGAGATCAACTCATTATCCAAACAAGGCTTAATTAGTAAAAAAATAGTAAGTGGCGACTAAGCACCTCAATAGGTCCAAATAACTGACTAGAGCTTGAATCAGCTGACTGGGTGTGGAATTGTCCTAGATAGAATGCCAGCAATAGACAATTATCCGAAATGGGTTCAGAATCAACCTAGAATTAGTGTCGTTGAGAAGTAAGCAATAGAACTGAAGAATCAAGTAAATGAACAAAGATTGGTAAATGAAGCGAACCAAACTTCACTACTGACAAGCGAGTTACTGTTAAAAAGTGAATCGGTGTTACTGAAAAGTTAGCAAACGCCATGCAGACCCAGAAAATAACATTTTGATACAAATCAATCTCAAAAGGCTTAATATTAAAGCTCACAAAACCCCGATTTTACAGCCATCGAAAGCTAAGAAAGCGGACCCGAACCTAACATCAAAGCCAAATATCCGACGCAAAACACGATCACAACAAAAAAATAAATAAAACAAAACAAAAAGAAAAAAGAACCATCAATTGTGTGGGCGATCGAGTTCAAATCGCTACAGAAGTATAACCAAAATATAAAAAAACCATCAGAAGCTCAAAATCTTACATTTACCTGAGAAAGCAGAGAATAAAACAAACGAAAAGCACCAGAAGACCCTGAGCTTTGCTTGCTAATCAGGACGGCTCAAGCAAATTTCACATCACGCTCTCTCTTGTAGTTTATCTTCCAGAGCTGAGAGACGCTCCTCTCAACTCTCTAATATTTGATTTCCTTAATTCTCAGACCCTTTTTTAAGTAGAATTTTGATTAGTTTCCATTTCTCTCTCAAATTTTACGACTTTATTGGACCCTAATCAGATTTTTACTTCCCTTTCCTGTTGGTTCCATCTGGAAATGTCTCTATTTTCCACTTTTTAAGATTACCCACGCGCTTAAGTGACGCGTTTCTCGGTAGTTTATTGGACCCTGAGCTTTGCTTGCTAATCAGGTCGGCTCAAGCAAATTTCACATCGCGCTCTCTCTTGTAGTTTATCTTCCAGAGCTGAGAGACGCTCCTCTCAACTCTCTAATATTTGATTTCCTTAATTCTCAGACCCTTTTTTAAGTAGAATTTTGATCAGTCTCTCTCAAATTTTACGACTTTATTGGACCCTAATCAGATTTTTACTTCCCTTTCCCGTTGGTTCCATCTGGAAATGTCTCTATTTTCCACTTTTTAAGATTACCCACGCGCTTAAGTGACGCGTTTCTCGGTAGGTGTCAAAAGGGCACGGTCCCCACTTGATACAGAAGTGAGAGCGTAACTAGGTGGCAGGATACCGCTATCCTCGTAATCGTGCCGTGAACTCTGGTTTTATATTACGGATTTTAATTTTTATTAACGCGATAATTTCTATATTTTATTCGTATTATATTTTAAGTGATTTAAAATATTTTTTAAATGAATAATTATATTATTATATGTACATCAACAAATTTTTATATTAATTAAAATTGCACTCCTAAAATCTGAAATGCATCATCTAATAAGCAAAAATATCAGATAAGTGTGTCCCGTCGAACTCATTCTTTTTATGAAAAAAATAAATTATTATCATATGAAATGAATTTTATTTTATAAATCACGACTCCATGATTGCTTTTCATGATTAATATTTAATAATTTTTTAATCAATCTAAATATAAAAATAAATAAATAAAAAGGAAAGAGAGTATCCCATTTCAATGGTATAAATTTGTTTCTGGAAAATTAAATAATAAATTTCTTTTATTTTCTTTTTTATCTATCAAATTTTCGTTAGGCCCGACGAGTTAGGAAATAATCTCGGCCTTGATCGCGTGCTTTTTTTTATTGTGTGAGATATCTTTATTTATGATTTTTTTTTAAATAAAGGTTCCTCCAAATGTACACGAAAAATATATTATTATATAAAATAATTATTCTCATCAGCTATAATCACTATCCCGCACTCCACATGTCACATTTCATGAAATAAAAAAATTATCGGATGTAAAGTGTTGCGATGACTAATAATTGATTTATAGCAAAATTCTATTATATATATACTAATCCGATAAGGATAAATAGTTCAAACAATTTGAGAGCTAAAGACAGAGAACATAATTGGACAGCCAATACAATAGTAATGTTTTAAAAACATAAAGTTTTGAATTTGTCTATTGTCTTTGTACAATCTTCGAAGCTCCGAGCATTTATTTCAAATCATACACACCACATTAGATGAATTTACAATTATTCGTTTGTTTATTGTAATTATATGCCGATCTAACGTGCCAATAAATCTGCCCCCCGTCTTAATGTCACCCAATGTATCTAACTTAAAAAAGACAATAAATTGTTTGTTACATGGTATTTGATATCTTGTAGTGAAGTAAGGGGATCCATTGTTTTTTATCCCTCCTATACATGCAACACCACTCTAATACCAGGACATAGATTGTCCTAGCTAGGTAAGAATATATAGGTACAATATTAAATAATTGATCGAAGTTCATATCATCTAATAATTCATAGACATCGTTAATTCTGCTTATGCTCACGAGTTGTTTGTTTTTCTCAAAATTTAATCAAATAAAGAAATTGAGAAAATATCTATTATTTAACGGGTCAAATATTTGTCACGAGTCATATGCTATAATGATCTAATATCAATTTAGAAAATATCTATTCTTAATCCACATAGCAATAACACGGCAACATTTCACTCGATCAAATGATTTTGAAGGAATGAAAAAACCATAAGGGAAGTTATATAGCCAATTTGGTAATTTAATGTTGAATTGAAAATAATAATAAGAACAATAATGTGAGAGAATAAAATTTAATTTTTTCGAGATAAAATAATAACAATTAGACAAGATCACGTGGCTACAAGACTAGATGGTTGGGTTACAAAATCCTAAGAGAGATCGAGTGATTTAATTATTATGGGATGAGTTATGACTGTATATTATCTAATGGGTGGTGCTAGAGTTAACTACCGATAGTGTTAAATTCGTTTTTTTTTAAGTTCTTTTTTTAAATCATTTTTTTGTGTATTTACAAAAATACAATACTAATAAATAAATAAACACATTTGCTAAAAAAAAAAAAAAGAGATGACCAATACAAATGACAAGCACACTTCGTGATGGGTCTTTCATTGTGTCGAGTTAGAGAGAGAAGCTCTGCATTATCTACAGAAAAAAACAAATCCCTCCAAATGCCATCGTCGGAGAGAAAGGAGTGAGCCTCGGCTCCACCTTCCTCTCTATTTCCTTTTCGTTTTCATCTTCCTTTCCACAACCTATTTGTGAATATGTTTTTATAGTAGTATTTTTCTACAGTCTTGGATTTTCTCAGATTTGCTGTACTCCGGCCATGAACAGTTGACACGCACCCCATTAGGACGTTCCCCTCCCACTAATTTAATGGAACGACGCGGAATCGTGCCCAATATGTCGGCGTGTAGCCTTCACATGCGGTTTGTTTCCGCGCGTGGTCTTTATGCGTTGCCACACTCCAAAAGCTCTGCCAGCTACACGCGATGCACCAGCAAACTCCCCACCCTCCAATCCTTCAAATTGGTCATACGCCTCCTCTATTCCACCGGCGCATGATCCTCATGCGCCACTCTAGAGGTGTAGATTGACTGTTCCTCTGCTGCAGATCTGCTCTTACCCTGCCGGTCTATCCGGGTTATTGCTTTCCTTAACCAGGAATCTTGTGAGAACGACTAAGGACTTCATCAACAAATACCTCAAGACTTTTAATTACAATACATCCACTTGCACAGCTTCTGGCGGTGGCTTACCTTCAAAACGTCTTTTAAGATGGTTCCCTCTTAGTAGGGCTTGGGTAGAGACTACAAAATTTGTTTCAGAACCCTTTTTTTTTTTACCATATTTGCACTGTGTTTGTTATTTTGGAGTATTTTGTTGGGAAACACTACCCCCTTTAACATGCATCATCTTTTCATTTTAATGAAATTTACTTACTTAGAACAAAAAAAAAAGTACACTTCATGATGTGTTGTCATTTTCCATTATCTAATAGTGCTCAAAATAGGCACCTCAAATTTGTAAGTGAGGGCTAGTTTGGAACTTGGAAGATATTGAGATAAACTCAGTTTAATCTAATTTTAAGTCGAGTCTATCATTCAAATACTCAACTCTCAAATCACTAAACATTACTCAACTCACCTCTTCACACGTTGAACCCACAACCTTTTTGAATTCAATATCTATTTACATGCGGGACTTACAACATTTTTTAACTTTTCATAAATACATTTAGAATCCTGATACGCATCCGCCATTGTAGCGGTGTGCGTTTTCGCACACCCTACGTGGCAATCTTCTCCCTTTTTTTTTTTTTCCTTCGTCTTCTTCGTTAAGACCCGTAGCTCCCAGCCCCTCCCCTCTCTTCCCGTTTCTCTCTTCGTAGCCCAGATTAGCCGCCGCCGCCGTCGATTGGGCCTCCCATCGCAGCTACCGACCACCAGCACCGAGCCCTTCCTCCTCCCCCCAGCCCGAGGCCCGAGCTCTTCCACACGCACGCCCTCCTCCCTCAGCCTGAGGCCCGTATTTTTCACACGTCGTAGCTCACATTCCGCCACCTACAGCCGCGCATCGTCGCCACCCATGAGCACGCTGGACCTCCACTGCTCGGCCATACCCTCCTTCCCCAGCCCACACCGACCTTCCTTTCTCCCTCACGGGTCCTCTCTCCCTCACGGCCAAATCTGCACCACCGGGGGTGGGGGTGGGGTGACGGGCTGGAGGCCTTGGGTGACACAAGTGGTGGGGGTGGGGGAGACGATGGGGGGGAGAGCATGGGCAACGGGGGCGACGCGGGAGGAGAAATGGAAGTAAAAATAAATTGAAACAGATGAAATGAGAGGGAATGTGTGGAATGTGAGTTTTTGTTGCATGGACTTTTCAATCATTTCACTTCAAGTGTGTGTTAGTTGATGTTGAATAGTGGTGGATGCCAATATTTTCTCGTAAATTTAAAACTTATATTAACAACTAAATACATTTAAACTCACTATATGAGCTCTATAAAATTCGTTCAACTATCTTAATTTATTATTATTTATAAAGAACTCAATTCATATCAACTTAGTTCAACGTCTAAACGGAGACTTGACTTAACCCAAAGGACTGAGCGCTGTGCACATCAATGTAACCCATTATAAGGCATTCAAGGGCGCCTAGTAAGTTGTAAATAATGCTCCTTCAATATTTGCTTTCACTTGGCAAGATCCAATTTCAGCTTACCTAAAATGCATGCAGACAGACTTTTTAAGTAATTGGTTAGTCCTGCATTCTTTTTATATTCAGTAGCAGTGACCCTCCTCATCAATCTATTGCCTGCTTTTCATGGAAGGGAGGAAAAAAGAAGGGACTAATGCACATTCATCAAACTGCTATTTTTGGTAGCTGGGACTCTGAATGGGTAATACGTAATAGCCATGGAAATGGGACTGTAGAATTCTCTGCAAAGTGTAGCAGAACAGGAAGAAAAAGAGAGATAAAAGAGAGGAAACAATAAAACCTGCTGCAAATGAAAAGGTTGAATAACTAAAAATATCAGTAAACACAGCAGCTCCCTCCAGAAAACACGATGGCGGCTGCGGCGAGAAAAGAAAGAAGGCAAGAGAGAACGAGAGACTCATATTCCCTCTATATCTCTCGTCCTCTCTATTATAGGGAGACTTGGGGAAGAGAGAGAAGCAAACAGAAGAGAGGATGAGGAAGAGGAAAAGGAAAATGGGGGAATGATGGGGAGAGAGCAAGAAGAGAGGACACAAGAGAGTGTCTTTTGCCACGTGGCGAGGTCTGACTGGTTGAGTGCTTTGGGCTTCAACAACATACAGCAACAACAAGACCAACACCAACACCAACACCAACAAACTCTCTCTCTCTCTCTGCTGCCGTGTCAGAGCGTAACCCCGTCCTCTGACCCCGGCGAATCCGTATTTGTATGCTTCTCTTTCTCCATCTATTTATTCGTTTGTCGCCCACTCTCCCTCTCTCTCTCTCTCTCTTTCTCTCGTATTCACCACCATCTATCTCCGAGCTTCCATACCCTAGCTATCTCTTTCTCGTCCTCGCACTATCTCTGAATCCAAGACAATATTTCTATATATTGTTCTTTGATCCGTTTATTTGATTGGTAAGCTTCTGAATTCATATGTGTACTTTGCTTTCCTGTGCTTTCTTATGCATTTATTGGTCGGTACTTCTGTGGGTATTATTTGCGTAATTTCAGCTGACCCATGGGTGCTTTCATGCTGATTTTGGTGTGAATGTTGTTCGAATTTGGAGTTGTTGGGTTTATGGGTTGTAATTGCTAATGCAAAAGTTGTGACTTTGGGGAGTTACAAATTGGATTTGGCATGGCTGTGTGATTGGTGGTTACTCAAATGTGGTTTTGGGTTTAGTACGCGTTGAATGTGTGTGCATGCTGAAGTTGATGTGATTGGATTGTTCAATTTCAACATTATCATTCTGATTGTAGGTGTATGTAGCCATTTATTGATTAATGGTGTTTGACTAGAAGGTTAACTAGATTCAACAATTGGATTTGTTGTAAGTTGGATTTGGCATTGATATTTCATTTGGTGGTTATTTCTTGCTGTTGGAGTGGCTTTTATGTGTTTTTTAGAGCTGCTTTCGCTTCGGTATGTCAAAATGTTGCCGATAACTGTGCTGCATTAAGTGAATATATAATTATATATTCGTTAGCTGCTCAAGAATTAATAACTTGCCTTTTGTTGTGATAGCCATGAATCAGTTGCTAGCGGAATCTGAATGATTATTGCTGTAATGTGTTCTAAGTACTTTTCACAGAACTAGCTTCTTCCCACTTCTGCTTCAGACGTGGTAAACTACAAAGTGATACTCTTTTTTGAATCACCAGTCTTATATATCAAATTCAATTTAAGCTTCGATTCTTACATTCTTTTTTTCTTTGTTTTAACCGCCAAATGAGTTGTTGTCCCATAATTATATTTCCTATAGTTTAATTGATGGCGCCTCCACCTGATGAAATGTGTCTTGGTTATAGAAAGGACTGTCTGTATGAGATTTGTGTACTAACATCTGAAATTAGCATCAATTTCCAATCGACCCCTTGGAATTTAAATTTTCCTTTAAAGTCTTGGTTCCTATCTTTCGCCAATGGGCACATGTTTTCACAGTAAGTATTGATTGTACTTTTAGAGTTCTATTTATTTACAAAATATCTATTTCCAGTTTTGTTTTGGGTTGTTTTTTTTGTAAGTATTGTTTCGGGTTGTACTTGATTAAAATTATACTTTTGGAGTCCAATTTATTTATAAAATATCTATTTCCAGTATTTTTTTGAGTTGAACTTAGCTCACTATCTACTGTTTTTGAATATTCTTCACGGTTATTATTGATAACTTCTCAAATTTAGTTTAGGTGATAAGAAAGTGGTTGACTATAGGATTTAGCTCATATCTTGTCGTCAGTTATATTTGCCTTTTCATTTCTTCATTTCTGTCTCTGTGCCTTGCTTATGTTGATCTTACTGCTGTTTGCTTCTAAATTTTGCATCTTATTCAAGTGCAGAAACAGAACATCTTTACCTTGCTGCAAAATCCAGTCCAGAAGCTCTAACCAATCAAGTATCAACCTTATTGTGAATGCAAAATTTACTTCTGTAACTTTTAACCACCCATGTTTGACCCAGGTTGAGAGATGAAGGACAACGGTTCATCAACTAGTAAAATGATTAACAGAAACTGGGTCTTGAAGCGCAAACGGAGAAAGCTACCTTGTGGAACAGTTGTAGCCAACAGTAAAGAAGATAGTTTGTTGGTATCAGAATCCCCAAAGAATACTTCTTTGGTTAAACGTGAGCTGAAGAGTGAAATTAAATCTGAGCGATTTTCATCCAAGAAGAAAGGGAATGATGGGGTGAGTTATCTTTTGTGCTTTGTTTCCTCTCTCTTTCTCTCTCCCCATTTTTCTGATCATTTTCATCATTTTTGGGGCAGCTTCTTAATCTAGCCATGAAAAACCTGGGCAACTGATTGCCTTTTTTCCTATCATTCTTGTGAATATTTTCAACGTCTTGTTTCTTTTTTTCCATTGAATGCGAAGAGTAGTTTTTCTTTTGCGAACATTAGAGTCCACGTACAAGTTCTACGCTAAATCACATGTGATATATTTTAACATAACATTTTGTACCCATCTCTCCTGAATTTTTAAGCACTTAATGGGAGCTGCTGTTGATGGAGTTACTTCATCATTGAATGATGGCATTAATTCTTCTATGTATTTCTTTGCCTCTTCTGGCATGCACGCATTATGTCACAATTGTTTATCTGCCCTGATTTTTTTTTTTGTGCTTACCAAAGTCCTTTTTTGTTCATGCTTGTTTTTGGAGTGATAGATGATATTTACTCTCTTGATGAAGTAATGTTTAGTTTGTAAAAGGATTAAAACTGTGTAGTATTCCTTATAGCTCAAAAAATTAACTTTACTATTGGTTCTACAATTTTTGAGTAAAATTAATCCTTGCACGTACATGGGCTTTTCTGCTACTAAATGAGCCACTTCTTAGAGATGAAGGCAAACAACTTAAAGCTCACCTTGAAAAAGTTTACACTTGCATTCACTCACTGTAGATATCGTTTCATGTCATTTGAGCAAGTTTTATTATTATTTTGAACTGAAGATACAGTTCAATACCATATGAGATGGAATCCTTGCTAATGATGGAGTCTTGTTAGGTATTCCTGAAAAATGGATACGTGGTACTCCCGTTCTATCACAAAACGTCATGTCATTAAAATTGCTTATATGTAAGCACCACTTTTTAATGACATGGTGTACTATAATAGGATGAGAGTACTACATATGTGTACTCTGGGACTACTTAATAATTACTTGTTAATGATACCTTCTTTTGCTTTATCTGTCATTTTAAGGATTCACTAACTACTTTCTGCTTTTGCTCTATTCAATTCTCCGATCTTCTAGTATTACTTTGAATGCGTTGTCTGTGATCTTGGCGGCAACTTGTTGTGTTGTGATAGTTGTCCCCAGACGTATCATCTCCAGTGCCTCAGTCCACCTCTCAAGGTATGTTTTTGTCTACTTTGAGCGAGTTGACTCATGTGCTATCTAATTTATTTATCTTTTATTTCTAGTCAGAGATGCCAAAACTCGGTGCTTGTCTTTTACTTGTTTAATTAATTAATTAATTATTTATTTTCACTTGAAGCGCATACCAATGGGAAAGTGGCAATGTCCAAAGTGCTGTCAGAAAAGTGATCCTTTAAAGCCCATAAGCCAACCTGATACCATTTCAAAACGGGCAAGAACAAAAATGGTCACTGGAAAATCAAAAAGTGGAATGCAATCATCTGACATTAACAAAGTATCCCAGATTTTTGGAAGCTCCATTATTGCGAAGAAAAGATCCTCCAGCAAAGGAAAATCTGTCAGACTCCTTGAACAGAAACCTGTCCCTTCCCGAATAGATGTATCCTATAGCACCAAGCCAAGTCATCAATCCCTTGCTTTGCTAGAAGGTGGTTCATCATTTGTGAATGTTGATGATGAGGATAAATCTAATATATCTCCTATGGTCTCTCCTGGGGACAGGAAGTCAACCTCTCCTGCTAAGGAAATTTCATCTCATTCTAAAGTTACAAATCCAGAAACAATTGATGAAGATCCTGAGGGGAAGCTTGATTTGTCTGGTAACAATAAATCTCCTGAAAAAACACTTGTTCTTGCAATAAGTGCTGCTACCATGGAACAAAGAAAAAGAAAACAGAAAGTTGATGATAATAACAGCCAAAAGAAGCGTAGGACCGATAAGGGAAAATTTAAAGTTAGCACATCTAAGAAACGTGGATCCAAAGCAAGTAATGCAAGCCCTGGAACTATTAAATCACATCAGAAGCGCAAGTCTGTTAACGATGGGGTTTCCACTGCTTTGTCAAAGGAAGGTCTTGGAACAAAGATCTTAGATGTGCGGAGGAAAGATGAGGTATCGTTGATTTTCTATCTGTGTGATGTGGATTTTGGTTATCTATTCCTTTCCAGAAAATGTATGTAGAAAATTTTCCATGTAAAACTTGCAAGCATGGAGATGGAAATGTTAGTTGCTGAATGCTTTGTTAAAATGTCAAATACAACATGCTGCGGAACATTAGCACCATGTTGCATTTCTTACTCTCTCTCTCTCTCTCTAACACACGCGCGCATACATGCCCCCACACTTCTCTCTATTGTTTCCTCTCTTTTTAGATCTTATTTGGATGCAAAGATGAATTGTAACCAAGAAGAGCTTTTAGGTCGTACTAATTCAAGAATTTGAATCAGTTAATGCAAACGTGATAGTTGGTCATGACTGATGCACCTATCTGCATAGGCAGGAAGTATGTTAGGTGGTCTCATTATTCATAGGCTCTGAATGAAGAACCTATATTGTCTCCCAATCCTTTGACTGCCTAAATAGAAGGCTACAAAGTAATTTTCTTGTTAATCCCATCAATTTAATCTCTTGTATCTATCGGGGATTTTTAGACAAATAGGTCTTCATTTACAATCCGTATGCTTAATTTGATATTTTTTTTGTTTACCTATGTGCATGCTGTTTATTTCTTATATGCACGTGAAAAATACTTATTGAATTATCCTCTCTCTCTCTCCCCCCTCTCTTTCTCTCTCTAAGTGCTTGTGAACATGTGCCCAAAAAGTACAGATTAGTATTAACTGCGGTAGAATAGCATAAGATTATATAATGTTGCAACAGGATTGATCATCGTTTGATTCACAATGTTGACAAGTTTTGGCATTTTTGTAATTTCTATAAAATGTATTTACCTGCTCAACAATAAAAATATACCATAAAACTCTTGTTTTTTTGGCACTTTGAGTACCATTTTCTTGTTTTCAATGTTTCTAATATTTTATATCACTGCAATACAAATATACCTTTGCTATCATATATGTTTAAATTTTTATTTTTTTATTTTTTTGATAAGTAAGAAAGAGTTTTATTCATCGAATGAAATAGGCGAAGCCCATGCATACAAGAAGTATACAAAAGAAAACACCTAATTACATTCTATAAAGAAGAAAACGAAAACAGAAAATCATGAGCTGAAGCTCCATTAAGCACTATAGCTGAAAACCATTGAAATAAAGCGAACACAGAATTTCCATATTTCCTCCATAGTGCGCTCATTATTATTATTATTTTGATAATTAATAAGAGAATTTTATTCCGTAAATAGGCATAGCCCAAGTACACATGATATATACAAATGAGTACACCTAAATACAAACTAGAACATAACACAACAAAAACAAAACATTACAAATATTCCCATCACGAACTAGATTCTTCACCCAAAAACTTAAAGTTCTCAAGAAAAACTCCCGAAGCTCCCCCATAGAACATTCACCGTCTTCAAAGCACCTCCCCTTCCTCTCCAACCAAAGGCACCAAATCAAGCACAAGGGGATCATCCTCCACACTACTGCACTGCTTCTACTCCTCCCAAGACCCTGCCAACAAGCAAAGAAGTCCACCACATGCATAGGTATCACTTAAGCAATACCCACCCTAGCAAAAATCTCATTCCACAGCATCGTCGCCACCTCACAATGAAGGAAAAGATGGCCAACAGATTCTCCATCCTTCTTACACATATAACACCAATCAACCACCAATAAACCTCTCTTCCTTAAATTATCCGTAGTTAATATTTTCCCAAGAGACACCAGTCAACAGAAAAATGCAACCTTACTAGGCACCTTAGCTCTCCAAATACATTTCCAGGGATAATCTTTAATGCCATGACTGGTTAACACCTTGTAAAAAGAACTCACAGAGAATCTGGAAGAGCTTTGCTACACAACCTCCTACTATTCATCCACACTCCACACTCCACATTTTTTAATATTTGTTTTTAATTTTTTTTTGAATATTTCAAATTTTTTATTTACTATTCATATAAAAATTATTTAATAAAAAAAATTTAAAAAAAAATTTAAAAAAAGATGGAGTGTGGAGTGTTGGGAAGTTGGGAAGATTTATTGATTAGAAAAATGATAAGAATCAGCCACTGCAGCCCCTTTATCTCTAGCAATCCTAAAAAGATTAGGATACACATATTTAAGAGCTGAATCTCCACACCAAGTATCATGCCAAAAATAAATCTTTGTCCCATCCCCTACTTTAAATTTAATATTTTTGACAAAATCTCCCCATCCCATCCGAATAGTTTTCCACAAACCCACCCCATACACCCTTCTTACTTCATACGTACACCAACTCCTCCACATCCTCCCATATTTAACATATATGTCTCCACAAAGCATTCCTCTCATTAATATACCTCCAAAGCCATTTCCCAAGAAGAGCTTTGTTGGAAAGCTTCAAATTCCGCACTCCCAAACCTCCACTAGAAACTGAAAGACAAACTTTATTCCAACTCACCAAATGAAACTTTATTTCCTCTCCATTACCATCCCACAAGAAATCCCGGAAAATCTTCTCTAATCTTTTAGCAACCCTGAAGGCAAAGGAAAAAGAGAGAGGAAATATGTAGGAAGATTAGACAACGTACTGTTAATCAATGTAACTCTTCCCCCTTTTGACAAATATAGCTTTTTCCAACCAGCTAACCACCTCCTGATCTTCTCAATCACCCTTATTATTAAAGCATCGCTCGTTCCTTTCCCACCAAATATACCACATAAGACACAAATGAACCATCTTCCACACAGCAGCCACATGAGGAGAACTTTGAAGCCCAATCCAACACGCAAGTAGATCCACTACTTTCATAGGCATCACCCAAGCCAGCCCAACTCTACTGAAAACACCATCCCACAATGCCTTTGCCACCTCGCAGTGCATAAGTAAATGATCCACAGATTCCCCATGTTTCTTTTTTTGTTTTCATAAGTAATAAACTTTATTGATCGAATGCAACTAGGCAAAGCCCATGTACACAAGTAGTATACAAAAGAGACACCTAATTACACTCTAGCAAGCTGAAAAGAAAGTAAAAACTCATGAACATTCCCTCCCTTTAATACAATAGCAGAAAACCATTGAGCCAAAGAAAATACAAAAAAGTTCCAGAGTTCCCCCACTGTTCTCTCCTCGTTGTTGAAACATCTCTCATTTCTTTCCAACCAAATACACCACAATAAACACAAAGGGACCATCCTCCATGTTGCAGCCAACTGAGAGCTATGATGTTGCCTATTCCAACATGCTAGAAGTTCCACCACACTCTTGGGCATAACCCATGTCAACCCAGCCCTACTGATAATGCCATCCCATAACTCCCTCGCCACCTCACAATACAGAAAAATATGATCAATCGATTCACCATCGTTTTTACATAAGTAACACCCCTCCAATACAATCATCCCTTGTTTTCTTAAATTGTCAGCCGTCAAAATTTTACCTAAAGCTGCAGTCCAAACGAAAAATGCAACTTTAGGTGGCACCGGGACTCTCCATATACCCTTCCATGGGAACACTAAGGGCTGGTGGTCTTGCAACACCTTATAGAAGGATTTGACAGAAAATTTCTTGTTATTTGAGTGTTTCCAAGCAATCTATCTCCCACAATTCCACCTATCTTCTTGGAATACAGAAAACTGAAAAAACCTGTTATCTCCTCAACTTCCCAATCCTGCACATTTCCCCATGTTTCTTACACATGAAACACCACTCCACAACAACAAAACCACGCTTTCTCAAGTTATCGATCGTCTTAATGTTCCCGAGTGATGCTGTCCTATGATAAAAAGGACTTTGGAAGGCACATGAGACCTCCAAATACGCTTCCAAGGAAAAGGAGAACAATGCTAAACAGTCAATGCCTTATAGTAAGACCATACCGGAAACTTTTTACTACCCGTATGCTTCCATAAAATTCTATCCCTCTCATTACCCCCAATTCCCCATGTTTAAATTTTTATTAATGTGTTCATATGCTTCTTTAATTTGCGATTGATGACTTTCTCAGTAATTGCCTTTGATGTCTTAATATTATGGTGACTATCACCTTTACAAAGGTTGTTATTATCCTCATTATTCTTTTTGTTTCGATGCTGATTAGTAAATGTATTCAATTTAATGCAGAAACTTCCTCAGGAAGCAACTAAACTGTCACATGAATTAAACAAGGCAGATAATGTGAGCAGAGCAGTAATTTCTGGAGAAAGCATCCTCACTGAATCTTTGCAGGTAAATGAATCTCTTCATCATAAAATTTGTTGTATTGCTTGTTTTAGTGTCTTAAGTATTGGACTACATGTATTTTTGAATTTCTTATATGACTGTGCAGGTCGATCGGGTTCTTGGGTGTCGAGTTCGAGGTGATTATATTGGTTCTTCACGTCACTTATCTGTGTCTGTTTCTGATGACCTACATTCTGATGGCTTACTAATTTCAGAAAACCAAAACAGAGTATCGGAAGAAAATTCTGTTTGTGATACTGATTTAGATGTAGCAGCTGGGGAAAATCTTACTGACAGTGGCCAGAATATTGTTGTGAGTCTTGATAAGGAAGGAAGTGTGAAGACTGAAATGAAAGTGGATAAAATGCATGTATACAGAAGATCTGCAACCAGAGAATGTAAAAAAGGGCAAAACATGAGATTTTTACAAAAGAACGTTAAGGATTCTGATTCTAGTGCTGCAGATAAAGATCAAGATGAAGTAATTACAGAAGATTTGGGAAAACCAAATGAAAAGATGGTTACAGAGAAGAATACATCAGCTAATTTGAGAGATCCTGACAATGATGAAGTTCCAAAAATTTGGGAAACACATGTATCTAATGAAACCATAGATGACAAACAAGCTGATTTAGAAATGGAAATAAAAATTTCTGCAGAGAACAAAATTCAGGAGGCCACACAGGCTGAAACTGCATGCGTTGATCAAGATACGGTATTGTATGAGTTTTTAATTAAGTGGGTAGGGAAGTCTCATATTCACAATAGTTGGATTTCTGAATCTGAGCTCAAAGTTCTGGCAAAGAGAAAATTAGAAAATTACAAGGCAAAATATGGGATAGCTGTAATAAACATCTGCGAAGAACACTGGAAGCAGCCCCAGCGGGTGATTGCTCTCTGTAATTTCAAGGATGGTAGGCGTGAAGCTTTTGTAAAATGGACAGGCCTCCCTTATGACGAATGCACTTGGGAAACATTGGATGAACCTGCTCTTCAAAAATGTTTGCACCTGATCGATCTGTTTAACCAATTCGAATGCCAAACATTGCAGAAAGATTCTTCTAAGGATGCTTCACCAAGAGGAAAGGGTGATTGTCAACAAAATGAGATAGTTACTCTCCCAGAGCAACCTAAGGAACTAAAAGGAGGTTCATTGTTTCCCCATCAACTTGAAGCGCTCAATTGGTTGCGTAAATGCTGGCATAAATCCAAGAATGTGATACTTGCTGATGAAATGGGGCTTGGAAAAACAATATCTGCTTCTGCTTTTATTTCATCTCTGTATTTTGAGTTCAAAGCTACTCTGCCTTGTTTAGTGTTGGTCCCGCTTTCCACAATGCCTAACTGGCTTGCTGAATTTTCATTGTGGGCCCCCCACTTGAATGTTGTGGAGTATCATGGATGTGCAAAAGCAAGAGCCATAATTCGCCAATATGAGTGGTATGCTTGTGATCCAAGTGACTTGAATAAGAAAACAGCTGCCTATAAATTTAATGTTCTTTTAACTACATATGAGATGGTTCTTGCTGATTCCTCTCATTTGCGTGGAGTTCCTTGGGAAGTTCTTGTGGTTGATGAAGGCCACCGTCTGAAGAATTCTGGAAGTAAGCTTTTTAGCATGCTCAATACGTTCTCGTTTCAACATCGTGTACTGTTGACTGGTACACCTCTTCAAAACAATATCGGTGAGATGTATAACTTGCTTAACTTCTTGCAGCCAGCTTCATTTCCTTCTCTCTGTTCATTTGAAGAGAGGTTTAATGATCTTACAACTGCGGAAAAAGTGGAAGAATTGAAGAAACTTGTTGCTCCACATATGCTTCGAAGGCTTAAAAAGGATGCAATGCAAAATATTCCCCCTAAGACTGAGCGGATGGTTCCTGTTGAGTTGTCATCCATTCAAGCAGAATACTATCGTGCGATGCTGACAAAGAACTATCAGATATTGCGGAATGTTGGGAAAGGGGTTCCCCAGCAATCAATGTTAAATATTGTGATGCAGTTGAGAAAAGTTTGCAATCACCCATATCTCATTCCTGGTACTGAACCTGATTCTGGTTCGGTAGAATTCCTTCATGAAATGCGGATAAAAGCCTCAGCCAAGTTGACTTTGTTGCATTCTATGCTTAAGATTCTATACAAGGAAGGCCATCGAGTCCTTATTTTCTCACAGATGACCAAACTTCTTGATATCCTTGAAGATTATCTGACTATAGAATTTGGGTCTAAAACATATGAGAGAGTGGATGGCTCTGTCTCAGTGGCTGATCGTCAATCAGCAATTGCACGCTTTAACCAAGATAAAAGTCGATTCGTCTTCTTGTTGTCAACACGCTCTTGTGGCCTCGGGATCAATTTGGCAACTGCTGACACCGTCATTATCTATGATTCTGATTTCAATCCGCATGCTGATATTCAAGCTATGAATCGTGCACATCGAATTGGACAGTCAAAGAGACTTTTGGTATATCGACTTGTAGTTCGTGCTAGCGTTGAAGAGCGCATCTTGCAGCTTGCAAAGAAGAAACTGATGCTTGATCAGCTTTTTGTGAATAAGTCTGGATCACAAAAAGAAGTGGAGGATATTTTGAAATGGGGAACAGAAGAACTTTTTAATGATTCTTTTAGTGTGTATGGGAAAGATACAGTGGAATTTAATAATAACAAAGACGAGGCAGTAATAGATACAGACAATAAGCACAGGAAGAGAGCTGGTAGTCTAGGAGATGTGTACCAGGACAAATGTACAGAAAGCAGTAGCAGGATCATGTGGGATGAAAATGCTATTTTGAAATTGCTTGACCGTTCAAACCTTCAGTCTGGATCAACTGATAATGCGGAAGGGGATTTGGAGAGTGATATGCTTGGCTCAGTGAAGGTAGGCAGTCATTCTTAAATCTAAATAATTGCACCTTTTTTTGTAATGTTGAGAGATTTTGTCAGTGTTGGAATGATAGTTAATTAATGTTGCAATGACGTGAAAACTATCTGAATTTTGTGAAGTAATGCATTCTTTACATTGTGGAAATATGTTTGTAATGCCTACTCCCCCCCCCCCCCCCCCCCCTCTTCTTTCCTCCAGCCACTGATGGATTCATTTTGCCATTTTTAAAATGCTTCTCACAGTTGTAAAGAAATTAATTCTGGATTTTTTTATCAATAAAATCTTCACTTCTTTATAAAAGTTGTGATTTTTTTTTGCTATGTGATTGCTTGGAGATTATCTTATTTTTACAGGAAGTTGTTAATTTAATGAAGATATTGACAATCAATGTGTACAACCCAATTTCCTTTTTACTGTTAATCATAATAATTATGGTTCTGATTTTAACCAGGCACTTGAATGGAATGATGAACCAACAGAAGAACAAGGGGGAGCTGAATCTCCTCCCATTGTTACTGATGAAATCTTTGCACAAAGTTCAGAAAGAAAAGAGGATAATGCGGTTGCTGGAATGGAAGAAAATGAATGGGATAGACTTTTACGAGTGAGGTAAGAATTTCCTTCTTGTAACCAGTTAGTTCCAGAGTTTTTGTGCATCACCATGGTACTACTAGTCAGTGACACTTGTGTTTTGAGAGAAATGGCCCCTTCCTCTATGGAAAGTTTTTACTAAGATAAAGTCTTAGTAAAAATTTGTACTAAGATAAAGGCTTGGTGGGAATAGTGCTTTTAAACTAAGATTAACAATGCCTCTTGCATAAAATTTGTACGATTTGAGAGAGAGAGAGAGAGAGTTGTGACAAAATGATTTAAACACAGTGCAAATCACAATGTGATGAGATACAGTGGGCAATTTCGAATAAATTGGAATGGCACTCTTTCTGAAAATTGGACACTGGAGCAGTTAGATTCTTAGAGACCATAAATATTTGTGTGGGTAAATTACAAAGAAACCACCCAAATTACTGCCTTATTTCCAAATACATTTACAAACTATAACTTGGACAATTCATCCCCTAAATCGAAATTTTCATTATGAAACACCCTTTGGGTCCGATTGAAGAGTAAAATTGAATGGTAAAATGACAATATTACCCATATTTTTTTTATAGGTAATAACATTTTAGTAAATGGCACAATCCAAGCAGATAGGATGTATGCAAGAAATACACCTTTCTAGAGGGATAACAAATAGAAGAAAATCATGAAAGTTGAGCATGCTAAAGTCTATGAAAGCCGTCCAAAGGATGAAAGTGTTGAAGAAGAAAGTTTTAAGCTGCTCCTATGCCTGTTCACAGTCTCAAAACTTCTATCATTCCTTTCCCTTTTTTTTTTTAGAGGTAATCAAGAATTTTTATTCATAAAAAGAGAAGGCGTAGCCCAAGTACATAGGAAGTATACATGAGAAGTACCTAACTAGGGTAATTTGCAATCAAATGATAGAAATTGGTGGCCCACCATGATAGCCAAAATCATTTCCCTAATGGCCACAATGGGAGCCATGGCGCCATGGCACCATGGAAGTGGCTTCCATGATGGGCTGCCGAGTTCTCTCTCTCACTATTTTTAGTGAAGTGCAATTATATTATTTTTATTATAAGTTATGGTAATATTATTCAATTTAATGTCCTATGATCTTTTTTTAATATCCTGGTGTGTACTCGGGCTATGCCTTTTGAGTCTATTTAATAAGATATATGCCCTAATCTGATCTAGTGAGTAACTTGTAAGGTTTTGATGGTGACTTGTCATGAATCATTGTTTGGAGGTGCACTTGAGAATGAATAGCATTTGAGGGGGTTCCTGGAATTTATTCTATTTCTATTTATAACTTGCTAGTACAATTCCTATACAAAGGTCAACGACTCAACATGTTAGGTGTATGTTATGTGTTTATCTTGTAGACATTTTATGTACTAGGGCTATGCCTTTTATGTTCTTCAATAAAATCTTCGATTCCTTATTAAAAAAATAAAGCACGACAGTTATCTTGTGATGGAATATGCATTCCCAAACTTGAACCTTTTATAAAATATAAGTCTGAACTGTCTCTTACCCATTTAGATGTTGAAAGCTTTCCTTAGACCCTCTTGAAGATTATAAATATTAAATTGCAACTAGATTTCGTATTATTCTTTTTTATAAGTAATATAATTTGAAATATTCAAACTATCTAGAGAATATTAATAACACAATACAATATTTTTTTTTTTCATATCACCATATGATATTGGGGGTGATTAAGATGAGGAAGAAAGAGAAAAATAGTGGTTAAGGGTTATGGAAAACCTAGGATTCACTCTAGAAATTACCAATAAAAAAAAGGATTCACTCTAAGAATTTTTTAGTTATTGAATTATTTAATCGTGTTGCATCGGGTTTTAAAATTCAGGCTCAAACCTGTGTCAAACCCGTTTAATCTTTTCTAAGGGCTCGTTTGTTTTCGCAGATGAGATGAATTAAGATAAAAGTTGAAAGTTGAATAAAATATTGTTAGAATATATTTTTTTAATATTATTTTTGTTCTGGGCTTTGAAAAAGTTGAACTGTTTATTTTATTTTGTGTGGAAATTTGAGAAAGTTGTAATAATTAGATGAGATGAGAATAGTTGTGAAAACAAACGAGGCCTAAAGCTGTCTTATTAGGGTTCAGTCAGGTCAGGAAACCTGCTTAATGCGTTTCATTACCATCCTTAGCATCCTACATTAAAAAGAATCTTCATCAATTTTGGAGCTTTGGAGTTAGAGCTGCTAACGATCTTAGCTGAACCAAATGTTATAATGGTTTGGTTCAACTTGGTGAATTTGACCAATATTCAAGCTCCAGTGAAGGTTCTGATTTTTCTTTCAAGTTTGGCTGGGTTTGTAAATGAGTAGCTTCTTTATGTCTTGCTGACGTGTGATACCCCATCCTATCTGATAAGGGTAGGCGGTGTATGGGATCTCAGGTTGCTTCGGAATGAGAATTTTTTGCTCTTTATAATGGTTCCAATGGGACTCCAATTGTATCATTGACTAGTCCTTTTGGAGTGTTGGCCCATATATGGCTTGAGCCTCCCTTGGGGCGTTATAAATAATATCAGAGCTTATCCCAACTAGAAATGTGGAACATGAGCTGTGCCACCTATGATAGACTAGCTCAAAGAGGACGTCGGGAATTTTAGGCAGGGAGATTGTGATACCTCATATTAACTGATAAGTGTAGGTAGTGTATGGAATCCCATATTGCTTGCTCTTTATAATTGTTCTAATGAGATTCCAATTGTATCGTTGACTAGTCCTTTTGGAGTATAGACTCATATGTGGCTTGGGTCTCCATTGAGGCATTACATGAACTTAATTATGTGATATTGATCAAAAGAGTGTGGTCCTAGGATTGTTCATCCGGGCTCTGTCCCTGGAACCCTGGTATACCCAGACCGGAATCCGGGTTTCAAAACCAGGCTGGAACCTGGACTGGGTTAGCCCGGGCCAGAACTTGGATTGAAACCAGTTTTTAAAAACCCCAAACTCGGGTTCCGGGTTGTACCCGGTTTTTTTTTTTAATCAAATCCTACATGTTATGAATTTTATTGATGCAACATTCAAATTCTATTTATTTAATTTTTTAAAATAAATTTTTTTATAAAATAATATTACATTGTTTATATGAAAACCACATATGACATTGTTTATATGCATTTTGAATCTTCAATCAAATGATCATCATCTATTAGCATTAGGACTTATCTTTAATTTCCAAGAATCCCAATTAGTAAATAATTCTAACTCAGCTTAATTCTGTTACTTCCATAGTCCATCATCCCCAAGATCAAGTACAGGTTGTACCCACGTCTCTTCGTTCCATTACAATGCATGTAATGCTTAAAAGAAAATTAGTAAGAAAATAGGCAATGGGCCAAAGTACATGTTCATGTTCCTTGACCACCAATAAAAAGCCACGTGGAGAAGAGAGTAAAAAAAAAAAAAAAAAATTAAATGAATGATTCATTGGACATAATATGCATTTTTCTTTCGAGTTTTTATCCATTTAGTTGCTAGAAAGGAACAAAAAAAAAAACACATCAAAACATTCAAACCAAAAAAAAACTGGGTACCGCCCGTACCGGGTTGTAAACCCGAGTTATGGGTTTAAAACCTGGTACATAGACCTAGTGTACCCGGGTTTTTCTATGCGGGTACTGGCCCAGATTTGTTCTAGACTGGGCCAGGAAAAAACCCGGCCCGGATGTACAGGCCTATCTGGTCCCTTCCACCAAAGTACTTGGGAAGAAAGCATTTGACAAGTCATCTATCAAACTTGTCAACAGTTGTCTTCTTTCGCATTCTAGCAAGGTTATTCCGGATTGATATAAATATTATTTATCATTTCACATACTGTCTATGTGCATGCCATTATTCACCCCTTTTTCCAATTGCATCAAAATATCTAACCGGGTATTGCACTCATGATTTTGCTTTTAGCTGAAAAGAAAGCTGTTTAATCTAGACTCATATTAACCAAACAAGTTTGAATTGAGTTAACTGAGTTGAGCCCAAGTTATGCCTTGGGTTTTTTGCAGGCCTAGTTTTGAGTCCTGCAATTGTAACTAATTTTTATTGATGAGAATTAGACCTCATTCGAACTTGGATCTGGACACAACAGATGAGCATTTTCTTTTTTGTGAACACTTAAATGAGAAGAAATAGGGAAAAAGAAATCAAAGGAGAGGAGGTTCCAAAGCTAATTACGAAATGCTTCGCTATGTGAAGAGTGACTGTGCCATTCATTACTAATTCCTCTACTACTTGCTTCCATTATTGGGAAGCCTTGAACTTGTTTAGGGATTAAAACTGCTGTATTAAATTTCCTTATTTTTTATGTGCTTTGTAGATGGGAAAAGTATCAAGTGGAGGAGGAAGCTGCTCTTGGTCGAGGGAAGCGTCTGCGAAAAGCTGTTTCTTATAGGGAAGCATATGCTCCACACCCAAGTGAAACATTGGCTGAGGTACTTTTATTTGCTGTCTGCTTCTAAGCATGAGGATTATCCTTGTCTACTCAATTTTTAAATATTTTCAGTGATATTGTTAATGAAGATGTGGCTAGAATCAGAAAGGTTACATGTGACAATGATACACGATTCATCTTCAAAAAACACTTAACTAAACATTAAATCCTAAGTGATTCTTACCTTATTGTCCATCTATTTCCTTTTTCTATTTTTCTATCATGCCTATCTGTGTTGCAACCTCCCCCAAGTATTGAGAAACTTTCATTTGAACCTTTTAACTCTTTTGGGAAAAATGAATTTCTATGCACATTCTACAAAAGATACTTCTAGGTACATTTGAACCTTTCAACCTCCCCTAAGACTTTGGAAAGTCTGTGTTGCACAAGATTACTGATGAAGGATAGTTAAAATAGAGCAAACGCCCCAGAGAAATATTCTTTTGCCTCACTTATAAAAATAAAATAAAATTCTTTTGCCTTATCATCACGCAAAATACATATGATATACCAAACTGTGCATCTCCATATATTATTCCTTAGAACTGGGAAATAATTCAGAATGTTTTTGTCATTGAGGAAAGCCATCTTATTCTCTGAAAAATCATCGAAAAATGCTACTAAATATCTATAATTAAGACACAGAAATGCTCAAAGGACTCCAAATATCAAATTGTGCAAACGAGATAGACTAGAGTCTTGATGACTAGCCCTAGATAAAAAAGAGACCAAATGATGCTAACTAAAATGACAAGCATTACAGTCAAATACAGGCTCATTACCCAAATTAGGAGCCAAAATGCTTAATAAAAAAATGAAGGATGACCAAGCCTGCAATGCCATTGGAAGTAGAAAAGGCTCATCTCTCTAGTACACCATCCACCAATCACCTCCTTTGTATCTAGTTCCTGAAAGTCACAATAGCGAGGAAGAAAGAAACTGAGAATTGTAAGAGATTTGTGAAATTACTTACAAAACCCGCCGATAGGTGCAAGCAGTAACATGGATAATCCCATCCATATGAAACAAGGGTATAGGATCCATCAGTGCGTTCAATAATATGAGATGGAGCAGATGGACAAAAAAAAAAAAAAAAAACATTGGAATCACCTATCATGGAATTAGTTAGTTGTCCTAAAATCAATAACCCAAAAGCAGGAAGTAAATGCGATACTTGTGTTGGCAAGAGAGGCCACAAAGGAGGGATGTGGCTGGTACTGCTTGTTGCAAAAAATTTCTCAAACTCTTCCTTTGTAATAATGACGGTCATTTCTTGTCGAAAATAATGGAGAAGGTTGTTTTTTTTTTTTTTATAGGTAATAAAAATTTTTATTGACTGATGGAGAAGGTTGTTTATGGAAGGAAACCTCATTAATTGTTGGTATTGCTATGTAAATCCCAAGAATAAGGAACCAAATGACTGTCACCACCAATGAATACATTCCCTTAAACTGCGATCTCATCCACCTCTGCCTCTCCTTGAATCTCAGCCACAGCCCCTACCACCACAATTACCATGACCTCCACACCTAGTGGCCGCAGCAAGACATTATTTGGTAGGACCATTAGGATCCTCAAATAACTTTGATTCGTATACATGAGAAGAAACCTCCAAATGTGTTGGAATATCATAGCTTCCCAAAATCCATGTTGGAATCAAAGAACTTCCCAAAATCCATGTGCGTACAGGCTTACAGGCTCATACTCCGGATGAAAGTGGGAAAAAAAAGTATAACATGCATATTTTCTAGATCCTTTTCCATCTCTTTAATATCCAAAGGAATAAGTTGATATTGATCGAGTTCTTCACACATACGATTCATCAACGAATAATCTTCCAAACTTGTCATCTTGCTGTAAGGAGAAGTATTCATGGAAAAGTTGACCCTTTTTAGTCACATTCTTGGTACCAGAATACGACTCTGCCGCATAGTCTCAGATTTTCTTTGCAATGGATAAAGAGAATATTAGGGGTAATTCTCCATGCTATTGTCACACACCCCAGGTGTTTGACAGAATGCAAGAATGGGACTGCTCTCTTCAAGGGGAGCTCCTCTGTGAGAAATGAGAGAAGAAATGAGAGAAGAGGGAATAGAGAAGAGAGAGAGAGAGGGAAAAATAGAGAATTCTATTAAGTTCAGAATAATCCCTTACAATTTTTTGCCTTCAGTATATATACTGCCAGGCTATCATTATGGACACAAGCTCTAGAGGCCATGGGCCAGACCAAACACAAATGTAAATAGCAAGAGTCCACTAAATAAAAACGTAAGTCCTACTGTAATAAACTAGGCCCTAGGGAACAACTCCTAGCCCACCAGAACTGATTCACTAAGACTAATATAAAGAAGACAGGATGACTCTTGAGGCCTATAAGCCCATCAAGCCCAGCTCATCTCAGTTCCTCCTTGAGCTGTGACAGCTATCCATAATCAAGTAATTATCCGGGTACCCTTTTGGTCTTATTTTGAAATCATGGTGGAAGAAGAAGCATTAGAATTAGAAGAAGATTTAGCCATGATTAAAAGGTTGCCTTTTCTTTACACCAAAAGGAAAGGGGGATTGTATCAGCCAAAAAGCGTGACGCAGATCCTGGTAACTGGAATTGGGTTGGCTCAGATACAGTCAGATACAGTTGAAGATACGGGCCTTTCAGGTTGTGGACTTTTTATATGGGCTAGACAATTAGGAACGTTTTTCTCTTTTGGCTTTGGGCTGGATTTATTTAAACTGGGTAGGATTCGATCTATGATTGCTTTGAGCTGAACTTAAAACTAGGATATCATAAATTTTTTCTTCTTTCTTTGTTTTAGGTTGTGGGCTAGATTGTGTTAAAACTGAGCTGGACATTCGATCTATGAATTTTTTGTGTTTGACAGAACTTGACCAATTGAACTGGGTGAATTTTTTTTTGATAAGTAAAAGGTAAATTTTATTGATATGAATGAAATAGGCATAGCCTATGTACACAAGAGGTATACAAAAGAACACCTAAATACATTCTAGAATCTCTAAATTAAGGATAAGAAGTCATGAACATTGTTTCCATTAAGCACAATGGCTGAAAACCAAAGCAATAACGTGTGTACAAAAAAATTTTAAAGCTCTGTCATTGCGTCCTCCCTATCCCACGCATTCCTTTCCGACCAAGTACACCACATAATGCACAACATAATCATCTTCCATATTGCCACCACTTAGGGATGGCCTTGAATTTCCTTCCAACAAGCAAGTAAATCAACCACCCTCAATGACATTACCCAAGTGACATCAACTCCTCTAAAGATCTCATTCCACGACACTCTTGTCACCTCACAATGCAATAATAAGTGATCCATTGATTCTCCATGTTTTTTGCACAAATAGCACCAATCAATCACAATGAGTCCCCTCTTTCTTAAGTTGTCCGTGGTCAGAGTATTCGCAAGAGCAGCGGTCCATACAAAAAAAGCTACTTTGGAAGGCACGCGAGACCTTCAAATACTTTTCCACAGGAATGGTACATTACCTTGTGATACCAATATTTTGTAATACGCCTTGACTATAAACTTCTTGCTGCCAATGGACCTCCACTGTATCCTATCTCCTTGTGCCGTTATACTTCCTGTGGAGTATATCAATCTGAAAAATTCTGAAACGGTATGCAATTCCCAATCATGAATATCCCTATTAAATAGGACATTCCACTGGTGAGAACCATGAGAAAATGCAAGCAGATCCGCCACAGAAGCATCCCTGTTAACTACAATACTATAGGGAGCTGGGAAGGCCCTATCAAGAGCATGATATCCACGCCAAACATCATGCCAAAACTTGATTCTGGTACCTTCTCCAACCATAAAACTGATATGGTTTTCGAAACACTGCCAACTCCTCCTAATAAATTTCCACAAGCCCACGCCCTACCCCCCCCCCCCCACCCCCAACTTCTCTCTCACTACATTGGAACACTAGCCCCCCAAAGCGCTTCCATGTCTAAAGTCAATAACTTCCTTCCACAACGAATGCCCCTCCAAGTAGTACCTCCATAGCCATTTCCCCAATAGAGCTTTATTGAAAGTCCTCAAGTTGAGCACTCCCGATCCGTCGATCGAGATTGTGGAGCAAAATTTATTCCAATTAACAAGATGGAATTTTGTTTCCTCCCCCACTCCACCCCACATAAAGGCCTGAAATAACTTTTCGATCCTATTCGCCACCCTTGCAAGTAACAGAAATAGAGGTAAGAAAATAGGTCGGAAGGTTAGATAAAGTGCTCATAATCAGTTGTGAGTCAACCCCATTTCGATAAATACAACCATTTCCAACCAATCAATCTTTTCTCAACTTTCTCAATAACCTCATCCTAGATAGCTCTAGCTTTAAAGGTCGCCCCCAATGGAAGACCCAAATATTTCATAGGCAAAGAAGACACTTTACAACCCAAGAGAGTTGCCAAACTGTTGATTCTAGGCACCACACCCGCCGCCTCCATCTCGGACTTACCAAGGTTCACCTTAAGCCTCGACACGGCTTCAAAGCATAGCAAGAATGCTCGTAAAGCTTGATCTGGCCAAGATCTGCTTCACAAAAGAGGAGAGTGTCATTTGCAAATAAGAGATGCGAGATAACGATCGAGCCATTAGTACCATTACCCACCAAAAAACCGGCTAAAAAACCTCCTTCAACAACAGCCTTCACCATCTGACCAAATGCTTCCATAACAATAACGAAAAGAAAAGGAGACAACAGATTCCCTTGCCGCAATCCACAGGAACTGTTAAAAAATATAGCAGGATTGCCATTAGAAAAATGCTGAATACAACCGGCTGGGGGAACCGGTGCGTAACCGTGTCCTAGCTGGATGAAACGGTTCGTTTCATTTGTTTGAAATAATGGAACGAGTCTGAGTCCGTTGCTCACTTAGAAATCCAAATGATCTCGTCGTACCCATCCTCCTATAAAACTGATATTCTCCATCGAAAGTCAGTTCCTGAGCCCATGGATTGAAACTGATCTTTTCCATCTCCCATTCCCTCTGCTGCTCCAAGCCACAACACCACTAAACCATGACAACCACCGTTAGCCAACGGCATCGACGACCCACGTTGATGAAGACTCGGCCGCTGTGGCTCACAGGGAAAAAAAAAAAACTCACCATTAGCCAACGGCATCGAAGACCCACATTGATGAAGACGCAGCCAGCCATGAGATTTCACGCCGCCACGGAAGCCAAACCCTCCTCCACCCTTCTCGGCTGTCTTTTTGTGCCATGCTGCCGTGCTCACCACCGTTGATCACTGCCCAGCTCACTGCCCCGTCGGAGAGCCTAGTGCTCTGTTTTTTGGTGCAAAAACAGGGGCCTCTAGAGCGTCCAATGTTGGCTTGGGCGACAGTGGTGTAGGGCGGAGGTTGTGGAGGATCTTGACGTTGCACGGTGGAGGAGACCGACGTGGTGGTTGAAACCGTTGGACGTGCGTGGACGAGTGACTAGTTCACGGGTTGGGGAAGACGAAGGGATTCTGTGATTTGGAAATGGTGGTTGAAACCGTTGGACGTGCGTGGACGAAGGGCTGGGGAAGATGAAGGGATTCTGTGATTTGGGGGATATCTGTGAGTTGAGGAAGACGAAGGGTAATACGGAGGAACTTTACTTGTTTTTGGTTTGGTGTAAGTGAAATGAAAACGGTGCGGTTTCTTTTTTTTTTCCATGTGGGATGCGGTTACGCCGCGGTTTCCCCACGCGGTTGTATCTAGCATTTATGTTGCCATTAACTAGCACTGAGAAGCGAGCGATAGCCTTGTGTACTTGGGCTTATGCTTATTTCTTGGGAATAAAATATTTTATGAGAATATTTTTCCACTGGTCGGTCTGCTATCCCTCCAATAAATGTTTGCCACGTAGGCTCTTCTATTTCACATCTAATGTGCTTGCCTACAGCTGATAATGCTATGAAAAAAGCTCCCTCGTCTCTGCAGTGAAATGGCAACCCAACTCTTTTTTTTTTTTTTTGATCAGTAAAAGATAGATATTATATATATGAATGAAATAGGCATAGCCTTTGTACATAGGAAGTATACATAATAACTCCTAAATACATTCTAAGAACGATAAATTAAATACAAGAAATCCTGAATATTATCCCCATGTAATACAATAGTGGAAAACCAACACATAAGAGTGTGAAAGAAAAAATTCTTCAACTCAGTTATTATGCGTTCCTTATCTTCAAAGCACCATGCATTCTGTTCCGTCCAAAGACACCACATAATACACAATGGAAACAACCCAACTCTTTTCTCCTTCAATTGTTTTTCCTTGGCTTCGTTTTTATCACAAAATGGAACAACCACCGACCCCAATGACCTTCTCTCAAAGCTCCTCCTCCTCCTCACCCCCATAGGGCAAAGACGCAGCCAGCTAGAAGAGAAAGCTGCCTACCCTACAAGAACTCGTATGCCACTACTCTACCAAGGTCATAGAGGACCTCTAGAATGCCCTCTACAGGGTCATCTTCTCCTTGAACAAGCGAATATTTTTTGTTACTGTGCTTTGCTTCAGTCTGTTTATTGGGCTTTCATTTAAAAAAAAAAAAAGAGCTTGAAATGGCAGAAAATGGAAAGTGCTATGATTCATGGCAGTGGTCCTATTCCTTGGGATTACTCTCACTCGCAGAAGGATAAGAATGGGTGGAGGAGAGTTAGCTGAGACTGCTCATGGGTGATGGAGCTTCGTGGGTTTTGCTATGCTTAGGCAGCTTCTGTGCTGGAATGCTCTGCACCGACATGTATTTTTTTCTCAAATGGGTTTTGGTTTGGTGGGCGACGGAGCTTCGTGGGGGAGAAACAGCTTCGTGGATGCGATGGCGTTTTTCGGTTGTGGAGGCGACAAACCTGGTTTGGTGCGGTGGTGGTCTGGATTTGGTGCGGCGGCAGACTGGTTTGAAGAAGAAGATGAACTTCTATGTTTTGACTTCTCACATTGATAGGAATTAGTTTTTCTTGATGTAATCAGATGATACCAATTTTAATGTGTATAATATAAAAATTCTTACGTGTCATATTTTGATTGAGGGCTGTTAAATGTCCAACATCAGCCCAACGGGTCAGAAGCGGAACTCATCTTTTATTACTTATTGAAAAAAAAGAGAAGCGAGCGGTAGTAACACAATGTCGAATCCATGAAATCCACCTATCACCAAAACCACACCTCCCAAGCGAATAAAAGAGAAGTTCCCAATTCACATATTCATATGCTTTTTCCATGTCAAGCTTGCATAGAATGCGTGGTACTCCCTCCTTCAACCTATGATCCAAGCACTCATTGGCAATGAGAACTGAATCAAGTATTTGTCTCTACCGAACAAATGCATTTTGAGGCTTAGAAATAATTTGTTCCATTACCAAGCTTAGCCGATTAGCAAGAACCTTCGAAATAATCTTTTATACCCCACTCACCAGGCTTAGAGGGTGGAAATCCTCAATTCCCAATAACTTGAACTGAGTGAAAATTGATGTGGTTCAAGTTAAGATGTCCTATCCCTGTAACCAAAGAGGGATCTTCGCTTTCTGATTGAGTGATTAAGGTGTATTCTACTATCAAACACTCGATATAGGAAAACTGCAGTTTCGGCAAGCCTACTTTGCTGAGGAGTACTCGACCACACCAACAATGCTGGAAATTCACCAAGTCTACTTTGCCAAGGAGTACTCGCCCACACCAATGGTGTTGGAAATCGATGATGATTTCTCAACCGCCAAAACCCAAAACACTAGCATTGCCAACATGCATTATTGATAGAACCAACCACTATACTCATCAACACTATCGTCGTCACCACAACAAACAAACATTACTCCTGAAATCAACCTCTACAGCAGCTGCAATGACAGAATTCTTGCCTATCATTCAACTATAATGCACTTCAACACCCAAAAGAGTGACAATGATGGTATCATGACTTTCACTGACAATGAAAATTGCCCATAGTGTCAATTGAGAATGTCATCTTGCTGAGACAAAGAATCACTAAGAGCTGAGACAACTAAATGACATACATATAGTTCTATATTTAAGAAAAAAAAAATGAATGGAAGAAAGATGAGTAGGGGTAAAATGGAAGTAGGATCAATATGGCTTTGATACCATGTAATGTTGACCAAGGGAAGGGAGAAATGCGGGAGTTCAAAAGTATGTACTCCCCCGTTAAGGCTTCTCTCCATTATGTGGTATAGACGTGCAAAGTTTGATTAGAAAAATTCTTCTCACAAGCTAACCGTATTGACAAGATAAAGAGAATACTATCTAATCAACGGGTAAAGATAACACCATTGGTTAAGCTTTATCTGGGATAATCTTATTTTTCCTTTTTGGCACTTTTCCTTTTCCTTAAAAATATTAAAATCTAAGATTTAGAAAATCTATGAAATCTGCAAAAGGAATAGACATAGTGTCAAAAGCAAGAGAGTGGGCAAGCGCACATGTAATGGTAAGGGCGTGACCTGTCCAGGTCCAAGTGTGTGGATTGAGTATGGAGAGCGGCCACCACAAAAGTGCTGAAAGTAGGATTGTATCTAAACCACCCCTCTTGGGATACGACTCAAGTGGGACCTGCACTTGGTGATGCCACCTAATTTTTTAGGAAACCTTTTCTATACTTGTTATGGACATGAAGTTTTTCCTCTTATTAACTAAATCTCTGTTACTTAGAAGACAATTGTAAATTGAAACTATTAAATTATAGGTTCTAGTGTGACGTGTCCTGTAAAAAAAACCGGCATGTAACTTATCAAAAAAATTCGGTATTTCTATTCCTGCCCTATGCTCAGTGTTGTGAATAGGTGAGTGTCTAGCAACGACCAACGTGTTACTTAACACGTTCTTTAATAAATCATTCTTGTTATATGCAGTCCTTTAAGATGAGTATTGTTTTTGGAGCTTGATTTGCCAATGTATTGGAAACACATCAGACACATATACAGCATCAAAAGATCTATTTAATCTGTTTGCATCCTGTTTTTTGTATTAATGCAACTCTATTTAGAGCCATATCCTCTGATGAATCTGAGGGAATCATGTATTGCCTTGGGACATCCACTTGCTTTTTTTGGCCTCCCATTTGAATCGAATTACTTTGATAATTGGTGCATAATTTCTACTTATAAAAAAAATGATTGGTGCATAATTTCCAGGTGCTAATTGTGTTATATATGCTCTCGTACATGTTGCTTCTTCATTCTGCTTATGTACATTGCCATAAGGAACCATTTCCATAATTGTTTGTTTGTTAAGCAGAGTTGTGGTGATGAGGAACGAGAGCTGGAACCAGAGCCGGAGCGGGAATATACACTAGCAGGACGTGCCCTAAAAGCAAAATTGTAGGTTCAATTACTTTTCTACTGCGCTTGGTTTTTGTTAAGTAGCCAAAATAGTGAAAACTATGCACATGAATAATCTACTGCTGACAATGATTCACGCAAAGAAGTTAATTACAGAAGACATTTCAAAAGGGAATAAAAAAATCTATGAATTTTTGTTTTTTTGATAGGTATAAAAAAATCTATGAATTTGACAGGCAAAAGTGCAGCATACAGGGGGAAAAGAAGCCTTTTTTTTCTCATCACGAAGTTGTTTGAACAACTTGGCAATTTTGTGTGAAAAAGAAATTGTTCCTTTTTTTTTACTGTTGTTGTAACTTTCAAATTGTTGTATAATAGTACATAATTAAATCGTTTTTTGGCCCTTTGCGAGATTGGTTAAGGGCAATTATGGGTTGTTAATATATTGAAACCATGGATTCTGCCATTTACTCTCTAATTTTCATTGAACAGTGCTAAACTCCGTGCTAGACAAAAGGAACGGCTTGCTCAGAGGAATGCAGGTTTAGAATCTTGTCTTGGTGGGGGAATGCCTGAACCTGATTTTGTCCCTAACTATCCTTCCATAAACTCCAAAGAAGGGGATGTAACTGAATTACATCAAGCTGTCAGTGAGAAGATTTCAGTAATTGACTTAGAGGATGACAAATTCATTCAGCCAGTAGATGGTCCGAAGTTTAAGAATGACATCCCTTTAAGGCTGGGCAGAATGTCAAAGTACAATATGAGTAGTCATCTGGATTTTCCTGTCAATCCACTTGGTCATCCGTCTCCTGGCATTTTCCTTCCTATTCAAAGCACGAGCTACACAAACTCAGTGTCCACCAGCAACTTGTTACCAGTTCTGGGACTTTGTGCTCCCAATGTTAATCAAGTGGAGCCATCATATCGAAACTTGTTAAGAGCAAATGGCAGACAAAGTAAGCTGGGACCCGGACCAGAGTTTCCATTCAGTCTGGCTTCTTGCTTCAGGACTTCAATTGAAACAGATGGGAAAAAGCAGGACTCTAGCTTGGACAAAGCAAAGAAACCAGATGCGACTGCTGAAGTTTTGCAACAGTGTCTTAAGAACAGCATCCCGGATAACTGTCCTCCATATCTTCCAGTACTCTCTCTCCCTCCCTCCCCTCCTCCCCCCCCCCCCCCCCCTCCCTCCCGTCTCCACGGGAGCCAAGCTTGTGAATATTGTCCAGTTATCAGGTTTATATTTCTCATATTAACTTCCATGCCCTTTCTCTTTGCAGTGCCCGCCAGCTGTCCAAGGAAAAGCTTCCGAACGATTAGAAAGTTGTGGTTCTACTTTCTCTGATTTTCAAGAAAAGATGGCATTGCCAAGCTTGCCATTTGATGAAAAAATGCTGTCCAGATTCTCACTTTCATCAAAGACCGCACCAACTTCACATCTTGACTACCTACCTAGCTTGTCATTAGGTAGCAGACCAGAAGCTGTCAATGGCTTCATGCAGGACTTCACAACAATACCATTGCTGCCCAACTTAAAATTCCCAGCACAAGATGCAGTGAGATATAATCAGAAGGACAGGGAGATGCCACCCACATGGGATCTTGGACAGATGCAGGCCACATTTTCCTCGTTTCCTGAAAAACATAAGAAGGTGCTTGAAAGCATAATGATGAGGACTGGATCTGGATCTGGATCAAGCAATATGTTTAGAAAGAAATCGAAAAAAGAAAGCTGGTCTGAAGATGAACTTGATTTTTTGTGGATTGGTGTTCGTAGACATGGATGGGGAAATTGGGAGTCCATGATTAGAGACCCGAGGTTAAAATTCTCCAAATATAAAACATCAGAAGATTTGTCAGCAAGGTGGGAAGAGGAACAACTCAAGCTCTTTGATGGGGCTGTCTTTCCTGTTCCAAAATCAACCAAGCTGACAAAGTCTACTAAATCTTCATTATTTCCAGGCATTTCTGATGGAATGATGGCCCGGGCCTTGCGAGTTAGTAGACTCACCACACCCCCAAAGTTTAAGGCCCACCTGACAGACATGAAATTGGGTTTTGGTGATCTTATGCCCAGCGTGCCACATTTTGAAACATCTGATAGACTTGGTTTGCAAAATGACCAGTTTGTATCTATGCCAACTTGGAATCATGATAAGTATTGGGCAAATCATCCTGGGGAGTCTTCTGCTGGACCTTGTGAAGGGCCGGGAACTTCTTCAAATGTACCCATTGACAAGCCATTTCTGCTCAATTCATATGGAACCAGTTGCTTAGGTTCTTTAGGTTTGAATTGCTCAACCAGCTTTGATATACAGGTAAAAGAGGGTGAACAGTGTGCTAATAAGTATGGGAAGTTTCCTAGCCTCTTGGATAAATCGCTAAATGTTTTGCGTGATTCCCATTGCGATTTAGGAGTTGGCGAATCTGTCAGCTCAGTATTGCTTCCTGATTCCAATAAAAGGCTGAATCTTTCACACTTAAAGGGCGAAGAAGAAGCTGGATGTAGTTCTTCAAAGGACAAGCTACCCCATTGGTTGCGAGAAGCTGTGAGTGCACCCACAAAACCCCCAGATCCCGACTTGCCACCCACTGTATCAGCAATTGCACATTCAGTTCGATTGCTATATGGAGAAGATAAGCCAACCATCCCTCCATTTGTGATCCCAGCTCCGCCTCCTTCCATACCAAAGGATCCAAGACGGACTCTAAAGAAGAAAAAGAAACGGAGCTCGCATTTGTCGAGGCAGGTACCGCCAGACATTGCTGAAAGGAGTCAGGAATTCCAAAGAAACCTCCATGGTGATAATGCTGGTTCAAGCTCAATCTCATTGGCTCCAACATTTTCACTGTATCCGAAACCGACCATGGGAACAACAGCGCTTCCACAGATTGAATCTGAGCTGAACTTGCGTCCTCTAAATTTGAATATGATGAACCCATCATCCTCATTAGCACATTTACACCAGCAGAAGAAAACCGGCATGGGATTGTCCCCCTCTCCCGAAGTGCTTCAGCTGGTAGCATCATGTGTTGCTCCTGTCCCACATATGTCATCGATTTCTGGCATGACAAGCTCAAGCTTCATTGAGAGTAAGCTTGAGGTGTCAAAATCTGTTGACCTAGTCGGATTTCCAGACCCGCAAGATGCATTTGAAAAAAGGAAAGCTGAGCAGAGCTCACCTTTTAATGTATGGAGTTCAAATCCGGAAGAGAAATTACAAGACCGTCCTGAAAGTGGAGATTCTAGCAAAACTCAATCAGATCCCCTTCGGACTGAACGGCCTGATGGTGAGGATATATCTTCTGAGGGCACTGTCTCAGATCATCCTGTAAGTGACCATGAATCATAGCCGTAATATGAGACCGAAAACTTGAACATAGCTATTCTTTCATGCTACTAAGAGTTTCAGGATCTTCACCAATGTGCTCGAATTTTTGTAGGTATGAAGTGAGTGATGAAGAGAAAATATAGGTTTATTAGGACATCTCTTGTAAAGGTTCCGTAGGAGAAAATGAAATATAGTGTTGCTTGCTTGATATTTCTTAATTCAATGCCTTGCACCAATCCATGAGCCTTCTCTTTTGTTCTAGTCCCAGACCAATGAGACTATATCCGCATTAAGGTGTCGGATTTGTGGGTTAATTTTCCTTTTTTAAATGCTGCTGCATGCCAGACCTTAGAAAGTTCCTCAGTTTTAAAACAGGAGCTTGAAATGCAACCTATCGGTGCTGAATGCGGCTGCAGAAAGCGTGAATATATAAGTTCTTTATTTTTTATTTTTTCCTAGGCAGGCGTCGTCTTGATTTTAATAATAAAGCTTATAACTGATGTAATCCAAGATACAAGAGTAATCCAACAAGAGATCTGATATTTATAGTCAGTGCGCAAATGCTGAACAATACGTTTGAAAAAAAAGAGTAAGGGCTGGTTTGGTTACATAAAATCAAACCATCACATCTTATATAATCATTATAATTTTTTCAAACTCTAACACAAAATATAATAAACAATTCAAGTTTTTCAAATTTTTAAACAAAAATAATATTAAAAATTTATATTATAATAATATTTTATTCAACTTTCAACAAAACATTTTATTTTATTTCATTTGAACTGCGTAATTAAACGAGACCTAAATATGAGATTTGCATGAAAAAACTAATAAGAAACGATATTTGCAACTATAAAGTGCGTAAGTGTCACGTACTTTTTTTGAAAAAAATGAGTAAATATGAAATTTATATTAAAAAATTAATTTTTTAATGGTGCACTCTAGCACCACATACTCTTTATGAAAAAGAGTGGGTTCACTATTAAAAAATTAATTTTGAGTAATGTAACATATAGTTATGGATTGTGCAAGTTCACTCTTTTTAATTCAAAATGAGTGTGTAGTACTTGTATAACTTTAGACTGTATAACATTAATAATTCAACAAACACCCCATTACAACTGATGTAGCATGTAGAGAAAAAGAAAAAACTTAAAAGTGGATTTTAGGTTAAATCAGTTTTCACCCATCTCTACCAAGGGAGGGGCCACCCTGTGTGGTGATTTTGATATGGTTTGATTTGCAAACTATAAAGTTTTTGGCTCGAGGCCGTAACGGTTTGAGTGGTGCATGTGCACTTTGCTATATATTTGATAGAGATATATGGACACAGATATAGACATGAAGTTTTCAAAATTCTATTCCCAAACAGGTATAGATATGAAAATTTTCAAAATTTTTAAAATTGAAATTCTCAATACAAATTTTCAAACTTTAAAATAAAATACAAAAATTAGTGTAGGGGTGGGCAGCGAGGACCCACCCCCCGCTACCTTGCCTCTGTCCCCCTGCTCCCGTATGGGCAGGTGGGTTACCCCGCATGGGTGGATCCATGCGGGGGCTGGGGCCCCCGCCCCACATGGAAGACCCTCAGTGGGGGTGGGGGGCAGGCTGACTCCAGCAGGGCTCCACTCCGCACCCCTCCCCTATTTAATATAAAAAATTATATTTTTAATATTTATACAAATATATTATATATAGATATATACAATTTGTTAAAAACTTGAAGTTAAATTTAAGTTAATGGATTACCTTGGCCTCCTAGACCAATCTTTATATAAGATGCCAATGTAATCTAAAATACAACTTTAATGAGTTTATATTTTTTTTGAATATATGAATTTTAATTTATAATTTAAATTATATTATAGCTTGGGTTAAAAAAAATAGATCCAAAAATAATTAATAGACTCAATGGATCATTGGGTTGAGCGAGGGGCGGGGTGCAGTTTCAACCCCACCCCCCGGTACCTGGGCAGGGTTGGAAACCCTCCCCCGCATGGTGCGAGGTGGGGTGTGGGTTCAGTACCCCACCCGTACTATGCGAGTAGCACCCCTAAATTAATATAATTTTTTCAAATTTTAAAATAAAAATTATATTCATATAATTTTTAAATTTTATTATATTTTCATTCAATTTTTTTTTCTCTTATTTTTCAAAACTCAATAAAACATCTTTAACTCAAATCATTTTACAACTATTAATAAAATTTTGAAATAATCGGCGCTAAACTTTATAATCTTCTTTGTGATTTTGGTCCAGAGAAGTAATAGCTAGCTAGCATATATAGGCGGATAAGTAGCTAGCTACTTAGTTATGAATGGTCCGAATGATCGCCAGTGATCAAGTACGACATGAATTTGTATCATAGAGGATGGGTAAGGTTTGTCGAATAGGTTGTGACTGCTAGATCCTAATTTGATGTATCATGGCGGCTCGTAGTACTATATCTCATGCACAAAGTTGTTAGTAAAAAAAAAAAATTGTTAGTAAAAATATTCTGGATCTTTTGTGAGCATTTTAGACTTACGCAGTATCTTCCTTAATTTCTTTCTTATTTATATGCAGCTATGAGTTGCCATTTTTCTTTTTCTTTTTTAACTATAGAGATCAAAGGCCAGGTGGATTACTATTTTTCTTTTTATCTCTTGTACGTAGTACTATAGTTTATATATAATCTAGTTGATATTTCATATTATTTTAAAGTACGTACGTATTGCCAATAAAAGTTAAAATGGAAATGCAATTCCGTTAAATATTAGAGTCGTAGCAAACATCTTCCTTCAATCACACAAATCAGATGGGTCGGAGTGGCTCCTTGCTTCGAATTCATATGGAGGTCAGGGACTCACAGGCGAGGGAAAATACGTTGGTTAAAAAATCCACATGCGCATGCAAGATCATATCATGAGCTAGGTACTCTTCGCTCCAATAATCCCTTCACGTACCCTTACATATATATATATATATATATATATATATATATAGATATATATATCTATATATATATGGACGTTGGGAATGAGAAGGCGAAGCCAGCCAGCAAAAGGCCTCGCACGGCAGCTATGGTGGTGGGCAGCTCTTCTATCCGGAGGTCCGGCCGGCCTTTGTACTCACGTGTGCAAAAAGTTGAGCAGAACAAGTTGACAAGAAGCTGCCGTGTAGGGTGGTATTGGCAAAGATCAGATGGTCGTGCATACTAGTTGACATACATCTCCAGATCCTCCGCTTAATAAATTTTTTGTTTTGTTTTTTGATACATTTGGGAGAGGAGGGTTTTGAACTCCATACCTCCATTTTGGAGGTTGTAGGTTGTGCCAAGCAGGACACATATCTTTCACTGCTTAATAAGTTAATTTGCTATTTATCATGTACGTAGTTGCCCTACTTTTTTTGGTTTTATTTTAACGATTGTCCACATGAATATTATTATAGGGGAACTTACGTTTCTGTAGTGGAGTTTTTGTAGACCACTGTTTTGGGATTGTATAGGGGTTAATGCTAATGAATTTATGAGATAGGATAATCTTTTATGCATATGTACTTACAATTTTATGCATTATATTATACATATGGAGTGTCGGTCCAATTTTATCAGTTAGTAAAATTGCAAGTATGGATAATATTTTCTTAATTTTTTTTATTATAGGAGAAATTTCAGGATTTAATAGTGGGATTTTTGTAAGAGATCTAAAATGCCATTTGCATACAACAATATTGTAAGTTTGTTATTAATTAATCTCATTTGTAATTAGTTTCGAAATAAAGTTAACATATGTCCCGATTCAATGCCAAACGCAACACATGAAAATTCGTTTTCATATTTATTATTATTATTATCATAAGTAAAATTCAGTTTCATGCAGTAGTTACGCAGTGTTGCTCAGAATTCGAAATAGATAAATAATTTATACAAATTTTAAATAAATAAGTCTGGCACAAAATCTTATAAAACAAAATAAACCACACTTAAAAATATGGAAAAAAAATTATTTTTTATTAATGAGATTATTTTTTTACAAAAAATTTATATAAAACTTAGATATTTAAGAATCGTAACTAACATTACTATTCGAAATATCGGTTCTTTTTTAGTTTTCTTTGTAGCCTCTCTCACTCTCGTACTGTATTTTCCAGAAGAAAAGCTGTCTCACTGTAAACTCCTACCGTTAATCGCGGAATATGTCCACCAAAATTTTAGAAATTATAATATAAAAATTTTCAAAAATTTTCTCGAAGATGGTAGCTCATGACTTGCACATGGCTAGCTGCACCGTCAACTTTCCAACAAAACTCCAAAGAAAAAAAAACAGTTCCCTACAAAGCTCTCTCTCTCTCTCTCTCTCTCTCTCTGTTCAAAGTGTTATTTTAACTTCCTTTTATATAATGCACATGATCAAATCTCACGGCCAAGAGCCCACTTGCAAAAATATGATACCAATTACTGCTTTCTGAGACAGGTCCTACTTGGTCCCATCTTATCTTTCACTCTTTTTTCTCTCGTCCCAAACAAGATATACCGGAAAGTATCTCTCATATTAATCTCTGAGTTTGAAGTTTGAACGGGCAGTATTTGTTTTCCCATTTAATTTGTCTCAACAACACAAACAGGGTTCTTTCTATATAAAGGAAAGTAACCTGCTTGCGTCTTATAAATATAGCAAGGACTGTCTTTCCGCTAGCTTTCCTATGTCGTTTTTTGTGATCTATGACAAGAACTGTACTGAACATCTGAATGTGAGCAAAAATAAAGAAGGAAGAAGTAAAAGACTAATACATGTCATTATCTGTGAATTTATATATATATATATATAAATATATATTACCATTTGATCGATACAACTAAAAAGACAAGGAAAAAAAAAAACAAATCTACCAAACAGGAGATCGAAAAGCAAAACAAGTTTGCTTTGTTTTTTAGGGTCAGTTTCTAGTGAGAAGCAGTGGCCAGTACTATTCTTGGAGAAGGGTTTCTTGGGTTGGCCACAAACCTAGAAGAGAAGGAGCAGAACTGATGGTAATCTTCATCCAACAAGCCTCCACTTCCAGTGGTATCAAAGTTGAGAGAATAGCTCAATGGATCGTATCGGCACTGGAATGAGCTCTGTCGACTACTCGTGGCGCGCAGGCCTCGGCTATGTCTCTTTAGTTTCCTCACCAGTTTGGTTAGACAACAACAATGCGACGGCGAGACATCGGTTGCAAGGTAAGTGCTTGACACGGCGGTGGTACTCATGCTGGTGGCGGAGGCAGTGGTGCTGCCAGCTGAACCACCGCCACTTTTTTTGGTGGCAGTGTTCTTTGGCCACCAAAGGAGACACATTATTTGGGCCATCTCTCTCTCTCGTGTCTACTCTAGCTAGATGTGTTGGGTGTAAAAGTTTGCGGAAATGAGTGGGACAGTTAGAGGTGTGGAAGTGTTGAGTTTCTTCGAGTATATATAGAGGAAAAGTGGGTCTTATTTTAAACACTTAATAATTATTTATAAATATCTCCATCATTTCTAATTATTTATATTAAGAACTATATTCAATTACGATGTCTATTCGTTTTAGCTTATAACTCGAAAGTAACAATATCGATTGAAGATATATATATATATATATATATATATATATATATAATATTGTATGTATATAATATTTTTCTCAAAAAAGTTTCATAGGTCAAGTGGCTCAACATATATATATATATATATATATTTTTAATTATAAAAGTGCTACAATTATAAAAAGATATCACAAAAATAAATTTATATATTAAAATAAATTCATATAAAGTGTTAGATTTAATAATAAAAATAACCGATCATGTTAAATAATATCAATTTATACGTTTATATTTACAAAAGCTTTTTTAAGAGTAAAACATTTTTTATGCAGTAAACCAGCAGATGATTAGAAAGGTAAAAGTTCCGTGCAAATCCGAATATCATGTGAAGCGCATTGCTCTTTTCCAAGACCCCGTTGTGTCATGCACGTGATCATAAAAGCATGGCAATTAATGAAGAAAACCTTAAATTTCTAAATTATATGCATCGATCATATAATGGAAGTGGAAGTAATGGAAATGTATCGCCATCACACGTCACGTCACGTAAGACCACGAATGATCACGATATGACATTTTCAGTAAGCTAGGGAGTAAAAGATTTTTTTTCCACTTTTGTGTCACACAGTCCTTGTCATGTGATAAGAGTGATTGCTTCCAAAATAATAATTAACAAATATTCGATTGCTTAATAATTGATCTCGAGAAATTAGGCCATGCCATGCCCTTTTCAGTTCAAATTCAAAAAGCTTCTATTTCAGTTGCATTACTTTTTCTTTTTGGTTAATAATGTGATCAGATGCAATGACCTTTGCCTGAAAAGACAAAATTCTCGAAGACGAAAAGAACTAACTACATGTTAAATACATAAAATATATATTAATTACAGAAATAAAATCGAAAAATAAAAAAGTGTATTGCCCTTTATTTTTGGCAATGTATAGTATCTTGACAAGAGAGGTGCTAACGAGTACCGACACAAAAGAGTTTAATAAAAAGTCTATATTTTACTCGTAAATTTATTATCTAATACTATAAACTAATAGAAGAATGATAAAAATTAAAATAATAAATAGATTTTTTTGAATTATAATAACTTCATATTATATGTATAGCAGCCTAATAAGAATCCTAATGTTTCGTTTGGTTATATAGTTTAGATAAGATAAGATGAAATATTTTGAATAGTAATAAAATTTTTAAGTTAAGATGAGATGTAATAGTTTGTAAAAAAAATATATGTTTAGATAGTGAGATGAGATGATATAATTTTTAATTTTTGAGATTTGAAAAAGGTATAGGTCCTACTATTAATTAGAGAGCCGAAATGTCACTGTTCACTCACAATTCAGTTATTGTTAACTGTTCATTAATGTTTATTTAAGTAGATATTTTTAAAATTTAGATATGAACTATAATGTGTTTGGATAGGAAAAACTAGTGTATGGTATAAAATAGATGAGAAAAACATTCTATATCGTGTAGCCAAACCGAGCATAAAAATTAGCGTCGAGATAAAACCGAAAATCAAATTAAGCGATAAGGCTAAGAAGAGATTAAAAAAAGAGACTCAGATTTCTAAAAGGAAAAAAAATTCACAAGGTAAGTTGGACTCAATCACTCCAAAAGAATATATCTCTATATAATGAGGAGATCTCCACAAATTTTACGATCTCTCCAAAGGCTAACCACAGAAGCTCTCTACGCCTAGACTCACCACAATTTCTCTATACTTAGACTAAATTCCTCCATTGTATTGTGAGATATGTGAGGTTATGAGAGATTGTAAAATCACTTATCATAGTAGATTTCACTCCCAAACAATCCGTGGAAGTAGACATTATGCCGAATCATGTAAATATCTCTGTCTCTCTCTATTTATCTTTATTTGTTTATTTGCTATTTATTTTATGGATGAATGCGAAGAGTACCGTATCGAGGCCCAAATCACCATCGTGGGCAGGGGATAATCATTTCCTCCCTTCTGATCTGTTGTGCAATTTAAGGTATTAACAGTTAGTGCCGTCTGTGGGATTTGACTTTTCATTATTTATGGTAATGGTAGGAGGATGATTCTCCGGCTCACGAGATCTTCTCCAAAAAATATTAGATAAGTTCCTTGACCCTACACATATTGTTTTATTTCTTCACTATTGTTATTCTTTACATGAGAAGTGAGAGAAGAAAGATTTTTCAGTATACGAAATCATCCCAAGCAGATGGAACTCCCCTCAAATAAGTGCTCTCAACTTTACAACTCTTATTTTTATAAATATTGCTACTAGAAAATTAAAGGGTGATGACACAGAGCAAGACATGCACTTTGCACTTAAAAATGCCCCCAATACACCACATAAAGAGAGAGTCTCGCCACATGCACAATAAACTTAAAGTGCACAGTGCACTAAGGGACATCTCGATCATGCGTGGCATGCACGGTGTAGATTGAGTGCACGTCATGCACACAAGAGGCCCACTTGGCTTGGCTTGGTAGAGGCGTCGACGACCACCACGTGGACCGTTGGCACCTTCTGCCCCTCTCCCACCTCGATCGGGTACTCCGCAACCACCCCTCCCCACGGAGGTGGGGCCCGTGCCATGCAAGGTATAGGTTAGGTGCACACTATGCACCTAAGAGGGCCCCTCAGCACAACCTATCGTGGGCCAGACAGAGATGTTGACAACCACAAGTGGATTGCCAGCGACCTCTGCCTCTGCCAAGGTGGTCCTTGACCACCCCCCACGGATGAGGCGCCCGTCACAATGACTACATGCATGTAATGTACACCTGGCCAGTGCTTTTTCGCCCACTCACTATGAGACTGGCAAAGATCCTGACGACCACTACATGGACCGCCTAGACTTTCTGTCTCCATAACGACCATCCCCAACTGCAACGGTTGTGCGGGGCAATGTCTTGGATGTGGAGACCTTGCACAAAACTTGCATCTGTAAGGCTCACAGTGGCTAGCCTTAAGCCAAGCGGAGGTCTCGACAGTCACCATCAAGACCTACGATTGCCTATGTCCCCACTAAAGTGGTCCTGACTATGAAGGTGACGTCTGACTCATGAATTGTGTGCACAGGGCGTGCACATAGTTGAGTCCCACCTCACCCACTCACTGTGGACCGGGGGGCCACCAACGACCAACATCAGGACCTCCAGCTATTTCTATCATTGGCAAGGTGTTCCTTGGCCTCGACTTTTTGTCATAGTGGCGAGCTCTATAGCTCGCCATGCACATGGGCAGGCGAGAGTTGCACGACCACCCTCCTAGGTCACGGGCATCTCACCCATTGGTGGTTTGCTTGACCACCTCCCCTACATGGTGGTCTACTCGATCGCCTACTCGCCATGGTGATCTGCTTTACTACATACCTCGACCATGGGAGCTCCTCGCCACTCTCCTCGACCTTGTAGCGGGCAATAGTCCTTTCTAGGTATTGCCCGTGGTGGGTAGTGACTACTAGTCGTAGCGGACTTGTGTTGGTGAGCTACGAACTCACCAATTATACAACGGGCAAGCTCTCTAGCTTGCCCGTGATTAATCATATGGCGGACAAGCTCTTTTGCCCGCCCACTGTGACTCACTTTTCTCATGACAGGTTATTACTCTACTATGTACGCATCCCTAATTGCTTGCCCTTAGCAACAACAAGCAATCTTGTGATAGGTTACTTAGCTGCTCGCTAAAAAAAGAAAAAAAAAAAGAAAAACACTTTGGAAACGGACAATCTCCGCTGCTACAAAAATGCTCAAGAATGGACAACTTCCCTAGGCAAAAACCATTCATCAGTGAACAATTCCAGTTGGGAAAAATGGAAAGCAAGGGCAAAAATTGCTCTAGTTTGCCTCTCTCAAACTTGCTATTTGAAATTCATTTTTCTACTAAAAAATTTGATCTTTGGAGATTCCCTGCAAAACCCCTTGACATTCCATAAGAATTCGAGTGGCTACAAGCCTCAGGATATATTTTGCAAAAATTGCCTGCATGGCACGAAACACGGCCTACAAATCCCCTCTCGGGCATGTTAATTTGTCTAGATTGTTTGGTATCACAGGCACCCCCTAAACTTTCATCGCACTCTAGCGAAATGGTTCAGATTTACAAATCTCAAACTTGTAATTTGTATTACACTTACTTATTTGGTTTTTGGTGAAAACCTCTAAAGACGGGCGAACTTCGCCTCACACCACAATAGTGCCAATGGCCCCACCAAAGTTGAGTCCCTAGACTCGAGGTGAACAACGATCCTCAAATACCAAAGTTGAGTCCCCAGACTTGCGGTGAACAATACCTCCACCAAAGTCGAGTCTCTAGACTCGCGGTGAACAATGAGCCCGAAGACTCGCGATGACCAAATTAGCGTGCAGGTCAAAAGATCCCGCAATCCTCCAAACACCAATGACGAGTCCAAAAACTCGTGGTGACCAAAATGGACGTGGAGGTGAAAAAATCCCACGACCCCTTTAAACCATCAAAGTGGAGTCCAAAAACTCGTGGTGGAATGGGCATGGAGGTTAAAAGACCCCATGACCCTCCTTAAACCACCAAAGTTGAGTTCAAAGGCTTGTGGTTGAATGAGTGTAGAGATTAAAAGACCCCACGACCCCCTCTTAAACCACCAAAGTCGAGTCTAAAGATTCGCGGTGGAATGTGCGTAGAGGTCAAAAGATCTCACGACCCCAATTTAAACCACCAAACTCGAGTCTAAAGACTCGTGGTGGAATGTGCATGGAAGTCAAAAGACCCCACGACCTCCCTTAAATTATCAAAATCGAGTCCAAAGACTTGCGTTTGAATGGGCTCGACCCTTGCCATCAAAACAGGTGCGAAAGGTCAGGGATTGCTTAACCTCACTTTTTGTTGAGCAAATCGATCTTTAGAATTGCGAGCATCTGTAAGGATCAGATTAGCAGCCTAAAAGTTAGCCTCGAGATAAAACCGAAAGTCAAGTTAAGAGATCATACTAAGAAGAGATAAGGAAAGGCACCTAAACTTCTAAAAGGAAAGAGATTTAGACTCCTAAAAGGAAAATGATTATCAATGCAAGCTGGACTCAATCACTCCAAGGAAATAAGCCTCTATATAAGGAAGCGATCCCACAAATCTAACGATCTCTCCACAGGTTGACCACAGAAGCTCCTTACGCCCATACTCACCACAGCTTCTCTACGCTTAGACTAAAATTTTCAATTGTATTATGAGATATGTGAGGCTATGAGAGATTATAAAATCACCTATCATAGTCGATTTCGTCTCCAAACAACCCCGTAAACGTAGGTATTATGCGGAACTACACAAATCTCTTTGTCTCTCTCTATTTATTTTTATTTGTTTATTTGCTATTTATTTTATGAGTGAACATGAAAAGTATCGTTTCGAGACCCAAATCACCATCGTGGGTAGGGGATAATTGTTTTTTCCCTTCTGGTCTGTTGTGCAATTTAAAGCATTAACAATATGTTAAATCTATTTTACAATAAAATTAAGTTTATAATCTAACATACCAAATCAAATTATATTAATTTTTTAGTTTACTTTTATAAAATTTCTTTATGACTAAATTATATATGCAATATTTGTATATATACAGAGAGGTTAATAACAAATAATGCCTCGAAGACCAATAATTTAGAAATTGAGATACAGTGGTAGAGGAATAATAGAAAGCTAGAGAAATTAAAAATGAATTAATTATAAACTAAACTGGATCAAACATTGCCTCTTATAATAAATTAATTATCACTCAATCCTACATATTTTCTGGTTGGGAGACTTTGGTACTGTGACATTGTCATTATTCTTGGAAAAAGAAAAAGTTAAAAAGAAAAGGAAAACGACTTCTGTGTTAAAGAATTAATTAAAGTTAATAGAACCCTTTTTCAGCAGTATTGGCATCTTCCTTCTCTGGTCAAATTTGTTAATCATTTTCCTGACCTGCATGCATGCGGCAATTTCAAGAAGGTATCAAAAGAGTATCGCCTTCAAACATTATTGCTAGTGGCCGATTAGTTTTAAAAAAAAAAAACTGTAAAAAAATAGTACGACCTGTGGTATAAATTAATTTAAGCTTAATTGTTTGGGGACTGTTATGGCAGACTTAAATCGCTGTAACAAAAAAACAAATCCTAAGATATTAACCAAATTTGGTTGATGACAACACATGATCGATCCCGTTCTTAATGCACACTTAACATGATATATCACAAATGAATTAATCTAAGTTCTCATTTGTTTTGAGAGATAAAATCAGATGAAATGAGATCAGTTGAGATTAAAATTAAAAAGTAAAATAAAATATTATTAGAATATATTTTTTAATATTATTTTTATTTTAAGATTTAAAAAAAATTGAATTGTTTATTTTATTTTGTATTGAAATTTGAAAAAATTATAATGATTAGGTGAGATAAGATAAGATGAATTTAAAAAAATTTAATTATTTATTTTATTTTATATTAAAATTTAAAAAAATATAATAATAAAATTAAAATAAGATAAGATGAGATGAGATATTTTTAAAAAATAAACGAGATCTAATGCTTCGTTTGGTTTCTTAACCAAACTCATCTTATCTCACTTATCATTACAACTTTTTTAAATTTCAACAAAAAATATAATAAATAATTCAACTTTTTCAAATCTCAAAACAATAATAATATTAAAAAATAATATTCTAATAATATTTTTTCATCTAAACTCAACTCAACTCAACTCACTTCAACATTCAAACACATCCTAAAAGTTGTAATGAGGAGTAGGTCATTACCTGTGATATTTAGGATGCATTTAGATGTTAAAGTGAGTTGAGTTTAGATGATAAAATATTATTAAAATATTATTTTTTAATATTATTATTGTTTTGAAATTTAAAAAAATTAAATTATTTATTATATTTTGTATTAAAATTTAAAAAATTATAATAATTATTAAGATGAGATGAATTTGATTTAGAACCAAACGAAACATAGTAAAATCAAGGTGACGAACGATCGATGGTGGATTAACCTAGCTAGGGGAATAGGAGTAGGAAGAAAATGATGAAAGGCAAGTGGAATCACAGTACTCATTCTGAGAATATATACTGTACTGTCGTTTTGTCAGAGTACTCTGAAAAATTTGACTCAGATGACATCAAATTGACAGCCTCTCGATTGTCTCATAACATGGGTCCACCCATCACCTTTTCTATCAACTCCAATGCTTGCTTTTGCTGGGCATTTTGTAAAGAATGATGCTCTTGGAAGTCGGGACCGGATGTCCCTACCGATAATCCAATGATACGTGTATTTTTTTTTCTATTTTTTAATATTTTTAATATTTTTTTTATAAAAAATACATAAACTCAATAACATTCACTTACTTAATCATTAATAAAATAAAATAAAAAAATCGATCATCTCATCAGTTCAAACAACATTACTTTGCCACGGACGAAGCTCAAACAAATTAATCAGCCCTATCTAAGTTTTTTGAAAAAATGTGAATCTCATTAATAAAAGGTAATTTTTTTTTACATTTTTTAACTGTGGTTTATTTTTTTTATAAGAATTTATATAAAATTTATCTATTTAAAATTTGCAAAGATTATCTCTTCTTGTAAAATACGCATAACAATGATATGACACATATATATAGCATTTGCAATTTTTTATTTTTTTTTACAGTTTTTATAATACAAATATACAAACCATTATTTATCAACTACTAAAATGTTAACTAAAAAAGAAAATTATTTTTTGCGAAACTTAGTTTTTGAGATAGATAAGAATTATTAGGTCGACTCATGAGGATTCAATTTCAGTACGTATAAATTTTTCGTTTTTGGCCAAGGTGACGAGAATCCATACATATACCAGAAAAACGAAGTACTTAATTTGCAGTGTTTGAAGAAGACAGAAATGGCATAATTAAGGCCTCGTTTGTTTTTGGAGATGAGATGAGATGAGATGAAAATTTTTGAGATGAGATGAATTGTTTATTTTATTTTGTATTGAAATTTAAAAAAGTTGTAATGATTAGGTGAGAGAAGATGAGATGAATTTGAAAAAGTTGAATTTTTTATTTTATCTTGTATTGGAATTGGAAAAAGTGTAATGATAAAATTGAGATGAGATGAGAGTTTTCTGAAAACAAACCAGGCCTAAGTCAATGGCCTGGTGGCCGGTTCTCTGTTGGAGATATATAGTTAAAGGGTTGATCTCTACGCAGAGCCATGATCACGTGGTGACAATGGCATGGCCAGAACTATATGTATATGTAAGTAACATGAATGATATATATATATATATATACTACAGCACATGGATTGAAGGGGAGCCTTGGGATCTCTCGATCAGTAGTAAGTCAGTGACGATAGATCCAGTGTGCATATAATGCAAATGGACATTCACTTGCAGACATGAAATCGTCAATTTATATTCTTTTTGGGATGTCTTATTTGCTGTACGTATTTTTGGGTGATCTTTTACCTCTTTATTTCTGTGTCAATGTATGCTCTCTTAGAACACTGACATCATGGCATGCATAATATATATATAATAAGTGATCCAGCATGCATCAAATCCAGCGTTCTGGAAAAAAAAAAAATGTACCCCTATAATAAGGGTACAAGTAACTTTATTTTTTTGTCGTGTTTTTTACCACCTTTTTTCCCTTTGTCAGATTGTCTTTTTTTTTAAAAAATTTTTATCGTCAAGTCGATTTGTTTGTAGGGCTTGGTCTTCGTGTATTGGTTTGACTGTTCAAGCAGCGTCAGTGGTACTACACACTCTGACAATGGAAATATTTAATTTTGTGTTCAATAGTAATATGCATTAGTATATTTGATCATCACTTTGATGATCTACTCCTTTATTCTTTCTTTTTTTTCTTTTTCTTTTTCTTTTCTTCCTTTCTTCATCTTGATGTTTTGCTCGGCAACTCCATGACCAGATGCTCTTAAATACTTGTTAAACATCATCCACTAATTATATATATTTTTTGGAAGAATTTCGGAGGGAAGCTTAATTGATGCTTATTTCACTACAACAAATTATCTTTATTCTCACGAGTGATTTTGTTGAACTTGGTCAATATTCTTGTTGGAAATGTTTTTTTTCCCATCGTCTCAAGTTGTAGTGCCTCCTTAGAAATAAGTAGAAACATATAGTACTCTTATCTTTATTCTCGCGATTGAAATGTTTGTCCGAAATACTCTTATTTCTACGATTTTAGTTGCCGCAAAAAGTGTAGAATTTTGTCGCTAAAAGTGTGCCAACTATGATCCATTGTAGTCGGAAAAGGTAAAATCTTTTCCCAAAGATTTTTTTTGTCGTTGGAAAAAGTCTGTCATAACATCGAGAGTTTTGGTTGGTGATACTTATTATTACGGCGATCATTAATCCCAGTCGCAAATGCTTATAATTTCTACTTGGTAGAGAGAGAGAGATCATGTTGATTAGTGAAAATTAAGGGACAAAAATGCTTTGAACAGCCACATTGTTTGCCTTGACGAGAAAATGGACCACGCAGAAATTGACTTATGATCAGTTTGAAATTTATTATCTATATTATATGTATATATTTATGTACATAAAATACACATTCTCCTAGGAATTAAGAATATGGTTTTCATGCTCTTAAAATATTGACAATGGCAGTTTGCTTGTATGGTGGATTTTGGTTCTACTTTATCTGGTCAAAATGATAGTGAAAAGTGAGAACCAAAAGCACAAAAAAGAATGTTATATTTTTAAAGAATTAAAACGCGGCCAGCTAGCTACTTGACATTCTTTTAATTATAGTAAAATGTTACAACTTATAACTGTATTTATATAATAGTATTTTATATACAAACATACACACAAATCCGAGCTCACATGACATGTGCGCACATGTGTTTTCCTAGTACGCGAGAAGTGAATTGAAATGGTTTTCAAGACTGTGGGCTACCATTTTGTTGTTTCATGGAGCTTACTAATTTTTTATTAATCTATGGTATTGGAGTACACATTCCAAGCCAACCGACCACATGCATTTAGTCAAGCTAGAGCGAGAGAGCCTGCCTATATAGCTAGCTCAGCTGCTAATTAATTAGAGGGCAGTTTAATTAATAGTACTCGACCCACATTAGAATAAGTGCATACCATGAGCTTCTTGTCTCTCCCGAGATGACACTGTAACATGGGCGGGGAGCTACACACACACACACAACTCTGTTATAACATTATTAATACTATATATATAAGATCATTAATTAAGAATTTTGAACATTTTTAATTAATTAAAAGAACCACAACCAAGTTTATGAAGGACTATGCGTTGACACATTTCGATCTAATATTGACTCTTGGTGGATGGGGTTTTATTAATTGATTCTTAAGTACTTGGTGAACAGAAAATTATGAAGTAGAAACTTCTAAGAAATATTTATTTCTTATTTAAAACTCTATTAGCCTGGTCATGATATGGTTCTTGATATATAGTTATTATGAATTCATATATATATATATATATATATATATATATATATATAATTAAACTTGATTTTAATAATTTCTCACAGGGGGAACGTATAACATGATCATGTGGTAAATTAAATTTCATATGGATTGTATATTATATGCGAAGTATCGATCTCTGAAGAAGCCGCTAGCTAATTTGTTTTGTTTTATATATTTTTCTTTATGTTTTGATCAGCTCATTTTTTATTACTCATGCTACTTAAAACCAGATCGAACAAGTTTAGTGAAAATTGAGATAGGATCAACATTTTGACTGCAAGGTCATGTGACCACCAACATATATATTCTCTAACCCTAGGTTAGGACATTTTGAGGTCACAATAAAATTATTTTTTCTAGTATACTGCGATAGGATCAACATTTTGACTGCAAGGTCATGTGACCACCAACATATATATTCTCTAACCCTAGGTTAGGACATTTTGAGGTCACAATAAAATCATTTTTTCTAGTATACTGCAAGAGAGAGAGAGAGAGAGAGAGAGAGAGAGAGAGAGAGAGAGAGAGAGAGAGAGAGAGAGAGAGAGAGAGAGAGAGAGAGAGAGATTTTTAACATGATATATATATATATATATATATATATATATATATATATAATATCGCAGGACAAGGTCATGACGTGCTTAATTAACACTAATCTACAACCTGCCTGTGCTACTGTTTATGTGATAAAAAAAGATTAGTAAATGACAGAGAAAAATATAAGGAGTCGTTTATATATTTTATGGGAACCGTCAAAGCTTTCTTCTCTTTTGCTTTCCTTAAAAGCATGCAGCATCAATCCGTCTTGAAATTAAAACCTTGAAGTTTTTCAATAATTTATAGTTCTGCATGAGTATTCCAATTTACACGCCAATTCTCAATGATGCAAGAGACATTGGTGAGTCAGAATCCGAATTGCTTCCTGATGAATGTATACCAACCAACATATATAGCCTAACTTAACAGGACAAGACCATGTTAATTTTTAATGATTTTGTTCACTGTTGTCTATGTTTGCATCCAAAACTCTCACGTACAGGTATATAATTAATGTAAAATTATATATAGAGTATTAGAGTGAATTGAATAACTTAATTAGATTCAATTCACTTTGAGCCAAAAACCAGAAGGGGGCCGCGGATCAGAGGCCAGGTGCCCGGGGATACTGGGTTCATGAACCAAGTCCTTGTTCTGCTAATTAAAGAAGATATTAAAACAGGCCAGCGCATGCCTTTATACCCTAATATCAAGAGAACTGTACGTGTTGCATGCAGGTCATCAAACACGATGCATAAATTTTCAAGGATTCATGCATATGTATACAATAATCGCCCTTTTGTTGTTTTTAGAACTAATGCTTTATTATCTTGATGCATGCCTTTCCAATTCCAACATTATGTTTTACTTTGCAGGGTTCATGCATGTCAATCAAAATCATCCGCCCTGTAGCTTGGGTGCTACTCTTAAAATATATTTTGGCATGCTGGATCTTACTTAATCATGTACAAGTACTGTGTATACTTTATAATTCTGTTGCATTTTTTTATGAATAAATGTTCTATCTTACTTTTTACTACTATTTAATATTATATTATTACTTTTTCACTACTATTTACAGAGTATCTGAGATCACATTTTCAACTCATATGTTACCATCCAAGCACCATGATTGGAAGTCCCAACCACAGCCAGCACACCACCAAGCGCCCCCCCCCCCCCCCCCCCCCCCCACAATACAATAACTAGGTGCAATATTATTGGGAAGTCCCTGTAGTCGCATTAGATTGATGTAAAACAAATGTTGTGCAATCAATTTGAGTGTATTTCATGGCATCAGTTTTGAGGTTGGAAAATCTACATATTTCAGGATTTTTTGGTTAAATCGAGATGAAATGGGAAGAGTTCAATCTCAACAGTGGAGTGGTTAATAAGAGAAAAAAAAATTAGAGAAGAGGCTTCTCTGGTTACTATTCAGGTTATTATCCAACTTTAGATGAGTTGTATTATGCATGCGAAAACCATATCTAATATAGTTGAAATGATCTTTGGACAAGTTAATATAGCAATTGAGATCTTCTCTGAATCTCTAACTATTTGACTGAGTTTGATGCTCCAATATAGAGAGAGATAGACACAACATGTAATGCTCCTGTGGAATCCATATTACCCATAAAATATTATAAGAACAAAATTAAATGCTGCAAGACGTATATGATGTCTTATTTTCCTTTTTTGAGCAAGCTAATAATTTTATTAAAACTAAAAGGAAATACAAAAGACAGGAGAGGGAATCCCCAACAAAGAACACAAACAAGTTAATATGGAGCAAGAAATAAAAACAACCAAATGGGAAATGGCTACATCCTATCAAAAAATAAAAATGAGTAGGAAGTCCTATAAAACACTGTTACATCGTATATATCACATATGAAAGAGAGCAAAAGAAGACAGTAGGGCCAAAACATTAGTCCGTACTCCTGTTCCTTGATTAGGTCGAGGAAATGATTTGCCAAAAGATGGTTTTATCACGAAGGGGTTGTAATACTGTGGTTGAAACTAGAATGGATAATGGAGCACAATAGCTAAACTGTTTCAAAATGTCTGTCCGACAGATTTTCGGGCTAGGAAGCAAAAACCGATATCTAGGGACATCACACATTCAAGAACGAATCCCTGATATATTGATAGGACTGAATCAGTCCTGACATGAGCAAAATAACAACAAACTTTCATCCATAGACCAGGATTTCACCCACTCTTCTACCTCAATTATTGCACGAGAAAAGTAATAATAACCAGTGTCCAAAACCTCATACTTTTCTAATCAGCTTCCGTTCATTCCATGACAACCTTGGCCCCAAGAGCTTTCATCTTCTCAATTATTTGTTCACCTTCTTCTTTTGATACTCCTCTTTTGAAAACTGAAGGGGTCTTCTCCACCAAGTCTTTGGCTTCCTTGAGACCCAAATCGGTGAAACTCCTAACCTCCTTGATTACCTTGATCTTTGCAGCAGCTTCATAGGATTCAAGTTTCAATTCAAAAACAGTCTTTTCTGGTAGTTTCTCCTCCTTGGCTGCTGTTGGTGCCTTCCCTGTAATTCCAGCCAACCCAGCAGCTCCTGGTTTCATGACCCCCACCGTTGGTGGTTCCTTCATTCCCATTTTTCTCATAATTATGGCTCCCAGCTGGCAAGCTTCAGCCAATGTGAGTCCCGAAACTTCATCTACAAGCCTAAAGACACGTTCAGTTGGAGGACTACGATGCTCTGTAGGATCGAAAGTAGCTGGGTCATAATCAGTAGGGAGCCTTCTCTGATCAATCTCCACTTCTTCCTCACTCACCTCTTCAATTGCAGGTTGACTAAAGCTTCGGGTGAACCCATTGAAGTTAAAGGTATTTAGTCCTACCACAGCTTTTCCGGACAACCCATTAGGCAGACTACGTCTTCTTAAAATGAAGCTCATTTTCAGGTTTATAATCTATTGATGGAAAATCAACCTTTAGGCTTTGAAATTTAACTAGACAACAATATGGTCTGGAATCCACAAAATGAACAGAAAGGATCAGAAGATTGTTAAATCATACATTCTCTTCAATCGTGTTTCATATAACAGGAAATAATTAAAGATAAACTGGAAATGAAATTAAGCTTCAAAAGAAAAATAACAGGAAAAATATATTAATACGTCTAAAACCTGTCGAAGAGAGGATACAAAAATTTTGAAAAAAAGTAATGAAAAGTGGGGAGAAGAGAAACATGATAATTAAGATCCTTGAATTTTACAGAAGTAAAAATTTCAATGCATCAAAAGAAACATGATGAGTAGGGTTGGATATATATTTTCATCTAAAACTCAACAGAAATAGTTTCAACTCCTTTTCCTATGAAAAGCAATCCTCAATCCTGAAGCAATTGAAATTCAAAAGAGTGGCAAAGTCTACGAAGGAGGAAATGGGCATATTGCCTAAAGCACTAAACAGATCGTACAGAAGAACACAAGAAACAATATTTTAGCTCCAGAGAAGACCCTTAATCCATTAAACACGTGATTATTTCTCCCGGACCAGATCATCCCTATAATGCAAAATGGAAATATACTCCAGGAGGGGCTACTGTCTTCCAAACCATCTTTTCCAACGACAAACTACATCAGCCACCTTTATGGATTTTTTTTTCCTCCCAAAACACCTTTTAATAAAATCACTCAAAAGGATCACTTGATACTTCAAACAAAGCAGAATATTTTCTATTGATTCTCATCTACCCACTGTCCATCAACGTTCCTAAAGCAAGTTTTTCTAAGATGCATATAGTCACGTTCAACCACAATGGCTAAAATTTATGGACAGATGAGTTGTGCCCGTCACATAAATCTAATATAATAATGGTATAGGGCTAATACACTCTATCATTACACGTGTGTAACTTAACATTGAAAAGAAAGAATGGTGGCATATACCTTATGAATCCACAAATTACCAAGCTACGGCAACTAGTATTTCCTAAATGCAAATTTTCCCAACATATTCAAGTTCCCAAAACAGCAATTAGCTAGTACATCTGAGCTTCTCAGAACAAACACAAAAATAAAAAACAAACTAGTACAATTGAGCAGTCAACTTGGAAATTGATTTTCAAAATAATTTCCACGTAGTTATTAAGTTACACAAACTTTTTCTGTAACTTATTTAGAGCATCCACATTCCATTCCCTATATCACTATTATCCCTAAATTATAGGAAAAAATTTAGGGAAAAGCTCAAAAACACCCTCCCATCCCATTCCCTATTTTAGAATTTTGTTTTAGGGGATGAATAGTGATTCCTTATATATAGGGAGTCACTATTCATCCCCTAAATCATATTTTATTAATATTTTATTCTAATATTAATAAAATAAATTCTTCTTCCAATCATTTATATTTTTTTTATACTCATATTTATTATAGTTTTAAATAATAATTATAAAAATCTACTAAATAATTACTAAAATATAAAAAAAAAATTAAAAATCTTATCATACCCATAAAAAAAATAATTTAATTTTTTGTTTAAAATATTCACTAGAGTAATAGTTCAAAACATAAAAAAAAATATTGAGTAGTTAAGTTTGTAAATAGAAGTGAGAGAAAAAAATAATAAAAAAAGAATAGAAGAATATTATTTTAATAGAATAGAGAAAGGATAGGAAATGAGATGTAAAAGGTTTCTTGAAGATGAGTAACATTAAATAAAATTATAGGGAGTGTCCTTTATAGCTAAAATTTAGGGAAAAATATAGGAAATCCAATGTGGATGCTCTTACAAAAGAGGTAAAAAAATAGTTATTTCAGCCACTTCAGCCTCTTTTAATTACTTTTATCACATTTTCTCAGCAGCCAAACAGACAAAGCACAAAGGAAAGCAATAAAAAAAATATAGCTTTTCAAGTTTCCGAGGGAGCCATTTCAGCATATGTGAATTAATCAGGAATAAGGGAAATTAGGGAAAAAAAACACCGATTTCACATCATAGTTCAAAATGAGAGAGAGAGCAAAATAACCTTAGAGAGAAGAAGCCAAGCTCTAACACCCTAAACTGGCAAAAAGAACCAATTTTAAAAACTATATCCGCGCAAACATTAAATCTGCTGGTTCAGATTCTCTTCGAACTACAAAAGAAGCACAAATACCAAACACGTACAAAAATCTTATGCAGAAACTATAGAAATGCTAAAGAGAATAGTTACCCGAAGGGAAGCTGAATCCCTGACCCTGAATTACGGAAGAAGTAGAAGAAAACAGCGCCGTCGAGGATGGTTCGTCGGAGGGCTTTTTTCGCTGATCGGCGATAGTCCAACTTGAACGTGTGTGCGCTGTCAGTGTGCGAGCAGATTGCCGAGCTCCAGTTACTCTCAAATGGGGGACTTTGATTCTTTTGTATTTTATAAACGACGTCGTCCTTTGAGCATGGCAACCAATACTCTCAAATTCTCAATGATACCCTTTTATGTGCCCGACCCGAGTCAATAAATAGCGCGTCTAACACGCGCTCTCCTTTTTGCTGGCGTCGCAGTTTCACACAGGGAGTGAGAGAGAATGAAGAGCGATGGAAAGGTGTTGGTGGAGAAGGTGGGAGGGAGATCGACAGTGACGAGGTGCTTCTCAAAGTATCCCCTCAAATTCATCATTCCCAATAAGGTTCAGTACTTCTCCTTCTATCTACCATACGTGGGCAATCGGTTTTCATCACAGGCAATCTGAACTGAGGGTGTTCGCATGCTCCTCCTTTTGCTTTTCCCTTAGGTGGGTCCCTCCAAAACCGATGCTGTTTGGATTTACAGCCTCACCTATGGTGGTGGCATTGTCTCCGTATGTTGCATTTCTTCTTCTTCTTCTTCTTCTCTCTCTCTCTCTCTCTCTCTCTCTCTCTGTATTACAAATAATCGGTCTATTTGGTTGTGGATTGTAATACTCTTGAAGTTTCTATGTTATTGGGTTTAGGGTGATTCTATCTCGTGTGAATTAACCATTGGAGATGGTTGCACCACTGTCCTCAAAACCCAAGCTTCAACAAAGGTAGATTTCTTCAACCTCTCTCGATTTGATTTTCGATTGGTCAATATAAATTAATTTTATGTGTCTTCTTTGAATTTCTTTTGGGTCAACGGGCTTTGAATTGTATGTAATTCTGGATTACATGCTTTTAATAATTTTGTACTCGGACCTGTGTGTATTTCTTTCGATTCTTGTTATATATGCACCTCTCGTCATGGTTTTGCTTTATGCTCCCATAGGTATACAAGAGTATGGGATCCAAGTGCTCTGAACAAGCGTTGGAGGTAAAAATCTTGCCTTAACAAAATTACATAAAATATTTATGTCACCGGCTACTACTTAATTAACTTACAAAGATTATGTTAAAATGCTGAACTACTATGTCCATGAGGAGGATTGGTTGTCTATTATTTGTATTTGGTCCCGTGGTTATAAGTTGACAACTTTTGGAGCTCAAGAGATCCGAGGAATAAATGGTTGATCTTCTTCTTCTTCTTCTTTTTTCAATGTTCCTCTTTATTTTGTTTTCTTTGTATATGTTTATGGTTCCATTAATCCATTTGCAAGGAGTTAGGTTATAGGAGATTTTCCTGTTGAAATCATGAGACGGCTTCGCCCAAAGATACAAAGACTTGATGAAGATTTCCTTTTGATTTTTTGTATGACAAATGATTTCAAAGTGATAATGGTGAATTAATGACATGAAATAGGCAAGAATCGGGAGTGATGCTATTTTGGCCATTGTTCCAGACCCAGTGACATGTTTTTCCACGGCAAGATACTCTCAGAAACAGGTCTTTAGGGTGGTTTCAGACTCGAATTTGGTTATTGTTGATTGGATTACCAGTGGACGCCATGAAAGTGGAGAAAGATGGGATTTTGATCTTTATAAGAGCACCAACCGCATACTCTTAGAAGGTGATCTGCCTTTGTTTCTAGATACGGTAATGCCTTTGTTTTATTCTTAGTTGTTGCATTAATGTGCTGCTGCTTATTGAATGTACTGTTAGAAAGGAATTTATCTTTAATAAAGTGGGATTCTAGAAAGCTCTCGATTTATTTTTTGTTTTTCGGTTCTCTGTTCTGATGGCAGTGTTATGAAGAAGCCATGTCCTGTTTTAGGGACAGTAGTGCAACCTAATCAACTTAGGTCTGCTATATTCATCACCATACACTATTTGTGATCTTTTCCTTACAGCTTTTTTTTACTGACTCTCCATGTCTTTGCAGATAGATATTCACTCATAAAAAAATGTTTTCCCAGTATTTCCTCCTCCTTTGAATCTCCAACTTGCTCCAATATGTTACAAGCTGGTGCCATGTTTATGTCCTCTATTTTCAATTTTGCGCAACACGGATTTTGATTCAAAACTTTGGTGATTTCATTTTATTCTTATTTCAGAAGAACCGAAAATTTCATAGTTAATTTGTCGTCTTGTTATGCTTTTTAAGTCTTTTCTTATGTGTATACTTTTGGCATAGCCCAAGTACTGTTATGTTTTTAAAGTCTTGGGATGTGAGTTTTTGCATGATGCACCTGGAGATTCTAGTTTCTTTTCCTAGGACTTCATCTCACATGTTTTAGTGTTCTAGAACAGGTCCTTCTAGAGCGAGGAAGCATTGCCTCAATTGCAGAACGCATGCAGGACTACCAAGTCATTGCAATGGTTGTTCTCTTTGGGTGAGTACTTTGTGATTTATTATTCATTTGCAGTAGTTATCCTGTATATTATGTATAATTCCTGTAATGATTTTCTAAACTTTAGTTATGTTAAAAAGGGGGTGAAAGAAATTTGAATAAATAAATCAATGCTAGACCTTGCAATTGCTACCTTGTAGGCCCAAGATGAAGCACATTCAGAACCAGGTTCAAGAAGATGTGAAGAAGATAATGTCTGAGCAGTTAATGGTTCCTTCCACTTCCTTGGGCCACCAAATAATGAATAAATCTAAGCTTTACGTGATGAAACCAAGCTTTGTTGCTTCTGCTAGTGTCTTTGGTCCAAAGGTAATTTTCTCAGTTGGTGCTACCAAGGCTGCCAATAAGTTTTTATGCCACACCTGCACATCCCATGTTTTTGTCAACCTTGAATGAGAATTTACAGCTTGCTTACAGAGCTAAGTAGTATGAAGTAATTGTTTTCATAACCTAACTATATGAAGGTTATATGCTTACTAGCCACTCAATAATCTTTAGAACCGCCTTCACTCTGTTTGCTACAGTTCTAGTCAACCTCAAAATTCTTGTAGCCAGCGTCTTAGTCTTGATTTATCTCAAAAGTTCATTAATTAATATATTATTCTGATTATATGTAAGTCAAATTTAGTGTATAAGATTCATTTTATGAATGCTCCATGCATTTTTATGGACTTTTTTCAGGTGAATTCAAATTTTCATGGGATGGATTTATGAAATTATTAGCCACAACACAACATGCATAAAAATACAGTTAGTTTTTTCAGGAACCAAGTTAGTCAAGCTCGTCTCTTTCATCCCACGACAAGGTTTCCTGTTTTTACTTTGAATTTTTGTCCCAAGGATGCATAGATTGTTGTACTTCTAGCCTGCAGTTGTGGGGGGTTTGATATGATCTCTTGATATAAACAATTGCCCTCTCTGCAATGTCTGAATCACAAAACAGGAGTCTTTTTGTTATGTAGCTAATTAATCAGGGTGAAACTATATGTTAACTGATCTCTCTCTCTCTCTCTATATATATATATATATAAAATTTGTAACATAAACATCAAGGGATCTTGAACCCATGACTTCATCTGCCCCTCTATTTTTTGAAGGGGATGAGGTGCCATATGAGCTAGAGCTCAATAACGCTACATTAATCCAGCTCTCAAAAGTATCCCTGTACTCCCTTCATCCCTTCAAGCTTTGGGTTATGCTTATTTATATATTTATTTTGATAAGTTGGCTATGTATTTGAAGATCCAATTTAGAGTTTGCTTACATTTTCATAGACATTTAACAGAAATATTATATAAGCTTCATATTGCTTGGCTATCTGAGTTCAATGCTAACCAGTGTGGTTGTGTGTGTGAGTGTGCAGGGAATAGGTGTTGTTGTCCGTATAGCTGCCATGACAACTGAATCTGTTTATAAATTTCTGCAACAACAATTGGCTAGCATGGAGCCATTGCTTGGGGTGTCACCATATAGATAAACATGCAGGAGAATGTGTTTTGTAACAGAGGTAGTTGTCAATGATGCTTAAGCTTTGCCTCTATTGTAAGTAAAGCATATGTTTCCATTCTTCTATGGATGTCTACTTTTTGCCAATTTTTTTGGTGGCTACAGTATGTATTGCCTCATAGATCCTGTTTCCCTATTCCTTCACAAATTGTAGATGTTTAAGGCTCCGGTATGCGGAGAAAACAATGCAGGCCACCATCGTAAAGAGGGCGTGCTGGAAAAGGGGTAGACAATTAGAGCTCCTTGATCAATTTGCTAGGATGATGGATTTAGGTTACTACTAGATTTGGAATAAATGGGGGACTTTTAATTACTATCTTTACAAATGTGCTATGCAAAAAGATGCTTCTTTCTTTTTCGACTGTCGCCTCTCTTTCCAAGCGCCGCCCCCCCCCCCCCCCCCCCCCCCAATTTTTCAGTTCAACTACTAGTTTCATGAAACACAATACCAATAACATAAATACAAACAACATGAAACTCCAAGAATAAATTCTATAAAGAGCTTCTGTGTGGTTATTTAATTATCCACACCTTTGGAGAGAAGGAATAATTCATAAGCGCATAGGTGCATGAGTTTTACAGGCGAATGCTAATTCATCTGTTTGTTTGTTTGTTTTTTTAAATTTTGTATTCAAAGTGATCTAACTACCATGAATAATATTGTAACCGGTTAGTAATTCTAGCGTCTTGTACTGGGGGGAAAAAAGAAAAAGAAAAGAAAAACTATCTTGCTGAAGACACATCTTGCCATTCTAGTCCCTACTTAAAAATAATTTTTTTTTTCCTATTATCATTTTGACTACCGATAATAGACCTCATGAAGAGGATTCTAGCCTAATTTGAGTTTTTTTTTCCCTATCGTGAGCTTCAGGTTCAGAAAATGATAACTCGTTAATTACCTCATCATCATGTCAAACACAGTCAATTCCCCATGCCCTAAGGCCCCTAACATTTACAAGCGCCTTGCTCATTCAACAAACATGATCTACGGACCGGTCCCTAATATATACATCATCCACAGTTGAAATGCTCAAGTTTCTGAAATATCGAGTTTACTCATTTCATGCAACAATTCACCATAAAAATGATGCCCCAAAAACAACCATTAACAATTTGAGATCAAAATTGAGCCTAATTCCCATTCAGGTTCAAAAAGGTCTTCACTTGCAGATAAACAACCATAATGGTGAAAATAATTGAATATCAAGGGGCATCACAGCTCAAGGATAAAATGCACAACATATATTTGACATAATATACTCAGTCCTGACATACTTCAGATATCCCAAAACCTCTAATCCATACACACATTTCAACCGCTCCTGTCTGAGGCATGCACCAGAAGGATTACCCTCGGTCATTCTAATTTCAGTTGAAGCAGAGCCGCAGAGATTGAGAACTCAAACTAAAATGAAATCTCGCAAGGTGCATGAAATGTTCTTCCGCGGCATATAGCTTCTAGGTTTTCTCCAGCATAAGAACATAGTGGTGATACCTCCACACCTGCGAACAAAATCATCCAACATAAAAATATGTGGTATGGCTACTACCTAAACAACACCCCCCCCCCCCCCCCCAACCCTCTTCTTTCTCTCCAAGGAGTCAGAACTAGGGCCGTCCTCTCTCTTTTACTTGTTTTAGCATTTAATAACACTTGATATGATTCAATTGAACTACAGAAATGCATACAAAACAAAGTTTGAGATTACCAGTTGCATATAAGGGCACTGAATGTGTTAAGAAGCCACCTGCAGCAACTACCCAACGACTATGGAGCCGGAGAACAAGAAGCCTAGCACTATCCGGGGTGTCAAAATTTGACCCGTTGGCATTTTTTACGGGTGCAAACTCCTCTTCCCGTATTACCTGGATATTGGGCCAAACATTTTTCTAATTTTTAATAAGCAGAAGAAATATAAGCGCTGGGATTAACTTAACTGAAAAAACAAAAGTAACCTCAAAAAGTGCAGTTGAAGGAGCATAAGGAAATGCATCAAAAATAAACTGCTCTAGTTTTAATCCCATTGTATGCCCGTGGATAGAAGGAATTTTCTTCTCAGCAAGATGGTAACTGCAGTCACAAAGCATGTGAACATTAACATCATGTAACAGTTAGAAACTATAGATGGAGAGCTACAGATGTAAGAGGCTAATGATGTATTACAACATAAAACAAATTTCAGACTGAGAACTAGCATTCTGCTCTGTGGTGTCACAATATGAGTTAACAGTAATGTGGCATGCAACTATATTCTATTCATTTTTTTTTTCTGTGCTGACATATCCAACTTCTGGATAGATTCAAAATAGATGTTCCAAGACACAGAAGCTAGCTCATGTTCTTCCTCTACTTGTACTACTTGTAGGCATCCAAGGACCCTCAGCCTTATATTATAAAACCTATAAATTTCATGTTGATCACTCTTCTTTATCCCAGGGATATGAAAAAGAGCACCGCACTGCGTTACAGGGATGAGGGAGTAAAGGGTAATCTATACATAATGAATGGTTCAATCAGCATTACTTGAAAGTTAGACACAGCTTATGTAAATATAGCCCAAAACTCTGTTCTAATAGAAAAATAAGCATTTTATATTAGGAGCAAGATAAACACATTGGCTAGATTAATGTTATAAACTACTCGGAGTCCCTGACAGTACATGGCACTAATTGATAATTTGATGGTAGGCATCATGAAAATAAACTTTTGTAACTGTTTTGCATTGTCAGATTATGGAAATAAAAATTAATTCAGCCAACCTAGATTAAAATCAGAGAGAGAGAGAGAGAGAGAGAGAGCATCACTAACATGCTGTCTTTCTCAAGTCCATTTGCCACTTGGTTTAGAAAATCCAAGCTAAACATGTGTAAGCACACCTGAAAAGTGTAGAGTGACAGAACCAAGAATGACAAAAACTATACAAGAAGACAAAACAATTAACAATGCAACCTGGTTTTTTTTATAAGTACAATTAACAATGCAACTATATCCATTAAAGCACAAGGCAAGACAAAACGTTCAGCAAACCATGGTGCTCCAAGGTACCAATAATAATTTTCATTAAAAACATTGAGAAGGAAGCCAAGCACGTTGGTATTAAACATAAATCTGCTTTTTTATGTGGAAAATTAACAAAACAGCTTACAAAATTCACAGCTTATAGAGCATAATGATTGCAAGTAAACCTATTTGACCTTTTATATTCTTCTTTTTCTTTTTTGGGTTTGTAAGGTTGGATGGGAGGGGGGCAGATCCGAGAGTCTACCATATAGGGATGAGATTTTGTCAACCAAATATAGGAATAAGTATTTCCGACATGGGAAAGAGAAGTTTTCAGAATATAAGCGGGCTAGCACGTGCCAACAGCGAATGGAAATGAAGGGGAGGATGGCATTGCCATAGTTGCATGAATCACAATTTTCATGAGAAATTCTAAGAGTTGAGGATTTCAAAGGTGTCATCTGCATGGAGTTGGGACTTAAGATATTAAAAAAATGAAATTCCACATGCACAATATCGTGTTGTAACCAATCAATACTAGATCAAACAAGGTGGCAACAGGCATTACATTACTCCAACAAAATCGAAGACGTCCAGTCTGCTGATTGATTGCAGAAGCCAGTGATGAGTCTAACTCACTATATTCAACTACAGTAAGAGGTCCGCCTTTACCACGCCTTACAAACACACCAACCTTTTCTTGGGGATATGCCTGTAATCGAATAACTCCAGGAATCAATATGTAATACTGCATCTAGAAATTTATGGGGATAAACAGAATGATTATGTACAAAAATCAGCAATTGCAGAGAAGTAGCATTGTTCAAGTAAATGATTGAGTGCAGCCTAATCTATGCATTATCAATTGATTGCATCTTCCCATCATAAAAACTAGGATTAACATGACATATTCATCTACGTTGTATCCTTTTCCATACTTTATGTGTACGTGACTTGAGCCCCTCTGCACTTTTAGAATTCTTTTGCATTGGTAATCAAAATGAGAAGTGGAGCTAAGGCAGATCCATTCCCACCTATGATCTGTTAAAAGTATGAACCTCCATGTATGGGCACTTCTAACTTATTACGATTTTTTTTATAAGTAAGAAAGTTTATTGATCCCCATAATTGGGCATAGCCCAAGTACACGTGGCATACAAGAGAGAAATACCTAATTACAGCCTCTAAATTATTACTATTTAGTGTTAATACGGTAATGTTAATATACAATTTATAATAAATAACAGCGCCTCAAAGCCTATAATAGTTACTGAAGGCTAGAAAGTATAGACGTTCCTTGGGGAAGTGTCCCCGTGCCTGACAACCTGATGGCAACAACATATGTAAGGCAGGCCTCCAGGATGGTTGAATACAGACGATGACGATAGGGATGCCAAATAAATTCAAACATGCACGAAGAAAATAGCAACTGGAGAGTACGAACACATGCAACTCCAACAATTAGACTGATAAGTGACTCCAAATATTCACATTCAGTTCATTTCACATTAGGTTAATGAGATTCAGCATATTGTGGGAATCTCACATGGAGGATGTGAAGACCAATTTAAAGCACTACTCACTGCGATTGAGGCAAGCCACTCGTGTGATACCAAATCAAGTTTTAAGAAAAGCAGGGAGTTGAAGCATTTTTTTTGTGCAATCAACTATGACGCTGGCGGTAGCTCAAGTCGAGGGCATAGAGGGTGTTTTATTCCATAGAGCGTGTTTCGGGTGGAGTTTGGGCTACGGGAAACATTGGGTTGGGGTTGGGGAGGTGTGTTTTATTCTAACTCGGGGTTGATGTATTTTGGGTAGTTTTTCGCAAGCTTTTTGGGACAGTAGGAGCTCTCTAGTATGGGTAAGGGATTTTCTTGTATACATCTAATATACTTGGTTACTCATATTGATATATATACATATATATATATATATATAATACTTTTACTTATCAAAAAAATTAAACAAAAAAAACTTTTTCACATTAGGGGAATAATTACTTCAATCAGCATAACACAACCAACAGAAGCTATAGTACAAACGAATTTGAATGCCCCCTAAAAAATTTGGATTTTTGGATAAGAAGATAGTTAGAGCATGAACCCTCATATACATCTTTTAAAAAAACAGTTACCTTACGAACAACTTTTGCAGCAGCAGCTACACCTTTATCAATGAAATAGCCCAAGAAAGTAGGATCAGCTACACGGACCTGCTTTCAAAACTCTAATTATTATGTGATCCAATAATTAAAAAAAAGCAGGGCACTTCAACAAAGAGGAAAGTTAAAGAAAATGAAATTGACCAGTGCGTTGTCAACTCCATAGCAATCCAAGTATTTAATCCCTCTCATGGCCATATCTTCTAACAATCTTGAAGATTTTAAAGCTGATCGACAATTTAGGTGTCCAATTGAACCAACAAGTGTTGTCCAAGCAATTGGGAGACAAAGAGAAGTCACAATCAGTAGTTGAATCAGCGTGTTAAGTATAGATTTTAGGAAAAAGATACCTGAATATACTCCTCCATTCCCATCTGGAGCCTTAGACACCTGGCTTAAAAAATAAAACTCATGTAACCACCGCATAGGCAGAATGGATAAGTAACTTATTAAAATTACAAAAAATGGAAATAATTCTAATAACTGTCTACATATATTAAATGAATCAACAGATCACACTTACTCTATCCAAAATTTAAAGGTGAAATTCTCTTCAGCTTTTTGGGATTGCTTAAATGAATTGTTGGATAGAGCAATTGGGTATGGTTCAATTCCATTCAATATCTAAGTTTGTGTTATTGCACTATAATAGACCGGTATGCAACATTATATAGCATCCTTAAAACCAAGACACATTGTTGCAATGACTCTATCCTAATTCTATAATATGTTGGAGATATAGCGATCAGTCTGCATGTTAGAGTTTAATCTGTCAGACTGGTGGAACTACAAATCAAAGCCTGGATGACCTGTTCCCTCTCAGTCTACTTTTTACTGTTTCTTTTCTAATTGAACCTGTTGCATTCTGAATTACTAAGTTGTGCTGAAATTATCAAGTTTAGAAAGACTGCCTATAGTAGACCAGCTGTAACACATCTAAATCACAGAATGACATAACTTTATCCACAACCAAGTAAATTTAGCTTTACTGCATTCTTTTTCTTTTTAATAAGTAAAATTAGCTTTATTGCATTCTTCAGCTCTCTAAATTTTATTTTTTTATGATAATGATGAAGAAGTCATACTTTGTATGGAGTCTCCATAATAAATCGACCATCTTTTGAAACACAAGGTATGGTGCCTTGCTGAAAGAAGGTGACCTGCATCAAAAGGTGTAAATTCAATTTAAGCAGAGAAACCTACAACCCCTCCCACCTTGTCCAAGGAAAAAAATAAGAATAATAGAATAACGACCAAGTCTTACTTGGTCAGCTTCTAGACCAAAGAATTTATGACTTTCAAAAAATTTGTGTGTGGCATCATCGGTAAATGGACTGGTCATTATATACCAATGTATTTGCACTGATCCAGCAGAAGCTGCAAGTATTATCATAATAGAATGTCAATTGATGTGTTAACTGAACAGAAAATAGATAAATGAACATCGAACATACCCAGAAAGGATATAGGGTTTTCTGTTGTTTAACTAAAACTTCAGGGGAGAGAGAGAGAGAGAGAGCCTTACCCTCACTTGTAGCTTGGGCAGCGAGTCTTTGAACACATAAAATCCGCTCAGCTTGAAGCTGAAAAAGTGATTTGCCAGATGGAAGCCCAATGTCTAAAATCAAAGTAAAGGTAAAAAGAAAAAGATTAAAAATTAAAACAACTGAACCAACTACTGTAAAACTAATTAAACTATCATACGAAAGTATCAACATCTGGGAAAAAATATTAAGAATCACAAAATTCAGAAAATATAAGAACAGCCTAAAGCACCTTATAGAAAACAACTATAAGGCTCACATATATCATGTTCAGAGAAGGAATATTATTTTAAAAGGTATTAACATATATCATAATACAATTAAAGGTAAATAGAAAAGTTGAAAAGAATCTTACAGATCGCATAAAAAATACTAACCACCCAAAATTCTTTATTAAAAAACCATAAGGCTTATTCATCCTATATTGTGTTTGCACACTCTCCATGATTCCTCATCATAAAAAATATATATATATATATATATAAAAAAAAAAACACATAGGATGAACAAGCCTTATGGTTTAAAAAGCACAAAATGCTAGACAGTTAAGATATCGACCCACCATAACAACTGTACTGAACCTAAAATTTCAGCCGGTAAGATTGAAGCTCAAAGTTATCTGACAATCAATTGCTGGGAAGTTAAGAGGAATGGTTGCTCGATCAAGAAGTCATTTATTTCAGCGTGAAAGCACTACGAGGATAAACTGAAGGTTAAAGACATAATTCAAGCCATCGACTAAAACAAAGGGCATATTAGGAAATTCAAACAATTTATTCCATCAACTATTCGAACTGTACAGCATTTGGAGACATAACAGAACAGAATACAAGACAAATAATATGTTAAGGAGGGCGTATAATTTCCCTAATAGTTTGATCAACAAGAAGACCTTATATCTTAGCATGCACACCTAGCATGCTCTAACCATTTTCAGTTTAACAACTCTTCTGGTTGGTAGCAGAGGACATGGAAATACAGGGTGTTCATCCCCATATTTCTTCTGTTTAAAGTTCCACACCACCCCTCTAGATTATACATGACAGCAAAAGAAATTTGCATGACAGAAAATTGTCTACTCACTGAAACACCCTTTTGGATCTGAACTTCCGAGCCTAGTTCCCTGCATGTATATTTAAATCACAAGAAAACATGCGTATAATTAGATGAATTTGAGAGAGAGAGAGAGAGAGAGAGAGAGAGAGAGAGAGAGAGCAGAAGATATGGCTCAAGTAAAACTATGGATGACACTAAATAATTTGCAGAGCAAACCACGCCATGGAGGCAGTGTAACATGCATCTTGATAACGTCTAAAGGATTAAATACACCCATTTTCCAAAACTATATTATATTGATGGACCAATCAACCCATCTGTGTAATCTTGAGCCAGCAATATGCTAACACGTGCCCATTATCAAGGAAAAAATAAGGAGGGGGGTGACTACAAGATTTTAAGATCTTTTTCTTTTAGAAGTAATCAAAGATTTAATTAAAAACCACAAAAGGAGAAAATACTTTAAGATATCTGCACTGCCATACACTTAAACCTACCATTAAGGCCATTGTGATGCATTCAATACCCGTAAACCATCTTGCATGCAGTGTTTACTCACAACCAATCAAAGTAACTTGGCAGTTCAAGAACATCGTACACTATAAGTCCTCAATAAGTCCTTCTAGTTCTTATGTAACACAGTTTCAATCAACCATTGAGAGGGGTAGAACTACAAGGACTCAATCCAGTTCCTCGGCCTTTTTCATCAGGAAATTGTGTGGAGTTTCCTATAGAACTATGTTTGTAATTTGTTTTTATGGGCAACTATGTTTGCAATTATTTAATCCATATGTTCCTATCGTTTCAAGGAAAATTATTTAATATATAAAGCTAATTGAGGGTACATTATTAACCTACCCAAAAAAATGAAAGGAAAAGAGGGTCTGTGATAAGTTTTATGTTAAATAATCTGTGATTCTGTATGAACCCAGAAAGCCAAAAGGAAAATTAGTATTAGCATACAAATCAATATGAGAAAGCCACTGTACGATATTACTTGATGACTGAGGAAGGAGGAGATGATGGGGCACAAATGTGATCCTTCTATGTCTTAGAGATTAAAATCTTAAAAGTCCCATAAAAACAATTTACATTCAATCATTTTTCTTTCCAGCTATATTTGTCTAAATAGTTATCTTATCTTGTAGTTTTAGTTATTGAAAATGGATAAAATACAAAAATAAATTCCCAAACATTTGTTCGAAAACAAAAACATGGAAAAACAATATAACATTCCCGAAAGTGTTCTATTATAATGTTGGGGCCTAAGTGCTTTCAGTATCAAATTTGATGATCTTGAAAAGGATACTCCTGAATTAATTCCATTTTCCATAGTAGCTTCCAACTAAGAAGATTGTGGAATCCTATAAAGCAACTTTGTCACAAATAATGATTATTCACGAAAAAGCTACAATCTCTGCTTACTAATGAGAAAAGTTCATAAGCGGACGTTCGGAAAAGAATGTAATACTAACCATAACGTGAGGGGGGAGAGAGAGATTATCCACGGAAAGGTTGACACTTTTACATTATTAGTAAACATAGATGTCATTAAATTGTTTTGAGTGGATAAATTCCAAAAAGCAACATCATAAAAGAATTATGGTTAGAGAGAGGCTGAGAGATTACTCCACTTAAGCATAATTATTAAATAATCAATTCGTTTCACTATAAAGTTGCATATAAACTTAAAGGCGATCTACAGTAAAATACGGCGCAGCAAGTATGTCATACGGTTTGACTAATTAAAACAGAGAGAGAACGAGTAATAACAGGAACACCTGGCCACCAGATAAAAGCAAGACGGCCAATTTTCCGTCCGAGATGGCCTTCAAACCCATCTTCCACCATCGCTCTCTTTGTTCAAGTGTTCGTTCCTCCACCGTCGAGACACTGCTCTCCGGCACGGGCTCTATCGCCGCTGCTGGTAGCCCTAAAACCTCAAATAAAAGCATGTAATTCACATATCAAAGGTATCGGAATAGCACTATAAGTGCATACCAACGCATGCATTTATATACGTATTACAACTATATCTAAAGAGAGATGAGAGAGATTCTAACCTTGAGATTGAACCGAACATCTAATGATCCGATCGATCCTTGGAAGATCCAAATTCTGAAGAAAGCATCCTCAATTATAACAAATTCATATCTCAAAGGCACTGTTAAAAAAATTATTTTTTAATCACAAAGTAAATTAACTTGTGACAAAAAAACAGCGATTCAGTTAATTCGCGGGGGATGACAAAGATTCGATCACAAATCAATAGAATTCACCAAAAACTCATCACTAAGCGCCTGTTTGGAAATTCAGAAAATATAGACAGACAAAAATAAACGACGGGTTCCGAATCACGAATGTCCCGTTGTTTGGCGCCAGAGAAGCAAAATCTCGACGCCGCCGTTAAGCTCGATTGTTCTAAGACGTTAAATTCTTTACGTTGGTTCGTCATCCTTGTCATGAACCAAACATGAAAGGGCAGCAGAACAGAGAAGATAGCACAAACAAAACAACGAAGAGAGAGTGAGAGATCCAGAGGAGGAGGATGAAATGACCTCGATTTCCTTGACGAGAAGGTCGCGTTCCTCGGGGGAGAGCTCGTCCCAGAGGGCAAAAGCGTCCTCCTGGCCATAGTCCTTGAGCCTCTCCAGCAGAGCCTGCGGCGGCGACGTTGCGTAGTTGTTGCTCTCAATCCCCACCACACCCTGTGGTTCCCTCATTCTCTGTCTCTCGGTGAAGCCTACAGATCTCTCCCTCCCTCCCTCTCTCTTCTCTCTGAGTCTCACACTTTTGCTTTGATTGCTTGCTTCGATTTGAATTGCTGTGGACGGTGGTTGAGAGAGAGAGTGCTTATAGAGAGCGAGAGCCAGAGAGGAACTGTGGCGAGGAAGACAAGAATCAATCAGTGCGTGTAACCACCTACAGTCACGCTTCAAATCACGGAAATGGCCTCCGTTTGGTTTTTTAATTACTAGATCTTGCCACTTCCAAGTCCCTTCCTTGTTCCGATTCGCGAAGCCTTCCCTGTTTCTACAACTTTCTTCCATACATCAAGCCCCCCAAAAAAAATGTAGCACGTAATCCTTTTTTTTCTTTCAAAAAATTCTACCAGCTCTACATCACATAACATATTTATTGAAGAAATAAAATAAAATAATCTTTATCGGTACGTAATATAAAACTGCTGAATAGAATAATTATTTTCTTTCAAACCTTTCTGAAATATTATAATTAAATGTAATTCATTAATCTTTTATCATTTTGTTATAAGATGTATAAATTTAGCACAACTTTTTTTAAAAAAATATAAGATTCATTATTAAACAGATAATTTTTTCATATAAATATCATTTTTTTTAAGAGTGTGTAAAATTTGCGCAACTTAATATTGTAAATATAATTTTTCTATATCTTATATATTTATTAAAATAATTAATTATATTTAATTAACTGTTTAACTTCTTTAAAAAAATTTCTATATTAATTTAAATAGTTGATCTTGTTAATAATAATTTAATTGATAGACTTCTCCACTCAGTTTGAGAAATAGATTCTTACAATAAACGATCTAAATTTTCACCAAATCATCTGCAATCTATTATAAGTACTGTAGTTAGTATGTCCAGCTCAAAACAGATACTGAACATGTTTTATTTGTTGAATAATGGTAATTTGTAGAATAAAAGGAAATGAGATCACACAATATGGCTTAGTTTCGAATTAGAATATTATAATATAAAAATAAATTCTCCCACCCAACATCTAGCTTGCACCCTAAAAAAAGCCTCCCCCAAAGCTCCCTCTGCACTCTACTGGAGAGTGGCCAGAGAGCCACTTGATCGAACGACCAGAGCTTCGACTCCTCCCTTTTTCCGATCTTGAATAGTAGAGTGAATATATAAAGTGTTTATAAATAATAATAAAAAATGTCGTCAAATTTATTTTTTGCGAATTAAAAGTATGAGCCATTATTAGTCAATATCTTGGTCTACTAACAGTACTCTAACATCTACTTTCTACGTGATCCCTTTAAAATAGGCATGATCATGATCATGAGGATGGTTTCATGATGGCGCAGCTTTTTATATTATCAATGACAAGTACTTCTTTTTATTAGAAACCTTCTATCGTGTTCGTGGATATAATTGCTGTGTGATTTGTCCACAGTCGTTAATTGGATATACACATATAATTAAGGAAATAAATTAATAATTAGAGAAACCAATAAAAACATGCATGCAGCTAGCGTACGGTAAAAAAGATTTAATTATACAATAATAATATATAATATAAACCCAATATTAATGATCAGGGACATGCACTTTAAAACAAAAGAAATAATTAATTTATATTCATCTCAATTTTGCACGGGAAGATAAAATTATATATATATATATAAATATATTCAGAAATCAAATCATGCAAAATTATATTAAGATGATGATCATGATGTATACGTATTCCTTGGATTTGATATAAAACGTACACTTTATTCTTTTGTTTTTTGCATTAATGTTCTTTTCCTTTGATGCAAGTAGGCTTTTCGATTGATCCCTTTCATTCTTTAAATTCTTTCGATGGTCCCTTTCTTAAGCATCGCATCGCTATAAATCAGTTCATCTGGACGTTGAGATGTAGTTATCAGACCGCACGAACGAAGTCATTGGTGATCATCCTTTTGTTTTCTTCCAATATTAATTAATATTGCTTTATGGGAAAGTTAAAGTTTGGTGGTCATAATTACAAGTAAGTAGTACTCGAAACAACACGTTGGCCAAGTAATTAATAATTGGGGTTGGACCTGAGTTAATGTCTTCATCTTTTGGCAACTTGCATGCATGGCATGGCATGGCATGGAATGGCCGGAGTACAATATACTCATAATTTGTTTTGTGGGGATCGATGTAGCTAGCTAGCGAGCATATAGACGATGATCGAATAAATACACAAGCACCTTTATAAAATGAGTAGTGAATATTAATTGAATAAATTAAACATGGACAGCTTGTTCGTCGGATAAGGGTCCATAATGCATGCCTCCAACCTAGCAATTTTTGTATTCATGAGATATAGATCCAAATTAATGCCTAGGTAGAAGATCTCGATCGATGGGCCCCTATATATATACGTAACATCTATCAATAGTACCTACTAATCAATTAGCAGGACCAAGTACTCATATATATTTATATATGATTATATTCATCACCTAATCATACTTAATTAATTAATTAACATTGTAATTAGTTTAAACCTGATTAAGTATGAGCTGTATTAAATTGTAACCACCATAACTACTATGTGTGACATTATATTTTGGAACTTCGTAAATTAATAATAATATTGATGATCACCATGGCAAATTGTTACATGAAGATCAACAGCTAGCTATTTATAATAACGTATGAACTTATACATGCACACACATACATATATATACATGCTTGTGTTGGGAGTAAAGATGAGAATAGAGACAGTGCGTGGGCATATTCTTTCCCCTGCGTGCAACTGAAGCAGCTTAAATGTGAAGATATAATTAATATGACAATCGACCTAAAAGAGAGATCAGATATTGAAGGCCATTAAAATGCAGCTTTCAAGTCCATTACTGAGGTTTAAAGCACTCATCCGTACGTCCATCCACCCTCCATATATATATATATATATATATATATATATATATATTATATAATCCTTCTAAAAGGGAGTAAATCCCGAAGTAATTAAATAAAGAAAAATATTTTAATTACAAAGAGATTACATAAAAATATAAGTGTAATCTTATAAATTAATGTAATTTTATGTGATTCATCATATTATTTTTATTATAAAATAAAATCTAACGAATCAAGTGAAATCTTATTAATTTCTTAGATTATTTTTATGTAATATTTTTGCGGCTGCAATAACATAAATGAGTTTGGAGTAGCTAGCGAAGATATTGGGATTTGATAAATATTTCATTATTGGTCAGCTGATCTAATTTCTTTCATTGAAAAGTACTATATAATATTTAGACATTAATTATATACATGTCTGCTAATTATATGTTGTTAAACTAATTAACGAACTTGTAATTCCCACAATAATCACATGATCAGTAAAAGATCGAAAGGGAATTTTATTCAATAATCTATATATATATATATATATGTGTGTGTGTGTGTGGAGATCATGACAGCGGAAACATATACATGCAACCCTATACAAAGAAGGTGATCATGGGTGATCACTATATATTGAGAATCATAAATTAATCTTAAAATAATAATTTAACCTTATTTATAACATATATATATATATATATATATATATATATGTAACATATATATATATATATATATATATAATTGGTTAATTAAAAAGAATATATATTCTAAGCACTAAAGAATGGGTAAATCTCATATCTAATACTACAGCTTCCACCAGCTACCCTCCCTCCTTCTTTGCCATCGCAGCAACTAGGAAGTTCACCAATCGCATCCTGAAGACACTTGAAACAATTCATGCTCGAAAGGTCTCTTGTGCACTGCGCATATCCGTAGAGTTTCGTCCATTCTCCGAGCTCTACCTCTCCAACTGCATACATTTTGGGAACCACAGACGCCTCCTTGGCTAGTTGGCTCAACAAATCCCTGGCTTTCTGGTTGAATACTTCAGGCTCACTGACATTTCTCACATTCAGCAAAAAGAACCCGCTTTCATTATCGATTTGGCCGAAGAAATCTTTGTTCGAGTACTTCAAAAGACAATTATCGTACCAGATAATTGCACCTTCATTATACGGGCAGCGTTTGTGGATTTCGTTGCTGGCCTCGTTCACACAAGTTTTGCATTCCGTGGAATTAACATCACGGTCATCACCTCGACAGAGAGCGAGACCGTGAGTTTGGTATTGATCCAACTTTCCAACTGAACCAAGGCCAAAACCATGGGGAGGGGTTTTGTAGTGCAGATAACTCAAGAGCTTTTTGAGGTTTGATTCATAAGGGCCATTGCTTGTGAAATTCTGAGAGCTGGAACAGACATGGTAGAGAGGGCTGGCTCCGAATATGGTTTGGAGGAGAAGAGCAAAAGTGAGCAGGTAGATAGAGGAGGTGAACTGTGAGGAAGACATTTTTATCTTTTTGGAAGGAAGTTAAACACAGAGATAGGTAAGTCGATCGATCGATGATATGGATTTTAAGTTTCGTCATATATTTATTGCAATCTCAGCATGAATATCTCCTCCGTGGAAAAGTTAAAAGGCCGGGAGCTGACTTTCCTCTTCTGAAGAAGTGTTCCAGTTCATCACCAGAATATGTCGAAGGTACTGCATGGGCTGCTTCTTGGGGATTCAGTCAAAAATGGGTATTCTGAAGCAGCACTTCATCAACCTGCATGCCTAGCATTGGATTCTAATATAATATATATACAAGATTAAGAATCGCTAGAAAAATTAAACGAGAGTTTTATAACATAAATTACGTGTGAGATTAATACATGCATATATATATATATATATATATATAATTTCTTGAACGAGTAAGAAGAGTAGTACTTTTGATCATTTCAAGGCAGAACTGATGCACGGTCCATGTTGTTGGCCGAGCACCGTGAAAAGTTCAAGAAAATCAAGTTGTTTTGCGGAAAGAGATCGAAAGAAGCATAAGGTACGTTGTATAAGTACAAAATATATAAGTTTGCCATTATTTAGAACTTAGTGAATTCTTCTCTCTCTTTTTCGTTAGTGGAAAGAGAGGTGAAGTGGGGTGGCACTTCACCCCAGGACGATTCTAATGGTTTGTGACAAAGTGGGGGGTACGGTGGTAAAGGTGGAGTACGGTGGCATACGGGTAGTGGAAGGTGGTCCTTTCGGTAGTGCAGGGTGGCAGAAAGAGCTGGAAAATCTGCGTCAGCTCTTGGTGGCTGAGAGAGGTTGTTTGTGGTGCGTTCGTGTGGAGGATACAAGAGGAAATAGAGAATGGAGACGATGGAAAACCTAGAGGAACAATGGGATAAGCTTAGGCTAACTGATGAAGAAAAAAGGGATGTTGAGCTAGATGAAGACTTACCTGAGGAAATCAGAAACAAAGAAGAATGCAGTCTAGTTGGCAAGTTGTGGATGGAAAGGAAGATTAGTGCTGGTGTATTGGAATCCATGATGGCTAAAGTGTGGAAAATCAGTAGGGCAGCGAAGTTTCTGGAGGTAGGAAAGAATGTATTTGTCATAACATGGCTTCCCCTTCATGTTTCTAAAGGGGAAGCCATGGCTGTTCGATAACCAGTTAATGGTACTAAAGATGTTTGATGGTTTCACGCCTCCAATGAAGATAAGTTTTGATCGTGAAGAGCTGTGGGTACACATGTACAATCTGCCTTTAGCTGTCATGACCAAACGGAGAGGAGAAAAGCTGGGAAACACAGTGGGATTGTGAAGGATATAGATGTGAAGGAAGATGGAAGTGGCTGGGGCAAATATTTACGGGTACTGATAGAGATGGATCTGACCAAGCCCTTGGCAAGGGGAAGAACCATTTCAGTTCAGGGTAACAGACTGTGGATACCATTCAAGTATGAAAAACTACTATTCCTTTGTTTTTCATGTGGTAGAATCATACACGACCTAAAAGAATGCAGTGAGAAAAAATTCATGAAGGGAGAGAGGCATGATAAGGAGGAACAGTTTGGATCTTGGCTGAGAGTAGCCTTAGTAGGGAGGAGGTAGCACAGTTATGAATATGGTGGAGTTGATAGAAGTATGGGATCGTGGAGGGTGGAGGAAGAGGTAGATGTGGTGTCGAGCTCTAATGGAAGGATGAGGGATATGAGTGTGGAAAAGAGGTTGATGCAAGCGAAGGGGAATGTCACAGAAGGGGCTGAAAACAACATGAAGAAAGACAATGTGAAGCCAAGGGATGATAGTGGTCTAAAGGCCATTAATGGGGAGGTGAGGTCTGTGGAGATTGTATTGGAGACACAAGGTACTGAGTTAGGGTCAAAAGAAAGTATGAGAGAGGAGGAGATTGTGGAGGAGACTCAGATTAAGAAGACTGCAGCTAAAGAGAAAGTGAGGGGGGAGGAGGAAGAGGTTCTGAAGGTTCTATTCACAAAAAAGAAAACCTGGAAAAGGAAGGCTCGGGAGGTGGGCATCAGGAGTGATGGTTCGAGCTTGGCTATAGCATCTAAAAGACCTTGTGAGGGAGAGCTGTGTGAATCAGAGGAAGACAAGGGGACAAAGAAGAAAAAAATTGTAAGGGAAGGGGAGGGAGAGTCACAAGAAGGATTGGCGGAGGTTGTTAAACAGCCCCGCCATGCATTATGAAAATACTAAGCTGGAACTGCCGAGGGCTTGGCAACCCTCGGACAGTTCAAGACCTCTGCTGTTTGGTGGAGGATAAGTTGCCAAGTGTAGTTTTTGTGATGGAATCAAGGCTGAGAACTAATAGGTGGGATGGCATAAGAAGAAGATTAAGAATGGCAGGCTGCTTTGGGGTGGAACTAAATGGTAGAGGAGGTGGTTTAGTAGTGTTCTGGAAAGAAGAAGGAATGGTGGAGTTATTAAACTTCACACAAAGACACATAAGTGTGTGGGTGTGTGAAAATAGTGGGGAGGAAAAATGGCTTTTCACAGGTTTTTATGGGCAGCCCGAGACTAGTAAGAGGCAAGAGGCTTGGACTCTGTTAACTTCTTTCAAACCAGTTTGTAATAAGGGTTGGTGTGTCATGGGTGATTTTAATGAAATTCTGACTAGTGATGAGAAAGAAGGGGGCAGACCTAGGGGAAATTATTTAATGAATAACTTCAGACATGCTTTAGAGGATGGAGGGTTATCTGATTTAGGGTGGAAATGGGACAAATTTACTTGGAGTAACAGGCACGAGGATGACACTTTCACAAAAGAAAGATTGGATAGAGTGGTTGCTAATAAAGTTTGGATCGAGTCACATAATGAGATTTCTGTGGAGACTCTAGTTGCAAGAAGTTCAGATCATAGACCTGTCCTTCTAAGCTTCTCAAGAACAGATGGAAATGAGAACTTTGGAGGCAGAATCTTCAGATATGAAGCTTGGTGGGCTACTGAACAAGGCTGTGAAAAAGTGGTAAGGGAGGGCTGGGAGGATGCAGTCTCTGGAAGAGAACCTTTTGACAAACTGAAGAGAGCAATAGAGGGATGTACAGGATCCTTAAATAGATGGAGTAGAGGTTTAAAGAGGAATAAAGTGAAAGAGATTACTGACAAAATTGAGGTTTTAAAGATCCTGCAGGAGAATGAGGGGAGTCACAATATTTCTGAGATAAGGATACTACAAAAAGAGCTTGAAGGTTTGCTTGAACAGGAGGACTTGAGGTGGAGGCAAAGGGCTAAAAGGCATTGGTACAAGCATGGAGATAGAAACACAAAATTTTTTCATGCTTGTGCCAATGAGAGGAGAAGAAAAAACAGGATAGACCAGATTTTTACTGAGCAAGGAGGCAAACAGACTGGCAGGAAGAATATAGAAGATGCTTTTCATGGATATTTTGAGAAGCTGTTCTCTTCATCAGAGCCTTCTCAAGAAATGTTAAACAAGTGTCTTATGACATTGCAGCCACGAGTGACCGAGGTGATGAATGAAGGTTTATCCAAAGAATTTTGTAGAGCTGAAATCGAAGTGGCTATCAAACAAATGGCCCCTCTAAAATCCCCTGGACCTGATGGTTTAGGGGCATGTTTCTACTAGAACCATTGGAACATTGTGGGTGATAGGGTGTGTGAAGCAGCCTTGAAGTTTTTAAATGGAGGAAGAATGGATAGAATGACCAACTATACTCATATAGCCCTTATCCCCAAGGTTAAACATCCAGCTATGGTTAGTGATTACAGACCTATCAGTCTCTGTAATGTTGTTTATAAAATTATCTCTAAAGCTTTGGCAAACAGATTCAAGAAGGTGTTAGATGAGGTCATTTCCCCATCACAGAGTGCTTTTATCTCGGGAAGGCAGATTGCTGATAACATTATGGTGGCCTTCAAGGCCCTTCACACTATGAAGACTAGATTGAAAGGAAAGGTGGGGTCAATGGCCATCAAACTAGACATGTCCAAAGCATATGACAGGATTGAATGGTGTTATCTAGAGGCAGCTATGAGACAGTTTGGGTTCTGTGATAAATGGATAAACCTTATTATGGAGTGTATGTCAACTGTGAGTTATTCAGTGCTTATTAATGGCAAACCAGGAAGGAGATTTGTTCCAAAGAGAGGATTGAGACAAGGGGATCCCATCTCCCCTTATCTGTTTTTGATATGTGCAGAAGGATTAAGTTCTCTGCTTAATTTTTCTGAAGCTAGTGGTTTTACAAGAGGTGTGAGTATGGTCAGGGGAGGAACAAGGATTAATTATCTGTTGTTTGCAGATGATTGTGTCTTATTTGGTAGGGCAAAACTTGAGGAATGGCAAAAAATTATGGAATTGCTCAAGGTTTATGAGAATGCCTCGGGTCAATTTCTAAATAAGGAAAAAACTGCTGTTTTCTTTAGCTCAAATACAAGGGTCGAGGATAGTGATTTAATCTTGAAGGAGGGGGGATCTGTGGTCTGTGGTTGCTATGAAAAGTACCTTGGCCTTCCTACTTTGGCTGGAAGATCCAAATATAATTCTTTTAAGGGTATAAAAGACAGAATTTGGCAGAAAATCAACTGTTGGAGGAATAAGTATTTATCATCAGCTGGCAGAGAAGTACTGATTAAGGCTGTGCTGCAAGCAGTCCCTACCTACACGATGAGTGTTTTTAAATTGCCTAAGAACCTTTGCAAGGAGATCAATGGGATGTTTTCTAGATTCTGGTGGGGCAGCTCAAAGGGAGAGAGGAAGATTCAATGGCAAAGTTGGAAAAATATGGGGATTCAGAAATCAAAAGGAGGCATGGGTTTTCGAGACATTGATTGTTTTAATTCAGCTCTATTGGCCAAACAAGCTTGGAGGTTTTTACAATTCCCTAATTCTTTAGCTACTACTGTATTCAGAGAGAAATATTTCAAAGCTAAACATTTGCTTAATGCAAGGTTGGGTAATCATCCTTCTCTTATTTGGAGGAGTATTTGGGGTTCATTGAATTTGTTGAAGGAGGGGCTGAGGTGGAGAGTGGGGAATGGGAAAAGTATTAAGGTGTGGGGAGACAAGTGGCTTAACTCACCATCATCCTTTTGTGTTCAATCACCTGTGAAACTTCTAGACAGCAATGCAAGGGTATGTGAGTTATTGAAAAGTGATGGGACAGGGTGGGATGAGGACCTGGTGAGGGAAGTATTCAAAGAGGAGGAAGCAGAGAGAATTTGCAGTATTTCTCTGAGTAAGTTGGGTTCAGACGACAGGTTGATCTGGTGGCCAATCAAGAATGGATCTTTTACTGTGAGGAGTGCTTATTATGTGGAGCAAGGAAGGAAAAGATCCATGAAGGGGGACACCTCAAGAGAAAGTGAAGAGGATTTGTCGTGGAAGAGCCTATGGAGATTGAAGATAACAGGAGGAACCAAAGCATTTCTTTGGAAACTGGGTAATGACATCCTTGCCACAAGAAAGAACTTGTGGAGAAGAAAATTGGTGGATAATGCAGCCTGTCCAGTTTGTGGTCAGGAAGAAGAGACAGCTATGCATGTGGTATGGCAATGTCCAGCAGCTCAGGATGTATAGGCTGTGTCTTTTAGAGCTGCACAGAAATGGTCCAGTGCAGAAGATCATTTTCTTCTGCTGTGGGGCAAGTTCAGGGATAGACTTACAGAGGAGGAGCTAGAGCTTGCTGCAATTCTAATGCGTATGCTATGGTTAAGAAGGAACTCATTCATTTTTGAAGATAGATTTAAGGATCCTTAGAGCTTGGTTAGATCAGCCAAGGCAACTTTGGATAATTTTCGTGAAGCTCAAGGGGTTGTTAAGGAACATGAAAGTTCAGTGATAGCAGCAGCGACAGAATGAGGTGACAGAACTAAGAAGGAATGGATAAAACCAGCTCAAGGAGTCATTAAGGTAAATTGGGATGCTGCTCTTACTAAAGACAGGTTGGGATTAGGCATTGTATTGAGGGATGATAAAGGAGATATTATGGCGTGTGCTTGCTTCAACAAAAACCCAGTACAAGATTTAATGGAGGCTGAAACTTTAGCACTATGGTCTGCAGTGGATTTGTGCAATTCATTGGGGTTCAACAGAGTAATCCTAGAAGGAGATGCTGAACAGGTGGTGAAAGCAGTACTTTGTGAGGAGGAGAATCTGTCATTAATTGGGCATATTATAGAAGATGTTAAGGCAGTTTTGAAGACAATAAGAGCTTGGAGTGTACAACACATACGAAGAGAAGGGAATGAGGTGGCTCATTTGTTAGCAAAGAATTCCTTCAAGTTTGAGCAAGACAAGATATGGATAGAGGATTGTCCAGAATTTATAGATTTCCAAGTTTTTAAAGATGCAAATTGTATTGATACAAGTTATGTTAATTGATATATAAGAGGTTTTGTTTCAAAAAAAAAAAAAGTACTAAATATATATATATATATATATATATATATATATATGTTGGCTTGGTAAATGCTTATGGAAATCATTTAGACCTTTCTTTAGGATTAATAGTACTTTGGGCTTGTAGGAACTTTCCCGTCATTCACCTTATTTCGTGGGCTTATTTTCCGGACCCTAGGGATCACTAATTTTTACCTTCCGTTTTTTTCAGAGTCTCTGATTTTTATTAATAACTTTATATTTTATCGAAGAATACTTTTTACAAGTAAAAGAAATGACTTAATTCTACTTTAATGGGTTTAATTTTGTAGGCCTATCATCACCGGCCACCTTGCTATCTACATATTATGTAGAATTTGGGGATTAAAATAAGCCTATAAAATGAAGATGGGTCTGTTCTTGAATTTGAGGATGATTATAGATATGAGGTTTAGATCGCAGAGAGATTTTGTAAATTGACGTTTAGAAAGTAGATTTTTTTTAGTCGGATCATACAGGTTCAACCTGATTTTATTTTGTTCGGGTTAGGTCGAGTCGGTTTGGCACCATAAACAAAATCAGTTAAGTCGGTTCGAGCACAAACTCGATTGTATTAGGCCGGGTTGCAGGCCTACTACATAATTCATTAGTAGTAGTTAGTAACACTACCATTGGGACCTTAATATGGGCTGGTTTGGACACTTTAGCCCTATCTTAGAATTAATAATTATGTAAATAGTAGTGAAATAGTCTATTCTGTTAATAGTAATAAAATTGTCTATTCATAAATGGTTTGAGTTTAATTAATATTTTATTTTGTTTTAGCAAATGAGAGAAAAAATTAAATAAAATTATTATAAAATTATTTGTTTTAATATTATTTTTGTTTTAAAATTTGAAAAGATTGTATTGATTTCTGTATTTTGTTTTAAAATTTGTAAAAATTATAATGATTAGGTAACTTTAGATGAAAAAATTGAAATTAAAAAATATAATTGTGGGTTTTAGTGTTGTTTAAAAATAAAATAGTAAAACATTTTAAAAATTTATCATCCCGGCCATCTCATTACCAAAACAAGGCGTTGGAACATCACTCGACTCAACATATGTGGGCCTTAACCTCTTTTACAGTACTACTCTATCTTAAGAGACCTCTTATGCCCGAGAGTACTTGTACGTCCGTCATAGTACTAAGATATATATAGTACTACTACTTCTGATACAGAACGGAAGCTTAGTCCCAGGCCACACTAATATTTAAGCAAGAAAAAACTCATTTTCAAGAGAACTAGTATTTGTTTAATTTCACATGGTCTCATTGCTGTTAGCTTTAAACGCGCAGGGAGACATGATAACACTTCAAATATAATTGGATGAAAAATTCTTTTCATTAGTAATTATTCACTATCCAACGCTCTACGTCCTATAAAATATACACAATTTATGAAAAAATTATAAGTATGAAATGTGAGAATAAATATATAGTGACTGATGCATAACATTCTTCATGCCCATTAATAAAGCTTAATTAATTTTCCCTAAATTGGTACGAAGGATATCTAAAGGCAGCAATAATTATTTGTCATAAAGCCTTAATTCTTAGTATGTCGATAAAATAATTTTGAACGTAACCCCGGCCAGTACATAGGCGTACAATCACATTAATGAACAAAAGAACTAAATTTTATTCAATAATCTATGAATTAGATAGGCAAAATATGATGATATTATATATATAGTATAAATAGTATATATATACACACACATGCAAGAAACAGAAGGGAGAAAAAGAAATATGTAAAATAATTCTTGATATAATTCTGTTAATGTTATAGTAGTTTACACAGTATGAGTATGGGCCGGGTTTATATGGGTAGTGATAGTCTTACTATCCTATTACTACCTATCTACTATCCAAGTTCATTCTAAGTTTTTTTTTTTTTATCATTTTCTTTTAAGTATTTTTTTAACATCCTTAATTATTAAGAAAAAATTAAAAAAATATTTAACTTTACTAATACTCACTTCCTTAATCATTAAGTAAAATAAAAAATTAAAAAAAAATCAAATACAAATTGGGTAGTAAATAGGTAGTAGTAGGGTAGTAACCCTATCATTATTCGGTTTTATATACACATTGAGGTACTATCTGATTAGTTGAAAATATAAGTGAAAATATGATTGGTAATTCTAACACTGCCCCTCAAGATGGATTTTGTATATTCAACACACCCATCTTGGAAAAAAGTGATATGAATTGTGTACAAGGAAGAGCTTTAGTTAATATGCTAGCTGATTTACAGAAGAAGCATGCAGTGTTTTAACTACTCCAGAAAGTATTTTGTCTTGAATTAGGTGGCAATCGATTTTTATATGATTTGTTCTTTAATAGAATACAGGATTTGCTGCAATGTGTAATGTAGCTTGATTGTCACAGAACAAAAGGGTTGGCTGATTGTATTGGATGTCAAAATATTTAAGGAGAGAAATAAGCCATGTAATCTCACATAAAGTGGAAGCTAAAGCCCTGTATTCTGCTTCAGTTGAAGAGCGAGATATAGTAGTCTTTTTTTTTTTTTGACTTCCAAGAGATGATGAAATCCCCAAGAAATACACAAAATCCTGTGATTGACCTTCGAGTATTCACTCATGATGCCCAATCTGAATCACTAAATGCCTTAAGATGACAACTGGATGAAGCTGATAGAAAAATGCCTTGTCTTGGAGTTGATTTCAAATACCTTAAGACTTGTTGAACAATTGTCATATGAGATTGTGAAGGCTTGTCTATAAGCTGACTTAGGACTTGTACTGAATATGCTAGACTAGGTCTGGTAATGGTGAGGTAAAGGAGATGACCAACTAGTCTCCTATAAGCAGTAGGATCATCTAATAGCTCAATATCTATCTTACTAAGCTTCAGATTAGGATCCATGTGAAAATTAATGGCTTTTGGTCCCAATAGACTAGTGTCATTCAAAATGTCCAAATCATAGTGTCTCTGGCATAAGAAAGTACCTTTGGCAGATCTTGCAACTTCAAAACCAAAGAAATATTTAAGCAAACCAAGATCTTGTATTGAATTTGTCACTCAAGAATTTCTTAAAATCTGTTACAGCCTGCAGGTTATTGCTAGCAACAATTATGTTATCCACATACTTTAAAACAAACAAGATAAAATATGAACAATGCTTGATGAAGAGTGGATAATCAGACTTGGACTGAATGAACCCATCAATAATCATAAAACTTGATAGCTTGGAATACCATTGTTATTATGCTTGTTTTAATCCATAGAGGGACTTTAGCAATCTACATACACGTTGCTTCCCCTTGCTAGCAAAACCAGGAGGCAAGGACATATACACTCCTTCTTCTAATTCACCATGCAAAAATGTATTATTGACATCAAGTTGATAAAGATGCCAATAATGTATAGATGTTAAAGCAAGTAACAATTTGATAGTTGTGAGTTTGGTCACAGGAGAAAATGTATCCATGTAATCCAGACCCTTTTATTGAGTGTAGCCCTTGGCCATTAACCTTGCTTTATACCTCTCTATGGTTCTATCAGAATTGTATTTCAGTTTGTACACGCACTTGCACCCAATAAGCCTCTTATCAGCAATCAAATCAGCAAGTAACAAAGTTTTATTAGATTTAAGAGTTGCAATCTCATTTGCCATAGCTTCACGCCAATGAAAAAATTTGACAGCTTCATGATAGTATTTAGGATCAAAAGTGGAAGAAACACCCAGAGAAAAGTTTCTATGAGGAGCAAATAAGTTGTCATAGGAAAGGAATTGATGAATATAGTGCAGATTACCTGTGCGAACATAATCAATAATGACTAGCATGTAGTAGATGAAGCTAATTGACAATGATGGGACTGTAAGTACTAAGGAGAATGTCTAATTCTAGTAGATCTTCTCGGAGCAATGGGAGAAGGATTTGCAATAGTATTGGTGTTACTTTCTGAGGCAATGAGATTATGTTCAACAAACTCATTTAGAATGGAAGTAGGGAGAACCAAGAAAGCATCATTAGTAGATGTGATGAATTCAAACGAATTGGATTTGTAGAGAAATACATCTTCATAAAATATGACATCACTAGAAATAAAGAATTGGATCTTGCAATATTATTTGGGCACGTACATTGTTGAAAGATTCATTAAGCCCCATCAAGAATTTCATAACATATTCTTGTTGATGAGCCACTGCAACATTCCTGGTTGCACCACAAGGTCAACCACAAGTGTGGATTTGAGAAGACTGGTAAATGCTTAATTCATCCTACAAACCCTTGAGTCAAGTGTAGTAAGCACTTACATATTGTTGATCTTGAACTAACTTAGCAATTTCTTATTTCATCTGACAAATGCGAGGCCATTGTAGGTTTGCGAAAACCTGTCTTTCAAGTCATCCCATATTGTTAGGGGTGGGCAGCGGGGCCCTGCACCCCACTGCACTGCCTTGTTCGCCCTGCCCCAGCCCATGCTGGGCGGGGGCTCCAAGCCGAGCCGCCTAGGCGGGGTGTGGGTGGCCCCTCTTGCACCCTTGAAAAGGAACGGGGGCGAGGGGCGGAGGGGGCTAGGCCTTGCTCCGGGTTTCCCCCGCCCCGTATGATATATATATAAATAAATATTTAAAAAAAAAAAGAAACTCCATATTAGTGAAACGGCGCCGTTTTGTCCAAAACCCTTTAATTGGGGTTCAATTCGGATTGAACCCCTAAATCAATTTAGGGATTCAATCTGAAACCCTAATTTAGTTTAGGGGTTTCAATTGAAACCCTTTAATTGGGGTTTCAATTTTCAATTGAAATCCCTTCAATTAATTTAGGGGTTTGAATTGAACCCCTAAATTAATTGAAAGGGTTCAATCTGAAACCCCAATTTTGTTTAGGGGTTTCAATTAAAACCCCTTCAATTAATTTAGTGGTTTGAATTGAATTCTTAAATTAATTGAAGGGGTTCAATCCAAAACCCTTTTTGTTTAGGAGTTTCGGATTGAACCCTTTCAATTAATTTAGAAGTTCAATTTTCAATTGATTTAGGGGTTTCAATTGAACCCCTAAATTAATTGAAGGGGTTCAATCCGAAACCGCTTCAAAATTTTCAATTGAAATTTAGGGGTTCCAATTGAAACCCCTAAATAAATAAAATATTTTTTTAAAATTGTTTGATGTATTATTACATTTTTTTTAATGTATTGTGTTCACTTTACAATTGAAACCTTATTTAATTTTATAATTTTTATTGTGTTGAGAAATCAGGAATGTCTTCTCAAAAGGATTACAGTGATAGCTGTCCTACACCTACCAGTATCCCTACCCCTGCCCAAGAATTGGCCCCTACTGAGCCTACTCCAACCCCCATGCCCCAACCGACACAGAGCAAGAAACCTGTGTCCATAGTTTGGTCTCATTTTACCAAACTAGAGGCTGGTGACCCCAATAACCCCCAAACTAAATGTAATTACTGTGAGAAAATATATGGATGTCACTATAGGAAACATGGTACATCCCAGTTAAAGGTCCATTTAGAGAAACAATGCAAGAAGAGTTTAATATTAAGATCCTTATTGGAGAAGAATAAATTTAGACTAGATGTTGGACTAAAACAAATGGCGGATAGGAGTAGTGGGGGTCCAACGTTGAAGGGGTTTACGAAATATAATCCCGATGAGTGTAATAGAAAGATAGCTCGTATGGTGATCATAAACGAGCTACCTTTCCAGTTTGTGGAGGGGAGAGGGTTTAAGGAACTTGTTGGAGAATTGGAACCTAGATTTTTGCTTCCTTCTCGTCACACTGTGGCAAAAGATATTAAAAATATATATAAAAAAGATAAAGATGTTTTGAGGGGCCAATTGGCGGGTTTGGTAGTTTGTCTCACTACCGATACTTGGACTTCTGTCCAAAATTTCAATGATATATTTTTGACTGCCCATTTTGTTAATTCTGATTGAATTTTTGACAAAAAAATTATTAAATTTTGTCAAATAGTTGATCACAAGGGTGAGACTATTGGGAAGGCCTTGGAGGCTGCAATAAAGGAGTGGTGGTTGACACGGATTTTGATAGTTTCCGTTGATAATGTCTTGTCTAATGGTGTCGCCTTGGGATATTTGAAAACTTATCTTAGAAAGGCAAATAAAACATTCTTGGGTGGTGAATATGTGCATGTTAGATGTGCTGCACATATCTTGAATATAATTGTGACTGAGGGGTTGAAAGATGTTGATAACTCGGTTGCACGAGTTAAAATGACTGTGAAATTTGTGAAAACTTCTCCTTCTAAATTGGAGAAGTTCAAGATTGCTGCGAAAGCTGTGGGCAAAACATCGAAAAATTGTCTTTGTAATGATATTCCTACCAGATGGAACTCAACCTATTTGATGTTAGAGGTCGCCAAAGAATATAAGGTAGCCTTTCAGTTATTGGGGATGAAGACATTCAATATGTCAAATACTTTGATGAGTACGAGGGCTTTGGAAAGCCTAATGATGATGATTGAGAGATAGTTTCTACTTTTGTTGATTTTCTCGGACTTTTTCATGATGTCACATTAAAGTTATCTGGTTCTTTGTACCTTACATCCCATAAGTTTTGTCAATAAATATGTAGGGTAAAAAAAGAATTAGACGACATGTGTAGGGGTTCTAATATAAGGATGAGGGGGATGACATTGACTATGAGGGTCAAATATGACAAATAAGGATGAGGGGGATGTGGCTGTTATTCTTGATCCCTGCCTAAAAATTTCAGGCATATTATATGGTTTAGGATTTGTGCATGATTAGGCATGGACTAATCTTATTGGTGATATGGCCCGAGATACCCTAACTAAATTGTATGATGAGTTTAATGCAATTAAGGGTGGTACTACATCTACTATACCTACACCAATCCCAATACCTCCTTCAGACACCAGGCCAGCAAAGAAGCATAGATTAGCGTGGACTAAGACCATTACACATAATCCCACATTAATCCGTCAATCTACGGAAGTGGTTTCGGAGTTGGATAACTATTTGTCAGGGGATCTTATTCAAGATGATGACAATTTCGATATATTGGTATAGTGGAAGGCTGCAGCAAAGAAATATCTCATCTTTTCTAAGATAGCCCGTTGTATCGTGGCCATCCCTATTAACACTGTTGCCTCAGAGTCAGCTTTTAGTACTGAAGGGTGCATATTGGATCTTTTCCGTAGTTCATTGTCTCCTTCAACTGTGAAGACATTGATATACACACAGAGTTGGACGATGGGAAATGATATTTATGTTCCGGATGTTTTGGATTTTAAGGAAACCGACGAGGAGGAGGGTGGTGATCAATCTGGATCTGGACCACCTGGTAATTTTTATTTATATTCATTTCGATTTTATCGATATTAATTTTAGTATTTATTGTTGTAGCAATAGATGAGACTGTTTAGAGTCAGACGATGTCTACCTCTGCTGTAACATGAATATGTGCTCACTGCTCAAGCCTCAAATCTGAATTATCAAATATTCAAATTATGTATTGATGTATTAAATTGATTTGTAATGCTGATACAATGTCGCTTGGACACTTATATTTGTAATTTTGTAATTGTTTAGCCTTTTTTATTCATGTAATTTTTTTTAATATCTTATTCATTTTTTAACTTCTTTTTTTTTTCTTTTAATTTTATGGGCCCAAAATGGCCCAGAAGATGTTTCTTCTTCTGGGCCATTTTGGGCCCATTTAAGCGGTTTTTTGGTAAAAAAATGGCCCAAAAATCGCTTTTAGGCCAAAGGCCCAGAAGGGGGGTTGGCGGACTGACCCCCCCCATTCGCAACGCGTTGTTCGGGACGTGGTACCCCGCCCCCGCATGCCAGGGGCGGGGGACGGGGAGGAATTTCACTCCCTCGCCCATGTGGGGGCGCGGGGGGAGGGGGCTACCTCGCCCCATGGGTAGCAACCCTACATACTACCTCTGCTCGAGTGATGAAGACAATGCTTGACGCCAATTCTTTTGAAACAGAGTTTAACAACCAAGAAACCACTATGAATATGTGTGGTTCATTGGTTGTTAAATTTCATAATATGAATCCAGTTTTATTTTGGAATGTTGTTGGCTGGTTTACACCTCCCTTCTAAATCAATTCGTACAAAGCTGGTCCATGTAGTGTAATGGAAAAGGCCTCAACTTAAATGGTTTAAGCTAAATGTAGATAGAAGCAATAGGGGAAACCCAGATGCTGCAGGAGCGGGGGGTGTGATTCGGGATGACAAAGGCAAGATAATTTCCTTTTTTTTCCCTTTTTCTTGGCAATGGTACTAACAATTTTGCAGAGTTTTTTGCGCTTCTTCATGGGGTAAAAATGGTTTGGCGTTGTGGGATTTCAAATGTTGAGTTGGAAATGGATTCAAAGATTGTGCTATAAACTAGGTTCTTTCTTTTGAATGTCGTGTTTGGTACCTAGAAGATTATTGGGAGGAGCTCATGTCTCTTTTAAAGGAGATCACATGCACTATAAGGAATATTTATAGAGAAGAGAATGCACTTGCTGATTTGCTTGCCAAAATGGGATCGGAAGGTATTTCGCGTAGTTGGGACTCTTTGTCAAGAATTCCACTGCTGCTTAGGGGTTTATTACGTACCGACAAGCTTGGGATTTGTAACACACCTATAATAGATGTTTTGATGACTAGAAAATATAAGAGAAAGTGCCAGAAAATAGATCAAATTCGAGGTTGATCTAACCTCCAAGAGAAGAGAGAGTAATAGAAATTTGAGAATAAAATTATATTAAGCTTCTGAATGACCTTAATTCAAGTGAGTTCTCACTACTACAAATACTGACGTGCTTCTACTAACTAATGGGCCCAAGGCCAACTTACCCAAATAGTAAAATGAAATAGTTCATATAATTCTAACACTATAAATGGGCCATGGCCCACATCAACACTAACTTGTGAGTACAATAAATGGACTCCAGCAAAGACATAATTGAGCCCATCAAGCCCAAATGTCGTTGGTTTGTGCCTGTATCGAACTGTGACATACCCTTCCCCTTCAAAGCACCTTGTCCACAAGGTGCAGTTATGCCATTCAACCGAGCTGACCTGATCTCGAACCTATTGCTCTGATCTGCCTCTGGTTCCTTGTCCAAATGCTTTATAAAAATCTCACCATTTGTGCCCTTCAGCAACATGCACTTAGTTCTATGCAAATTTTCCCAAGCAATAAGTCACTCGACAGCAATCGAAAAGATAGGAATAATGCCTGATTTGTAAGCCCCCAGTCCAGTGATGCGGGCTTGGCTTCCTACCACAGGTTTGGTTAGTGCTTCTCTCAACATCTTAAAGTTCAACACCCTAGACAGCTTCTCCTGTGTGACAATACCACCTATTTCATAGGTTCCATAATTTGTAATATCATTCTCAAGAGTGAATGAATAAGCCCCTACATTTCTAATCTTCCCTGGCTTCCCATCATTCAGTTCTGTAAAAATGAAATTACTGGACAATTTCCACAATTCCCCTACACATCCTTCATTCTTTCCTAACACATTTTTCTCTTGCATCATCTAGAAAAAATGTGCGGCTCCCCCAAACCAATGTGTTTTGTTGCCAATAACAGTGGTTGTTGCACAACCTTGAAATTTTAAATCAAACCCATGTACTAGTCCCATCTGTAGCTCATCAAGAGTGCTAACTAGCACAATCTGATTCCAAGGCATTCCCAATTTTTCATACACATTTAAGAAGACATGACCAATTATCAACGTAGACTGAGTCAAGAATAGGACCCTATCAGATCTTACCCTTCTCTTAAGCATTTTATCAAACACGTTAGGCTCAAGATCATCTCTAGATCTAAGTACCTGCCTCAATTTATTGTCAATTGCAACTACCAATGATTTATTCATCTTCCATGTTGTGCCTAGATGGTAGGCAACAAACGCAACTACCACATTTCGGCTAGTAAAATAAAGCAATGGAAGCTCATCCCAACACCAAAATTTCATCTCATATCCAAACCACATGACATAAGTAGACGCATTAAACCATAAGATAGCAAGTATACCTGGAAATCCACGAGGAAATGATCTCGGAGGATCAAGCAGTTCTCGTAACAACCTTCGGAGGAGAAACGGAAGATCTCGCATTCTCTGAACAAGACCATTGGCACCCCCACCAAAAAGCTGACTGTATGTTTCAACCTTTTCTAGAATCTCAGCAGCCTCAGGGTCATGTCGCTGCTTTAATGCAGCTTCTCCAAGAATCAATCCTTCCAAAATTCGTTTGAAACCTCTCATGGCATGAAGGCAGGTGCTCTTCCAATTCTCTCCAAGAGACGGTATAGAGATACCTCCCTCTCCACCCACGGTGTGATTCGCCAATACGACAAGGTTATGTTCATGTGCTAATATATTCAGCAGATATCCACCTCCTCCAAGGATTGGCATAATCGGTGATTATATTGAATGAACTATAAACAGCCGCACCTGACACTCTTCTTTCTGCATCTGAGATCTCAGATTGACTTCTGACTGTGTTTCACCAGACGATGAAGCCCCAACAAGTTCATTCAATTCTGTAAATCCGACGGAAATTCTGTATTGAACAATTGTAAAGTCTCGGAGTATCAAACGCATGACAACGAGCTGAGTGGAGGAATGGATCTTGTGCGTCACCGTGCGCTCAGGAAGGGACGAAAATGAGAGCGAGTTCATCCTCTCACCGTCGTAAGAAAAAGAAAAGAGAGAGCCGTCGAAGTCTTGAAGGCCGTGATTGACGCCACCGGGATCGAACTCCTATATGATGGTTAGGCCTCTTACTAGTAATGAGTCTCTGTAGCTAGTGGCGACTAAAAGGAAGGAAGAAGAGAAAAATATTTTCTGAGATGAAGAGAAGGAATTGGGAGTCGAAGATGGAGATATGAGAGTGACGAAAATGGCTTCTGATTTGTAATGGAATTTATTGAAACGTGAGAAAGAACAATTGGATCGAACGTGACTTTTTCTTCCACAACAACTGCGTCTTCCTCTTGATCACAGATTTGATCCTCCAATTGGTTGAAGCTTTCTGCAAATTCGTCAAGAGACTGTAGGAATATTTGGTACATTTTGTTGTGGCTCGTCTAAAAATTCTTGAAATGTTGTTGAAGAACATCGAAGCTTTTAAGATTTTGTTCCAGTAGTTCTTTGATATTGAGTAAAGATGAAATAATATTTTTCATTTTCACCGAAGAAATAATATTTTCCATTTTCACCGATTGATAAATGCCAAGGAAAGATTGGCTCTAAATACCACTTGTAATATACCTATAATAGATGTTTGGATGACTAGAAAATATAAGAGAAAGTGCCAGAAAATAGATCAAATTCGAGGTTGATCTAACTTCCAAGAGAAGAGAGAGTAATAGAAATTCGAGAATAAAATTGTATTACGCTTCTGAATGACCTTTCAAGTGAGTTCTCACTACTACAAATATTAACGTGCTTCTACTAACTAATGGGCCCAAGGCCAACTTACCCAAATAGTAAAATGAAATAGTTCATATAATTCTAACACTATAAATGGGCCATGGCCCACATCAACACTAACTTGTGAGTACAATAAATGGACTCCAGCAAACACATAATTGAGCCCATCAAGCCCAAATGTCGTTGGTTTGTGCCTGTATTGAACTGTGACAGGATTCCTTATTTGAGGAATGCGTTGTAAGTTAGTTGGTTCAGTGGGTTTGGTGTGTGGATTTTTTTTGTTTCAGATTGTTTCCAAGTAGGAAAGGGTGATATTTTTTCCACTATTGTTTTTTTATAAGGTTTGTAGTAAGGATTTCCTCTTCCAAGAAGCCACCATGTCATTGCATCTTGTCCAATATGGATATGAAGGATCGGACTCATCAGCAGGTGGAGGTAAAGACCCATTTATGAATTCAAGCTTATTCTTGGCATTTAGGGCCATTAACATGGATCGTTTCCATTTATGATAATTCTCGCCAGATAGAGGCTAAGTAACAAGAGTGGTGCCTGGGTTATCACCATTCTGAAGGAAATAAGGAGTAGAAGAATCCTCCCAAGGATTGAAAAGAGCCATTTACAAAGAAAGGAAAATAAGATTTCAGACGTACATCAAAGCTTATTGCTCTGATACCATATCAGAAAACAGAGCAACAAGAAATAGAAGGGAGAAAAAGAAACGTGTAAAAGAATTCTTGATATTCTGTTGTAGTACTTAGTTTACACAGTATGAGTACACATTGAGGTACTATCTGATTGGTTGAAAATATAAGAATTCTTGATAGTCCCTAAAATTAAGAACTTGTTTTATTTCATACATTTGAAATATACAGAAGATTCTATTTCATTAAACTCTAGAGATAGAGCATGCATTAAAAAATGATCTTCATCTAATAATTGAGCACTAATTAATTAATTAACGAATGGGTAAATCTCGTATCTGATGTTACAGCTTCCCCCAACTACCCTCCCTCCTTCTTTCCCATCACAACACCGAGGAAGTTCATCAATTGCACCCTCAAGACACTTGAAACAATTCATCCTCGAAAGGTCCCTTGTGCATTGTGCCAAACCGTAGAGTTTCTTCGATTGATCTCCCATCTTTCCCTCTCCAGCTGCATACATTTTTGGGTTGACAGATGCTTCCTTGGAAAGTCGGCTCAGCAAATCCCTGGTTTTTTGGTTCAATACTTTAGGATTAATACTTACATTTCTCACATTCAACATGTAGAACTTGTTTTCGTTATCGATCTGGCCGAAGAAATCTTTGTTCATGTACTTCAAAAGACAATTATCGTACCAGATAATTGCACCTTCATTATATGGGCAGCGTTTGTGAATTTCGTTGCTGGCCTCGTTAACACAAGTCTTGCATTCCGTGGCATTAACATCACCTCGACAGAGAGCAAGACCGTGAGTTTGGTATTGATACTTACCCAAAGAACCAAGAGCAAAACCCTGAGGAGGAGTTTTGTAGTACAGAACGCTCAAGAGCTTTTTTAGGTTTGATTCGTATGGGTCATTGCTTGTAAAGTTCCGAGAGGTTGAGCAGAAATGGTAGAGAGGGCTGGAACCAAAGATGGTTTGGAGAAGGAGGGCGAAAGTCGTGAGGATCAGGTAGATGGAGGAGGTGAACTCAATATGTGAGCAAGACATGTTTTTAATTTGGAAGGTTCGTAATTATCAGATCTAGCAAGGATATTATATAATTTGTTGAAGTTTAATTCTGGTCATACGTTTATTTCTAGGGTTAAAAGGGCTGACTTCTCTTGATCTGAATATGTAACTAACTGTACAAGTTGACAAGAAAATGTCAAAACTAAGATGCAATATTGTCGGCATGCAATAGTCAAATTGCATGGGCATGCTAAAACTTCGCTCGGTCAACCTCATATAATATATATATATATATATATGGACTGTAATAAAGTATAGAAGATGAAAAATCGGTTGACCATATATTTAAGATTGAACGTTCTTGATGAAGAGTTGATCAAATCCCGCACGAGTACTGACGCTTGCTATTCTGACTATTATTCACAATGCATCACCACCTTACATTTTTCGGGGACATGAATTAATGAGTTCAAGATCAAAAAGTTTGTATTTATAAATTCTGTGACGTAGTGGTGATAATTGGTAGTCCTATCATCCAAGTTGTTCATGTTGGACTAAAAACAGGCTGATTTTGTAGGCAAAATCAAACTATCTAATCTCATCTTATTTCATATAATTATTATAATTATTTTAAATTTTTATATAAAAATATATAATAAACAATTCAATTTTTTCAAATTTTTCAAATTTTAAAATAAAAATAATATTTATACAAAATCATATCTTAATAATATTTTATTCAATTTTTAACTTTTATCTCTTCTTATCTCATTTATATAGCCAAAAGAAGAAATCATGCAGGTTGTAAAACTATGGATCCTTACCTATCAATTAAGTTGTTTTTGGACTGGTAAATGTTTCTGGAAATCAATGAATACCACTTAATTGTTTAATGTTAATTGAACTATACATGATGTATATATTATCACGCACGTACGCGAGAATTTTAGGGCTCGATCTGAGTCATTTAATTGGACCAGCTTGCCTCAGGCCACTTCAATTAATTGTGGGCGTATGTCAAATATCTACGCCACATGATTTGATTCTAGTGATTGATCTGTTTGTTATACATACATACATATATTTTATATATATGGGGAGATAAATACGTAGGAATGCAAATGTGTCTGTCACTGAAAGTCTATTATGTTGGTGTGCCGTCATGTACTTGAAAATAGATATCCAGCGAGAACTAATTTATAAGATCTCGTTTAGATTTAGAATTGAATAAAATATTATTAGAATATTATTTTTTAATATTATTATTATTTTAAAATTTAAAAAAATTGAATTATTTATTATATTGTGTAAAATTTTAAAAAAATTATAATAATAAAATGAGATGTGTTAAAATAGGCCGGTTGACAATCCAAACTGAGGCTAATGTCGACTGAGCATGCTGTAGATCATGTATTAATTTGCAATGGAATATTGTGCTTAAATATATATTAGCGATCGATCGGATAACTAACTATATGCATTTAATCATTATGATCGGTCGATTCATGTCAAATTGTCAATGAAAGGTCGTCAAAAAAGGTTTGAGGCGAGCGCTAGCTAGCCTTTTTGTTCATGATGATCAGTAGCTAGAAGACTTTTTGAAAAAAAAAAAAACAAAGTTGGTTGTTTTTCATTATCGATCCTTTGCGGCTAAGTTGACCAGCTAGCCTCAAGATTTTAGATTAGAGTTGAAAAAAAAGTTGCTTTCGATCGATCGAGCTCGTGCATGATAATTGATCATGTGTCGTCGGTGAATATTGCTGCTGTATGTACGTCTAGAAGGGGAGACATGTCTACAGCTTCTAGACAGTCTTGACATGATTTTTATATACATAGCTGGGATCGATCACCATCCAGCTTATCTTGTCACTTTCCATTGCATCATTCGTCTTGATCCATAGATAATATGATCTGTATTTATCATGGAAGCATTTTCCATATATATGTCAGCCTCTGCGTCATGATGATCATGATCATGTGCAATATAGTTGGGCATGCATGTGCACGCACAGAGCAGTGGCCAGTTTAATTAATTAATAATGTTGAACACAGTAACTAGTACTCTAAACAAATCATTGTGGAAATACTTTAGCATCATGAAACTGAGCCACATGAATATGGTTGACATGAGTCAAAGCTAGCTAGCTAGGGGAGGTATTTTGAATTTCATCCCCAAGGTTTAAAATACCGATCGATCATTATGCTTTTGAAGCCTCGAGTGCCACTTGAAACTAAAGGCAAAAGTTGCGTACCACTTCTTTTTCTATAAATATATTATTTAATTCCATGAATCTTTTCTTATTTTTTCATCTTGATCTTATTTCAGTCAAATATACTACGATATTCGATCTATCTATCTATATATATATATATATATATATATATATATATATATATATATATATATATAACAAATTACTCTTTTAAGTGGGAGTAATTATGATCTTAAAAATAGTATTTCAAACAGTACGCTTCAAAGTAACAATTATTTTTTCATATTACTTTGTTTTCTCATTAATTTCCTCATAGGACCGATAATGCGATCGGAAGCCAAAATCCTAATCTAGATTAAACAAAAACATATATATACATAAATATATATATATATATATATATACATAAATATATATATATATATATATATAAATATATATATAATATATATAAAACCTGGATGGGCATTATCTTCCGTTTTATATTTTAACAGCAGATACATATCCTGATTCCCTAAAGCATCTTTTATTATATATGGGATAGGAATTCAATTAATTGGTAGGCTAAAAATGAATAATTAATTGCTAATTGTGTTAATTATTAGAAGCTGGGTTCTAACTAATCGTAAGTAGTATATTAGCTAAATTCTAATATTGATCAATGTATTAATTCCCACAGCAAATCATATATATGTAAGAAACGGAAATTTTATTCAACCATATTTGTGGACAGTTGAAACACACAAACGTACAATAGAGGTGATAGTGCTCCATATATATAAATATATATATATATATATATATATATTTATATTCCTACAAAAGGCCGGAGAGTCATAAACTTATTCATACACGCACGTAACTTTATTTTGCTTAAGAACCTATAGAAGATTCAGAAACCCTAGATATATATATATGTATATATTTATATAATAACCCTTATGATTTATATATATCTTCTATGTGTTGACGAAGGGGTAAATCTCGTATCTGAAGTTGCAACTCCCACTGACAACTCTTCCTCCTTCTTTCCCATCACAACAACGAGGAAGTTCATCAATAATACCATCAAGACACTTGAAACAGTCAGTACTAGAGAGATCCCTGGTGCATTGGGCCAAGCCGTAGAGCTTCTTCGATTCTCCAATCTCTTGCTCTCCAACTGCATACAGTTTTGGTGTCGCGGATGCTTCTTTTGCTAGTAGGCTCAACAGCCCCCTCGTCTGTTGGTTAAATGTGGTGGGATTGCTAACATTTCTCAAGTTCCACATGTAGAACTTGTTTTGATTATCGATTTGGCCAAAGAAGTCCTTGTTTACGTACTTCAAAAGACAATTATCGTACCAGATAATTGCACCTTTGTTATATGGGCAGCGTTTGTGAATTTCGTTGCTCGCCTCATTAACACACGTCTTGCAGTCTGATGCTCCAACATCTCCGCGACAAAGAGCAAGCCCATAAGTTTGGTATGGATCCTGACCCGCTGTACCAAAACCAAAGCCCTGGGGTGGGGTTTGGTAGTTAAGATTACCCAAGAGCTTTTTTAGGTTTGATTCGTAAGGGTCATTGGTGGTGAAGTTTTCAGAGCTTGAACAGAAATGGAAGAGAGGGCTGGCTCCAAAAATGGTTTGGAGAAGGAGAGCAAATGTTAGCAGGTAGACAGAGGACGAGAACTGTGAGGAAGACATTTTTGGAAAGGAAATGATTGATGGAGGTTGTGTGTGTTTAAGCTATGGACCATGCAGCACTTATTTATAGTAAATCTGACCAGCTAGCCCGAGGCTAGGGCCGGAATGGCCGCACTAATTGATGGGTTCGGCTCTTTCCTGATCTATGTAACTTTTCAAGTTGAATGAAATTGTCAAAAATGGGCTGCGTTCATTGACGTTTGAACTTTGCAAAAGTCAAAATATGGGCGTAAGTTAAAACCACACTCATGATCAACGTACAACTTATCCCACAAAAAATATTAAAAAACAAAATGGAATTGCACTTCGATCGTCAATCTTTTTACTGGATATATAGATAGTTTGCGACGAAATATATATGGAAGAATTACGAAGAGATCGATCGCATATTAAAAATGAAAGTTCCTCAAGATTACGGTGGTATTGATAAAAATATATAATATATAAGAAATAACATTTGTAGTCCTAGGATGTGCAAGTCTCATGCATAACTTTCTTTAAAAAAAGTAAAATTTACTATTAAAAAATGAAGGACTATAAATAGCATGATTACTCATAATATATAATAGAAAATGAGATGAAAAAGAGAGTCTACGAGGGAGAGCAAACACTTTGAAGGCTACAATTTTATTCTTCTCAAGTGTTATTGAATACAATGCATAAATCTCTATTCATATGAAAATTTTAAATTATATTGAGATAAAATAACTAGGTAAGTATCTCATTATGAAATTTAGATCAAGATGATATCAAATCACTATTATCAAATTAAATTCTTGATTTAATATTAATATCTCCAACAAATATAAATAAGTGCGTACTTATCTTATAGTGGCACGTATTAGTATCGTTTTATGACTTAGCCTACGGAAGAATTCTTGAGATTTCAATATATATATCTAGAAGATATTAATAATGGATGCCGAGGGAAGCTTAATATATATCTTTTTGGTGGATTACCAGGTCAATTAATTAAGCACAAAAATTAGAAAACTATTGTTGACCGAGTTGGCATACATCCAATAAAAAATGATCATTGGATATCATGTATCGGCCTGTATATTAAAAAGACTATCCAGTAAGATCCACTTATTTATTTATAATTAGTATCGATCTCTTCATTCACTTACTTGATATCATGATATACATGCATGATGATCTCTCTCTCTCTCTCTCTCTCACACACACACACAGAGTTCTACAATCACGGGCCGGATGTGTTAGGATCCTCAATGGAAGAGTAGATGGAGGAACACTGGAAAGGGAAATTTATGAACAAGTGAAAATAGCAAAATGAGATAAATGGTAGAAAATAGACTTTTGATCAATTGGCTACGCCATGGGAAGTTCGAGGCTCCCAATTCCTCCATATAGTTCCAGCTTTCAAGCAAAATGTTCAGATCCCACATGGAATTCCCCCATTTTCCTTATATCCTCAAAGGGATAACAAACTAGACAAATATCCAAGCGACACATGTAAAGTAAAATAACAGACTATGAAATTAGACTACTATAAAGACTCAAACGACAAGTCAATAAGGACCCAAAATGTTGTTGCTTCAGTTGAACTCCTACGACGCCGTAACAATCAGGTTCATAACAAATTCCCTCCATTTAAAGAACATTGTCCTCAGGGTTTAAAGTAAGGTTGCAACTGTTGAACGACCTCATACTACTTCCACGGAAGCTTTCCACAAGAGCAGCACTCGAGAAGCTTGCCATTTTTTTAAACCCCATTTAATGTAGACTGCAGTGCAGACTTCAACAAGTCAAATGCAGAAAAGCACCATTATTCAACATCAAGACATTGATATTAAATATACAACCACCAGGAAAAAAAAAAGATTCTTCTTTTCACCACCTTCGGTCGTCTTCACAATTCCCATAGCTCCAAGACAAATGTGTCTACTTCTTTGTCATACCTAGGCCCCATTGTCTCACTCGAGAGCTTATATAAAATAACCTAGCCATCAGAACCAGCAGAGAGCACCCTATTATGGTTGGGAGCTGTTGCCAGAGCATTCACATCACCTTTGTGGAGAGAATGTGCCACGAGTGTGAGGAGATTCCGGTGGAGCATGAGCAATACTGATATTCTCAAATAGTACATTGTTGCAATACACATCACCCTTCTGCCAAATCTCACACAATGATGTTAGCAGATATGCTATTGCAATTCTCTGTAGTATACCCATCCATCTCATATGTTCAATATCCTGCACCCCATGAGTTAAATCATTAAGGCCATGGAAGAAGCCACCTTGAAGAAACAGTCCTAACATTAAAAGCTTTAGAGCTTGTAGTATTGTTTTTCTAGTTGCAACTGCTCTACATGACAAATTCTTGCAAGTAAGTGCAAGTGAAATACCAACAATAAAGAGGAAAAATGGCATGACAAAATATGCAAGTGTTAAACCATCCCAAGGTGAATGATTAATTGTAGGTAGGATTCCACCAGAATCATCCACAAATATCATTAGCTCATTAGAGTCAATAAATTCCACTAGATGTGGTCGGCTATGATTTAGGGAATGAAAACTAAATTGATTCCACCAGATAGAACCTTGGCCATCACAATCTCTTCCCACAAGGTTTCCTTCCTTTCCTCTATCAAAAGGCTCAAAAACCACTTTAAGTGGCAATATGTCAAACAGATAGTGAGCAAAAAAATATATCTCATAAGGAATGTATTTAACAATAGATATCTTTCTAAATCCAGAATATGCCCTCTTTATTGCTCCTTCAGTTTCATTCCATTTAACTAGGAAAGAGTCACCATCTTTACTTGTTATGCAAGAGAATAGTATGCTTCCATTAGCACTGTAGAGCATTCTAGTGCACCCCTGTCCAGGTGCATCATAGTCAACCCTAGAGCCCATATGGTCATACAACCAAGCCTTAATTTTCCCATCAACAACAGTTGAAATTATAAACTGAATATTTTCTTTTTGGTGAGGAAAAATGGAATAAATAGGTGCTTCATGACTTTCAAGGTTAAAAAATCTTTGTCCAGACAAATCCGAAACCTTGATTAATTTATCAACTCCACCAGTTACCCCACACAATTGGTTGTTTGGGTGTGAGAATGCCAAGTCATTCACACCACCAACGTGAGCATCACTTTCCGAAAGCTATCGTCGATCAATTGACCCATTGTAAGAATGCAAGGGTGTCAAATGTTTGCTAAACACAATCCCCTTAATATTCTCGGTAAACTCATTGTGGGATTTTTCCATGGTCCTCCACCAAGGGTTACAAGAGGAAAATGAAGGGCTTCAAATATCTCAAAAACGTTTTCAACGGTATACTTTGCACTCAAATCTCAATAGGAAGTGAAATTAAAGATAGGAAAAATGTGCTTAATTACCACTGAGAGTACCGTCCAACTCCTCAGCTTCATTTCCCCACTTCAAGTACTCAGAATTTATTGAGTCCCCATTAGCAAGGGTTTCTCTAGGTTTTTTATCAAACAACTCTCGTGCATGCTGGTTACCATCGTTTTGAAGTGCTTTAATTTCTTGTGAAGTAAACTTCACCATGGAGACAGACTTCATGCGATATGGCCAACCCCCTCCCCCCTCTCACAATGGAGAAGAATAATATTTTGTTGATTTCCAAGTGAAAGCCAACTCTCACAAACACAAAGAAGGTGTTGGATCAATGATAGTGGAAGGAAGGGATGGTCCTCATATTGGCATGGATAGTACATGATGGTAACCTCATCCTCGCATAATATTGCCGTAAACTGGCTCTGCATCTCACCCTTGCAAAAATTGAAAGTAAGAATAGAGGAATCTAGAAATTCCTCATGTAACGACGTCATTTCCCTGTGGATTTGCTGTTGTACAACCACCAGCGACTCCACCCCATACTGTTGCATTGCGGCTGGGGTTTGGGATTTTTTTAGGTCATCTAGAAAATACGCTGCGAGTTAAAGAGAATAATGGAAATTGAAGGGGGTGGGTGATGGTCATGAGAAAACGATGATGATTTAGTTGAGGGTTTATCTGGTAAGAGCTCACCCATGGCCAAACAAACCCAAATTCTCCCAAGCCGACACACAAGCAAAGACTGAGTGTTGCCTTTTGGCCAAGGGGGATGCTACGAGTCATGTTCCCTTCCCTAGATCTATCTTGGGTCCCCTAAAACGAGAGAGTCGAGCTATCTTCTGGGTCTAAGTTGGCTGGTTCTTTATGGTGAAGGCCGCGAATTGTAGAGAATGATCCTAATCACTGGGTTTGAATTTCTAAGGACGGATGGGGTGATTTCCTTGGGGATCTCTTTGAGAACAGCTTTCGTGAGCACCGCCACAGATTTTGTAACTGCATTTTCTACTCCCTCCACTATAGCTTGGTCTTCCCAGACCAAGTAGTTTTCCATAGACATCCACTACAACAGAAGAGAGCTTTTACAGCGTTTTCATTTGTTGGAAATAGTCTTCAAAAACGCTGGAAATACTCATTTTCCACGATTATGGGATCGACGCATATTGGACGCGAAAAAATCATCGCAACTACTCAAACTTGTCCGTTTCTGAGAATCGCTGGAAACCATTATTTTTTGCGATGATTTTTACCCCTCGCAAATAACCTTTTATGCGCCGGGAAAAAGGCATCCACCAGGTGATGCATTGCGTTGCAAATACTGGTAAAATCGCTGGCAAAATCTTTTTCCGGCGCTTATACATCGTCGCAAAATACTAAAATCGTTGCAAAAGTTTATTTGCGGCGATGTTTTTTCGCCGCAAATAAGCTTATATGAGGAAAAAGTATTCCGGCAAACTTAACTCGCCGGAAATGATGTTTCAGAAAATAAAAAATAAAATGCAAAAAACAGAATACTACACATCCAAGCTACAAATGCTATTCAAATTCAATGTAAAAAACCCTTCCTCCATTCATTCAAGTTAGCTAACCCAAAAATACTACATATTATATTAACATGGAAACATCCAGTCCATGGCTCTACACATATATTGATCTCCAAAAAGATGTAAGTGTGATTTCAAATGTTCTAATCCTAGCTCATACCAATTATGCTACAAAGGGAGAATAGGTAAAACTGGTTGTGCAAATCACAATAACCATTGAAAAATCCTTTAAAGTATCATTCACCAATACCAATTGAATTCTCCAGTTATAAGGCTAGAGTATACTAACATTTTGGAGAACAACACAAAATGATCACTTATCTCAGATTGATAGAAGAAACTATACCATTCACAGACAAAAAATCAATAAAACTACTCTCCTCTTATACTAATTATCAATGCCTATTCCTAAAAACAGGAAGAAGAAAGATAAACCATATCAAACCTGCAGCAGCCTTCAAGCTAGAATCTAAATCACAATCAGCTTTGTCTCTTCTTCTCCTACTTCATTTTCATTGGCCTAAAGACAATAGTGCAGGGTTACCCTGCATAGAAAACAAATATCCTCACCAATATTTGATCATTTTCTGTTCATATGTCGTCCATGCACTACAAGTTTAAGAAAATTCAAACAGCACAAGATTCAAAATTCTAGAGTTATTGAATTGTAACAAACAATTCTAGAGTTATTTACATACAATTTTCCGCTTCTAATTTGAGATTTTGAATGATCATAAAGTGCTAACTAACCATAGGATTAAACATCATCATAATAGAATGGGAAGATCATTCCATAAAAGGGTTCAGATATAAGATAAGATTATGGCGGCAGCTCTGAGATTAACTCCAAAACAAACCTTTGAATTATGTGGAGGTTACTTGATGCAACCTCCACATGGGAGAAGTTTGATTCCTGCTACCACTGCACTAAAATTTCATGTGTTGGACAGAGCTTGTATAGGTGTATGTGCACATGCATTTATGCCACTTCAAGTGCCTATATTGAGTAAAATAAATATACATACCCATATAATCGTTTGATGCTCCACGGAAAAAATGCTATCGAAGACACAAACTGGGATGCCTAGGGCGATAACTTAAGCCTATCTTTCAGCTAATAGGAAACTGCTGTCCATACATGATTTCTGAATCACAATATTCAAAAATTCAAAGTAAAAAGTTAGGTTGGTGGAAATTGCACATAAGATGGCAAGGGGGGAAAAAGAAGAAAAAAGAAAATTGCAATGTCTCATTTTCCAACTTCAGTAGCCAAAGAGAACAAGCAGGGGCAGCAACTATTTTCTAAAAATGTTCAAACGAATGAAGTCTTGATAATTCCCTAGATGAACTTTAATAAGAAGCCTAATCTTATACTTATAAGAACCTAACCCAGAATTACCACTTGTTATCATTCCCCACTAGAGTTTGATATCACAGATTCAAGAAACTTGTTCAAGCCACATATTTCTAATTTGAAGAAAAACAACATCTAACCTAATGTCATCCGATATCTCATATCAAGTTACATATAATATTAAACATCATTTATTCTAAAAATCTAAACTAATAAAAAGAGTTAGATTGAAGTGTTTATATTTTTCTTAACAATATCAATTTATAATTTCACTTTTACAAAATCTCTAAATAGACTAAGCATTTCTCTATACTAACCATGATGCAGCAGTACTCCATCGCAACTCATGCACTGCTAGTTTATAGTTTGTTAGTAGTATGAGACTTTTTGGTCAGATATGACATATCTTGCATGCATTTAGATTTTTTTTTTTTTTTAATGTTGTTTGATCATTTTTCTGATTTCAGAACCTATATTGGCTAGTTTTTCATGATTACAATTAAGTCTTTTTACTCCTCACACAGTTGCAACACTAATCTATGGCTACATTTAATTGAATATATTTTCAAGTACGATTTATTGTTTTACAGGAGATGACTGGAAACATATAAACATTAAAAAGGAAAAAGAAGCAGAAAGAGAGGAGATGAATACCTTGTCAGTTCACACTACTTCTATGTGACAAATTCCTGAAATCAAAGCATGAAAAGTTAAAGAATTAGCTAAGCATATTCCTTAAAATCAAAATATTGTATAGTGCCAAAGTTGTAGTATATAGGGTAGATATAGTATGAACTGTATCAATGCTATCATTGATAGAGAACATTGTAATTATGGAATGATGGGATGAAGACGGTTGTTGCACAACATGCACCAAAGATATAAGTCCAAGTTCTCTTGTCAAGATTGTCGTTTATGTAGTATATATTACTACAGAAAATAATGTATAAGGTGAATAACATGAATCAAGCTAGATGTAAGCAACATGTATGGCAAATGAATAATTCTGCAATATATTCACCTTGCACATGCAATTAGATGAATTACATATCCAAATAGAAGAAAAGTGCAGTTGAAAAAGAGGCCTAGATTCCTCTAGTGTTTCCCCAACAGCCCATCAAGAACTTCAAACCACTGCAAACAATTAAGTGAGAAAAGCTGGAAATTACACGAGAAGGGAAAATTTTGGTCTGCTGGCATTAGAAACAGCAAATGATATGATCATGTGTTCTTAATTTCACATCTGGCTAGCTACCTGCATAATAATTGTAAACTCAACTACATTTTACACTTCACACAATAGTTATGTAATCTTAGTTTAGAATCAAGATAAGGCGAATGAGTCACTTGGAAGTCTCAATAATAAGTTCATTTAAGGGAACATGGGTAAAACCAAAACTAACTTTACCTAGTATTTACACTTCAGTCAGTTATATACAAATGGCTATATGAAAACTGATTTTGACAAGAAGTTTATTATGTATGTCTCGATTTTTCAGTACACTAGCATGTCACAAAATGATAAATGTAACTAAATTGAATTTACATAGGAAAGGGAAAGAAAAGGGGCTGATTAGAGGCTAGAAATTGGAATGCTAAGCTTGAAAGCAAACTTTTTCTTCACAAGTTGGACAACTAACAGCTTGTGCATTTTCATGTTTTCAAATCTTCCCAATTAAGATGTCACAAATAAATGTAGTACATTGTGAGTAGCTCCCTATGGCTAACATCCAAATTATTGGCCTTAATCCCCTTCGATCCCCTCTCTAAAATAATTAACATTAAAAATTCATTGAATATGTCCCATCTAAGAAGTTTTAAGAACTAAGAAGTAGTACTCGAGAGCCTTTCTTCACAATATTGTAAATATATAAGTGAGAAGTAAAACTATGGTTTTGGTAAAATCTTCAATTAGCATCTATATATTAATTTTTCTTTTGAGGTCAGAAGTAAAATAAAGTGGAAGGCATTGCCATAATAAACAAGTTAACTTTGTATAGTTCAAGAATATATAGCCAAAAGAAAAACAAAAGTTCAACAAAAAATAAAACCAAGTAAAGAGTAAATATAAGGTAAAAAAAATAGAGATAAAAAGTGAAACTTAACCATCAGAAGTATGGATAATCAACTTCCTACAAATTCACATGCCTAAAGAGAATAAAAATGAAGTAGCCTCAAGTGGTGAACTGAAAGTGCTGCAGTGAAAAGCTAAAAAGTTCACTACTTTGCCACTGGTAATTGACATATGCAGTTTCATTGAATATAAAGCAACTAATATATGGTAATTGACAAATGAAGTTTCAAATTAATGCAACAAGTTTACATGACTAGAGTTAAGCCAATAGCAGAGACCATTCTCACTGCAGCCATTCAACAGAAGCAATGGGAATACATCACTCCTTGATGTCTATGAATATTGACATTTTTCTAATTAGCTGGTTTGGTACTATAAACACGTTTCAATTAGTTGATCATAATATAAGAAACTTAACCATCAGAAGTATGGATATTTACTAATGAGCAAATACAAACAGTCATAAAAAGAAAAGCAGGATGTCATATTCTTGTCGTGCCTTGATGGGTGAGATTGTGTGTTTTTAACATTTTTCAGATTTTCATGTCCCCAATAGCATGCCATATTTGAAATCCATGCACATGTTTGTAGTATATAGGGTAGATAAAGTATGAACTGTAACTTTAACATTATGAACAAGTGAGCTTTAAAATAGATGAATTATGCTGCTATATATCAACAAGAAGAGGATCAAAGATTGATCCCCTCGCTAGTTTGTTTATGGGTTTGTTTATAAACACAGATATAAACAAACCCATAAACAAACTAGCGACCACACAGATATAAACACAAAAACTAATCCAAACGGAACTAAAACAAGAAATTAAGCAAATATAACAGGAATGAAAAGAACCCATAAATGTGAAAACATAAGGCAATATCAGGGGTGGTCGTGGTGGTCGCTTGGCATGGAGTGGTGGCTCGGGAGGAGCACGGTGGCGCTGGTGAGACATGGTGGCAGTGGGCTGCGAACAGAGCAAGGGAGAGAATGAGGGCCTCGAACTGAGAACTGGGCTAGGCGTGGAGGAGAAGATGGATCCGACGGAGAACTGGCGACGACGTCGATGTGTGGGTGGTGGCGGACGGCGCCTCTAGCTGCGGTGATATAGAGAAATCCGAGAGAGAAAGGGGTGAGGGGCCAGATTCGGGGAGGCAAGAGATCCGGCGGGGCCTGAGGGAGAAGGAGCGAGTGGCCTTCGACGTGAGGTGGTGGTGGCGTGGTGGGAATGTTGGCGACGGGCTATGCGCGACGGCGTGGGTTGTGTGCGTCGGAGGGATTGGAGAGAGGGGGGGGAGAAGGGGGTCGAGACCGAATGGAGGGAAATGCAAAGGAAAATGAGCGGGACGTTTTATTTAATCACCTTTTTGCGGCGAGCCTAATTATTATTTGTAACGATTTTTAAAGTTAAAAAATTGCTGCAAAAGGCCACATTCACAATTCCAACAAACAAAAAGTTGCTGCGATATTTTTCTTTTATTGCAACGCATTTTTCCTTCGTAAAAAGTAAGAAATTGCTGCAAAAGACGGAATTATTATTTGCGGTGAATTTTTTCGTCGCAAAAAATTTTAAAATTGTTGCAAAAGAAAATTTTCTAAAATAATGTCAAAATACAGCGACGATGTAAAAAATCGCTGCAAAAATGGCTTATTGCGGCAATTTTTTTTACAACAGTCTAAAAATCGCTGCAAAAGGCCTTATTTCTTGTAGTGATCGCTACTATCTCTTCATTTTTTTCTTATACTACCGATTTCTGTATTTCTTCCATCTCTACTGCCTTATTTTCATCCTCCTCGTCTTGCCATTGCACCAAAGATTCCTGCATCCGCTTGGAATATTGTTGCATCCCATCAAGTATTTCACTCATATGTTCTAATTTCTTCAAAAAAAATTCCAGCAACAGCAATTACTGTTTATTTAATCGTACCACACCCATGAAGAATCAATAGCTCTGGATACCAATTGTTAGGATCCTCAATGGAAGAGTAGATGGAAGAACACATGAAAGGGAAATTTATGAACAAGTAAAAATAGCAAAATGAGATAAATGGTAGAAAATAGACTTCAAATAAATTGGCAACACCTTGGAAAGTTTGAGGCTCCCAATACCTCCATATAGTTCCAGCTTTCGAGCAAAATGTTCAGATCCCACAATAAATTCCCCCATTTCCCTTATATCCTTAGAGGGATAATAAACTAGACAAATATTCAAGCGACGCGTGTAAAGTAAAATAATAGACTCTATGAAATTAGACTACTACAAGGACTCAAACGACAAATAGATGAACCAGTACTCAAACGGCAAGTAAATAAGGACCCAAAATGTTGTTGCTTCAGTTGAACTCCTACGACACCGTAACAATCAGGTTCACATGAACAGTATGTCCAATATCGATCAGCTCGTGAGGTTGAAAAATATTATGTGTATATGTATAGCTCTTTGGTGCATTGGATTTGTATTAAAATTCACAAAATACCAATTAAATTTCCATATAATATATGGACAGAATAATTTGTGAAAGCAATCCATAATTTGGTCGTCAATAACATCCTTTCTCCACATAAATAGAAATATTGGAACTCACGAGCATGATCGTCTGTGAAACTATATATCTTTCTCATGTGGTCTATCTTTTGCTCCTTTTCACTACAAGATCGATCTGTCTGAATATATATCTAGTTTATTTGTATATATAATTAAGTTCATGATGATGGTTCAGGAGAGTAATCCTTCTGATCTTGGTCCATTTTGATCAGTTCTTGGTCACCGTGTCGAATATTATATTGGATTGATTGCTGGGACAATGTCAAAATATACAAGCTTGTATATTTCGTTTATCTGTGATCTTAATGATCAAATTATATAATCTTATTTTTTTAAGAAAATGGTCATGACTAAGTTCTCGAGGGGGAAAAACGTACGTACAATTGAAGAAATAGGCCAGCCGTTGAATATTTGAACGTGCTAATATTACAACAAACATATTCGGTCAGTGGCTGGCCAATGGTTTTGTTGACATGGTTTATTTATGTTCAATGTCTAAAAATTAATATCTTGACGATCGAGGAAAAGAATATCTCAAGTTTCTGCTTAAATTTAAGAGTAAAAAAAGAGATGGACACGTAAAAAAAACCCTAAGACTTTAATGCTATCTGAAAATTTCAAGCAGACATTAGCATTAAAATGGTAATCATGTAATGAGCTCCACTTCTTGTGTCTGTCAAATATCTCGCTTCATGAAATCTAATTTAGATTTAAATAAAAATTAAGTAGGTCTTTGTGATGAGTTAACTTCTTTTTAATATATATATATATATATATATATATATATGTAAATTGGTGATTAGAATTGAATAGGAAAAAATGGTAAAGATTTAAACACTTCAACTATTGCACAATCAAATAATAAAATATAATATTTTAAAATTTTTATACTATTAGTTTAATTTTGGTGCGTTTGAATTTTAAGAAAAAAATATAGTATTAATTGTGGCCATACTGAGACTTAGGACTCGTTTAGAAACTGAGATGAGATGATAATTCTATAAATAATAGTATAATAGTTTGAGTTAAAATATTTTATTGAGTTTTAGAAAATAATAGAAAAAAAGTTAAATAAAAATATTATAAGTTAAAATATTGTTAGAATATATTTTTTGTTTCAAAATTTGAAAAAATAGTTTTTTTTTTATTTTATTTAAAAGTTTGAGAAAGTGAAAATTTTAAAATTGAAAAATATTTATATTTGAATAATATTTAAGAAAAAAATTATAAAATATTTTAAGATGAAATCAGATCATGATCATCTTAATTCCCAAACAAACAGTTGTTACGATCGAATGCTGTCTTCACGAAATTATTGTCAATGCCTTGACTTGATGGCGGGCCATAACTTCTAGATAAATCATTTTAATGGGTGGGGTTTTCGTCTACTGTCACGATCTGCCTAAAAAACAAGATTATAACATCATCATCAAGGTTTGACCACAAAAAAAAAACAATAAATCTTCTCAATCTCTAACACTCCACACTCCATATATATTTTTTTTATTAAATATTTATTATATAAATAATTTAAAATAATTCAAAAAGGAAAAACTTAAAAAAATTTTAAAAAAATTATTAAAAAATAATAAAAATTTAAAAAAATGGTAGAGTGTGCAGTGTTGGGAGGTTGTAGAGTAAAACCCAAAAAACAAAGTGCCTATAAAAACAATCTTTAATTTTCTGGGCCAATACTTTTATTATTATTATTTATGGTTATAAGTACTACTTAAGCAAGATGGGTAATGGTCTAGTCAAAGGTAAATACAAAATTTATCTAAAGGTAGATGTTTTGTTTTTTGTGTTTGTCATTCAAGATATAATCTCATATTAAATGATTTGTCTATTAATTAAAATAATAATAAAATTTTATATTTTTAATAATAGTTTTTCTTATAATTTTTTTTCATATTTTGTAATTATACCATATTAATTAATAATTTATTTGTTATAATCCTGTCCAATACATGCACAATCCCATCTTAAAAAAGAATAACAACTCATCGTGGGGTTTAGTACAAAAAATCTGCCATTGCTAATCTTTTTGCCAGCATAAAAAATCCCAACTTGAAATAATAACAAATGGACACGAGTTCAGTAGATTCATCCCACGTTGTTAGGGGTGTAATCAGTCCAACTCGGTTTAGTTTTAGACAAAATTTAGGACCGATTCGGTATGCACCGATTTTACATTTTCGAAAACCGATTACGCATCGGTTACTCTCCTAAACCGGTATCTTCAATTTTACCGGTTCCAATACGGTTTTCTGATTTTAATAGTATTAGTATTAGGGTATAAAATGTAATTAATCTACTAATATACATTAGTATACTAATATATAATAATTAATTAAAGAAAAATTTAATTAATATACTAATGTATATTAGTATTACTATTATATTATCTATTTATCAAAATGAATATATTGAGAATTTTTTAGGCCATAAAATGTTATTAATATATATATTTTATGTTTAAAGTATATGATCAAATAAATTTTCATGTTTAAGAATAAAATTTTATGTTATAAATTATAATAATATTATGTTATATATAATTATAATTTATATTATTATATATATATAACATAAAAAATATTATATATAATATTAAAAAATTAATTTAAAATATATAATATAATAAACCGGTCTGGTTTGATCTTAAAAGGTATAAAACCGGAACCAGACAGGTACTGGCCAGTTTTGAAACTAAGGAAACTGGTCCTAAATCTGACCTGTTCCACCAATTCAAACCGGTCCGGGCCCATTTTCGGATGTTCCAATTAATTCTTATACCCCTCCACGTCGCTTTGAAGGGGCTGCTCTTTCTAGTCTTTTTGCTGCAATTTTCTAAACTAATTGAATGGTCCAAGCCATGAATGTGGACTTTAAGTTACAATAATTACTCTAAAAGAAAAGGGGTACCAATGAAAAATATAAAAGACATGGCTTTCAACCTTATATGACATAAAGCCTGGTACATGCAACAACAACCAATGATCATGACCCTATATGCTACATGCTTGTATCTCCAATGATCATGACCGTGAAGTTCTAAAAGACCATAATATGACCTTGTATCATGTTGTGAAATATTGTGCAAAACACAAATTAATAATGACAAATAAAGTAAAAACAATTATGATCAAGTACACGACGCACAATATACGTGATTCGGTAAATTGTTTACATCTATATAACTGCAAAAATCTTATTAACTAGAGGAGATTACAATCATTTAATCTCAACTCACAATTTCTAAGACTTTTTTACTCTCTCTCACATAATACACACTCAGTACTTGACAATTGTTCTATTTCAAAAATATGTTCAAAGTTGTATAAAATAAGTCAAATATTAGGGGTGAAAATCGACCCCTTCGGCGCGGTTTTTGGACAAGACCGACGCCGACCGACGAGAGAAAATATGGAGGAGGAACCGGCTGTAACCGGTCGATGGAGAGGAGAAAACCGGCCGTATCGACTCCGGCGGTTCTATGGCGGTTCACGGTCGGTTTCTCGGTTTGAGCTAACGGCAATGGTGGTCTAAGATAGTAGAGAGAGAGAGAGTTGCAGAGGAGAGAGAGAGGATGAGAGAAACTGTAGATCGATCGGGGAAGAAGACCGAAGGTTGAAGACGAAATAATATCGAAACGACACCGTTTGATTTTAAATCAAACGGCGCCATTTCACTTTTTTTTTCATACATAAAGGCTAAAACGACGCCGTTCCATTTAAACTTAAGTGGAACGGCGTTGTTTCATATATAAAACTGAAACATAATATTCCATCGGCCGATTCGACGGTTTGACAGTGGTTCAAACCGGGACCGAACCGACCAACTTCGGTTTGAGCAAATAACCACCGCACGCCGATCGGTTCTCCACCGGTTCCGGCCGGTTCCTGGCGCGGCCAGTCGGTTTACATCGGTGGCGGTCGGTTTCCTCAGTTTCTGTTCAGCCCTATCAAATATGACATATATATATATATATATATATCAAACGGCGTTGAAAATTTTAATCTGACAAATTCTGTACGTGCTCTTCGCTCAATGTGCGCTCCACTTGAAAAGAAATACTTAGAATCAATGCAAATTTGTACGACACTGAAATTCTATTATGTTGGTGTGCCGTCCTGTACTTGAAAATAGATATTCAATTAGGATATGTTTGGGGATGAGATGAGAATTTTATATTTTATTTTAAAATTTAAAATATTATTTTTTAGCTTTGAGATTTGAAAAAATTGAATTAGAATTTGAAAAAGTTATATTGGGATTTGAAAAAATTGAATTATTTATTATATTTTGTATGGGGATTTGAAAAAGTGTAAAGATGAAATGAGATGAAGATGAAAATTTTGGATGAAACATATTTTCCAAACATATCCTTAATAGCGAGAACTAATTTAGTGTCGACTGAGCATGCAGTAGATGCAGTTTCCAAATTGTATTAATTTGCAATGGAATATTGTACTTAAATATATATTAGCGATCGATCGGATAACTAGTTAGGCATATGCATTTAATCATATGATCGGTCGATTCATGTCAATGAAAGGTCGTCAAAAAAGGTTTGAGGCGAGCGCTAGCTAGCCCTCCCTTTTGTTCATGATGATCAGTAGCTAGAAGAGTTTTTTTTTTTTTTTTTTAAAGTTGGTTGTTTTTCATTATCGGCCATTTGCGGCTAGTTGACCAGCTTCAAGCTGCTTCTAGATTAGAGTTGAAAAAAAAGTTGCTTTCGATCGATCGAGCTCGTGCATGATAATTGATCATGTGTCGTCGGTGAATATTGCTGCTGTACGTACGTCTAGAAGTGGAGACAAGTCTACAGCTTCTAGACAGTCTTGACATGATTTTTATATACAGAGCTGGGATCGATCGAACACCATGCATCCAGCTTATTCAGTCACTTTCCATTTCTATCATTCGTCTTTCATATATATTTGTATATATATATTATAAAAAAATTATTTATTTACGATCAATTATTTTTAACATTATTTTTAATAAAAATAAATCTGTTTTCATTATAAATAATTCTTTTTATAATAAAAAAATTACAAATATCCATTTTTTTATAATGATATCGTTTGTTGGCTAGCTGGCCCTGATTCATATGTATCTATATCTTCCATGTCGACAACTTTTTTTTGGGGGGTGGGTTTATCGGTCCCCAAGCATTTTTCATATATATATATATGTCACTCCGCGTCATGATGTGCGATACAGTTGCGCATGCATGCGCACGCACAGATCATTGGCCGGTTTAATTAAATAATGTTGAATACAGTAACTAGTAGTACTCATCTTGTTTATTTTCAGAAATAAGATAAGATGAGATGAAAATTTTTTAGATGAGATGAATTATTTATTTTATTTTATATTAAAATTTAAAAAAATTGTAATGATTAGGTGAGAAAAGATAAGATGAATTTGAAAAAATTAAATTATTTATTTTATTTTGTATTGAAATTGAAAAAAATATAATGATGAAATTGAGATGAGATGAAATATTTTTCAAAAACAAACAAGGCCTTAAACTAATCATTATGGAATTACTTTCGCATCATGAAACTTTGCCACATGAATATGGTTGAGTCAAAGCTAGCTAGCTATGGGAGGTATTTTGAATTTCATCCCCTAGGTTTAAAGTAGTACCGATTGATCATTATGCTTTTGAAGCCTCAAGTGCCACTTGAAATTAAAGTCAAAAGTTTATCAAAGCCTGTGATTTTTCATGCGTACCACTTCTTTTTCTATAAATATAATATTTAATTCCATGAATTTTTTCTTATTTTTTCATCTTGATCTTATTTCAGTCAAATAGTACAGTAGCTAAACTCTAATGATCAATGTGTTCCCACATGAGCAAATCATAGATATGTAAGAAACGGAAATTTTATTCAACCATATTTGTGGACAGTTGAAACACACAAACCTACAATATTAGAAGTGATACTCCATATATATAAATATATATAATAATCCTTGTGATTTATATATATGTTCTATGTGCTGACGAAGGGATAAATCTCGTATCACTACAATAAATTTAGTCTTTTCCAACAAAATTTTTTTCCAGGCAAACCATGATGAAAAATACTTGGTTGATCATACAAAATCTGTGCGTGGAAAATGAATCGGCTTGTTGCAGCGACATCATGGCGGACTATTGAGAGTCGGTGGAAAACAACCCTTTTGCGACGAAATATGTCGCCGCAACAAATAATTCCCACATATTACACAAGGTGTAAAATGTGAGAACAAATTTGGACGAAATTGACAGTGGGAACAGAATTATCTTTGGTTCCTACGATTTCTACGGTAAAATTGATTTTCCCCTCAAGCCAAATCTCCAAAAATTTTCCTTCACCTCTATTAATTTCTCTCATTTTATAAAATCAATCCCTTGATCGATGCTTGTGGGTTTAGGAAATTAGGGCTGGGTGGAGATAATTTCGTAGAGAACCAAAGTATATGAGTTGGAATCACTCCCACAACTAGCGTCCGCCACATTCAACCCCAAAAGACTCGGTTGGAGCTTCCAACGTCTCCGATTTCGTGTAAACCATTCTCACGAGGCTTTTCTCTCCTTGTTTGATTATATCTGTAAACTACACCCGGGTCTTTCAAAGTAAATGTGTGCAATTTTGTTTCTTCCTTACTAATCTTCATCATGTATAGCCACTTATTATCTCATTTGATTTTAAGGAATTATGTGAGCAGAGCAGTATTTTGGATTGCATGCAGTAAACAGTCTAAACAAGGAATGGGTCTGGTGACCTTGCTTCTGTTGACATACAAATGACGGGTAAGGAATTCTCCAGATGGTATTCAACATCATCTTGTTAAAACGTATTGCCTAGTGTATCTTGATGATGCTGTTTTGTGGAACATTTATATCATGTTGATGGTTTTTGGGTATAAAGGGGATTGTCCCCGTAATTGTTTTTGTTGGTGTAAAGGAGGCTAATGCTCTAAGAGGGGACTATCCCCATAATTGTTTGCCTTTTTGGGGATATTCTTTTCTTTGATAAGGGTTTGGCCTTAGCTATCATTTTCATTAGGTAATCTTATTAATAATAATAATAAATAAATTTAGTCCATCTCATTCTCTTTAAAAAAATCATATAAATTATGTACGTAAACTAGTACTATGGGTATGATTGATCTTGTAATCTTCTAATTTCCTCATTAAATCTAAGACCGAGACCATGTTCAGATCATCCACAACGTATAATGCATGCATGTCACATAACCTGCGTACAATTGAAAAGAAAACCCAAGTAAAAGGATGAGATCTACAAGAAAGAAAGCATAAAGTAATGCAAGTGTCATCACCTTTGTAGTTGTTCTGAAAATAGAGAAATTCCCAATAAAATTTGTACCCAACACTCGGTGGAAAAACATCTACTTGTGTATGCCTGTAGAGCAAGTTGGTATTTGATTATAGTGAGCAACAATAATTGATGTTTTCTACCTCCTTAAAAGCAAGGATAGAGAGACGAGCTGGGGGGAGGGGAGGGGGGCATGATGGCTACATAAAGGACACAGTCCCTCATACCATTGAGTCCACTACAGATTATGGGCAACCTAAAGGTAGATGGCACTCATCATAAACTTCATTGGGGAGGCAAGCATGGACTGCTTCACCAATTATATATATAGATATATATATATATATATATATATCGAGATCAATATATCCCTTTTTGCTTTGCTTTAGGAAAAGCAACCCCAAAAAATAAAAATATTTTGCCCTTTAACTCATGTGTTATTTGCAGTTATAGGATCTAGTTTGTTTTAATTTCAAAGTTCTACCAAAACCCATATATATATATATATATATATATATATAGGATCTGGTTGATTTTAATGTAGCTTCTAAAAATAATATTATATATGCCCATTTAAGGGAGTAATTAAGTAGGTTATACAAGATTTAAAATGTGAACTAAGAATTTGCTAATGAATATAAAACTCGTTAATACAAAAGGGTTTACCTCTATAACTAATGACCTCGCTTTGTCAAATCATTAAAAATAAGTACAATTTTTAATGCCTAATTTCTGAAGGCAGGACGCACCGTGATGTTGAAGCCCTCCACATAGTTTTGTGTAAAAATGATTGGTGTTTTGAATTTTGATAAATTACAATGAGTATCACATCAAGTAATACTATGTTACCACACCAACTTGTATATATCAAAACGCAATCCTTAATTACTTGCAATCGCAATGAACAATGCCTTTCAAAGTACTTTATTCTCTAATGTTCAGATAGAATACATGTCCATGCATCCTTCTCTAAGAGAATGTTTAGTATTATTATTGTTTTTCTCTAGTAGAGAAAATAATTGTTGTTGGGGATGATATTGCCAGGCTTCATGCTCTTTAGGCTTTTCATAGCCAATTATTTGAAATGATCGATCTTGCGTCTCTCAAATGCTTTCTTAGATTAAGATATCTTCTGATTGTGATTGATGTTATCTATTTCAAACCAAATACGCATCTGGTTGACATCAAACTTTGTGTTGCTGATGCATGGTTTATTGCAGAAGAATGGATGCATCTCTCTACTGTTAGCTTTGGTGGGTAAGGTGGGTAAGATTCCTTTGGTTATAAAGGATGGCCATAGATGTCCATCGTGCGAGAATGCCTCTATCTTTACTGGTGAAGTAACATAGATCGTTAAAGTATGTGCCGAAATGAGGCATGCAAGCTCGATTTTTGCACCTGAGGAAGAGAAGCAAGAGTTTATTGATCATGTTAGGGTAAGGCTTTATTATATATGCATATTCAAATGTAGTACTTTATGAATTTATCTTAATGTGCGTTTGATGACAATATGTGAGGACGATCTTTTCAAGTTGCAGGCAGACTTTGTGTTGGATTGGACTAAAGAGAACCATTGTGAAATGGTGATAATGTATCTGTCCCATAAGTACAATGCATATCACTATGAACTACATAAAGTTTACGTAAAATATGCATCGCATGAGGAGGCCCTATGTAGTGGGATATCCATGGTGGACAAACTTGGCAGTGGCTATGTGAAAGGGGGGCCAACGGAACATTCAATGTATATGGGTATTAGTGTTGAGCAACCATTATGGCCTTTTACGTTTGCATTTGTTTCTGTTTATCTGTTATATTTTATTAAATTTATTTTGCTGTCTTTTTAATTTCAAGCAATAAGTGAATAAATGAGACTTAATATCTTTAAAAAATAATTCAGGATAAGTCTCGAAGAAACACTACGAATAAGAAAAAACTAAAGATGAAACATACAGGTAGGAGAAAATCCTTTGTTAGGATTTTGGAAGAGATGGTGAGAGCAATTTTTTATGTATAATATAAGTATTAAAACTATGTCGTTTGAGCCTTAACTTTTAATGATGTGTGGCAGCAGGAGATGCCACCAAATATGGTCGCTTTCTATAAGGAAACACACTGGTCACAGCAGAAGGGCAACTTTATCAATGTCACTACTGAACACAATTATGTGAGATTGTGTTTGATTTAATTTTTGCTGGACTATATATTGCATTAAAACAAGTATGGTTGATTTTCTTTTATATGATATTCAGAATCCGAGAAGTTGAATGAGAAAGACCCTAAAGAGGACGTTGATGAAGCAGTTGCAACTATTTTCAAAGACATTTTAGGGTTCAGATATGGTATGCACAAGGGATGGGGCACATGGTCATTCCAGAACCCTCTTCTTCAATGAAGAAGAACAAAGCATTTTTATGTCTGGCTAAGGAGAATAAACGGAATAAGACTTGTGCAGAAATGTATAAGAGTAAACTAGACCAAATTATAGGTGATATGGATCATATGAGGAGAGATTTTTCTAAGTATGAAAAATGAATGAACTTTCGGATGTTTGTGTTGGAGGTAAATAATGAGTCTCATAGAGAGACTTAGCAAGATGCTTAGGCATCTCTGCTACTGGAAGCAGCAAAATTTTTTGTGGATTGTATCAATCCAATGGTCATGGCATTTTGTAGAGAGGCAAATATTTTGATCTGCAGTGTGGGAAGTGTTAGGTAGGATATGTTAGAACAAATGGCAGGGAAATGCTGGTGGTTTTATAACTATATTCTAGAGTTTTAGGAAGTGTGTAAGATCTGACTTCTTATTGGTTGCATAGATACATGGCAGTGTATGTATTTATCTTACTTTTTAGAAAGACTTGTGGTTATTATGAAGGGGTGATTATCTTATACTTTTCCACAATTTGGTTTGTAGACTTTGTGTATTATGGTGACGGACTTGGGAGGTTAAATTCAACATATTTCATTCTATGTAGGTTCCACACCAAGCACCAGCATGCATGTAAGAGATCAAGATGATAGGGGATCCAGCAAACTGATTAGACAAATTTATGGAAGGCAATTGTATTGTTGTTGGAGATAATGGGCAAGCAACAAATACATTAGTCATAACTATATTGCTTGTAGAGGAGAAAGTATAAAATGTGGAATTGCTGAGATTCTAGTTATTCATGAAATATATAGTTATAACTTATACTACTACATCTCTATTTGCACATGGAAGGTGTTAATGTTCTTTGCAGTTTGGTTATATATATATATATATATATATATATATATATATATATATATATATATATATATATATATATATATATATATATATAAATAACTAAATAACTAATATATCAAGTAGTGGTTGGAGTATGTTTGGATTAAAAATTGATGGAGCACCTTAGATAGATGCATTAAAAATGTATATGGCTGGAAAAAAGTTTCAGGTATGTATTGTTTCAGGTGGCTTTGTATGGATTATACAGAAGCAAAAATAAAGTGTATATATATATATATATATATATATATATATATTTAGGGTAGCAAGTATGTATTGTTTTAGGTGGCTTTGTATGAATTAGAAACATGGTGGATTTTATATGGCTCGTTATTATGGTCTTGTATGTTTTATGTGAAAAATAATACTAGAGTTTTAGTTTGAAGTCTCCATTAATCTTGTTCAATGGCTCCTATGGTGAGGTTGTAAACCACATAGCAATGCTCAGTTTCAAATATGTTCACTAAAAATATTTAAATGTGTATGAAATCAAAGTGATTGGATATGGGGAAGTTTTAATTAGCCATTATAATGTCCCAGATTCTTTGTTCGTATCGGCCTTTGATTGATTTGCTATAGTAATGTCCTGGTAGCTAAGTAAGAAATGTTTTCTATTGGCTAATACAGTTAATTACATGATTTTTCAGGTAATTATGAGTCCCTAATATTTGTGGATTAAAAGGCTTTGCAACTAGATATGAATGGAGATGAATTGGAGCAAACAAAAGCAGCATGGAAGTGTTTTAAGTAATATCGTGTCTAAAACCAAAAACATGTATACATGTAGTTAGGCACAAAGATTTGTCATGAACATTACCGACCATGTAGGCTTCCCTTTTGTACTCCCTTATTTGCAAACATTGATGTATTTTCATGGCCTTGATTGACTGGTTAACCCAGTGAAAAGATGTGTAAAACTAGTATTAATTCTGTTATATATATTGGTGAACTGAATTTTTTGTTGAAGTTCTTCAAGTGCTGGTTTTATCAAGTGAATGGCCATTTATTGTATAGTTGTAATTCTGATATTTTTTATATTCTTCTGATGGTCAGTTGGCTTTTAATTCAATTCAGTGATATTTAAGTATTTTGATTTTAACACTTCGTGGGAAAATTGTAGGGAACATAGCTTTTTGTATAAACAGATTTTGTGAAAAATGACTTTTTAAGAAGAGTTGATATGGTCGCAAAATAGGTAGTATGCACAATGGGCACTCAATATTTCTCATGACTAATGTTAATGGAAATTGTCTTTTCTGATGAATATTGTTCATGCAAATTGTCTTTTTTCGACAAATAGGTAGTTCAGTTTTTTTTTTTTTTTAAATAGTTATTTCCACTAAAATTGTTCATGCAAACTGTCTTATTGCCATGAATATTGTTCATGGGAAAAACAATAATAAAAATTCATTTTCCATGAAAAAGGTTCATGGGTAAAATTATAATCGACCACCTTATTTCATGGAAAACTATATTATTTCTCATGAGAGTCTAGATCTAGACTTCTTTGAGGCCAAATCTGGATGCTTTCGCCGCCAATGACGTCGTGGAAAAAAGAAGTCTTTCCCTTGAGCTATCATTTTGGTGGAGAAAGAGACTTATCTCACCAATAATATATATATATGTCATGAGTCTCCCCCGAAAGAAATTGGTGAGAAAAGAGTTTTTGTCACTAAGGTCATCCATTTTTCACCCACAGTGCCGTCAGGTAAACAGTGTTTGTTTTAGTCATGTATCCGAAGTTGCAACTCCCACTGACAACTCTTCCTTCTTCTTTCCCATCACAACAACGAGGAAGTTCATCAATAATACCATCAAGACACTTGAAACAGTCAGCACTAGAGAGATCCCTGGTGCATTGGGCCAAGCCATAGAGCTTCTTCGATTCTCCAATCTCTTGCTCTCCAACTGCATACAGTTTTGTTGTCGCGGATGCTTCTTTTGCTAGTAGGCTCAACAGCCCCCTCGTCTGTTGGTTAAATCTGGTGGGATTGCTAACATTTCTCAAGTTCCACATGTAGAACTTGTTTTGATTATCGATTTGGCCAAAGAAGTCCTTGTTTACGTACTTCAAAAGACAATTATCGTACCAGATAATTGCACCTTTGTTGTATGGGCAGCGTTTGTGAATTTCGTTGCTTGCCTCATTAACACACGTCTTGCAGTCTGATGCTCCAACATCACCGCGACAAAGAGCAAGCCCATAAGTTTGGTATGGATCCTGACCCGCTGTACCAAAACCAAAGCCCTGGGGTGGGGTTTGGTGGTTAAGATTAACAAAGAGCTTTTTTAGGTTTGATTCGTAAGGGTCATTGGTGGTGAAGTTTTCAGAGCTTGAACAGAAATGGAAGAGAGGGCTGGCTCCAAAAATGGTTTGGAGAAGGAGAGCAAATGTTAGCAGGTAGACAGAGGAGGTGAACTGTGAGGAAGACATTTTTGGAAAGGAAATGATCGATGAAGATTGAAGATTGTGTGTGTTTAAGCTATGGACCATGCAGCACATATTTATAGTAAATCTGACCGGCTAGCCCTAGGGCCGGAAGATGTAATATTGGCCGCACTATTAATGGGTTCGGCAGCTCTTTCCTCTATGTAACTTTTCAAGTTGAATGAAATTGTCAAAAATGGGCTGCGTTCGTTGTTTGACCTTTTTAAAAGTCAAAATATGGGTAAGTTAAAACCACACTGATCACAACTTATCCCACAAAAAATAATTAAAAAAAAAAAAAAAGGGAATTGGTACTTCGATCGATCGTCAATCCTTGTACTGGATAGCGAGTTCACGACGAAATATATATGGAAGAATTACGAATATAGATTGATCGATCGGCAGCATATTAAAAATGAAAGTTCCTCAAGATTTTGGTGGTATTGATACAAATATATAATTATAATATACATAAGAAATAATATTTATAGTTTTAGGATGTGGAAATCTCACGCATAACTTTCTTTGAAAAAAAAATAAAATCTACTATTAAAAAATAAAAAATTAGATATAAAATTACTCATAATATATAATAGAAAATGAGATGACGTAGAGAGTCTACAAAGGCGAGCAAACACTTTGAGGGCTACATTTTTATTATTCGTTAGTGTTATTGAATACAATGCACAAATCTGATCTATTCATATATATGAAAATTACATTGAGATAAAATTATAAGGTAAGTATCTCTGTATGAAAATTAGATCAAGATGATTGAAAATCAAATCAAATTCTAGATTTAATGGATGCAGAGGGAAGCTTAGGAAACTAATTAAGCCCAAAAATTAGGAAACTATTCTTGACCGAGTTGGCATATTATTGACTTTATGTATTCTTTGTTAAAAAAAAATTAAGATGTTAAAAAAATGAATAAAAGAAAAGCGAAAAAAGAAAATTCTGAAATGCACTTATCGATCAGTTAGATTATCGGTAGGGACATCGGTCCTGTAGCATCATCAAAAAAAATCTTTGGATATCATGCAGTATCCTGTATGTTAAAAAGATTATCGAGTAAAATCCATTTATTTATTTATAATTAGTATCAATCTTGATCTTCATTCACTTACTTGATATGATATTAGAGTCTGGCTACTTTGTCGCCTATAGTAGCCCGCTCTACTTGTCCGATAGTTATATTTTATTTTATTTTATTATTAAAATTTTTTTAATAGATTTAAATATTTTTAAAAATTAAAAAAAATACACCTATATACTTTTTTAATTATTAAATAAAAAATTACCAAGCGGTACACTTTGACAGGCAAAATAGCTTTTCTCTATGATATTATACAAGATCAGTTCTTGGTCACCGTGTCGAATATTATATTGGAGAGGCAAAATAGCTTTTTTCTGCTTAAATTTAAGAGTAAAAAAAGAGATAGACACGTAAAAAATCCCTAAGACTTTAATGCAATCTGAAAATTTCAAGCAGACATAAGCATTAAAATGGTAATCATGTAATAAGCTCCACTTCTTATGTCCGTCAAATATCTCGCTTCATGAAATCTTTAGATTTAAATAAAAATGAAGTAGGTCTTTGTGATGAGTTAACTTCTTTTTAATATATATATTATTAAAAAGATCATGTTAGTTACCAAACAAATAGTTGTTACGAATGCACGTCGTCTTTACAAAATTATTGTCAATGCCTTGACTCGATGGCGAGCCATAACTTCTAGATAAATCATTTTAATGGGTGGGGTTTTCGTCTACTTGTGTCGCGATCTGCCTAGAAAGCAAGATGATAACATCATCATCATCACGTCTCAAGGTTTGACCACAAATTTTTTTTAAAAAAAAAAAAAAGGATGCACAGTTTTTAATTAGTTTGAAGCATATTTATTAATTATTAAATCACTAGTATTTTACATTTTATTTAAGAAAATAAAAAGGGAAAGATCACAGCCTTTATGCTTTAGCTAAGTCCTGGGATGGGGAAGGGAAGATATCGTGAAAGTAAAGATTCTATTCGAAGCGTGATAATATGACAATTAATTTCCCTCCAACAAAATATGTGCCTATAAAAGTAATCTTTTTCTGAGCCAATACTCTTATTATTATTATTATTTATGGTTGTAAGTACTGCTTAGTGGTGCAAACTGATTTTTAGTATTTCTTATTTTCCAGTACTGGTCTTTCAGTCGGAAGTGAGCTTTTTATGGACTGAATTAAAAAGTTATAACTGTCATGTATTTTTATAACGTATCTTGTCGATTTGTATCCATGAATATTTGACAAGAGGCGTATGCATGGCCTTGACTGAGCTAAGTGCATTTTTCAAAAAGTTATGTGATAGAATGAACAATGCCACATCAATCTAGTGTACGTATTAAGAGTGTAGTATATAGTATAATTATTATATTATTTTTACACAATTAATTTAAAAGATAGTGAGTTGGGTAAAATGGTTAATTTTTTTTTATATATATTTATTCGTTTGGTTTATGAATGTATAGGAAATAATGGGAGTTTTCTACAAGAGCTGTACGATCAGTTATTCAGCGTACAGAAACATCTTTCCCATATGGGCCCTTATAAGAGCACTAGCATTGGTCTATGTATATCCATATGCAAAGTCATATTTGCATAATATGACTCAAAAAACATCCACATTGGCTTATGCATATACATAAATTTGGCTAGCAGTGAACAGTTGTTATCCAAATTTTCACTCCATCAAACATATTTTAATTGTTTTTTCTCTCTCCTTCCATTCTCTCTCTCAATCTTTTTCTCTTCTCCCTCTCTCAACAACACAACAAATATTCACATACACATTCATTTTATTATTATAATATATTATATATATTTTTTCATTTTATTATATTTTTAATATAATATATAAAAAAAAATTATATTTTTTATTATTGCATTTGTATTATTAATCTCAAATGTATATAGTGGATGCTAATTACAAAATATATATAAAAATTTTGATTTTAGAAAAAAATTAATAATAATAAAAAAATAATATTTTATTATTATTTGATCTCAAATATGCATAAGCCAATGTGTGAGTTTTACTTATGCATATGCAAATGGTCAAATGGTTATGCAAAATAGGTAATTTTGTATATGCATTTGCATAGACTAATGCTAATGCTCTTAGAGAGTACTGTAATGGTCATGAAGCCATAAATCAAAGCCGAGCAAGAAATTAAGAACATTGCATGTGTGTAAAATGTTCTTATAAATAAATTAAGGGAAAATTATTGTTCGAGTTTGTACGTAGTTCTGGTTTATATATGAAGGTTAGAATAAGTAGTTATGGTTCCTCTATCAAGACTTCGTTAATTTTTTTCGTACTTTGATTCATATGCTTTTTTTCTCCTTATGTTCGTGGGCAACTACTAATTCAGCCAAGAGTCATCTTCTTCTATACATCCAAAAGAATGAATATGTAGATAATTGAAATTCTTGGTGGCTTTGTGATGGACATGTGTTCGGGTCATGACCTGACATCTTCAATGGTACAGCATATTGTGGAGTTGCAGATGAATCAGCAGATTGAAATAATTACCATCTTTATATACTTTTGGGTAGATTGAATGACATGTTCGATGTTGCAGCATATTGTGTAGTTGCAGATGAATCAGTTGGGCGGCAGGGACCCATGGCTTTTCTGGAACGCATCAAGGAGGATTTTTTGTCAAGATATAATGGAGGTGGAAAGGGTGCTACAGCTCCTGCCAACAGCCTTAACAAGGAATTTGGGTATTCTATTGTGATTATGATCATCGGAATACATGCTGGAAGTTCCATTTTCTTGTTTTAGTAGCTGATATAACATACTATTTAATGCAGGCCAAAATTGAAGGAACGTATGCAGTACTGTGTTGATCACCCTGAAGAGGTAAGAAAGCTTGCAAATTCGGTGAAGGCTCAGGTTTCAGAAGTTAAAGGTGTAATGATGGAGAATATTGAAAAGGTAGAGATTCTAGAGATGCATTATTTTATTTAGCGGCATCAGTTTATTTGACCAACATTTTCCAATGAGATTTAAATGGCACCTCCTCCCTGTTCAATTAGAATGGCATTAAACAGGTTCGATATTCTGGTATATAATGGCATGAAAATGACGCATCCCCTGCTACCATGCATAAGTTGCTAGTAACGAATTTTGTAATAAAAATGAAACATTCATGTTCGTTTGTTTTTTTAAAGTAGCTAGAACACTTTCTCCACAAAACATTCCTGAATCTCAACTGGCCCCAATTGTTGAAGATTAATCAGATGTGGCAAAAGCTGCCGCAGCCCCAGATGTTGAAGATCGATCAGAGGTGGCAAAACATATCCGCTTTGTGCACACTCTAAAATAATAGAAGCCACTGTTCTTTTTCCCACTTAAGATTTCTAGCATTAGCACTCCAAAGCTGTAAACATCTGTCTTGAATGAAAATAGTAGTCCTTCCATAGTTCCATTGCATATTCTGGCGGCAGTGAGAGAGCGAGAGAGAGATCAGCTCCAATGGGCTCAGATCATATGTCTATATTGGGCCAAATTATGTAGACCGAAGCCCACACTACTTGGGCATATTGAAACTCCAAACGTTGTTCTAACTTCTAACACTTTTATCTGCACCCAAAACTTGCTTTAAAAAATCGTCTTTAGTTCCCATGACAGATGGTTTTCAATGATTAATGTTAGACACAAATTTTTGACAGGTTCTTTGTAAACGTGGGTTCTACCAAAAATATAATAGGTTTTATTTTACACCTTTTTATGATAGGGTATATTTTTTTACAAAGCAAGTGTGCTAGACTTTGTAGAAATCATTACTCTTTCGAAAAACATAATGATCTCAAGGTACTTGGCCACACTGATCTTACTCCAATATTATTACCCTGCGTTATACTTCTAAGAATGTAACGATACTTCATATCTAATTCATGAGACTGATCTACCTAGGAGCTTTTTACCTTAGGTGGTTTGCACGTATGGCCACTATGATCTATATAACTATATATATAAATACATATCTACTCTATTATAATAAGTAGCTATTTAACTGTGAACAATAACTTTGTTTTTCCGTTAAGTCCTATTTTACCAAAAAACCTTTAAAATCATTGACTATTTGACGTGTAGTTCCCTTATAGATTTTAATGAATGATCATGTTTTACCAAAAGGCGCTTCATAGTCACGCGGCGCATATGAATTGATGTCTCTTTTTCATGTCCTTTTTGTTCTGACAGTGTACTCATTTTTTTAATTTTTTTTAAAATTAAAATGACTTTACTCTTTAGAACAGAAATGCTTTAGAGCATTTTCATTGTAAAATTCAACTATAAGTAAATTTAACAAATAAAATACTTAAAGCACTTAATATATAATATTAATTATTAATTTAATTAGAATATAATTATTATTAATATTAATATTGAATATTATTAATTTGATTAGAATATAATTATTATTAATATTTCAATTAGTAGAACTATAAAATGTGATAAAATTAAAAATTAAAAAAACTATTAAATTAATAATATTTTATTATTATATAGAGAATAAATAGATAATCCGATGCAAACTAATGCTCATACTTTGCTGAAATTTTTTTTTTTTAATCTTCATTTTTTGTCTTTTTTTAACTTTATATTTTCTTTTTCCAGACAAATAAACTACTAACTTTTTCATTTTTTTTTTATTTAAATCATTATATCAAATGCACCCGACCGGGACTGACGCTCCATGACCATTCCCTAGTATGTATATATATATATTATGTGTGTATGTGTGTGTATTGCCTGTGTTTTATTATTTCGTGCTGCATCAGTCGAAGATTGCACAAACGAAACTCAAGAATCGTGGATTAATTATTCTGGCTTTAATTAGCATTATACACACATGCACACATGATATACGAGGCTCGTGGAGTTCGAGCAAAAACGTCCTGCTGTAATCATGCAAGTGTGTGTCTCATGGTTTTTCCTAATCAATTAGATATTCCATGAAAAGATAAAATCTTTGTGTCCCTTCTTTTATTGTTTGGTTTTTAGTTGGACTGGTACTTCCTCTAAATTCTTGTTACTAATCCATTTAAAACAGATTTATGCATCCTTCCTTCGGTCAGTTTCATAAGCGAATACCAGCCCTAAAAGGTTTTTTTTCTCTTTTTAATTTATGACTATGTTGAAAGAGTAAGTTTAAGATGATAATATAAATATAAATGATTAAATTTTTTTTCTTATTATTATCTTAAATTTTTGAAATATGTGGTAATTTCAAATGACATCGATAGGGCAATCAGTCCGGTTCGGTTTGGGAGAGTCACAGACCGAAAATTTTGGTCCATCATTTTTGCCGGACCAAACCTTTAAATATCAGTCCGGTCGGTCCATTCGGTCCAAAAATAATTTTTCATTATAAATATGATTAAGGAAATTAAGTGATCTCTTTAATATTTTATATATGGTTAATGAATATTAAATAATTTTATCATATATATGGTTAATAGTGATCTCTAGGATGAAAATTACATAACTAATTTATACAATTAATATTTAAAATATTTAAAAACATATATATACATTCAGTCTATCTCGGTCCGATTTGATCCAAACGGTTTTTTCAGTCCATTCCAATCCTCTTGCAGCCCTAGGCATAAAAGTTTTTCAAAACTAATACATTGCATAATCACTTCAGGTCCCTTTTCAATCCACACAAGTTCATTTTCACAAGTTAATGCAAATTTGGGTGCTTGATGAGCTACTTTATCACCATCTCTAAACACATGTTGAAGTCTCCCTGTACATCTACCCTACATATGATCCTTGATGTCCTCAATAATCTGACCATACCATGAACATGAATCCTCCTCTTTGCCTTTTATAGCTTTTACTATTGCTAAAGCATCCCCCTCAAAATGAGATTCTCTATCCTTAGCTCAGTACACTGTTTCATAGCTCTCTCATGTGCCAACAACTCAGCCTACAATGGGTTATCTACAAAACGTTTTCGCATACAAATAGAAACCATTAAATCACCCTCCTAACTCCTAACCACAAGACATCCAGCCATCTTGGATCTGTTACTCTTTAAGGCTCCATCCCAATTAATCTTATATCAGTTCATCTCCGGTTTCTACCATCTAGCAGGTACTAATATGGTCATCTGGTTTACTTCTTCAAAAACTTTGTTATTAATAACCTATGCTTGTTGGAACTCTCTTTTTTCCTCTCTATATTTCTGCCACACTAAGCTGGGACTTTCAAACTTCTCTTCAAAAACAAACATATTCCTTTGCAACCAGATTCTTCTCATAACACAAGCAATCTCCTCAATTTGATTTTTCTGTAATGTATCTATCACATCTTCCCAAATATTGTAAAAGCTAACAGCTTCACAATTCCACTTCTGTAAACAACTAGAAGAGTTTTCCCAAACATCCTGAGCAAAAGCACAACTCTATAATAAATGAATGATAGTTTCCTCAAGTTGTGCACAGATAAGACATACATCATTAGCAATGATTTTCCTTCTAACCAGATTACTCATCGTGGGAAGTACATCACCAACAGCTCTCCATATAAAGACTTTAACTACATTTGGAATATTCATATCCCAAATGGTCTTCCAAGCCTTAGAACTATTAAGATGGACTAATGACTCACCTCCGCAACCTCTTTTTAACTGATATGCCAGATAATAAACAGATTAAACTATAAAAAGACCAAACTTGGTAAGGCCCCAAATCAATTTATCTTCTTGTCCTCTCTTACTAAGTGGGAGCCTCATGCAACATTTCATTTATTAAATCATTCCAATAGCCATTACCATCTATTAGTTTTTTAACACAGGCATCTTGATGCAGCAGTTTAATTGAAGATTGAATCATATAGGTGGTAGGAGTAGGTAACCACTTACTACCCTATATTCTTATCTTATCTCCCTTTCCGGCCCTCTATCTCATTCCTTCCTTTATCAAGACACTAGACCCCCAAATACTCCTCCATATTTGTGATGGCCCACAACCCACTTTTGAATTCAGAATGTCCCAATGTCTATAATACTTCTCCTTCATAATCTTAGCAACCAAGGAATCAAGTTTTGTAAGCAACTTCCAGTGTTATTTTGCTACCATAGCCCGATTAAAACTTTCAAAATCCCTAAAACCCAACCTTCCTTGACTTTTTGATAGCCTTATGTTGCTCCACTTTTTCTACTGAATTCTTCTATTTTTATCCATATATCCCCACCAAAACTTTGCCATCATATTTTATATTTCCTTATACAACTGTTTTGGTAACTTAAAAACACACATTGCATAAGTAGGGATTGCTTGTATAATTGATTTTATAAGTATTTATTTCCCTGCTTGGGTGAGACAAAGATTTTTTCAACTATTAATTTTCTTCCACGCCCTCTCCTTAATTCCTCTAAAAGCTTTACATTTTGATCTTCCCACTATGGTAGACAATCTCAAATATTTCTCAGCGTCACCACACACTCTTGCACTAGTAATATTAGCAAATTCAGTACATACCTCTTTCCTTGTATTGGAACTGAAAAAGAGTGAAGTTTTCTACAAATTGAGTTTTTGTCCAGCTGCTATCTCATACTTTGCCAAAACATGTTGCACAGCACTCCATTGTTGATTATTAGCCATGCAAAAAATTAAACAGTCATCTGCAAACTGTAGATAGTTAATACTGGTACCCCCTTTACTCACTACTACACCTTTAATAGCCCTATCTCCCACAGCCTCATGTAACATCAAACTTAGTCCTTCTGCACACAAAAGGAAAAGGTAAGGAGACAACATGTCTCCTTGTCTTAGTCCTCTTGTTGGATATATTACACCAGTAGACTGACCATTCACCAAAATAGAATATTTTACAATGCAAATACACTTCATAATCATATCTGTCCACCTACTACCAAAACTCATTTTCTCCATCACTGCACTCATATACCTCCATTTCACCCTATCATACGCTTTTGACATATCCAATTTTAGGGCCATGCACTCTACTCTCCTCTTGAGTCTATATTTCTTAGTGTGTAAGGCTTTATATGCTATTACAATATTATCCAAGATAAGTCTACCAGGTATGAAGGCACTCTGATTGAAAGAAATAATAGTAGGTAACACTCTCTTCAACCTATTAGCAAGAGCCTTTACAATAAGTTATACAAAACATTACATAAATTTATTGGTCTAAAATCAGTCATTGCATTAGGATTCTCTACATTTGGAATTAAAGCAACATGGGTATTATTTATTCGTTCATCAAAAACTCCATAGTTAAGGAATTTGAGAACTGCAGTAGTGACTTCTTCTCCCAAAACATGCCAGAATTCTTGATAAAAACAAGTTCCAAAATCATCTAGTTCTGGAGCCTTTAATGACCCCATCTAATTTAAAGCATATTCCACTTCCTCTTTAGTAAAGACTCTCTCCAACTGTTCATTCATTCTCTCAGTAATTCTAGGCTTTACATTTTTCAAACAACTCTCAATGGCCTCCTGGGAAGGGTAGGTGGAGCAATACACATCCCTGTAGTGCTCTTCAAACACCATTTGAATATCCTGCTGATTTGTCTTTAAAACAGATTGAGGATCCCTCACCTTCATGATCTGATTCCTTCTCCTTCTCTGAGTCGCACACAAATGAAAAAATTTTGTATTCCTATATCCCAACTGGTACCAATTAATCTTAGTTCTCTGCCACCACCTTATATCTGCTTGTTCTAACAAAAGACTCACTTCCTTTTGTAAGCTTTTAATCAAACTAACATTATGTGGCCCTTCTTCACTTTGCTATCTTTTTAATACTTCTGTATTTTGTTTTATAACTTTCTCACCCCCAGTACATCTTTTCTTACTTCATTATGATAATTCTCTACTGCAGTGAGATAGTGCTGATTGGAGGTTTTCCATGGAATGTATTTGCTCATTCTTCCATACATCCTCAATGATTTTACCACATTCTTCCTCTTTAGTCCAACAAGTTTCAAATTTAAAAGCCCCCTAATTTTGCCCCTTCTTCTATCTACATTTAGAATTGACATCAACACAGGCTTGTGATCTGAGCTTCTAGCAGCCAAACATTCAACCACCATATTTGGATACAAAACCTTCCATTCTATGTTTGCCATGACTTTATCCAGTCTCTACATAGTGAAATTATCATCAACATGTTTATTGCTCCAAATATAAGAATCACCCCTACATCCGAAATCAAACAGACCATTCTCCTCCATAACACACCTAAAGCCCCTCATTTGGTGCTCAGGCTAAGATCTGCCTTCCACCTTCTCTGACTATAACATAACCTCATTAAAGCCACCCATCACACACCAAGGGACATCATCAGGATTAATCTGTTTCAATAATTCCCTTGATAAATACCTTTTACTGACATCTGGATGGCCATAGAATCCAGTTAATAACCACCGTTTTAACTGATCATGCTTTGTAATCCACCCACCTATATGCTTCAAAGAAAAATTAGCAATCTGGAAATCAATTTCTTGTTTCTACATAATTGCTAATCCACCACTTCTCCCAATTGGGTCCACCGTAAAGCACCCATAAAAACTCAATTCCCTTGTAACAACTTCAAGCCTATGTTTTTGCAATTAGTGCTTCCATCAAAAACACTATTTTGGGAGACTTTTATTTTACCATTTGGTAAAGATCATGAACTGTCCGGGGGTTCCCAAACTTCCAGCAATTCCAACTTAACAAAGTCATAATCCTTGGTGAGGCTGACTAACAGCCTCCACTGATCTCGCATCCACACCATTACTGCTAAATTCGACCTCAAGTTTTTGTCTTTTTCCTTCATTCATTAATACATCTTCATCAAGTAACACAAACCCAATCCTCTTCCTTTCAAAAGACACAACAGAAAACTGACCATTATTTCCCAACTAGCCTTCATGCCCTTTCTGACAAGCTCTTCTTCTCCATCACCTCTTCCCACTTGTCCCATGTCTTTGTTCTCCTGCAGCCTACCAAAGGAAAATTCAAATTTTCATCTGAAAATTGATGCTGACCAACTGGATCACTTATCATCACAGGCCTTATTTGCCCTTCTATAACACCCATACTAGTTTGAAACCCAAAAAGCCCAAGGCCCATAATGACAGAACCCTTATCCCCCTTAACCTCTCCCTTCCGTACTACACTTTTATCCACCACATGTTCCATTTTATCCACAGTCTCTCCTTCAATCCCCTGAACATTAATAGATTGACCCATCGTACTTGCTTTCACAACAGCTCTCTTATTTTCTGCAACAACTCCATCCTCATTTGAATTAGCGAGATTTTCTCTAACCGCTTTAGAGAATCCACTGGCTTCCCGACTCTCTCCCACCCCTCATTGTTCTCACCCACCACTGAACCTGCATGATCTACCACTAAGCATGATGGCCAGAAACCATGTTCCATGTAATTGTCATTCATCCTTGAGTTTGATTAAGGCCCACCCTTCATTATGGAGTGCCTATCACCTCGTCTCCACCCTCCACTATCTGTCCTTAACAATTGCCCAAATTGTCTATCTCCCTATCCATACCCTTTTTGTTTCTACCAATCCCACCTTCACAACCTGACACACCATAAGCAATTCTCCCACTGTTGAAGTAGATCTTGGGCAATTTTTCGTTCTTGATCAGCACCCATATGCTTCTCGAGTTTAAAGTTATTGTTCTACCACACGCAACTGGTTTCCTCACATCGACCTCCACCTGAATTCTGAGATAACCTCCCCACCACACATCATCTTTTAGGACATCAACATCCACCACCCTACCAATGGAGTTCCCTATCTGCTCACCAACCTTCCTATTCATGCAAGCCATAGGCAAATTGTGTAGCTGAATCCAAAATACCTCAAAATAAAAAACTATCGGATCAGATTGTAGAGTCACATCAAACGACTTCACTACAAATAAGTTGTTATAAAAAAACCAAGGTCTTCCAGTTAGTACTTGATCACAGTCCTTACCAGCTTCAAAAATCATGGCAAACGTATTATCTCGAATCACCTTAAAATTCACATTCTTATCAACTCTCCACACCTTTAGCATGGTGGAACGAAGCACCTCCTTTCCAATACGCCTATTAGCAAAAATTGTACCAACCAAACTCCTATTCTCACAAGTTTTCAAATCCTCCAATTGTACCTATATTTTTGCTCTCTCCTCCTCATTGAGGCTCAAACGCTCTCTCATTCCTCCCTCAAATTCTCCATCACGAGAGGAAAAAAAGCCACACACTGTGGGTTTATTTCTCTTTACTCGGTGGGAGTAAAGAGTCAAAACCCTTCTCCTCTTTCGCCAAAAGACGACCGAGAGAAGACTTGAATGAGTTAAGTTAATATATAATTTCTATTAGTTTAAACTTTTGGGATAAACAGTAATTTTTTGTAAGATTCATTTTTATATTCTAAAGGCATAGTACAGTGTAGAGTCTTGGGGCTTAGTCAAATTACAACCCGACTCTCTCTAGTTTACTTTATAAAAACTAATGGAGTGGTTTGTAATTAAAATATTTTTACCACATGGGCTGGTTTTGTAATTAAGAAGGAATCCCATGAATCTACTCAATAATTCTCTTTAATATAATCACGCATGAAGTCATTTTCATATTCTTGAAAGTTGTTGAATGACTGAATGTTAAAATTAGGCCATTAAAATCAAGGGATATTGTCGATGAACAAGAAGCATCTTATTATAAACATGTTATTGCCAAAAATAAAAACTAATTATTATATTAATATGTCTTTTTTATTTTATAATTATTCCAAATCTTTCTAAGAGAATATTTTGGAAAGCTAATTCCATGTGCAACTCTCTAGCTCTAATCGTACACAAATAATTCTTTTACAAAGTCGGTGAAGTTGCGAGCATTCCATTGTAACCAAAATAATAATTGACCATCAAATCTCCAAACATATATAATAGTCTTCAAAATATGGATCTTTAAACGACACCTGATCTTTGTCTCTCTTACCGTTTTCCAAAACCAACGTGATTAACACAATATTCAAACATTTGAAAATTGGTTCCTGCTTTTTGCAAAAGTTGTGGGATGTAACACTAATTGCATTCAGCTTTATGAACACACACATCCTAATATCACGGACTGAAATTCTATAAATATTTCATTTAATTAAAAATGAGATAGATAATAACAAAAAACACTTAAAAATGTAAAAAAGGATTTAAATCTAGAAAATTCACATCTATCTTTATTCAAAGAGTAATGCTAGATACAATCTTATAATGTATAAATCTCGCATGCTCCATTTAAAAACATAATCCACCATAAAAATAAAACAATTTAAATCCTAAATTTATCAGTTTTTTTTAAAAAATAATACGCTTATGAATATTATTTCCTCTGTTTTAATTATAAAGAGGCAGGATTGGGACCTCTTTTGAATCATGCTAACCCTTGAACTAACGAAACGATGTCCCATAAACAGGATCCTCAAAACTCAAAAGTGGCAGGATTTGAGAGCTCTTTGGTCATTCCAAATCCGGCACACCTCCCAAGATTATTAGTAGACAGCATGACTACAATTAGGTATTTTGAGTCATCCAATACATACAATAATGCTTATTTTAGTAATTCGATGAATTTTTTATGGATTAAAAAAAGAGTGGCCGAGTACATATCCTTTGCCTGAAATAAATATAAAAGAAAAAAATACCAAGAAAGTGGACAGACATGTATGCAAAGATACAAATAAAAGGACCTTTAGTCATATGCAAAGCTTTCTAACCGAGGTAGTGCTAATGCTATTGTACCTGTACCTACAATATAAGAGACAAACCGCATTTGAATAGTGAGATATTATGTAAATAGTAATAAAAAATTTATAAAAAAAATATTATTTTGACACTTTATTTTGATATCTTTTATATTTTAATTTTTTTTTACTTAATAGTTAAGAAAGTAATTATAAGTGTATTGATATTTATTTTATATTTTTTTAAAAAATTTTAAAATCTGAATAAAAAAATTAGAAAAAAATAAGAAGATGAATTGCGGTCAATGATGGGCCGCAGCGTAACACTACTCAAAAAATAATGATAGAATATTAAATAGTAGTAAATAATAATAATAAATAATAATAATATATTATGAGAATATTTTCAATATTCAAATTAGATCGAATTGTTGACAACATTATTTGTTGGGATTAAAATTCTCAAAAACCATAATTTGGGGGCACTCCTAGCCTCCAACTTCTTGAGTGTCAATAAAAGAGACTAATTATTTCCTCTGGAAAAAAACAAACAATCAAATAAAGACAGTCAAGAAATATGAATGGCATTCTGACTTCCATGCTCAATAATTTTATTTGACAAGACATGAAAACCTCAGATGTTTTCTAATTTATTATTGAAATTGGGTAATTCAATTAAAAATTTTAATTATTCAGATAATTAGATAGAAATTTTATTTAAAACTATCTTCCTATTCAAAAAGTGCAAGTCATGAAGCTTTTATGAACAGAAAAATAGGAAATCTCTCGTATTTACAATATTTGATTTTTGTCACGATGATAATTTAACCCTAAGAAGTCAACAAATCAAGTGCACATTATCTCATAATCACTCATATATATAAGATAAATCTTTTAACCAGATTTCACAAATTTATGCCAGTTTATCAAATATTAATCCCTAATCTGTAAAACTAAATGTAAAGCAATATAATAAATACGATGAGAATTTTCCTAACATAACTAGAAGTCAATTACTATATTAATATGAATAACAAAGTTGAACTTTTATTACCATTAATTAATGATATAAAATGATTAAATAGGACTCCACAAAGTCACAATTTCTATATTTATTTAAGTTTTGCTACTCATCATTCTTACACATTGTACAATATTTTTTTTTTTTTTTTTTAGATTTTATTCTTCTTAAACTAATTGAATTATTTTATTCATCATTCACATACTATACATTTGATAAAAATAAATAAATAAAAAATTATGTATGATATATAATCGGTAGATGATGAATATAATTTCTATTATAATTTATAGAAAGAAAAGTTCATAATCGGATGAATTGTAGGATTAAAGAACAGTAATTAATATTGACAAAGATCATGCTGGCCGGCCGACCAGCAGCTAGTTATAAATTTTTTATTTTTATTTGAAGTATTTTTAACATTCTTAATCATTAAAAAAAATATATAATTTTTGTAATAATTATTTTTTTAATTATTAATTAAAAATTAAAATGCATAAACCATAAAATGGAACGATAAATTTGAACGGCTACACAATCATTTTCCTAGCATTTTCCTATTGACAAATAGCCAACTGGTTTCCATAATACTTTTGTTGATGATTGGACCAAACTGGAAAGAGAGAGAGAGAGGGGCATATTGGTCAAAAAGGATAAGCTTGGATGCTCCTCAGTCCTCTCAGAGAGAGAGAGAGAGGGTGCTCGAATCATTAGGCAGAAAAGTGAAATGGTAGTATGCAGAAAACGTACAGATTGGTGGGCTATCTCCCCGCCATTAACACCATTCCCAAATCTCCACCACACCACAGCACACCTCACCTCAACACCCAATCCTCTTTCTCTCTCCTTCTTTCTCTGCATTGGGTTCTCTTGATTTTCTCTGGAGAAAAGAAAACGTTCAAAATACCCTCTCCTTTTCACTTCCTTTAGGTCTTGAAACGACAAGAAATCTCGAACTTCCTCGGCTATAAAAAATTGTAGTAGAAAAGAGTCTTTTGAGTGTTGTAGGTTTTTACATACAGGGGCACTTGAGAGGATACAAAACCGAAAAAAGGGTCATAAATATAGCGGGAGGCCACCACCCTCTCTGTGCTTTCACAAGGTTGAATTCAATTCTTGGGGACCGAAAAAAGAGTGAGAGAAAAGAGTGAGAGAAAGAGAGACAGAGATGGTGAGAGATTCATACTCTTCAGGTATGGAAGTTGGGGTGAACAACATGAGCATGAAGCCTGCATGGCTAGAGGGTTTGATGGCTGAGACATTCTTTCGTGGCTGTGGGGTCCACGAAAATCGCAGGAAGAACGAGAAGAACGTTTTTTGCTTGCACTGTTGCGTTAGTATTTGCCCACACTGCCTCCCTTCTCACCGCTCCCATCCTCTCCTCCAGGTATGTATGCATTCACCCATCATGAATATTAGCTACTGCACCAAGATCTTCACTTCCTTCCAAAATCTTTTAATTTCCACCCATGCGATTGCGTTTTAGGTCTTTCAGAACATTTTTTGTTCTACTCTTTCACTTTTTCTGCTCTTTTAAGTGCTTTTCAGCTCAGTCGGCCTCAATTCTTTGGTGGGTACTATGGAATTCTTTAATTTCACAGCATAAGTTTTGTTTCCCCTTCAGTTCTATTGCTCTTGACTTCATTTGAAATGAAATTCAGGTGCAGTTTTCTACCGGGTACATATCCAGAATCTGTTATGATTCTTTTGAATTTCTCAGAAAAAATGACTCTCCATAAGTTGATTTTGACTCGCACATACTTGGTGTGGCTTTCTTTCCTTAACTTTGTCCTGGGTATGTGGTGATTTTGTTCCGAAAATTGGCGGAAATTTTTCCGTATCTACTCACTTCTCCTGAATTTTCCCCGTGTTTGCCTTTATTTTCACTCTCTACACCAAGAATTCTTATGCTGTCTCTTCTTCTCTGGCCTTTTCTCTTAGCTCTCTATGGTTCTCTATTAGAAGTTCAAAATCAATTTCCAAAAACTTTGCCAAACAATTTTCAGTTTTTGCATAGAAGCAGAAAAGGGGGAAAAATCACAATTTCATCAGCTTTTCTGTTGTTGTAATGAACGTAAAATTTTACCCGTTTCCCAATTTTTGCTGAATTTATTATCACACAATTCTTGCACATTCTATTTTTTGAGATCAAGTAAAGAATCATTCTTGCCTGTTTTATTTTTTTATTTTATCTTCTCAATTTGTTCTGAATACATCCAAACCAAGATTGTCTTATTTATGTCATTTTACTCAAGTTTTTGTATTTGTTATGTGGAAAGGTTCTGCGTAAATGGTTCACCATGTCTTCCTTGATTCCCACTTTTTGTATTTGGTTTCTTTCCCATTTGTGGAAGATTTCTTATTTATTCCAATTTCCTGCAAAGGTTCCTCAGCTGTTGCTTTCATGAAAGCGAAAGTTTGACCCAGTTCTATACATTTTGTTTTGTTGTTTGTCATTTCCTTAAAAAACTCTCTTTAGGTAGATTTTAAATATGATCTCTACTCGGTTCATTTATATTTCCTTGGCTAAAGGTTAGTTGCCCAACTTTTTCACCCCATTTATGTTTAAATTACCACCCACCAAGAGATGCTGTAATTCTTATATTTGTACATATAAAAATTAAAACAATATAAAACAATTTTGTACCCTTTTCCTTTAGATTATTTTTTCCCTAATTCAGGAAAAATTATGCCTCACTCTCAGCAATAATTGACCTAGTACTGGACATTTATTAACAACCAAATTGGGGACAAATTTAGCTGGGATGATCCTTTTGTTGTTATGATCCCACGTGACAGGTGAGACGATATGTTTATCACGACGTGGTTCGATTGGGCGATCTTGAAAAGCTCATTGACTGCTCATACATTCAGGTTTTTCTCATGATATGACTTAATGAGATCAGAGTTTACTCTTATAATAATGTTCAAGAATTTGGTATCAAAAAGGAAATCGTAATTACTTTTATTACTTGTTTTGTGCATAGAGTAATGATGTGATTCCTTGTTTGGCAGCCCTACACTATAAACAGTGCGAAAGTGATATTCTTGAATCAGAGGCCACAGTCAAGGTCTTGCAAGGGCTCTGCCAACATATGCTTGACTTGTGACAGGATTCTCCAAGAGCCATTCCACTTCTGTTCACTCTCATGCAAGGTCCATGCATTTTGGTTTCCCCATTCCCGTACTACTTGTTTGCCTATTTGAAGTGTATGATATTTTGATTCAGTGCTCTTTCCAAAGGACATAGTCAAGGTCCCATATTTGCAATTGTAGCAAAAAAGTGTTTTGTATGCCTAACTTCTTTACTCCATTTTCAAAATCATGGGAGAATCGCATGATCTAGGGGTGGGCAAGAAAAACTCTCACACGGGTTTTGCTTTTGATAAAAATGTAGTGTCTAAACTATTATAATATTGATTGAATTATTAAATTTATCTCTTATTTTATATCAGTGATCCTTGAGTTTGAATGTTGACTTCACTATTTACCAGCCATTTATTGTGATTTTAACATAATAATCTGTTTTTCTTTTTGTTATGAAATTAACTCACCTTGAAAGTGCACATGAAATGTAAGCTTTTCTTTAACTTATTTTCACTCCATAAACCTAAAAATGCAGGTTGATCACAAGGTGTACCAGGGAGAAGATCTATCTAGCATTCTGTACAGGTTTGATGAATCGGATTTTGCAATTTCCCAGTTCGAGGGATTACAGATGGACGGATCAGAGATCATTGATGATGACGGCCAAATTACCACAAGCTCCATCCTAGAGGAAGTACCATTGCAATACAGAAGCTCATCATGTTCCAACGAGGCCACGAGCAATTCTGTAATTTCTCGCGAACCCGAAGTGGTGAAGAAGAAGAAGAAAGGACACGGCTTGCTCCCCGGGATTGTTCTCTCTCTCAGCAGCAGGAGAAAGGGAGCTCCTCAGAGGGCTCCTCTTTCTTAGAATTTGGAAATTCCAAAAATAGAGATCATCTGAATTTGGCTATTAGTATTATTTTATATAACTACATGCTATCAGGTAAAATTAAGGCTGGTCATGGTTGATATTTATCCTAATTAGTCTTTATTTTCATTGTGTTTTTTTTCTCTTTGGATTTTTCATCTTTTTATCGGAAGGGGCACGGCGCAATGTTCTTCATTACTGAACTCAGGTGGGTGAAGATGGACTGCATTAGGCTATTAGCCTCTCGACTCCACCAATTTTGTATCGATGTAATGGAACTTGCTGGTATATATATATATATGCTATTTATCTTATGTAATGACTTTCTGTGTGTCTTTTTCTTTGTTGATAATTATTTTTTCTCAGAACAGTACAAGAATACAACGTACCTACGTATATGATTTTGTGGTGATTGTTGTTTGTATGATGCGGTGAAAGAGGAGTGCAAAAATTACAAAGTAATTACGTAAAAGTAATTTTCATAACCTTTGAAGTATTCCTCTACGTATCTTCGAAGTTCAAAGTCATAACAAAAGTCATTACGATTTCGAGAAATGTCGAAGATATCTGGATCAGGAAGAACCATCTCCTTGAGTGCCAGACTCCCTGAAAAAGTTTTGTTCTTTTTTTAAAAAAGGTTTGTGCGTGCTTTGTGTGTGTGTGTGTGTGTGTATATATATATATATATATAAAAGCCTCGTACAAATATTTTGAAAAAAATGGAATCCATTTAAAATGATGGAATATCTGGTTTTTTTAAAGAATTTATACAGGTTAATCTTCACCGTTACTTTTTTTCATTTTTGTTAGAATTCATTACCTTTTTACTCTTTTCCACCCTATATTTATTAACAACTCCTAAGAGCATTCCTTATCTAGTTCTTTTTTTTTTTTAAATAACTAACAAAACCCGCATTTCTAATTTAGCTAGAGACTTTTGCAATACACCATTTATCAACTTCTCTATATCACTTTAATATTCTTTATTCAATTTAATTATTTATATATATGTTATAACTACTGTTAAATTTGTAATATTCTAAGATATTTTAATATTTCTTATGCACGCAATATCTCTGATCTGTTACCAAAACTACATTAATAGCCTAATAAAAATTTACAAAGAAAATAAAGATGGAAAAAACACATTCATCTTATTTTTTGTGAATATTAAAATAAATATTTTTTGTGAATATTTTATCCTTTTATCATGTTCTGCAAATTTTCTGACTACTTTCTCTTTTTATTAAAATGAATATTCTAATAATATTGTAGCCTTTAATTTTTTATATATAAAAATGTAAATGCTAGAAATATAAGAAAGATTAAGAAAAATAAATAAATAATGTTTATATAGATTAATAGTGCATGTTAAATGTAGAGAATCATTTTAGCTTGAGAAATGATATTTATGGAATGCACATGCGCTGCGTAATCTCTTTAAAAAAAGTAAGTAAATACGAGATACACATAAAACAAAACAAATTTTATATGTATTTTACATTAGTTTTATGTAATCCAATGAAAGCTTTATTTTGACATATTGTTAATCATTTTAGATAAAATTGCAAATAAAAAGCCATTAAGAATACTCTTATTGGTGGAGGAATATCTTGGTTTTGAATATCAAATAAACAGAAAATAAGAAATTGCTGGAAATGTATTTATGCAATTTTGAGACTTTTTACAGCACTTTTGGTCGCGGCAAGCAGGCCATTTTCTTGTTATATATATATATATATATAACCAAACAGGAAGTAGTAACATAAAGATTGATAGTCCAGATTTGTCTAGGTGAAATTGTCTAATCAGCTCCTTAGTAAACCCTTCCTAGATGAGAACGATAGATACAATACATTTTTACAGTATATTTTATACTAGTATTGTAAGGTAATGGTATTTTTATAAAATAATATTATTTTATAAGATATTTTATCAAAATACCTCTCATTTATATTATAATTATGAAAAATAGTGTGCGTAAATATTTTTCTTTATGGAATGGCATCGGAGCTCATGAAATCTGTAACGAACTTGAAAAAAAAAACTTAGGTGGTCACGACCTCATGATCACTGCCTCGATATTATTGAATATATAGCTACTTATAATAATTTCTTTCAAAGAGATGATAGACTTACAACTCAATTACAATTTATTTACAATTTATCATAAAATAATACTTTTTTAATTTCAAACACATCAAATCAAAATTAAAATTAAAATAAACATTTTAAACCATATATTATTTTATTAAAAGGTTGTAGATAAATTGTAAAGGAGTAGTTATTTTATCATTTTTCTTTCATTAATATGCATGTACGTAAATATATATATAAATAGATTTTACTCATCTATTTATATTATTTTTATATATGAATAATGTTATACATCACACTCTTATTTTATTTTGGTTATATTAAATAATATGTAACACATTCATTACTATTAGATGATAAAAAAGTATGGAATAAATGATCATTTAATAGTAATAAATGTGTTACAATTTACTTTGTAGGATAAAAGTGATATGATAATATGGTGTATAAAATTTTCCTTTATATATATATATGTTCAGTTTAAGTAGAGTTTTGTTACAAATCAATAAACTATTCATATCACAAACTTCATACTTATAATTTTTTTATAGAGTATTGGGATATTTTTTTTTAAATGTAAAAATATATTTTAAGTGTGAGTTAGAATGATAAATAATAACTAATGACAAGAATTTTTCATTTAAAATATTGGTATAAGAAACACGTACATGAATTAATTGACATGATATCCTTGGGAGGGGACGAGGTGTTCACGGGAAAGCTAAAAAGCTATTAGCTAATTAGGGCAAAGAATTTCAATTTGTAATTACCATCTTCGGAAAGGCTTTGAAGTTCGATCCCCCCCACATATTAAAAACTACTATCATTTTCCTAAAAACCTAGATCTGGTACTGTGCCACCCAACACACTACTCTTTACACTACAAAGATTAGGCGGTGAGAAAGCTTAACATTTCTAATATTATATTACGTAGGCCAGCAGCGTGAACTGTGCAGTAGTCATGGCGAGATGCGCGCGTACGGCAGCGCAAAACCCTGCAGTAGCTGGTCATAACCTTGTTGTACGCCAAACGCCAAAAATGTCTGTCGGACAAACAAGTGTAAGCGGACACGACACACCATTCTATACATACGTACGATACGTACGTAGATACATATATACACCATGATCCGTACCTACGTAACTCTCTTGTTGGAGTCTGTTTTTCCCTTTTTAGATTTTCGAAGTTCTTATCTGCTTAATTATTTGACTGCCAATTTATCGAAGCAAACTTTTGATGTATATATAGCAGCTGCAGTAGTGCAGTATATATATAGATAGCTGAAGGTTTGACTATGACGATGATGATCAAGAAGATTCCGTATTTTTTGATGTTTCCGTTAAACACAGATCATGGAAAGGTTTACAGATCAAGTTTGATGAGTCTGAACCATTGACGACCATGATGAACGAACTCGAAATTTATTAGTTTCCTAAACCAAGAGATCGAGCAAACAGTCATGACGTTGGATTTTAACAAGTGAACGTGAGAACCCAGTTTTCATCGTAAGATTCGTTGTTTAGTAAACCGAGGTATTTGACCAAAAGCTTGACTTGTTTGGAAAATTACAAAAACAATATTTAGTCGGTTGCTTAGTATTTTTCTTTTATTAATCAGGCCAAAAACTAATTATTGTATGGAATTATTTCAAAGCATACAGAAAAACTGTGATGTTTTTGCAAACCAACAAGTCAAGATGCTTTATTTAGGCCGGTTTGTAAGATGTTTTTAAATAGAAATTGAATAAAATGTTATTAAAATATTATTTTTTAATATTATTATTATTTTAAAATTTAAAAAAATTATGATGATTCTATGAGATGAAATCGTTAATTTATAGATCCAATTAAACGGATTCTTAATCTTTTCCTCCAATTTATCAGTTTTATTTTTCTGCTGAAAATTAATTGGATTTCATTTCCTGTATCAAAGTAATGAAGTACGATGAAATTTTAATATTTTTATGAAGTTGGACAGGTTTTTATTATAAACCATATAATTGTATGTTGCAATAAAACTTCGCATTTTCATAATATTTAATTGATTCAATTTATATTACTCAAGACAATCTCATGGGTGGAAAAACTTCTCAGGATATTCAATAATCAGAGACATTCTATTCAACAAAGCAAAACCGTAAAAATCATCCCAAGTCTTTCATGTTTTTCTCTCTATTTCTGAAGTTCTCTAGGATATCCGATATCTACCCTAATCAACAGTTTTCTGGCTGTATCACCCAGTTAGTTCTTGAGGAAATATCTAAGACTGACTCCACGTCCTGATTCGTAAGGGCTAACGGCCAGAAGAACGCCTGGACGTGGCCGGTAGGTAGGGTTACTAAAGAATGAGGCGTGCACCGGTAGCTGGGTACGTTTCCACTTTTCGACACTATGATTCTATTAGCGGGAAAAAGCAGCAGGAGTACTGGTGAAAACTAAAGGCAGGTAGGAAAAACAAAGGGTTAGAATATGAAGTCGTTTTTTTTTGTGTTTTTTCTTTGACAGAACTACAGTGTCCTGCGATGTGGTTAGCACTTAGGTGCACTAAATGACAATGGTAAACCCGAGGCTTTGCTGTGTTTCGTACCACATGCTGCTGCACTGCGATTAGCCTTTGGATTTTCGAATCTTGTGACGAAAAGAAAAACTTAATTTGTCACGCTAACGTATGCTTGTTTAACCCCACCTGTATTAATTATTATCGGTTTTTGCCAGTTTCTTTCTTTCATTATTATTTTTTTGGTTTTTTCGCCGAGTTCCTCCCTTTTTTTTTTTTTTTTTTTCCTTGGTTACAATGCAGTGCACTAAACACTATCTAGTAGCCAAGCCAAGACCTAATGGTAGATTTTTCTGCAAAATCTCTCTCTCTGTGTTTATGCCCAGGTATATATATCCGAAGTTTGCTCAGTCAGGATCTAAAACTAGTTGCAAATGTTTATGCTTTTTCTACAGATCATAAAGGAGGTCTTAATTAATATAAAAGATGATGTCTATTGCTTAAAAAGAATAACTAGCATAATTGATGTGTATATATATAAGACAGTACTCTTTTAGCTAGCCTAATTGATGTATCTATGCATTACCCATATCACCACAAGACCATACCCAGTACTTCTTGATCCTTTTGTGTCCTAGTTGAGAATGGCGCAAAACTAGCAACCACAGGCTAGTTACTAGTAACAACAAAAACAGCAAACACATATACGATATAATTAATATGATCCATTATTTATATATATATATATATATATATATATATATATTTAAAATTTCTGATCAAGACTAGTACGAGTGCTGTTAGGAACCTTAGTTTCCACGAATGGAATTAGATAGATCGATATATGCATGATACATGTTGGTTTAATGGTGTCTTAATTTGCTGGCTGCTGCCGGACCTCCATTAATGTTTTTTCATGGTTTTTAGAAATGCTAACACTAGATAAGTACTCAATCATCGGCTAATAAATTAAAAATTAGATTACTATACTGTAAGGTTGCTATCAAGTGTTTCAGTTGGGTATCTGTCATCAATTAATTTCGTTGGATCCTCAGCTTGATCTGATTCCATATTGCAGATATGAAAACTGTAAGAAAGCAGTACGACAGGGTGAAAGGGTGCTTTCATCATTAAATACACAAAGAGATACTTGAATTAGACGTGGCAACAAACAATATAAGAAATCAAAATAATTGTACTCCAACACTTGCATTGCGGGTTCGTGTCTAGGGTAGTAATAGGGTAATAAATTGGTAGTAGTAGCAAGTCATTATTCGGGCAGATATATAAAAGTTGCAAAGAGCTACGTACTTTCCAAAGATTAAGGTTATGTTTGGAAACAAAACAAAGATGAGAAATCTCATCTCATCTCTATCTCATCTCATCATTACATCTTTTTCAAATCTCCATACAAAATATAATAAACAATTCAACTTTTTCAAATTCTAATTTAACTTTTTCAAATCCCAAAACAATAATAATATTAAAAAATAATATTTTAAACTTTCATCTTAATACTATTCACAAAATTTTTAAAAATTTTCATCTTATCTCATCTCCCAAGCATAACCTAAAAGAGAGATGCTGCTCCGTGGGGGCTTCCGATAGTTTTTTTTGTTTTTTTTTAATATTTAAGAAAGTGTTTTTCTAATAATGATGTATTTTTTTAAAAAATATTTGAAAGTGCTAAAAAAATATATGAGAAAAAAAAGAAGATAAAATGTACTATCGGGAGCCCCCATTTATGGTTGTAGAGCCTCTCGAAGCAAAATTTTATTCATTATCTCTATACACTATATATTATTTTTATTTTTATTTTTATATTTTTATCTTATTAAATATGTGATATATAGATGATAAGTAAAAAAATTCAATTAATTTTGATCTAATTTGATTATACAGATGAGATAAGATGAAATAAAAGTTGAAAGTTAAATAAAATATTATTATAATATAATTTTTTTAATATTTTTTTATTTTAAGATTTGAAAATTTTAAATTTTTATTATATTTTATATAAAAATTTAAAATAATTATAATAATTATATGAGATTAGATATAATTATTTAGTTGTATGTAACCGCTCTAAAAATAAAAAATAAAAATAGTTGTGATCTATAACGTGTGAAGATGATGAATATAAAAATCTTTCAAAAAATACTCTGCTGTTGCCATATTTATAGTATGAAAAATGAGTCATATTTTACATCATTATATATAATATTAATATTTTAAAAAGGGATATTTTTATAAAATATATTATAAAATTAATATTTTTATAAAAGTATTTTTATTTTATAATATAAGTTGTGAAATATACACTTTAGATATCATCTTTCTTGTTATGGAAAAACCTATTCTCGCCGAGAGTTGTCCGTCCTCCCGACAAATTTTTTATCTTATTTTATTTAATAATTAAGAAAATATTTTTTAAGAATATTCTGAATATTTTTTAAAAAATATATTAAAAGGTATAAAAATATAAATAATTTTTTTAAAAAAATTTTACTTATCGGGAGTCGGGACCCGTTTCGGGCTAGACCGTAGCACTTATATACCGTGGTAGGGACGTGGCTCGCCGCATGTGATCATTAGAGCCAACCTAGCTAGCTATTAGATAGGCAGGCATGGAACTATCAGATCATGGCCTCGCAATATTTTATATATTCTGCAGCTAATAATTCCAATATGGGTACAAGAGCCTATTAACCTAGCTTGTAGGTGGGATGCTTGGGGAAGTTACACGTGGAAAAAAGCCAGCATGCAGACCATTTTGTTGACACCTAATAAGGCCCCTGAGACTCAAGAGTACAACTTCTTCGTCGTGATCAGTATATATATTATATACCAAAAGTACCTCTTTTTTTTTTTTTTTTTTTTAGTAATTCTACATAATTTTTCAAACTTCTATACATTATATTTTTTTAAATTTTAATATTTTTTTAAATTTTTTTTTAAATTTATTTTTTTAAAATTAATTTAATTTTTTTATTCATTATTTATATATTAAATATTTAATAAAAAATAAAAATAAAAAAAAATATAATATTAAGAAGTTGTATGAATAATAAGAAATTAAATAAATTTTTTATTTTTTTTTCTGAGTTAGACTTAAAAAAAGAGATATATAAATAGCGATTTAAAATGAAAAAAAGTAAATATTTTTCAAAGCAATTCTAAGTACTTGGCTGGCTGGCTAATTAGTAAAGGGTTTATAGGCATACGATCGAGTTCTTCCAGTCAACTTAATTATTGCAGGTCTCGATTTAATTGTTGAGTTGTGACTTGTCTCCGTCACCATGACCTGACTTGGTACTACAAATCTAAATGAATCTCCAAGTGTTGTAGTACTGCTCTTAACTATATAATCTATGAATAATGATAGCTCCCAACTCTTCTTGTACTTTGGAGCTACCGCTCGTATTATTTTTTATTTTTTTATTTTTTATTTTATGACTAAAAAAATATTTTTTAATAATATTATGAATATTTTTAAAAAAATATTTAAAAGTGTTAAAATATATATATAAAAATAAAAAAATAAAAAACACATCAAATTATTAACGGTAGCTTCCAGCAGTGATTGTAATGTCTTATTTTTCTGTAATTTTTTAAAAAAAATAAGAAAAAATCTACTCAACCTCCTACTATTCACACCACACTCCACACTCCATCTTTTTTTTAATTTTTTTTTTAATTTTTTTTATCAAATATATTTTTATATGAATAGTGAATAAAAAATTATAAATAGTTTTAAAAAAATAAATTCAAAAAAAAATTTTAAAAAATATTAAAAAATATTAAAAAGTGTGGAGTGTGGAGTGTGAGGAGGTTGTGTAGCAAAACTCAAAAAATAATACCCTCATCACTAGTTTTTATCACTTGATGTTATCCTTAGAATTTTTTTTTATTTAATTATTAAGGAAATATTTTTAATAATATTAAGATTTTTTTAAATATTTAAAAATGTTAAAATATATATATATATATATAAAACAAAACAAAAAAAACTATTTTTGCCTAAGGTAGCTCCCAGCTCTCGACGTAGCATCGTCCATAGTCTATTGCCATTGATGATCAGCCTCCGAATTTGCTATTTCCACGACTCTCCAAATCCAACCTCTTCAGGTTTTACTTCAGTAGAATCCAAGCCATGCATCCCCCCCCCCCCCCTCTCTCTCTCTCTCTCTCTCTCTCTCTCTCTCTCTCTCTCTCTCTCTGTGTGGAAATGTGTAAATAAAAAGAAGTTTATGGATGCTTTTGCTTATAGTGATGGTGTAAGGACTAAGGTTATACATCGTTGTTCCAGTCTAGTCAAGGTTAACACATGAACCCTATTTTAGCATCAGAGTTTGCTAAATGCTGCGTAAATTATAAAGTCCATCTGACTGCAATGTGATCAAAATGCGTTTTTTCTTTTCAGTAATGAAAGCAATCCCAAAGCCGAGAATTATTAATGCATGGGATTAAGATCGCCACTCCTACCTACGTTATCATTTCCCTCCTTTGTTCTTTATTTTTTTTGGTTATGCATTATTAACTTTGACTGCGTGAACCGTTGGGTCTTGATCTGCACCCTTAAATATTCTTTCGTACCTTATTGACGCTGAATATAGAATGATATTACGTACAATCGTTAAGTGTATAATAGTTATGTAAATGTCATGTAATTATTTTAAAAAAAGGTAAAGTTTATTATTAAAAAATTAATTTATTTTAATATAGATTTCATATTTATTATATTTTTAAAATAATTATACAATATTTATATATTCATAACTACAACTATCATTTCTCCCGTGAATATATACGTATACTTATTATAGTTTCTATATATAATGCTATTTAGAGTCGAGAGATTCGGCCTCTCTCCAATTACTATGGGTAAAGTACCCTTGTGTTGTAGGCTTTTTAAGTGATCAGACAAAAGGTTTCCGAAATGGATAAAGCTTGTGTGTCCTCTCCATCTGACCGCTGGTCAAAAAATTTTTTTTTTTTTTTACTTAGTGATTAAAGAAGTGATTTTAAGTGTATTGGTATATTTTTTTATTTTTTAAAAATATTTAACTGTATTAAAAAAAGTGAAAAGAATAAAGAATAAAAAAAAAAAATGCCTGAGCGGTATGCCCAGCGGTAAACGCTGGGCAGCAGAGTAGCGTGATCCTTCCGAAATTCTATATTTCATCTAATTAATACTAGCTGGTTGTCCCAAATACTCCTAGCTTTGGTATTAAAAAAAAACAATTAATCTCAAGGTACGTAAATTATGTTAGATGAACAGTCCTTAAGGTCGATTCATAATTTTCCGATCATTTTCAATTAAATTGAATTATTATTATTATTATCCCTAATATGCACATGAATCTAAATAGATACTTAAATGCATGATCAGGTTCCATCTGATTAATTTTCCAATAGATTTTATTGTTCACATACTAATTATAAATTCCATCACTCAAATACAATATTATTATCAATTAAGTTTTTAGCAATCAGCTCTGCGCCTTCCTAGCTTCTTCGACCACCGACACGGTACTGTCTTTCTCGTCGATAATCTCGTTCTCATCTCTCACCTACTCTCTGATCATTATCCAATGACCCGCGGCATAAGAGTATAACAAAAGAATTAACAGATCGAAGATAAAAACTAAATAACAAAAGAATTAAACTCATGACTTAAGATACACATTTCTACTTAGGCCGTGCAGCTCAAAGACTAGTAACAATAATATTTAAAAGAAACTGAAAATCGGAATATAATATATATACTCAGATATTTAGAACAATAAGTTATTAATTAATGATCTTATTATCTGATGTTGTCGTTTGTCTTTCTCTTTCTCTTTCATGAAAGGTCTGATCTGGAATATTCTCCCCACTTTCTAAGATTCCAACTCCTAATGAGAGAAAAATAGTAAACGCAGAAGGTATACAACATTTTATACGATACTGAAAGTTCACAAAACAGATACAATTATGCATGCAATGTTTCGACTTTTGAACCAGAATGTCGACTTGTGCAATTTCCACAGTGAATGGCTAATCTATTATAAGCAACCTGCAGAGACGGGATATTGTTTATATGGTGCACATATACACGTCCTTCCAGCACCTAGCTCCTACGTATAACCTGCGTAAATCCAGAATGGGATAATAAACCCTAACAAACAAACCAGTAATTAAAGGAAACAAACTCCCATGGGCATGGGCCGTATATCGATTATGGGCTACCATGCAGGACTTGCAGAAGGCATATTGGGGATGGTCTTTCGATGAGCATTCCAAGGTACCAAAAAACATAACAAATAAATATGAAAAAATCTATTTCTCTTCGTTTTTTTTTATAATTATTTTATAATATAATATTAGATAATAGATTCATAAATAAAATATAATAAATAATTTATAATTATTTAATATCATATCATAAAATAATAAAATGATGATAAAAATTAAAATGATGAATAACATTATTAGATAAATATATTACGTAAAATCAACCAAAGTTGTGAACTTATTATCAACTTTCACAGAGAGTGAATGTGTGTGTGGTTTCTTTCAGGCTGCGTTTGGATCCTCAACCCAACTCAACTTAACTCAACTCATCATTACAAATTTTTTAAATCTCAATACAAAATATAATAAACAATTCAACTTTTTCAAATCTCAAAACAACTTTAATATTAAAAAATAATATTCTAATAATATTTTATCATCTCAATTCAACTCAACTCAACTCAACTCAACTCAACTCAACATCCAAACTCATCTTTAGAGTTTCGAGGTGGAATAAAGTTCGAGGAAATCTTAAAAACGGAGGGTCATAAAATGATAGCAGTACTGTGACTGATGTGATTAGGGTTGTTGTTTGGTTATGTATGACCTTATGGTTTTGTCAGCCACTTGAAATATTAAAAACCGACCAAACAGCAATGAGACTCGTGATCACCGTACCCAATCAAAGTAGGGCCCCGATTCGTGTTTTACTTTTTTATCGGCCTCCTCTGTTGCATATATATATATATATATATATATATATATGGGGGGCCCTTGCTTTTTGAGTGCTAGAGTTTAAGATCCTTTTACTTTGAAACTATCACCTGTCTTTTAATTAGTTGAAAAGGGATCCACATTCAATAAAGGAGAGGCCTTTTCAATTGGTCACAGTTAATTTTTCCCAGATGGGCAAACTGTCCCCAAACCTATCAAAATTGGACCCCAATATTAACTTTTCCCCACCTGACATGAACACCGAATTTGTGGAATGGTAATTTACAGTTCTGCATGTCCTATTTTCCTCTGTTAGGTAGAGTTTGGAGTCTTCATGGCTAGCGTATTAAATCTGTTTGGCTTTCAATAAAGTGAAAATAATTCGATGCTGAGATGCATGCAATTTTTCGGCCACATTTACCGTTTTCTACTAGTGCTGCTGAAATTAATGGAAAAAAACAAAACTTGGCTGTAGTTTTGATACACACTGTTTGTGGATTTCAAAAGCATAAAAACCAAGAGAATTCCAGTTGCTTTTGTCAATGATTATCCAAACGATAATATTGCTACCAACCGTACCACTTAGCAGAGAGGATTTTGAATGAAAAGAGATAATTAAAATAACAATATTCTGATCATGGAGCGCTAGGCGCTCCCTCGTCATATATATGCATGATCATAAACCAGCCAGCTAGCTAGCTAGCAGTTGGATCGAACATTTAGATCAAATTGAAGACCTGACACCAGCTCTGTAGTAGTTTTTTCTATAAATAAATATTAATAAACTTAATTACATATTATAAGAGTCCATAAATTAACGATTCATACGTTCGTCGCATGATTTCAATGACCAGACAAACTTCTGTTGGTTCTAATTCCATCGATCCTCTTCCACAAAAACGACCGAAACAAACACCTCCTAAAGTCCTTCCTACTCCAACTTCATGACATCATTTTATTATTACCATTAATGATTAAACTGATGATCTATGCATGGCCCAGATCGTTCCCTACAAAAAGATCAACAATAGCGTCTTTATGGATTTAATAAGTACTTGCTTGTTGGGTGGTCATGGAACAACCGATTTGCATGGGATCATCCCAAACAGTACCACGGTTTGTTTTTATCTATCAATCAATCGGCCTTCAGTAACATTTTACTTTCCATGCAGCGAAACTTACCTAACAATAAGACCTTTAATCGATCGAGACTTGAATGGACCTAAATTTTGTAAAACTCCATAAATGAGCTTGCCGGGAAATTGTTGTTTGGTACCAAAACCGGTGGCCCCTAAAGTACTGATCATGCATGCTATTCTCCCAGCTGCAGTATTCATCGATCGCTTTTATCTATATATAGACATTTTTAGGCGTTTCGATAATATATATGTTTGAATTGCATAAATCCCTCAAGGAGAGGGAACTGATCTGTAGTCGATACCGACATGGATTGTAACATGAGTAGGTGAAGGTGAATCAGGTGATCTTTTACCTTTCCCTTCCCGTACCAAATTAACCTGGGGCGAAAATACCTTTGATCTTTGACCATTTTTTTGTCCGATCGTTGGGTGAAAGTACCTTATTTTGCCCTAGCAATTACTTCTTTACGAGGAATTTGTTCATTATAGATGTCACTATTAATGGATCATGGTACAACAATGTTATTCTTATTATCACAATAAAAGTTATTAATATCTGAAGTAATTTCGTCATGTATCCATAAAAAAAAGTTATGATCAGTACGTACTACTGAGAAATGAAGCAATCAATTCAGTAAACCTTTTATATATATATATAGGAAAATGATAGGCATCCCGATAGGGGATGTGTTCATTTATCCTGCTCCAATTTTTTTTTTTTTTTTATGTTTTAATTTTTTTACGTAGTGATTAAAAAAATATTGTTTAATAATATTGTTAATATATTTTTTAAATATTTAAAAGTGTTAAAAATATGATTTAAAAAAATATTTAAGTATTTTTTTATTTTTATTTCACATTATTTTTTAACATTTTCAAATAATATTTAAAAAAAATAAAATTTAAAATATTATTAAATAAAAATTTCTTAATCATTACGTTAAAAGCAATAAAAAAAAAGGAGCGGGATGCTTGAAATCCCTAGCATTGTCCATAAATATATATATATATATATATATATATATATATATATATAAATATGTGTGTGTATTAGTGTCTTTTCTTCTCCATAATTTCTGTAACAGTCAAACTTCCAGTACTGTTTTTTCTTCTCCATAACTCTTGCATAGATTACTCTTAAATTCGTACTCCGTGAAAATTAAAAATAAATAAATAAATTCGGACTTCAACCCAATATACATATTATTTTCGTTTTAAAACTTTATCTATTCTTTCAGTACTTCTCACGAATTATCTGTGTCTAGTGACAATGCAAAGGTAGCAATTATTAGTTGGATAATATTTGAGAATACTTTATTTATTCAAATATTTGAACTTTACTTGGCGCTATTTTACATCAATCAAGAGATCGGTGTACAAATAAACATACATAGTACTAGAGAGGAAATTAAAAATTAATGAATGCATGCAAGCGGAAAAGGTTCATGGTAAAGGCGACACTTGTAAATTCAACAGTATTCTAAATATTGGTAAGATTTAAATTCTATAATTTTTTGAAGAGACAATTATTTTTTCCTTGCAACTATTTTTTTTTTCCCTTAGGTTGTAACAAATGTTCTCTAATATTTTTGAGCATTACTAAGTACATGTTCCTCTTCGGATGAATGTTCCCTAATATTCTTTTTTTTCCCCCTTAAAATTGGTCTCTTTTAATTATTACTGGCATGTTCCTCTTCAACGTTGTGATAATTGTGCTTGGTCATGAAGTTAGCTAGTTTGTAAATAAAAACAATATGATGCGTGAATATATGTGTGCGTGTACGTAGATTTATGAAACTGGGTAGCTTGGTAGTATGAATTGGGTAACCCTAGTTTTTCCATGAATTTGTCACACCTAATACTTAAAACGAAGAAGAAAAGAACAGATTCTGAACTTTTACTAATTTTTTAATCGCTGTGCGAGACATGCAGAGGGTGGAAGGAAACCTGACAATCCCCGGGCATTGCATCCCTGGCCTGATGAATAAATCATGGTAGTTAACTCTCATAATTTTGTACGACAAAGAACTCAACAAATTCTGCAACGGGGTGGGTCTTCGCTTCATTTTGATGACTAAGGATTGTGTTTCGGTTAGGGACATGAGAAATAATGAGAAACCAAGGCAAAATGAGGGGATAAAGCGTGTTTTTAAGGTAGATTCAGCTGTTCAGCAACAAGAAAAAGAAAAAGGAAGACGAAAGATTATTCAATTTCCTACTTAATGATTAATGATATGTTGTCCGTAAAAGCGATAATAAAAAGCAGTCCCATATATAGCCATCAACGCCCTGCAATCTTAGTTGGATTGGGGACATAGATGGGACTTAGAGCATCATGTCTGCAATCGAGAGAGAGAGAGAGAGCTAGTCAGCTTCTTGCCTTGAAGAGCAGAGACATCCATCCCTATCAGACTCCTAGCCACCTCCATCCAGCCTTTTCCAACTTGGAACGGCTGGATTGGCCTACCTCTCTCAACTCTCTATCTCTCTCTCTCTCGGCGGCTAGTGTCACCTTCTTTCTGACCTTTAGTATCTCAATCTCTTTCTCTTTGTCAACATCATAATTTTTCTTTTTTCATGTTCGGTCACTATCAGATCATAGCTTGGATCGTTAGTTATTTGCAATACAAATTTCTCATTATCTAAATAATTAACTCATATTCTGCCCCCACCTTGTTTAAAAAAAAAAAAAAGCGCTTTCCTACCAGCAAAAAAGTACTCGTACTGATCGTATTGTACTTGGCAATATTTTGAACAGACTACCCGGTTACTATACTGCCCTTGAACCAGTCACTAATTTCCGATGTTGAAGACAATTTGAACCTTTTGGTTCTGATTATCAGAAGAATTAGCTAGCCAAAAATTATATATTCAATGACAGAAGATGTAAAGCTCGATAACAGAGCTTGGAATTGGCAGAAGATATTTACAATGCAGATATAGTTTCATTGTTCCCTTGCAGTAACTGGACAATTTTCTTGTGCTATTACACTGTTGAACTCCACATGAACATATTATTTTATTCAAATATGCGTCAGTGAGTAATGGAAGACATGAGGGGGCGCCATTATCACAGTCTGCCTTCTTTTTCCCAACAGGCCGAAGGAGGAGGTGGAAATGGACCCAGTTTCAGATATTACAGATCCTATCATTGTCCCAATCCCTTGACCCAACGGTCAGCTTCGGCTTCTGTGCTTCTATCCTTCTCCTTTGACCCTATACGCCACTGCTACTCCTAGCAGGGCTATAGGCCTGTTGGCATCTTTAACTTTCACATTTTGGCCGGAGAAGATCGTGCCCACCAACAGCAGCATTAATGATAACAACAACTTACGATGATGAAAAAAATCTACGTAACCTCCTCAAACATATTTGTTTAAAAAAGAAGAAGATATTTCAATTTTATTAATAATTCTTATTTTTAATAAAAGAAAATTATGGTTACTATTTTTTTTTTTTGATCGGAATTATGGTTACTATTAAACATCTGAAAGTTATAAATAAACATAAAAAGTAAAATCCAAGTATCAAAAATTAAAAGATCCAGTCACAAATTAAGAAAATTACAAAATTACAAACCAAATAGAAAGAACAATCCTAAAAAACCAACTTGCAAGAAGAGCATATCACACATGAGCAATGCTACACAACTTCTCTAATCTCTATACACCATATTTTTTTTAAATTTTTAGATTTTTGAAATTAATTTTTTTTTTTTGAGTTTATTCTTTTTAAACTGATTCAATTCTTCTATTCATTATTCATATATTAAAAATTTGATAAAAGAAAAAAATTAAAATTAAAAAAAATATGGTGTGGAGGTTGTATGAATAGTAAGAGGTTGTGTAGATTTCTTCCCTCACACATAAGAAGGGATTTCATTCCAATCTTTTGATGCCAGAAAGTTCAAAGAAAGCCACTTTGATGGTATGGTGGAAGTATAAATTTCTTGTTGCACAAAAGAACTGCAATCGATCAAATTCCATTTGACAGTAACAAATGTGTAGCCCAAGCCAATGGGCCTTTAACTAACAAAAAAAAAAGGATGTATTTCCATTTTTCACCAAGAAAGTGGGGAATATGCTTAAGTCAGCTACCATCGAATAGAATTTTTTCCATTTCTTATGATCGTGGCAAGAACAAACTTGTCCAAGGAATAATTGGTCACAAATTCGACATTCATACAGACTGCTAACTCAAATGTGCGGATTCAAATTTTTACGGCGTACAAGAGCATTCTCCAAGCATTTAGGCGGATCTAGTCGAAAAACAGGAAATTAGAAACCCCAAAAGCAATACCATCAGGCCCAAAATCATTCCAATCTTTTTTTTAAAGTTGATATGATTTGCTCATAGAAAAGAACACACAAAAAAAAAAAAAAAAAAGAGGAATTAGGCTCTATCCATTGAGCCATTCATGATCAAGAAGTGCAAGTAAAGATGGCTTGGCCTTCCAAATCGTTAGCAGGATATGTCCAGTTATATTTATAACCGGACAGAAGCCAGATCCAAATAAAAGAGGGAGTGAGATCCAACAAACACTCTAGAACAAGCAATACATTGCATACAATTTGATTAAAGAAAAAAAAAAGCGGGGGAAATGGAGTCAAATGGGCCGGATTTTATATTTTCTTGACTCGAGGTCAAGAAAGAAGTCATCTTGAAGGTTGTTTTGACTACTGAGAGAATATCCAACAGCAATAAAATGTGCACTAAGGTTGTCTGAAAAAAGGCAGTTGATGAGAATTCCGTATAAATGTGCATACGTCAATGGTAGCTCCCGCTTAAAGAGATCCAATCTCATTCAAATGATGGAAAAGGTAAGGAATAGATGTCAAAAGAAGCGAAGAACCCAATTGATGCAATGACGTGTGCACGTGTGGCGGGGACTTGAGAGCCGTGAGGCTGATGAACTACAGATTACTCAGCCCCAGATCTGGTCGAAAGAATGCTTGTACTCGCATTAGAGAACTGGGAAAAATGGGCAGAGAAGTGGAAGACACTGCATTACAGAGTTGTAATGGTCCATTATAAAGTTTGGTCAACTTGCCCCACAGTTAATAGAGGCCACACGTGAAATCACAAAATGGTTCCAAACAAGCGCTTTTGTCTCGGAAAAGGTGATTGCAATCAAACTCATGAGATAATGGTTCTTAGAAATTTAAAAATACTAAAACAAATTGTTGGATTGTGGAATTTCCGGTCCCCTTCACTCTATGGGGGTGCTTTGCTTGTCATTATTGACTCAAAATTGTGTTGCAAAGCAAAATCACGACTAAAGAATACAGTAAAAGCTGTAAATTAGCAATGTGGTATGAGGAAATATACACTATATAAGCTGCACAATGCATCAGAAACGCTCATCTCAAAACAACATTCAGCTTGCTCTGCACCTGGTCCCTCACATTCCACTGCATACAAAATTACATTTAGTTTGAGGTTTTTTTTGGTAAGATTATTAGTCATCTTCCCTATAAACATACTAAACATGAGGAAATGTCTGCAAACTATATCATAATACCTGCAACTCATTAATTTCCTCATCTGTGAGTGAACGTTCCATAGATCGATATGCAATCCTATAACAATGACTGGTCATTCCTTTCTTGTTGGTGAAATTGTCTATCAAAAGCACCTGAGAGTCAAAAATGTGGTTTGATGACAAGCTTCGGGCCGAAATTTCAATTTTGGCTGAGAAGAAAGTTATCAAGTATAAGATCCATTCCTCCCTCAAGACACTAATATTAAGCTATGCTCTGGAGTCCTTTGGGGAACAAGGTTAAAGGGATAATGAAAGCATTATATTTACTAATTTCAAAGAACATAGAGATGGACATAAACAAAATAATTCCCAACTTTCCCATGATATCCAATGGCTTGGTAGGTCTTAAGAGAATATATTAAATTTCACATTTAGCTTGATTCCACATCCATTCCAGCCCCTGCAATTGCCAACTAGGTCTAGAGTCATAGAAAAATTTTGCTAGGAATGACATCTAAAGACATACCTCCTCAGCAAGATCTCCAGCAACTCCTCTGACAATTTCACATAAATTGTTTTCGGTGAACGATTCATTGATCCAAAAGCTCATATCTTTGTAACAGGGAGGATACTGCAAAAGAATACAATAATTTCAAGATGTGTTTACAAGTAGCATTAGATGTATAGAGCCCCTTTTCTGACAAGTAGTAAGATGCCTAGAACCTAGTTAGCAAGTCGGTCGGTCAATGCTGGTCAACAAAAGAATCACATGTAAATTTTGTTTACTGAAAGAACTCCATGCACATGATGCACATAGCAAATATAAAAACAAGGACTATTGTAGCACCTTTCCTCATAAACAGACACTTTTGACAAAAAGTTTTCAATTAGATACCAAAGGAAAAAAAGTCGATAATACCTTTGAAAATGGCTTGAATTTGATTCCCAGCTGGCCCTTGGAAAACTGTAAGCTAAAAGCTCTAAATTAGGTACTCAAGTCTTATGGATACCAAGTATGCAATCAGGGATTCAGATATTTAAATTCGAAAGAAGACTTTAATTCACAAACTAACAGAACAGCAGGGGAGAGGAAAACCATAAAACATTTTCATTTGATGGATTCAGGAAAGACCTGCAAGGTAAATCGTTCATCATTTGACCAGAAAAGTCGGATATCAGGTATGTCAAATAGAACCATTGCCAATCGCTCCAAGCCAAGGCCAAAAGCCCAGGCAACATTATTCACTCTGCCAGCTCTCTTTAAGATTTCTTGTTCCATCACGCCACAACCCAAAACCTCCAGCCATTTCTCCTGACATAATTTGGGCATGGGATGCTTAATTATATGCAGTGCTTAAAGAAAAAATAAAACAGTAGTGTTAGAGTATACATTCAATGATATGGCAAATTCTATACAAATAATAGCCATTACTTTCAAAATACATTATGTGGCCGCAAAATTATTTTCCTACTCAACAAGTTAGCTTAGACATAGAGCTGACCCTATTTAGTTCGGATTTGGGATTAAACCACAGTTGAGTTTGGCTAAAAGTATATATTGCTTAAAATGCTCAATAAATTAAGCAGAAACCAAGCTAAGTATAAGACATTGTTATTCAGTAACTGCAAGACTTTAATCCTTTATTTAGGTCAGGTGCCAATTTGTTAATGCTTCAAAGGTCCTTTTTCCAAGTAAGAGAATGAATATAAGTCTTAGCAACAGTAAAAAGAATAAGAAAAGGCAATCACCGATGGTTCAAATGGAACCATTTAAAGAAACTCGACTTCTACGGCCGCCCCAAAGATCTCCTGTGGCCTGACCTTTCAGAAGAAGCAACAATGCCTCGTGACTATTTCCTATTTTTCATGAAATAGATGAACAGTGTTGTCCAAATAGTATGTGACAATACAGCTGGTACCAGCTCAAGCAATCACTTCAACAGTGGACCCAAGCAAATTATAGAGTAAATAGATTTCTGGTCCCCGGTCAGCTAGCAAATGCCCATAAGCCTTAGTGCCTGTTATCAGAGTCACATATTTGGCTGAATTCAATAATATCTTGTATTGCATTGCTAGTGATATTTATACACAGTTTGTACAGGAATCTGAGAGAATAAAACCTGTTACAGAACTTGAGAGAAAAACTAACAAAGTTCCCTACGGTTCCACTACAGTGGCCTTTGATGATGTAGCAACATTCTCTATGTTAATTAATACCCCCCTCGAGTCCAAGGGAGTGTCAACAACATTAAGACTCGTCCTGCGTATAAAAAATCTGTCAGCTACCAATGGTTTTGTAAATATATTAGCTACTTGATCCTTTGAGCTGATGAAAGAGATATTTAATGTCTTGGCCGCAACTCGGTCTCTAACAAACTGGAAGTCAATATCAATATGCTTTGTCTGTGAGTGGTAAACAAGATTGGCAGCCAAGTAGGTGACACCAATGTTGTCACACCAGAGTGTTGGGGCCTGAGTTAGAGGTAAACCGAGTTCAGAAATAAGGGTTTGAAACCAATAAGTTCAGCTGCTGAGGAAGCTACAGATTTATATTCTACTTTCGTGCTTGATCTTGCAATAGTTCTTTGTTTCTTTGAGCTCCATGAAATGAGGTGTTTACCTAAATAGATGCAAAAACCACCAGTTGATCTTCTATCATCTGGGCAGCCAGCCCTATCCGCATCTGAGTAAGCTTGCAATTGGAAGGAAGATTGAGACGAGAAAAATAGGCCATGGTTGATGGTGCCTTTTAAATAACGCAGTATTCTCTTTACTACAATCCAGTGTGGCAACTTGGGTGTGTGCATTAATTGGCACACCTTATTGATGGCAAAGCATATGTCGGGTCTAGTGAGTCACAAATACTGCAAACCTCCATCAATACTTCGAAAAAGTGTAGCATCATCAAAAGTGGGTGAGTCAAATTGGGACAGTTACAAAGAAGCTGCCATAGGAGAGGTTATCGGTTTTGCTTGCAACATCTGACTCCAAGACAATAAGTCCTTAATATACTGTTTGAGAAAGCAAAAGGCCACCATTCAAGTAACTTATTTACAAGCCAAGAAAATATGATAGAGGCCCCAAGTCTTTAACAGGGAAGGTCAAACTTAAGTCATGAATTAAGGTGTCAATTGCAGAGGCTTTAGAGGCAGTTATGATAAAGTCATCAATGTAAACCAGAAGGTATATGCATAGATCACCATGACTAAGGATGAATAAAGAGGCATCAGCTAGAGAAGCTTTAAAACCATAGTGAGCAACCACGAACTCAATGGGCAAACCATGCCCTAAGGGCCTGCTTGAGGCTGTAAATTGCTTTATGCAATTTACACATGAGTGTGATACAAAGGGTTGATAAACCCTTGAGGCTGTTGCATGTATATACTTGATCATTGAGGGTTCCATGAAGGAATGCATTCTGGATATCAATCTGGCGCAAGGGCCATCCACGAACAGTTGCAATTGATAAGATGAGTAGAATTGTCGGAGCCTTAACCATTGGACTAAAAGTCTTGTGGAAATCAATGCTAGGCTGCTGATGGTAGCCTTTGGCTACAAGTCTCACCTACCTTCTCTCAATGGACCCATCGGCATGAAGTTTGGTTCTATACACCCATCTGCAACCAAGGACATTTGCAGAGGGATTAGGAGGAACTAAGGCCCAAGTATTATTTTGGAGCAAAGCACTGTACTCCTGTTGCATGGCATCACGCCATTCCGAATGTTTAGAAGCTACCGAGTAGCTGGAGGGGGTTTCGAGGTATGTACAATGGTACTGAGACAAGTTCGTGAAGGATAAGGGACGGTGCCATCCAAACAGACACGAGGACAAGATGAATTGGTGTGGGATCTTGTGATGATTGGAGAATGGGGTGGAGTTAGGATGGGGGGAGCAGATGGAATTGGGGAAGAAGAACTAGGGATTTGAGTTCAATTTTGATTTCGAGAAGGAGAGGGTTCAAGAGAGGAATTCAAAGAGGAAGATGGGAATGAACTTGGACCTGGGCCTAGGATAGATGGAGATAGGATGGGCAAATGGGCTTGCAAGGAGTGAGTAGGTAACCGGTTTTGTGGCGAGGACCGAGAGGAATCTGTAATAGAGCCCATGACCTTATCACAATAGAATAGCAAAACAGATACATTTTAACACCACAGTTAGCAGGAAAGAGGATGCGTATAGTTGACTGCAATTTAGTTGGAATCAAGATTTAGTTCATTTGAGATTTCTTTACACCAGGTCATCACATAGACTGAAGTAATCACTTAGCACTCTGAAGCACCGATGTATACGGTTGCACTATCAAACATCCTCCTACAGCTTATTTGTTCCCACATAGATAAGGGGTTGTACAGATCCAAGCAGCACGAAGTGCACCAATGCAGGTTGTACTTTATTCAATACATCATATTGCGGCTGGCTACTTTAGTCAAGAGCCAGGAAAGATTAGTGATCTCACATTAATAACCCTATTGTGCCACATCAAGACGTGAGCAAGCTAATTTTTTACTAGCAGGAAAAGGAAAAGAAAATTTTCTGAAATCATGAGTATCAGGCTAAGCTGCAGAAATTGACACTTGTACCCCAACCTGTAGTACAAGTTTTCTGAATCCCCAAGCTAGAAAGAAGGGCATGGCTTTATATCCGTTCTAAATTACAGTGTACAACACAAATGTGCACTAGCACGTCTATGTCTGAGTTTGCATGCATCTGCCTCTAGCTGGAACTAGAAAGCATGACCCACAAGCATCCAACGTTATTAGAAATATACATTATAACAATAAATGCAATACTCTTTTGTTTGTGTACAATATGGTAAATTAACCCATGGGAAAGGGGTGTAATACATGTATGTTCAACTGAAAAAGGAAAAAAATGGGGTTGGAACACGTTGGAGACTGTTACTGTATATCAAATCTGGAGAAACAGAACTCATATCATTTTTTTTATTGGCACCAGGTGTCCGAGAACAAAGTCCTGACTAATCCGGGAGGTGCACAGGCCCTAGTCAAGAAGTTTTCTGCAGGTGCACCTTGAGTAATTCAAGGGCATGTTTTCCCAGTCTAATGGCCCCTAAAAATTGTTTGCACTCAAGAGGATTTGAACCTTAGACCTAGAGAGAACATACCACCAAGACTAAGACCATATCATTTAAGCTACTTAATCTTCTGCTGTTTATGTTACTTTCATATTTTTCATAATTTATATCATTTATTGGCATAACCACATGACAGATGTCATATCAGTACTTGATTATTAAATTTTTGCAACACAAGAAAATCAGAAAGACCCCTGGATAAAAGAAGAGTTTATACTAATTTTTTATTTTCTGGCATTTTCAGATTGGAAAGAAAATATTTTAATGAAATGGCCATAACAGAAGGGACTGCACAGAAGAAACGAGCAGAGTTCTTCAGAAAGGCAGTACAAGGTTATAGAATGGCATACCTTAAAGTAGATCTCAAGTTCAAATGACGGATTGGTGAATGGGAAATAAGCATCAATCCAGTGCATTTCCACAGCACCTGATAATTTTAGCAAATTTTAAATCACAGGGTCCAAACGCATTCTACAAAATAAACATCAAGCCTAAGAACAGAAATTATAAAGAATTATTAGAGTTTTAAGGAAGTATAAAGAATTATTAGAAGATTAAGGAATTAAACACTAAAAGTTTTCCTGCATTGATTTAATTTTACTCCCAAAAAACTTTTGCTGCTTTTCTAAACCTAAAATAAACTGAAATTCCCTCCAAATTATTTCGTTTTTTTCAAACTTCAATTATTTTATAGTACTAAGAGCGTACACCATGAAGGTGACTGATTTTTTTGAAGTAATAATGCTTGATTAAAGGTGCAAAAGGCGCAATCCAAGCACAGAGGGAGTGTGCAAAAAAACACCTTTCTAGATGGAGAAGAAGATACAAGGAAAGCATGAGAATTAAGCCAAGGAAACCATAGTGGCAACTGATATTATACTGTAAGCTTTTGCTCAGAAAGGTACTCTTAAGTTTACCAAATAGATGACGTGCTAAGCCCTCAAGACATTTCTTCAAGTCCTCAGCTGCATAAGACGTGGCATCTATGCCAAATGCCTCCCACTCATCTGGTTGAAACACACGAACACCTTCCATCTATATATGCACAAAAAAGATTCATCAAACACAATGAAGAAGAAACTTTGATATATAATTCTAATTGTTAGAACCAAAGATTAGAAACCTGATGAAACACGGGATAATGAGTTGAGTCAATGGAATCCCTACGGTACACATCTCCTGTTACAAGAAAATGAGTGTGACCTGTTCTCAATAGTTCTGCCTGATGTGCACTAGTATGACACCTCAAAACAGTTTGAGAGTCAATATAGTATGTGTCATTATAACTCCTGCTTACATGATCAGCAGGAACCAAGACATCGTCAAAGTTCTGCAAGGAGTACACTTACTGTCACAAAAATAGAAAACAGAAAACCACAGAGAGAGCGAAAATAACTCAAAACGTGTCACAATAAAATAGGAGTATGAAATCATTGTAAAGTTCAGGAGATTCCGATGAGGACGTGAAAGCCATGCATTTGAAGCAATCTGGGGAAGGGGAAGTCCAATCTTGCAGGAAACCAGAAGTTTTATGAATATATATTTCATCATTTTCCAAAACAAATAAGTGGAATACAAGTCTTATAATCTACGTGATGATTCATAGTTGCATGTGCAACACACAAATCTGGTCATCATATGAGCAGCACCGGCTAAAGAGAGAGCCATCATAAACATGCAATTTGTGTTGAAACATTATAAAAATTTGCATAAATACCTGTTTTACAGATACAATTGGGCAGAGATTATCAAACTTATCAAACGTATTTGAATAAGTGGTGTCAAAATACTCATATATTGCATTCTTCAGAATCCCAATCGGATGCTGATCCCTTCTATGAAGTTGCATTCCGAGTCTTGAAAAAATTGAATCCGGGACGTTGTTTGTGGGATCATCCTTTACCACATCTGCACATCCATTATCCCAAGGTGAATTTATGCGTAGATAACCAAAACAGTACACTGGCCGTATAAATCCAACAGGTATGGAAGTTGTTTGCACTCTGGTAATGGTTTTCAGGCTCACCCACAATCCTCAGAAATGGAAGTTCAGCAGTTTAGCAGCCAAAAAGATATAACGTTGAGGTCTACTTCTTGAAGAAATTACATTTCCAAATTGTGACCAGGGCAATCAACTCAGAAATTCGTCCTAAAAAAATCCGCGACTAACATAAAGTTTTACACAGTCGTATATCCAACAGAATCAGAAAAAATAAATCGCCCCGTACTGCACGGCAATCTCGTAACGGTATAACAAGGAAAACTACACCAACTCAAATGGTAAAAATGCTCACGGAATACAGAAACTACAACAGTACAGCCTTATGACAGAATTTACAGATAAGGAAAATAAACTAACAATAAACCAGTTCAGACAGTGCAGAATTTGAAAATCCGCAGGATACCCACTATAGATTAAGCGAAAAGGTTCATAAATTTGGACCTACCCCGACCAAAAAATTACAAACTTTCTGAAAGGATAAGTTACCTTCTCGACCGATCTTGACTCCCCCTAATTCGAGCACCGAGGCCACCGGTTGCCTCCATTTCTTGCGGTGAAGCTCAGAGGAAGAAGAGGATGAGGAAGGAATGCAAGAGGTAAAGCTTCTGAGGGCATTTTTGGAGAGAAGAAGTGAAGTTCTGAAAAAGAGAGTAGTCTGAGCAAGTGGCACGGCCATTGCGACGCTCTTCACACGAGAAAATGGCCTCTCTGATAATACTCTCTTCGGATTTGCGGTTCAGCATCTCTCAGCAGCGTATAAGGTCGCGTCCAGATTGAGCGGGTCGGCCAGTAGATACGTCGCATCAAAATTGAGCGGGTCAAGTTTTTTTCTTTGGCCGGGGTTTAATTGTATTAGAGAAGTGCTGTGCGCAAAAAATTACGTAATAAATAAATTTATAAATTAATGTGATTTATGTAATTCAATAAATTTACTTTATAATAAAAATAAATATATAATTTAATGTAATACATCAAATCTTTTCAATTCATAAATTTACTTTTATATAATAAAGTATTTCTTTTTTACAAATTAATATTTCCATTGATAAATCAAACAAGATTTCAGTAGTAATTCCTGTTATTAAACTTGACAAATATTATATTTATTTATATTGCCATTATTATGGTTAGATTCTCAGCTCAACCTTTTTTTCTTTTCTTTTTTTTGAAGCTCTTAGCCTCTTATTTTCCCGATTCAATTACGAAGTTGACATTGATTAACCGACTTAGAGCATTAGTATTAGTCTATGCATATGTATCTATAAAATTACTTCTTTTATATAACCATTTTATCATTCAAGTAAAACTTTCACATTGACTTATACATTTTTGAGACAAAATAATAATATTTATTTATTATTAATTTTTTCTAAAATCAAAATTTTTATATATTTTTTGTAATTAGCATCCACTACATATATTTGACATTAATAATACAAATGCAATAATAAAAAATATAATTTGTTTATATATTATATTTAAAATATAATAAAATGAAAAAAATATGTATAATATATTATAATAATAAAATGAATGTGTATAAGAATATTTGTTGTGTTGTTGAGAGAGGGAGAAGATGAAAAAATTAAGAGAGAGAGTGGAAGGAGAGAAATAATGATTAAAATATGTTTTGGAGAGTGAATAGTTGTTATCAACTGTTTATAGCTAGCTATATTTATACATATGCGTAAATCAATGCAGATGATTTTAAGGTCATATTATCCAAATATGAAATTGCATATGTATATACATAGACCAATTTGAATACTCTTATGACTGCCCAAAACAAAAAGCCATTGAAGGGTCTTCTAAAAAAAAGATCATATAATATGTAGGAGTGTAACCGGTCTGATCTAGTTTTAAACAAAATTTAAAACAGAACCGGTATGTACCGATTTTGTATTTTTCAAAACTGATTGCATCTCAATTATCCTCATAAACTGATACCCCCGATTTTTTCAGGTTTCCGGTCCAATCCAATTTTTAAATTTTTTTAAAATGTAAAAAATATATAATAAAGTGTTACTTCTTATGATAAAATGTTATTAATAATTTAATATATATTTTTTATATTTAAAATATATGATCAATTAAATTTTCATCTTTAAGATTAACATTTTATGTTATAATTTATAAATTATAATATGAAATTATTTCATATATATAATTATATATATTATATATAAAAATTTCATATATAATTATATATTATATATAAGACATATATATAATATTTTGTGTAATATATAAAATTAATTTATATTTTTTTTTCCCAACCGATCTAGTCCGGTTTCGAAAATTATGAAATTGAGACCGGACCGGATCCGGCCGATTTTCATAATATAGGAACCGGACCAACAGATTTGGTTCAGTCCAATTTTCCGATTTTCTAGTTTAAACTTACACCCCTAATAATAAAAATAAAAAGAAAATCAACTGACCGATATTTCTGTTTCTTACAAGACATAAAGTTCTTTTAAAAAGATCCAAGCTAGGAGTACCTGATGCAGATAGTCCAGCTTCAAAGGGTGCGTTACGAGACAAAAATCCATAATATACATACACGAAAAAGAGGCAAAGTTAGTTTTTCCTCTGCCATCTGCTCTTTTTTCATATATTCCTTCTGTTCTCTGCTCAGATGAAATTTTTATGCAACATTCTACTGATAAATTGATTACTACACAAACTTGCTTCATTGGCCAAAAAGACAAGTGAACCTGACCAACCAAGTACAATTTTTTTTTCCTTTTATAATATTACTCCGAGCGATCTCATTAATTTCTTGAATCTACTTTAAAAGGTTATTAAGACATTAAGTTATACATCCTTTGCCATCCATTCCCTCTGGTATCCTCAGTCAGTCCTGCCAAAAATAAGACACAAACTAATCGCTCAGCCAAAATTCCAAAATTTCCAATTAGAACTAAAGACAGCATGGATGATTCCTCTGAACATGAAAAAGCATCTCATTCAATTCATGCTCTTACCACTTGTACATCAAGTGGCAAGCAAATTTTAAATTTTAAACGACGCATTACTCTTAAATTTGAATAGGTGTCAATTTTTACAATGGTCAAAGCTCTTATACAAAACACAGGAGATTCAACATGTTCTATGATTAACCCAACAACAATCTAAGTTATCTGATTCATTGGGAAAAATAAGAGTTAAAACCACATTTGATGCCACCTTTATTATCAAACACATCTAAACAGAATCTTTTATTTTCCTTTTTCTTAAACATGCCTTTAAAAGAACTTGAGTATACCATTTTAGGTCCATATGAGAACCATGCAAGACCCAATTTAAAAAAGCACCAAATATGTTTACCCTATTACCAAATACACAAAAGGCATAAAGATGATGTCAAGTAGATCGGCAATGAATTACTTGTAGAGTTTCTCCATCGTATCCTTCAAGCGAGCCACATCAGCGCCAATTACTTCAGCAGCCTTTTTCCCGTTTTTAAAAAAATGGAGTGTTGGCTGTAGCAAAAGTACAAAAAATAAACATCTCAACTTTGTAACACACATGTTTACATGAATACACGAACATTCTGATGATGAGGGATCTCAGATACTATGCAAAGCAGCATGCCTTCCACCCGATTAAACCCATACGTGCCCACATCACACAGATTGGATATATGTAACGCCCCAATGGAAGGCTCAAACCACATGGCCTATACTCCAAAAGGACTAGTCAATGATACAATTGGAGCCCCATTGGAACCTTATAAAGAGCAAGAACTTCTCATTCTCAAGCAATGTAGAATCTCATACACCATATACTCTTATCCTTATCATATGGGGTATTACAATCTATCCTCCTTAAATTCTCAACGTCCTCATTGGGCCTGTCCTTTGCAGGTGGCATGGCTCAAGTCCTACATTTTTGGTTGGGATAAGCTCTCATACCATTTGTAATGCCCAATGGAAGGCTCAAATTACATGGCCTATATTCCAAAAGGACTAGTCAATGATACAATTGGAACCTTATAAAGAGCAAGAACTTCTTCTTCCCAAGCAATGTGAGATTTTATACACCACTTACCCTTATCGTTATCATATGAGATATCACAATATAACATCAATACACAAACATGTTCCAAGTATAAACACTCAAAATGGCATACAAATTATATTGGACCACAACTTTTTAAGCCCACATATAGAATTTGGCCAACAAACCCTAATCTCTCGTCTTTAGTTAATTTTTTTTTTTTTTATAAAGTCATTTTCAACATTTTAGAGATGTAGATGCCAATGTGCTTGGCATGCTCATGGGCTTCAAGCTGTGGGCAGCACAACATATTGAGCCATGGGTGGACAGGCCAAATGAGTCACTCAATTATGGATGTCATACACGATGAACTGCTTTTACTTGAGGGCTTGGGGCTCCGAAGTTGGTGACTTGGTATTATGGACTAGGATTGACAGGACGACGAAGGATCAAAACAGAGTAATTTTTACTTGTTAGTAGGATTCTAAAGCCCCAATCCCCAATACTCGATATTTCCATATGTTCTAAAGGTGTCTATAATTCCTGCCATAACCATAAAAACAATTATACAAAGTATTTCCTTTTTTGGGGTGAGCAATTATATTGAGGATTGTTTTCTAAAGGTGCTTATAATTCTTGCTGGAACCATAAGAACAATTGCATAGTGTATTTATTTTATATTTTGAGAGATAGATTACATAGGGGATTGTTCTATTACATGTACAAGAACTTTCTCGCATTTTAGAAAATGATATCACATAAAAAACAGAAAAAAACAAAAACAAAATTTTTATTGTGAATAAGCATCATGTTGAACTATTTGCTCTCCCCAAAAATAAACTCTCTACTCCATGCACTAATTCAAAATAATTTAAATAACAGAAAACCATTTATTGAGGACATACTCAGTTGCTGAGTCTTTTGATAAGATGGAACTTAGGGCACACGAAGTACAATTTTATAGAAAGAGAATGTTGTCCATAATGAAATTAAAGAATGTACAGGCACACGGCAGAAATTTGATTGTGGAGTCACATAAAGGCATAAGAGCACAAATCAGAAATGAAAGATCAAGTCGTTACCACAGAGGTAATTTGTAACTTGCTCAATACGCTTCCAAGTCCTTCCTGCAAATAAAATAAGATTTCTTACTTATTAAAAAAAAAAGAATTGGTCTGCCTCTTTTATGCATGAGAAGGTATGATAAAGAATTTTCACTCCTGAGTGAGGAAGTCGCACATAGCAATCCAATACAATACAGCCATGCAAATTGCAAAGCATGATGTAATACAATCGCTTTGTCAGACATTCTAGTGGAAGGTAAATGGAAGTTCCAATACAAAGCTCAGTTGAAAATGATCCAATTCATTTTGTGAGCAACCCTCTGGCCAGCAACGGAATCTTGTTCAAAACAAGTGTTGACTAGTCTCAATGACATTCTTTCCACACGTTCATTATAAGTTTCAACAGTATTAAAAGAAATTTTAAGGAAAAAAAAATATTTAGTGCTGTAACATTTCTTTTTCTTTTTCCTTTTGGCCAGAGGGAGGAGAGCCGATACAGGGTAAGACCTTGTATTACCCAGCCGACAAAGTATTTACCATTGTATAATTTGTTTTAGGAGAACGTTACATCTAGAAACACTTCATTTCTTGTCAGCATGATAGATTAAAAACTATTTGAACTTGCACTTCAAGTTTAAGACTTTGAAGTTGTTGCTGAGCTTGTGATGGATATCTACAGATACTTCCTTTTGTATAAGTACGATATCTATAGATACTCAAATTCTTTTTCCACTCAAAATGATATGAAAGAACCACAAAGCTTTACCTTACGATGGAATGATTAGTTACAAAAAATAAAAAAGAAGAAGAAAGGGACAGAGTGAACTTTCTTATAAAAATAAAATAAAATAAAATATAGCAAAAAGGTAAAATACTGAAAAAAAATGAAACCAACAATTGCTTAACTAATGTTTCCAAAATTGCTATAATAACATGGTTCCCATCATGAGATCAAAACCAAAATACCTGCATTTCAGACTTGAAATTATTTTTTGTCAACATAAGATTTTATACAAACATTGTATGATGAACACGATGATCCAACTTCCAAGAAAATTAACCAAAATTGGAAAAGAAAACATCCCAGTACCAAAACCCTTCCTACCTGGTCAATGTCAATCTTATATGTCTTCGCATGAGGGTATTTCTCACTCAACTCTTCAATGAGCGGAGATATGAACCTGCCTGCACAAAAAGGATATCCCATCATTCAATTCAATGAAAGAGGAATTAAAAAAAGAAAAACGAAAGAGCTAGGAGTGCAATCAGATAATAAAGCACCTTTTAATTCAAATTATTTACTAATCAACCTAAATAATTAGAAACTTACAAGGTCCACACCAGACTGCAGTGAAATAGAAAACTGCCGGCAAAGATTCATCTGCCACAAAAATTATAGCCAAAGATTGGATAAGCTTTCTAGGAACTAAGCAATACAATTTTTTCAAACAAAGAATACATATGCAAAAGGATTTTTGTCTCTGTTTTTATCTAATTTTTGTATAGAACTTTTTTACAAGTGAGAAATCTGTTGTGTGGAAAAAATATACAAGAGGAATGTATATACCTTGAACCTTGCCAAGTATACTATTGAATTCATTTTCCGACTTAATGAGAAGAATGTTGGATGGACCTGAAATAAAATCATTGATTTGGCATATGATATAAAGATGATGTCAGATTATTATCGGATAAAAAATATTTCTTGGTAAAACACAAAGCTATATCAAGAGAAATGCTCTTTCCACTCCCATCATGGTTAATTCCACACCATTCACTCACACGATGGGTTCCAAGTGTGTGAGAGAAGGAAATGTGGAAGAAACCACTACTGAAGCAAAATTAGCGGTTCCAAACATCAGTAAAACAACCTGAAATCAAATCATTGATTTGGCATATGATATAAAGATGATGCTGGATTATTATCGGATAAAAAATATTTATCGGTAAAACACAAAGCTATATCAAGAGAAATGCTCTTTCCACTCCCATCATGGTTGATTCCACACCATTCACTCACACGATGGGTCCCAAGTGTGTGAGAGAAGGAAATGTGGAAGAAACCACTATTGAAGCAAAATTAGCGGTTCCAAACATCAATAAAACAACAACAAAAATCAACTCATGGGAATAAAAAAATATCAAACACATTGACATATATAGGAATGTGAGCAAAACAACTATCATGTACTACGGCTACCATTATTTCTGTATCCACGGTATCTCTTTACACAAACCAATATCACCTCCCTTATCACCCCCCCCCCCTCCTCTCTCCGCGGGGCAAAATCCCCCACCAACTCCTACCACAACTTTCGTCACAACACCCACCAATGCCACTTCCCGTACAACCAACACTTTTTATTTTTCTAATCTCAACCGAATGATCCTATTTGTATGTATGGTTTGCATTCAAGTTATAACTGGATGTTACACCCACTCAAAAACTTGTCATCATATTAATATTTGTCAACTCCAATATGATCAAACGCCTTTGGCACATTTATAATGCATGCCAAATATCACATATATTGAGTTTATTTTACTGTTCAATACGATCATCTTCTTCGGGAGCAGAATAGAACCTGTAATTCAACAATGGGTCTAGCAGAGTATAACTTGAGCCGGATCATATAAAAGGGGGTGTCAGTGTGCGGGCGGGCGGGCAAAGGAACGAATAATACAAATTTGGTAAAAACAAAAGAATATGTGCATATAAACACAATTTAACCAATTAAGAAGAAAAACAGAACGCATTGTACAAATGCAGGTACCTGAGGAAGATGAAAAGGGTCGAGATAGCAGGAATGGAAGCTTCGAAAAGCGAAATCCTGTGGCGGTGGTGGGATTGGACAAGATGGAGGAGAAGGGTCTTGAAGGACTCGATTGGGAGAGTGCTGGGGTCGGATTCTGCGATAGTAGGGTTTCGTAGAAACTAGAATTACCAGAACTAAGATTACAATATACTGCTGGGCTAAGCTTGTTGCTGCCAAGTGCTTGGCGCAGAACTTGGGAGCGAAGAATTGAACTTCTCGCCATTTTTCTCTGCTCTCTCCGTCTCAACTGTCTCTGGTCTCAGAGTCAGAAATTTATTACTATTGATTAGGGTTTTAGCGAGAAGGAGCATTTTCTTTCGATTTTATTTTTGCCGCAGACAAACGGGCCGTAAAAAGATATCGGGCTGCTCGTTGCTAGTCACAATCCTTTCGGCTATAAAATCAAGGCCCATTCTCGTGGTGAAAATATAATTATTCTCGTTGGAAATATAATTTTTAGTCCCAACTTATGGGAAAATAGAATTAATATCTCTTTAAATTAATATCTTATTACAATATATAAATAATATAATTTATTTTTCAAAATATTGAACTGAAAATGAATTTTAAATTAATAAAATTATAAAATTTGAAAAATAAAGTAAAAAATAGTTTTATTGATCTTGTTAATTGTTATTAGGTATATACATAAAGCTAGGAAGGAGGTGCTCAAATTAGAACAAGGATTTATAAAGTGGTTTTTGAATTTTTGGCTTAATTGTAAAATTGTTTGAATTAAGATATTTTATTAGATTTTAGAAAATGAGAAAAAAAAATTAAATAAAAATATTATAAAATTAAAATATTGTTATAATATAACTTTTGAATATTATTTTTGTTTTGGAATGTGTAAAAAATTAAATTATTTTTTATATTTTGTTTGAAAATTTGATAAAGTTGTCATGATTGGGTAATAATTAAATGAAAAAGTTGAATATTTGAAATTGAAAAGTATTTATATTTGATTGATGTTTGGAAATAAAATGAGATAAGAAATTTTAAGATAGGATGAGATGAGATGAAATCATTATGACTAATGCTAGATACAATTATGAATTGTGCAAACGCCGTGTATTTCTTCTAAAAAATAGTGGGATCAATTATTAAAATATTAATTTTTTATGTAAATTTTATATTTTTTTTAAATGAGTGTACAGTAGTATTCGCACATTTTATAACTATAAATATTATTTATCTTTAAAAAAAAAAATCTAATATAGACGTAGAAGTGAATTCCCACGTGGCTGCCACATCCTTCTATCTTCCCTGCAAGATTGATGGATAGGGAGGATGATGAGGTTGGGTGGAAGGATTGCTTTATAGTCAGTGGAACACTTTTTTTTCCCTCTTTCTTGCGAATGGAAAATGTGTCATGTTCCAACTAATTTTTTCTCACAAAAAGTATTGTTTTTAAGAGATTTTCGTCCATTTTCCATGCTCCTTTTTTACGGATACCAAAATTATTGCCAAGGTAAAAGGCGATCGCAACCTCCAACTTTCTCACCAATTGTATCAGTTTAGTTCTTGTAGCTATATTATTCATAACTTGGTTTCTCCTATGATTATAAAAGTGTTCACCGATTATGTTGATTTTCTCTTTTCTCTAGACAATTCGTAATCGTGTTTAGAACTGTTAAGTTGATTGAAAAGATTTTATAAAAATAAAATTCACAAATTGATATGCTTTTAGATGTATTTTTGTAATGCCCGTATCTGGATGGATCGAAGAGTTACTACATGTCACTTAAAATCATATCTCACCATACAGATATAAGCTCTAAATTCTCAATTACATATAGATTTCATTGTTTTAAACCAAATACTCCAAAATAATTAACTAAAAACACCACAAAGTCTTAATATAAATGTCAACCTCTCTACATACCATTTCATCAGAGCATGACAAATTTACTAAATAACATTCTCCAATAACCATGACATCCTTTTATGTTTAATCCACTATACTTAAATAATCTCGTCGATGCCCCATAATCTTGATTCTTAATTGGAACATTCAAATTATTTAAAAAATATTATAGAGATAAGAGGTGAGTTATCAATAAATCAGATAAGCAGAATACTCATACTAGTATGTAAACACGAGTAATTACAAGGTTCAGAATGCAAAACAAAATATTTATAGTTTCAGAATGCATAACTAAAACATGTTATCAAAATATCAAAGCGACGATTTAAAACATTCATATTCAAAAGTCATTTGGCATAGCATGACCGAACATCATCATTAGAGGTGTAATCAGTCTGGTTTGGTTCAGTTTTATACATTTTAGAATCTAACCAGTATATTCCGGTTTTAAGTTTTGAATAACCGATACCGCACCAGTCACATCCTTAAATCGGTACTTTCAGTTTTACCGATTTCTATTTTTTCGGTATATTAAATATATATAATATAGTATATATTATAGTATATAATAAAATAGTGATAGTATATTGTAGTATATTATAATTGTATTATAGACTATAAAGATATATTATAATATATAATATAGTGATATATTATAGTATATGATAAGATATAGTTTTTTATATAAGATTTTAAATTTTAATATTATATTAATTAGCAATTTATCATTTAATAAAAAATTATTTTATATATAATTATATATAAAAAGTATATATAATATAAAAAATCATATAAAAAATATTTATACAATATATATATGAACAGGTCCGGTTCGATGTTAAAAACAAAAAAATCGTAACCAGACCGATTTTGAGAAAAATAGAACCGGTACCGAACTGAACCCGACATCGTTTCGGTCTGGTCCGACCTAGTTTACCAATTCACTATTTTTTTCACTCCTAATTAATCATATATCATATCATATCAAAGCATCATATCATAATAGAAGTCACGTTTAACCCCCTGTGGTAGGGTTGTGCATGTCTATGGTTAATTAAACATAACCTATCACTATTCGTCACCAAGGTAATGCACTCATAACATATACCACTATTATTTATCATGGCGGAACCAAAGACTACTATTGTATCCCGTAACGGGGCTAGAGACCACTATTATATCCCATGACAGAGCCATAAATCAGAGCAAAACATAAATATTAGTACCAACACATTAACAAAATAAGAAATTTCGAAATCAAAACAAGAAACAGAATCAAAATGTCATGTCAAAAGTTTTAATATGCCACACTATATTAAAACAAAGTACTGAACAGATTCATATAATCTTCAAATAATCAAAAGCAGATTTAGAGCATCTTCACTTAATCATGCATAAATTTTCAGATTTCATATTCGTTTTCTTTTCACAGTTTAGAAACATGATACCAAAAGTTTGTTCATATCTACACCAGTCATAACATAAAATACTTTGATCTTTTATACAGATTTCATGAGTAATGTAGATAAAATGACCAAGGTTGTTTTTAAGTTTTTTTTTTATAACAAAACATACATTTTTTTCATAAAATCAACCTCAATCTACTTGTTTTATACAAAATATAGTATAAGAATCCTGCTTACCTGACTTCTGCAATATACTATCTAAGTTTTGAACTCGAACATAATCTATGTCCCGACCTAATCCAAAAACCACTAATAGATAAATATCACAATCTAACACAGAGGCATACTAATAATAAAATCCTAAAATACTAACATAATTTATATTTCCCTAAATCTAAAAATTAGTATAACCTTTCGTGAGCCCGAATTCTTAAAAATCGATAACCTCTCTTAAACTCATAATGCATCAATGTAAGCCCACGACCCAATTAAAATTGCACGACCCATAATGCAACATAACCTACCAGCCCGTAATATTGACGAAGATAGATAGGGAAAGAGAGAGAGAGAGAACTAACATGAGAGAGAGTGGGAGAGAATACATGAAAGGTGTCTTGAGAAGAAGTGAGAGAACCGAGAGATAGAGAGAGATAACGTGCAAAGAGAGCTTGATGTCCACCAATCTATGTGGCTACCAAGAGATGAAGCGTAGAGGTGAAGGGCTAGGATGGTTCTTCTATGTCTTCATGAAACACTCGGCAACGTGAGAACCTTATGATGGTGGTTCTGCAGCAATGCACAGTTGAGCAAGAAACTTTCTTTGTTTTTGGGTGGTTAAAACAAAGGAGGAGTGTTGGGGTGCATTGGTCCTGTGTGGAGGCTTACGGGTTGGTGTTGGGTGGTGCTAGGCCAGCATTTGGGTGGTTCCTGGTAGTTGGCCGAGGTTCTTACTCTTTGCAGCGGTGGTGCAGTAGCTAATAACGTTAGGACGTGGCTTGCGACTGCGTGGTTTTTTGTGGGATGAGATAGTGGAATGAGGAGGTGCAATGGCTCACGATTGTCATTTGGATGTCTTGCCTGGTTGCTTCTTGAGTGTGGAGGGCAGCAATGCGATCGGAGGTTGTGGGTTGGCAGCGTGCTACACCTCATGTTTTTACGCACATGAGTGATGGTGACAGCTAAGTGGATGGGTATGGTTGTTGCCGATGGTTTATTGTCGTGTGTTTGGGTTTCAAACGTATGGGGAGAGACTGTTGTGTGTGGGGGCTGTTTTTAAGGTTATTTCATGACCTAGCATAGATATGTATATATATGGTGCCGTTGAAAAGGATATGCGTAAACCCTAGTGTTGTTAGGTGGAAGAAAAAGAGTGCATTTTTTTTTTTTTTAATACATGCGGCTTAGGGGTTTAGTGCAACCGGGATTGGGTTCTCCACGAGCTTTTGGTTATTGGGTCAGTTTTTTGAGCTTTTAAAATAATAGTTGAGCATATCACCAATTGAAAAAGGCCCACTTAGTCCGTAACTATTAAATAGATTTTGTCTAATTATTGAGCTAAATAAAAATCTATATTCCACCATAATAAAATTTTGAATTTGTGACCTGTTCAAAATTACTTATTAAATCTCAAATAGACATTTCCATAAATATTAACCTCAATAGTTCGCGGGTATGTACCTGAGCTTAATACTGGCCTAGGTGTTACAATTTTATAATCAAAAGAATTTTATAATTGGATTTACTATAATAAATCACTTAATTTATTATTTTTATTTTTATATATAAGATCTATTTACAAACTAAACACTTTTCTTACATTATATTTGAAATAGTAATACTACTCATTATCGATCTTTTGCCATAATCTCTCATCATCTCATTATATTTTATTAAATGATTAGAGATTGTTTATTATATTTTATTTGTAGATATATTATTTAATGTCATATCAAGAAATATTGAGAGGAAGATGACAAAAAAAAAATATTTTTTCTATTCGAAAAAAATTTCAAAAATACAATTAATGTTCCATGAAATCATCACACTGAGCTGAACTAAATTATAAACATAGGGTCCTGCTACATGCACGGGCACAAATCATTGCTAACAAAGTTTGTAGAAATTGCACCCGATCATGGTTGGATATCTAATAAAGCTTTTCGCATTTTCTTCTAAGCCAACAAAGTTCTTGTTATCAATTTGCTAATTGAAATAACGTGTCAGGTTTACAAACAAAGTTCTTAAAAATGTTAAACAATTTGAGCATCAATTTCAAAAGGGGCACCAAAATGTCAATCAAATAAATAGAAATGACTCCTTTCTGAATAACCAGAGATTTTATTTTTCTTTCTGATTAGGTCAAGTTTTGAAAGTGATGGCCAGGGAGTCTCCATTTGGAGAGCCGTGGGAGAAAAGGATGTCTCGAAGGTGCGATTTCTTATGGTCAAAGCCGCGTCCATTAGACCCAATGGAGGTGGGTTTGGTTTGGAATATTGGGAGTCCTCTTTTGTTGATGGAGAGAATTTGAATCATCTGGTCTACTTAGCTTGTTTATACCATTCAAGTGATCAATAGCTTTGCAAAAGACTTAACCTTGGGGTAAATTGGATTAGTCCAGTCAGTTCAAATGGTCTTTTTTGAATCAGATCGAATCCTTTCGATCCAAAGTTTTCCCACCTTAGACTAGACCGAAGTCTCTGTTTGATCCTCTTTTTTACACAAAAATTATTAAAAAAATTATTGAAATTAGTAAAATTAAAATAAATTAAACTATTTAATGTGGATTATGTAATTAACTATTTAACTCATTAAAAAAATAGTTAATTATAATTATATTTATGATGTCAATTGCTAATTTGCTACTAATTTAGAGTATTTAAATGTATTATGATAGTTAATGCCTGGACTATATTAAACTTTTTATATTTTGTATACTATTAATAAATAATTGTCAATTTGTCATTAAACTTTATCACATTATAACTTTATCACATTATTTATGATATATTATTAATTGATAGTATATATTATTTAATAGTTTGCATGGTCAATGATAATAGATTAGATGAAAATTACATTAAATTATATAATTACTACATACAAATAACATGTTAAATTATTAAAAATATTTTAAAATATATATTTATATAGTTTGATATGGTCCGATCCAAAATTTAAAGACCCCAAGAGACTGACAGGGGGAGGATTCGTCCTGGACCGAATTCTGTACACCCGTTCTTGAACCCACCTCATTTTAGAACTTTTTTTGAAAGAGAGAAAAAAAAAAAAAACAAGTGCGCAACGTTCATGTGAGTATAGTTAGTATTTCTCTTTATGTTGAAAAGTGTGAAAATTTTAATTTCAAAATAAAATTAATTAAATGAATTTTATACGTAAAATTATAAGTATATATAGCACTAATTAATAATAAATCCATTGTTCACATGTGAGTATGTTTTTATGACCCTGTGTGCACTGGGGGGGTAATCGGTCCTCTTCGGTTGGTTAGAGGAGAATTTTGGACCGGATCGATTTTTTTGGTCAAACAAAAGTTCGGACTGGACTAGACCGGTAAGGACTTTGGTCCGACCAGATTGTTTTGGTTTGGTTTGGTTGATCTTATCGGGGTATTTTGGTCTAGACTATTTTTTCTTTATTCTCTTTTTCAAGTTTCTACAAAAAAATTAAAAAAAATGATAAAAAAAAAAAAATCAAATGAATGATATAGTCTAAGTAGTCTAACTAAGTATATACTTAACTAGTTAAATGTTTTAATTAAGTATAATAAATTAATAATGCTAATAGTATGTGTACTATCAATAATTAATAGTTAATACTTTGTATTAAAATTCTTACCCTTTAATTTTTATATAATATAAGTATAACTAATTAGACTATAAGAGAATCAAATAATTATTCGTAATTAGTTAGAAAAAAATTATACAATTACTTGATTTTAATTTATATAACTACTTAAAAAGATTATAAATATCATATACAAAATTATTTAAAAATTTCTATATTAAATTCGGCCTAGTCTGAGGTGAGAAAATTCTATCCCGAGATCAGAGCGAAAACTCAATTTCTTCACTTTCTTGGACTGAGACTGGCCAATCCCTTAATCGGTTTGGTCTGGACGGACGGACAATCTGTCCAGTTGGTTTTCTAGTTGTACACTAAGCATAACTCTTTTTGTAATCGAAACATTACCAAAACCCCTTTGTTCTCGTTATGTGTGGGAGTTGTTGAGATCACTTCACATTAGCTCTAATTATGAAACACAAAATTTCACAGGTATAATAATTTTTATGATTAGAGATTATTGGTTACATTAATAATAATTTCCACCATAGTTTTAATTTGGTACATAAAAGCAAAGGATCTGAATGCTAATGTGTTGCAATCTACACACAACTTCAATGCCAAAACAAAAATAAAAAATAAAAAAAGTCCGAATCCGAAACATAAATACAATTCGTGGAAACCGATACTTGGTGTTAAAAAAGCATTTTAATTAGAAAAAGTCTACTTACAACCGGTTTGAGAAACCGGTGTGGAACCGTGTCCTACGTGGCACGTATGAAAATGACGTCGTATGCGTTTGTTTTGTTTCCCCATCATCCCCCCCCCCCCAATCGTCTTCTCCAGACCCCTTTCTCCGCACCATATTTGAAACAATAAATCTTTCCAACCTCCCAATACTCCACACTCCATCTTTTTTTAAATTTTTTTTTAATTTTTTTATTAAATAATTTTTATATGAATAGTAAATAAAAAATTTGAAATATTTAAAAAAAAATAAATTTTTAAAATTTTTTTAAAAAATATTAAAAAATATGGAGTGTGGAGTGTGGATGAATAGTAGGAGGTTGTGTAGCAAAACCCTATTTGAAATCTGGAAATATAAATCACGAAGCCTATTGTCTTCACCGAACCACGAACCCACTAAGCTCCATCACCGAACCATTTGGTCTTCTCCACCAGAGCCACGAAACCGGTTCGTCCCCTCCACCATATTTGAAATCTGTACCACGAACCCCCGAGTTCCGTTGTTTCACTTCCTTGGATTCCAATTGTAGTGTTTCTGTGAAGGAAAAGTCGGTTGCTTTATTCGAATATGTTCATATCTAGTGGCTATTGTTTCTGGATCTCGCTTGCTTTTTAAGTTTGGGGTTCTAGGTTTTGGAGTAGCTCACTTGAAAGTTGAAAGCCTCAGTTTTTTAGGAGATTAGGCGTCTGGTTTTTCCTTTGTGGGTTTTGGTTTTCAAGTAGTTGATGTAAAATGCTCACTTTTGCCAAGGGGTTTTGGTTTTGGTTTTGTTGCATTTTTTGAGTTCGGCAGATATTTTCTTGGGAAAGTGATGGAAAAACAAATCTCCTTTTCTAGTACTTGTTGCTTGTGGGTTTTGATACTAGTTTTTTCTTTTAGAAAAGTTAGAAGGATGAGAGAATCCATGGTCTTCACTCACTTCTCTTCCTCCTTCGACCTTGTCATCGACATTGCCGCTCGCATGGTAGTCTTGGAGTCTCACAATCGGTAGACTTGGAGCCTCACAATCCATGGCCTTTGCTCATTACAAGGCAGTGTGGGATCTTGTGGCTTGGATGCGTAATCGCTGCTCACCCATGGTTGTCTTGGAGCCTCACAATCGTCATTCATTTTTTTTTCTTCTTCTTCTTGTTTTTTTTAATAAAATATCAACTGACGTGTGCCACGTCAGCATGTTCCGCACCGGCAATTGTACGTAACATTGGTGTTTAAGTAAATGCTCATTTTTTTAAAAAATAAATAAATAAAAACTCGTATGATAATAAGATTAGATGATTTTAGATAAATTAAATAAGATATTATTAAGATATTATTTTTTTAATATTATTATTATTTAAAAATTTAAAAAATTGAAGTATTTATTATAATTTATATAAAAAATTTAAAAAATTATAATAAAGATATCGAGAGTGTTTGCCTAAACATATTGAGTGGATAGCATTTTCTTTACGGGAATGTGAATGGAAAATATGAAATCAAAATTTCAATTACCTCGAGATAAAATCTACCGTCAAAAGATAATTAAGGGAAGAAAAAGCTGATATCAACTCATCGTCACCTCCCACGTATCATCTTTTTTAATAAAATATATTTATTTGTTTAGAAAAAAAAAGAAAAGAAAAAACCATCACCTCCATCCCATACCCAAGGGTAATAAATGCAGAATACCTTTTCAAGGATATGCAATGCAAGCACTGTAAGCTCCGGATCATTCTCCACGTCGTTTTCAAGTCGTTTTCAAATCGATCCATTAGCTTTTCCGGACGCCATTTTGGAAGACACGTTAGACACCATTGACGGGGTCGAGATACCTCGTTCGCATGCGCAGTACAAACCTAGAAGAGCACGCAAAAGCAACCATGCAAGTACAACTATAACTCGCTCGGAATTCCCAAATACATCTCGAGGGTAATATCGGAAGCCAAAAGTCTCGGTCCCTCTGGGAAGAAAGTCCTTTCTTTACTTCTCTTTATATCCGTGCTCTGCTTTTCCTGTGTCTCTTTTCTCTGCTCTTTTCGGTCGGTACCCACCAATGGCGCCAAGTCTGAAAGACCTACAGCTCACCAAGATCGCCGGCGCCGGAGGCCGGATCTTCGACAGCGACGATTCCGGTGACCTCGAGGACGTACGGCTCCTAGATTCCTACGATGATGGCGATAGTTTTAATAAAATCGAAGCAGGAATAAGGAGGGTCCAGGTCAGCGTCTCCGGTATGACCTGCGCTGCTTGCTCTAATTCAGTTGAGGGGGCTCTAAACAGCGTCAACGGGGTTTTGAGGGCCTCTGTTGCCTTGCTTCAGAACAAGGCAGACGTGGTTTTTGATCCTATGTTGGTGAAGGTTAGTATTGGGTTGGAATTCCGCATCTTCGATTTGGGGTTTAGTTTGAATGTTAGTTTGTTATAAATTGGTAAAGGGGTTAGTGCTGTTTTCTGAAAACTTTGAGCTTTTGAGCTCGTTTTGGTTTTTCGGACTATGGGTCAGTGATAGTGGTTCCTTAATTTTTGGGATTTTTGCTCAATCTTGTAAATTTCTCTTTACTTTTTGTTTCTGGTGAATTGGGTCCGTTCGTTTATTATTATTATTATTATTTTAAATCTGTGCTGTCGGAGTTATCTCTTAGGTTTGTATCTTGATATGGTATATAATGTTTTCATTTTTATCAGTTGAACAAGATTGTGATATCAGCTATGCAATTATTAGAAATTGTGATGATTTTTTTTGGGTTAATTATCCATTAAGAGGAAAAACGAAATAAAGGGGTGCCACTCTAATACCTGGCAAAGTATTCATTAGAAACACCCAAAGGAAACTTGATTGTTAGATTAAATATATCTTTTAAACTTGCCAGTCAAATTAACTATAAATCACGCCTACAGGATAGGTGCCTGCCTCCATTCCTTTAGCTGCCACTGGACACAACTGAACTTCTTGAATTTCCAAACTAGGGAGAGACAAAGCTGGACCAAATTTTCCAGAAGGCCAACTTTTTAAAAGGCACTGCTATATGAGAGGAGAGGAATTGATGGAACGTAATGAGTTCTAGACAACACGAGAAAACTTTAAAAGATTGTAATAATTTGTTTTAATACTTCTGATAACCGTCAGTTTCTGTTATAGAGTTTGTGGGCATCCTTATGAAATCCTTATTCGTCTTCCTGTGTCTGGCTGCATGTGAAAATACCTTGCATAGAAGTTTATATCTGCTAAATAGGCACAGAGAACCGTGGATTTGTAAATACTGAAGCATTTTGTGACTTGTTTTAATTTAGGATGAAGACATTAAGAATGCAATTGAGGATGCGGGCTTTGAGGCTGAGATTCTACCTGAACCCAGTACTTTTGGGACAAAGCCACATGAAACCTTGTTAGGGCAGTTCTCAATTGGAGGTATGACGTGTGCAGCCTGTGTAAATTCTGTTGAAGGTATTTTAAGAAATCTGCCTGGTGTCAAAAAGGCAGTAGTTGCCTTGGCCACTTCCTTAGGGGAAGTTGAGTATGACCCCCTTGTGATTAGTAAGGATGAAATTGTCAATGCAATCGAAGATGCTGGTTTTGAAGCTTCACTTGTACAGAGCAGTGAGCAGGACAAAATCATATTAGGGGTTGCTGGCATATACAATGAGATGGACGGACAGCTTTTAGAAGGCATACTAAGCCACTTTAAAGGCGTTAGACAATTTCGTTTTGACAAAACATCGAGAGAATTGGACGTTTTCTTTGATCCTGAAATTGTCAGCTCCAGATCATTAGTTGATGGGATTGAGGGACAATCCAATGGGAAGTTTAAACTACACGTAACAAGCCCTTATGCAAGAATGACTTCCAAAGATGTTGAAGAAGCTTCAAATATGTTTTGGCTTTTTGCCTCTAGCTTGTTTCTCAGTGTAAGTATTTTCTTTCATTGGCATGATTCAATATATGGAATATATTTCTTTTTTGTATTTTGCTTCCTTTATGTTGTCTCTTTCCTGATAGTTACAATATAATGCCAATGGAAACTTAGTCATGATACCTGGATATGTTTCCTTTTGAGTCCATGCCAGTTAGTAGGGTTAAGTTGGGTTGGGCCTTTGTCTATCTTACATTGAGAATTGCATTCATATCTCAATGTAATATTTCTTATAAATTATTAGTATCTTTTGGAAATCTAGATGATACTAGTTGATATGAATGTTTTTGAATTGCAATGTGTCACGCCTCAACCTACACCCTAGGAGTTGGTAGTTTGGAGTGCTAGAAGATGTGAGTCTAATTTAATGTAAAAATAAATTACTTATAAAAATGCATCCTTCGAATGGTTTACAAAATGATTTTGTAGCCCATGCAGACACCAATGATACTACAGTTTCTATTCTTGACTTTTAAATTAATTGTTCCTTTGGCTCCAGATTCCTGTTTTTCTCATAAGGGTAGTTTGTCCTCACATACCACCGGTGTATTCCTTTTTGCTTTGGAGATGTGGACCCTTCCAAATGGAGGATTGGTTGAAGTGGGCATTGGTGAGTCTTGTCCAATTTGTTGTTGGAAAGCGTTTCTACATTGCAGCTGCCAGAGCTCTTCGGAATGGTTCAACTAACATGGATGTTTTGGTTGCATTGGGAACTTCAGCCTCTTACCTCTACTCTATATGTGCTCTTCTATATGGTGCAGTGACTGGATTTTGGTCCCCAACGTACTTTGAAACAAGTGCAATGCTGATAACATTTGTATTGTTTGGGAAGTATCTGGAGTGTCTTGCCAAAGGAAAAACCTCAGATGCCATCAAGAAGTTAGTGGAACTTGCACCAGCAACAGCAGTGTTACTTGTCAAAGACAAAGGTTTGTTTGCATGTGTCTTCCTTTCTTTTCTTCTTCTTCTTCTTTTAAATAGAGGGTGATGTAACTTATCAAAAAAATAGAGGGTGATGTATTTCTGGGAATTTGCCCATCAGAATGGTTTGAGTCTTGATGTTTTAGTAAAATTTTGAAATTGTATATATCTTTTATCATTTATTTTTACATTGAGTAGGACAAAAAGTTGATTCCAAAATTTTATTGAAAAATCTCAATTCACAATGCTTGTTCTAGATAGGTGCCTCTCTTGTATATGTCTTGTGTACTTGAGTTGCACCTTTTGCGCTTTTTAATAAAAATGTAACTGCTTTTAATTTTATTGGTTTTCAGTTGGAAGGTGTGTTGGAGAACGGGAAATAGATGCTTTGCTAATTCAGCCTGGCGACACTTTAAAAGTTATTCCTGGTGCAAAGGTTCCTGCCGATGGTGTAGTTGTATGGGGTTCAAGTTATGTTAATGAGGGGATGGTAACTGGTGAATCTGTACCTGTTTCAAAGGAAGTCAATTCATCAGTTATTGGAGGTACTATAAATTTACATGGTGCCCTTCACATACAAGCTACTAAAGTTGGAGGTGATGCAGTTTTAAGCCAGATAATTAGCTTGGTTGAGACAGCCCAGATGTCAAAAGCTCCTATTCAGAAGTTTGCTGACTTTGTAAGTGTTATGGATATTGTCTGACTGTAATCTTGTCATGCTTGTTCTATTTGTATGCTCTATATCCGTCATATGAGTATATTCTTTTCCTCCCGTCTTGCTTTGAAAATGAGTAAAGAATGCAAGTCACCTGAAAAAGTAATCTATACTTTGTAAGAGTGCAGAGAGAGAGAGTCTGAAAACAGTGTTCTGAGCCCCACAACTTCATTCAGTAGACCCATAGTCCTAGTATTATAGATATTCTCTGGAAAAAATGGAGAAGGAAGTTTGATAAGCATACTAGATCTGCAATATTTCCAACACATTCTCCTTTAGCAGTGACATCCCCAATGTTTTCTCCTTTAGCAAAGGCTTTGTAAATTGGTGTGCGAGTTGATGTTGAGGTTACAGCAGCAACATTCTACAAGCAAAGAGTACGGAATATGGGAGTACAGAAATGATATGAGCACAATAGAGAGCTTCATGAAAAACCTAGCAAAACCTTTGCCACATTAGGAGCACAAGCCAAAGGAAGAAACAGGTGCGGCACAGCTGAAGTTGCCAATTCCACTGCAGCACCCACTTCCATAAGAAGATCACCCTCAAATCGCAGCTGTAACACAACATTAATTTCAGATAGATGGCCTTAAAAGCTGGGATATGTCATGAATAGCAATTATTTTATGCTTATTGTATAGCCAACCTGTCATTTTTTGACATTCATGATATATATGCATGCCTTCTACCTTTTCCATTCTTATAAATGGCAGAATATGATCCCCTTCTCCTTCCTCAAAAATACCTTCAGAATGGATAGCTTGTACTCTTCCACTTGGTTTTTGCCTTTTATAAAGGTCATGTTTTATTCCCAGGTGTATTTTCCTGACCACTCTTACTGGGATTACTGTATTCTGGTGGAGATGGATTTATCCAGTCCTAAGCCTCTGTTGCATAGCTTAGTTACATGGTACCTGTGTTGAGTTTGAGTATCAATGAGTCAGTACCCTATTTTTGAATGAGACATGATATGCATCTTTTTGTGCAAGCCTTTTACAGAGGCTGATTGGATCAGCTAACATAATGATTAACACCTCATTGAAAGTTCATTGTAAATATATAAACAATTTGTGCATGATAGACTTTACGCCACTTTCCTTATTTTCTGGGTTCTTTTTCTCCCTCATTTTTCTGCAGTCAGTTCTTGAATTTTATTTTTGAAATTATAGATTGATGTTATAGTATACACAATTCTTGGTATCAATCATTGGTCCTATCTTGGTTGTCTTTGTACATGCAGGTAGCGAGCATATTTGTTCCTACAGTTGTTGCCATGTCATTGTTAACATTATTGGTTTGGTGAGTTCACATTTCCTTGAAGATGCTGCCATGCACTTGTGGATCGTAATTTTATTCCATATAGTTAAAATGGTTGTGCCTACTTTTTATTAAATATTTTCTTTTGCCCATTGTCTCTAGGTATATCAGTGGAGCTCTTGGAGCTTACCCAGAACAATGGCTACCGGAAAATGGAAACCACTTCGTATTTGCCCTCATGTTTTCAATATCAGTTGTGGTTATTGCATGTCCATGTGCTCTTGGCTTGGCAACGCCAACTGCTGTCATGGTTGCAACAGGGGTTGGGGCAAATAATGGTGTGCTGATAAAAGGAGGAGATGCTTTGGAAAGGGCTCAAAAGATTAAGTATGTGATATTTGATAAAACAGGTACCCTAACCCAGGGAAAAGCCACAGTTACAACAGCAAAAGTTTTTGCAGGAATGGATCGTGGAGAATTCCTTAGATTGGTGGCTTCTGCAGAGGTGACTTACAATTTCATTACAAATTTCCATCTTTTCCTGCAAACACATACTTTTTGTCTTCTTTATGTTTTCCTATTTTTGGTCCAAATATGGTGCCTCAAGAAATTCCAAAGAAGACCTCATAACATCCTAATGATATAAAGCAAAATAGTTACCGTACTATTTTAACTGCTGTGAAATAGACAGCTTGCTTTTAATACAGTATTTAGATGTTTTACTATTTCGGATTAACACTGCATAGATGGGCAGATACAAACATTTTAGTTTTTCATTTTCTCCTTCTCTTGCATTACTCTCTCTCTCACGTGGCCGCGAGGGGGGGGGGGTTTAGAAATTCATCAAAATATCAAGCAATACCACCATACCAGAAGCTATCTTGATCTGTTTATTTTCCCCCCTCTTAGGCTAGCAGTGAGCACCCATTGGCTAAAGCAATAGTGGAATATGCACGCCATTTCCATTTCTTTGATGAGTCTTCTGAAACCAAGGATGCTGAAAATAATATCAAAGAGTCAACTTCTGGATGGCTTTTTGATGTGTCGGAATTCTGTGCTCTGCCAGGAAGAGGTGTCAATTGCTTTATAAATGGGAAAAGGGTCCTGGTGAGTTTTCTTTTTATTGAAATTTGCCTATCGACTTATTTTCAAATATGCTTCGTAATTTTGCTTATTGGAGGTGACTTATCCTAAAAAGGTTGGAAACCGGAAGCTAATAAGTGAAAATGGAATGGCTATCCCAACCGATGTTGAAAGTTTCATAGTAGATCTGGAAGAAAGTGCCAAGACCGGAATACTCGTTGTATATGACAATACCTTAATTGGAGTTTTGGGAGTTGCTGACCCACTAAAGAGAGAAGCTGCTGTGGTAGTGGAGGGCCTTGGGAAAATGGGTGTTGAGACAGCCATGGTCACTGGGGATAACTGGAGAACAGCTAGGGCAGTTGCTAAGGAGGTATAAAGTTTTATTTCTTAGTAATTTAAACCCTCATTTTTCACTATCAAACCCGTAACTTAGAATTATGATGTTAAGAGAAATGCTAATGACTCTTTTAGGGTACCAATAAATTTAGACTCTAACCAACGTTTTTATCCTCGATATCATTGTGGAAAATGGTTTTCTTGTTAATTTCTATATAAATGTTGTTATTGGAACTTAGCATCAAACATGTGGTTCTTAAGTAATTATCCATTATTAATTTTAGTGCACTAGCTATTCTATGCAGACAGAATTAAATTTGTGGGATACAAATTGATATCATATGTCAACTATAAAGACAAAAAAATATTTATGCTGGGCAGGTTGGCATTCGAGATGTAAGGGCAGAGGTAATGCCAGCAGGAAAAGCTGATGTTGTACGATCATTCCAAAAAGATGGGAGCATAGTTGCAATGGTGGGTGATGGTATCAACGATTCCCCTGCTCTAGCTGCAGCTGATGTTGGTATGGCAATTGGGGCCGGGACAGATATTGCCATAGAAGCAGCGGATTATGTATTGATGAGAAATAACTTGGAAGATGTAATCACAGCCATTGATATCTCGCGGAAGACCTTTTCACGTATCAGATTGAATTATGTGTTTGCCATGGGTTACAATGTGGTTGCGATCCCTATCGCTGCTGGGGTTTTCTATCCTTCTCTGGGGATTAAGTTACCACCATGGGCGGCTGGTGCGTGCATGGCTCTCTCATCTGTAAGTGTAGTATGCTCTTCTTTGCTTCTTAGGAGATACAAAAAACCCAGACTTACAACCATACTAGAAATAACTGTAGAGTAGAAAGAGAAAATTGAGACTTTTTAAGTTTCGGCTTCATATGAAGATTAGATGGGTTTGGATCCAGTTTGTTGTCCCAATTTTGTACATGATTTCTGTTTCATTTGCATTGGTGGTGTAAATTTTGTACCCTGTTCATTGTAATTGCAACTTGTATAATAATTTTCTTTTAAGCTTTTATTTTTCACTTTTGTTTTTGCCATTATTGTTATATTTTTTATTCGATGAAGAGGATGCTCTCTCTCTCTCTCTCTCTCTCTGCCCCCGACCCACCCCTCTTGTATTGCTTGTCGAGCTAGTTTTGTTTGTTTTCAGGAAACTTTTTGATTTATCTATTTAACTTTTTTAAATTTAAAAATAAAAATAATATTAAAAATATATATTTTAATAATTTTTTAATTTTAATTTTAACTTATTTTATTTCATCTGTAAAAGCAATGGAGATAGAGTAGTTTTAATGGTTGGTGGGCAATGCGATGTCAGTACAGTTCATGAGAGTAGTATGTAGCATAGGCCTGAATGTTAAATAAACGACAACTATCAAAACAGAAACAGAAGGCTAAGATTATTTATTTATTTATTTAATTTTGTGTTTTCTGGGGTCTGAAATAGGATTTTGTATTATACATGTACTTCTAGATAAAAATGATAAACATTCAGAAAGGATGGTTGCTTTCAATGATGGCAGCATAAGAAATGTAGCAAAAGTTCAAATCAAACAAAAGTTCTCCGCTGATTAATCAAAGATTTTGCAGCTTTGAGGTGACCCCAAATACTTGGTCAAAACTTTCAAAAAACAAACGTGGTTGATCATAAATTCGTGAAGCAGAATCACTTGGGAAGATTATTTTGTGTTTTCTTATGTTTTAAGATTGGCGCTCTCTTTGACCCAATATCATCACCCAGTACCCTCTTAGGCATCAGTACACTTGCTCCTTCCACGCTACCTGTATGTATCTTAAAAAAACTATATATACATATATACTTGGTCATGATATTCATATATCCATGGAAGCTGGGCCCGACTTTGATATTGACAGAATTTAACCCCGATTCAGAGGTCAAATATAACGACAATTTGGATACAATTTCCGGTCAAAACCCACATGCAATTGCAAGCTCTATATTCCTTGGTGATAATGATGGGAGGGCCCATGCATGGCAGCCTATGGTTGCTGATCTAGCTAGCTATAAAATCTTCCTTGGATTAATACGATTGACTGGGCAGCCATGCATTAACACCAACTCCTTCTGTCTGGAAGATGTGTATAATATGCATGTTTCCTGCGTGAAAAAAATGAGCATCATCCAACAAGTACTACGTTCACATTGCCGTACATAAACATGTCCTTATCTCGATAATTTCTTTGTTTTTCATTTGTTCAGTTAACCTTTGAAGAAAACATATGTCGAGTTCACAAAACATTAATATAATTAGCTATAGCTAGCTTGTCCAAAAGTTCATAAATATTGGCTTAATGTTAATGATCGCTTTGAATATGTAACCAAGCTAGCTCTGCCCACTCATCACAAACATACACAAAATGAATTTGAACAAATTAATATGGATGGGGCCGGAACGTACTTGTAATTATATATATATTTTTATTTTTATTTTATCTGCTTGAGTTAGCTGTTGATTATGTAGACATGCAATTTGAATAATTTTCTTTATAGAAGCAGACATTAATTTGTGAAAATATATATATATATATATATATATATATATATATATATATATATATATATATATATATATATATATAGGCGCGTTGAAGTCATTTTCTTAGATCTATAATCTTTTAAGCTTATCGGTTGATATTATGCATATATGGTATTTGACACCGTCGACTTTGCTATAATATACTAGGGATTACTTTTTCTTTGATAGGTGACTAGCTAGCTGGCTATATCATCAATTCCTGTAGTACTTTTCTCATCATGCATGCATGTATAAAGGCGCGTTATTCGAAACACCCCCCCCCCCGCCCCCCCACCAAAAAAAAAAAAAGTATAAAAGAAAAGTCATTGTTAGTCAGGTTTAACCAAATTCCATGCGAAGTTTATTAATAGTCTTGCACATCCGTACGTGCAAAATTTTCTGAAAAGGATATTGAGGAACAGAAACCAGAGATCAATAGCTAGGCTTGAAGTCATTCGCAATATTTCCACGAAGATGACCCATATTGCAGGAAGATTGAATGTCTGTACATGTATTATCGTTTTCAACTTTTCATATATATATGGTTGACGAATTAGCTAGCGATCGACGTGAACCTTGGGGTGAGGTGCAGTACCAGAAAGAGAGATAGATCTATTAGAAATAAATACATGTCAGCACACACACGTGTTAATACATGATAGGTTAGCAAGATTTTACTTTCTTTCTTTGTAAAGTCTGGAGCTCTATAAATAGCAGAGTTGATTTCTCTGTTATCAAGTTGTACAGAATATATTCACCAGAAATAAAAAGCTTTTCTTCTTGAATTGTAACATGGTATCAGTTTAGGTTACGAAATGGCTTCTTCTGAAGCATCCTCCACGGTTGATATTTCAGTTAGTCCATTTTTCTTACAGAATGGAGATTCTCCTGGAACGATTCTTGTAACTCACATTCTCACGGGAGATAACTATTACACATGGCGACGTTCCATGCAACTAGCGCTTGCTGCTAAAAACAAACTAGGATTTGTGAATGGCACAATTCTGGAACCAGGTGATCAATCAACTTCTTCTTATGCTGCTTGGTATCGATGCAATAGCATGATTATTTCTTGGATAATCAACTCTGTTTCTAAAGAAATTGCTCAAAGTATTATTGGTCTGAACACTGCAAGAGAAATATGGCAAGAATTGCAAGATTCTTTCACACAGAGTAATGGTCCTAGAGTTTTTCAATTGGAGAAGGATCTTTTGTCTCTAACTCAAGAAAATTCTTCTGTTAGTAATTACTACATTCGGTTCAAAGGTTTATGGGATGAGTTACATGCATACAGTCCACTTCCAAATTGCACTTGTAGTGCTCGACAAATTTCCTTAGAACATTTCCAGCGAAGGCATGCTATACGGTTCCTCATGGGACTTAATGAGAATTTTTCTCAAGTAAGGGGACAGATTCTTTTAATGGATCCTTTACCCTCAATTGCAAAAATTTACTCTTTGGTTGTTCAAGATGAAAAACAAAGAGAAGTTGGTGCCTCAGCTATAGTACCTAATGTTCAAACAGCAGCTTTTCTTAGTAAGAAAACAAATGTTTCAAGGGCAGATGCTCCAAGATTTGTTAATACCAAGCAACAACAATACAAGAAGGATCGTCCAGTATGTTCTCATTGTGGACTCAATAATCACACAGTTGAGAAATGCTATAAATTGCATGGTTTTCCTCCGGGGTACAGATCCAAAGAGAAGTTTTCTTCGACTGCAAATCAAGTATCTGGCCAGCTTGCCAGTACGCCTCTTGACAATAATCTGCCTATGACTTTTTCTTATGGACAATATCAGCAAATCTTGATCTTGCTAACCTATCATGTATTAACACGTGTGTGTGCTGACATGTATTTATTTCTAATAAGATCACTTCCTTAATTCCCCAATTATCATGCCGCGTCGATCATGCACGAAATAGCAAAGCTTGATGGGAGACTAATTAATTAAAGCTAGCAAGACTCGAGAGATCAATAGACCAAAGTACTCGACCTAGCTAATTTCGCAACTTTTCCGCCATTACCGATATTCGATCCTGATCATCATCATCATGATCTTCTAATTTCTTTCTAGACTTGGACTACTAATAATGCTTTCTTATGTCAGCCATGAGCTTTATGCTAGCTAGTGTAATGGAGGACTGGCTTCTTTGCAAGAAGCTAGCTTAATTTATATATGTCCGTTAATTTGCACTTGAATTAATTAATTATGTGTGGAACAAGACTTTTGATCAATATTCAATATACTATAGCAGTACTAGCTAGTGCTTCCCATACTTCACGCTATGATCGATATCTATTTTAATTTGTGCCCAACAGGCACAAAAAATATATATGATTTATTGTTTCTAATCTCCTTTATTTTGTAGAGCCTCTTTAGGTTTTTAGGCTGCTAATTCTATTCTTCAGCTGTAAAAACTAATGTTTATGAAAAATGAAAAAAAAAAAAATGGATTGAGTAGGGTATAGCTACGTATCATATCCTTGTATGTTTTAGGATAATTATATATATATAAAATATTATATTTAGATAAATGATATCTACATCGTAGGACTTATTTTGAAAAAATAGATAAATTTGATACTCATATAAAAAATTATTTTTTTAATAGTAGATGATTTTTTTTTTTTTAAATATACAAGACTTGAACATCTTAAAATTGTATGTAATATTACTCTCTTATACTTAACCGCTAAGAGTTATCATGATATGTTTTGGACTAGTATAAAACAAGGAATATTCAATTCACGTGGCAAAGAAACTTTGGCTGGTTGTGATAGCTTAATAATGATAAAATAAATGCCATACACATGTTTGGTGATGGCATATATATCTCAAACTTGCATGCAGGAGAACATGGCCGATATGTATGGTGGGTGTGAATGCAGTACATCAGAAGTAATTAATTAGTAAAAGGATGTGTTTTTTATTCGATTGTTTATTTATTATCATTTTAATAACTTTTTGACCAATTATGGGGCTAAAGTCCTTCTCACAATATTAACCCTCCATGGAGTCTAAACTAAAGCTTCTCTTTTATCATGATGACCTCGTTGATATAAACAGATGTTCTTTCCTGGAAGCACCGCGTGCATATACTTTGGCACAAAGTCTCTATCTCTCTCTCTCTCTCTCACTATCAAAGAATGGTCAAGTTAGACATGTTTTACTTTGACCAAAAATAGCCAGTATAAAAGCAGTAGATCTCAGCTTGCTTTTTCCTTTCACAGCACAAGGATTAGAGAAAGGAGTTAGATCAGAAAAACCATGGATAACACTTTCCCTAGTTCTAGTGACTGGCTGCCATTCTACGACCGGGCGGCCATTGATGGGCAGCCAGTGCTTTCTCATGGAGTACATGAGATCTCGGATGCTACTGTGGTCACGACCAGCGTCGAAACTGACACCAATATCTCGAGTCCAAGCAGCAATCCATCGTTTGCAACAAATGGTCAGTTGACTCCAAAGGGTAGTCCATCGAAACCTATCCGCAGGAGGTCTAGGGCTTCCAAAAGAACACCAACCACCCTTCTCAATGCCAATACCGGCAATTTTCGAGCCCTGGTGCAGCAATTCACCGGTTGTCCTAGCACGGCCATCTCATTTGGGAACCAAAGAGGACCGGTCAACTTAAACTTTGGGAAAGCGATTCAAGAAACCCAACGAATGGTTACTTCAGTAATGGCACCCTTGGGGACCAATTATCATTATCATCAACAGTCGCAGTCTCAGCAGCCAGTACTTGCAGATGATCATCAGTATCAACGCCACAATCAACAGCAACAACTGCTGCTACAGGAGCAGCAGAGTATGTATTCATTTGGCAACAATATTTCTAGCGATGTTTTTGTTTCGTCCGCCTCTAGCAACGCCCCTAGGCCCAACGTGGAGACTGCTGATCACGGGTTTGCCTTAATGGACGATAATGTTTTTTTTCATGAACTAACAATGGATTCTTTCTCTAGTGATGTTAAGAATGATGGTTTCTTTTAGGAAATAGTAGATTATATAATTAGTTTGTAGTTTGTTGACTTTCAGATCAATAATCTTCATCATCGATCGATCATCAATCAGCTATGTAAATTGTTGTTCTGCGTAATCCCATAGGATTATATATATATGATATGTATTATGAATATAATATATGCTCTCTATTTACATGCCTTAAGCATGGTACTAGCTGATGTATTATTTTCTGTTTCTTTCTTCTCCTTGTTCTTGTTCTTCTTTTTTTAATTTCTATGGTCTTTTTATGACTATTTGGATAAACAGCAAGTGAGTTCATATGTTTTCTCTCGCTTCTAGTACGCATACTTTAAAATAGAGAAAAGTCTCATAGGTTATGAATCATATAACTGAAAAAGTTGGCCGTGTTCTTTGGAACATTTTTTACCATTTAACTGTTGAATCATCTTCTAAAGCTCTCTCTCTCGCTTTCCCCAACTTAATATATTTTATGTTATTTGCTCTAAGCAGGGCGTGTAGGATGATGCATCCCATTAATTCAGGAGTAGATACATGATAATAAATGAGCAACACGTACAAGTTATTCAAGGTTTTAAATTGGTCGGAAATAATAACAATAATTTGACAGCAGCGAGCAGTATTTCAACAACACTACTATTTTTGAATAGTAAGATGAGATAAGATAGTTTTAGATAAAAATTAAAAATTGAATAAAATATTATTAAAATATTATTTTTTAATATTATTATTATTTTAAAATTTAAAAAAATTAAATTATAATTTAAAAAGTTAAATTGTATGTTTAATATTATATTTTATGTTTAAATTTAAAAAAATTATAATGATGAGATGAATTGAGATGGTTTCTCAATCCAAACAAAATCTTATGAACGTCAGGCATGACAATTTGGCCGTATGTATGCACCCTATATATGACGGTGTTGACTTTGAACCACAAAAATCCATTACATTGTTCTAAAGTTCCAAAATCAAAGCAATATATAGTGCAAGAAAAGCCTTTTCTCATGATCATATATGATATCCACTAGTGCATTTAATTGGCATTTGGTCTCTTTATACAAGTCTAATAGGCCAGTCATGTAATCCGTTTCACCGTATATGTAGTCAATAAGATTGACTTGAGTGAGAAAACGGGTGAACGAAGGATTGAAGTGCGCGCAAAACTAGTTCGAGGGTCGATCCAAGAGCTCCATATATATGCATGCATGCGTCAGCCATCAAAGAAAATATTCTGTTTTATCCAAAGTCCAACCTCATCTTAGTTGATTTTCAATCTTAGGACCGCGGGTTGCCTCTTGACTGGGCATACCCTAATTATGTATGTTTTTAAATCATCAATATTGTCTGTACCCAACCAAAAAAAAGGGGGAAGAAAAGTCGAGTACGGTATGTTTTCGGCAACGAGAAAAATATATAAATGCAATATATATATATATATATATATATATATATATAGCTAAATGATGAACATTCTTTAAGATTATTGATTAGTATTTTACTTTATCAGTTCACGTAAACAATTTATTTCTAGAGATGTTTACGAATTAAATTAGTATTTTATGAACCACCAACACATGGGGCAAGTAAACCCACTATGTTATATAATAATATTGCTTAAAAAAAAACCCCCCCTCTATAACATAATATTATTGAATAAATTCACATTTTCAACTTTGATCGTACCGGATTTCTAGAACACGACTTGATACTGTTTGTCATCAAATAATTATGGCATTCAAACAAAATAGCTACACTAGATTTGCACCTGCAAATTATCAATTTGTCACATAGGAAGCTCTATTTTGTGCCTTTTGGGCGGCTTGCACATATGGGATGGCGTCATTAGTGATCAACTAAATTCCGGTTTGGATACAAAAGTCCTCCAACTCATCTTAACTTATATCATGTAATTATGAAAAATGCTATTTAAACCGATAAAAAAAGTGCATTTGCAGTACTTATCAGTCAAGTGTTATCAGTTCTTCATCAGTTCCTCTAGCAATGTCCCTGTAATTATTACAACTTTCTTAAATTTTCATATAAAATATAATAAATAATTCTATTTTTTTAAATTTTAAAATAATAATATTAAAAAATAATATTTTAATAATATTTTATTCAATTTTTAACTTTCATTTCAATTCATCTTATTTCAACTCACTATCCAAATCTCCCATAATTAAATGCATGCAAGTTTGACCCTTTTATTTTATTATATTTTATTTTTGCTTTTAGCTCCAAATTGAAAACTTGCACCATTAGTAATGATCAATATTTCCAATATTTCTCAAAGCAATCCATTGGTAAAATGGGAGCATATTCTGTATTAATTCTAGCATTGTACAATCCCGCATATGTATTGATCGCGAGCTAAATCATCATGTGTTGGCTAGAGTTGGTACTAGACCAATAGGGGAACGAAGACTGATCTTGTGTTGATCATTGATGCATGAGTTGCTAGATATTATATATATGCCTGGTTGTTCTTTTGCTTTTTGTCATTCAAGCTAGGAGTTTGTCATGGGTTCAAATAACTTTGATATTTTTGTGATTTGTGATGTTGGAAAAGAGTTTTTCTACATACAGTCGTCTACATAAAATTCTTGTGCACTCCTGTATGGAAAATCCATGTTAGCTTCCTTCAGTGACCAAAATGTTGTTGTTCTTGATTTTACCAAAAATCCCTTTCCACTAAATTCATTTCTGCCTAGCAAGCATGCACTCATCTTTGCCGTTCAAGTTTCCTGTGCATTCCACACTACAACAAAAGAGACATTTCCAAGCGTTTTTACATTTGCTGCAAAAAAAAAAAAATGCATTAAGTTCTTTTTTGAGTCAGATTCGAGGTCGCCGTTGAATGATAGCGCGGAGACACGAACATAGCGTGAGTGAACAGTGATATCCACTAGTTGCGATGACATTCGTAGTTATTACGGCAACTATTTCACCGCAATGGACTGGCATCTATATTGTCGGCATTTTCTTTGTGTAAGAGGATTTATTAAGGCTGTTTTTTAAAAAATGCTGCAATAAATCTTACATTTATTTGTTTTCCCCTTACGGTTTCCGTTGCTAATTCTCTCATTGCTTCCCACCATCATCCTTCTCCTTCTATTTTTTTCGTTTCGATGTTCCCTTCCCAAATCAAAGACTACTTCTACCAAGTAGGATCTTGAAGGTTTGTTCCCTGAATCATAAGGTAGGCATAAGAAAATCTCAACCCCTATCTCCTTCCTTCCATTGTCTTCAATTTGTAAGAAATTCTTAGGGTTTATGGGTTATTTTCTCAAAATTGCGGCTGTTATCTTAATTACATTCTATTCAACACAAATATCCTTCAAATTGCATTGCAGTTTGAAATTTTTGTATGTCAAACAAATAATGAAAGAGGAAATGTGATAACCATGCCTTTTCCTATCATGTATCCTTAGCATGAACTTATGCAATAATTTCATTCTCCCTAGCTAATGCATGGGGGCTTCTACAAACATGGGGCAACACCTATTTAAGGATTAACAATAACCACCTATGCATAGGAGGGGAGGGATACACTGATTAGAGACAGGGGTGGAAAAGTGTATTTGATATGTTTTGTCTTCTGAAATTACTTTCTTTTAAACACGTATGTTTGAACACTTGTAAGTTTCATATCTTGTAGCATGAAATTGATAAGTAGCATGTATATCAATTAAGTCATTGGACATCTTAATAAATTAAGGGCACTAGAATTTGCTGACTCGAAACTGGTTAAACATTCGTGTCAGAGGTAAAGTTACCATTTGTTTAAGATTTGTGGGGTATTGGCATACTATAACAATTGAATTAGGTATTTATTGCAAAAAATATATTAGGAAAAATGGGAGACGATTAAGTGCGATAGTACTATTGACTAGTGAGTGACCTAGATTATATGTTATTCAAGTTTATATATATATATATATATATATATATATATATATATATGTATATAAACTCTAAGTAAAAAGTGATAGCATACTTTAGCATACATGATACAGAAAAATTCTCTATATTTCAATTCTTAATATACCTCCAGTGATGTTATGATAATTATTGGAATGCAGGTGATTGGAGTTAATGAGAGTGATTATGTTTTTATGAACTGGGCTGCAATGCAAGGATATTTTGTTGGAGGGTAATAAATGTTTTTATAAGACATTCCACCCACTCCTGCCATAAAGGTGTTCGACTATGCGGCATAGCAAAATGACAGTGTGAAAGTGCATGAATTAGTTCATTGAGTACTTGGAAAGTCTATATATCGGTTAAGGGATAATGTGTAAGAAATCAATCTCTCTTCTCTTTCTACATGTGAATTACATGAATGCACCAGTGTATATATAAATGATCTAAGGGTTTAAATACGTGTACATGTGTCCTTTGTGGAGATGAAAAGTAATTAGTAGGCTGGGCAATTGCTGCATGCTCCAAAAATTGTGTATCCAGCATGTAATTAAATATGGGTACTATAGCACTGGTTTCACACCTTAATGAATGAATGAATAGTTTGTATATACTGTATATAATTATTGGATAGCAACAGGTACATTTTGAGATGGATCCTATACACAAGGATTCATAATCATTTTGCATTGTCAGATCCATGGAATGAGATTGCATTTTTCATTCCAGTTTTTAGTCTATAATTGCATGAGTATAATGTTGTCTAAGGGATTTTATAGTCAATGCATTAACATGGGTGTTTAGGTGGTATACATCGGCCTTGCAATTAGTGATTATATGTCTGTTGTGTTTATTTAGAAAAACACTTATTTCTATAAAGTATATATTTAAAAAATATATAAGGTAGGCTTTGACATTAGTAAGTTTTTCAAAAATAATTACTTATATTTTGGCAAAAACTAATCAGAACTAAGTTGTGAGTTCTATCAATCCTGACATTTACTAATCAGTTAATTGGAATATATTGAGGACTAATATGCAATACATCAATTTCTACAAGAAAAAAGTTGCAGCACAAAAAAGTGTAGGCAAATTTATGTTATCAGTAATTTAGAAGAGTTTATGCGGCGAAATGTAGTACAAAAATGCATACTAAAATATGGTATAGCGGCGATATGACTTAGATGGTTGGAAAAATATGCAATCATATATACTACAATTGCATCAGAATGAATTTCCCCTGGAAAAGGAAAAAATGACATGAAAATAACTTGCTGCAACAATTCATAAGTTCTGGATATTACGATACAAAAAAGATTTCGTTGGGAATGAGTATACAATAGCAGCGATATTTGGAGGACAGGAGAAAAAGGCACTACAAACAAGTTTATTTGTGTCAGGATGTTGTCTGTTGAGAATTCCTCATTTGCAACGAATTTTGAAAGCCACAAAAAAGGTTTAAAAACTCACACGTATTGCCGTTAGTCTAATAATCGTTGAGAAAACTCTTTACTGGTGAAAAAAATGCTTTTAGCTGCAGCATAAAATCGCCACTAATGTTGTTATTCGCAATAATTATCGAAACCGTTAAGAAAACTATTTTGAATCATTTGTGGTGATTTTCGCCAGACGCAAAAAAAAGAAAAAAAGAAAAAAAAAAAGAAAACTGTGGTAACTCCCACGCATTGTTGTTAGCCTAATAATAGTTGAGAAAACTTTTTACCGGCAAAATATTGAATTTTAGTGGCGACAGAAAATAGCTGCTAATATTTTTTTTTGCGACAATAAAGTCCATCGTCGAGGAAAGTATATTATTTTCAGCGTTTTATTGTGAGATATTGCAACGGTATTAATTGATGCAAAAAACGTATTTCAGCAAAAATTAGATGTTGTGGTTACGGTACTTGCGACGACTTTATACTGTTTTTGTGAGGAGTAAAAAACGTTGCAAAAAATATGTTTTCTTACGATTATCTCAAATGGGCGAGTTTGAGCAGTTGTGACGATTCTTTCGCGTCCAATATGCGTCGAACCTAGAATCGTCAAAACTGAATATTTTCAACGTTTTTGAGGACTAATTCCGACTGATTAAAACACTAGGAAATGTCTCTTTTGTTGTAGTGCCATTGACATCGACTTGCTCAGCTCCTCCACCAATGTCAGCCTATGCAGATCCTCCACCATCTTCGACCTGTGCAGCTTCTCCACCATCGTAGATGTCCCAAAACAAAGCTTTGTAGCAACCGAATTCCACCCAGCCTGCACCACCAAAATCTCTCTCTACCAGCATTGAGTGGCTCATCTCTTCCACCACTCTTAGATCTTCATTTTCTCTTTCCTCCATCATCTCTCTCTCTCTCTCTCTCATTCCTTCGCCACGATTGGTGAGACCCGACCTCAAATCGGCCAGTCATTCCCCATTCCTCGACCATACCGTTTGGACCAAGATTGACTACTCTCCACCCCCAAGCACCGTCATCAAATTGAGCAAAAGCCAAAAGCTCGTTGGCCATAAGCGATATATAAGCAGAGCCCTAACACAGAATGAAAAATTAGGCCATCATACAAATGAGCATACCAAAATGAATCATTCTTTTCTTTTGCTAATAACTCTTCAATCGAAATGTAGCAAAGTCAACAATCTGTGATTTCCATCATCTCATTAGATTTGGCATTCAACTCCATGGAAGCACTAAATTCAAGCATCTTATTAAATAAAAAGAATATTAAAAACATCAGCATAATCTACCACAATGGGTGCGATGAACGCCATTATAGACTTCATTTGGTTTGGAGACAATTAAGAGAAAAGTTTGAGAATTTTTGGCATGCAAAGAAAAGGTTACTTCAATGAAAAAATTAAGGCATTTGAAATGAAGTTAGGTAAATAGGGCAGTGGAGGGGAACAAAACGCTACAACAATCTCCTTTCGCCCAAAACGTGTCTAGAACACCGTGTTTCATTAATCAATTTTGCTAGGTACAAGCGGTTTGGTGCACCAAATCGAGTACCGACGCTGACATGACGTTTTTTATTAAAAAAACAAAGAAGAAATGAAAAAAAAAAAAGAAAACAAAAACAAAAATCAACTAGGAAGAAGAAGGTCATCTGTCGCACGAAAGAAAAGCATTTTCGCCTTCTTCGCACCAATCGAAGTGGAGTTGGAGAACACCAAACATTTCCGTCTGCTTTAAGGATATCAAGGACCTCCACCAATTGATGCATTCTGGCCACCAGTAGTTACATCGGTGCATTATACAGGAACATTGTGCCCTGCTCTCGACGCAGGGCCTCCGACTACAACGGTGGTGCTTAGGCCAACCCCTCTAACCGTGGTTGCAGCACCATTACAAGGTGAAGAGTTTTCCTTATATCTTTTTGGAATTGGGGCTAATATTACAGATGTTCATCTTTCCATCGTGGTGAAACTTGGGCTTGGAAATGAAAGGTTACGAGATGGAGAACACGCATCCGATTTTGGAGCAAAAGCTACTGGAGGACAATCTTGCCATGCCAAACCAGATGTTGGAGGTCCTTGATATCCTTAAAGTAGCTCCAACTATCTTTTCCAAGAACTTCAATTTCATCATTTCATCCTTTTCCTTTCCCTCTCTCTTTTCTTCTTCATGGTTTACTACAAAATTTTCCTTCAAAGAACTCTATCAAATATTCTAGAGTAGTCTTATAGTCATGACTTAGAATACCATCGTTCGTCAGTAGTAACTTCTGAAGTTACAACCGGATTAAGAACGACTTTTTCTCATCAACTGGTTTAACTTGGTTTCCTTTATCTGGTGCCCTTTAATCTTCTTGAGCTTTGCACAGTGATTGTAACGGTGAATTTGGCATCAAAGATATATGCAGAAGATAGACCAATACTGACTCGAAAGGAGATGCTATACAAACAAATTTATGGAGTAAGAATAAGAGGTAGTTTATCACATCCTCTTACGTTATTCTCTTATCAACTTGTAATCTGCTCGGATTAGTATGGTTAGCAACAAGCTACCATGTATTTTAGAGAACATCGGATTTACAAGTGCCATTTCTACTATTCTACAGATTGGTTTTCATAGCTTTGCTACTAAAATACTTGGAATGGAGTGCGGTGTGGAACGTGAGTATTGTCATTTCAGTGTTGGAGGGGACTTTCGGGGTTCGACCAAAAAATGGAAACTTTTAGGTAGAAGAGAGAATGAGAATCGACGGCCTGAAGAGAAAAGAATGGTGGAGTCTAGGTACAGAGAAGGCACACGTAGAAGAGAAGCAGAGAAGAGAGAATGCAAAACTGTGCGTTTTAGAAACTTTCATTTAAGTTCAGATCCTGCTCAAAACTCATTCACTGAAAGTAAAACCAAAACGAGCCGTTTCATTAAACCATTCCATGTCAGCTTCAGTTGGTGCACTTTAGTGCGCAAAAATGCTTGAAAGAAGAGTTTTCCTTCATTAATCAATGTGTTGGCAATGTTGGGTCGTGCACGGGGAGTCCGCAAATGGTGCCTGCATTTGCTTAATTGATGTTGTACTTTTGAACTCAACAACTCCAAGAACAAGGATATTGAAGCTTTATTTTCTCCCTTTTTTTTTTCTCAAACAAACGAAGACCGAAGAACGTCCTTCATTTACTACCTCACATATTATATTTTTTAGGAATGTTGCTAGTCATTTCACTACGCATTTTATATATTTTAATATTATTTACTATTTTTATTATTTTTTATTTTATTCTATTTTTATTAAACTAATTAAGTTGTTATACTTATAATTCATATACTACATATTTATTATAGGAAAAAAAAAAATTAAAATAGATGTAATATATGATGTATAAGAATGATAATTAGAATTATTAAGTATTACCTCACATATAAGAATAAGGATGAAGCTTCGTGCATTTTCATCGAGTTAACTCTTTATGGGCAAATGTTATCTTTCTTGTCCAAACTTGATTCCCACTATTATAGTATTGAAGGATAGAAAACATTATCAACTCTGGAACTTCAGTGAATCAGTCCCATGTTGTCTTCATGCAGACTAATGTAGATAATGTGCGTTTAATTTAATCGAAAAATAGAAAAAGAAAGAGATGGAATAGTGAGAAAAGGTTGTGTTGAGTGGTCGTGGCATCTCTCTGCTCTAAAAATTAAGAGTACTCCTAATGGATCTTTTATAATATATATATATATATATATATATATATATATATATATATATATTTTTTTTTTTTAAAATATAAAGAAATTATCTTAAAAATACATTCTAATGGATCTTGTATTTTATCTTTCATTTTACATTTTGCTACAGTAGCATGCTAGATGTAGAGAAAAATATTCATCTTTTAAACATTTTAAATTAGTTTTTCTCCCATGCTATTTGATTTTTCTCATCTCTTCAAAAGTCCTAAATTAGTTTCTCTCTCATGCTATTTATTTATTTTTTAAATTAATTTATATTTGGTTTAGTTTATAAATTTGGATTAATTTAAAATAGAACATAATTATATGACATTGTATATGAAAAAATACTGTAAATATCATTTGAAAATATTATTGATAATTAGAGAAAATATTTGAAATAAATAAAAAATATTAAAAAATATAATATTTAAATGATAAGAAGAAAAAATAAAGAAGCTGATATATGATATATTGTAAAAGTCAATATATAAAATAGAAAAAATAAATTTTGATAATATATTTTAAAGTATAAAATGAAAAAATCATTGTGAGTGCTCTAATCCAAGAGATACATTTTTTCTTCACACTTAAAAAATATAAAAAATCTTCACAACTTTCAACTATTCATCCACACTCCACACTCTATATATTTTTTAATTTTTTTTAATTTTTTTCTTTTATCAAATATTTTTTATATGAATAGTGAATAAAAAATTTGAAATAGTTTAAAAAAATAAATTAAAATTTTTTTTAAAAAAAATATTAAAAAATTCAAAAAAATATAAAATATAAAGAATAAATAAATAATAAAAAATTATGTAACAAAACCCTCAAAAATAACCATCAACCCTTTCCACAACAACTCGCACGTTACTGACAAACAACACGACAAGATAGAAATTAAAAGAGGTGTGAAACGCACAGTTTCCGTGGCTTTAATTCGTTCAGGTTGAGTGCGAGAGCAGCTAGCCTCAGACTGAAAGAACGTCGTCTCTGCTTTCAAACCACGTTGGCAACAGTTTCTTTCCCATGTTACGCAAAGACCGCACATTCTACAAGCGGAATTTCTCCTACGAATCTCACTAAACGCAGCTCTCTGAACCTCAGAGCACTGTCGGTGGCAAAGTACTCTCAAATATTCTCATTATTATTCTCTATTTTATTATTATTTTTTATCTACTTTTATTACTATTTATTATTTATTTATTATTACTATTTAATATTCTATTATTACTTTTTATTTACTTTTTATTACTATTCACAAATATTTTCAAACACTTTCACTATCCAAATCAATCTCCCCTCTGCAAGCAGAATCATGTTTAGAAGTAAAGTCATTTATTTTTTTTCATTTGTCTCTGATTTCCCATTTTCTGTTCTGTTAATTTAATTGATTTATCATCTGGTTTTTCTTCCTGGGCTATTTATCTATTCCAACTTTTATTAATTTCTCATATGGGTATCCTACTATTCGGTATTCTTCAATTGGTAATATTATTCGTGTATTTCTGCTGTTTAAGTTCTGAGATTTTGTTACTACTTGAATGTTTCCATCTTTGGTTGGATTCCCATCTGGTTTTTCTTCAACCAGTCATGTGAATTCTTGGTGAGACTTTGTTGTTACATTAGTATCTCTTTTTCTTTGAATACTCAATTTATGGGTAAGCGGAATATATTTATTTTGGGCAAAAGAGGAGAAAAATTAGGGGAAGGCGGAGTCCAATGAAAACTGCTGGCATGAGATAGCGGTATTATATTGTAGAAAATCCTGAACCTCACTGCCCTAATTTCAAGATTGTAGGTTAAAAAGAACTGTTTCTGGAAACATGACGATTAAAGGATAAGATGACATTACAATAGATCCTAGATTTACTGTAATGGTTGAGACATGGTCAACAAAGAGGACTTTTCTAAAAATCTGTCCCCTCTAGATGGTCAGGAATTTCGACAGCCTACTATCACATGTTAGACGAAGTATGAAACGAATTTAAGGTGTTTAGACTTTCCCAACTCAATTCAAATAACTGAGGCAAAACATTGGCATAGATATAGAAGTGAAAAAGGAGATTGTGATTGGTATGTGATATGAGTGGCAAGAATTGTGTGTATGGAGAGCCAATAAACCAGTTAAAGAAGTTTTTGCAGGGTAATAGGAATGAACCAGAAAAATAAAATTTTTAGTGACTCTTAACTATTCCATTGATGTTACACATGTCACACGTTAAGAGATATTGTCTGGATAAGCTGCAGATATGGACACCTACTGCCCCACATATAGCGACTTGTCAACTTGTGTCGCACCTTAACTATGGAGCAAGTTATAAATTGAAACCAATATATTGATTAGGATCAGGATTGGCTTTGTGACTTTGTGGTGACTACACGTCAACCATGCACAAAAGCTGCATATAAATAGGTTATAGGCTCACGCTTGGTGGTCTCGAAGTAGAGATGCCATCGTATACCCCCTCAAAATATTAATTGTCTGTAGCATGTTATAGAGATTAATGACATTACCATAGATTACTTCAAATATTGAATTGACATTATTGAGATAATTTATTGAGAAACAAATGTGGAATTGTTCAATTGCTTCTGAAAGCAAGACTCGAGTCAAATTCCTTGTCCACGCAGCTCCTCTCTTGAATGTTGTAATTGTGTATGTTACAGTAGAGGTTTACCTTATTCAGGATATGAGACTCATGTTCTCTTTTTTATTAGACTTTGATGACAGAGTCACAGAATCATTTATATAGAGCTGGCAAAGCCTGGGGGCGATGCCTTAGGAGGATACCCAAGAACCTCTGGTTTACCAAAGGTGCAGCATTTGCAGGAGCAACAAGATGAGGTGCCAGATTACTGGTACTAACCAATTTGCTGTTGATTAAACCAAGAATTTTAAGAGGTGACAAAAGCTGCGCAATTATGAACTAATTTGTAGTTTTGGAAGTTTAGTTGAACTTGTTCTACAGGTAAACATGTCACTTTAAAAGTGAAAATAGTGGAGAATTGCAGCATTTGTGATTTTGATCAATCTGAGTGACAATTAGTTGGATATGTGATAATGCTGTGTCTGTTTACAATTATAAAGTAGGATAATGTGATAGGGCTTGTCCATCTCAACCGCATCTGTACATTAGTAGTAGAGACTAAAAGTCGGGATAATATTTTTGTTTGCATATATGTCTTTGTTCAGCTAAGTCCGATTGACTGAGCAAGTTAGTGCCTAGTTCGCTTCGTTCTTCGCCTACCAATGTCTAATACATTTTAAATGGACCATTAAAAAATGTCGGGTTGACTGACTTTTTCCTTCAAATTTGGACGATCTGATTTTTTAGTCATTCAGTCAAATTAAAATCTTCCAAAAATATATTCGATTTCTTTCCCAACAGTAACAGCAAGATGGCCATTTTGATTTGAATTCAAAGTTACTCTCCCGAAGCTTTCGCATGAATCAAAAGTTTTGAATACTGTTTTGCTGATCGTTTGGGTTAAGGCACTGAAACGAAATATTTTAATATTGATATTCTTTTGATTATCATCTTGAGATAGTCTATATATAAATAAATAAATTATATATATATAAATTATATTTTAAAATAATATTAATACAAGTCATAAAAAGTTTAAACACATATTTATAAAATTCAATAACAATTCTAAGTTCTCAATCTAACTATTAAAAAAATAATCACTCATTTTCACCACAAAAAGGGGAATAAGAAATTGATTTTCAGTCTTCGAGAAAATAGTTGTATTTTTTTACATTTTTTTTTAAATTTCTACACATTATATTTATATTTATTTTTAATTTTATTATTCTTAAATTTATTAAATTCTTTTATTTATCAGTTATATACCATATATTTGATAAGAAAAAAAAATATATAGTGTAGAGATTATGAATAAAAACTTTCTATTGATGTGGGTCATGGAAGCTAGTCGCGTGCAGTGTTTTTTATTTTATTTTATTTTTACTCTCTTTCAATATTTTAACACATATCTGGAAAGAAAGAAAAGATAATTAAAAAAGCGAGAGAGAGAAGAGAAGGAATCAACAAAAAGAAACCAAAGACGGTAAGACAAACAAAATTTATGCTTTTGAATGGAAAAAGTTAAAAGAGGGTACAATCAGAAACTAATTGGGCTTTAATTAAGGGCCCATACAAAACTACAAACTAGTTAAGTAACGAGGAACGGACTAGAGAGAGAGAGAGAGAGACAGAGAGAGAGCGTCCTGTTTTTGGAGTTCATTGTAGTATTGTACCATGTTGCCTCAAACCCAAGCCATTCTTCTTGACCCCTTTTCAATTTTCTCTCCTTGAGAGAGAGAGAGAGAGAGTTGATAGAGATATGGGGGATCAGCAGCAGACTGTTAATGGGAACGGCAACAATAACAACAACAAGAAGGAGAGTAGTGGTGGTGGTGTGGAGGAAAGACCAGTTCGAGTATATGCTGATGGAATATTCGATCTCTTCCACTTCGGTCACGCCCGCGCTCTCGAGCAAGCCAAGAAACTGTATTACTCCCCCTTTTCCCTTTCTTTTCCTTTTTTTCCCCGGAAAATAGTTATAAATTCAACATCTTTTTTGGGAAACATTTTTATTTCCTTGGTGGATGCGTTGTTTGACTTCATGGTAGATTTTGTAATGTCTCTTTCATTATCTTCGGTCTTCGGGAAGAAACTCCTATATATGCAGATATTTTTTCAAACCAATTCATTTCCAAGTTTAAATGTGCATCCTTTTTGCGAATCTTTTCAGGCGATGTTATCTGTCAATTCAGTTACTTCGTTTCTTTGTATAATTTGATTCAAGCTGTGCATATACGTGATCTAACATTTAGATTGGTGGATATAGGTTTATATATGTAACTATTTACTTAAAAATAATTGTAATTACATTATCGGCTTAGCAACTTGATGCTGAATATCAACCTGCAGTCTGGAGTAAATCATTTGGTCATTTGTGAAGATTGATTCGGCGTATATTTATGTAATATAAGGGCTTGTTTGGACCTCCTTTGAAAGTTACATTTTCCTGTTGTTTTCTATTTATGAGAGGAAAATTCTACATTCGCTCCTATCCACGAGTAGACATTGCCCATTGTTGTGAAAAACGATGACAAAAAAGTAATTCAAAACAGGAAATCAATCACACGACACAAAAATTTATGTGGTTTGACAACGTGCCTACGTCCACAGAACTGTAGAGGATTTTATTGTCTTGATGAATGACAAAATACACTTTAGGGCGAAAATACACTATTCCATACTGGCCATACAGTTTATAATAAATATATATATATTGTTGTACGGCAGAAATCTTAATTTTACAATTTCTGGGTTATTTGCTCAAGTGAGTTGTCGAGCAAACTCTCTGCCTAAGCTTCGTTTGAGCGACTTGTCATGCGAACGTTGAGTGAACTCTTTGTCTGGTGATACTTGAATCACAAACAGGGTCAACAATTTTTTGCCGGGGGTGTTGCCCAAGCCTGCACTCCATGGCCCAAGCCTCATTGAAAACCCACTAAAAAACCGTGATGAATCATTGTCGACTTGGATCATCAAATTGGGCCACTGCAAGAATAAACTAGGCTCCACAAACCCAACACCCATCAACTTTTGAATTTTTTTTAAAAAAATAAAAGGGCTCAAGGGGTGATAAAAGTGCCACATTTTATATAGTGGGATGAAAGTGGGATGAGGGTGTGGTTTGTGGCATTACTCATTTTGAGATGAGAATTTCAAGATACTCCAAAACTTATCTTGTATTGTTGTCATTTGTAATGATAAGCTAAAAGCTTTTATAGGGTCTCTGTTTCCCGATAATGCGCGTGTAGGTTTGGGCATTGTGATAAACAGATTGGGTCAAGTTGCAATAAGACGTCCAAAAAGGCCATAGGTTGGGTCAAGTTTCAATAGGACGTCCAAAAAGGCCATAGGTGAACTTCTAATTACATTTTTGTCCATCTTTGATACCGTTTTACAGATTTTTCTGTGTAGCTACCGGTGAAGCTTTATATTGAAGTGCAAGTGGAGTATCCCCCCACCTCCCTCCCCCACCAAAATGATTTTACTAGGTTGGGTTGGAATTAATCTTTGACCAGAAATTCCATAAGTCACAACACCACCACTGTTTTTTTAAGTACTGCTTTAGCATTGAAATTAATTTTGATTCATTCTCGTTTTTACAAATGCAGTTTTATGGTGGATTTAGGATGCAAAATTGTATCCAAATTTATCAGCTGAAAACAGCCTATTGAATTTTCAGTTCTTCTGAGTCTGAAGAAAAAAAACTTGCTTTTATGCTTAAGGGATTTGAATGTGATTAGACTTCATTTATATTTAGACTCTCCATCTTAATTTGTAGGTTTCCAAACACATATCTGCTTGTTGGATGCTGCAATGATGAACTCACACACACATACAAGGGCAAAACTGTCATGAATGAGAAGGAACGATACGAGTCTCTCCGCCACTGCAGGTTGGTTTATGTTAAACATCTAAATTTTATTCATTTAACTAGAATGGACTTATGAACACAAGTTTTTGGTTTGTACACTTTGTAAATAGACTTGGTCTGTATCTCAGATATTACAAGGGAATGGAAATGACAATGATTGTACTGCTCTAATTAGCCTTTTTTAAGCATCTTAATGTATTTCCTCTTCACTTTTTCTCTTTGAGATCCAAAGAGAGGTTAAGGTCTTATATCATGGAACCTTTATAAAGGTAGCATATTGCTTTTGGCACATCGGTATTGCTGTTTGATTTGCAGATATGGTATATATATGCTGAATCTCTTATTAGCATTTTTGTTATGCTTGATGCAGATGGGTTGATGAGGTGATCCCCAATGCACCATGGGTGCTAACAATGGAATTCCTTGACAAACACCAGATTGATTATGTTGCACATGATTCTCTTCCGTAAGCTTAACCAGCCCCAAGTTAACTATTGTCAATTTCTTTAGCTTAAGATTTTCCAAAAATCCCAGGCTCTTGTCTATATTTGATGGATGGGTGTCATGAATTTGAGTTGATCAGGCTAGAACAACAGAAACCTTCAGTCTTGGTTAGAAACCACATAAAGTGAAACTCATTTTGTTTTGTTGTTGAAATGTTTGACACTGGCTTATTTTCTTTTATAGCAATACAAATTTCCTCTTTGTAATTTAGTGATGCTTGTTTCAAACAAGGTCCTTAGTACTTGAATAGCTCACTTTATTTATTTTTATTTTTTTGTTTCTTTTTGCTTTTTGTATTTTGATAAGTTGCGCCCACACTTGGTGGGTCCTTTAACCAATGATGTCACTGTCCATTATATTTATGGGGGGGGGGGGGAATCCCATTGATTACTTTTATATAGGGGCCATTTTCTCCAAATAACATGGTAACTGTGCATCCTAGTTTTGTCTTCTGAATGCCGTTTTCCATTTTTTTTGTACACTTTAGACTTTTTTCTTTCTTTCTCGTTGTCAATGGTGCTTGTGGGCTGTTGACGGTGGGTTATTTTGGCATCGAAGCTTGGATATGAGTTCTTTTAGTTGTTTAGTTATTGAGTCAAAGGTTTTTGAGGTGAGAAGAGATGGGGGTAAGGTGTGCATTACTGAGAAAGGATGGAAAGGTGTGAGCTGTTTATGGTTGGGTTTAGAGACTACTCGTTGGGTGGTTAACTCGCTCGAGGCTTGTCTGACGTCTAGGAGCAAAGGCTTCTACTTTGCTTGACAGGAAGGTGACAGAGGCCTCACTGCCCAGCGATGCTCAAACTCACGTGGCTCACACATGGCTTTGGCGGTGTATGGTGGGGGAGGACGCCGGAGCTATATTCTCATACTTGAAGACAAGGCTGGAATGGGGTGGAGGAAGATGGGGTCGGTGCTAAAGGACATGGGTAGAGTAGGTTTTCAGGGGAGGAGAAATCCATCGCAAGCAATGGCGGTATCTTTGTCGTCGAGGGATGGAAACAGAGGTGGTCAGGGGAGAAGTCTACCATCGACAGTAACACTCCCGTTGGCTCGGTCGTACAAGGAGGTAGTGCAGACACCCCGAGACATGTGATTTTATGCTTTGGTAGACTTGCAAAAAGCAGGTGAAGTTCCTGTTTTGGTAGGTGCTCAGAGGCGAGAAGGAGATGACAGAGGGTTGTCTGGGCAAAATGAAATAAGTGTTTTAAAGGATTTGCGGGATATGCAGTTTGCGTTGGAAGAGATGGCTGTTAAAGTAAAATGTATGATACAGTGCGTATTGGGTAAAGAAGCCATGGGGTCAAGTTTGGGCCGGGGAGTGGGCCGGAGTCTTCTCTTTTGAAGAAGGGGAATGAGGCGTTGGGTGTGGGCCAGGTTCATGGGTTTGAAGGGGAGGCCCAACCTCAACATATAATCGGGCCCAAGCCCACCCAACAAAAGGGTTTCGTGTAGAGGAAGAAGACGCAGCTCAGGGCTGGCCCAACGGCGTGTGGGTCAGCGCCACCATCGCTGGCGAAGACTCAGACGGTGGCGTCAAAGGCCCTCGAAGCTTCGACGGAAGCAGTAGCAGGTTCTGTGGAGCTGGGAGGGGTGAACTTAAGCAATTCTGCTGTTAGCTTAGCTCCCATCATCTTGGTTCCTGCACAGACTAGGTCGACGGAGGTCGCTTTGATGAGTGAAGGTGAGCTTCTTGAGAGCAAAGGCAAGGCTGGCACAAAAAGAGCCGATAGTCACCGAGACGCTGTAGCTGCGCCGATAATAGCACATATGTTTTTCACCTCTGGCATAGAAAGAGCCGATAGTCTCAGTTGAAGCCTCGGGTGGGTTAGAGATGGTCCACCATGTTCTGGAAAGGGAGGCAGGGGAAATTGTAGAGGCTGTCAAGGGACATAATATGGCCCTATCCTCTGTGGTCACTCACAAGAGGATGGTGGAAGGGGGTAATAGCCTACTAAAGCATTTTCTGAATTTAGAGGGAAGCAGGCAGGTTGAGTTTGAACTGCCTGATATGGAAGAGCAGGATAGGTTTTCGGACCCACAGTTTGAAGTAGCTATTTATGAGAAGGAGACGGGTAGTTCATCACCATTACAGATGACTCCTCTTCAGATTGTGTCCAAAGAAACTTCAGACTGGGTGTTTAAAAAAGTGGAGGAGATTCAAAGTTGTGTGGGTGTCTTTTATGATGGTTAAAGAACAATTGATGGCACTTCTAGTTGCCATTGAAGCTGGTCGATCCACGGCTGAGAAGTCAACTGCGAGAAAGGAGCGGGAGTTGAGACAATTGCATTGTTCTATTAATTATGACAATAAGGAGGGTACTTTAGGGAGGGACAAATCAAAGGGAAGGGAAGCTATTCCAGTTAATGAAGCCTAAAATTTTGCCTTGGAATGTAAGGGGGATCAATAATGTCAATAAACGCCTCCGTATTAGGTCTGTTGTTCATAGTTGGAAGATTGATGTCGTTTGCCTCCAAGAAACAAAACTGGAAATTATTGACAGGAGGGTAATCAGGAGCTTGTGGAGAGGTTCTTTTGTAGGCTGGACTTATTTACCCTCTTCAGGTGCTTCTAGTGGAGTGCTAGTCATGTGGGATAATAGAGTTGTCGAGATGGTAGAAGAGTGCATTGGGGATTACTTGGTGGCATGTGTTTTAAGAAACATGGAAGATGGGTGGTCATGGGCATTAGCAAGTGTATATGGTCCCAATAGGGATCGGGATAGAAACTTGCTGTGGGATGAAGTATCAGGGTTGCTTTCTATGTGGGATTTACCTTGGTGTATATGTGGGGATTTCAATATTGTTCGCTTCCCAAGTGAGCGAGAGGGTCTATCTTCGACGACTACAACTATGAAGGCTTTCTCACAGCTGATCTTTGATTTGGAATTGTTGGATTTGCCGTTGGTGGGGGGTGAGTATACGTGGTCCAATTCTAGAGGCGGTTCAAGATTGGACAGATTTTTAGTATCATCGTCATGGGAAGCTCACTATCCGAAGTTGTACCAAAAACGATTTCCAAGAGTAGGATCGGACCACTTTCCCATTATTCTTGAGCGTGGGGGTATTCATGAGGGTAAATGGTACTTTAAGTTTGAGAATATGTGGTTGGAAGTAGAGGGCTTTGTTGATAAGGTAAAAAGTTGGTGGCTGTCGTATCAGTTTGAGGGGACTCCTAGTTTTGTTTTGGCTAGTAAACTCAAAGCTTTAAAAGCTGATTTGAAGATATGGAATAAGGAGGTTTATGAGAATGTTGAGCAGCAGAAAAAAGCCCTTTGGGATGAGCTTCAATCCTTGGAAGCTGATGGGGATAGTGAGGGGAGTTTGTCTAGGAAGAATGAAGTAAAAATAGAACTTGAGAGGGTTCTTTTGAGGGAAGAGATATCATGGAGGCAAAAGTCGAGAGTTCTTTGGCTTAAAAGGGAGATAAGTGCACTAGCTTCTTTCATAAAATGACTAATTCTCATCGTCGTAACAATGCTATTGAGAAATTTAGCTCTATCCTAAGTGAGACGGAAGATTGGAGACCTAAGATTGATGGTTTGAACTTTGCAGTGGTGGATGAATTTTCAGCAAGCTAGCTTGAGAGGCCCTTTGAGGAGCTGGAGGTGCATCGGGTGGTTTGTGGAATGAGGAGAGACAAAGCTCCCGGACCGGATGGGTTCTCTATGGCATTCTTCCAAGACTGTTGGGAGTTTGTGAGGGAGGATGTGATGAAGGTTTTTCATGAATTTTATGAGTTTCAAAAGTTTGAAAAGTCTTTGAATGCCACTTTTATTGCCTTGATTCCAAAAAGTGTGGGTGCTTCGGAGTTGAAGGAGTTTCGTCCAATCAGTTTGGTAAGCAGCGTCTAAAAGATTATTTCAAAGGTGTTAGCAAATAGAATGAGCAAAGTGATGGAGAAGATCATTTCTAAATCTCAAAATGCCTTTGTTAGAGGACGACAAATCATAGACTCAGTGTTGATTGGAAATGAATGTGTAGATAGTCGCATGCGGGAAGGAGCTCCGGGGGTCCTTTGTAAGTTGGACATGGAAAAAGCTTACGACCATATAAACTGGAATTTTCTTTTGTACATGCTTAGAAGATGTGGCTATGGAGACAAGTGGTGTGGCTGGATAAGCCATTGTATTTCAACTATCCATTTTTTTGTGCTTGTTAACGGACAACCTTGTGGGTATTTTCCGAGTTCAAGAGGTTTGAGGCAGGGAGTCCCTTATCTCCCTTCCTATTTGATATTGTGATGGAGGCATTGAGTCGTATGGTGGAGGCAGTGGTAGGAGCAGGATTTATCTCGGGTTTTTCAGTGGGATCTAACTCTAATGGTCTTACTACAATATCACATTTGCTTTTCGCTGACGATACCCTTGTTTTTTGTGAGGCGGTGGGGGAACAAATTCAAGTTTTGAGGCTCTTGCTGTGTTTTCAAGCCATCTCTGAATTAAAAGTGAATTTAAGTAAATCAGAGTTGGTACCGATGGGAGAAGTCCATAACATTCATCACTTGGCAGAATTTATGGAGTGCATAGTTGCTTTTTTGCCCATAAAATATTTGGGACTACCGCTAGGGGCATCTTTTAAAGCCAAACACATTTGGAATGGGGTGGTAGAGAAGATAGAGAGGAAGTTGGCAGAATGGAAAAGGACATACTTATCTAAAGGGGGTAGGATTACTCTTATAAAGAATACTCTCTCTAATATCCCTACCTACTTCATTCCTTTATTCCCTTTACCAGTTGGTGTGGCCAATTGTATTGAAAAGTTGTATAGAGAATTTTTGTGGGGAGGCATGGGAAAGGAGACTAAAACTCCCTTAGTGAGTTGGAAAAAAGTTTGTTGTCTGATTATTGATGGAGGTTTGGGTATTCATAGCTTATGTAGTTTTAACAAGCCATTGTTGGGGAAGTGGCTATGGAGATATCATGGGGAGGAGGAAGTATTGTGGAGAGGGGTGATCGATCGAAAGTATGCTAGTGAATGGGGAGGCTGGTGCACCAAGGAGTGTAGGGGCTTGTATGGAGTGAGTCTATGGAAGTTTATTATGAAAGGTTGGGGCTGTTTCTTAAAACAAGTTAACTTTTCAGTTGGTGATGGTTCAAAAATCAGATTCTGGTCTGATGTTTGGTGTGAGGATACTGAATTGTCTAGAGCCTTTCCGGTTGTTTTCAGATTGGCGACTAATAAGCAAGCTTCAGTTTCAGAGTTGATGGGTTTTTCCAATGGAGTGGTGCTTTGGGACGTTAGTTTCTCCAGATCTACCCAGGATTGGGAAGTAGAGGAGGCTACTGATTTTTTCAGATTGTTGTATTTAGTGGAGATAAGAAGACAGGGCAGGGACCAACTATGCTGGAGACAAACAGCCTTTAAAAAGTTTACAGTTCGGTCATACTATAAGGTGATATTAAATCAGCACCATATTGGCTTTCCTTGGAAGAGGATTTGGAAGGCTCATGTTCCGACTAGGGTGGCTTTTTTTGTATGGACAGCAGCAATAGGGAATATCTAGACTATAGACAACTTGAGGAAGTGCGGAATGATTGTCTTGGATTGGTGCTTTATGTGCAGGAAAGAAGCGGAATCAGTGAACCATCTACTCCTTCATTGTGAAATGGCTAAAGTGTTGTGGGATGGAGCATTTGGAAGGGTTGGGCTGAGTTGGGTTATGCCAAAAACAGTGGTCGATTTTCTAGCAAGCTGGACCAACTTTCAAATGCATACTTGTTCCCAAGTGGTAGCCACATGGAAAATGATGCCTCTGTGTATTATGTAGTGTATTTGGTTGGAAAGAAACGAGAGGTGCTTTAATGATAGGGAACGCAATATAGATGAATTTTGGAAATTTTTTATAAGCACTATGCTTAGCTGGTTCTCTGCTATTGTACTCAAGGGAGGGGCTGTAAACGAGTTCTTGTCTTCGCTTTTCTATCTATTAGAATGAAACTAGGTGTTTCTTTTGTATACTTCCTGTGTACTTGGGCTTCGCCTATTACATTGTGTTTAATAAAATCTTTTAACTTATCAAAAAAAAAAAAACTGTGCATCCCAGTATGATGTCATTGTAATGTATTCAAATATAATGTGGATATGATGGAAGTAAATATTATTTCTTTGTCATTTCTTTATACCAGACTGTTTACTTTAACAGTTTTATGCATCTTAAGGTGACTATGTTCTCAAATATGTTAATTGTCTCTTCTTTCCTTGAGAATTGTAGTTATGCTGATGCAAGTGGGGCTGGAAAAGATGTCTATGAATTTGTAAGTCTGAAATCTACTAGATAAATCCTTTCCGTAGTTACTTGATGCCAATAAATATTGGGTGTGTACTGGACCATATTTCCTGTGAAATATTTTGCTACTGGGCCTTTATTATCCATTTAATGCCTCCTCTTCTTTGCCTCAATCTTTTCTTTCATCTTGCCTTTTGTCATTCCTTCCTTTTTTTCTCCTCTCGGTATTTCCCTCTTTCCTTAATTGTCTTATGTGATGTGTGTGGAAATATTTCAGATGATGTTTCTTTATATTTATTTATTTATTTTGTCCTGTCACCAGTTGGTTAAGCCTTTTGCTTCTAACTGTTCTGAACACTTGTCATGTGTTGTGGATATGTTTCTTGATTGTCTCATTGCTCAATTTGCTCTTTAACATAAAGCTCCAGTAGTCTTTATTTCAATATGTTTGACATAGATATCTGATACAGGTCAAGTCCATTGGGAAATTTAAGGAAACAAAACGGACTGATGGGATCTCCACATCTGATATTATAATGAGGATTCTCAAAGATTACAATCAGTATGTGATGCGTAATTTGGACCGTGGATATACAAGAAAGGACTTGGGTGTTAGCTATGTCAAGGTGTTTTCTTGTTCATATATCACATTCGTTTTCTAATTTGGTGTTTTCTCCTGTATACTTCTTATGTACTTGGGTTATGTATACTCTTTTATCAATAAATTTTTTACTTAACACACACACACACATCACATTCGTTTTGTCTTTTGAAAAACATTCATTTTTTGTATTCTTCTTTCAAGCACTATTTAAGATATTTGTTCCAGTGTGAACTGATCTCAATCATGTCATTTCTTACTATCAGGAAAAGCGGCTTAGAGTGAACATGGGTTTGAAGAAATTGCGTGAGAGAGTGAAGAAACAACAAGAGAAAGTTGGAGAGAAGGTATGTATGTAGAAAATTATAAACTGGCGCTGTTTGTGCATCTCCTGCTTTTGGTTTTTGGAACTTCGGGCTAGATGTGTTAACAGCGCGGATGATTTCCTACAAATGTTGCTGAGATAACTGTTCGGACCAAATCACTAATAATTAATACTTTATTATTATTTTTTTTTATGTCGAGGAACCTCTCCAAGGCAAGGCTCTTTGGATCCACCCTTGCAGAATAAACCTTGGTCCTGTGTACTGAATTCTCGGAAGTTTTCCTACACAAAACTGGTTAAATCGTTGGCTTTTCACCAGGGGTGTGGCCCTAAAAGATTGTTTGCACTTATGAGGTGTTGAACCTTGGACCTTGAAGGGAGTGATGCCCCAAGACCAAAGCCTTCACCATTTGGGCCAACCTGTAACACCCCCTTCCCGTAGGTTAGGTGTGTCACGTGTTTTTCATAAAATAAACCCGGCAAGAGATCTCATATTTAAGAAAACAATTTTAGGATTTATTTCATAAAACCTTGTCTGAAAAAAATGTCTGAAAAAAAACTTAATTGAATAAACTGAATAAATTTATGTCATAAAAGTAATTTATTCTAGAAAGTCTGAAACTAAAAAAAACTGCTCCTTCTTATCCTGGCCTGTCTGCTCGTAATCATCATCCTCACCTGGGTGGTAAAAAAAACATGAAAACAAACTAAAATGAGTCGAATACTCAGTAAGAAATCCATCACAACGTTAACATACTAAACGTAAGGTTTTCATAAAAGTTTTTCATGCTGAGAACTTAAAATTCATGACTGATCATACTGATGTCTATGCTATGCATGATTGATTTATCTGAATTAACTGACTATTCTGATTAACTGTCTGAACTGACTGGCCAACACACTTAACCCTGTGTGCGAGGTTGTGCACCGGCCCCACATCCCGTGGCCACGAGGGGAACCGCTGATAGTACTCTAGCGTACTATGGTGGACCACGACTGAGTTCGTGGCTTGCACACCACCCTGAACTGAACTGCATTGGTACCATGCATCTGAATGGCCATCTGATTAACTGAACTGTTATGATCTTATCTTGCACATGAACTTAAGATAGCTTATGTGTCTTATGACCATGAGATGCATGACATAATACATACATAATTATAACTATAATTTCTGAATCTGAACATGATGCGGAATGACATGATCGTATGCTATGCTGGATGACATGTTTGCATATGACATGAGTGGTACGTAAACAAAAGCTGTCAATAAACTGGCTTGAATAATAATTAATATAAGCTGAACTGTGATGATCCTAATTTGTGATCAAATAACTTACCTCGTAGCGCTACTTCCTGAATCTCACTTCGTAACGCGTCACCTATATAAAGTATTTAAACGTCACTAAATCTGTCTAGGAACCATATCCTAATATCCTATTTAATAAAATTCATACTGCAAAATATAACGAATAAAATATTCTGTTTAATATAAAATCAATGAAAGTTTATAACTTAAATTATTTAAAATACTAATAGCATACTCTTACTTAATTAACTTCATAATTTAGAATATAGTTAAAATAAAACTCTTGCTTAACACCATAAAATCAATAAATTCTTATATCTTTAAATTACTTAAAAAATACTAATAACATATTATAACTTAATAAAACACTTGGGCTAAGTCATAAAAATCTAAATTCTTAAAAGAGATTTACTTTCTTAACATAATTATTTAATCTTATAAGAAATATAATAATTATCAATATTATTTAAAATACTCTTAACATATTCCTTTATTTTCTATTTAAAGTATAACATAATAATTTTCATTAAACTCTATTAAATAGGTAAAGTAATATTAACTAAATTATTAAGCTCGATAATATACTTTAAAATATATTTCAAATCCTTTAAACACTTCTTTTAAGAAATGATCTTATGCTTAATATTTTTATTTAATAAAATATAACTCAACTTGAATTATTAAGTTTAATAAAAGTCACTGAAATTAATGAAACATAATAAAATCAGTCCAATTTAATTTACAAATCTTATCATAGTATAAGACTAATTAATCTCAAACTTAGCCCATAAAGAATTTAGCCCATCAGATTTAAAACAAGGCCCGAAACACTATTAAAACACATGCTAAACAACTAAGCCCACTATCATAGGGCCCAAGGCCCGTTTGTGAGCTCAAATGTGCTGATAATTTACAACACACGGAACAAACAGAGCCGAGTGCGAGAGAAGCAGGGAGAGCTCACCGAGAGGGAGGTGCTCGACGGAGACGGGCTGTGGCGGCTTTGGGTGGTCGGGAGCGAGGCGAAGCCGCTGGTCTACTGGGCTGGGTGGTGCGACGCCGAGAGGGGGAGAGAGTACCGAGGGGCTGCTGTGTTCATTGAGTACGCAGAGAGAGGTGAAGGTGGCGGACGGCAGCGGCTTACCGGAACGAAGTGGGCTCGACGGGGCAGAGATGGCCGGCGGTTTCTGTGGTGGTTTCCGGTGGAGAGGAGCTCGGTGGTGGAGGTTCACAGGGCTCACGTGATGCTCGGGCTGCTCTGTTTTCGGTGTGCAAAAACAGGGGATGGTCGGCTTCCTTCGGTGGTTGGCTGCTGTGGTTTCGCGTTGGCTGTGAAGGTGCTAGTGGAGGGTGCACGGTGACATTGCTCCGTTTCCGTGGGTTAAAGCAGATGAGAGGCGTTGGGGCGCGTTGGTCGTGCGTGCTGCTTCGGCTGGTGCTGGATGCTCTCGGTTTACACTCCAGGAACTGGTTTCGGTGGTGAGGTGCTTCTGTTGTGTGGAGAAAGGGGTCGTGGGTCTGGTTTGCGTGTTGCTGCTTGGGCTGATGGAGAGTGTTGCCGTGAGGATAAATCCTACGGTTTTTGGGAGGTTTTCCGAAGGAGAGAAAGAGTCCAAATATAAATCCTAGTCTAAGTCTTCGTTTATGGAACTGTCGAGAGGAGAGGGAGAACGTTGCTGCGTGATGATGGTGGTTTCCGTGGGGTTAACGGCAGAGGAAGAGAAGGAGGCAGCGTACAAGGGAGGAAGGCTTCGAGGGAGGTTACGGCTTGGAGGTTTTCTTCATGAATCATAATTGTGTGCGTGTGTTTCTATATATATATATATATAGATGTTAGAGAACCAAAAGGAAACCCTAGAGATGCAGCGTGCATGCGAAGGACACGATCGATAGAGCCAAGTATGAAGTCGTAGACAGCTAGGAATGTGTTCGTGCATGTGCAGTGGATAAACCGAACGTAAGAGTTGGTGTAGTTTAGGATTCTTAAAGAGATAGAATAATATTCATATTATAATAATAATAGAAATAATAATAATAATAATAATAGTAATTAAAATGCATAATACTCATTTATAATATACTTCTAGGACTGGGTTGTTAGACAACCCCTTGGGGTTAAATCACTAAAAATTAATACTAATGGTTGCTCGAATGTGTTAGTCAAGTCAATTGCAGAAGTGTTATGGAATTTTGACGAAGTATGAGAGCTTTTGAGTATACAATCAAACTGATAATAATTGTTGCTTATACATAGCCAATGAACTCTAGCTCTAGTGGTTCTTCATCCACATGTAAGAACAGGATGGAAGATGAGACTGTGAGGTCAAAACTCACTGGGTGCATTTATCAATTATAGAATAATAAAAAAAAAACGTTGCATATATATGCACAAGAAAATTGTGTTCAAGTTTTACCTTGTTGTCATTGTGGGAAGGGAGGCAAGTGGTGGGGTTATGGCTATGGGGATTGGTTACCTTCCATTAATTTATCTTTAATCTATTTTTTTGTTTCATGCACACACACACACTTTCAAGGAATGAATGGAAATGTTAATGCTGTGATTTATGCTAGACATTTTCAAGCAGTGAGTGGAAGTGTTAAGGCTGCGATGCAGGATATAGTGTTTTGTGTGAGAAGTGGGGCTAATGCCATTGGAGAAATTCAAATAACTATAGTTAAATTGCTTGCTTGAGACATCAGGGACATTTCAGAAACTAAGTACCTATGACAATGGCAAAATTAGAGAAGAATCACGAAGTGAAACCTCCCCAGTGACAAAGACTTCGTTCCATATTGCCAATGCTATTAGTATAAGAGTTACTTCTAGGGAATGCTTATTATCAATAATGAAGCTAATCACTTTTTTTTTCCTCCAGTGGTATACCCTTTTGGAAAATTACCAATTACTTCTTTCAGATTTACCTTTCAAATGGAATCTCCACTTGAAATCTAGAACAACTGCTTTGTTATTGTGGACTCTGATATACTATTCAATTACACAACAATGTCCCCGTGGAAAAAAAAACTAAAAGAGTTATTCATTGGGGAGCAGGAAACTTGTGGGTGAGTGCAGTTCTTTTCCATGGCCTTGGCCCTTGTTAGTCAATATTTCACCAATTTTGGTCATATTCCACCACAATCAACGGTCATTAGCCCACCAAGTTCTCGTTATCAAAATGGTGATGTTTCTGTGATTCTCTCATGCGCATATACTTATTATAACTGCAGTTATCAAGTACAGCACCGAAATTATCTCCTGCATCCCTCCTCTAATGTAATACGTAGTGCTTGCCATATGGAACTTTCTTTGGAATAAAAGGTTGAGTTCAAGTCAACCTTTAAAAATAACATTTAGATCTTAAGCTTCCAATTTATTCCTTCAAAATGCCTCAATTCTCATGCGTTGGTCCTATTTGTGGAATAACTTTGATTTGTTTGAGGGCAGTATTATTTTTCTGTTACTGATTAAATATATTAGCTTTTATGTTACCAATTGGACTACATAATACCATCTCGCACACTCCCTTTTCAAGGTTGCCATGCCATACTTGTAAAGATAAAATTGAATAAAACCAGCTTTTCAATGCCAAACATCTTGTAATATGATGGGAATTCTTTCGTGCCGTGAGTTTGCAGATACAAACTGTAGCGAAAACTGCTAAGATACATCGCAATGAATGGGTGGAGAATGCTGATCGACTGGTTGCTGGATTTCTTGAGATGTTTGAAGAAGGTTGCCATAAAATGGTCAGCTCTGCCTCTGTCTCTGTCTCTGTCTCTGTTTCTCTCTCTCTAAACACCTATTGCTGGTACATGTGTCAGGGAAGTGCCATTAAGATTTTTTAAATCTGAACATTTATTATGGGCTTATGTCAGGGAACAGCTATCAAAGACCGAATACAAGAGCGGCTGAGGGGGCAACAGTTAAGGGGGCTTATATATGATGAAGAATTTGATGTTTTCTATGATGACTCTGATGAAGATGAAGATGAAGATGAAGAAGAGGAAGAAGAAAAGGATTACTATGACAACGAAGACAAAAAATGAGATGCTCTTTCCAATACTCGATGGTGCATTGATCTTGTTCATGTGTAGCAATATATGTAAACCCCTGCTCAAAGGATCTACTCGGCAGATACAGGAAAACTTGAGCTTGGAAAACGGTTCAAAGCTTAGATGGGTCTTTCATGTTCAGTTATTAGTATGTTCATATATGCTGTGAGGAAAGAAAAGTAGTTTCCTGTTTGAAGTAACTCGTTAGCAAAGATGTGTGGTGGAGGCAAAGCTCTTGTGAAGGGATTCTGCTGTAAGAATTTAGACCTAATATTCTATGTAATGCGGTATAATATCTACTACGATGGTCAACATGTCAGAATAGTTTGCGCCAGACGTGGCACATGGTTAACATGTCACTTAATTATATTAGAGATGAGTAATTTTACATATAACTGTAAAAGGCTTAAACGTTGTATAATCGCTTTGAAAAAGAAAGATTTATTATTAAAAAATTAATTTTTTTTATGTAGATTTTATATATTTTTTATTTTTTTCAAAATAATTATACGGCGATGTACAATAAACAGTTGTAAATATCTTTCTCATTAGAGATTTGGTGATATCCTATGGAACAGATATGCTTGAACGAGTTGGCACTCCTATGTTTAGACATCAAGCAAGGGGAAAATATATCCTCTTGGAAATTGCTTTCGATAACTATATCATGCTTAATAATTTCAGTTGCCCGTATAGGGTTGGTAATATATTATTTAGTCCCTATATTTTCTTTCAAGAACCTTTTTCAATACTATTTTTAAGGGGGGCTTTTGTTTTATTGTGAACCTTTGGAAATTCCCTCAGTTGCCTAGGCATTGAGCAGACTTGCTTTATGGTTTCTATGTATTTTGTTTGGAGATTGAAAAAAATCACGTTCGAACGAGTTAGGATTGTCGAACCTGCTAGGATTAATTGGGTTTGGACGAGTGATCTGAATGAAGGTCTTTCCTATTTTTGAGGTTGTGAGAATTAATTCTTTGCATTTTATTCTAGTCCTAATATTAGGTAGCCACACGGAGTTGACTGCCTACCTAATATTGTTGGACAAGTAATGCTGCTATGTCCTAGCTTATCTCACTCACTTTGCCCACTTACGTGCCACATGGCTTATTAAATAAATTTTAAAAATATTTATTCCAAATAAAATGGGGCTGAAAAATACAAAAAGATGGTTCTTAAAATCTTAAATTTCCTCTACTCTTTTATGTTTTTGTTTTAGATTTTTTTTAGTTTTTTTAATAAGTCACATTGCACCACATTATGGTGCCAGATCAAAAGAGCAAAGTGAGTGGTATACATTAGGGGGCATAGTAGCATTTCTCTTTTGAAAAATTTCCTAAATTACACTCAACAGTGGAGAAATGAGCTATTGAACATTTCTTTTCGAGCACCAAAACCATCTCCTAGTCATCCTGAGCATTCTTATGCAAAACTGGGCTCAACTAGAGAAGTTGTTTCCTTGATGGCAACGACTCCTCCATTCCTTGATGGGTATTGCCTCCCGTATATTTGCCTTAAAATTGTTATAATTGGTTTGATTGTTAGGACAGATGGCCATGTAAGGACGTACTATATATCCATTTCTTCATGTGAATAATATTACCTTATTATATACGTAAGCTAGACTGCGAACAAAAACCAAAGAGTAAGTAGAAACAGCCACAGCCACAGTACCATTGAAAACACTGGTTTTCGTGGTAGGAGACATGATCAATGCACCAAAGTCAGCAATAAATTGGGAAGAAAAACTAAAAGCAGAAGAAATCATAGGCTTGTCAATCTCCTTTATTTCTATATGTGTATATATATACACGTGTGCGCGCGCGCGCGCGTATATATCATTATTGCATATATAATTAAGTAGCACAACTATAAGCTTTACATGCAGAAGACTTGTTTTTCTCCAGTATCACTATGCTGGTCAACAACTACGGAGACCACCCCATTGACGGCCTTCTCGCTCTCCACAGTCACCACATTATTAGACACATCCGTTACTGCATGAGCTGTAAACTTAGGCTCTCCTCGAGTGTGCAATGAGTACTGCAGATTATTAATCTGGTGGGGAAATACCAACACCGACGAGAAATTAACCTCCCATCTCGTCCCATTTCCGGCCACTGTTAGTTTTCCGACAGTTGATTTCAAGCTCATTCCATTCACATTGTTCCTGTCAATTACCACTTGATCGATGTAATTGAACTTCCCATCTAATTGAACTATTGGTACCATATTCCCAGCCCGCCCACTAAACATGTTATCCACAATATTCAACCCAGAGACTTGACCCTTGATCGATTTTAAGACCACATTAGCATCCCCTAGGAAGAACCCATTACTGACATGAACTTGTACAGGGTCTTCCATGACTATAGCAGTGTAATCCAAGTAACAGTTATTTATCCTGGTTTGTGAGCATCCAGCCAGTTTTACCAATATTCCGATCCCACCAAAACTTGTTGCCTTGTTGTAGCAATGTACTCCTGTGAGTATGTTTGCCTGACCTCTCAATACAATGCCGATTGCAGCAGAGAAAATTGCAGCATCCGTGACTGCATTGTCATTGCTGCTAAGATCAATGGCAGTGCCTGAGAAATGCCTCTCATCTTTATCCCCACCGGCTGTTGAATGTTGTCCAAGAAAGCAGCTTGAAATGAAGGTCTCGTGGCCCCTTTTAACTAAAATTCCCTGTGTTGTGAAGTGGAGAAAGAAGCAATTGTTTACCCGGATTCTGACTGAATCAACAATGAGAATCCCTCCTCCTCGGTAGCTTGAATCAAAGAGGATGTCCCGGAAGGTGATGTCCTCATAGTAGAATGCATTATTTTGGAGCTGCAGCTGGTCGGATTTAGGAGAATTCTCTGACCACAGTTCTATAAGATGTCGATTACCGGGAAATGTATCCGATGCTCGCAAAGTTCCTCCCCGTACCTAGTTAAACATGCCAATATTACTTGCTCTAATACAATTTTTTGTGAGTGAAGAGGAGGTCCCTTGTTATAGATTCCAAGTGATCCAAAATGAACGGGGAGATAGTAACTAAATTGTGGAGTTAACCAAACCATAAGTAAATCTAAACATGTTAAAATAAATATTATGGTATGAATTAGTACTCCCTCAAGCCAAAAGAAATTCAACACTAGACTAGTGCAGATTCTAAAGGCTTGACCTTGAGTATATATTATACGTTAGCTAGGAATTTCTAAGGTGCTACTAATTTCAAGTCATAATGTTTACCAGTTAGAATATTGACTCCACTTAACCCAAATGCAACCCCCAAACACCTAAACAGGCCCTACCCCTAATTTTTCCATAAACCATAAATCCTAGTTTGGGTACGGAGAATACTTCAGTATTATTTATTATTTTATTATTATTATTTATTATTTAATATTTTATTATTATTTTTTTATTACCAAACGCAACCTAAAATAATAGGAGCAACCAACGACTTACCCGGAAAAAATGGGAACACTTAATGACAAATTAAACTATTTTTCACGCCAAATATTTCCTGGAATCGATACCTAAAATATACACTTCATATCTTAAATCCTTCGAAAGTTATCTTTTTTTTAAAGGACAAAATCTTAATTTTATTTAAATCCACGTTTATGGCGGAAGAATACGGCCACCATTACAACCAAAACAACGGCATCCTTCGAAAGTTAACTTCTGTCTTTATACATCATTGTCGGCAAGATAGGATACGCTTTTGACGACTTCTGCTTTTAACAAGTTTCAGAAGAAAGTTAACGAGATATTAGATTTGCAGTCACTTCTTACTAATATCTTTACTCAAATCTTTAAGAGGGATGCCGTTGGATCATAAATTATTGTTGGAAAGAGACTTTTTTTTTTCTTTTAAGTATCGAAGGAAGAAGACCTAAAACTAAAACTAAAAAGGTGGGTTTTGATGGCTAAAAGAACGGTTCCGTTCCGCTGTTCAATGCAGTACCATTCATGCACGAAAGGCAGAGAACACAGGCTGAAACATTAATGCAACGTGGCAGAGGCCCAAACAGGCACGAGTCGCAATAACACCTAAAAAACTCCGGCACCCCCCTTTGATTGCTTCGCATAAACAAAGAAAAAGAGTGAGAACAAAAACAATTTGGACGGTGACTCGTGAGTGAGATGATGTTTGATCAGCTAATGATCACAGATCATGAAAAAGAAAAGAAATGATTTCTTTATTAAATACTGATCCTTTCTGGGCATTCGATTCCAAGGAAAACTTGTAAACTCCTTCCTACTTCCTATAATTAGTTCCTTAATTATAACAAATACGAAAATCCGATATCGTAACTGCAACCTCATTTCATCGCGTACGTATGTGTTATAGAAAGAAGGAAAAAGCCAGAAAAGAACCTAAAGCCATAATTTTTTATTAGAATGTTCTTCGTTCAAAGATCGTTCCAAAAAAAGTTGAAAATTTTTCTTTCATCCAGGAGATATTTAGTTAATAGGGAGCCAACTGGGGGTTAGGCACTGTCTTAGATCAGTAATTGATGCGCACCCGACAAAACACACTCGATCGCAGGCTGAGACTTTGAGAGAGATAGAGAGAGAGACTGACCACAATATTGCCAACACCAGATGAAGGGAACCTTATCGGTTTGCTGATTTTGTAGTCTCCACCTTGCAAATGAATCGTCACACCTCCGAAGTCGCTAATGCCAGGCAGCAACTCCAACCCACTTTGCATTTGGACGGCATCTCCCAATGCCTGCAGTATGGCATCACTGCTGTCTTGTTTCCCGCTTGGGTCTGCTCCATACCCAATTGGATAGAAAATTCTCCCATCCTTTCACAGTACATTCAAAGCATAAACATTTCGTGAAAAACAGAGATGTTGAAGAACCAGTTAATAAACACTACATTATTTATAAGGAAAACAAAATAAAGAAACTCCCAACAAATGATGAAGAAAGTAAATAATTGACCATGCATAAAATAACGTACCCTTTTCTTGGCTGAAGTCTCCGGCGATGAAAAATTTAGTTCGGTAGGACAATAGGCTGAATTTCCGTCGATTTTTTCTCTAAACTGGAACAGTGCTTGCTCAATGCTGGAACCAAAGGCTTCTTGTACCAACAGTACTAATAGGAAACTCAATATTGGCAAGGGCTTCATTGCTTTTGATCGAAGCACTGCTACCTATTTGTTTGGTTTGACACTGGATCTATCGATTGAGTGTGCGCCTGTACGTGAGAGAGAAAGATCGGGACGGGGTGGAGAAGAAGCGGGACACTGTTTCTTCTGTCTCGCTTGCACGTAGACTTTCTTCACGGGGTGCTATAAGGGCACTAGGCTTCGTCAAAATTAAATATTAGTTAAAATTTAGATAATATGTATTAAAAATATTTTATATTGAATTGATCAAGTCTAAAATAAAATAAACTTTTGTTACAGTGATTGGCTAAAGATGGAGAATCACTATTGATTTATCAAATATTAAAATATTAATTTCTCACTTCAAGAAAATATTAAAATATTAATTTTTCATTCTAATAAAAATACTATTTAGTTTGTAATTAAGAAATTTAAATAGAAATTTAAATGAGTTTAATCAATATTTTTTATTATTTTAAAAATATAAATTTTTTAATATAAATTTAATTAGAATATAATTATTATTAATATTCAATTGATAGAAATCGTAGAATTATAAAATGTGATTCAAATAAATTAAATAAAAAAATTATTAATTTAATAATATTTTATTATTATATAGAGAGTAAATGATTAATCTAATATGAAAATTGAATGTAAATAAAATAAATAGATATAAAAAAATATGATATTGACTAAAATTTAGAGATACATTTGATCAAGCTAATGCTATTGCTTTAAGATTTATAATTGTCATCAGGTCTGGTAGGGGAGCCGAAAATTGTACTCCAAGTCTCCAACACATTAAAAGAGATTAAAAAAATACTTGTCGATACGTTGGGGGAAGGTTTTCGTTCCCCCTGGCATTATTCATTGGCATTAATGATTCCCACATCCCATATTCATGTTAGATGTGGACCCGTGAGAAATAACATCTGAAGTCTGAAATTTCTATTATTTTAAAATTTGATATTTTGGATCGTGTAACGTTGTTTATTTTATATGAATTTATCCCTATAAATGATGTGCCAAGTTTCTACGTTTTTAACGGTATAGTACAAGGAAAAGGAATGGATTATGTTGAAATCAGAAATCAAGAGTAATTATAAGTACATTCTCTTTCTCTTGTGTGCAAGACACGGTAGGAAATATATGTGCAACAAAAATTCTACTCAACCTCTTACTATTTACATCACACTCCACACTCTATTTTTTTTTTAATTTTTTTTATCAAATATATTTTTATATGAATAGTGAATAAAAAATTATATATAGTTAAAAAAAAATAAATTCAAAAAAAATTTTAAAAAAATATTAAAAAATATTAAAAAATGTGGAGTGTGGAGTGTGGGGAGGATGAATAGCAAAACCCCACCAGTAATGTTAGATATGCAAGTGTTCACTCTTTTTGAAAAAGAATAAAGTCTATAATTAAAAATAATAATTTTTTTTATATAAATCTTAAATTTATTTATTTAAAAAGAAAAAACGTAATAATTTATACATAAATATATATTTTTTAATTTATTGGAGTGTCATTGTTTGAAAAAAAAGACCATACAAAAGTTTGGGAGAGAGGTCCAGGCCCAGTGGAGCTTCTTCTTGAGTACTCTTCACCACCTTCATTTTAAAGTCAATTTTGGGCCTCAACTAATCAACCTACTCTTTTTAAGTTCTGAATTCGTTAGGTTCTACAAATGAAATGAAATAAAAAATTTATAAATAATAATAAGATAATTTATTAATAATATTAAAATAATTTATTAGTGAAATAATTTGTGAATAATAGTAAAATTATTTGAATTAATATTTTTATGAGGTTTTTGTAAAAGAAAAAAAAAGTTGAATAAAAAAATTATAAAATTAAAAGAGAGTTAGAATATAATTTTTTAATATTATTTTTATTTTGAGATTTAAAAAAGTTGAATTACTTTTTAGTAATGCTAGATACAGTCATGGAGTGTCCAAACGTTGCGTAATCCTTTTGAAAAAGAGTGAAATTTACTATTAAAAAAATTAATTTTTTTAAATGGATCCTGTATTTACAAACTTTTTTTCAAAAGGATTGTGTGGAACTTGTGCACTCATGACTGTAAAATATTTGTGTTTGAATAATGTTTGGATATTGAAATGAAATAAAATGAGATGAGATAGTTTGAAAGGTTTAAGAAACTAAACCAGGCTTTAGAGGTTTTTAGTCTAGTTTTGCTTTGCTTTTGGTGGGGATAATAATTTGACTAGGGGAATTCCGTTATCAATACGAATTCTTATACTGTCATTTCTTTTAGGTTGGTTTCAGATTAAGTCGGCTCAACAACTCTAACAGCATGGATTATGACTAACAACCAAACCCTAGCCAAGATTAGTTATACTTTTTTTGAACCCTTGGAACTTTTGCCATTGCTCCTACTCCATACTTATTCTACCAGAAAGGGCTGAAAATTGCTTGTCTAATTCACCACGGGGGCTCATGTTCACATCAAATATATTACCAACTAACCCAGGTTTGACAATGTCTAAAATATCAACAAGAGTGCTTTTTACATTCTACATCTGGACTAACATTTGTTGAATTTATTTGTCTGTTGAGTGTCTGCAGACTGCAGCTTTGAACTCCATGAATGTTTGGACCAAAGTTGATAGGATTTGATAATTTTACATACAATTTTATGTATCCAGGGTACACACCCTTGGGCATTAAGATCAAATTTTTATAAAAGAATAGGGTTGCTTGAAATGATTTATTTGGTTTTACATAATATCTGCAAGGCAAACCCAAAATTAGAGAGCTTGGTTCATTAAAACAATTCATTTCGTGTGGCATTTCTAAATATCCTGTTTAGCTTGGTCTTGACCAGAAATAGAATTACAAGTTTCTTCCTACTTATAATCTGAAGCTTGAGACAAGGAAGAAAATATCCTAAAGCCAAACATGAAGAAAATATCATTTTCTCTTGTCTACCATACTTTTACACCATCACTACAGATTTGGTTGTCATTTTGAAGTTGTTGTATCATAAGAAAGTAAAAAAGTTTGCCATGAATAAATGGACCTTCCGACTATTCACAGATGGGGAGCTTAACTTAAAACTTAGGTCAGCTTAACTAGCTACACTTGATCTGCTATAACGAATACAGTGGCCGGAACATCCAAATCTGTCTGAATCTCTACACTGTTATTAGATACATTCCGCAAGGCATGGTTGGGGAACTGGCTGCCAGTTGCACTCAACGAATACTGCACATTCCTAATAAGGTTAGGAAATAGAAGAACGTTATTAAAATCGACAATCCATAAGTTTCCTTTCCCATTCACAGATCCCCTTGCAACTGTGGACTTTATGTTCATCCCTCTCACATTGTTCCTCTCAATCACAACTTGATCGATATCTTTGAAAGGTCCATTGGATTGATCCAGTTGAACAATTTCAACACCTTTATCGGACCCACTGAACATGTTGTCGACAATATTGACCCCATTTGCAACACCCTTTATTGATTTCAGGACAATGTAGGCATCACCAAGGAAAAAGCTATTAGAGATATGAAGCTGTATAGGGTCTTCTGCAACTATACCAGTGTAATCCAAGTAGGAATTCACGATTCGGGTTTGTGTCAAACCAGGCAGTTTCAGATAAATCCCAGTGCCACCAAAGCCAGTGGCCTTATTGTAGCAATGTACACCTGAAAGTATGTTGGCTTGACCAGAAACCATTATTCCTATTGCAGCTGAAAAAATTACCACATCTGTTACGGCATTATCATTACCCATTAGGTTTATTGCTGTTCCTGAAAAGTTCCTTTCACCATGATCACCTCCAGCAGTGATGTGCTGGCCAAGGAAGGAGCTCCTGATGTAGGTTTCATGGCCACCTTGGACTAAAATCCCATTGGTTGTGAAATGGGAAATGTAACAATTGTCTATGCTAGTCCTGAGTGAGTTTATTACCGCAATGCCTCCACCCCTATAGTTTGAATCCAACATAAGGTCTCTGACGGTTATATACTCGTAATTATAAGGTGATGATGAGGACAATAGCTCTGCATCCTTGGAGCTCTCTCTGTTTTCTTCATTATTACTAGTCGAAAAAGATGACAGGTCGATCAGATACCCGTCAGTTGGAAAATCGTCCGAGGCACGTAATGATCCTCCATGTATCTGTTTTATCAAATACACCAAAATTTACACCCGCATCAAAAACTGCAGAAAAGAATTACACCACTTAAATTACAACATTTGATCAACAAGTGTGATAGAGAAGATATAGTCTAGGGTGCAGAACAACATTTATCTTAAACTTTATGTAGAGCTGAGGAGTTTCTAGGTGCCCTATAAAACTCCAACAACTTCTAAGATTTTTTGCATATCATAAGGAATTGGTGCATCTTGCTCTTCAAGACTCCAAACTTTTAACACGTATAAGATCTAACAAAGATATTTTAGCTTTAACATTCTTAAAAGGTAGGCCTTTGGCCCTTTTGCTTTCACAACAAACCATGGAACGATATTCTCCTTCAGATTAAAGGAAAGTATTTCCGAAAGGCCGCCAAAAGTTGAATTTGCTTCCTCAAAGCATATAGCTACGTGCCCAGAATGCGTGTGCTCAATTCAAACCTGTCATGGCTGTGCTTAGAATCCAAAGAGAATTCATTCATTTTTCGAAAGTCGAAAGAATCCCGAGTAATGTTCAGACACTAATCCCTTTTTAAATAAAAAGAACGAGGACGGCACACACTCGATATTTGGTCTTGAAGCAATGGCTTGCGACACTGCCATGTGGCATCGACACATTTCTAAGACGATCCTTTCCACATAAGAAAACAACGGTTAAAAGTTAAAAGACAGATTAACTCAAACATCTTTGTGAGCATACCATGAGATTCCCCACGCCGGTGGCCGGCAATCGTAGTGGTTGGCTAATCACATAATTTCCACCTTCAAGATTAATCTGTGCACCCCCAAGATTCTGGATTCCCTCCAGCAATGACCCTGTGCTTGGACCTCTGGCTGCATCTGATATTGCTCTGAGGAGTGCCTCTGTGCTGTCTTCTCTACCTGTTGGGTCTGCACCGTATGACGTCACATGATATACGTGTGGACTTGGTGCAGACTCCTACATCAACCATCATCATGATCATCAGTAACATGTTTGAAGAGAGATGACCAGGAATATATTGCAGTGTCGGATTTTTTATATTTTCTAAGAAATGAACAATAACGAAGAAATGAACAAAAGTTTCTAAGAAGTAAATCGAAACATAAGTTTTAGTACCGGTTGTTGGCCAGTAGAGCTAGGAGAAGGAGAGAGAGATAGGGGAAGAGAAACCAAATCATGCCGGACAGAGGAGACCCTGAAGGCTTGCATTTTACGCATTTGGTCATTATAACGACCGCCGGGTATTTGACCCACCGGAGAATGCTCTCCATAAACATGAATTAGAAAGAAACTAGCCAAACCCATGCTCATGGAGAGTAGTAGAGCTCTTCTTGCCATTGTTGCTTCCATGGTCTCTCTCTCCTACGTTGAAAGCGGGTTTGTAGTAGGATTTGATAGGGCGAGACTTGGTTCTTGGGGAACATGGAAAGAAAGGGCGAGACTTGGGGAACATGGAAAGAGAAGCCTAATACGATTTGTTAGGAGGATGGTGGGATCTTTATTCATAATATGAGATCACACACACAAGACCAGCATTGGTTCTTTTTTTTTTTTGGCTATTTAATGTATACATGTTGCTATAATGAAGAGTGAGAAATGGGAGTTGCCTCGGGCTTTTGAGTTCTTTTTTCTTTTCTCTGACAGAAAAGTGAGCAGTTACCAACTTCTTACTTTTGGGATCTTAAGAAGTTTGACATTAGAAGGTATTTTTTTTTACAGAGAAAGGCAAGCGTTACACTTTAGGGAAATATAATGTATAGGGGCTCCCTGTACCGATTGTTGGTGATGATCTCATAATTGGTCCTTGGTGGTTGGTACTCATAAAAAAATGGGCCTTGGTGGACATATCTCATAATGAAGCATTCTTTGTCTGTGCAATTTACAATGGTTTCTATGGCATCGAGGGGACGCATTGAATGAAAAGCTGAGATTTTGGCCAGTGGTCTTGTTAAGAAGGTTATGGTGCAGAGTAATAGGGTGCTCTGAGGAGGAGAACCCATTTATGCCAACTCTTTTTCCCTTTCATCTTCCTTTTTTTAATGTATAACTGCAAATCAAAAGGAGTAGAAAGTAGGGTAATAGGAGTCATAGGACGGCAACAACATAGGTACACATGTTTCACTGTTGTTAGCTTCGTGATTTTGGAGAATATAATCTTGGAATATATCGAATGTGAGAGGATAATTAATCAAAGCCCGGCCAGAAGTTGGGCTCACCTCGTGCAATCTTGCATATCTGGGTGAACATAATTAATTACATAGATAGAGACGCTACAAATTAGACAATAGGGAAAAGGTGCCCCTACTCATATATATTGAACTAGATGTGGGGCTTATGTGGCAAATCAGTTTGCATGCAGTTGAGAGGCTACGATTACGCTTCCACTAGTTTAATTATAGAATATCACAATTTTAACTTTAGTTTGTGACTCAGGATTGGATGAAACTTATTTATTTATTTATTTATTTATTTCATTTCTTGATTTATTAGTGGAGTAAATTCAACCTGGCAGTATTAATGATAGCACATATTTTGGATTAAAGTTTGACTAGCATGTATATGAATCACCATTTCCTCAAGCCGTCAAGCCCTTCTTTAAATTGGAGGATCTTAAATAGAAGAAAGATACATAAAGTGGTTAATAAACGTAAGCATATATCTATATTTTTTCATTTAAGAATATCTTCAAATCCAAACAATATCTGAACTAATCTTTTTCCCATGTATATAATCCCCGGCTTGCATCAATGCCGTGCGCGCTTGCAGGCAACACATGCAGCAGATGGCCATGGCCATAACTCAACTGAGCTGTAATTTCCAACTTTTTTCAACCAAAACCTACATAAATCTATGTGATATACAAAGGAAAAGGCTCGAAAACATGGGATTTGGTGAGTACATTCACGGGATTGCATCCACCTTAGCTGGGTCCAACCACAGATTTACTTTTTCCACACCGTAGTTGCTAACTAACGAATAAAATCACATCCATCGTCTAGTACATCTTTTGTCACATAGTCCAGTGAAATCTTTTTACATCACCGAAATCATGTACGGTGCAAATTAGGTAGCTTTAGATAACCCAACCCCATTGTGATCTGCTTAATATTACCGTCACTTTTGCTTTCTTTTTTACTCTTAAATTGATAGAGTGGGAGAAACTACAGGACTTGGAAGAAACAGACCAGACAGCTAGAAATAAGATCAATGTCACAGTTGTAACTATACTGAACAAGGACAATTATGTAGGAATTGCTTGTTTCTCAGACAGCCATGCATCTGAGAAAATAACTTCTGGACGGCTCATGGCATAAATTTTTATCTCGGTCTTAGGTAAGGTGTTGGGTGTGGAGTAAATTGATTGATGAAGATGAAATGAGAAGGAAGAAATTTCTATGCATGCTTGTGCCCGTCTGTCTTCATTGTTGGCAGCAACTCCACGTGGCCTTTTAAATGTTTCCTTACAAGAGCAGGTTTAAGAATCCATTCATTGCAGTTGCAGGTCCATTATGATTGCCAAATTGGTTGGCCCTATTTAAATAGATACAGTCGTTTTAGGTGATTTTGTGGTGTTCTGATCTGCCAAAATGCCTAATATGTCATGGAGGTTCGGGACTAAAATCACTTGTACTAAATTGTTTGATTCATTTTTTCCTTCGGGCGGGTCAAAATGTCTGAGCAGAAAAGATTTCAGTGACCTCTGCCTCCAAATTCATTTCAAAATCACCTGCCAATATTGGGAGATCTCTATACGGTAACCACAGGTCCTTCACTTGAAAAAGGGAGAAGATCCCAACAAGAACGGCCCCAATGGTCAATACCAACTAATGCCGGCCATTTGATTCTATACATCAAGCAAGCAACTTGCAGCAAATCCTTGGCCTCTCACATGAGTTGGCTCAAAGCTAGCGCACAGATGCATGCATCCAGCAGCTAATAATGTTGCTTTTAACCCCCTATAAACAAAATTGACGAAAATCCATTTTCGTATCACGCACTAGGTTGTCGAGAAGTCCTAGCTAGAACTTCTCCATGGGGAAGAAAGTGAAGAAACAGTTCGAAACAAACGTTTTGGAATAAACTGATCTCTCCACGCAAGATGAATGCTGGCATTATATAACATATTCAGTTACAACATGCAATAATGTTTATCTAAAATAGCATCAAACATATATATATATATGTTAAATATTTTAACATGAAACATTAAATATAAGGATTTTCGATTTTTTATGATCTACGGTAATAAAATAATAACAGTTAAAAGACGTACTTCCCTTCATCTTAGTTTGATAAAGAATTTAACCTGATTAAGAAATAATGATCACTTAAACAATTTTACCTTTGAGTATCTCTCGATGACTAGAGGCACACAATTATGTTATAGGTAAGAACCCTTAAACTCTCAGTACTATTTATAGACTTCTAGCCATCATAAAATCTAGAGACATTCGTGTTCCACTATGCCTAAAATAGAGGTATTCATGTCCCACTATAACTCATTAATTAAGTGATAATATTTGAACTAGTCTAAACTCATTAGGATATAGGTGTGTGGGACATGGAGTTTTAATAAAACTCTTACTTTCTCCCACTTGACCCATACGTCCGTAAAATAACTTTTTCCGTTCATGGGTTTATTATAAGAAATTAACCATACTACGCACGTTCATTTATAGAAAACTTTCCTAACTCAAAATACATTACACGAGTTCCGCAATATTAACGTCAAATCAGCTACCAATGCGACTTATGTTGGTCCTCTATTATATAACTAACAAATTTTCTTCCATCTACCATAACACTAATAACTTAATTTAAGACGATCTTTAATTGTAACAATTAAGGCTAATACTGTAGTGCATTGAGTTTCAATTCATATAGATTTTAGACGTTATCTTGTCATCATTCATTCACATAATTTAATCTACATATAAAGTGGACATATAAGAAAACAAAAACAACCATAATAGATATATATATATATATATATATATATATATATATATTTTAAAAAGAACGGTACTCCAATTTTATTGATAACCTTCACTTTTAACAAAGAAAAATTGTGGTTACAATATCATATGCTTGTGATGTACAAATAAGCAAAATAAAAAGTAGCTCACAGACATCAAAACAATATATAAGAGAAACTAAATGTTCAGACCAACAACACCAAAACAAAAACCAAACCAAACCAAAACCTACATAATAGATATCTTTCAATGTCCAGTAACAAAATACTAAACATATCAATTATCTTTCTAATATGTTCACATCATGGATAGAGACATAAAACCAATCTTTTCAACAAGTTCTTTAAAATATAATCATTAACGCAATATTGATATGGACATATTTGTTTATGCACTTTCTCCTCAATACTTAGGCATTTAAAACAATGTTTTGAATACCGTACCTATGACCGTTTTGGTCGAGACATTGAAACGAGATATCTTGGTACTGGTACCGTTTCGGAATAGTCTATATATGAATAAATTATATATAAATATATATAAATTATAAATAGTCTGGTTTGAATTGGGGTAAAAAAATGAACTTGCAGTTTGAAAAAATGAAAAAGAAAAGAAGCAAAAATTAAATGCTGAAATCTTGGCCGGTAAGGGGCCGAAATATCGGCCGGTACGAGCCGAAACGATCGAAATTTTGACTGATATGAAACTATACACTTCTTTATACAGGCTACATCACAGAAACAAAATATTTCAACCGTACCAGCCGATACGATACGAAATTCAAAACATTGATTTAAAATTTTGTTAACTACTCATCATTGGAGAAAAATACTATGAGAAATTCTTGTCATATATTCTTAGCGGCTTGACTATAAAGTCGACAATTCTAAATTCTAAGATAAATTTTCTCAATCATATACTATACAATGTGGCCTCAAATTATATCACAAACTCAGCCCCTAGCACGTGAAGCAGTAAGAGATTTACCTCATACTTTCCATAAAATAATTGTACTAGATAGTAAAATACATAACCATAATTGTGTTTTCTATCATTAGAGCAATTCTATAAAATAGAATCTGAATATCCAATTACCTTAAGAGTATTAGTTTAAAGGCAATAATATAGTCCTTAATTTCTTACAAATAACTTTGCCCTCTTTTGCAACCTTTAGGTCAAACATTCATGGGTTACTTTGGCAACAATCAAGGATGTTAACTGTAAAACTGATGTTCAGTTGTATACAAGTTTGTGCAATAATCAAATTCCTTATAACCATCATATACATAATTTATTTAACAACCTAATAAATTCGAGAACACTTTAAAATACTGAGCATGTCACATTTTATTTTTAAAACATCTATTAACCAACAATTCTACATACAAAGTCTTTCAAAACTGTATGCAAATATACTGACACAATTCTAACAGTTTTTGTCTTGGTATTAAAATTCAATCCCAATACCTATACTTGCCAAAATGTTATATAATTGCATGATCATAAATACAAATATACTCTCATTGACCTTCGGGTATGTACATTAATAATAAATATTTTTCTTAAATCCAAACAGTGTTGGTATTATCAAATTTCAAATACCATTTTTCAAAATCTTTTACCTTTTCTATGTAGTACTTTTATTTGTTTCTTGTAGATTTCAAAACTTCACTCTACAATTATTTTCATATCCATTTGATATAACTCTAAATCGTAATGAGATACTAATGTTATTGTGATCCTGAATTAGTCATTTCCTAGTTATTACAAAATCTCTCTTTCTTATTAATGCTCATTTTGTAGTAAAATTCTTGATTACAAGTCTGACTTTATATCATTTAACATTGCCTTAAAGTCAAAGTTTTGTCTCTAAGACCTATTTATATTTGACTTCTTGTACTTTTTAGACAATTAGACGAAATTACAAGCTTTAATTTGATTTATGGATTTCAATCAATCTTTTATGCATCGATCTTTTACATAATCACTTTTTTCTATAACTTATGAAAATACATATGAACTTTTATTTGTTTCTATGTCAAATTCAAAATTTGAAAATATACCATGTAGTCTAACCAAATAGCAAATCAAGAAGATTACATAAGGTTACCTGTTCTGATGTCTCTATGGCCAATTTTTCAGCGGTGTTTCTCTGATTTGCTTATGATTCCATGTTATCATCGAGATAATTAGAAAAAAAAATTACAAGCATTTTTGAAGTATAAGAATACACTTACGACAATTACATCTCTAGTTTTTATGCTCCTATTGATTTTGTCAACCTTAAAGAATTTAACATTTCAATTTCCTCAAAATTCAAATTATAAATAGAAACAATATAGCCTAAATTGCTTAAATCTCTCGACTAATCAGTAATGATAATGTACCTAATAATTATTATAGGACTCAACTTTCTTTCATTTGAGTTATAAAGTATTACTTTAACTTGACTATCCATACATATATATATACCTTGAATCAATCCATAACTCAAAAACAAGTCATTAAGACTACATTACAAAGAACACGATATAAGTTTTACACCATTATTTTTAAGATTTTTATTACATTGTTCTTGTTTTAATAAGGGTTTGGACTTATAAACCCATATTAAAACAAGAAAAATGTAATAAAAAAAGGGCTTGGGCTTAAAAAAAAAAGGGCTTGGCCTTCCTTTGGGCTGGATTATCACAGCAGTAACCATACTTCTCAATTTTTAATCTTAAATTTTGTCTACTACTTAAAAGTTAAAACATGCGCATGCTAACATAGTGATCAGAGGAATGATTTTCTTTTTACTGTAATACAAAGGAGGATGTAATTGTGTTCTAATCTTGCGTACGTGGATTAAAAATAACAAATTAATGGACTTTTATTCTCATAGGTGCTGTTAAAAAACTACCATAAGTATTTCATTGTAATAAATAAGTATATTAAAAAAATAGATTATAAATTTCATAGATTGTAGGGATGCATTTGAAACACAATATTATTAAAAAAATAATACATAATTTCAAGCCAGCTGAGTAATGTTCATCCTGATCACATTTTTTATTTAAAATGAGATTCACACTTCTAAACATATCACGTGTTACGTACACTTCCTTCAATTAAAACCATAAAAGGTACCTAGTAAAGAGACATGCTTCATTTATATATTTTTTTTAAATAATTTTATAAATTGACGTAATTTAATATAATTTATCATATTATAAATAATTTTTTACTTTACTACATCAAATTGAATTAATTTATAAATTTATTTTTACAAAATATTTTTATTAATCTAGTATAATAGCATTATTGTGTAGCATAAAATATGACGGTGACAGACTCCCGCTCTAAAATATATAAAATTATAATAACTGTAGCTGGACATTAGCATTTGGTGACCACACATATTCCAGATCACGGAGATGGGAATGGTGTTTTATATGCCATGCTCGGTTAATGCACAATAAATTAAAGAATAATTATATTTATTATCTTCACATATTATATATTATATTTATTATTTATTATTTTTCTTAAAATAAGTATGTGATATATAGATGATAAGTAGAACAATTTAATAAATTTAATAAAAAAAATTTAATTTTTTTTAAAATATATAAAATATGTAATGTAAAATAATAAATAGAACTACTCTAAATTAAAAGCTGCAGAATTACGTTGGAAATACATGTCATTACGCGATACGTGTGCCATGATGTAATGACAATTATAAAATAGAGCCGTGCTACACATCAGCCACTATTCACGGCTGATGCGTAACACACCTTACGTGTTAATAGTGCATATCTTTTTTTTTTTTCCTCTCTCTCTCACCCGTTTCTCTCTTCTCCCTCGCGTTTCTCTCTTCTCTCTCGCGTTTCTCTCTTCTCCCCATGTCCCCCATTGTAGTCCAGATCCGGCATCGCCGCCGCCGATTCGGCCTCCCACCGCAGCCAACGACCACCGCCACCGAGCCCGTCCTCCTCCCCCAGCCCGAGGTCGTAGCTCCTCCGTACGCACGCCCGTCGCCCCATCCCACTGACCCACGTCGCGGCTTACATTCGCCGCCATCGCCACCGATTCGGCCTCCCACCGCAGTCACCGACCACCACCACCACCGAGCCCGTCCTCCTCCCCCAGCCCGAGGCCCGTTGCTCCGCACGCCCGAATCTCTCTCCCTCACATGCCCTCTCCGTCTCCCTCACAGCCAAATCTCGACATCTCGCACCGTCTGCCGTCATGCCGCCATCTTGACAGTCGACGGCAGCTCGAAAGTCGCCGCTACCTAGACAATCGACACCCGAAAATGGGCGACGGGCGGGAGGCGTTGGGCGAGGGGGGGCCGAGTGGGGAGGAAGTCGTGTGCGATTCGGGAGAGAGAAAGTAAAATGAGATTTGAAATGTGGGGATTCGGTTTTATTGTGAGGTTATTTTAGTTATTTTACTCTATAGTATGGGATGACTGATCTAAACAGAGGCTGATGAGCAGAATTTCTCTATAAAATATAATCGCTGTAAAGTTAAAGCATATAAAGAAAAACGGGTGACTAAAATTCGCATTTAGACGTTACAGCAGTCCACCTAGACCATGTGCTGGAGCTTGTGGGGTCCCAAATCCCATTGCTAATTAGACAACTTTTCTTGTCCTTTTTTTTTTTTTAATAAATAGAGAGGTCCCACACAGTTCCCAACATCCATGTACATGTCATTACGCGATACGTGTGCCATGATGTAATGACAATTATAAAATATAATCGCTGTAAAGTTAAAGCATATAAAGAAAAACGGGTGACTAAAATTCGCATTTAGACGTTACAGCAGTCCACCTAGACCATGTGCTGGAGCTTGTGGGGTCCCAAATCCCATTGCTAATTAGACAACTTTTCTTCTCCTTTTTTTTTTTAATAAATAGAGAGGTCCCACACAGTTCCCAACATCCATGTACCATTCCAAATAGATTCGCAGAATTTATGAGAGAGCATTTTAGTACACTAGTCCGGTTTTAATTTAAAAGAATTGAAATGATTTTAGATGTATTGAATAAAATATTATTTTTAATAATAATATTATTATTATTTTAAATTTTAAAAAAATTAAATTATTTATTATATTTTATATAAAATTTAAAAAAATTATAATAATAAAATGAGATGAGTTAAAGTGAGTTTCGAATCTAAATAATCAATTTGCTTTGCCATTTAATTTAGACCAACTCTCGATACCATGTTTTAGTTAGTGTTATTCAAAGTGTCACATATATCAAGTGATCGATGTAGTTAAAAATAATAAATCTTAAGATAAAAATCATATATATATATATATTTTTAATTTTACCATTTATAAAACAGCACAACTTCATCCACAGGTTCACCTAGATCATTGTCAGAACCATGATGACCAAAGTTTTCAATTTTCTCGGATAAGAGTTTTGAAAATTTTGTTTCCAACTAAAATAATTAAGATCATGTTTAGATGTTTAGTTGAGGTGAGATAAATTATCGTTGTGAATTCTTTATGAATAGTAATGAGTTGAGATGATGAAATGAGTTTTACGGGACATACCTAAAATGAGTTTATATATATTTGGATATTAATGTGAGTTTAAATGTATTTATGAAAATGTGAAAAAAGTTGTGAATTCCGCGTGTAAAGAGATGTTGAGTTGAAAAATGTTGTGAACATCTCACGTATAAAGAGGAGTTAAGTTGAGTTTAATGATTTGAAAGTTGTGTATTTAGATGTTAGATTCAGTTTAAAATTAGACTCAAAATGCATGACTATATCTAATAAATGTCGGTGAGATGATTATTCCTTAAATAATTCTATAATTAATCTTCCAATTAAACATCCATGCGGATCACTGCATAATACATTGTGGGCCCACATTGACAATTTACTATATGTGGCGCCTCGACCCCCACGGGTTATTTTAGTGGAGTTTGTGACACCGAGATGTTGATTACGCGGATCACGCACCCCAACGACAAGTGCTCAGAGTGTGTACAATATGCAATAAGTATACAATATAATACTCGCAGCAGAATAAAAAAGTCATTCTTCATTAAGTACTAGAAAGATAATATAATATTTTTTACAAGAATTTACAGTTATCCGACAGATAATTTAAAGAAAACAAATAACATAAGGGAAACAAATCTCATATCGCTGAATAACATTTCAGCAAAATCATGCATCTGGCGGAGCCGATCCTTCAGGCTCATAACCAATCTCTGTGTCAAAATCGACGGCACTATGAGACGGAACCGCAGAGTAAAAACACCACATGAGATTATGACATCTCAGCAAATACTTAACCAAAATAACATCTATGAGATTTAAAATACATTAATACAACCAACATGACCACATACGGTCAAATGAAGGAAGATCAATTTCCAAATCTTTCCCCAAAAATTCACATTTAATAACTAATGCCAAAATCTCATTTGGCCCATATATATATATATATATATATATATATATATATATATCTATTATTATATTAAGCATGCACTACGGCTTTCCCTATGTACCATATGCACACCCTGACTCTCATCGTCACACCACGGGTAACGTCCGTGTATGAGACTTCGTAACGAGTGATGCCCAGTTCTCCTCCCAGCGCGTACATGACCAAGCATCCTCTAACCCTGCCAATGAAAGGCTACAGAATCGGTACGAGAGCATTACCGTCTCGTCCGTTCCTGTCGTCGCCTTACGACAACTCAGAGGACGTCACGTCAATCTGTTACACTCTCGAGTGACCAGAGGAGCTCCACCGAGATAATGCCCCATCTTGGCTTGGGGTCGTGATACACACGCACCCACACATTTAATACCATAAATCTTAATTTCCAAACAAACAACGTGACTTCATAGCACAATTAATTAAAGACGATAATTATGAATGACAATAAATATTGGATGACATAGTAAATTATTCATTTACATAAAATTACAATAATTACAAATTCACAGTTTCACAACCAACTACACGCGTAATTTCATTTTCCAATCTGGCCCAAGGCCCAAAACCAACATCAAATACAATTTATCCCAACACTTCAACAAATACAATTTAATTTCCAACACTTCAACAAATATAATTTAATTCCCAACACTTCAACAGCCAAACGCCTATTTCAGACCAACAATTAATTATAATAATGCTATTTAAATCATATGGATCGCATTTTTGAAAAATTACTCACAACCGAAGACGGAAAATTTCTGGATGATTGCACGTATGGAGATGTTTGGCATAGTGAAACACTCAAAAAGTTTCACAAATAGCAGAGTAACATAAATTTAAAACACAAAGAGATAACTAGGATTGATTTTGGAATCCCACAGAATTGATGTTCTCGGTCCTATTTATAGAGTGTGTAGGCGGTTTGCAGATGAAAATATCGATTCACATGCAATTGAAGGCTGCGTGGCTAATGGACAGAGAACAAGAAAACGACAATGTAATCTGTGGAGGAGAAATCGGAGGTGGTTCGAACATGTGGAGCAGCGGCTTGACAGTGCACTTTGAAATTCATTGCCGAACGACACAGAGATGCTGATGAAGCTTGAGGTGGAAGGTGGTGGTGGCCAGGGGCGGAACCAAGAAATCTGGTTTGGGGGGGCGAAGTCACAAAAAAATAATTTTGGGGGGGGTCAAATACTAATTTTCAAATAATTTACTCTATAAAAATATCTTTTAAAATTTAATTTTCATCAAATTTGAAATTTTTGGGGGGGCTTTGCCTTAGTAGTTCCGCCCCTGGTGGTGGCCGTGTGGGGCGGTGGCTTGATAGTGCAAATTTTCGGACTCCATTGCCAAGTGACACGTAGTAAATCATGCAAGAAAGAGGTGGAGGAAAGGAGGTGGTGGCTTGATGCGGGTTGCAAATGCGTGGTCAAAATCTGTTTGGAGGAGTGAATCGGCGTCGGCAGCAGCTATGGGAAGAAGAATAACCCAGAAGAAAGAAGAAGAAAAGAAGAAGAAGGAGAAGAAGTTCTGCACGGCGCAAGGAAGAAGAAAGCGATAGAAACCCTTGGTTTCATCCAAAACGGCAACGTTTTAATAAAGAAGGGGCTGGGTTTTGCATTCGCACGGGCTGGACCCTCATACGGACTGGGCTGGGTTTGTCACTCTACACACACGGGCTGGGTCTCTCTCTCATACACACGGGCTGGGTCATTTATTCCACACACACACAAAACCCATTAAAATAAATAAAACACTACAAATTAAAAGCTCAAACTGAAAATAAAATAAAATGCACAATAAATAAAATAAATTAAAACTACTAATAATAATAATAAATTGAAATAAATTAGCAAATAATAATAAGTAAAATAACTAAAAATTCAGAAATCTCACACTACATATCATGAGTTGTCATTCTTTGTACCTATAATTAAGTGATGTTAATGAAGATATATCATAATCTTATATGACATTCAATATCACTTTCTATATATGCACAAAATACTCAACATATCATATCATATATGCTGTGTTTTTGTTTGTTCTTTTGTTCGTTTGATATTGTATATGCTTTTAGTAAAAAGGCGGTAGAAAACAGTGAATGAGAGAGTGTACTAATATTGCACATTCTGTTAAAAAAAAAAATAATAAAACCCACCGTTAAAAAATAAATTTCTTATACAAATCATACCATTGGCCTATGCCGTTATTGCCGTGTGAGCGTAGATAAGTTTAACACCAACCTAAAAATGCTCATCAAGTGCATGGCTTCTTGACACGTCATGTAAAATGGCCGCCATCGATGAATAATGAATATTCCCATTCCACACGGCCCCCATCGCCATGCATGGCTAATGTGAAGTTGGCCCCACTCACCAGCATCACTCACGAGAGCAGCCAGACAGCCGCCACCACCATCAAAACAAAACAAAAGTGCATTAAAATCATGTGGAGTGGAGGATTCGTCGGCAACCCTTCATCTGATTGGAACCTCTGTATAGCCTCAATGCCTTTATAGTGCTATACAGTTTGCAAGCGACTCCCCACTCCCCAGGCAGCCATGGCAATTTCTTCTTATACAAAAGAATATTTATTGGTGCTCTCTCTGTTATCTACTGCTGCTGCTTCCGCTTTCATCTTCTCTGGTATTTTCGATCCCTCGATTCCTTCTTTCCTTCCCTCTCAATCGTCTTTTTCCTATCGAAAAGAAAACAGAAAAAAGAAATCCAGATAGACCAGTTTTTGTTTATGGATATGGGACCGGTGTATATAGGAACGAGGAATATTCACACCGAGTTTGTATGTTTGACTTTGTCATTGAACAATAAAATTATTCTTTTTTGAATGGTCAGATTTGGTTATTATATCTCATAAATCTTTTTTTCTTTTTTAAAAGAAAATTAATTTAACTATGATTTTACTTCTGATTGATATCGACGGTTTGTTCTGCATTGGAACCCAAGAAAGCGAGAGTAATGTCGAGTTTTGAATACTGACCACGTCAATAAGTTACAGGATCTTTCTGTGTTACGATGGTGGTGATAGTGACGGTCACAATGGTTATTGGGAATATTTGATTTACATCTATCAGTTGTCATGACGATTGAAATGAATTTGTTTCGTAGATGATGCTGAAATAAGCAGCAGGGGCGATTTATTTCGCGAAATCCTAAGGGATGAGGCGGTGGCAAGGCTTGATGAGCTTGGAAAGGTACCAAATAAGAGCCCAAACTTCAATTTCTGATGTAATTCGCCTCAAAGTACTGCTGCTATTATTAATATTGTAATCACAACTACTGCTACTTCAGAGCTAAAACTTATGCCAGTGACTACAGTAGCAATGTGGTGTGTGTGTGATTTGGAGAACTAGTTTATCATCATCCCAGCTGTTAGTGGGATTCGAAAAAGATCTGGCACAGTTTAACCTCTCTGATTATTTGCTAGTATTAGAAATTTCCATTGAATATGTACAAAAACACATACATGGATATATTTCTATATTATCTACTTTTTCCGTGATAAATAATATGAAATTTATATTTGAAATTGATAGTATATTTTGAAATTAAAGTTTTTGCTTCCAAAAGGAAATCAGGAATCCACCTTTTGCAAACACAGGCCAGGTTATCAATGCCATTTTCTCAACCAATTTGGCCAGAGTCTGCATCTCACCATAACATTAATCATGTCGTGTGTGCCCAATAATTGAACCCTCAACTGTCATTGTTTCTTTAAAATCTAATGACTAGCCAAATGGTTAAATTGCATTTAGAGGTGTCATTGGATACTCCACACACAGTCATCCTACTCAAATTTAAACCCAAGTCGCAGCACCAGATTTTCCTTTGCTTTACTGGTTTGATTTGGATACATGTTCTATACTTTGGGTGATATTAAATGTTAATGTTGTAGTTGGGATAAACAGGTAAGTGATGCAGATGGCTATCTTGAGAGGACGTTCATGAGCCCAGCTTCTGTGAGGGCAGGAAACATTATCCGTGGATGGATGGAGGATGCTGGCTTAAGAACGTTAGCTTTCTACCCTTTTTCTGTTGTAAACAAGTATTTGGAAACTCAAACTGATGTTTATGTTCATTTGCAGATGGGTAGACCAGATGGGCAATGTACACGGCCGAGTGGAGGGAATGAATGCAAGTGCTGAGGCTCTGTTGATTGGATCTCACTTGGTGATGCTTTTATTTTTCCCGTTTTCTCATTCTAGTTTAATCTTTACTCTGCATACAAAGGAACACACTCCAGAGAACACATTGACAAGAAAGAGAGAGTTCATCAGTATTAATTGTGGATAATCCTCCTTCATAACAGGATACTGTAATTGATGCTGGGATATTTGATGGCTCGTTGGGAATAATCAGTGCGTTATCTGCACTAAAAGTTCTAAGTACCAATGGGACATTGGGAAAACTAAGGCGTCCAGTTGAGGTCAGTGAAATATCTGCTTTGAAACATTATCACGAGTGATATGATTTGTGACTGTTTGAATTTAAAGAGGAGTCTTGCCACAAGTTTACTTTGAAATGGAAAGTCCACCATATATCATCATTCACTAGAGTATTTTCCGAAGTACTTATTGTCTTAACTGGACATGCATTTGAGATGATTCTGATGGAATTTTATACGATATGTGATAAAATATTTCCAGAAATATATCATGGGAACAATATCCCCAATCCCCCATATAAAAAAGAAGGAAACGAAGGAATAAAGGAATTGATTATTGGACATTTAACAATATAAGTGAGGTCACTGATCAAAAGCAGATTTTGGAGAGACCTAATCTCTGACATGTGTGAATAGATCAGTTCTTATTTTTTAGTAATCTGATTCAGCTAGAGCTTTAATTAATGCAGACCCATTCATTTTCCTGAACTGCTTTTGCTGCACTATATTCTGTTTTTATTCTAAATTTTATATTTGAATATGTTAGATGTGTTGCCTATGGAACAATTCTGATCAAGGATGTCATAAATTCGTTACTGTTACAGGTGATTGCATTTAGTGATGAGGAGGGAGTGAGGTTTCAGTCTACTTTCTTGGGCAGTGCCGCTGTAGCTGGTATTTTACCAGTTACAGCCTTGCAAATATCTGATAAGAGGTTCCCTTGAGCAACTTGAAGCTTATAGATACTCATGATTCGGCTGTTTATTATCAATATATACATGCATAATCCTTGTTCAGTGGTTTGACAGTGCAAGAGGCTCTTGAGAAGAACTCCATAGAAATTACAGAGAAAAAACTGTTACAGCTCAAGTATGACCCAGGATCTGTCTGGGGTTATATCGAGGTATAACAGCCTACAGCAATTGTCTTGGAACAAGTCTATACTGTATGCCCTCGAGTTCATCTATAAGCTTAGTTCTTTTAGTTTCTAGCATTCTGAGTGCACATTGTGCTCCCCATATTGGTTCGATGCTGCAGATTCATATTGAACAGGGACCTGTATTAGAATGGCTTGGGTTTCCACTTGGTGTGGTTAAAGGCATAGCCGGACAGACACGACTGAAGGTATACAAAACAGTTCCCGTATTGATTTCAAAATCATGTCAAAATAATTTTCATTAAAACAACCAAAACTTTTCACAGTTCAAAATTTCTCCACTGAGTAGTCCAAATGGCAAATATACAATTGCAGGTTACTGTGAGAGGTTCACAGGGGCATGCAGGAACCGTCCCTATGTCAATGCGTCAGGATCCCATGACAGCCACTGCTGAACTAATTGTATTGTTGGAAAGCCTCTGTAAAAATCCTAAAGATTTTCTTAGTTATGATAGTCATTGCAACGACATAACAGTGGAATCACTTTCCAGTTCTCTTGTCTGCACTGTTGGAGAGATATCAACATGGCCAAGTGCAAGTAATGTCATTCCTGGCCAGGTAAGAGCTTTATCAATGAAGCCCAAATTGGACTACTTTATTGTTAGCTGAAGTGAAAATGAACCTAGGATGCAGGTGACATTCACGGTGGATTTACGAGCAATGGATGACTTGGGACGTGAGGCAGTTATTTATGAATTATCTAAACAGATTTATCAAATATGTGAAAAACGATCAGTTTCTTGTGTCATTGACCGCAAGGTGTGGGACTTTCATCTCTCTGTGAACTTCTTTCGCTACGAGAATAACCAAATAACTGAGTTTTCTGTGTACCATTTCAGCATGATGCGAATGCAGTGATTTGTGATTCTGAGTTGAGTTCTCAGCTTAAGTCTGCAGCTTATTCTGCACTCAAGAAAATGGCAGGTGAGATTCAAGAACAGATACCTGCTTTAATGAGTGGTGCAGGACATGATGCAATGGCTATGCATCACTTAACACAGGTTTGTTCTCTTTTGGTTCACTCGCATTTTTCAAGAGGTACCATCTATACCTTGTGCTTTGTGGTAATAATATACAAAAATTGGAACAGGTTGGGATGCTTTTTGTCCGCTGTCGTGGAGGCGCAAGTCATTCCCCTGCAGAGCACGTATTGGACGATGATGTTTGGGCTGCTGGTTTGGCACTATTGGCTTTTCTAGAGACATACATGATGTAAATTATGGGTATGTTGACATAAGTGTACAGTAGAGCAATCGTTGCGAGCCTCTATCTCTCTGCATTAAATCTTTCAAATTGATCAGGCAATTAGAGAGACTCTCAATTCGCATTATCATCTATAGCTATAAATGTTGCAGAGAATAGAACTTTATTCTTGTACAGCCACATCATCTATTCCTAATAAATTAATATATTTGATCCAATTCGTTATAAAGGCAGTGAAATATAAATGATGAGTAATAAAAAATAATACAATTAACACGAGAAATGCTATATCGCACGACAATGGTAAAACACGAAAGGCACGAAATCGGAAATGTCCAATTTATCCTTCTTAAAACAGAACCTTAGTCTGCTCATTTTTCATTTCGAAAGATGAACTCCCGCAAAAGTAAAGGTATATTATACATGTACTTTTCATCATGCATGGTCGAGTGTTCTTGGATAACTTTCTAGTTACAGATTAATTATGGATGATACTGGGACTGATGTCCCTGCCAACAATCCAACAATAAGTGAATTATTATTATTATTATTTTTTAATTATTTTCAATCTCCTCCTCTCTAGTTTTCGTGCTTTCCTTATTTGAGGATGTACATAAAAAGGATTTTTTTAAAATTTTTGAAGCTATAGAAAGTCTAAAGTATACATATACAAATAAAGATAAAATAGATGCTATCAATTTAGTTAAAAATCACTAGTACACATACAAATAAAGATAAAATATAAAGAGAGTAATCTCATATGATTCAAAAAGAAAAATTTTTACAGATCATTTACACCCGTATTTTATCCAAAAAAATATATTTACAAATTTCTTCTTTTACACACATATTACACAAACCAGAAAAAGAGAGGTGATTACCTTCACTTGAACACGTGAAATGTTGCGGAGGATGAACGATTCGTCAGTGAAAAAAAAAATATTTCTTATTTTCGATGTTTCATGAACTGAGAGGGAGGCTGAGAAACCATGCAGAGAAAAAGTAAAAAGTAAAAAAAAGCTTTGATTTGACTTTTTATTATTTTATTTTTCTTTTACTTATCCACGTAGTCAGATTCGTGCGTTTCGTGTAGTAAAATAGACTTTCCTGTAGCAGCACTCTTAACACAAATTGGATCTGTCAGATCATGGTGTCCGCGTACGACAAGACCGATTGGTACAGGAACGACTACATATGAGATTCTGCCAAGACAGAAATTGGGACTTTACAAACTTCCAACGGTTATTTATTAAGAGTAATACTATTTATCATCTTAATTTTTATTATTTTTTATTATTTTATGATGTGACATTACATGATTAAAAATTATTTATTATATTTCACTTATAAATCAATCATATAATGTCACATCATGAAATGATGAGAAGATGATGAAAATTGAGATGATGAATATATTTCTTCATTTATTAATAGTGCCAATTTGAAATTTGAAAGAACAGAAAACGTAACGGTCGTCGGTCCGGTGTATCGTTCTTTACTTTTATTTTATTTTTTGCTTTTAGGATATAGCAGATTTGTAAGCCCCAAGAGAGTTCAAATATCTCTCAATACTTTACTGCAATTTTCTACACTCAAAAGCACTTTCCCAGAGAAGAAGTTCCACGCAGCAGTCGATTGAGGCGCTCCTTTCTTAGCATCGTCTTCATCCAGGTTTCGTTTTTCTCACATGCATCATTATTGCTAGAAAGAAAAAAAACTCATACAGCTAATTGTAGACCTCCATTTTGAATTTTCGACAACTGAAAGGAATCTTTATTTTCGTTACATAAATACGTTTTTTTTTTTTTAACTTATTATAGGTGAGATGAAGGAATATGGGATGATTCGAGATTAACCAGAAAAAATGAACATTGGTTGAAGTTTATGCGACGTACTCAGTACGTGGAAAAGAAAGAATGGTCTTCCAAAGAATAACAGCCGCAGTGTCCTTTCTCCTTTTTCTCCACGATCGGATCAGGTCTTCAAAGACCTTCGCAGCAGGGGGGATCTTTGGCAACTGGTTTCATTCCCGTACTTCCTGATGCTTTCGAAAGCATGACAAGCCCATGCGTTGGAGGAAATCCGTGGGGAAAGTTTCTCTTTACCGGTTTTGTAGCAATGGTGTCGGCCATTGTAACTATAGTCATGGAAGCTTTTGCAACAAGGTACCAAAAGAGGTCCGAGCTTAAAAAAGCTCAGCCGGTGAACGCCGGCGAGGAAAGTGATGGTGCACATGTTCATGGTCCTGCATTTGTCTCAGAGAGGTAAAATTCATCTGATCTCATCCGCCACCGCATAATATCTCAGTCAAGGACTCCTTTTACCCCTCGCTCTCTATCTCTCTCTTCCATAATTTTTATCGACGCAGAGATTACATATGCAACCAAAAGTAATGAAAACTATCCGTAGTTTATTACATATATATTTTAAACTTTATTGTTCTTTTACACGTGTCAATGTAAGTTGTAGTATTCTTTTATTTATTTATTTAAAATAACAGCATAACTACATTCATAAAGGAGAAACAATACATAAACCATCACTGCATAATTACAATGCAGCATCTAAAGAAATTCCAACTTGAATAAATTCTGGACAAGAATGCCACCATTGCAAAGTATCATCAATAAAATAAGCATGTCTTGCAAGTAGATGAGCAGTCTCATTCCCTTGACGACCAACATGGAGAACTTCAAATGAATTAAAACAACACAGAAGAATTTTATTCTCAGTGATCACATACCCTTGCTTAGATAAATTAGCCTCATTGGAACAAATAACTTTAACAATAATAAGCGAGTCACCTTCCAAAATTAGATTTAGCAAACCCATATGAAGTATTAATTGCAAACCCCTCAAAACTGCCAAAGCTTTAATGTCATCAACTTCAAAAATCTCATGCTCCTTACGGCTTGCAGCCATCAAAACATCCCCCTTATCATTCCGTAAAATGACACCAATACCAGCTGATGTAGAAGAATGAAACAACGCTCCATCAAAATTAAGCTTCACTTTACCTTTAGTAGGAGCAATCCAATTAAGGACTTTTTCCTTATACAACACTACATGACACTTCTTAACAAGTATAAGTATATTTTCTACTATTTGTATTAGTGTAATACTGATTGCTTTTTGTACATAGTATAAATAGATTACTATTTTCATTTCAATCCATTCGGACATTATTATTATTGGTATTCTCTTATGTTATAATTGGTAGAGAGTCCAGCAATAACATTCTCATTTGCCATTGCGAAACTATTTCTAATAACTCAAGAAACCTAAAACCCTAAACCCCTACCCCAAAAAACATAAATCCAAAAACTCTAAATCCCAAACACCAAACCCCAAATACCCCAGCCTTAAGCCTTAAGCTTTAAGCCCTAAGCCCTGAGCTCTAAGCATTAAAACCTAAAAACCCTAAAACCTAAAAAACAAAACCCAAATCCTAAACATAAAATCCTAATCCCAAAACCATAAACCCCTAAACCCAAAAACCCTAAACCTTAAATCCTAACCCTTAAACACTAACCCTAAACCCTTACCCTAACCCTACACACTAAACCCCAACCTTAAACCCTAAAACCAAACCCCTAACCCTAAACCTAAACCCCAAACACAAAAAAAAACCCAAACCCAAAACCCAAGACCCTAACCCTTAAACACTAAACCATAACCCCTAAACCTTAAACCCAAACCCAAACCCCAAAACCTTGAACCTTAAACCTAAAAGCTAAACCATAAACCCTAACCCCTAAACCTAAACCCTAAGCCCTAAACCCAAACCCTAAATCCTAAACCTCTAAACCCTAAACACTAAAACCTAAACCCTAAATGCTAAACCCCTTAAAGCCTAAATTCCCCTAAAACCCTAAACGCTAAACCCCTTAAAGCCTAAATTCCCCTAAAACCCTAAACCTTCCCTAGACCCTAAACCCTAAAACTAAACCCAAAAATTGTAAACCATACCCCAAACTCGAAAACTATAAACCCTAAACCGCAACCCTACACCCTAAACCCAAATACCTATACCCTAAATCATAAACTTTAAACTAAAATCCTAAATGCTAAACGCTAAACCTAAAACCCTAAATCCTAAATTCCCCTAAAACCCTAAACCATGCCCAAACCCTAAACATCCTCCACTCTCTCTCTCTCTCTCTCTCTCTCTCTCTCTCACATAATGTTGATATATGTAGAGATTTCATAAATGGAACCAGCATTTTCTTTTCTTGAGTTAAAAAGCATATGCAACAGATGACTAGTGATGTTCTTAAGCAAGAGTTAAACATAGTTTTCAATAGGCCCATGCATAAAAGGGCTTGGCCTGATCAAACCGAGAGGCCAGACATGGGCCCACCCCACTAAAGTCGTGTTCAATGGGTCAAAATCCATAACGAGTTCATTTAAATCATCTATCGGTTGAAACTGATCACCCGAAAAGAACCTAATCTGCTAACGAAAGTGAGAAAAAAGAATGGGATTGGACTTAGTAGTCGGAGAAGAAATCCTAATCTGCTAACGATTCTCACCATCAAGAAAATATGAAGGTAGACTAGACTCCAAAGGGATCTTTCGAATCTGGGCTTGGGACCAGGATTGGTTTTTTCTCTGAAAATTTACTTTGAAGGAATATCGAGAGAGATGGGTGGGTGTGCGACTAAGCCGAAGGTCTTGAAGGAGGCACAGGCTCCGGGGCCTTGAACTATGAACAACCGTATAATCGACAGCCTTGAACCGTTCTTTTGAGTAGGCTTCGATGGTTGTTTAGGCTTACTAATACCAAGAAGTGGAAGTGGGCTTTGCTTCTGTTTCTCCTCGTCGTTCTCTTTAGGCACAATCTCCAAATCAATATCCAAATCGTCTTCGTTGAGTTGAGAATTCGAGTGATATTGGCATTGGAACGACAATAACAGCGAAAGAAAGTCGTCAAAGAAACGAGAAAGATTACTTGGTGGGCTTTGCTACTGGTTTTACTTATTGACCTGCTAATGAAAGATGGGAACACTTTGGAAGAGCCTAGCCAAAATATTGAGTTGCTGGGGGCCTCTTCTACGGGGAGTATTTTGATGGCAAAGGGATCATCATGACGTTTGATCTCAACGAAGACGAACTGTTCCCACTACCGATGAAGAAGAAAGATGGGAGTATTTTCATTTATTATTATTAGTATTATTTTTTAAAAATCGGTTGAGTCATACAGATTCCACTACAACAAAAAGTGGTTTTTGCGGCCACTTTTATTTCCGGGGACACCAATTTGGCGGCAAAAAACCATTTTGTTCATTTGACACAAGTAGTTTGCGGCATCTCAGTAGTTTGGCAAAAATAATCCCTATTTCCGGCGAGTTATAGTGTGGCCGCAAAAGCTGTCGAAGCAGATAATCTATTACGGCGATTTTTAGTCTATTGCGGCGATAATGGTTAGACGCAACAAAAATTACATTTCATCAGGTTTATTGGGGCGACTATTGTCGCTGCAATAAACCTTAACCCTTAAAAGTCTCCCACGTGATGTATTTCCCTTTCCCCTCCCTCTATCTCGTTCCCCTTCCCGCGAAAGAAATAGCTCCCGCGATGAACTCGAAAACCCATGCCCTAACCAGTCGAGGACCTCTGTTGACCACCACCTTCTCGCAATAGCCACCACGACGTCGCAAGATTTCCGGTATGTTCAAAATTCTAGACCGATTAAATCCTCTCACCCATTTTGGAGACACCATCTGCGCCGAAATCCAGGTCCCAAACTCTAACTATTTAGCACTCTGTTTCTTTTTTGAAATTGACAGTAATTTCCACAACTCCGGCCATCCACACACATTAGATCCGTGGTTGATGACGAATTTATCCATTTTGGAGCTTGCGAGTTGCGATTCTCGGCCATAACTGGTGCTTGATATCGATTGGGAATATTGAACACCGTACGGATCTAGGCCGAATCCAGCAAGGTAAGTCCAATCATTTATGCTTAAAGTTTGTTTTTTTTTCCCAGTTTACTTCCTTAGTAGATAGTTCATTCAATCTGTTATTAGTGATGAACGACTCTAATATGTTTTATAATTTGATGTTGGTTAACTGAAATTTAGTGGGGCGACATGGTTGAGTCTCAACTTCATTTGAATGTGCTTATTTCAAATAATTAAACCATTTTTGTGAGTTGTTTGTATTTTCAATTTAACTGCATGTATGAGACATTTCTGTACTTGGGGAAAATTACCAAGTCAGAGGAACAAAGGTGCATTTTTTTCTTGGCAGTTTATGTCCATTTGAAAGGTTGTATAGGATGGAACAAATTTATGATCAAGTCTATGAGTGTATATCTGATATGTTAGAATGGGTTTTTCTTGACTAAAAGTTATAATGAAGTTTCATACTACATCTTGAATTTGAATCCACTAGAATTCTTATATGAACTCTAGGATCTAGAGTGAGAGAAACAGACAAATAAAGTGACTCTCACATCATTTATAGTTGCCCAAGTGAATTTCATGGACAATACTGAATACTCAATAAAATTAGGTTAAAATGCTGTGACTTCAAGCAGTTTGTAGTTGTCTTTTTTAATTATTTGGGGCACCTATTTTCAAGATAATAATAGTATTCGGCCGCGGTATATGCATGCGGTTTGGACATATTTGGGGGTGGTTGGAAGCCCATTTTCAAGACTGTTTTTTCCTTGTTCGTGTATATTTCCATAAGATTCGCAAGTAATATTTCCATATATAAGGTTTACTTTCTAAAAATAGTGATTGATGTTATTTGTTGCTTCTCTTTTGGGCATGTTGATTAGTTCAAATATTGATCTCAATCACTTCCATGTTTATGAAATTAGGAATAATTGAAAGTCGGTATCAAGGTTATGAATTTCACTTTGAATTCTCAAATTAATACTATTCTTTCAGAATTATATTTCATACTACCCCAATCCTAATTAATAAGGACAATGTCAAATCTGGTTTTGTCATATCATTTTCTATTTATTATAATTATTATTTGGTTAGTTATTAATCATAATTACATGTTTTTACTATTTGTATTGGTTACATACTTTTAACCTTTTGAGTAATTTATTAGGTACTTTAGGTAGTTAATTCATTTGAAAAGCCTAGGCCTCCGTCATTAACGTCTATATATACAAGAGTAAAACGGAGGATCATGTTGCCATGTTTGGTGCAAATCGAGAGCTATATATAGTACTAGTTTGGTGATCAAGTATTATAATTTTAAAAAAAGGTGATAATTAATGAGAGAAAAAAAAGGATTGGGAGAGAGATTCTTCCTTCATATTAAGCACCTGTGCTACATGTATATACATTCTTACATGATACGTCTTCAACGTCCTTATTTTTATTTTCATTAATTAATTAGGACCTTAGGTTAAACATCGACTTTGAAAACTCTGAAAAATATTATTTGATCGATATTCAGATTCTGAAAAATATTATGCATGCATCGAGATAATTAGTCAATGCATGCATAATATTTCAATCTACTGCTTTACTTGACGCCAGAAAACTTCTAAAGTCACTAAATTATAGATGATCTTATATATTTACTTATCAAAAAAAAATTATAGATGATCTTAAAATTCGACCCGATTTTGTTTTGAAGGGTCGGGTCAGTTTGGCTCCTTAAATGGAGGTTGTCGAGTCGGGTCAGACACATATATGATATTTTGGGCTCGGATTGTAGGCCTAGTTTTCAAAGTTTTTAGTTCTTACGTTGTCCATTTTTCTTAATTAATGTGAACTAACGAGAACTATCCGTAGTTCCTCCTCAAGAATATGTTATATTATTTATTGAGAGTCAAGCAATAACATTCTTAATCTCTTTGTTGGATAAATGAGTATTTTGCGCTTGGACATATGTCTGCAAATATCGTTTCTCTTCTTAATACACTATAAAATGTCAATCTCATCCAACCAGACGTATTTTCTAAAAATTAATTTCTCTAATTTTTATGTTCAAAATTTATGTAAAAGCATTTAAAAGAAAACTTCTTGGGTCCATAACTCCATTGGTTGGTAGGACACTGCTCCCTCCTCCTCTAATTTTGCTTTAGAAGAAAAAAATTTGAAAAGCATGGCATTTAAAATTTTAAATAATGTTTTACAAAGGACAAGCAAAATGAAAAGAAACGACCATTTAAAATGGATAAAATAGATAATTCCCATTTTCTCATCTCTCAATCCAAATAGGAAAATTAATTTCTTATGTAGGTTGCCCAAAAGGATAAATAAAGATTTAATTAATTGAGAATTGCTACATACAGTCATTTTTGCGTATTTCTTGCGTACTCCATTGATATGATTGGTCAAAATAGTTATTTTATATTTAAAAAAAGTAACGTAGTCAATCACATTAATAAAGTGTGTAAAGAGTACGCAAAAATGACTATATATAGAATTTGTAATTAATTATGTGCATCCTAAGCTTACATGTTGAGGTGGTGGTAGTGGGCGACTCCACACGCCTTGCTTCTACGTTTCTATTAATTTTTATTTTATTTTACATTTTCTACAATAATTCTGTTAAAAAAAAAGCTTGAACCAATTGCACAGGTTCTGGACTAGTTGTGGTTCATTCTAATGTTATGGGGGGTATCGCTTCGTGCTTTAGAAAGTCCAAAGACAATCAAGCAACGTTGACTTTTCATTAGTTTTTTTAGGGCATTGGACTTGGCTGATAAATCTCTCAAGTACTCTTAAAAAAAATCCTTTTAAAAAAATACACTTTTTATTCACAATTTCTATACATAATTATCATGAATCAAAAGGTTAAGGAAAGATTGTGATACAAAACTGGGTTAGGGTCCTCCCTTTGTTCCTGATTTTTTACGTCCGTGACTTTCAACTTTGTGGCTTTTGGTAGTCAAGCCAAGAATTGAAGTGTTACTCCAATAAAGTAGAAGAAAACAAGGTGCTTTTAGTGAAGCACATATGTATTTTTTCAGGCTAAATTAATTCAAGCATTGGACCGTAGCAATTATGGTACCATTCTTCGTCCTGACCAACCCAGCAAGGATAGTAGTGGGCATAGGCATTTTGAATGTCTACAAGGAGAATAGCCTTACCACACTCATTGTTCAGGGGTTTCTCTTATCAGGATAGGTTGGAATTCTGATATATATGGCACTTGTTTATCTTCTCGCTTCTGGCTTCATGAACTCTGGCCGAAAATGCTAACCAATTTTTGACTTCAAATTGGAACTAATTCTACACTCTTAGGAGCCTGTTTTATGTCACTCCTGGCCTTGGGAGACTCTTAAATTTCTCTTTTCACTTTATTTAAATCTAAATCATATCCTTATATTTCCTTTCTGGTTTGATTTTGTTTTATGTTTTTAATGCCAACTATAATAATGGGTCCTAAAGATTCTGAACCTAGATAGATGTGATCCTTTACAACTGTTAGATCCATTTACAAGAAGTAATTCTTTAACGCCTTGTACCCGGATGGGTCGGAGAGTTATTACTTGTCACCTAAAATCATATCTCTCAAAATACAAGTATCATTTCCAAAGGCTTCAAAACACGAAAGCATAAATTCATCTGTTTCAAGTTAATGCATAAATTCCTCCTTAAGGGCATCAATGTGATAAATCCAATAAACATAACTTTATGTTTCAACAGTCTCTAGTAACCCCGGCATAGTGAACTATTAATTACATAAATCTCAATAATCCATAACAAATTGAAAACCAATCTACCAAATAAATTCATTTATAAATCAATAGTACCCTTAGGAACTTAACTTCCTATCCTTGGCTAGTCTTGCTCATAGTCACTATTCATGTTCCTCTTATCAACATCATCTGAAAATATTATGTAAATAAAAGGGTGAGTTATCGATAACTCAGTAAGTAAAGAATATATACTAGTATGTAAAATAAACATTTTCAGAGAGTTCAGAATGAAAAAATAAAACATTTCACTATCAATATGCATATCTAAAAAATGTGTAATTAGAATATCAGAGTGACATTTCAAACTATTCATATTCAAAAATCAGTTGGCATAACATAACTGAATGTCACCATCTTATCATATCATATCATATCATGTCACCATATCATATAAGAGACCATGTTTAACCCCCGTGGTAGGGTTGTGTTATCATATCAAACCAGACAGTATCAGAATATGAATATTCTCGTTATTCATTTTTGGAGCCTCAAATGTATACATAGGAAAGACCGAGTAGAAAACCCACTTCGTTTTTAAAGTGGGTGCACTCAAAATAGAGACGTTGGTACCAACCATAGAATCAAAATCAATGTATCAGAACCAAAATAAGAATCAGAAACAGAATTAGGATGTCATGCTGAAGGTTTTTCAGTTGCCACATCATATCAAAACGGAGTATTGAGCATATTCAAATCATTTTTGCATAATCAAAATAGATTGAAAGTATCATCATATAACATGTACAAATTTCTCAGATTTCATATTCACTCTTTTGCACAGTTCAAAAAACAGCATGTCAAAACATTGCTCGTGTCTACACTAGTCATGTCAGAAAATACTTTCTCTTTATAATCGATTTCATGAGTAATGGAGAACATATAACTAAGACTGTTTTCACATTTCTTTTCAAAACATAACATGCATATTTTTTTTTTCATAAAATCAAAATCAGTTCATTTTCTTTTTATGCAAAGTTTAGCATAAGAACCCTGTTTACTTGGACTTTTTAACTTCTTTGAATTTTCTCACTACAATACCAAGCTAATATTAATCGTCACATATAAATAGGCACGTGGCACGTATCTTGCATCACTTTCCAATCATGCACGACTATTTAGTTAAGCACGTACTTTACAATTATGAACCTAAAATGCCTCAATAACCTATATATCCTAAACTTCAAATTTATTTTTAGCCTAGCTCACTACAAAATATTATGGTGGTGTTCTTCCATAATTAAAATCAGTCCAACTTAAAACTCTAACTCATCAGTAAAAACTGGCCCGCTTAAGACATTTTATTATAATATATATTAAATAACAATGAAAACTCATTTCATAAAATAGACTTACTCATATTTAAAGTATTAAGAATAAATTTTACTTTTATTATTTACTACTAAAATTTTAGTTTTAAAACTAATACTTAGTAATATAATTTAAAACCATAAGTATTTTATGTATAAATTCAGAGATTTAAAACTCAAAGCCACAACTAGTAACCCCAAGGTAACTAAACTTAAAAACATATTGCACATGAAAGGATGGCCAAAATGGATGTTGCCATAACCTACACATTAAGGGTAATAAAGTAAATGAGTATTCCATATGAATATACTTACAGAAGACTAAACGACAACCTCACCTATGGAAGAAAATGGTTGTATAGTGGAGAGGAGAGTTCCATCCTTACTGAGAGAGAAGGGACACGCAATGATGCAGAGGGCTAGGCTAGTCGAGAACTATGGTGGTGGCGGAAGTTTCTATGTGAGAGAGAGAGAGAGAGAGAAAGTGAAATCACTTTCTATGATTTTAGTGAGAGAGAGCTAACGTGAGGAAGAGAGATTATCGAAGGACAAAAGGCGATGGAGGCTGAGGCTGTGGGCAATCTATGACGACCAACTTGGTTGAGGTCAACGGAGGCCAAGCCGACGAGAAGAAGGAAAAGAATCGCATGGGCTGCGGACAGTGGTGCTAGTCATTAACTGAGTGGTGTCAAATAGTGGGGGCTTGTTCTCTGGGGTCTTATGCTAGTGGTGGCATTGTGGCATCAACAATGGCTGAATAGCTGTCGTGGCTAAGAGCACGGGCGTGAGAAAATCCACTTGCTTGCTTGGTTTTGGATTTGGTAGAATAAGGGTGTGTTTTTATGTGACGGTGGCATGGAGTAACAGCGTAAGGTGGAGGCCTTAGGCAGCGACTTGTCATGGGAAGGGGAGGTGTTGGTTTGGATGCTCTTTTATCAGTGGTGAACTGATGGTGTTGTACGGGACATTCGTAGTGGGGTAACAAGTTCGTGGAAGCAACGATTGAGGTTTACGATTTGCTCATGGGTTGGGCAGTGCTTAGTGGTTCTTGGTGCATGGTGGCAATGGTGTGGAGGAGCTTTGGCAGTGGGGCTATCTCACAATGGGTCATCTCGATGCATTCGATAGCTAGCAGCATGCTTTACAGTGGGGGTGTAGGACGTCGTGAGGGTCTTGGATATTACAGTGGCTTAGGCAATGTTTCTATGGTGGCTTGCTTGGCTTCAACTTGAGAGAGAGAGAGAGAGAGTGGGGATGAAAACTGAAATGGCATGTGAAAGGGGAGGGTTAAATAGAGACGTGCGTAGCGGGAAGAGGAAGAGGACATGACGACGAAGAAGAGAAAGAGATTGGAGCGTGCATAATGGAAAGGGAGGAGCATCGGTGCAGGGGAGGATAGAAAATTGGGAGAAACTGACGGGGAGAGGAGAAAGAGTGGGAAAAAGGGAAGAAAGAAAACTACCAACCCCCAAAACAACATTGTTTCCATCATACAGGCTAGGCTTCCTCTGGGTTTGGGCTGGGTGTTACATCCCTCCCCCTTTAAAAAACTTTCGTCCATGAAATTTGCTCCACTTAAAGCAAAGTCTAAAATACTTATCTAATTCCATGCCTAATTTAATCTTTAATCATTTTTGTTGAATCTAATGTTCCAAGATTATAATCCTTCAATCTTTTAGCTTGGTGCCTCGAATGCCTCCAACTCCTCTAAGCATAAATGTATGCGCACATAATATCAATCAACATACTCTTTAGAGTATTGTTCAAGTCTAGAAATATGGCCCTCAACAATGGAATTAAAAGCCCAGTAATAATTTCACCCAAATTCTTAACTTGACTTCACTAGATCTCTACCATTGGCTTCTGTTTGCGTATCGTTGCTTGGTTTACTGATTCACTTATTTGGAGTTGAGTATCTGAGGATCTTTGCTTGATTAATGTAAAAGCAGATAATGCTACATTTGTTTTGACGAGACCTAGTTGTGTCTGCTTCTATGTTGAATTAGATGTTCTAAGCCATTGGTGGATCAATTTTGGATTGGGATTTCAAATATTCATGGATTCTCATAGCAAGTAATGTATGAGAAAGTACCCATGATCTACTCAATTTGTAAACACTAGGGACACCTGCCAAGTGTTTATAAAAAAAAGCCTTAATGGGTAAACTATCTGGTACAGAGGATCGCAGGAAGGTTGAGGCTAAAAAGGTTTATGTGGTGAAAAATACCAAGGCTCTTGAAGTAGAGGTGGTTGTAGAGCCATCAAATGATCTAGTTATCATTGAGAACAACAACAGACCCCTCATCTACATGAAACCCACCCCATTGCCCCACTCCATGTAGTTTTGTTTTCCCTTTCATAGTCACCCCCTCTCTCTGAGCCTCGCTTAGCCCTCCATGCCCCCGTTTCTCTCATCCTTCCATCTCTTTCTCGGTTATGTGTTGGTTGGTCTGGGTAGTGCTAGCCACCAACAAGTCCTTCACATACAACAATTTTTCTCACAGTGTCACACCTCCCAACCCTTGCTCAATTAGGCCATGGAGGACTCATTCTGTAGTCATGCTTGACACCACCTTAGCCTATTGAGGTCTCCTTTAGATGAAGCCAAAACTTGAGGACAAGTGCAACAAACACTGCACTACAGCTAGTAACCATTGCATGTAGCATCCCCTCTTTAGGGTACGACCCCATAGCCACCACCCCACCCACAGAAGAAACCACCAACATCTATTAGAGGAACCCAACACGTCGAAAACAACCAAAAATGGGGCATACACATGAACCTGAGATACCCACCAACCTTCTCGATGGAAGCCACTGATATAGCCACGAAGCCCAGCCATGTTCAACCACCATTAGCCACACAACACTGAACCAGCCCCTTCATGCACATTCGTAGCACCTCCAAAAGCCAACCACCGTATCCCTCCCTCATAACCTCTCTCCTTGCGTCATCAAGACTCCCCAAGCCACAAGCCACCAGCCTCCATCTCACGAAACCACCTCCAACCATCGTAGCCTCTGTTCTAAGTAGGGAGAAACATAGCACAGTTCTCTTCTTCAAAGCACGACAGATCAACGACATCAACACCCATCAGCCATCCACACAAAAGAAGACGACACCACCTTACGTCAAAATCGCTATGGTAAGCCTCCATTGCTAGAGCCACTGTCATGATCACCTCTGCAAGCCCTCACTCAAGCAAGCTCAATTAGCACCACCGTGAAGGGCTCACCATCCCTGAACCTCTCAACCCAACCACCAAGAATAGCCAGGAGCCACCCTAGCACTACCACTTTTTAGGAAAACACAGCCACTGATCCACATTGCATGCCCTTCCTGTAAGGCCTCTGATATACTCTTACAGTTTAAACTTGCATGATCTTAACCTGTAGAAATGATGTAATTACCCTGTCAATAAGTGTTGATCATAGAATTTATATTTTATGATATGATTGATACAAGAGAAATTAGGTGCTTGAAGGTGAAAAATAATTTAGATTTTTGATGTATTAATCGGATAAATTAAATGGATATCATTGAATTTGGGAAGTGAAGGTGTTTTAGAGTTATGAGAATTTTAGATTTTTAGGGAAAAATAGGTTATTTTAGTATTTCAAGCTTAAATATCAAAATACGTGTGAAATTGAAAATTTACACAAATTACGTAATTATTTTATAAGAGACAATTGAAATTCGTTTAGCACAGTTATGGAAAAATTCAAAAAATTTAAAAAGTTGAGGTAAGCGGGGTTCCTATACTAGACTTTACATGTAAGAAAAAGACCGATGTTGATTTTGAAAATATACATGTTTGTTTTGAAAAGAAATCTAAAAACAAACTCATAGATGTATTTTGCATACTCATGAAATTTGTGTAAAGAGAGTATTTTTGTCATGAGTGGTGTAGACATGAGTAAGTTCTTGTTGGCATTCAGTTTCTTAATTATGAAAAAAGAGCGATTATGAAAATTTGAGAATTTTTGCATACTTTATGAAGATGCTCCAATTTTGTTTATGAATGCGAGAATGATTTGAATCTTTTTTGTACTCTATTTGATATGATATGACATATGAAAACCTTTGGCTTGATGTTCTGATTTGGTATCTAATTATGATTCTGTATTTGATTATGTTTCTGATCTGTTTTGTTAAGGTCTTGCCACAGGTATAATACTGATATATGGCTCTGTTACAGGTATAATAATAGTAGTATACGACCTTGCCACAGGTATAATAGTGGTATACGGCCCCCCCACGGGTATAATGGTGGTTTATAACTCTACCACGAGGGTTAAACATGGTCTCTATTTCGAGGTAATGCTCTGATATAATATGAAGATGATGTCTCAGATTATGATATGTCAAATGATTTTTGAATAAGAATGTTTTTGAAAGTTTCACTCTGATATTTTGATGACATGTTTTGATTTTGTATTCTGAAAACAAATGTTATGATTCTACATTCTGAAAGTAAATTTTTTGTTATGGAACTTTGTAAATGCTCGTGTTTACATACTAGTATATGTTATCTACTTACTAAGTTGTTGATAACTCACCTCTTATCTCTACAATATTTTTCAGATAATTTGAATATGTCAGCTGAGGATCAAGATTATAAAGCATGGATGAGATTATTTAAGCATAGTGGATTATGCATAGAAGGTTTCTATGAGTATTAGCAAATTGTATTAAGTAATTTTGTTGTGTTTTAATTACTTGATATTTTGGGAGGTTGATTATATTGAGGTAGTTGGTTTGAAAAAATAAATTTTATATGGCATTGAGAATTTGGAGTCTATAAATATATTGTTGGAATGTGAGTTTAAGTGACAGGAAGTAACTCTTCGACCCTTCCAGGACTAGGGCATTACATAAATGATCATATATTGTGTCTTTTTTTGCAAGAACACCCCAGCAGTAATACCACATAGATTGTAGTATAGTATACGCTGGTTAATTTATCAACAATCATTTCCTTCTTTGTTTCAAGAATTAGAATTTGGTAAGAAAAAGGGGTGGCAAATACCCTAAAGCCCTAGACCTTGACCCAATAATTCGGATGTGTACTATATATATATATATATGTGTGGTTCATGCAAATTTGGCACAATCCTACAACTAGAGATGACAATTTCTAGATAAGAGTAGCAATGATCTTCATAATATAGCTTTTAGAGAATAATGAACACAAAGATCACTGGAGATATTCTTTTAATTTCTTTTAGTTTTCAATTGAAGGAAAAAAAATCATTGAAAAATAAAAATCTACTTCTATATGTTAAATGTTGGTAGATGGCCTTGAACGCAAGCCAAAGGTGACATGGAGTTTGGTATTTTCCTTGATCATCCTAAAAGAGAAGACTCTCACAATATATGTGCTTCGGTGGGAAATTTCCAGCTTGTTTCTTACCTCAATATGTGTGTGTGTGTAAAAGATGCTGGATTTGAGTCAAACAAATTACTTACTTGAGGAACCTGATCTCATGACTCGCTTTATAGACATAAGTTCACATGATGCATTATTCAACTACAAGTTTGGGTAAAATTTGAGTCAAGCTTCAATCATGAATGAAGCCAAAAGCACACGAACACGGACACTAAACTGCTAGATGGATGGCCTCCCAATACGTTTACAGTACAATATATGGTGGAGGTACATGCATGGGTGGAAATTAATTGTGCTTTGAGAAAATTGAATGTATCCATTATTTGTATTGACGAATTTTGGGTTGAAATTTTTTCTAAAAGCATCGCTTGCATGATCAGTGTTATCATGAAAAATAACTCTTCTTGCCCCACTTGGGAGTCTATTCTCCTACCAAATTGACAAGATGAAAAGATGAAGATTAACAACTGCAACATATATATGCCCACATCGGAGGAGTAGCTCGATCGTTCTTTCATCTTTTTCTTTCTACAAGACTACAATATAATATAAATCTGGCGATTTCTCCTTTGGTTTCTTTACTATTTTCTACTTTTAGGTAAAAACTATAGTAGATTTATTGCTTTTCTACCACTTAAGTGAAACACGTGCCTTGCTAGAAGGTTTTTTGGCTGTTAATCTCTTACATTCTTGAGTAGTGTATCAATCAAAGACGAGTCGTTTGAGTAGCATGTGCCACCACAAATCTACGTGTGTAAACGATATACGGGCCACATTGATCGATCCACCACCGATGTGTGTGACAAATACACTAGTACAATCTCATAAGCCACCCATGAGCTGCTAACAATTTGGTCTATGCCTCAAGATATCCTGTTACGTTCCTCCTGCCCATAAATGTAGATTTGGAGATGTTTGATAAAAGGACTGAGAGAAGAAAATATTCTTCGTTGTATATTTATCAGCGATAACAGAGTCTATATATATAGACCTTTACAAAGAATCAAAGAATGTGTGTGTAACCAAGTACAATAGAGACCAACAACCATTACAATAGAGAATAACCAACAACCATACCTACTGTGATGTTCTAGAAAGAGAACAATATCACTACTGTGATGTGTGTATGTGTTGTGATAGTGAGCCTAAGCATATTGCAGATTGATCAAGGCTAATACGCCCCCTCGAATCCAAGGAGGTATCAACCACATTGAGAATCAATTTAAAATGTAGGAATTTATCTACAACCAAAGGCTTGGTAAGGACATTTGCAATCTGATCCTTGGAGCTGATGAAAGACACTCAGAGTGTGTTGGCAGCAACCCTATCTCTGACAAAATGATAATCGATGTCCATGTGTTTAGTCTTCGAATGGTAAACTGGATTAGCTGAAAGGTAAGTTGCTCCAAGATTGTCGCACCTTAGTATTGGAGCTTGATGAAGATGAAGTCCAAGCTCATGGATGAGGGTTTGAATCCAGATTAGTTCAGCAGCTGAGGCAACAATGGCTTTGTATTCAACTTCGGTTGAAGACCTAGCCACTATTTTTTGTTTCTTTAAGCTCCATGAAATAAGGTACTTGCCAAGATAAATACAATAGCCTCCTGTTGACCTCTTATCATCTGGACATCCTCCCCAGTTTGCATCTAAGTACGCTTCGAGAATGAAGCTGGACTGAGGGCTAAAGAGGAGACCATGGTTGATAGTGGCTTTTAGGAATCTAAGGATTCGTTTTACTACACTCCAATGTATTACTTTGGATGAGTGGAGAAATCGACACACTTTTTTAGTGCAAAAGATATGTCAGGCCTAGTTAAGGATAAGGACTGTAAACCCCCAACCAGGCTTCTGTATAAGGTAACATTTTCAAAATTAGAGGTATCAAATTTGGAAAGTTTGAGGGAAGCAGCCATGGGTGATGACATTGGTTTAGCATGTAACATGTTGCTACAGGTAAAAAGAGACTTGATGTATTTTTGTTGGGTTAACAGAACACCATTCTTGGTGTAATCCACCTTAAGACCAATAAAGAAAGAGAGATTGTCAAGGTCCTTTACAGGAAAAGTTATGCCTAGAGATTGTATAAGAGCAGTGATGACTATGTCATCAACGTATACTTACAGAAAAATAGTAATATCAGCATAATAAAGAATAAACAATGATGGGTCAGCTTTAGATGCAGTGAAACCATATTGAATAAGTGATGAGCTAAGTTGGGCAAACCGAGCTCTTGGGGCCTGCTTGAGGCCATATATGGCTTTGTGGAGCTTACACATGTATGTTGGATGAACCGGATCTAGAAATCCCTGAAGTTGTTGCATGTAGACATCATCTGTGAGGGTGCCATGCAGAAAAACATTTTGGATTCCAATTGGTGCAATGGCCATTTCTAATTGTTGATGAAATCTTTTGGCGACTAGCCATGCCTTCCTTCTCTCAAATGAAACATCGGCGTTGGTCTTAGTTTGGTACACCCATCTGCAGCCAAGTACATTATTGATTAAGTGGAAATAATATGAAAATTAAGCATAAAAACTAAGGGCTTTTGTTCTGAAAATGGATATATATGTTGATTTACACACTATATTTACAACAAAGGCCATACAAGGGCATTATGGGAATTCAGGCACAAAATAACCACCTGCTTTAACCTCACACACCCACTCAACACTTAGAAAAATCCAGAGACTGTTGTTTCCTCTCAAACCCGTAACCCCTTGCTATTTGCATCTCAGGTTTCACACCGTTGACGCACATGGCACGGGAGAGAGTAACAATCTGGAGAGAGAAACGAACGAGAGTACTGGAGAGGATGAGAAAGGAAAGCTTAAAGAGGAGCAGGAGGCGTGTGAGAAGGGGCGGATGTTTGGCTGAACGAAAAGATTCACTCTGAGCTCTCGGTTATTATCTTTAGGGATTTTTTATTTTCTTTACTGGGAATGATGAATTGGTGTTTTCCTTTGTTTTTCTGTTCATTTTCTTACTGAATGGAAGGGTAATTTTCATGACCTAGGTCAATGGAAACCTTAGTGTGGTAGGGTTTCGATTGGGGGTTTGATTTCTTTTCGGTTTTAACTTGTATTTTCTAAAATTTTTGTCATTCCCATAGATACCAAGACAAGGGTTTCATATGTATCCTCGTTGGTTCATCATTGATTGAAGGCAAGGTGAATGCATAAAGGATATAGACCCTAGTCTCGAATTGCATACTTGTTGATGATTTGCTACGAACTTTGTGGAAATTATTTAGGAAATATTTTAGTGCTTAAATCATATACATCATCCAAATGCTTTAATCTTGGCTGAAATTGCATTTGATAGAGATTATGAATACAAACCTCCACTGAAATCCTTCAGCAAAAAGGGGACCGTGGCCTAGGCATTTGTCTAAAAATTGTTTTAGAACTTTGATTTCAAATACTATCCTTGTCCCTCAGAGTTGAGTTTTTTTTTTCAGTTTTCTTTTATATACAAATTTTTAGTGTGCATCCAAACCCATTTTATCCTCATTCAGGATCTTCAGAGAGTTTGCAAACAATATTTTCAAATCATTAAGCTTACGGGTGCATTAATTTGCCCAGAATCCTCAAGTAACTTCGTGCAGCTAAACATTCCATTTTCTTAATCCTATTGATTCCAATAAATAGTCACAACACACTGATTTTGCCATAATCTCTGTGAAATCGATCTTAGGACTTTCACTATACACAAGTTCGACACCTTCTGCACTTGGGAGGTAACTTAAAAGGAGAGACTATTAGACAAATTGATAGGAGGAACTAGACTCCATGTGTTGTTTTGAAGAAGTATAACGTGTTCTTGAGCCACGGCATCACACCATTCAGAAAATTTGGAGGCAACAAAGTAACTGGAAGGGTCATCAGGAACAGAGGTAATGGTGATGAACACTGTTGAGTAGGATATGGGATGGTTCCGTTGGCGATAATACGTGGTTGAGGGGAATTTGTGGTGGCACAAGTGATAATCGGTGAGTGTGGAGGGACAAAAATTGGTATTTAAATCCATGACGGGAGAAAAAAGGAGCTGGGTCCCATAAATCTGAACAAACTAACTCTAAGGGCCTATTGTAAGCAATCCGACTAGAAGTAAATGGTAATTAGCGTGATTTGGCCAGCAGACACTCAGGACATTGAAAAAGAACATTAATGGGACACACATGGAAACGCCTATTGTGCAAAATGCGAGAGACTTGAGTGAGGGAAGGATGACCCATCCATCGGTGACATTTTGCAACAGAGGCGCGTTCACCAACATGAGCAAAAGGGCAGACAAAGCTGGAGACTGTGATGGGGAATATGTAGAGGTCGTGAGAAGGATTTTCTAGGTTTAAGAGTCCTTCACAGAGAAGTGAGAGGAGTGAAATTCGAAATTACAACAATTATCAACGCAAAATTGAAGCACAGAGACAAGATTCTTTATTATTGAAGGAACATGTAGCAGATTATGAAGGGTAAAAGTAGAAGAAGAAGTGGATAGAGAAGAGTCACCGAAACCATGGATAGGAAGACCCGTGCTATCATCTACACGAATTGTTTCATCACCATTATACCGTTCTAAAGACAGATTCAAGTTAGCCATATCATTTGTTATATGATGTGTTGCCGCTGAGTCTGGATACCAAGAGTTATCTGGGAGAGAACTCGAAGCAGTGTAGTTTGCTGAGAAGTTTTGAGGAGCTTCAAACTGGAAGGAATGGTTGAAACGTGTCTAAATTGTAGGGCAACATACCCTATTTTGTGGCAAACTTGGCAGGTAGGCCGCGAGAGATTGTATTGTGGTGCTGGATTATTGAAGGAGGAACGTCCTCTGCCATTAGAAGGAAAATGGCCTCAGCCACGTCCATGACGGCCACCTCGGGAAAAACCATGACCTCTTTGGTCACGTGGTGTTGAGGAACTAAAATTCACAAACATTTCAACAATGGAGATGGTATTTTTTGCACTATGAGAGAGTCAGTTCTCATGTATGAGAAGCAATTGGTACAATTCATATGAAGAAAGAGGGTCAGTTCTTGTAGTAACCGAAGTGATAAAATTCTCATAAGAAGATCCTAACCCATTTAAGAGATAGGATACACGTTATTTATCAAATAGAATATTTCCAATAGCAGCGAGAGAATCAGCAAGCATACGTACCTTGCCAAAGTACTCAAAAATTGTTTGCTCTCTACGAGAGAGATTGGTGAGTTGAAACCTTACCTGAAACTCCTTGACTTGTGAGTGAGATGAAAACATAGAAGAGAGTTTGTTCCAGAGGTCACGAACGGTGGGGGAAGAGAGAACATGGCCAAGAATAGACTCGGATAAGGAGGAAAAAGAACACTGAGGACCAATTGGTCAATGTGTCTCCAGGATAGGAAGTTTGGATTAGGTTTGGGTGTTGGGTCTAAGTCATCAGTGAGAAATTCGGGTGGAGAAGGAAAGGTGCCATTGACAAAAGAGTATAAATCTTGGCCCCTTAGGTAAGCAGATGTCTGGACCTTCCATAGAAAGTAATTATCAATGTTTAGTTTGCAGAGACCAACAACCATTACAACAGAGAATAACCAACAACCGTACCTACTGTAATATTCTAGAAAGAGAACAATATCACTACTGTGATGTGTGTATGTGGTGTGATAGTGAGCCTGAGCATATTACAGATTGATCAAGGCTAATAGGAGCTAACAAAAGTGGATAGCCTCGTCCAAAACATCCAAGCAATTGATTATAGTGTACCCATAACAAAACTGGGTCAATTGTAATGGAATTTTTGTTTAGAGCACCTTACCTCTTCCTCTCTTATCCTTGATTCAGTTTAATGCATTGATGACTATAAAAAAAATATCACCATGACCAAATGACACCGTATGGGTTGGTTGAAATTGACAGTTCATCTGTGCAGAAAGACAGCCTACGTCGATCAAATTAAGGCATTTGACCTATTATCTCGAAGGCTACAGAAAGAAATAGAAAAGATAAAACATATAAAAAGGAAATCGAAAGGTACTATGTAGACCAATAATTCGAGAAGATAATCTCGACAAGATGTTCATTTGTCTTACTAGTTTTGAATTATTTGCAAGAAAGGGACATATAGAGTTTCGTGGAATTATAAAGGCAGGAACTCAATGGAGAGTGGGGACGAAAAGACACAAATTATCACAAGCCTTTGTAAGTTGCTCCTGATTCCTTGTGGATCGAATCTCTGTGTCGAACGGACTGAGCATGATAAAGCTAGCCATCCTACGCTTGTCATCTTGCAGTCTGCCTTCAATGACCCATGCATATGGTCTTCGTACGTCCAACCAATGGGGTGCGTAAATAACAACTAAACCAATTGTTTTCTCTCTGTCACAGTCTCTTTCTCACACATGCCCACAAAAATGCTTTCTGGGAATGTATTATGAGTCTAACTTTACCTCTCTATGTATTATATATACTTCGCGTCAATACTTAATTCTCAAAACGAAGCTAAAATTATTTCCTTGATCGTGTCTTGCCTAGGTACTTGTATCCTAACAATGATCAAGTTCCGAAGATTTTCCTGCAAATTCTTAACCATCACTTCTCTTATTCTTCTCGTTGGGGGTCCTATCTTAGTCTCTTCAAAGTGCATATGTGAATCCCAAGAAGAAGATCGAAAAACATCCGACGCACTCAAATACAAACTAGTTGCCATGGCTTCGATCCTAATTGCCAGTTCGCTAGGAGTTTGTCTTCCATATTTGGTAAAGAAAACATTTCTTCACCCAGAGAAAGATATTTATTTCCTTATAAAGGCCTTCGCAGCCGGGGTGATCTTGGCAACCGGGTTCATTCACGTACTTCCTGATGCTTTTGAAAACTTGACGAGCCCATGCATTGGGGTAAATCCGTGGGGAAAGTTTCCCATTACCGGTTTTGTAGCAATGGTGTCGGCCATTGGAACTATGATGATGGAAGCTTTTGCAACAGGGTACCAAAAGAGGTCTGAGCTTAGAAAAGCTCAGCCGGTGAACGCCGATGAGGAAAGCGATGGGGCACATGTTCGTGGTCCTGCATTTGTCTCAGAGAGGTCGAATTCATCTGATCTTATCCGCCACCGGATAATATCTCAGGTAAGTCAAACACTCCCTTTACCCCTCGCTCCTCTCTCTCTCTTCCGTAATTTTGATCGACGTAGAGATTACATATATGCAGCCAGCACTCTTTTCCTAGAGTTAAAAAGCATCCACCTGATGACTAGTGATCTTCTTATGCAAGAGTTAAACATAATTTTCAAAATTTTCAATTCTTATGTTCTCTCTTTTTTCTTTATTAATTTGAAGTAATGAAAACTATCCGTAGTTCCTCCTCAGTATTATTTGATATTATTGACATTCTTAATATACTATAAAATTGTCAATTATCCTCCAAAAAGTAATTTCTCTCATTTTTATGTCCATAATTTATGCAAAAGCATTTAAAAGAAAACTTCTTGGGTCCACAACTCCAGAGGTTGGTAGGACACTGCTCCCTCCTCCTCTGTTTTAGCTTAAGAAGAAAAAAAAAATCTGAAAAACATGACATTTAAAATTTTAAATAATATTTTATAAAGGATGAGCAAAATGAAAAGAAACAGCCATTTAAATGGATAAGAATCTTATCCATCTCTCATAAGAATTTAATTTTCCTATTTGGATTCAGAGATGAGAATTATCTTATCTTATGAATCTTATCTTACGAGAGATAATTCCCATCTCTCAATCCAAATAGGAAAATTAAATTCTTGTGCAGGTTGCCCAAAATGGTAAATAAAGATTTAATTAATTACGTGCATCCTAAGCTTACATGCTTAGAGCATTGGTAATGATCTAATTATTGTCAAGTCTAAAATTTGACTAAAAGTTAAAATTTTGACTAAAGTCAAAATCATTAGAGAGGTTAATCCACATTATATTATCCTTCCAAAAGTCAAAATAATAATAATATAATATAATATATTTTAATAATAATTTTTTTTAATATTTTACAAATACACTCTATATATTAATTAATAATTTAATTTTTACTTAAAATTATTATTTTTTAACTATTTTTTTTCCTCAACCTAATTATCCAATAGTTGTCATTGGGAATATGTTAGAGTAAAATATTATTTTAGAGATAAATAATGACGGACCAAATTTGAAAAAAGTGATAGATTTACTGTAACTCAAAAGTAGAGTTTTAAAATTTTGACTACTCCAACACTTTTGAGCTATATATTTAGTCAAAATTTGGTTAGGCACTAGCATTTCGCTAGGCCAATGCTAGTGCTCTAAGAGATGGTAGTAGTGAATGACTCCACACACTTGGCCTCTATGTTTCTATTAATTTATTATTATTTTTTACGTTAGGCATAAAAGCATTTCTGCAATAATTTTGTTAAAAAGAAAAAATAAAATAAAGCTTGACTTCGTATAAATCAATACAATGCACAGGTTCTGGAGTTGGGTATTTTGGTTCATTCTGTTGTTATCGGGGTATCGCTTGGCGCTTCAGAAAGTCCAAAGACAATCAAGCCTCTAATAGCAGCGTTGAGTTTTCATCAATTTTTTGAGGGCATCGGACTTGGCGGATGCATCTCTCAGGTACTCTTAAAAAATTATCTTTTAAGAAAACGACACTTTTATTCAGGCATTTCTACACATAATTATCATAAAATTATAATACGATGAATCAGAAGGTTTAGGGTGGTTTGGATAATGAAAGACTCAACTTATTTTATATCTCATCTAATCGTTATAATTTTTTTAAATTTTTAAATAAAATATAATAAATAATTTAAAATTTTTAAATAAATAATAATATTAAAAAATATTATTTTAATATTATTTTTTCAACTTTTAATTCTCATCTCATTTTAATTCAATTCAACTCAACTCTTGAAAGATTGTGATACAAAATTGGGTTAGGGTCCTCCCTTTATTCCTGAATTTTTAGGTCCGTGCTTGTGGCTTTGGGTAGTCAAGCCAAGGATCGGAGCGTTACTCCAAAAAAGTGGAAGAAAACAAAGTGCTTATAGTGAAGCAAATGTAATTTTTTTCAGGCTAAATTCAAGCATCGAACCGTAGCAATTATGATACTATTCTTCTCCCTGACGACCCCAGCAGGGATAGCAGTGGGCATAGGCATTTCGAACGTCTACAAGGAGAATAGCCCTACCGCACTCATAGTTCAGGGGCTTCTCTTATCAGGATCGGCTGGAATTTTGATATACATGGCACTTGTTGATCTTATTGCTGCTGACTTCATGAACCCCAAAATGCTAACTAATTTTAGACTTCAAATCGGAGCTAGTTTTACACTCCTTCTAGGGGCCTGTTTTATGTCGCTCCTGGCCTTGGGAGACTCTTAACATTTTCTTTTTTTCTACTAATCTAAAACATATCCTTATATTTCCTTTCTGGTTTTGTTTTATTTTATGTTCTTAATGCCAATTGCAATAATGGGTCCTAAAGATTCTGAACCTAGATATATGTGATTTTACAACTGTTGGATCCATTTGCAAGTTATATAACACAGATTGATAGACATATCTTTTTGTTAGATTCAAGAAAAGTTGCTCTTTTTGCGTCTCATACATACTATATCACACTATGAATCTTTGGTTTTACTCCAGTCCTCATTTTGGAACAGTGAGAATGACTGGGATTGGAATTCCATTGACACGCAAGTGTTTGAAAAACTGATATGTGGCTTTCGATTGTAAGCTATGTTAGGGCACTAGTATTGGTTTAGTCAAAGTTAAAGATTGGCTAAAATTTAGATAATATGTATTAAAAACACTCCACATTGGATTGGTCAAGTCTAAAATAAAATAAACTTTTGCTACAGTGATTGGCTAAAGATAGAGAATCACAATTGATTCACCAAACTTTGAAATATTAATTTATCACTTCAGGAAAATATTAAAATATTAGTTTCTCACTCTAATAAAAATAATATTTGATTTGTAATTAAGAAATTTAGATGAGTTTAATCAATATTTTTTATTATTAACATTAAATGGCTTTTAAAAATATAAAATTTTTAATATTAATTTAATTAGAATATAATTATTATTAATATTCAATTGGTAGAATTATAAAATGTGATACAAATAAACTAAATAAAAAAATTATTAATTTAATAATATTTTATTATTATATAGAGAGTAAATGGCTAATCCAATGTGGGGATTGAATGTAAATATAATAGGCAAATGTAAAAAGATGTGATATTGACTAAAATTTAGAGATATATTTGGCCAAGCCAATACTAGTGCTCTTAAGCACTCCCATTGGGTTAGGCAAAGTTTGAAATCTTGTCTGGATTAAAAAAGCATCTTAACTCATTTCGTTTCATTTCATTTAATCATTACAACTTTTATAAAATTCTAAATAAAATATAATAAATAATTTAATTTTTAAAAATCTCAAAATAAAAATAATATTTTAATAATATTTTATTTAACTTTCATTTCATTTCAATTCACTATCCAATATTTTGTCACTTTTTTCACATTTTGGCTACCCTATTAAAAAACTTAACCAATCTTAGATTAGACATCTAACTCTCTATAATAATAAAACATTATTTTTTATCCACTTTTTCAATTGTCATATTTTTCAGATCTATTAATCATTTTTTATATATTTAATTATCAAATTTTAAAAAATGTACCTTTCCATTTACGGTCTTATTTTATAGAATCCAACCTCCTAAGAATTATATTGCCCACGTATAATCAAAACTATAAATATTTCAATTCAATATGTATTCAGTATTATTTGAGGCGTGAAGAGAAGAAAAGAAATAACATTTTTAAAGATATAGTGTTCAAGATAGAGCATCCTCAGATTATGTAAATGTAAATGTAAAATTTGTATAATATCACATGATTTTATATTTGATTATTTCACTCAAAACTTATTTTTACATTGAATTATCTATCTATTAATCAAAATAATAATTAAAAATATTTTTTTATTTTTTATTTATTAATAGTAGAAGCAATAACTCATTAAGTTTATTTGGAGGTAATTAGTAATTACTTATGAGAATCTAACGTACTGTAGAGTACTCGACATTTTTACTGATCACCCAAAAATTGAGGGACAGAAGTAAAATAAAAGAAAAGGAAAAAGAAGTGTTGAAATCAGGAGAGAGAAATATTTTTTTATTCCATTTGGTCTAGTTATAGTGAAATCTAAATATGACCCACAACATAATTTACTATAGCTAGAAGGTTTTTTTTTGCATTTATATAATCTAATATAGTGTATTTTTAGACTCTATTATCCAAACACCCTATTAGATTTGCATTTGTATAATCTAACGAGGATACTCTTAAGCTAGTGTAGTTGAAAGTCATCTTACATGTGAGATGCCTACTTTAATGTAGGTCAAAATGACCACGCGTTAGGCAAATAACGTTTAGGTCTGATTTGGATAGAGAGATGTTTTCATCTCATCTCAATATTCAAACATTACGAATACAAATATTTTTTAATTTCAAATATTTAATTTTTTATCTAATCATTACCTAATTATTATATCTTTTTGAAACTTCCAAATAAAACAGAAAAAACAATTCAACTTTTTCAAATTCTAAAATAAAAATTATATTAAAAAATTATATTCTATAATATTTTAACTTTATAATATTTTTATTCAAATTTTTCTCTCTTCTTTAAAAATATTTTAATTCAAACTATTTTTAATTCATCTTATCTTAACTCAAATATCTTACTCATATTTATAAATCATCTTTTAACTTATTTCATTTCAATTCAGGCGTAAATAGGACAAATAACTAATGGCGTTAATAATGGGGCTTTTGGGAATCAGAGTCTATTTCTTTTGGGTTGATGGGCTTACGCAAGGAGCCAGCATGGTTGTCTTGCTTTTGAAGTATTAATACTTGAATATATGTTCTCTGTTTGCATTACAAGCCCAAAACTTTCTGCTAAAATTAAGTACTTGTAAAATTAGAAGATCGAAGCATTTATAATCTGTATCTTATGCCTCGAATGATCGCTTGTCCGTGAAAGAGAGATGTTGTGAAAATGACAATAGAAAAGTAAAATAGAACAAAAAAATCAATCATGCTATATAAAAATTTATGTGATTTGATAACGTGCCTTCGTCTAGAAAACTACAAAAGATTTTATTCTCTTAAGTAATGTTGAAGTACACTATGAGATGAAATTATAAGGTTCAAAATAGTTATATTGTTCTTAATAAACATATTTATAGGGTTACACAGGGGCGGAACTACTAAGGAGCTTGGCCTCCCAAATTTTTTAAAATTTGATGAAAATTAAATTTCGAAAGGTATTTTTGTAAAGTAAACTATATGAAAATGGCCACCCCTCCGAAAATTATTAATTTGTAACTCGGCCTCCCAAATCAGATTTTTTGGTTCTGCCCTAATTACACAACGCAAGTCTTAATTTTTCCAATTATCACGTTATTCGTTTTAATGAGGTGTCATGCGAATTTTGAGAGAAATCTTTGCTTGATGTTCATTTGAGCAAGCTCTTTGCCAGAACTTTGCTCTAACGATCTGTCGTGCAAACGTCAAGCAAACTTTTTATCCCTCACCAGGCCTCTCTATGTTTACTTCGACTTGTGCTAATCGGCCCAAGCCTCGTTAAAACTCTACCAAAAAATTGTGACAAATCCTTATCGGGTCAGGTAATCAAATTGGACGCCACAAAAATAAATCAGACTCTACAAACCCAACAGATGAGGTGTTAAACACACGCCTTGAAGGAGAAAGCCTCTAAATGCATTGGAGATGTGAATCTTTAGCGGAGGAGGGAATCGATCGCTAGGCCATCTTTGTGATTTTTTTTTTTTTTTTTCTTGGCATCATTGTCTTCCTGAAAGCGTAAAGCTAGCACTGTTTCGTACACAAACATATATTTAATTCTTTTGCTTATTCCTCAATGATCTATGGTACAAACCTGGAATTCGTTGCAAAAGAACAACTCCTTTTGGCATACGTACGTTTAAAGGTAATTATCCTATCCGTTAGGCTACGGACGCTTTTTTTTTTTTTTAGGCTACGGACGCTTGTTCACATTGTTTCACTCTAAAAAGTGAATTTCAAACTCCAGTCCTTAGAGAGGACACCTCTTTATTCTTTTTTCTTTCTTGTAATCTATCCCTCTCCTATGCACGTGTGTCTACACCAGCTCAAGAAAACTTTTCCTTATCAAAATTTCCTTCTTATGACCCGCATTTTAGGTGTATGCATGCACCAAGTCATCTTGTTCTAACCATTGCATTATACGCATTTTATTTTTATTTCTCTTATAAACATTTCAAGTGTCCGATTTAAAACTATCGTGGATCGCATAATTTAACTTGCTATTTGAATCATTCATATTTCCTTACCCAATTTCGAATCCCATCCTGATCGTAATCGGTAATCACGACTATATACTTTCGGCCATGGCAATGGATGATGGTTGTCGCAAGACGGACACCTGAACAGTAGACAAAGATGAACAAATTCAATGGCCTTTTGTAGACATTCTTTATTATACCCATTATTGCCGACACCACCCTACACGATTCAACACTAGTACTACTGCAACTTCTCTCCTGCATGTGGGTTCACTTTTCCACATCGTGTTGGCAATTTCTCTGTGTTTTTCTTTTTGCTAGCATGTAAGTCAACAATGACGACGACTTTGGTATCGTTCCTGTTAGGACATGCTACAAAATGTTCGTGGATCTACGTGGTCCTCGTGCTCCATTTATATTTTCTTTTTCCATATCTACAATATTGCCAACGCAAATCAGGTGGGATATGATTCCACATGAGCTCGTGCAAGACATGCTATAATTTTCCCATTTTGTTTATTGAATGGAGACTTGCCTTTTAATTGCTGCCGCAGTGTCCGATCTCTCCCATGTAAAACTGGACGGATTCGAGAAAAATAGATATGGTAAGCGGTTTCTATAACATTTATTGAGTATTTAATACAGACTCATAAATTTATTCAGATAATTATAAATGTTGTAGGTATCACTTCATACATCTATTTTTCTCATTAAATCTAGAGACTACACCTTAATGGCAGGATGCATCAACTCTTAAGGGATGCAAAATCTTACCAATCGAGATGTTGAAGGGGGGGTCCTACGAACACCTACCAATAGGTCACTGCCAGGGATTATGCTCCCGAAAGAAAGAAAGAGGAGGCCCAACACGACTCCATGATCAAGGGCACTTATCGAGACCACTATAATCAGACAAAATAATCTTTGTTATCTTTACCTATAAAAATAGTATTTAAATTGCGACTTTGTCCCCTTGATGAGGCCTCGTTTGAGAGTTGTTGCTGACTTTCTTCATACTTGGACAAAAAATACCACACGGTGTTACTGCCCAAATAAAATAAACAGGCCGATTGTGAGATTCCTGACAATAATTAATGCTCAGCATGGGTTGGAAGATAGAATAGTCGAGAACCCAATTAAAAAGATCTAGCAATGAGTTCTCCTTTACTGAATTTTTTAATATATGCTAAGTTGAAGGATAGTAAAAATAAATAAATAAATGTTAATCCACACCTTCATGATCATATAACGTCTAAAGGAAATATCAACTTATCAAGTATCTTCAATATTTTAAATATATAAAAAAGTTTAATTATTTAATCGGTATTAGCTTTTAATTGCGAAGGATGTTGTTGATAAAAAAATATAATCCCAGTAATGACAAGTCTCGTCCGCTCTGAACCTGATAATTAAATAAAAGATCCTGATCTTAAACATCTTCGTCAGTTTGTTTTTGTTCCTTTTCAACTTAAGTTGGTAACAGGCTGCTGCCTGCTGGTGATGATTCCTGGAGCAATAGTGCAGACGTGAGTTCATGACTCTCTAAAAGCTTGGTTGAAAGCTTCATCCCTCTTAGACTTCTCTATTAATATTGGTCTTTTCTACTCTTATTTATTTACTTGTTTATTTATACGCCAGCTAATTAAGCTTATGATCAGGCTATATATGTTTTGTCTATTCTCGCTGGCTTGAAAAAGATAAATATGGGAGGCGTTGAACAAAAGTTTGCTTGTTTTCCTCCCCAACCTTGGAAGAATTTCATATTAATTTTGTCGTGCTAACACCACTATATTCATGTGACTGAATCACAGTCCGAAACAAAGTAAATATGCTAATTAATTATCTAAGAATGGCCGTGATAAAATCAGCTGAATTATAAGATCTTAAGTACATAGCAAACTTGTCATAAAAAAGTCTCGGATTTCCTATGGTTGTGAGGAAAATCTAAGGGGATTCCTCAATCTGGAAATCTCACTTAAGAGACATGCATGTTCTCTGCTGCAATAGTCAAACAGATCCTTTTGGGAGGTTAAGATAATTAATTAATTGTGCTTTACATGGTATGAGGAAAGAAAAGATCATGTATTCAACAATGTCAAAGACTCAAAAGGCTAAATGGCATCTATTCTATCATAATCAAATACCTAAATGTGATAATTATTAGGGATTTTAAAATCACATTGCAGAGCCCATTGGCATTGGCAGTCATGAAATCCAAAAATTAAGAGCACCTCGAGAATATTCCTTATTAGTTAATTGTGTTGACAGTAATCCGAGGATTAGCTGGTTTAGTACGGCAGCCTTTGGGTGACTACATGCCAAGCACCAGTAGGCTGCTCAATATTTTTTAATCCAATATTTAACATCTGCGTTTGACTTTCTGTTGAATGTCTTTTGCAACCCAGTGAAAAAAAAAAAAAATATACTTTCTGCTCCTCGTTTGCTCTTAAAAGAAACGACCGATACTACTTGATTAAAGATGCTTTTTTCATGGCTGGATTATTGTCCTTATCAGCCTCTGTCTTGGCCGAAAAGCCAAGGATACGGTCTTTCTGCAAACCAATGGTTAATTTTGTGGATATCACTTTGTCATGATATAAAACAAAAAGCACTTGAATTACCCGAAAAGCGAAATCAAAGAAAAAGTCACCAATTCATCCCCAAAAAAGGAACAAAACATCCAAAGCTTGTGTAAAAAAAAAAGAAACCAAGATGGAGAATTTCAATGTGTACTTTCTGCGTTTTTTTCTCGTATGGATAAGCAAGAGTCATAATGCACTGCAATTGCATATATTAGTCATGATACGATGAGGAATCACAATGCATTTATTGAGTTTGCCCAGAATACAAGAGAGTACGTACCACTGTAAATAAACAAAAAATGAGACGTACAGTTGGTAGGAAAATCTGGTTCCACAAAGTGCTTTGATTAATTCCAGTATATAGCAAGGATTTTCCTCAGAGCAATGACATGTTTAATCATCAACAGAACAATAAGCACACCAGCAAACAAAAAGGTAGGCATAATGCAGGGAGAAACTAGCTGAACCTAACTGCGGCCATGCAATGGACGTGCTTTTTTTTCTTTCTTTTATTTTTTATTTTTGTATTTTGTAATGCAGAAAACGCTGAAAACAATCCCATGTGACTGTAAGCATGACACTACTTTAAAAGGTGATGATTCCCGAATTTACTAAGGGTCAAAAGCTTTAATTCAAGTCTTAACCCAGATCTTTGCCATTGTGAATTTGTGAGCAACGTGGGGCCGGGGGACCATTCGGATCAGATACTTCGGCTTCACGGTTTTGACTTTGTTTTGCGACCCATCCAAGTTGCCGACCACTGGCTCGGAGATTCGGCTTCAAGCTAGCTGAGGTTGGCAATTTATCCGGAGATCAAATTTCACTCTCAACTTTTGCCGGAATTAGGTATCAGATTAAATTACTCGCCATATTATTGGACCACTTTGGTCTGTCGTGTTTCACCGTGTTTAGAATCCTGAGATAACTTGCTGTTCTATGTGACATCTCAAATCTTTGTTCGAAACATGCGTCCTACGTTGGCCATATGATTTCAGTGGAATTAGAACGTACGATAATTAGATGCATACAATAAAGCAATCCTACGTGATGAGCAAGAAATGCTATAAATGTTGATTACAAATTACATTTCATCTCCTCACTAACAAAATGTTGGCAGATTAGGTGTTCAAAGTAGGACCATTTAAGAATCTGCTTTTATTGATCACACTTCAGTTTAGGACTCAAGTAGTTGTTGATCTCGTTTATCATGGGATATATCTATAATTCTACCTCGAGCTGCACCTAGCTATAAAAGCCGAGTGGAAAGGTCACAATTAATATTGGGATATTGACATGTTTGACGGTGCGTGAAATTGCCGAGAGAGAAGATACTGTACTGGCCGGCGGCTTAGCTCATTCTCACCTAACGCTGCCCTCCACGCGGCGATTCCACATTCTTTTTGAAACCTGAAAGCTCAAAGAAACGATGCTAAGCAATGCCAATCCTACCTGCCCTCAACTTTCAAACTCTTCACTTTGACTTGGCCACCCATAACTTGATCCCCACGCTCTCTCTTTCTCGCCGTCACGGACTCACGCGCGCGCGGTACTGCATGAAATTAAACACTTTCTTTCTGCCCAATTATCCCTATATATACACTGACCAACCCCGACAAACCTCTCCATACTTACACCTTTGCCTTGCGTTCTTTTCTCACAACAAAACCCAGAATTACTCGTCTCTCTCTCCCTCTTTCTCTGATCTACCTCTCTTAATTGTTATCTACAATTCCATGGCTCGGTTAAGCGCTGTGATCCTCTTTTCCTTGGTTGTCTTTGCTGCATTTGTCTCGTGTTTAGAAGGCAGGAAGCTCTTGGATTTGAAGCAAACTGAGAAGAGATCGGTCCCTGCTCTGAGGGACAGTTTGATTCTGAGTGCCCTTCCAAAGGGTACGGTGCCAGCTTCTACTCCTAGCAAGAAGGGCCATGCGGTGGTGGTGGATGAAAAGCTCATTGGCCGGCACCTTATTAGCACTGATCGGATTCTGCGGTCTGTCCCAAGCCCCGGTATTGGCCACTAATATCTTCATCAAAATCACCGGGCTTCATTTCTCTATTTGAAACACAATTTTCTCCGTCACATGTAGGCGAGCTTTAGATCACAGGGGAGATGACAGTTGAAACGTATATATATAGCATATGGGTTTATTTGTTTATTCAGGCCTCCATCGTTTCCTTCATTTAGGATTCATTTTGATTTACATCCATGGTTCCCCTTTAGATTAATGAGATTTCTCGATATTCTTCCATAGCTAGAGGAAGAGCACATGAGTAATTGTATGACCCTTTTCTTTTCAATTTGGGTACAAAATTGTATCTTATATCAAACTCAAGAAATAACAGTACTATATGTTATTTATACAAGTTGCCATTTAATATTTGATGCTTCTGTATGAGTTCTGATCGATCCGACTTCCTTCGTGATCTATTTGTATATATTTCTGAATTCAAGGCCGCCATATATACTGGCTACCAAGTCTCTTAATGCATGTGGGCGTGTTGATCTGAAATGGTTAGTATTGGATTGGATCATGAGATTTCTTCCATTTGTCTGTTCCAAAAGTTTTTTTCACATGAACACCACAATATTAAATGCAGCCATTGAGTAATATAAGATCAGTTCAACCTTGAATAAAATAAATGTTAAAAAAATAAAATTATGAAAAATCCCGAACCAGAGAAGTTACACCCTCAATGGGTTCATGGGGAAACGGCCTCCACTAATTAAATATTACCCTCTTCTAGGTGGGTATGGCATAACAGCACTACAAAACGTGGCAACTGATCAATCGGATAGGACATTTCTCCAATGACGATTGATGAGTTTGAGTCATCCTAAAGTGGGATAGGTGAGTCTATATCAATGTTGAATGATAGGCGTTAATCAATTTTGATTGAGTTTGAGGCATCCTTTCATTAAAAAGCTACAATTAACTAGTTAATTAAAAAGAAAGATCCTGGCGCAGTAGTTGTACTAGTTCTAGCTAGCTAGCTTTGAATTAAATATAGTGTCGTTGAGAACTAGATCCATCGATCATGTCACGTAATGGCCTGCCACTATATATCCAATGATCTGGTTGAATAAAATCACCGCGTCGACTTAGCTGGAGGCATATCCCAATTAGTGACGACCATTTCTCGCTTTTTAGAAAGATATATGGTGATACTCATTAATTCCATTTACCTAAATTCAGATCATGCATATATATATCTCCAAAGTTATAATTACTTGCTCGTGAATTTGAGTCACATCATTGACTGGAAATTGAGAAAAAAAAAAAAAAAAAAAAGGGTTTATTACTTACGTGCGTGGAAATGATCAAGCAAATTGTGTTCAGATCATTGTAGCTTTCAAGAATGACTGAAGCCAAAGTCCTACAAGTTATTGACGTGTTTAATTATTCTAAGAAAATTGGTTTACGTCTTCTTCCTGTGGAAGAAAGTGGATATAATATACTTGGTCCAACTAATATAGTAACCCTATTGGAGCTTTCAATTTCGCAGTCAAACTTTTACAAGAGCATTAATATTGATTTTTCTATATGCATCTTTAAAATCACATATTTTAAAAATTAATTTTATATATTAAAAAAATTCTTATAGTGAATTATGTATATTTGAATAAAATAATAATAAAAAAAAATTTTTTTCTTAAAATTATTATTTTTTTATATATTTTACAATTAGACGTGCTAAAAAATATCAATTTCATATATCGAATACTAGTTTTATATATCAAAATAACTAATTTTATCAATAAATATTAATATGTATTAAAAAACACTTTATATCATCAACTTAATACAAATTTTATATATCAAAATCATTTTAATACAAATTTTATAAAATTAATTTTAATGGATAAGAGAGAGAATAAACAGTAAAATAATGCACAAAACCAGTAGTCAAAGGCTACGAATAGACTGTCTAAAAACATCTTATTATATTTAATTAATTGAGTATTTCTCTTCAAAAAAAAAAAAGAAAAATTGGTCGGGTATTTCAACGTTAAACGAAACAAGTGATCTAGACTCTAGACTGTATAGAGAATGTGATTAGTTATAGGTTGGTTTTGCTATTCATCCTCCCCACACTCCACACTTCACACTTTTTAATATTTTTTAATATATTTTTAAATTTTTTTTTGAATTTATTTTTTTAAAACTATTTATAATTTTTTATTCACTATTCATATAAAAATATATTTGATAAAAAAAATTTAAAAAAAAATAGAGTGTGGAGTGTGGTGTAAATAGTAGGAGGTTGAGTAGATTTTTTCTTAGTTAAAATAATAGTAGGTGGTGTGGTGTGGAAGAAAAAATCTACTCAACCTCCTACTATTCACACCACACTCCACACTCCATCTTTTTTTTTAATTTTTTTTTTAATTTTTTTTATCAAATATATTTTTATATGAATAGTGAATAAAAAATTATAAATAGTTTTAAAAAAATAAATTCAAAAAAAATTTTAAAAAATATTAAAAAATATTAAAAAGTGTGGAGTGTGGAGTGTGAGGAGGTTGTGTAGCAAAACTCTATACAAGTTAACTGTTATATCTATAAAAATATATTATAAAAATAAACTTATAATTTAATGTATTTCGATGTGATATATTAATTTATTTATTTTATAATTTAACATACTATATAAAATCAATTTAATTAAGAATATTCTTTATACAATCTTTTTCTTAATTAGAATCTAAGAAACGAATACTGCTTCTTGCAGGTAAATATGTGAAAGAGATCAGAAGACGAATATATGCATTGATATAAAGAGCAATGACAGAGAACTTGCATGGATGACAACTAGCATGCAGGACATGCCCTGCCAGGCTAACTCAGTACAAAATCTTGAACCGTCACCTTTTAATTAATGCTTCTTAATCGTAGATCAATATGCCGTGTAAAATCTTCAAGCGGTCATGAAAAAGCGCTCCAAAACGTTCTTTTCATTTATTTATTTATTTATTGATCAATAATTCTTTTTAATTTTAAGGGAATGTTTGGAGATCAATTTTTCGACGTCGATATAAGATTTGAATTTGATGAATAATAATAAAATAATTTATAAATAATAGTAAGATTTTTTAAATTAATATTTTACAAAATTTTAGAAAATGAGAAAAAAAATTGAATAAAAAATATTATAAAGTTAAAATATTATTTTTTTAATATTATTTTTGTTTAAAAATTTGAAAAAGTTAAATTATTTTTTGTTTGAAAATTTAGAAAAATTGTAATGATTAGTTTGAAAATATTTTTTTTTTTATAACTGTGGGTGTCCGGGTCAACTTGCGTGTGCCTCGACTAATCCCATGGGGCCCTTAAGTTAACGAGCAGGTAAATCTCTAATGATCCTAAGGGGACTCGAGCTGGTTTGAAAATGTTATAATGATTAGTTTGAAAATACTTGTATTCAAATAATGTTTAAAAATGAGATAGAATTTTGAGATGAAAATTTTTTCTAAACAAATCGCTCAAAATATCTCACTACTATTCACAAACTATCTTACTGCTATTAACAAATTTCTTATCTCATCTCACTCTTTAAACTTGTACTAGTCTTATCAATAATTGAGTTAGGAAAATTTTCACGAAACATTTAGATAAATCGCCTATGGACATGATCGAACGTGTGTGTGCGTGTATATATATATATATATATAGTCTGGAAATAGGATCGAGCTTCCATAATTTACATAAAAATATGATGGCTGCCAGACGTTTCTTTCCTAAAATGATCATTTAAATTTCCGTTCTTGACAATGAAACGAAAAAGAAAAATTTCGGCAAAAACTTGTAATATTATACGCATCATGTACGAATTAACGTACAATGGATTACACTGGTGAAAATTGGATACAACCATTCCATTAAAAAATGTGTGTATCGTTGATGTTGAATATATAAAAGTCGAGATGAACGGTACTGTACACGTGGAAATTCACAAATTAATTCTATCCGTGCACGATTAATCAATATTTACGATAATCACTTTTGTCGGCGTTCCCTTTAATTAATTTCCTGATCATGACTACAACAACCTAGTTTGACTAAAATGGTGTGATTGTATCTAAAGTTTGCTAAAGATATATATATGATTTGGTGAAATTCATGCAACTTTTTCTGTCCATCCAACATTTTTGGTAATTTTTTTATCAATCAAGTCACCTGCCAAGAGTACAAGTAGGTAATCTCAAGATCATCTCATATAATTAATTAACTTAAAGTTCAATTAGATAAAGTTTAGTCATGGTTCTAACAAAGATCACACATATTTCCAGCCAATCACGTCTAAATTAATTATGGTATTGCCTCCAAAAAACGATGTGAGTTTCAAAAGCAAATTTTGGATTGTCTACACCGACACGAGGGCTCCACACGAGACCGCCCCTTTTATGCATGGGAAAAAGTTTAGCACTACTACCGACGTATTTGTTTCGATTTACTCGATCGATCGATCATGTTCACCCTTCGACAACTTTTTACGCAATAAGTCAGCAATGTATTTGTTAATTACAAAAAGAATGAAGAAGTCAGCAATGACGATAACGTAAACAGTAGTAGTAAGTAGAATATGGTGTGAATATATATATATAATCTTGGGGCCTGATTATATATTATAATTAATGGCTTATTAAGTCACCGGACGTACAAAGCAAGGAACCTCAACTTCCAGCTGTGGACACTAGATCTAGTGTCCATTGATCTGAATGCTTAACAGCTAAGAGTTTTTGGTCATTTTTCTGAATGGTCCGAGTGGCATAAAGATGCATGGCATGCACATAACTGGTGGTTTTGGGCTACATGCATTTCTGGAAATGTTTCTTTAAAAGCTCGAATCTCCCAAGTAATTATGTACTATTTGTTTTGGCCAAGAGAATATAATCCCCTAAGATTTAAAACTTTCAAGAAAAGAACAAATTGGTTTTACAAATTATTTGTATATTATGAGCAGTACAGATGGATTACAGATCAGCTGTGAATCGATGCTTTCAACAATTTCTGCTTATTCCTCAGATATATGTCTGAATCAGTGAACGTGTAAGTGTGAATGGTTAATTGTAGTTCATGACCAGTCAATTGCATCACGTGGGCAACCTACTGCAAACATCCTTTTAATCGACAGTACTACTCTGACACCTGATGTAGGACCGCACGTGTCATTTTCGTAGGCCTAAAATTCAATGGACTACGTAGAAGAAAACAATCTGATCTGCACACATGATTCCCCATTCTTGGGCTGCTTATGACTTGAAGACCAGTATCGGGAAGAATTTAGTATGATGTTACGCGCGCATGTATATTTAATGGGGGAGCTAGAAAACGTGAAGGCAGACAGTCGGTCTGACTATCAAAGTATGACTATGTATATATGACTCGGATCGTTGATTTTCAAATCAGCTGGAAACTTTCTGAGATGGAAAACAGGTATGATACGGCATTAATATTATAACTTTGTCACTCCCCGGGATTCAAAATCTGCCTAGTAAACGATTTCACACGTATATTATACCAATATATAACCTTTACACCGATAAAATCATATCAAACGCCGATACCTCTTAAGCCAGTTGGCCTGCACCTTCACGTATTCAGGGCCTCAAGCATGTATGGGACGATGTGAGCCAATTGGTTGTTGAATTCCCCCTGCCTAAAAAAAAGCACCAATAAAAAATCAAATTAATCACGAGTGTTTTTGACAATTAAATGAAGAAAAATGAAAGTATTAGAGGTAAATGGTGGGGAAAGTGGGAAGTGGGGGTTATATTTATTATTGAACACTGTTTCTTCAAATTAATGCAACACTTTCGCAGAAGGGGACGTTTCTTATTTTGACCCCATAAATTAACAAGGGTCGAGAAGGTGGAATTTGACCTCAATAAATACAAATTGGGAAAGCACTCTGATGCAACGTCGAATCGAAAGATCGATGGAATAAGTGCTTGCCGATCCATTCCCATGCATGACCAGAAGATATATGGAATGTGACACTTACGATGGACATTATTCGAAGCTCGATCCTCAACAAGTAATGCCGTGTGTTATGCAAAAAGCTAGTCTTTTATTTACTCAAAGGAATCTCGCCTTAATTTGACTTGGAAAATCAACTCCACGATTTCCATAAAAGAGATGGACAAAAAGGGTTTTTATAATATTATTAAGCCAACGTTTTGTATTGACTAAAACTAAAAGGCTCGGCTACGAAGAAAGCGCGCGTTCCAATTGTGTATTTTATACGTCTGTCGAATGATCATGTCATGCATGATCGATATGTCATTGTTTTTTCTTTCCAGTTTTGCAGTGCTGAGACACTTGGGATAAATTGGTTATAAAAGACTAATTTAAAGTATAACAACGGAAGCAAACAAAAGAAAATTCGATAATCACACAAAGAATACCAAGATATAAGTGGTTCGGCTCAATGTGAGCATACACCCACTGTCTAGGTCGGTATCAACGAATTCACTATCAACAAAAGTGGAGTACAAGAAATCAATCATAAAATTCTCAACTCCAAAGTCTCAATACACCCAATAAACACTCAGGATTCCTCACAAAAAGATTATCTCTCTCTTTCTCTATACAATGTTCGGTTGCTAATGAGTTGAAAAATACATGAGGAAAGCATGTATTTATAGTCCACCCCGCAAGAACCCTAATTTCATAACATTCACTCGAGCGAAATGTTGAGCCAGGGTTGCTCAAGCTTAGGTTAAGCCACAATCGAGCAGGGTTGCGCAAAAGTCAAGCCAAACCTCTAAAATTGCAATTTCACTAGGAAATCAAGCCAAACTCATCAAATCTTCACCTTGGCTTGAATTCCGTCAAATCTAAACAAAAAAATTCATTAACCAAAGATCCGACCCTACCTAACAAATCTTTTAAGGGAATTACAAACCCCAAACACGTCTATCCTTGAAGAACTCAATTTCCATCCAAAAGTCTTCAATTTCATAGACCACTTGACCAAATCACAAACTTGGTCCTAATGAAATGATTCAACCTCTTCACACAAAGGAAACGCACCACTATACAGATTGGTTACTTGAACAATGGATTCTGAATACATACAAAGGCAAACGACAATTATTCTTTGCCAAAGTAAGAACATCACAAAGTCTGCATGAGCATATCCGAAAGGTGGCCAAACTACCTCCTTTACCTGCTAAATAAAACTATAGATTTGCTCTCATTATGTGCCAATGTCAAAATCAGAATTATGCTTAATTACTGTGGCGCTCTCCCAGCAACTCCACCTTCTTGCTATAACTATGCTTTCCTTTCCTGTGGAAACAACAACTGCAAAGCTATAAAAGGAGAAATATTTACGCAATAGCAAGCTGTGTTGACCACTTCACCCAAATCAGTAGACAAGCCTCACAAATCCAAAAGCATACTACGGGCTCTTCTCAAAAGTTCAATTCATCCATTTAGTTACCTCATTTCTGTGGAGTGAACCCAATTGTAAGGTCTAGAAAAAAAATGCTCTACCTTCTTGTCTGTAGATCACTAGCCTTCTCAAGTGTTTGAACATATCAAACACATCACTAAACAAAGAGTTTAAAAATAAATAAACCTAAACTTTTTTCTCAAATGATCATCAACAAATATGAGTACAAACAGAGCATCACATCACAGAAGATGTACCCCAAAAACTCAATGAAATAAACTGCAGTAAACTTGATTCTGCACTACTTACAAGAATACAATGTCAATACAAAACCAAACTTTCATGTCTTATGATCACATAAAGCAAAAAACTGCCTACTCACAAATGACCACACTCATTCACCCAATATGACCCAGTCACATCTGTCATAAACAAGTAATACCTAAATCTGGAACGTCTGAAGATGTAGCTCGACCAATCACTGTACTGTCCTGAAAAAAATAAAGACCGTCTGTCTTCTTCCCTGTCATTACTACCAAAGAGCCCTTGTAGACTCGAATGACTCCACGTGTAGTTGAATACTGATAACCAAAGGAATCAAGAATACTCAAGGATATAAGATTTTTCTTCAAAGATAGAATATGCCGAATGTTAGACAAAGTTATAACGGTTCCATCATACATCTTAATCTCAACTGAATCGATCCAAACAATATCAAAAAGCCATATCATTCCCAACCAAAACAGAATCAGTGTTAACTGATTCATAAGTAATGAACCAATTTGTCCTGGAATACGTATGGAACATACAAGCTGAATCCATGACCCGTTTATCACCAAAACAGCCGCTAGAGCCGTTGATTGCTAGGACAGTATCAGAGTTGTTAAACTGTTCTTCAACACTAACAACATTGGAGGAACTTTAACCTTCCTCCTTGTTTTTCAATCTGGGACATTTGTTCTTGTAATGACCAAACATATGATAGTAGTGACATTTAACATTTTTCTTGGGATAAACCGGTTATCAAATGCTAATTTGAAGTATAACAGTAGAATCAAAGAAAAGAAAATTAAAAAACCACACAAAGAACACTTACATATAAGTGGTTTGACTCAATGTGAGTTTACGTCCACTGTCGAGGTTGGTCTCAAAGAATTCACTATCAACAAAAGTGGAGTACAAAAGATCAATTACAAAATCTTCAATCTCAAAGCCTCAATACATCCAATGAACTCTCAAGATTATTCACAAAAGGATTCTCTCTCTCTCTACAATGTTTGGCTACTAATGAGTTGAAAAATACATGAGAAAATCATGTATTTAATTATAGTCCATGGCGCGAGAACCCTAATTTCAAAATATTCACTCGAGCGTACTGTCGAGTAAAATGTCGAGCCAGGGTCGAGCCATAGTCGATCAGGGTTGAGCAACAGTCAAGCCAAGCTTCTGAAATGGCATTTTCAGTAGGAAATCAAACCAAACTCAAGAGAGACACTTTTGATTTGGGCCATATTCTTTGTATATAAAGCCACCAATGGATCGGATTAGCATTGAAGTTTTAGGCCACATTTTTTTAGGTCTCTAAAATGGAATAGCAACTGCATAATTTGGTAAGTTTTTTGCTTCTATTCTTAAGGTAAAAAGAATGTAATTGTTTTAAAAAATGAAAATAAAATCTCAAATTCTAAAAACTGAAAAAGACATCTTTAATATTTTTGAGTTGGCAATTGAAGGTAGTTGCCGCCCCAACAAGATGGCAGGCCGTAGTCCAACCACCTCTAGAATCCAATTTTGGTGGTGGCCACACTACTCTGCTACCATTGGAGGCCGTCACCTCATGAGGAGCCCTAGGTCGTAATACCGCTGTTATATGTTTCCATGAGTGGTTGACCCCACCTTCGAAATTGGAGTTGGATAGTGTTAAAACCAGCCCCAAAGTTATAATTTGAGCATAGGGATAGCTGGATTTTCAAGCTCCATTTAGATATCTCATATTATTTGTGAGTAGTAATTAAATAGTTTGTAAATAGTAGTGAGTATTTTAGAACAAAATTTGGATTTGGATATTTTAAGAATTTTGCTCTTTCCAATGAGACATTTTGTTCTGAAAAGAATATGAATGAGCATTTCCCATCTGCAGCAGTCGGTAATTTCTCTGGGCCCTTTCCTCTCTGTTACTAAGGAGATTGATTTCTGTTCGTTCAAAGGCTAGAGCCAAATTTATATCAAATTACGTTGATCGGTTCTCTGTTTATCGTTTTTGTTTTTCGGTTTTCTCATTTGCTTTTCATTTGATCTAGAGGGGATTTGGTCCCAGGAGTAGAGGGGAAGTGTGAGAAAAATTAAAACCAATGAGCTCCCAGTTCATGAGACGCATAGTCTCCATCACATTGTGCTAATTTTCTTATACATCTAAGAAAAGAACCAAACGGTCCCACTTCAAGTACTCATTACCATTATTTGGGAATTAAATGCCAAACAAAATTGATCCATGTCCTCATAGGCGATCTCAATGCTGGAAAACTTTGTTAATCCGTTACTCGTAAGAGATGGATGCCTAGTGGAAATGGGTCCTTTGTGGCCTCCATGGCTTGGACCCGAAGGCGGTGGGATACGACGCTTGGCGAGGAGATGGGAAGGGGATACCACCTCATGATGCAACTCAAGTAATTGGCCAACTTATATACAGTACTTGGAATAATAGGGTTTAATTGGGAGATATATATGTAAGTAGGCTAGCTAGGTATGGTGGGTTTAATTTATACAATCGGGAAAGTTTTGAGATTACGCAATCTTCTAGCTTTGAATAATGTACAATTTCTAGGTGACCCCTAAACACAGCACAAAATGCTAGTGTATAACTGTCTCGTTTGTTTTTAGAAAACATATCATCTCATCTCATTTCAATTTTATCATTACATTTTTTTAAATTTCAATACAAAATAAAATAAAATAAAATAATTTAATTTTTTCAAATTCATCTCATCTTATCTAATCTAATTATTACAATTTTTTCAAATTCTAATACAAAATAAAATAAACAATTTAACATTTTTAAATTTTAAAATAAAAATAATATTAAAAAATATATTTTAATAATATTTTATTTTATTTTTTAATTTTTATTTTATTTTATTTTATTTTATTTTATTTTATCTGTAAAAATAAACGAGACCAAAATACGCTCGGCGACGAGCCACTTGCCGTTTTAAGTTGATCTTCCTGCAGGTCAACCTACTGTACTGTACGAGCCACTTACCTTGTCGAATCGGAACCAACCACCTAAAAGTGATCAGATCGAGAAAAAAGTTCCCATCTTTCTTTTTTTCGTCTCGAGTTTTCTTATTTTCATGATTGGGGCCCTGCATGCAAATATTTTCACAATATTAATTTATTTGAAATTGGGCCGATTGATGTGGCCAAGCAGGCTTTGGGGGCAGATGATGATCATAGGCGAGCTGGAATTACTGGATTTTTACGTGTATCTATGTATTTAGCTGAATCAAGGGCAGATCATGTTGATCACGGGCTCCGTAAGGCAGGGGTTATACCATGATGTGCCTCTTTTCATGAAAAAAATTATGAGAGATGATACATAGGTCTCAAATGCATAAATTTCAAAAAAAGAGATCACACTATAAAAAAATGTGAAAAGTTTATTTTTTCTTTGATGGGTTCATGTTTTTATAAACAAACTTGTACAAAATTTGTATAAATGTATATAACATTATTAAAAATAATATATAATTTTTGCTATTAACCAACGCATGATGTGGCTGTTTAGTACTTCACTTTTTAGAATGGATATTAGCTAGCCTGCATCGAAGTAAAAAGCTCCCGTAGATTGTGACAAGTTCGACGGATTCAGCCTGAATCATTCAGGCATGCATCGTGGTATTGAGACATAATTGACTTCAGCATAGATGATCTGGCTGATGCCATTGAGAGATTAATGGCATGCACTTGCCCCGAAACGAAACAAAACAAAACAAAACAAAATAAAAAGCTTGCATCGAGGAAATGATGTAACCTTGGAAAGTCTAAAAGAAGATAGAATATTCACGGAGAATTAATGTGGGAAGTCGGCGATATGAATGGTTAGGTGAACGAATAGTGATTGTCAAATAATGCATGCCTGATCTTAACATTGAATTTATATAGCAAATATTGATTAATCTCCTTTCTGGGCTCTATCTTTTGCACCCCACAACCAGCACGCCACTGGGGTGTTTTTATCACGAAACAGTACTGCATGTGTTTTCCACCACGAAGAGAATATAAATGATTGGTAGCTAGCTTTAAATGATCTTCTTCGATCGTACGATGACAGCCAAATAATTGATCATTTTCATTTTATTTGAAAGGTTAGATGAACTCTTTAAGACATTCAATTATCTATTTTGGCTGGTTTTAAGTTTCACATGTTTATATGTGGTTTGTCTCTCTTTTTGCTCAACACAACTCAGAATATTTTTCAACACGGTTTTTCCTATAGCTACTTGTTGAAATATCCTAGCTATCATCATTTCGACAATGAAAAACAATCTCCATGATTTTCATGAAAAGGTGAAAGGGTTTCCCTCATGAAGTGAAGCCCACCTTTCGGAAAGGTAATTAAGGTCTCATTGAGAGCATAATTCTTTTCAAATATTTTTAGATTACTTCATTACTATTCACAAATTATCATCTCAGATACTCTTAGTATCTAAATGAAATGTCCTCTTTTGAAAAACATTTCATCAAAGTGTGCCTATCCAATCAGAAAATACAATCCTTGTTGAAAAATGATAAGACATACAACTACTGTTTTTACAACATTTTATACAACTATGTTTTAAATGAATGAAATTTTTATAAATTAACTTACCGGCATAACTTTACATAAATATCCTTACTTTAAAACACGTTTGTATAAATATCGATCTTAATGTTATTTGTTCCTAATCGTGATACCTAGTTAGGGACAATTTGATTACTTCTGAATCGATTAAATTCTCTTATATGGCCACCAAATTAAGATTTACATAAGCCTAAATGCTCTTAAACTGAAGTGAAAAGGGTACAAATTAAAGGGTTTGGATTGATTAATATGAGGCCTCGGCAATCACAAGGCTACTTGGTCTCTACCATTGAAAAAATGAGTCAATTTACTTTTTGATGCATAGAAATCTTTCGAAGCGTGATTTGTTTTCAGCATGCCATGCATGATTTTATATTTGTTAAACTACCAGATTTGAATATAAGCCCACACTAACTTTCATATTTACGCATGTGAGGCTCATGCCCCAATGAGAATGAAATAGGGTGAGATGCGTTTTGTAGCTTTGAGACCAAAAATCTGTTGGTGCAGGACTTGCGATGGTTAGAGTTGGAGCAACATGAGCGACATCTGATCAGCGCCTCTCGCATAGGGAAAGTGTTGTGATGTGGTGGGTGTAAATTTTGAGTGAAAGTTTTAGATCGTGACTTTTCCAATTTAGTGTAAATTAAGAAAATAACACAATACATGATAAAACTATAAATTAGAAAAAGAAAAATAAGAGGAAGACGAAAGGAGAGATGGAGGGAGGAGCACCCCTCTTAGAGTGGCTCAAGCTAGGAGAGTGGAATGGATTTGGGTTTTTTGGGAGAGCTTTATTTATTTATTTGAGAGTTTGGGAGATCTATATTGTTTAATCACTTAATGTCACCAGCCTCCAAATTTAAGTTTTAACGATATTAAAGAATAAGGGCGAGTTTTACTCCTGTTTGTTTATATTGGACAATTACTTGAATTATCAAGGATCAAATCTGTGCACTTCAAGAAATCAGACTTTTTCAGCGATTTTAAAATCAATCCAAAAAAAATCATCGTAAATAGTCTTTATTTGCGGCAATTTTAAAGTCGTCGCTTAATTCCAACTCTAAATTTGAAAATCATGTTGGAGAATTTACTGTTTATTTTATTGCAGCGACTTTTACATCTATTGCAGTGATTGTAGTCCTCACAAGAAAATATTGTTTACTGTAGGGCCATTTTCCATGCGTCAAATTTAGAAATCGCCATAATAAACATTATTTGCGGTGAAAATGGTCGCCGTAAAAGTCATCTGGAACACTTAATGTTTATTAGCGGCGAATGAAATGCCGAGAAAGATAATAAAATTTAAACTCCGTCTTTTTCCCTCAATTTAATTCCCTCCAAGCGTCTCCTCCGCCCCTCCCCCCTTCCCTAATCCCTCTTCTCCCTCAAGCGTTCGCTGCGTGCATAGCCTGTCGCCAGCGACCCCACCACCTCCTCACCTCCTTGTCTCGATATATTTCCCCCAATTCTACATTAAACATCATCACCTCCTTTGACGAGAAATCCCATTTCCCCTTCCCCTTTCCGAAACTCGCAATGTCTATATCGGTGATTTATTTTTTTGTCTGAAAACATACTCCGATGAAGGGACCCGCCGAAGGCCACAACCATCATCTCTCTTGAGGAAACGACGGCTAGCTGTAGGTAATTTCATTTCCACCACTACGCGGTTTAGGGTTTCTTCAATGACCTTAAGAAATTTGTTGGGGATTGAGGGGTGGTACCCTTAATCTAGTCTATTCAAAACTTTTTCTTCAATTTATTTGATTTGTGCAAGAGTTGAGTTGGCCAAAGGGCTCTGTATTCAAGTGCGATGACCATAGTATTCTGCATCGATTTCCCTCTCAACGCTGAACAACGTCCATTGGCTTCCTTTGAAGTGAAGGCATTCCTCTTCCAAACGCTCGGATCCCCAATCAAAGTAAGTATTTCTTACACAAATGCTCTTTATCATTTTTTAGTCACTCGAGGATGGAGAAGCCATTTGTCTGATCTTTGCCATATTATATGGGGGAAATCGACATGGAAGGTGGTAAGAAGGAGAAGATAAGAGTTGAAGAGCTTAGATGATTACATAGAATGGATACTGTTCTATATTCAAATTTTGCACTTTGCTGGAAAAGAACTTCAAAAACACTTTGTGGACAAAATAAACATTGCCCAATTTCTTCTACACAGTTGAACTCCAAAGTCTCAAATTGTTTTGGATTTTGGTAATAGAAAATCTATTGAATAACCTTACAGGACTTGCAAAAAAAAAAAAAAACTCTTTTGTAATTCTGAAATCACGATATAAGGTTATATTTTTCTGTTTCATGAGACATTCATGAAAATGGTTTTATGATGTTTCTCATTCTCACTTTGCCTTGGGTCATGCTTGCTAGAATCAGCCACAAACAATGTGTCTGATACCTGCTTCACTAATATTTATTTTGATTATAATGTTTCTTGCTATATGGTAAATGTTGTCTTAAAAGGAAAAACAAATGGATGTCTTATCCCCTCTATAGGAGAAAACTTAACATCACAAATGCATGTTTTGCCATTCTCTTCATTTTTTCTTAGAACTTTACAACTTGCATTGGACTTTAGTTGCAATTTCTAAAGTTGAAGTTCCCAAAAACTTCCCATATAACAATTTCTCTTCATCAAAATGGGCACTTGATGTTTTGATTGGGTTATTATTTTGAATTTGACATGAATCATAAAAGCTATTTTTACTTTTTATATTGAAATGCAAGGGGATTAGGTTCATAAGCCCTGTTTATCGTCTTTGCATACCAGATCAAAGTGCACATCTTTATATATATGTGCTAAGTTGATTGCCTTTTGCCTTTTCTCTTTGGTGACTTTTCCATTAGGTTTCATTGCTTTGGTGTGTTTTAATAATTCTCTTACTGTATTTTTTTTAATAAATATAGATTTAAAATATTGTTCTCTGCAGGCTGCAGCTTAAGGTCATCTTTAAGGTTACAAAATGAAAAAAATTAGGAAGACATGTTTTGGATAAACATGTGGCTGGGCAGCCACTATGAGATCTATATTAATTATTTTGAAGTTGGTATGTAGCCTTTTTATGTTTGACATAGACTGAACTTGTATATGTGCCCTAAACTTGTTGTGTAACTAAAATTATTGATATGTAACTAAACTTGCTGAAATTATTTGGGTACTGCTGCTGAAGCGTAAAATTGCTATTGAAATGTACTAAAGTGTACTGCTATTTTCATTTGCTGGTTTATGAACTGATTTGTGGAGCTATTACATTATTTTGATACTAAAATGTGAATCTACTGAAGTTGCTGGTTTATGAACTGGTTTGTTGGTGGAAATGTTGTGTAGAAATATTGATATTGCAAAAGTGGGAAGCACAAAACCAAATTTACAAATTATCTAAAAACCAATAACAAGTGTCGCCAAGGTATGCAAATTGCACTGCTCTTGATCAAGAACATATAATTTGGATGTGTTTTATATTTTTGTATGTATACTGTTTTTGTGCTTCTTCTTTTTTAATTTTTGAAAAACTTTTTCTAGCAAGTAAAATTCGCCGAAAATACTTTTTTCGTCAATTAGTATTATTTGCGGCGATCACACATCACCACAAATAATCTTTTGCGGGGACAATTAACCGCTGGAACTTATTTTTGGGACTTACTACTAAGTCTCACATTGCTTAATAATGATTATTGTATTAGCTTGGCTTCTTATATAAAAATTGGCTTAGGAGGTTAAGACAATCTAAATCTAACTCTAATGAGTTTAAGTTCTTTTTATATTTATAAATTTTAATTTATTATTTAAATTATATTATAATTTGAGTCTAAAAAAATATTTTTGGACCAATTTTTTTTTTACCTAATATGTTAGCCTAGGCAGGGGACAGGGTGGACGAGGTTTTTTTCCCCACACCCCGGCTCTAGGGTTGGGGAAAAACCCTAACCCCCGCATGGTGCGGGGCGGGGTGCAGGGAAGGGTACCCCCACCCTGCACCATGCGGGTATCACCCCTACATTTCATTTGCAAAATGACACTTGTATCAATTGTAACTCGGTACCTAAGAAAGGTGTCATGCGAAAAAAAATATGAAAATTGAATGATGCTACGTGACAAAGGCAATAATTCGTGGACGGAATTATATATGACTATATGAGTGTGACAAAAGAGATAATTCGCAGCATCACACATTATAAGTCAATTTGTGGCATAGTAATACTTTCCTTGTGTATATGAATAACTAAATAAGAAATCCTAAAAGGGTTTTTGACATTTTGTATCACTGGTCCAAAAGGGTGACGATTTATGAATTAGAAATAGTTCGAATGTCCCTTTCTTATTGTTTAATATTAGGGATTTTCTTCCTTAATTATTGAAAATGGATGTGGTAAAATGATATAAAGTGATTATGGGACATTCTTTCTTGTTAATTAATTAGGTGGAGTTAGTTTGAAATGGGACGGGGAAGTACTCTCTGACTGTTAAGTAACCCTACCCTCACGTGTTTTGGAATGTGACTTAGAAAATAAATTTCATGGTAGGGCACTCGAGCCTTCAAATTAAAGTGAAGTTACATGATTAGCAAAAAACAGAAGAAGGTTCTATGGACACAAATGTCCAACTATGTGTCGGTAGTCCCTAATTTGTTGAGTTGTGTAGTCATCGAGGTTTTATGGACACAAATGTTTCTTTTTGTAAATGAGATCTGATGAATTTAAATTAAAGTTAAAAATTAAATAATATATTTTTATAATATATTTTTTAATATTATTTTTAATTTAAAATTTAAAAAAGTTGAATTATTTATTTTATTTTATGTAAAAATTTAAAATAATTATAATAATTAGATGAGATAAAATGAATTGAGAATAATTGTAAAAACAAATAAGGCAAGTTTTTGAGAGCGCATTGTGGAAGCTATGAACAATTTTTTAAAATATAAATAAATATAAGATTTATGTAAAAAAAATTAATAATAAATATACTATTTTTCAAAAAAATTAAACCTAGGCAAATAATTTGACGCGGGAGACGGTACCGTGTTGGGTTGGGGAAGCTCACCGAAGAGGTTTAGAGAAAATAATGCATAGTCAAAACAAGAGTTTACAACTTAATTTACGTTGAAAAATCAGTAAATATATCTTGTTAAAAACATTTGGCATACTAAAATAATTTGAAAGATGAGTCCCTACCCTTATTTTTTCACAATATATAAATATATATATGAAGAATTTTAGTTATCAGTTATTATTTATTTTTATATTCTATATTTATAGTTTTTTTTATAGTGTAAGAGAATTTTTTATAAAATGTGAAATATGAGATAATAAATAATGATTTATGAAAAGAATTTTTGATACGTATATATATATATATATAATAACTTTTGTACTCTATATAATTTGTAAAAAAAGAAAATAAATGAGCGAAATCGACGTCAGGAATATGCCAATGATGTGAAGGCATTTATTACACTTTAAATCCTGGAAATGAGTAGTTGGTGGTGGAAGTTGGTAAGTCGGAGCAAGCATTCTTTTATTAACTGGAATAGACCAATGTGAAAGATCTCATGCCATAAAGAAAAGAAGACAAAAAAAAAAAAGTAAAAAAACAAAAACAAAGCATGCTTTGTATATTTTAAAGCGACCAAGACCCGGTGATCAAAATAAATCCGCACCAAATTTCTTGAAAATTTCGAATCTTCAAATAGATTGTAAGTGAAATCTTTTTTGATAAAAATGTTTGAAAATATTTATAAATAAAAAAATATTATGTTAATGACGTGTTTTACACTCCGCTTGCCCCCTACAATCACTTGAGACAAAGAAGCTTGGTGACCCGGAGTGTTAGAAAGCACATCTGATACTTAAGTTAGTTTTTAAATCTAGAGAGAGCGAGAGTGTGTGTATGAGAAGACTCTCGAATTGTACCTGCGTCAAGGCATTTATACTCTCATCTTTTGATGGATCACTGTTCTTCTTGTACTTAAAGTTTTTGCCCTACTTTAATACTTCAACATCTATTGGGGACAAGATCTCTTGTCAAAGCTTTTCGTCGACGCATTTAATGTGGTGTAATTACCCCTAAGCCATTCAATTAGTGGCGTGCCCGACACTATTCCATCTCTCTACCTTTGCCTAAGCCCTCCGCTTCCTTATCAATCAATGGACTTACAACATCTAAGCTGTGGGCCTTAATAGAGAAGGGTCGGAGGATGAGAGACGAATATCTCTCTCCACCTTAAACTAATTTGCTCAATTTTCACAAATATATATATATATATATATAATCAACTTGTATTACATAATTATTTCCTACTTGTTTGTTGAATTATTAGTGGTGTGCAGAAAGTCAGTTAAGTAAACTGGAGAGGTTTGGTCATTTTACACTATTTTAGAACCAACACCCAACATGCATGATATGTGCACGAAAAAGAATAGATAGTAACTAAATACTCACATTTTATGTTTGAGAGTCTCAAACAAAAACTGAAGTATCCTTGTTTATGGATAACATCTAACGTCTTTAACACACTTACAAATATTAATTATTACAAGTTTGATATATTTGTGAACGTGTCTCGTTTCAAACCTAAAATGCGAGGGAATGGGTCAATCCATGTAATTAAAACAGGTCAATTTAAAATTGATGGAAAAGTTAATATAAAGTGCAGTAAAAAAAATATAAGAAAATATATTTGGGTCAAGAGATATAATATGAAAGGAAAATATTACGTTACAATTTTACTAAAGCATACATAATACTGATATATTAGCTATTAAAAATGATAAATTTCAAAATTTGAGAAGATTTGAAATTCAAATTAAAAAAAATACCGATCAATAATCAAGTTGTAAATCGAGTCGAAAACTTTGGCAGATAGTCGGATCACGAAGGAAGAAAGGTAGAAGTACCTATTTTATATATAAATTGATAATCGATATTATTTTGTTTAGATATTTTATTTATTAATACGAGAATGTGGCCCCACAAGGCTCACCAACACTAGTACCAGCACAGCACCGTCAGCCACAAAGGAAGATTAGGTTAGGTAAAAGACTAACCCAAAAAAGAAAAAAAATGTTAGGTAAAAGACACCATGCGAGTCAAAAACAACGCACACAGCCCTACATGACTCCTCCTTTTCCTCTTTTATTACTATAATAAATAATATCAAATTGCCCTTAATCTTAAACAACAACAAACTAGTTCGTGGTCATGAATTAAACTCGACGAGGATGAAAACGACATTTCGCGCTTCCCCCCCTTTTCTCGTTACCCCAACCAATGACTGTCTGTCGTGTCGTTCCTTGCTCAGACCGCACCCCCCTCCCCTCCCCCAAACATAATCAAAATTAAAAATATACATATAAAACACGTGGTACCACGTCTTTGTAATGAGGTCACCTATGACCGCATTAAGAGCGCCATGTCATCATCCGGAATACCTTATCCGCTACATTCCTGTGACGTTCTGCCACGTGGCAAGATCGTGAAGGGCACCGTGCAGGTCCCCTCCCTGCCCCTGCTGGTAGGCACGTGCCGTGATTATCTGGAATTTATTTCTAATTTTTTGGTTACGTAGACACGAGGCACATGTGAGTCGTTGCATTGTGCTATTCAAATGGATTTTTCTTTTCTTTTATTTACGTATGTATTATGCGGTTGCGTGTGGGGCCCGGGGGAGCCGTTTGGCTATGGGAGCTGGACACGTGAAGCGGGACCCGTTTCTGTCTGACGTCTTGTTTTGATACGTGGCACTACATGCGAGCGACATGTCAGCGACTGCCTTGGTTGGAGGGAGTAAGAGCGCGTGAGGGAACGACTCATCAATGCCAGCTGGCATTACCGGGTAGTCTACTGGCCGACCTTATCCTCTTCCTTTTAAGAAAAAAAATATTAATAATATTTATTAATTTGCTTTCTTTTTCTTCCAAAAGGTAGAGGCATGTAGAGAGAGAGAGAGAGAGGGAGAGATTGGAAGGTGACTCTTGGGGATACACGGAGGACCAAACCAAAACCGAAAGAAACCCTAGATTTCTTGCTGCTGAAAGAATATAGATTTCTTTCGTTGTTTGGATTCTCAGATCCGAGCTTGCCCGAAGAAGGACAGGAATGATCTTATTCTAGAGCTTTGGTAAGTATAAAATAGTTTCGTTTTATTTATTTATTTATTTTTATTTATTATTTTTTTGTATTTGATGGTATAATTTGCGATTGGTTAGCCTCTTCTACTCATGTTTTTGTATGGATTTTATCATTCGGATTATGAATTTGCGAGTTGTAGTGAGCAGGAATTGTATACGCGGATCTTTATCCATATTTGAATGTCATTGACTTATCCGCGTTAATTCTTGATTAAGAAGAACCTGCTTTGCTTTTTACTTTTTCCGTGGAAATTAATCTTAATGGTGCTATTTATGTTATACTAATTACAGATCGTGCCCAGTTATAGTAATTTCGGGACAGAAGCAATCGTGGGTTTGGTGTATAATATTGAGGTCTTGTGAAAGATTTTGGATTGGGAGTATATACCATAGAAGCCGTTAAAAATGATGTCCAGATCGTATACCAATCTTTTAGATCTAGCTTCCGGAAACTTTCCCGTCATGGGCCGTGAAAAAAAGCGCCTTCCACGCGTAATGACCGTTCCGGGGGTCATTTCTGAGCTTGATGATGACCAGGCCAATAGTGTAACATCAGACGTTCCATCCTCCGTCGTTCAGGATCGTATCATTATTGTTGCTAATCAGCTCCCTGTGAAAGCTAAGCGCAGACCTGATAATAAAGGCTGGAGTTTTAGCTGGGATGAGGACTCTTTGTTATTACAGCTGAAGGATGGTTTACCTGAAGATATGGAGGTATTGTATGTAGGGTCCTTGAGGGTTGATGTGGATTCCAGTGAGCAAGATGATGTGTCACAGCTTTTGTTGGATAGGTTTAAATGTGTCCCTGCTTTTTTACCGCCCGATATTTTATCAAAGTTTTATCATGGCTTTTGTAAACAGCATTTATGGCCGCTTTTTCATTACATGCTTCCCTTCTCGGCAAATCACGGTGGACGGTTTGACCGGTCTTTATGGGAGGCATATGTGGCAGCAAATAAGATTTTCTCACAAAGGGTAATAGAGATTATAAACCCAGAGGATGACTATGTTTGGATTCATGATTACCATTTGATGGTACTGCCTACCTTCTTGAGGAGGAGGTTCAATAGACTACGGATGGGGTTTTTCCTCCACAGTCCATTTCCTTCATCAGAGATATACAGGACCTTGCCAGTAAGGGAAGAGATCCTCAAGGCACTTTTGAATTCAGATCTTATTGGTTTCCACACTTTTGATTATGCTCGGCATTTCCTGTCTTGTTGCAGTCGAATGTTGGGTTTGGAGTATCAGTCAAAAAGGGGTTATATTGGATTGGAATATTATGGGAGAACTGTGGGAATAAAAATCATGCCAGTTGGAATTCACATGGGACAGACTGCATCTGTTTTGAGACTCCCAGATAAGGAGTGGAGGGTGGGGGAGCTAAAACAACAGTTTGAAGGAAAAACTGTGCTTCTCGGGGTTGATGACATGGACATCTTTAAAGGTGTTGATTTGAAATTGTTGGCAATGGAACAGATGTTGAAGCATCACCCAAAGTGGCAAGGAAAGGCAGTTTTGGTACAGATTGCAAACCCTGCTAGGGGAAGAGGGAAAGATCTTGAGGAAATACAGGCTGAAATACAGGCAAGCTGCAAGAGGATTAACAAAACTTATGGCCGACCCGGTTATGAACCAATTGTTTTCATTGATAGACCAGTTACTCTCAGTGAACGAGCAGCATATTACACCATTGCTGAGTGTGTTGTGGTCACAGCTGTGAGGGATGGGATGAATCTTACGCCTTATGAGTACATTGTTTGCAGGCAGGGTGTTTCTGGGTCTGAGTCAAGTTCAGAATTCAATGGGCCCTCGAAGAGCATGCTAGTAGTATCCGAGTTCATTGGGTGTTCGCCTTCACTGAGTGGTGCAATTCGGGTAAACCCGTGGAACATCGAAGCAACTGCTGAGGCAATGAATGAGGCAATTTCAATGTCTGATTCTGAGAAGCAATTGCGGCATGAGAAGCATTACAGGTATGTTAGCACGCATGATGTGGCATACTGGTCAAGGAGCTTTTTCCAAGATATGGAAAGAACTTGCAAGGACCATTTCAGAAGACGCTGTTGGGGAATTGGTTTGAGCTTTGGTTTCAGGGTTGTGGCACTGGATCCTAATTTCAGAAAGTTGTCTATTGATGCCATTGTATCTGCATATTTAAGGTCCAGAAATAGGGCTATACTCTTGGATTATGATGGCACTGTAATGCCCCAAACTTCCATCAACAAGACCCCAAGTCAAGAGGTTATATCAATCATAAACATGCTTTGCAGCGATGTTAAAAACGTAGTGTTTGTTGTCAGTGGAAGAGGAAGGGATAGTTTAGGCAAGTGGTTTTCTCCTTGCAAGAAACTTGGAATTTCTGCTGAGCATGGTTACTTCATGAGGTATGCTATTTTTTACTTTTGCTATGTGTTAGCACCTGTTTTCTGTTTCCTAATGCCTAAATTGAATTATATCTTAGGTGGCCCGCAGAAGACGGGTGGGAAACCTGCGGACAGAATAATGATTTTGGGTGGATACAGATAGCCGAGCCTGTTATGAAATTGTATACTGAATCAACCGACGGTTCTTATATTGAAACCAAGGAAAGTGCCTTGGTTTGGCACCATCGGGATGCTGACCCTGGTTTTGGATCTGGCCAGGCTAAGGAGATGTTAGATCATCTAGAAAGTGTGCTGGCAAATGAACCTGTTTCTGTCAAAAGCGGTCAGTTCATTGTGGAAGTGAAGCCACAGGTAGGCCTCTGAGTTCTCTAACGCATTGAAGATGAGTCGTTTTATGTTGGCATGATGGACAAGCATTAAAGCATAGCATTTAGCATTTGACCTTAGATTTTATGCGCCAAGTTGGCAAAGTGCAACTTTTGTTGGTTCCTTTAAATTAGAGTTGGGCATCCATGTAAGTTGGAGACTTCTGGGCCTAAAAAGATTGAGGACACTGGACTTCCACACAATGAGATGCTTTTACTTTTGTTTAGAGGGTGTTTTTATTTGCAGTTTAGCCTCAAAGGATGGATTGCTGAAATTTACATGGCAAACCTTCACTAGTGGCATGTCAACTTAGCTTGCAATCACCAGCATTTTACTGAATATAACTTCAATAATCCCATATTTTCATTGCCTATGTTATTCGTATTAATAAAATTGTCTTTCTTACTTATCAAAATTAAAATCTCATTTTTTCATTTGTTCAAGGCTGATTATTTGCTTGCGGATTGGGTGTGTTGTCAGATTATATGGATGCTGGCAATAATGGCCAGTAGTTGTCTATGTGTCGGATTATATAGATGCTGACAATAATAGCTAGTAGTTGTCTAAAGCGGGTATAAGCTTTCTATAGACACAAGTAAACAAACGAAGAATAGAATCTGTCTTTATTTGATGTCATGAGAATGCGATTAATTATTTGGCTTGAATTAAGTTCTTGATGCAAATGATGAGATAAAGCACTTTTACATTTAGCTATGGTTACGCAGATGTTTATTCACTGCATTGCTGTGTCCTCATGTATTTCTCGAAATTTACCTTGCTTATGATCGTGGTTTTAGATATATATTTTCTTTCATTATGGTTCCCTCTAGACTTCTTGTGCCACTTTTGGTGCTTTTACTATGCTCTTTTCTTGCTATGTAATGGAGCTTCTATTGCTCAGAAAACGTGATATTTGAATCTGACCTATGCTGTGGCCTTTAGGGAGTCAGTAAAGGTGTGGTTGCAGAAAAGATCTTTGCAGCAATGACTGATCACGGAAAGCAGGCTGATTTTGTACTGTGTATTGGCGATGACCGATCTGACGAGGACATGTTTGAGGTCATTGGCAATGCAATGAATAGTGGTGTCCTCTCTTCTAATACATCAGTTTTTGCATGCACTGTTGGACAGAAGCCAAGTAAAGCTAAGTACTATTTGGATGACACGACAGACGTCATAAACATGCTTGAAGCTCTTGCAGAGGTTTCAGACTCTACATCCTCCCCCACAGATGAAGCTGGAAGTTCCCCTTGAAATTTTCCTTGCCTTTTCTGACTCCCGTGTCTTCTGCTTTAAACCAATGGTGAAGATAACAAGCTGGCCTGGGATTGAAGGTGACGATGACTCTCATCTCTGTTTGAAGTAACTTGGTGGGAGAAACCTTAAATGATCTTTTTCTCATCGGTCCGTGGCCATATGCGATTGTTTTTGTGACGAACAATGGAGCAGCAGTTTGGATTGCGTGGTTTTTACTTTGGAAAGCAGGATTCTTTTGCATAAGCTAAAGACATCTGAAGGATTGACGGGACCTACCATATTGATTTATGGAGAGCTGACTGGAGTTGGAAGAAAAGCCTAAATAATCGTTGTTGCATCACATACACATAAAGGCTGCTCAGCTGGCCTAATGCAAATATCAAACTGACCAATGCCGTTCTTGAAATCTACCAGGGATAAGTTGTTAATGTTTTGAAAGATGTTCAGGTGGAGTAACAGAAACAGGTTTCAGCTGGTGTAGTAGACGACGCCTCATTAGATGAAACAGTACACTAGTGTCTTCTTTTAGTTTTTTCCCCCCTCTTTAAATGTTTGAGTGGATTTTCTTTTGCATTGTTACTCCGATATATTTTATTTTTTGGCGTATTCTGTAAATTTTATAGCAAAATAGTAGTTTTATATCCTCTATTTCCAATGTCGTATTTTACAAGGACCTCGTAAAAAACCGAGGTTTTAACGTTCCTTCTCTTTGTGCTGGATGGAGCAATAAGATAATGCCAGAAGAGAGGAACTCCTTGCATCCATGTAGAAGTACTGTGTATTAGTTTCATCTTTCGAATGCTTTCTCGGCATGGAAACTTTGCAGCAGAAGGTTAAAAGATTTACTTGCACTTGATTGGATTTCGAGGTCTTTTTACTTTCAATTTTCCAAGTAGAAAATCGTGTCAATCTATGTTAATTCGTTGATTTATTTTAGTATATAAAGTTCAACATGACTTGGAAAACATATAAGAATATATATATATATATATATATATAGTTATTCTACTTTTGAACTAGTGTGTAGAATATACTATTTACATTATTAAAATAATGATTTAATTTGTAATATTCAAATTATAGAATTTATCTTCTAAATTAAATTATGTTATTTAAGCAATTTGTTATATGTGCTACACTATGTGTTACACACTGTAGAGCACATCATCGACTTGAAAATATAAATTTTTATATATTTTAGTCAAAAAAGGATTGATCAAAGGGAGCTATATTATGGTTGAGGGCATTATTAGGTGAATTACATCATTGGGAAATATTTATTAAACTATGTAAGTTATGATATGAATGGTAGTTAGAAATATTTATTCAGAGAGAGATGGTGAGACCATATTCTAAACTAAACCGTGCTTGTATAGTTTGTATTCGAACGACTTCTCATATTCACTGAAGACTGAAGAGGTACAGACAGAGAGGATCGAAACGAAAACTGGCCCTACCTATAAACAAACATGGGGCTTGGCTGGCACTAAGATGAAAACCGCAACATTGGAAGCGCCTTTATTTCTCAATCTCGATTGAGAACTTTGACAGTGCTGAAGGGGTGCAGCATTTATTGCTCAATCTCATGGTCCCTATCTATGCCCGACAAGGTGTGTCCCGATGGGTGGGTCTGCAAACTCGAATGATTGTTTGTTCGATCTTGGGTGTACCAAGGTCGACGAGGATGTCGAGCTTGTCTCATTTAAAGTTTAACACTTCCTTATTTATTTATCCCAATGTGCACTTTTGACTAATCGACTATGGTTTGCAGATGCTGTTTGGGCAGTGCTTACCGCATGCATGCATGCATGCATGCTGCTATAAAATGTTTAGATGCTATATATGCTATCAATGCCACCCGTTTTGGTTTGTTTAACTAAGAGCATCTTCATTGGCTTGGTCAAATTCATCTTTAAAATTTAATCAATATTACACTTTTTTATATTTACCTATTTCATTTAAATTCAATTCCTACATTGGATTAGCCATTTACTCTCTATATAATAATAAAATATTATTAATTTAATAATTTTTTATTTAATTTATTTGTATCACATTTTATAATTCTACCAATTTAATATTAATAATAATTATATTCTAATTAAATTAATTTAATATTTATTACATTTATTAAATAATAAATTAATATTAATAATAATTTTATTGTAATTATTATAATTAACTTAATAATTAATATTCTAATTAATATTAACTAATTAATTTATTTTTATCACATTTTATATTAATAATATTAAATCAAACCAAATTTCTTAATTACAAAAAATACCTACATATTTTGTGAGAGGAGTGAGAATTGAATATTTTAATGTTTGGTTAACCTACTGTTTACCTACAAATTTAGAGAATCACTGTAGTTGAAGTCTAAAATTTTATAGCAATGCCTAATCTAATGTAGTGGTTTTTTGGCACATATTGGCTAAAATTTAGCTATTATTAGATTTTCATCAAGTCAATGAGAATACTCTAAGGATGTCAGTACTAAATCCTCTACGAAAATGAAAGCAGCCAAAAGCAGCAAAAGGATACCTTTCTCTTGGTTTCAGTACCCATTTTTTTACATGCACTACTGGGAGCCTGGGGTGGTGGGCAATCTCTCGGAGATTATATATAGGCTAAACTGCTTCGGGCATGTGACACAAGATAGAGCTAGCCCGTGAACCAGGCTCAGGCTCAGATTCTAGTCCTACTGTCACTTCGCTGAACGAAATATGGTGTTATCTGGCAGTATAGAGAATGTCTTTTTTTAGTGAGTGAAATATAATTAACAAAGATAAAACATAATACCCTAGAGAATGTCCTTTTTTAGTGAGTGAAATATAATTAACAAAGATAAAACATAATAGCCTAGTAGGAGGGAGGGATGACTAACCAAAAAGAAAAAGTCAAAACTACCATACAGTGTGATAAGTAAAATAAAAACAAGTCAGGAAATGGAACTAAACTGTTTTGGTCCCATAATTCCCTCCGCATGTGGTCGAGGAGAATGCCGCCTTGAATACAATTTCTTTGGTTGAAGGAGAACTATTAAATATGAACATGTTGAAGGGAAATACTTTCTATATTGAATTAAAAATGGTAAACAACATTACAAAGTATTTATACTAGTTACAAGAAGTAAAGTAAAATACAAAGAATGAAATACAAACAGACAAAATTACATATAAGGACCCAGTGAAAAATACAGAATAAAATAACACTTTAACAAATAAAATTTAATACAACAATTATAAATTGTAATACTCTCCCTCAAGATGGAGAGTAAATGGAATGAACTCCCATCTTGGTGATCAAAGTCCCAAAGCTTTAGTAAGAATATCAATAAGTTGATGTTAAGAAACAACATGAAATGTCTTAATAACCCCAGCCTGAAGCTTGTCCCGTATAAAATGGCAATTAAGTTCGATGTGCTTTGTGCGTTCATGAAAAACGAGATTAGCAGCAATATGGAAAGCAACTGTGTTATCACAAAACAAATGAGCACTATTAGAATGAGAAACTTGAAAGTCAGAAAGTAGGGTAAGAAGCCAAACAATTTTACAAGTTGCAGTGGTCATCGAACGGTATTTAGCTTCTGCAGATGAACGAAAAACTATTTGTTGTTTCTTGAATTTCCAAGACACCAAAGAATCTCCAAGGAAAACACAGTAACCAGTGATAGACCTCCGAGTATCAGGACAAGAACCTCAATCTAAATCTCTGAAGGCTTAATCTAAAGAGAAGAATCAGCCAGAAAAAGTAAACCATGTTCTGGAGTTGATTTTACATACTGTAAAATACGATAAGCAGCTTGTAAATGAGACTCACGTGGCTTATCCATATACTGACTAAGCCGATGAACAGAGAATGTGAGATCAAGCTTTGTAATGGTAGGATATAACAATCTACCAATTAATCTTCTAAAAACAGTAGAATCACTTAATAAAGCACCAGTATCTCTACTAAGTTTCAAATTCTATTCCATTGGAAAATATGTTGGTTTAGCCCCAAGAAACCCAGCATCCTATAATATTTCAAGTGCATACTTACATTGGCACAAAGAAATACCTTGAGGAGACCGTGCAACGTCCAAACTAAGGAAGTATTTAAGTTGCCCCAGATCCTTCAGTTTAAACTTGGTGTTCAGTAACAGTTTCAGATTATCAACAACATGTGAATCATTATTTGCAATCAATATGTTATCAACATACACAAGAAGTGCGATAAAAGAATCACCATTGGAACAGGTAAACAATGAATAATTAGCTTTATTTGGTTAAAACCAAGTTCAAAAAGAGTATTAGAGAACTTTGAAAACCATTGATGGGATGCTTGCTTCAGTCCATAAAAGGGACTTGTTTAATTTGCACACTTTAGACTCCCCCCTTAGTATGAAAACAAGGAGGAGGAGTCATGTAAACTTCCTCAAGTAAGTCACCATGTAAAAAAGCGTTATTCACATCAAGTTGAATCAAAGATAAATTATTAACAGCAGCTATGGCAAAAAGTGTACAAATAGTAACCATTTTTGCCACAGGTGAAAAAGTTTCAAAATAATCCAAACTCTCATGTTGGGTATACCCATTAGCAACTAATCTTGCTTTGTAACGCTCAATAGAACCATTTACATCGAATAGGCTTTTCCAGTAAGTAAAGAGGTAACAATCCATGTATTATTATTTTCTAAAGCTACAATCTCGGCAGCCATAGCATTTCTCCAATGAGAGTGCTTGACTGCCTGATAATTAAACTTAGGCTCTATATCAACAGTAATAGAGAAAGTCAAGGATTTATGTTTAGGAGATAGCCTATGATAAGAAACAGAATGATTAAGATCATATTGAGTACCTCCAATATAGGAACAGAACTTGTGGAATTTGAAGAAGAGTGTGTAGTAAAAGAGTTGCAATAATAATGCTGCAAATAACCAGGAGCTCCTCTAAGTCTAGATGATTTACGGATTGGAAGAGAAGCAGTAGATGATTGGACTAGTTCAAGATCTACATTGAGTTGTGATGAAGTGGGAAGAGGTAAATCTGAAGGAAAAGAATCCTCAGCAGTAGGTAAGACAATGTCTGGAGGTAAGGAATTTTCAGTAGTAGATATAGTTGAAGGCACATGATATTGATCAAAAGTTGATGTTTGATTTGGAAAAGGCAATGGAACAAAATTAAAATGCATTGAAGTTGAGTTAGATGGAGAGGCAAAAGGTAAAGGAAAACAAGATTTATAAGGGAAAACATGCTCATGAAAAACATGTCTTGAAACAAAAAATATGTTTGGTAGCAAGATCTAAGATCTTATAGTCCTTTATGCCAAAAAGATAACCAACAAATATACATTGTCGTGCTTTATGATCAAACTCAGATCGTGATCTAAGTAGAGAAGATGCAAAACAAAAACAACCAAAGGTTCTGAGATGATCATAGGTAGGAGGGGATTGAAAAAGCAACTCACAAGGTGATTTGTTCCCTAAAATAGGTGTAGGCAATCTGTTTATGAGATGAGTAGCTGTGAGAATTGAATCTCTCCAAAAAGGAAGAGGCAGATTGGATTGGAATATTAGGGCCAAAGCTGTGTTTAAGATATGTTGATGTTTACGCTCAACAACAGAATTCTGTTGAGGAGTTTCAACACAACTTAAATGGTGTATAACACCTTTTGATTTAAAAAATGATGTTAAAAAAAATTCAGTACCATAATCAGTACGAATTTTCTTAACTTTTCTTTGAAATTGTGTTTTAATAAGTTTGAAAAAATGAGAAATGAGACAAGAAACTTCAGATTTTCATTTTAAAACATAAATCCATGTGGCTTGTGTACAATCATCAACAATTGTTAAAAAAAATTTGTGACCTTCAATAGTAGGGCTAAAAAATTGTCCCCATACATCATAGTGAATTAAGTCAAAATGAGAGGTAGAGAAATGAGGATTATTAAGAAAATGCAATTTTTTTTGTTTGGCCAGAGGACAAACAAGGCATGGAAGGTTAGTTTCTAACATATCAAGAACAAGTTTATTTAGTAATTTCATCCTTGAAACAGAAGGATGACCCAATCTATGACGCCAAAGTTCAAATAAAGTATGTTTTGATGAATTTGAACAAACAAACAATTGTTTAGCTAAATTTGAAGAAGATACAGGTAAAGATTGAGAGTAAAGTAAATCGCTAGGAGAAGAGCTTGATTGTTGCAGAAGGTAAAGGCCTCCTTTGTGTCTACCTACTCCAATCAGCTTCTAGTGAATCGAGTCCTGTATAAAAACAAGATTAAAAAAAAAAGATAAACAACAAGTTAGATTTGATGTTAATTGCTAACGGAAATTAAATTGAAGGAAAAAACTGGAATACAAAGAACATCTCTAAGTATTAAATCCTTAGAAATGTGAACAATGCCAACATGTGTAACAGATACACTGTGGCCATTTGGAAGCTTGACTATAGTGTTAATAACTGGAGTATAAGAGGAAAAAAGAATGTAGATGGAATCATGTGATCTGTGGCTCCCGAATCAAGAATCCAAGAAGAAGAATCAAAGTTAGTAGGTACGCGAGTAGAAGAAAACACAGATGGAATATAAAAATCAAAAGAGCTTATACTAGCAATTTGAATAGAGGAAATTGCATTAGCAGTGTGTTGTGAAATTGCAAAGGACATAGCAGGATTAGATGTTTGAAGTATAGCCAATAATTTTTGATATTGAGACTCAGTTAATGAAATAGGAGATGCAACCGAAGAAGTGTTGTCAGAGACAACTTGATTGGCCATGGACTACTGCCTTGACTGAACTTGTATCCAAGGAAAAATTCATGTAGTTTGAAACACTTCTCAATAATATGGCCAACAAGACCACAATGCTTGCACACAGGGCATTCCTTCTTCAGCACAGGCCTCACAGATTGATTAGTTTCATATTTAAGAGCAAAGTTATGATTCTCATGTGAAGGGATAGGAAGAATCAAAATCTCAAGTTGTTATTCCTCTTGTAAAACAAGGCTAAAAACCTTGTTAAGAAGAGGCAACAGCCCCATTAATAAAATATGAGCCCTAACAAAGGCATAAGACTCGTTCAAACCAACAAGAAACTGAAGTATACACTCTTGTTGAACATAGGAATTATGAGTTTGAACAACTCCACAAGAATAAACCGGAATCGTCCCAAAGACCTTTCAACTTAGTAAAATAGGCACTAACATTCAATTGGCCTTGAGAAAGAGTCAAAATTGACTTTTGCAACTGGAAAATACAGGGGCTATTCTTCTAAGAGAATTGCTCCTTGAGATCATTCCAAATGTCATGTGCCGTATTGATGTATAGAATACTAGTAAAAATCTCAGACGAAATAGAGTTAAGAATCCAAGAGATAATCATATTATTACATCGCACCCAAGAAGCAAGCGTTGAATTGATTGGATTTAAAGGTTTGAGAACACTTCCATCAACAAATCCTAGCTTGTTCTTTGCAAACAAAGGCATGTGCATTGATCGAGACCACGAGTGATAGTTATCACCAATGAGAGATTGAGTAACGAGAACGATGCCAAGACTATCTCCTAGATGAGGAAAGAAATGGCTCAAAGGTTCTTCCATCGAAGAGGAAGACGAAGAGTTTCGGCATGAGAGAAGGGGAAAAAATGTAGATGCGTGTGGAATACTCTAGAAAACCTCTAATACCGTATTAAATGTGAACACGTTGAAGAGAAATACTTTCTGTATTGAATTAAAAATGGTAAACAACATTACAAGAGTATTTATACTAGTTACAAGAAGTAAAGTAAAATACAAAGAATGAAATACAAACAGACGGAATTACATATAAGGACCCAGTAAAAATACAGAATAAAATAACACTTTAACAAATAAAATTTAATACAACAATTATAAATTGTAATAAGAACCCATTTGAACTGGGATGTAAAAGTTGAATGGTTTACATTGAGAGGGTTTCCCCTCCGACATCCTTTTGAATAGGGAGCATGCGAAAGTTATCTCCCTGCCAAAGAAGCAGTGGAGAAGATCATGTAGCTCTCGTAAAAAGGACAGCATTGTTTGTGGGAGCCACACATGCCGGTGAAAAGGAGGCGGTGGAGTCAGAGACTCTCATTGAGGTGCATGAATAGCAATTTGGCAGGGAGTTGGAAGTTAATGTCAATGAAAAGAGGCAAAAAAAATTAAAAATACAAAATAGGACTTGTAAGAACACTAGCATTGGCTTGGCCAAATGCATCTTCAAAATTTAGTCAATATCACACCTTTTTACATTTGCTTATTCTATTTACATTCAATCCCCACATTGGATTAGCCATTTACTCTCTATATAATAATAAAATATTATTAAATTAATAATTTTTTTATTTAATTTATTTGTATCATATTTTATAATTCTACCAATTGAATATTAATAATAATTATATTCTAATTAAATTAATATTAAAAAATTTATATTTTTAAAAGTCATTTAATGTTAATAATAAAAAATATTGATTAAACTCATCTAAATTTCTATCTAAATTTCTTAATTACAAACTAAATAGTATTTTTATTAGAGTGAGAAATTAATATTTTAATATTTTCTTGAAGTGAGAAATTAATATTTTAATGTTTGGTGAATCAATAGTGATTCTCCATCTTTGGCCAATCACTATAGCAAAAGTCCATTTTATTTTAGACTTGGCCAATCCAATGTGGAGTATTTTTAGTACATATTATCTAAATTTTAGTCAATCTTTTTAGCCAATTTTAGTCTAAATTTTAGCCAAGCCAATGCTAGTGCTCTAAGACAGCTAAGCAGTTGGCTAAAAAAAATTGGTTAAAACTCAAGGCAACTAGCTAGGCAACTAGCTAGGCAACGCGTGGTGACCATGTGTGGGCAAATGGAGGCAGATGATGGCTGGGATTGACGAATGAGGGGCAGGGGATTTCAATTTACAAGTATGAGAAGAAGAAAAAAAGATATAAGAAAAACGAGAAAGAAAAGAAAATAGAGAAAGGGAGAAACTAGTGGAGGAAGGTTCGAATTTTGAGAGAAGGAAGGCTTATGGGCATATTTTTGTGAGGGGGGTTTTGTGAAGGATGGAATAATGAGTTTTGTAAAGTTATGATGCATAGGGATTAATATAAAAAGTGTTTTATCTCATCATTATAATTTTTTTAAAATTTTAATATAAAATATAATAAATAATTTAATTTATTCAAATCTTAAAATAATAATAATATTAAAAAATAATATTCTAATAATATTTTATTCAATTTTTAACTTTTATCTCAATTCAATTCATTTCATCTTATCTCAATTCACTGTCCAACCCGCACGAAATTGACCACATAATATTACCGCACGCCTACAAACACTAAAAAACTAACTCATTTTTACTGGCTCTTCTTTTTTTAACCTTTTATTGACGAGATTTATTTTATTTACATTGATGATACAGTTTTTGGCATAATCCACCCATTTTATCAGACATCTATTGACCTTGATCGGGTCGGAATGGTCGGATTGCGTCTCTCTCCACGCCTTATGACTTGGTTGGCATTTCTGAGACAAGGCTTTCTTTGACCCAGTTTTTTGAAAAACTCAGGACTTGGGTCCAGTTGTTATTCGACCCAGTCATCTACAATCTCTATTAATGTTAGTAAGCCAATTTTCGTATCTAAATTGGAACATCAAAGAGACCTACATAAAACTGATGTTAAAACATTTACTTATATATTCAATATTATTAATGTTAACAATATGCTATTATAATCACACATATATGCCCGTATAAATTGTTGCCTATATAACTCTGCATTTTCAGATCCCCTGCAAATTCTTCCAACAGATTATACTTGGAAACTGGGTGAGTAGTTTACATATATATATATACAATACCATTAGCAATCCATTTGATATCCCATTCTCTCAAGAAAAAAGATAATTGCAGTCGTGAGTATGCAAATATCATGCAATTATTTTGAAAAAAATAAATAAATACGTGATTCACATGAAAAAAATATTAATTTTTTTTAATAGTAAACCTTACTTTTTTTCAAAGCGACTGCACAATATTTATGCATTCTATAACTATATGTAGCATTACTCATCAATCAAATATGTGGAAAATAAGCACCAATATATGGATTAAAATATTTTTCTAATTATAAACTTTTTATAATTTAAAGGGAGATAGACACCCCATGAATTTTACTATATTAACTGTTGTATGTGGATTTCAGTATTAAATACTAGATCCATCTTTCTAAATTATATATATATATATATATATATATATATGAGTAATAAATTTATATGAAATCTCCATTATTGCATCCATAAAGAAATTGTATAAAAATATATTCATAAATTGAGATAGATTCAATCAGTTAGATTTACTTTAGAGCAGCGCTATATACAGTCCTCTTTAGAGGATAAAGAGGACTGTATTGCAGTCCCCGTGTAAAATTACTGGATTGTCCCCATTGTTAGGTGATAAATGACTATATTACCCCCTCCTTAAAATCTAAAGCCAAAGATCCGAATGCATTTGAACTCACAGATTCTGCAGTCGCCTTTGCAGTGTCCCCGACAATAAATCTCCACCATCGACCTTCACAATCCAATCTCCTCCACCATCGACGGAACAACCACCTCCATCACATACTCAAGGTTTGTTTTCTTTCCTTTTTCCTCCACCATTGATACCATCGAACAAATGCGCATGTCGTTAGCAGTTCTGGCAGTGTATTGAGTTGTTTGCGCATGTCATTTGGCCATACCATCGTCACCCTAGTAGTTTGTGCACGTCGTTTGCAGTTCTGGCAATGCATTGAGTCGAATATATATTACTTTTAATTTTGGCAGGAAGCATGCATCACAGTAACCAAAAAACTGGTGAGAATATAGGCTTGTGATCTTTCAAGAAAAGTAAAAAAAAAAAGTAATGAGATTTGAGAATTTATTTTTCTTTTTTTCCTTGCCTAAGTTGAGAATTTCTTTTTCTTTTTCTTTTTTGTTGCCTAAGTTCTGGGTTATATGGAGATGTTGCAAGCATTGAGTCAAATATATATTACTGTAAATTCCCAACCAGCAAGACAAAACCAACAGAAAATGCCATCTAAAACTTCAGCCAAACCAGAATTTGTCTTAATCAATAATTTCGGTTTTTCAATAAAAAATAGAGAAGTGTTTTACCTTAGGGCTAAAGTGGACGACGGTAAAGCAGGGGATGAATCCTAGGGTAGAAGAAACCATTGGACTCTAGGGACAGCGAGTTAGACTGGGTTTGTAGGCCGCCAAACTCGATCTGACTCCAGGACAGCGGCGACGATGACGACAGTTTGGTGGAGATGAACTTGGGACATTACGACTGCTCGAGGACGAAGGGGATTTCAGAACTCAGAAAGGGGAGGGATTGTGACGCCCCCAACTTCTATGTATGGACACGCACAGAAATTGAGGCGTCGGGATGATGAAAACACGGGTCACGCATTCCAACGACAAGTGCCAAGTGTGTGCAATAAATAAACAGTGTACAATAAATACGCAGCGGATAATAATAAATAAGTCACTAGTACCAGAATTTTAGTTTAATACAAACCTCTTAAAATAAAAGCCAAAGTCTCATAAAATAATACAAGGCTAAAAATATAAATATAACACGAGTGATCCCAGATCACTCCTCCGGTGGAGCCAAATCGTTAGGCTCGGCATCTGCATCATCAACAAAAATCTGCAGTACTATTAAATGGTACCACAGGTAAGTTATAACTCAACCAATCCTGAGATAAAAACATATTAAAGCAGTTAACCATGTATGCATATGATGCAATATGCCTGAAATCCAACACACGCCAAAAATTCCATTTGGCCTCAAAAATATTTCCATTAAAACATTTCTACCATTTTCCCAGAAAATGGCCCAAAACAATTATCCAAACCCAACACACGCTATTTTTTCAGAAAATAGCCATTTATCCATTTTCCATTAATCCATATGAACATGAATGCAATACACGAAAACCCAATTTTTAATTTACAAACATGATCATGCGTGCAATATGCAATGAACCAGACAACCTCAAAATCCAACAACCAACCAAATCACAACAACAATTTTCAACAACCAACCAGATCACAATATAATCAACACACAAATACTCCGTCCTCAATCCATCCACCCCCGAACTCCTCGGACTCAATCCGGAAACCAACCAGAATACAGTGAAATCAATTAGTGCAAAAATATATTTAAATCTCAAAGTTTGTTTGGAGAAATACTTACAGCGTTATATAATAATTTTAGAAGGATCACGGAGGTGCAAAAGGCGGCTGGAAGACAACGTAACAGTGTAAAAACACTGTGGCTGAAATACACAGTATACCCAAATTCAAACGGGGTCAAACGAAAGCTAGGGAATTGTAGGATAGGGCCTACGGAAGGTGGTGAAACTAGTGGAAGCGACGGTTGACCATGGGTGGCGGCCGAAACGGCGGTGGAAGGCTAGAAAGGTCAAATCGGCCAAAAAGCTGGGGAATTAAGAGACATACCGCCATTCAATCAAACAAATATGAGTATTGCTCCATCATGTCTGCTTCTCTTTCTCAAGAGAAATCTTGAGCCAATGGATCACCCCAAGCTATCTTCACCAAAGGTATCGACTTAGATCTCAACATTTGCTCCTTCCAATCTATAATTTGCGTCGGCGCAACCTCATAAGTAAGGTCAGGCTGAAGTTGAATGCGTTCTAGGTTGATAAAACGCGGCTCTTGCTGACCAAAACTTTTCTTCAACGAGGACACATGGAACACATCATAAACTTCTCCAAAATACTCTAGCAAGGCAATTCTATAAGCAACAGCCTCAACCTTCTCCAAAATCTGAAAAGGACCAACATACCTCGGGTTAAGCTTTTCCTTCTTACCAAAGCGCTTAACGCCTTTCATAGGAGAGATTTTAAGATAAACCCAATCACTTTCCTCAAAGGATAAGTCCCTTCTTCTCGTGTCAGCATAACTTTTCTGACGACTTTGCGCTTTCGCCATTTTATCCCTTATAACCCGAACTTGATCTTTCATTTCCTGAATCAACTCTGGCCCAATCAATCTACTCTCACCCACTTCATCCCAACACAGGGGTGATCTGCACTTCCTCCCATACAACGCTTCATACGGAGCCATCTGAATGGAGGCATGGAAGCTATTATTATAAGAGAACTCTATAAGCAGCAGATGATTTTTCCAGCTTCCTTGAAATTCCATGACACACGCTCTCAGTATATCCTCCAAGGTCTGAATAGTACGCTCAGATTGACCATCAGTCTGAGGGTGATAAGCAGTACTGAACTTCAAATTAGTGCCTAGCGCTGCCGGCAAGCTCTTCCAAAAACGTGACGTGAACCGCGGGTTCCTGTCCGACACAATACTCTTGGGTACTCCATGCAACCTCACAATCTCCTTAACATACAACTGCGCTAATTTACCCAAAGAGTCAGCATTATTTACAGGTAAGAAATGAGCACTTTTGGTCAACCTGCCCACAATCACCCAAATTGAATTTTTTCCTCTTGGAGTCCTTGGCAAACCCATAGAAATGTCATCCCACTTCCACTCAGGAATAGGGAGAGGTTGAAGTTTACCAACGATTCTCTAATACTCAACCTTAACTTGCCGGCACGTGTCACATCTCTCAATAAACATGGCAATATCCAACCTACTCGCACTAGTCTCCCAATGGCACGTCATGACTATTACTCCTAGAGCAGCCATGTAATCCAAAATCTCTATATCCACAAACCTTAATACAACACCCAAGGAATCTCAATGATTAATGGCTCCATTTGATAATCCGAACTAACTTCTATTGACTCCTACAGTAAAACTTTCAAACCTTCGTTGTATATTACACTTTGTTAACCTAATGGTCACTTCCAAAGTTAACCATCAATAACGAAATTGCATAAACAAATAATTAATTTTCAATTACAGGTATTTTCTCAAAATTTCAAGTCATCACTAGTTCCTCAAAATCAGCACAAAATTTCAACCAAAAATATCACGCTCCTACTGCGCACTCTGATATTCGCCACATGCCTAAAATTTATGTCCTCATAAAAATTAATACCATCGAGTACAAGGTGGTTCCATACCTACTAACCAAAAACTCTTACCATACTTTGGTAGAAAATACTCTATTTCCCAAAACCATGAGTTATCACTCATTCCTCAATTAACTCCTGATGCCTTAATTAAAATTAATATTCTGCAAAATACAACCAAGATCATTGACAGAAAACCAATATCAACCAACCCCAACATCCCAAATTGGAAACAAATAGCATCACCACAAAATACACCCGCCTCAACTAAGATAAGGAACATACCCTAAAAGTCTCGAATTCGACCCGGCCAACCAATAAGAACGCCTATCAACTTCTACCCGACAACCTAAACCCAAAAGTTTAACACCTAAATTCTGAATATCATCTAATCTAGCGGTGACTAAACTCACTATGAACCACCAACGACTTCACCAAAACATTACAGAAACCTTGGTAACTCGCCCACCTACTACTACTCCTATAAGCTAGTTTTAGCACGACTAGTTCCTTCAATAGCACATCACTATTAAACCTCAAGGCAAGTCATACTACTCGAATCTTCAATCTACCAAAAACTATTGCACAACATTCAAGGATCCTAATACTTTATTAACTCACATACTTGATTATGTTATCATCGTCGATACCTAAGCTTCAACTTCTAAGATTTTATCATACACCATACATGGCAACCCATCAATCTCTCTTCAAAATAAATAACAATGTCCTTAACTCACTCAACTTGACGCTTCATTTCCAGAGGAAAGTATAGTCTCAAAATTTTAAATTCGTATGTGACCTCAAGTCACAATTAATTCCTGAAATTAATCACAACAATTATTGTCAATCATCATTTCATTGAGTAACCCGCTTCGATTGTACCCTTCAATAAACTCCTCAAAAACTCAAAGCCAAGGTCTCTTGAACATAATATTGTCATGTCATCTCCTTTTCAACACCTACCAAAGCCACTTCTTCCAACAAAATGCGATTAGGACATGTACTCTTCGAAATCCATACACACTCACCACTACTACACATCGATCTCATGCACCCTTAGCTGAAACCAAAAATCCTCCAAACGTGCAAGTGGTTCATCATTATCATTTCCATCATCTGGACCTATATCTTCGAAAAACAACAAAAATCTTTCCCCAGGTCCACACCATCAATTATTCTTAAACTTGATACAGATCAATCCTAAAACTTGCCACTAAAACCTCGAAATAATAAAAATCATTTTCCGAACTAGATCGTCATCTTCAATCCTTAGAAAATACATGAACTAGATAATTACCTTCCATCTTCAAAGAAATTCTCCCTTGAAAAAATTTCTCATATCAGTAACTCAACTCAAATCAACCTCACTTCAATGGTTATAGGCTAATCAATCTTCAGAATAGATCAAACTAGCGTACCAAGTCTACAAAACTAAGAACTCGAATCTTATTATAAATCAGTCCTTCAAATATGCAATTCTAAAACCCTAAACCAGATAAGAATCATTTTCTGAAATCCTCAAAATCGATGACCTTAAATCTAAAACACTCACCTTACAAAGCTTGAAAAATTCTAAAATCCCAAATGATACCAAAGTGCTTAATTGAGTCGACAAAATTTAAAACTTCTAATTTAATTAGTCCCTCAAATGCTTGTTGAACCTACCACCTTCAATCCTATAAACTTATTTCCTAAGAACTATAGGGCCCCAAACCTTATATAACTTCTCAAAAATCTATTTTTGAGGTACGTTGAACTTACAACATCCTACTCCATAGACTCAACACATAATTATACGGAACTTAAGATCTCAAGTATCCTAGGCAAACTAAAACTATTCCCACATTAGCTGCAACTTGAGTTCCTACTCCATAGAGTTCACCTAGATCATGTCGTTCCCTTCGAGTCTCGATATTAAAACAAACCAATCATTAAGAGTTCAGGCCTACTACACTAAATGTTCAAACCTAACAATGACATTCACGGTCGTACCATCTTCCTGCCATAGCGTAACCCTTAACCCACTTTTCAACTCAAACAGATTAAAATAAATTTATGGCAAAATAAATTAAAATACAACAAAATACCATGAAATAAAATAGAATAAAACCAACTAAGTATAACAACATACAATAAATTAAAACAATTAAGGTAACATACCTCAAACAAAATCTCACAAATAAAATCAAATTCTATAAATAAAATAATATACGACAAAATGAATAAAACAATGAAGAAGTACACAATAAATAATTAAAACAAATAAAATAACCGACCATAAAATAAAAGAATTAAAATAAAATAACATACAATAAAATAAATAAACAACCAAAGTAGGATATAATAAAATAGATAAAGCCAATAAAAATAACATACTTCAAACAAAACAATTTCAAATCACAACTTTAAAAATTTTCTGGTACTTCACCTATGGGACATGTGGCTTTACCTAAAGCTGAACTACTCTGATACCACCTGTGACGCCCCCAACTTCCATGTACGGACACACAGGAAAATCGAGGCGCCAGGATGATGACAACACGGGTCACACATCCCAACGACAAGTGCCAAGTGTGTGCAACAAATAAACAGTGCATAATAAATACGCAGCAGATAATAATAAATAAGTCACTAGTACCATAATTTTAGTTTAATACAAATATCCCAAATATAAACCTCTTAAAACAAAAGCTAAAGTCCCATAAAATAATACAAGGCTGAAAATATAAACATAACACGAGTGATCCCAGATCACTCCTCCGGCGGAACCAAATTTTCAGGCTCGGCATCTGCATCATCAACAAAAATCTGCAGTACCATTAAATAGTACCACAGGTAAGTTATAACCCAACCAATCCTGAGATAAAACATATTAAAGTAGCTAACCATGTATGCATATGATGCAATATGCCTGAAATCCAACACACGCCAAAAATTCCATTTGGCCCAAAAAATATTTCCATCAAAACATTTTCACCATTTTCTGGGAAAATGGCCCAAAACAATTATCCAAACCCAACACACGCTATTTTTCCAAAAAACAGCTATTTATCCATTTTCCATTAATCTATATGAACATGAATGCAATACACGAAAACCCAGTTTTCAATTTACAAATATGATCATGCGTGCAATATGCAATGAACCAGACAACCTCAAAATCCAACAACCAACCAAATCACAACAACAATTTACAACAACAAACCAGATCACAATATAATCAACACACAAATACTCCGTTCTCAATCCATCCACCCCCGAACTCCTCAGACTCAATCTGGAAACCAACCAGAACACAGTGAAATCAATTAGTGTAAAAATATATTTAAATTTCAAAATTTATTTGGAGAAATACTGACAGTGCTATATAATAATTTTAGGAGGATCACGGAGGTGTAAAAGGAGGCTGGAAGGCAACGTAACAGTGTAAAAACATTGTGGCCGAAATACACAGTATACCCAAATTCAAACGGAGTCAAACGAAAGCTAGGGAACGGTAGGGTAGGGCCTATGGAAGGTGATGAAACTAGTGGAAGCGACGGTTGGCCGTGGATGGCGGCCGAAACGGCGGTGGAATGCCAAAAATGTCAAATCGGATATGTGGTTGGTTGGGCTTCACCGGTAACGGATCGGGGTTGGGGTTGGGTCCATTAGGAAGGCAAGAGGCTGGTGAAGAAGTGATGAAGAAATGGTGCCGGAGGTGGCCGGGCGGCGGCGCAGCGACGAAGAGAAGGCCGCGGCTTTGGACGGGGCGTGGAGGCTAACGGCGGCGCGGTGTGGTCTGAGATTGAAAGGGGATGATCGCTGGCCGGTGGGGAATCGACTGGTGCCGGCGGTGAGGGTCACGGCGGCGGCTGGGAAGAAGGAACTGAAACACAGGGAGAGAGAAAGAGAAACGGGAGAGAGAGGGTCGAGCGGTGAGGAAGAAATCGGAGGAAAAAAAAGAAAGAAAAAGAAAAAGAAGTGGAAAATAAAAAATAGGAAAAATAAATGAGATTTAATTCTCACAACTTTTGGGTCACAACTGATCCTCAAAATAACTATTTTTAAAACAGTAAATTAAATAAATCAATTTAAACTCAAAACTAATTAAAGTAAAATATTAAATTCCAACAATAACATTCTTTAAAATAAAAAGTAATTAAATTGCAGAACACTAATTAAAATTATAAAAGTACAATAAAATAATTCCTAATTTAAAAAATCGTAAAATAATCTCGCGAAAACACATTAAATTAAATTAAAAGGTTTAAAATTAAATATTTAATTAAAAAGCCGTTCAATAAAAAGCACGTAAAAATTGAGGTGTCACAAGAATAGGAGTGATGAAGCTCGGTTTTTGGGGGGGATTCAGTTTTCCTTTGTGATGAAACGCAGCGTTTCATTTCTGCGTTTCATTAAGCCTACAATGCAGTTCCCGAATGAAGACTGCAATAAGAATTATTCTTTACTTTATAATAAAAATAATTTTACAATTTATCATATCACATCAAATTACATTAATTTATAAATTTATTTTTAATATAATCATTTGTTAAAATAATAATGTTAAGTATAAGTTTCAAATAAATAAATCCTACGTAAGCCTCTGTTAAAAAATAGATTTTATTAAAAAAGAATGATTTTTATTTTTGACATTTTTTCAAGGGATCTAACTTTTTACAAAAATTTAGACAAACTTTATCTACTTAAGATTTGTACTGGTCATTAAAATATATCTCATACCAATAATATACAACATTTCGTATGGATTTAAAATTCCCGTTACATAGAAGTAGCAGACTACTTTCCCAAATATGATACCGGAGCGTGTGAAAAAAGCGCGTTGGTATTGTAATTTGTCACAAGCAATATACAGAACTTCAGCGACTCGCCGGCGTAGTAGTAGCCGGAGACAAATAAACCTGACTTTGTATTACGGTTTTTCCAATCTTGAACCCCGGCACGACTGTGAAACCCACGCTGAGATCTCCACCGCCATTTCCACCGGCGATTTCACCAGAGTAGAACGACGCTTCCTCTGCCACGCATTCCATGTACACCTCAGAATACCTACAGTGCTTCCTTACCTGAAAAATGCTTACCTCTTCATCGAACGAGAATGCCAAGCAATGTAAAAGCCACACGCGCTTCGCCATCTCAGCAAACGCTACGAAGAAAGAGGAGTCAGGGACGCCTCCGGAGTTCACGAGCTTTCGCTGATTCAAGTTACCGAAGAGAGAGCACTCCATTTTCGCATGTACGAGGTGAAGGTACTTGGCCCTTGTGAACTTAGCAAACGACGAGTTCGGATTATGGGAAAGAAAATGCCTTGGATTTACGTTTGTGAGCTTCTTGAACTTGTCGAAGAAGAGGCGATTGCGGTGTGTTTCAAGAGGAGGTTGTCGTTGGGAGTGATCACTTGGTTGGAACTGAGGGCAATTGAAGCCCTGAAACATGGTTATGTTTACGAAGGATTCGAAAGCGAAGAACCGGTGGCTTGGGTTTGCAAAAACCGCGTCAGGTTCGATGAACTTGACGGCCTCGTCAAGATCCCAGTGCGCCGAATCCATTTTACGTATCATTAATTTCACGAAACTACGAATGGATCGTAGGGTGTAGTGAAGAAATTGGACAAAATGGGTCACATTGAGCGCCGTCAGTCGAAGATTATCGAACATGGACAGAGATCCACTTGAGTTTAACCTCTTATATAAGCACTTGTTAAGTGAATTGGAGTTGTCAAGCTGGTTCTGAAGCGAAGTGATGTTAGAGTCTTTGAGGTCAGCCTCAGTCTCGAGCTTCTTGATGGTGATCTCGTAGGTCTTCATCAACCCCTGCTGCTCCTGAATCTCCGCGAGCATGAGCGTGACTTGGGGTGAAAGATCGAGTTCTTTTCTCAAGAAGCTGCGCTTCAGCTCGGAAATTGCTTTGAGCTCGTCCACCACGGCCTGGTCCGCGACCTGAATAGCTTCGCAGTTGTAAGGGTTCTGTGCCATTTGGAGCTCAGCATAAGCAGCTTTGATCGAAGTAATGCCCGCGAAAAGCTTCGCCACCAAAGCTTCCAGCACTGCTCTCTGCTGCCGGCCTCTCGCATCAATATCATTCTTGTCGAACTTCTGGGAGCTTCTATCGGTGAAAAAATCCTCCTTCACGTTGGATTGCGATGCGAGCATGCAAATCCCATTGTTTGAAGCGATTCTTGTTGTGGTCCGGAGGTTGATAACTTTTTGGAAAGTGCGCGCTAACTTGTTCTTGCTGTTCAAGGCTGATTTGGGTGTCAGTGTATCCATCTTAGAAGAAAGTAGAACAGAGTCGTGTTTTTGGGCATGAAATTGTGAGGAAGTATGTTGAAAAAGAGGACAGGGAACTTTCGATTAACGAAGGAAATTCAAAAGGAAGGGGTTCGATCGAGGGGGAAAAGTTTTTGGAAGATGGCTTATGGAGAGATTTCTACGTTGAAAAGTGGGCACAAAATTTTGACTATATCAGAGTGCAGCAGGAGATGGAGATGGGGGAAAGTAGGATTTAAAGCGCGGGAAGGCTTTTATGTTACTGCAGATAAGTATTAATGTTCTTACAGCAGTTTTTTTCTTACAGAGATTATTATTTAATTTAGATAATTATCTATTTTATATCACCTCATATTAGCTATTAAATAAAGAAACAATTTTTTAAGAAGATATTTAAATTGTGCAATAAAAATAAATAAAAATCATCTGACTGCATCAAGAAGGCGAAAATGGATGTTTGGTTGTAGAATTAATTTGGAGTGGGTGAAGCTATTGGTATGCAGAGGGATAATGATTGTGGGTCCTTCTGCTCTGTAAGGTGATTGATAACTTACTATCCGGTACTGGACCCCACCTTCTACAGTCGTTTGGAATGCCAAGAACAAGAGCTCTCTCTCTCTCTCTCTGTTACTTTTTACTACTGTTGAGACGGCATGATTAACGTCCCTGAATCTTTTTCATAGAAGTAAGATCTTTGTATTGTAATTCAGCCACTGAATTGCGGGGAAAATCCGAGAGAGATATAGTCCATGCTCGGAAATTCAGTATGGCCCCATGTCTCTGTTCTTGGAATTTTTCATGTAAATTGTGCAACTAATTGCAGGAAACTCGATCCGTTGTCCTTATTTCTTACATAAATCTATATGTATCCTGTAATTTGACTACCATAATTCATCGCTATTAGATTATAAAGTCATTAAAGAAAAAAATTCAAACACACTTATTTTATTTACTAGTCGATGTAATATAAAAAATGATAAATACACATCATTTTTCACAATACATTACATAATTATATTTTAAAATGATAGGTAATTTGATAAAATAATTTATAAAAATAACATCAGTTTATAAAAATATTCTCACTTTAAAATATATATTGTGAAATATATTACGAAATTTATTGCATTTATCATTGCTCAAACTTTTAAACGTAATTTTTCTTTAACGAAATAGAATTAAAATATATGAATATAATTTTAGGAAACAACGAAATGAGGGTGGGGCCAGGCAGCTGAACGTATCAATCCTTGGTGGTTCCGAAGGGTGATACTCCTTGATATAGATAGAGCAATGGTCGGTGAAGTTCATCGGCGGTGGGCCAGAGATATGACCGTCCCTCCCAATTAGTTCATCTACTGCGAGAATTTTGCGTGTGACTCGAACTAATAATTATTAATAAAACAGCCTCCCGTGACTCTTGGACTTCACATATATAGATACCATGCACATTCATTTCCCAACTTATTTCTTCTCTTATTATTGCTTTATAGGTAACATATTATTAATAATAACATTTACAAGCCTTTTAATTATCAATATCCTTGGATCAATACTCTCTCTCTCTCTCTCTCTCTCTCTCTCTATATATATATATATATATATATGAGTATTATTGATTATTTCGTCTCAATTATCTCGTTCATTTTACTTCATTAACATGGTAATACTGTGGTATATTTATAAAAAATATTTACAAAATATATTCAAACTATAAAAACTTAAATCCTAAAATCTGAAAATATATCAAACACATAAATGTTTCCGAAGGCAATGAGTACCTGGAAAAAAGAAAAAAAAAGTGTCGTACTAATTAAGAGATACGGAAGATGCATGCATGGAGTAGCTGCAAATGCAAGGAAGATCAAAAGATTACGACTTGGCGAGTATTGATTGAAGAAGTCGTGTAATTGTTGCTCTCCTTTTCTAAAAGGATGCAAAGTTCTTCGACACCAAGATGTGTCCATCATTTTCTTAGACCAACCCTTGCTTCCTTCCTTCCCTTCCTGTTGCTACCGATCTTAAGTTAATTTTGAAGTTAGTGGTAATTTAATATGATATTAAACTCTACGGCCACTCACTTATTTTAAATATTTTATAAGTTGGATTTATTTATTTATTTATCATCTTTTACAAGTTTTGATAAAGAGGCCGCCGGCCACCTTTAGAAATAGGTATTTTCAGGTAGATAATGTATTACATAGTTTAAAATTGTACAAATCTTATCCTTGCTTTAATTATCTACTTCTTTATAATTTTGTTTTCTTGTTAAAATAACGTATGGTTTGCAAAAAGCTGGAACCTCGGATAAAGCATTAGAAAAATATAAAATAAAAACAAAAACAAAGAAGACAGCCGAAAGAAGATGGTGACGGAAACACATTATTTTATTTCTTGATCGCGAAAACACAGTTCTTGAATCTTCATTCCATCGGTGTCGGGACACTATAATATTATATTAATTATGAACCAGCCATCAATGGATATTATTAATTTTTAATTTTGAGGAAGAAAAAGATATTACGAAAGATTTTAATGTACATATTCCTTCAAGATCTAACTCTCAATATAATTAAGTACATCATGATAGTTTAGGATGAAAAAGTAAGTGAAATTCGTATTAGTTAAAAGGATAAAAAAAATATATATTTTTTTATTAATATAATTCAATGTCTGAACTTATTAGTTAATTTAATTGTTATTTTTATATTTGCTTGTTTAAATATGGAGTCCAATTTAGTTGGAGGTAAGATTGTTCATGCCCCACAAAATCTGATGTTATTTTATTCATGAATTTATGGACCTAAAATTAAATAGATCGATGTGTTTATTTGTTATCAATGGTAGGTTGGAAAAAAAAAAATGTTAGTGGTCATGGCAATCATCATTAGCTCGGACTATACATTAAAACACCATCGTAAGTTTACAATTAAGGTTAGTTTAAAACCAGGGCCATAGCCAATTACACATGAAAAGCAGTTTAATTATTGAAATCAGAAGACGTGACCACTATCAAAATCAAGACATGCATTCAAGGATGGAATTATTTTGAAAGTGATGTTACTCATGGTGTGAGCATAAAGGGCTTCTTAGTATGGCACAAAAATTATAATTTGTATCTGCTATTTCTATCTCCATTAAATTCTATTTATTTTTTATTTTTTTATTTTTAAGACCTCGGGTATGTTTGGAAGGTGAGATGAGAATTTTATATTTTGTTTTAAAATTTAAAATATTATTTTTTAGTTTGAAGATTTGAAAAAATTAAATTGAAATTCATCTAATTTAAATGATCATTTTCATGTTCATTACTTCACACGTCTTACCGTACTGAAAATGAATTAATTAACTTCAACATCTGCCAACAATCCCCCAGATGCATTAAATTGCATTCATGGCATAGGTAATGCCGTCAATTGGATATATATATATTTTTTATTATTATTTATATAGAATCGTTCGGATGTTTGAATTGAATAGAAAGGTTTTGCTACAACAAGGGATATATAGGTATGGCCTTGTAATGATTATTTATGGTGCTCTTATTTTCTCAATATACCCATTTATTACTGATTTAATTAATAGTTTTTTGTGGATAAGGGACTCTTTAATCATGTCCGACATATAGAATTATGACAATTGTATTAGGATGGATGGAAATGGATTTAAACGAGTGTTAGAGTAAGCTGCCTTCGTTAAGCGGCTTCTCCACTACTTTTTTTTCTATCATTTGGGACAACAACCACGTTTACTTCAAGTTTTCATTATCAGATAAAAAGTAATCCTATTCATTATCTCATAATTTGAAGATTATTTATTATATTTTATTTATAAATTAATCATCTAATGTCACATTATAAAATAATAATAAGATGATGAAAAAACTGACGATTAATATATTTGTTGTATATAGTAGTGTAGTATACAATATTAATTACTCAAGTCCGAACAGGGGACGCGACAATGTTGCTTGTTTTTTAGAGATACATCATATTGTTGTATGAGGTCATTCGTCAAGGAGGAGAAATGTATGAACTAAGATTACAGTGGCATGAGCCATGAAGAATTAGATGCCACTGTCATCTATCCAAGAAGAGCATCCGACAAGCTTCCATGAAGTGAGTGAAAATGGAGACACTTGGATTACGGTAACAAGCGTCCACCCGAAGGAAAATGAAGCCAGTGGTTTTAACTATTTGCCATGGTAGATATATTATATTTATCTTAGGTCGATCGAAGACTTAATTTTGGTAATGGTAGCATATTAGAATATATCATGACTCGTATAATCATCATCATCATTATTATTATTATTACTATTATTATTATTATTATTAAGGCCCAAAAATGGAGCATTTCGGAATAGGAGAAATATCCATTTTCAGACATGCTGAAGTGGGCTGGATCTCGATCGATGAGGTGTGAAGCCCTGGCGATGATCTAGAGTGGCTGCACGGTGTTTGTGCGTACATTTATGGCTGTAAACAATATTTAAATGCGAAGAAAATAAGGAGAGATGAACATACAGATTTATATGATTTCGCACTAGACCTACGTCCACGGGATTTGGGGATGAGAGATTCCACTATAATATGTTTGTTTACAATCTCATGATTTCTCATTCTCATTGTACAATGAAGATTTGATTTCTCTCCTTTGGAATCTCTTTATTGTGAGATTGAAAAATATGAAGTCTCCCAAGAAGTTTGGCCAAAAATCCCTCCAACCATCCAAAAGAATGTCCCTAAAATCGTAGGCACCTGTCTCTTTTATCTCATGCATCCCTTTGCTTTATGTCACTTCCCTTTACTTCATACACCATTTTTCTCTCTAGACACATTACTCCTTACCTTCCATTGTCTCTTCTTTGTCCACTTTCCCCATCTCTTCCATTATCTTCTAGTAATGACTTCTTGATAGACTGGGGCTTGAGAATCATTTTAGACCTAGTGTATTTTACCCACTCACAATTATCATTATCATTATTATTATTATCATTATCAATAAGATGCTTTCTTATTAATTAACATTATTGCATGTCTTGATCACCGATCGAGTACGGCCGAGTTCATGACTTCTACTACTTGACACTTTTTTTTTTTTTTTAACTACTTGACAGTTAATTGTGTTGGTTTTGGGGCGTTATAATTCCAATTCAATGAGACAATCTAAGAAGTCCCTCTTGTAACTTGTTTTAAAGTTTATTTCTCTCCGAATTAGTTCTTTAGTACACATACACACACACACACATACATACATATATATATATACACACATACATACATATATATATATATTAACATGAGAAATTAAGCCCTATTGGTCACGAATTATTCCATTTTAACTTAATTCCGAACTTTTGTTGTTCTTTTCTAGCTTGATAGAAATCACTTGCTAATCAAATGATCTATTTCTTTATTACTTCCTTTCTTTATACATGAACATTATTCTTCAAATTATTTTAACAGAGAGATGAAAATTTTACAATTTTAGAAGTTTATAGTTTCTTTAGAGCCTTTATATATATACACACGTTTTAAGCGATCTTAATAACATTTATTTGCATCACCATTACGAAGAAACAAATTATTGGTCATATTTTTCAGGTTCCAGTCTATTGATCATTGATAGAGCACAGAACTAAATTGTGCATGAACATTAAAACCTACTAAAGTTCATTATTCGAAATTGGCCACTTTGTACATTATTTGGTATCATGTATTCATGTGTCATGTATCCAGCCACCATCGAGCTAGAGTGTTGGTTTAGCGGTAAAAGATAATTTATTTCCATATGGTTTGGTGATGAATTCATCATCATGGATTTGAGCGTATCGAGGACATAAAACTCATGCTCATTATCTCTATCTACGAACTTATTACTGTTATGTTTTTAATGAGACTGAGATCATGTTATGAATTTTAAGTTCATTTTAATGGAGGTGCTTTTGATTTCTGTGTCGACCCCACTTTGCGGATTCTTCGCACGCTCCTCGTGGAACCCCATGATGAGAGAATCCCAATGCCTTACAGCCATAAATATTGTGTTAGCCACAGATGATGTTACAGAGGAATTTAATTTTTACCAATTATTATGCTCCATACTAGTGGGATGGGATAGATGCAAGATAAAATTCTGAAAATCCTTACAACTTGCAACTAGTATCAATAAAAGAAGATGATAAACAGAAGTTCTTTAACTGCCTACCTCTCTCGCCATGTTTTACACGACTTGAAGTCCATGACAGAAACGTACGGTCTAATCACAGACATAAGGCTGAGCCCAGCCAAACTTTTCTCAGTGGAATTTCTGCACTTTTTTTAAAAAAATTCTCCTCCGAGCAAGTGGAATTCAAACAGCATAGCTGTAGCATATTCAAGTGGGACTTACTGTAGAGGAAATGAGTTACCTTCTCAAAAGACCCAACAGTAATATACAAAGGACATAGAACTCGATTGGACCTATCAAAAAAAAAAAAGAACTCGATTGGCTATAAAGAAAGCGTTCAGTTTTGCAATTGAGACCCAAGAGGACGAAATAGTAGCCGTACTTTGGTGGTGTCAACAGCTTTGTTTTTTTGGTTGGTTGGGTTTGGCAAAGCAGAGAGGTGCAGTCCAAAGATGGAAAATGGATTCCAAAGGGTACTGATGGAGTTGTGGAGAGGAGAGGGAGATGGGTCTGCTATCTGCCTGAGTGTAGGACCCGGTGGGCGGCTGTGGTGTCTCTTTAGTGGCCTAAATGCTCTGAAATTTACGTACTACTTCTACTGTGCTTCACTCTGAACTACATGCTCCTGCCTACCACTCACTCAACTCAGCCCACCTGCAACTCCAACCAGACTCCCTCTGTTCTCTTGCCCTGGATTCTAATCACTCCAAGACAAAAAAATTGGGCTACAGCTTGTGTCCACACACTTCAAAAGTCTTGAGGAAATTATGTAGATTGTATGAATAGTTATCTCAATTTTGTGAAATTTATTTTTGCAAAATACTTTGATAAATTTAATAAATTTTGTAATAAAATATTTTTATTTTTTTAATTCAAATCATCAAAGTCAAATATATTATTGAAAAATTATGTAAAAGTAATTCTTTTTTCAAAGCATACAAGTTATAAATTACTTGTCTTTATAGTTTTTGAAAGTTTAATAATGGGGACACGGGCAGGTTTTTTTGTTTTTCAAAGCTGTTTTCCACAAATTACCGTCCTTTTCTGGCTTTTTAAAAGAGAGAATAAAATCACCCTACTTGTGGGGGGAAGGATAAATTCATCAGTGAGCAAAGAAAATGTGAAAGGAAAGAAAAAACAAAAACAAGACTTTTGATCGTATGTTGTCTTTGCGGGAAGAATGCATATAATATATGGATTTCTTTTCATGCTCTAATTACCTAATCTGAGTTGTAAGACAATTTCTCTTACGAATCAAATCTTGCCATGCAAGTAAGGTGATGGTTGTAGTTTACATTGAATAATACTACTATGCCCCTCTATTTTGCCCACTCATTTTGACCGCTCATGTATTTAATTTTTTTTAATATTTTTATTTTACTTACTGTTAAGGAAATTACTAATAGTGTATTGATTATTTTTTTATTTTTTAAAATGATAAAAAAAAAATGAACAAAAACATTAAAAAAAAATAAAAAGATGAATTTAACCTAGGCGACACGCCGAGTGGTTAATGCTAGGCAGCAGCAAAGGGAGTCAATCATATCCTGTCTCATTCTTAAAAACACTCATGAGTTCATTCTTTTCGCTAATGGACACCAAAATAAAGCTAAAAGTCGCTATAGTTTCAAATAATGGACGTATGCACCATCATTGCTATGTATGATTCTATGCACAAAACAAATCGAAGTCCATGTCATCAGCAAACCCGTAGCTTCTTAAATTTAAGGATCCCCTTTCTATTAAAAAAACAAATAAATATTAAATAAATGGGAAAGAGAGAGAAAAGGAAAGAAGCGAAAGCGTTTCTAACTTAAATTTGGAAAGCTATCTAGTTCACATAAACATCATCAATCAGAGCTAACCTCTTGCTTCTCATTCAGCCCAGTGTGAGGAGCAGCTGCATACTCGAGCTTTCAACTTTTCAGTGGAGTCGGGAACATGCGAAACTGATCAAGAAACAAGAAAAACAGAAACACCAAAGACAGAAGAGCACATTGTAAGAGAGCACCATATTAAATGATTGAAGGAAACTTTATTTCAATGGGTATCTCCTGTGTCTTAATTTTTAACACCCAAATTATGGGGAACCTTCGGATTCAGAGTTTCTCTGGCAGCATGCAAACTAAACAACATCGATTATGCAACGAGATAACTAAAAAACAAAAAAAGTTCTCTTTTGCAGATAGTTATGCTTAACTTCCTCGGTCTGCTACGTAACTCCACAAAAAGAAACGTAGCAAGTCAATAACCATAACCAAACTACATATTGACCTCCATCCACGGTTTGTCGAGGAAGGGCCAACTCATCTTTCAGTTCATCAAAACTGATGGAATGTTCATCAGCACCACCTAAAAGAGCTAACATTCCCTAAAACGGCAACTATGGTTTAAAAGCCAAAGAACCCCAGCTCACTCGCTCTTTCCTTCTCAAATGTCTCGAAGTACTGATAGATTATTGTAACAGCAAGCAATATCCCAGTTCCTGAGCCAATTGCTCCCATGAAATCCGCCAGCACTGTGAGTGCACCTATGCACATCCCACCAAATGCGGCTGCAGTAGGTATGTAGCGATTCAGTTCCTTCTGTAAGTTTGAATCACGATGTCCTGGCATCACCATTTGTTGTTCCTGCAGAACCAGCATGTGAGCATTCAATATCATCAAGGAATATATGGTTCGTAATTACATTCTTGGAACACCATAACGTATGTCTACAGATCTCTCATCTACAATTTAATGTTCGTTATGATAAATCTGCAATAGCACCTATATACACATCATTAATCAGCATGAGAATTTTAACCATGCGCTTGTAAATCTAACAAAAAATTTGTATCAAGTTGATGCATAGATTAGAGCATGGGGTTCTTCATACGACCATAGAACTAGTGAAGCAAGTGACATAGTTAATTAATATTGCAATCAAGTGTCATTGCTGAACGATAACAGTAACAACAATTTAAACATCATTGACAAAGAGAGATAGCTCTTCAACTTGAAAAAAATTACTCATAAATATGTTTGTAGTGTCTAGTGCACGTGACAAAGTCTCATCTTGGAATACCTTAAGCTGCTTAGCAACATCTCGGGCAGAAGACCCAGACACTTCAATCCAGGTTTTAGAGAAGAGTGCACAAGCTGAAAGCATAAACACCAGATAGAATAGAGCATGGAATGGATGGGCTGCCATATCTGCCAAGCTGTACAATGATACCGATGAAAAAAAAAGTATGAGAGCGGGCGGAGAGTAAGGTGCCGTTTGGATGATGAGATGAGTTGAGATGAAAATTGAATAAAATATTATTAGAATATTGTTTTTTACTATTATTATTGTTTTGAGATTTGAAAAAGTTGAATTGTTTATTATATTTTGTGTAGAAATTTAGAAAAGTTGTAATGATAAGATGTGATGAAACACTTTCACTATCCAAACGGGACCTAAGAGAAGAGGAACGAGGACCAGCTACTCTCAGTATTCTGCACTAGAATACAATAATTATATAACACAGGCAAATACTACATCACCTTGCTGGTGGAGTGACATAGTAAGCAAGACCGCCGACTGGAATAAACTGGCCACCTGAATATTCAGATTCCTTCCACTTACCCAACAGATTTACAAAGAAATTTCCACTGTACCTCCTGTATAGCAGCTGTAAAAAAGAGAGATGCTATTGTGTTAATCACAACGTAATGCATAGTATTCACCAATGCATAGCTAACTTCAGCACCTGGGAGATGAAATAAAGATTGGAAACAAGGGCCGATTGGAGAATTATAGGCATGTTGGAGGTGTAGAAAAGTTTAATCGGATATGATCCCTGTTGCCCTCGAGCATTCTTTGATCTAACGGGCAGAACTACTCGGAAACCTTGGAAGTAGATGACAATTAGGAAGATCAAAACCGTAGCAAGCAAATTAGTAACATTGGGAAGGTTCTGCCGATAAAAAGCCTCTCGAAGAGCACGAACTTTGTCGCTCCTAGTTATCAGTAGATGAAACAAAGCAATAACAGCACCTTCAAATTCAGCTCCCCGGCCACTGTTGATAGTTGTGGGGCTAAAAGCTTTCCAAATAATGTTTTCACTGCACAGTAACCAAAAATCAATGATTAGAGAACCATAGATCTTACCACACTAAAAGCTTATGATGGAAAACAAATTTGAAGCCTACCAGATGTTGGTAGCTATGAAAAGGGAGATCCCAGAGCCCAAACCATATCCCTTCTGGAGAAGTTCATCTAGGCAGATAACAATAATTCCAGCAAAACAAAGCTGAATAATGATAAGAATGGCATTCCCAACACCGAGTTGACCAACACTACCATACATCCCAGATAGGACATACGCAACGGCTTCACCAACCGCAATCAGGATTCCTAACAACTTTTGTGCCCCATTTCTGCAGGAATAAATGCCCAATAGAGCAAGGTGTAAGAAAATAGAAGCTACAGAGCCAAAGTACAAGTGAAAGATAATTTTTAGAGGCCAACACGGCAAGGCTGTGCAACTTTTAATTGTATGTACATGCATGCACATTGAAAATGTATATAATTAATTACCTAGTTTTAAAATTTAAAATGTGAATTTCTTCACAGAGACAGCATCTCAATACAAAATTAAATTCCACTATCCTCTAGGACAGCAAAAATGCATTCTTTTCTAAAACAAGAAAACTTAGGTCCAAAATTAAACCCATAAAAATATTTAAATAAATATATAAACTTCAAGCTTTTACATGTAATTTTTGCACTGAACTCTAACTAAATGCTGACAACTGCTTGTAGTGGTCTCAATACTTACAAGAGGGCACGATCTTCACGGACACTGTTGTCCACTTCAATGATTTTTGAACCAGCCAAGAGTTGCATGACTAGCCCAGATGTCACAATAGGGGTGATTCCAAGCTCCATCACAGTCCCACGGTTTGATGCAAGAATAACACGCATCCAATAAAATGGATCGGCACCTGTTGTCGAGTGTATTCCATACAGAGGAAGCTGACTGCAAACTAGAAAGATGAAAAGAGAAATGACTGTGTATATGACTTTCTCTCTGAAGGGAATCTTCCTGTCAGCACTCTGAACCTCTGGCAGAAATGAGAGAAATGGCCTGACCAGGTGCAGCACTCTAAATCCTCCTCCCATTTTGAACAGTGAGAGCTAAACCAAGTACCTGCTTCCAAAGTTACACATTTTACCATCACTAGATATTCAAATATGAACCAGGAAATTTACTTATTCAAAGATAAGATTCTAGTTCATCAGAATCTTTAGTTGAATTTTCAGCATATGAGGAGATGAAACTGTTGAAGGGCAAAGGTTATAAAATTAAACATGGTGAAGAACCATAAATCTTACTAAAGCAAGCACATCTAATCAAAACGCTTATTGGTCACAAGCATCTTTATTGGATGTCTGCCTATTCAGTTCAATATAGCACAATCCACCCTGCGGTATAATTGTTTTCATCATCATACAAACCAAATTATCACACATGCATCAAAACGAGGAGATTAGAACCATGACCAATAAAGAATGATTCAGACTGCAACGAGGCATACTGTATCTGCTTCCACAACAATATGTGTGGCAATAATTAGATAAATGAAATACAAGCCTCTGGCACACCCAAAAGAGGAAACATAGTCAGCCACTATGATGTCATATAGGCTACCACAATAGGTGTATGGGCATAACAATTGGAACTCACAACCTCAGACAGTTTGCAGATGATCCTCAGTAACCAGAAAGACGTTAACACATTCCCAGAAATATTTAATATTTGACAATACATCCAATGGGATATAAAAGGGGCTGCTGATTAAGCAGGATAGGAGACCTGGATCACAAACCAAAGTATCACTATCATCCATGCCACCGGTAATTCGACCAAGAGGAGCCAACTAGCATGAATTTTTGTAGTCTTCAAGCCTCATTGTTCTTGTACTATTTTCTTTCTTAGTACTATAGCTGCTCCAGAAACTAAAACCAGAACAAATTTATTCCAATGCTTAAAGCGATACATTGTGATATGCATACTAATGAGAAGGATAGGAGGTGTATGGGATGATCCAACATTGTTAGGGAAGGAGAAATTCTTGTTTTTATAATGGTTCGAATGAATTATAAACCCAGATGTGGGTTACAAATGTTATCAGAACTTATCCCAACTAGAAATGTGGGACTTGGGCCATGCCACCGACAACGAACTGGCCTGATGAGGACGTTGAGAATTTAAGTGGTGGAGATTGTGATATTCATACTTAAGATAATGGTAGGTCGTCTATGAGATCCCACATTACTTGATAAAGAAAAGTTCGTACTCTTTATATTGATTCCAATAGGACTCTAATTGTACCATTGGTTAGTCCTTTTGAAGTACAAGCCCAGCCAGATGTGGCTTGGGCCTCCCTTGAAGCATTTCATACATACATTTATTCTCACATACATACATACTACACTTAGGTGCCATCTAGTTCACATTCATCAGAACCTATCATTCTTATAGATTTATCAATAATACACTAGTTATAACCTGAAGTAGGGCTAGGTTCACTTGTACTGTGCTTATCAAAGCTACAACTGAAGTTCCTATAATCAATTATATAACCCAGATTCACCCAGTAAACAGTTAATGGGAGACTCGGCACTCATGAAACACCTTAACATTTATCTATCCAATGTGAGGCTTACCACATTTTACAATGCGGACTTGGATATCACCGTGCCTGTGTACAATGGCACTGACATTAGTAGTTTCCGAATCCCTCCTAATAGTCACGAACCAGTCCATCGCCAACTAGTTGGTCTCATATTTAACAGGGAGGAATTCGTCACCCCATTTGACTGAATGCATTATTACACTCACAAAGCATGAACTATGCAACACAATAGAGAGAGAGAGAGAGCTGAAACAATTGAAACCAAGGAATATGCTAACATTTTAAAAATGGGAAAAAAAGTTCGTTCGCTAATCCCACGTTAGCGACAAATTAGACCACAACATACTGTTTTGAAATTTCATGCTCCAAAGAACAAAGAAAATGTAAATTAATTTTACTAGTCGCAAACGTAGGGACAATGAAATAGAGAAAGCACGTAAAACGCAGCGTTAGAATATCTATAAAAGAAACAAATTAACAGAAGAACATAATGCTACGAGATCTACAACCCAAATACGGAATCAAGATCCAAACATGCATAAAGCTAAGGAATTGGATCAGACAACGTTATTTGATTTAAAATATCTGGAATTTTCAACAGAAAAATAATCTGGACACCTTGATATTTTCCGAGGAAGAAATCTGAATTGAAATCAATAGAGCACAGAAAACCGTGAGAACTTTCTCAGATCAATAATGTGGATCGTGCAATGGATAAAAGAAGACAACGAGGAGAACCATCAAAAATTCAAAATGCTGAAAGAAAAAAAGAGAGAGACTTACACTGAGAAATCAAAGATTCAAAGATATGAGACAGCTTTTACAGACCTGAGATAGATAATCAGATCAGATATAGAGAGAGGGAGACGGAAGCCGAATCAAACACCCACTCGGCACTCGCAATGTCCGATTTAAATCTGGCGTGGGAAACGGAGCTTACGAAACCCACCGCAGGGACGAGAAGGAAAAACCACGTACACTTGGCTGCTTTCTGATGCATCGTGGCGCACGGTTAGGATACCACTTTCTACTACGTGTAGCCAATGGTTAGTGAACGCGTGTGATTGAGTTGGACTTTGGTGACGTTGGATTGGGTTAGGCCGTGGCCGTTGCAGGGTTGTTTTAACAACTTCCTAAGCAGGCCCAATAATAAAAATGTTGTGTTTGGGCTGCCGTCTAGAGGAAGTAAAGCATCACACCTGTCGCTTAGGTGAGACATATTAAACACAAATAAAGTTTTAGAAATATATCCGTAACTATTTTATAGTTTGTTTTCAATCAATTAGTATAATCATGTGAATCTATTGAAAATAAATCTTATATTACAAACTACCATTCATTTTATGTTAAGTTGTAAACTAGTTATAAGTCCATCATTTTTTATAAAAAAATTTTTATTGAAATTCCTCGTAATCAAAATAAATTATTAGTTTTGATTATGGGCTAAATTTTTTTTTAAAAAAATTAGTTTTAATAATATAATAATATTAGTGGCAACTATATCAATTATTTTTTTAAAGATAAGTATTATAACTATAAAGAAATATCACAAAAATAAATTTATAAATTGACATAACTTCATAAGATGTGTTAGATTTACTTTACAATAAAAATAATTTTACATTCTAACGACTAATGTTAAGTTCAAAAGAACAACGAAACTCTAAAGCTGCGTTTGGTTCTCAAACTCAGTTGAGTTCAGTCTAATTTTAAGCTGAACTTAATATCCAAATACTCAACTCTCAAATTACTAAACTTATTCCAACTCATACTTTCTTATACGTGGGATTCACAATCTTTTTCAACTTAAAAAACCTTTATACATAGGATCCACAACCTTTTTTAATTTTTCATAAAAGTACTAAACCCATTTTAACATCCAAACACACTTTAAACTCAACTTTCATGAGCTACATATAACTCTCTCCACTACTTAATTCACTATTATTCATAAAAAACTCAACTCAACTAAACTTAACTTATCATCCAAATCAGCATAAGAACATCATTTTTGTTTAATACATTTTGGACGGCTCTTTTTTCTTAGTTGATTCATCTGAATATGGTAAAGCTTATGTCAACGACGGGACAGGACAAAAAATTATAATTTTAATATAACTAAAATCAAAATTCAGTAAAATCTTTGAAATAAAAAATAATAAAAGTCTGATTTATGAATCGAGATTTTCTATATTTTTTTATAATTTTAGGAGATATAGATATAATATATTGACATGATTTTAAATGTCAATAAACTGTTTATTTTCTTTTTCAAATTGTTAAAATGCATAAAGTCGTTGAAATTGTTCCATCTATATTTCTGGTGGATATCTTAATACTTGATTCACGTAGAAAGTTATGCACTGAAGCAGATAAATGCCATTACATCCATTTATTGCTTGAACCGAAGCAGAATGTAATGTAGGAAGAGAAGGAGCTCAACATTCAAAACAAAGACGCAGCCCAACAGACGGACACCGGTTGGTTGGGTCTCTCGCATTTCCTACCCACAAAGACATAACAAAGATAACGTCAGATAGCAACTGAACAATAACACATCTTTTCCGCTTTTTCCCAAGTGAAATTAGCGTTGGTTGGATTGGAGGGATGGCCGGGTACAGAGCTGAAGATGACTACGACTACCTCTTCAAGGTGGTGCTGATCGGGGACTCGGGTGTGGGCAAGTCTAACTTGCTCTCCAGGTTCACTCGCAACGAGTTCAGCCTCGAGTCCAAGTCCACCATCGGCGTCGAGTTCGCCACTCGGAGCTTGAACGTGGATGGCAAGGTTATCAAGGCCCAGATTTGGGATACCGCTGGCCAAGAAAGGTGTGGGTCTCTTTTTCTTTGATTCGGGTTTTTACGATCTGGCGTTATTTTTTCCTTTTGGAGCTTTTCTGGGTTTCTAGAGGATAAAGGAAGAAAAAAAAACTAGCTTGATATCTTTTGGCTCTTGTTGTTCTAAATAAAAATCTCATGCCAAGCAGAGAATAACTCTGTGGGGGTTGTGGGGTAATGGGTCTAGTTTCATTGGATTATAGCTGAGATATTGTGATTCAATTGGGATACAGAGACGGGTTTGCTTTTAGAAGATCTCAAAGGGTTTGAATTGAGTAACTTATACCCAACTTGTTCTTTCATTGGCATTTAATGATGGAGATTAGTCGAGGAGATTCACTTTGCTTGCAAAATAATCGCGCAGCATGATAAATGAAGCTTAGATTACTCGTGTGCCATAAGAGATCCTCGTATCATGCGCGTTGTTATATAAAGCTGTGTGTAACTTCTGCAATTTCTATACAAAATCTGACAATGAGGCACAAATGAAATGACATTCGAACTTGTGATCTGGACTGGTGCTTATTTGCTTCCTATTAGTACTTTTTAGGAGCTTCTCAGCAAGTCCAAAATGGTGGGGAGCCACATATGCTCCCTAAAACTGATTTGAGTAATAGCCTGACCCTAACTCCACCAAAGAAAAGTGGTAAGAACCTGGTAGACAGGGATCATAAGCATGGGTCAAGTCTCCTTAACGTTATCTCCATGGTGATTCAAGCTCATGACCTCCCATCCACCAAACCACATGGCAATAAGTTTCTTACCCCCTTTTTTTTTTTCTCAACAAGTTTCTTACCACCTAAGTCAACACTTTTTGGAATAAGTCACTATTTGAAAGTGCTGCACTCTTCATTGTGGGGGCTGTTATACTTATAAAAAAAATATTGTGGGTGCTGTTATAATTTATTTAGGTATTCATGTAGAAATGTTTTTAAATGTTTATAATATTTTCTCTTGATTCACAATCTTTTCTGTTTTAGTTTTTGTCCTTTTCCTTGCATGTCTGGCTTGTTCAATTTGCCTTTTGACTTTACTCGTTGTTTCTATACTGAAGTTACCTCCAATTTCTTCTAGTCCTATATTAACCGGTTTGGTGGTTGGTAGTTGTTTATCATAAAGACGCTCATCCTATGGATGCTTGTTTTGTGGAAGTGGTCCTACTCTGCTATCTTTTAAAATAAGAAACTATGGCTAGGCTTATGTTATCTTGAAAATCTTCGTGTATTTTTTTTTTATCAACATGTATCAATGACATTGTGCACTTGAAGCACTGTTCGTGATCAGTTTGTCCTGGTTTTTGTCTGCTTGCTCCTCTCTATCTCTCTAGAGGTACACACGCCAAGGCAGATGTGTCCCAGATTTTTGTAGTTGATGATATCACTAGTTCAGTTTCCTCACGTCCACTGGTTTGGACCAACTCCTTATATTATCTTTTATCACCTTTGCATGCATCTCTGCTTTGTGGTCCTTGAATTTTATTTGGCGTGTGGGAATAAATGCATATCTTTTTCCTCTCCAGTTGTTGGAAAGTTGATCTTTCCACTTATACCCTCTCCAAGTATAAGAAATGTACATGAACAGGTTAATAATATCCTTTTCAAGTTATGCTTTTCCCCCAGTCTTTTCCGTAAAATATTATGTGTGGAATTGCAGTTTTAAGTTTTACCTTTCACGAACCTGGACTTTTGAAAGTAGCTTCTTAGTTTAGCCCCCCACCCCCACCCCCTTCTCTTTCCTCTGTTTGTGTACTCGGTGTTATTTCATTGTTACGTTGCTCTCGTGTGTAATTGTTAACGTCTTGCATGTTGTGTGATGTGTATTGCACTGCAATGCAACTTCTCTGTTATGTGTGATGTATCTTCTTCAATAAATGACCAGTGGGAAATGCCCATGCAATGAGAGTGTGCGACATATTGGTAGCATTTTTGTTACTGTTTCTTAGCGGTAAGAACATCAAATAGTGGGATTGTAGGAGGATAAAGGTGGTGCCACCGTTCTTGTAACACACATTTGTTTTTGTTTACAAAGTGAAGGTAATGGTAACAGTCACTTCGCAGGACATTTATGGAGTGGTGGTGGATCCTGATTGTAATGTCCGCAAGGTTTTGTTAAATTCTCTAGCAAAAGTCCACATGCTGTTAAATTGTTCTAAATCGTTATTATGTCCCTTCTGGGAAAAAAACCGTTTGAGCTAAATTCAATGCTCCCCCTTAGACATTAATTATTCGTGCAAATGCATGTATCATTTTCTAAATATGTTTGTATAGCAATCTTGAAAAGTTACATCAACTACAGTTGTTCAAGACCATGGAATATGGGTGTTCTTATGTGTTTCAACAGGACACTATAGTGTCACTGGTTAAAGTGGTAATTTTATCGTTTGTCAAGTAATACCACTGTTGGATCAGGCTCACATTTTCTCTTCAATGGCATCCTTGATTTGAAAGTAGATCTTTTAGGAGCATGATATTGATTTTAAGTAAGCAAACACTGATTGAAATTACAGCCACCACCACTGCTACAGCCATCTTCAACTTTCCATCATGACTGCTAGTCTTTCATTGCAAGTTCACTACGTGTACTTTTCACTAAGAATATCAGTTGGAAAATTACTTTACATACTACGGATGTATCTTTTGTGTAGTCATACTTATCCAAAAGAAATTTTTGTTTTAAGTTATGTGTGTTCTTGGATCAATGCCAATTTATGTAATGAAAGGGGCTGTTCTGAAACCCAGCCACTGAAGATTGTTTTAATTGGGATCTTGATTTGTTTAATCTAATATTAATATGTGGTTATATGATACTATTATTTATAGTTCTTCTATGAATGGTCAGTTCTGCGATTTTTTATAATCAGGCTTAAGGTGGTGCTTTTAAGACCGTGTCTAGTTGGTGTTTGAACTTGGCAACATGATGTGTTTTGGACCCTGCCTGGTCCACTTCATTATATTCCAAAATAAATTATATGAAGAGATATTGTGGTCTACTAAAGATGCTGCACATCTGGTTGAAAGGTGGGTGAAAAAATCAGAGTGTAAAACTTGGAATATAATCTTTGAAGAAGTTGTTTGTGACATATTGCTGGCGGGGATACATTTATTTTTCCGCCAGCATATTGATACATTTGAAAAGCAACAGAGAGATGTTGAAGGGAGTTTGTCTTAATTATCAAACGAACTGATGGGGATTGAAGCATGCTGAAGTAAATCTAATCAATTTCTGTATGAATCGTTGTATCTAAGTTCAAGATGCAACTCTAGGTAATGTGTCAGAGAGTTCAAATCCTTGCAGCTCTAGTTATTGTTATTAAGTCCTTCTCAAAACCGAAGCTCTTCCTCCTGAAAAAGTCCCTCCCAAAAAGTGCTTTCTGGAAGGAAGCTCTGGTGTCTCTCTTCCGCTTCTTCACCTTGGTTTCCCTCGTCCCTTCTCCTCTCTTCCCTCTTCCTCTTTGCTATTTTTTTTCCTCTGCCATTTTACTTGTCCCCCTCTCCCCCAAACGCATTGCTCTTGTTGTTGAAGCCTAGATCTATGGGTTTTTTTATTTTCATCCACACCACACATGCTCCTCGTTAATGGCTTCTCTGCCCATAGACCCACCACAACTAGCGATCCCAACCCTGTTCCACTGGCACATAACCATCACACACTGCTCCCTTGTCGTGACATCAATTCCATTATCAACCAGCTTTTGGAGAACCAGACTTTTGGCCATTCCATGGCATGTTTACTAGTCGTTCCTTTATCTAGAAGCACGTGCCCTTTTTTTGCTTTATAATCTGAGGATTTGAGGGATGAAGGTGTGGAAAGCTCTACTGGACTCCCCAAAGTGATCAACTTTAGTGCACCATTTTCCGAAGCCGCAGTATCACAATCCCTAAGTAGTTGGGATGTATCACAAACTGCCTTTTATGGTGGCTTTCTCCTTGTCTGGCCGAGGAATGCTGGCCAGTACCAATTTTTTGGCTCAATTGCCTTTTTTTTTAATCTTTATGCATTGAATTTGCTGTAATAGAGAACTCCTAGGGGTTGGCTCAGGTGGTAAAAGCCTTGGGCTTGGGGGTATGCTCCCCCAGGTCTAAAGTTCAAATCCCCTTGGGTCTAAACAATATCTAGGAGACATTGGACTGGGGGATTTTCTCCTTGAATTACCCGAGGTGCATTTGCGGGAAATTCCTTGCCGAGGGCCTAGGCACCCCTGAGATTAGTCAGGACGTTGTTCCCAGTCACCCGGTGCCCATAAAAACAAAATTGCTGTAATAGAGTATGGTTGATGCTCCTCACTCTTTTGGATCTTTCCTTTTAATTTAATGCAAATCTTGCTTAAAACAAATCCTTGGAAGTATCAGGAATTGTGGAAGCTTTACTTGATGAGATGATGAAATGTTGGATGATAAGCTAGTTTACCATTTAATTAGATGTAGTACTATTCTATTGGAGTCTACACATTGTTCTTTGAATAGTTTTCTTTTCTTTTTAAAATTTGTTGTGATCAAGTTTATTTTTCAGTTTTGGAGTTTTTTATGCCCATTCTTTTTGTCTACCCAAATCCTTTCAATTGCTGTCTATGCCTATACCTTTTGTATCCCTGTAGGCTGTACCCATTGGAGTCTACACATTGTTCTTTGAATAGTTCTTTTTCTTTTTAAAACTTTATATTGTGATCAAGTTTATTTTTCAGTTCTAGTTTTTTATGCCTATACCTTTTGTCTATCCAAATCCTTTCAATTTTCTGAACTTGTGTTTATGGAGTTTTAGGTACCGAGCCATAACTAGTGCTTACTATAGAGGGGCAGTTGGTGCGCTGCTTGTGTATGATGTCACTAGGCATTCCACATTTGAAAATGTTGAGAGGTGGTTAAGGGAGTTGAGAGATCACACGGATCCAAACATTGTGGTCATGCTCATTGGTAACAAATCGGATCTTCGTCACCTTGTGGCGGTCTCAACTGAGGATGGGAAATCTTTTGCCGAGAGGGAGTCCCTCTTCTTCATGGAAACTTCTGCTCTGGAAGCGACTAATGTGGACAATGCATTTGCTGAAGTTCTTACTCAGATCTACCATACCGTAAGCAAGAAGGCCATGGAGACCAGAGATGATGCTGCAAATTCAGCTGTTCCCTCCAAAGGAGAGAAAATTGATGTCAATAAAGATGTTTCTGCTGTGAAGAAAGGTGGATGCTGTTCCACCTAGAGTTTTGGTTTACGCTGATGTGGATTGTTTGTTGTGCAGCATCTGTTTCTATCATTGTTGTGCAGCACATGTGGAGATTGTTTTTCGATGTACAATTAGATTGTTTTTCAGAGACGCCTACTGTAGGAGATAGGCTATATATGTTTCCACTTTACTTCCAAAATTTTTGGTGAAGACTGAAATTTTTAGGTAAGAACTTGTGCAGGATCTGGGTATTTACTATTTACACCTATTGCTTCCAATTAGGTGCTGAACCGGATGGGCTCAAAGTCGCACCAAATATTTGTTTGTTGAGATTCTTGCCCAGAATTCAGACCCATAATCAAAGTTTCTGTATTTTCATCTCTCTCTCTCTCTCTCTCTGGGCTCGCCCGAGTGAGAGTCGAGCTAACCATCTTATCAAATTTTTTAGACCCATTATGTGCCTTGAGCTATTATTTGCCTGGTATCGTTTTTTGTCGGCTTTGTTTTTCCTGCAGTCATTCGAATAATCAAATTCGGAGGATGCAAGGCAAAAATGTAAAATTAAAATCTCTTAGCAGATTTTTAGGCTGTTGCTCTTACCGTTGGATTAAGTTATGAATTCAACATCCAGGGATTTTGTCAATCACTTAACCGTGTAATCTGCAGCTAACTCCTCTGTCTCTTTGCAGATTACTTGGATTGAGGGCAACCCCTCATGGTTAAGCTGGCATTTGTCATAGTTTATGCACTCCATTGCCAAATTAAATTAGGAAGAATATCATAAGAAGAGCAAGCAAATCTAGGGTGGCATTACCTTGACTCACCATGTGACACTTTGCTTAAAATATGAGCATGCTACTCAAATAAAAGCCATTTTAATATATATATATACTGGTAAATTAAAACCAAAACATATAAGATTAATGAATTAATCTAAATCCTGATTTGTCTTTCCTTTTGTCATTATGAAACAAAACAAAGATGTGTAATGCATAATTTTTAAGGTACCATACTATAATACACATCCACCACTGAGGTGATTGAGCCCTTATCCTCTTCAACCACTCTCCCCCTTGTATAATTTAGATCTATGTCTCTGTCTTGGCTGCTTCAAAATAAGCTATCCCAAAAAAAGGAAAAAAATAATAATAATAAATACATGTTTATCTAAACCATGGGCGGCTATGAATTTTTATTTAAATTGTTTTGAAGTAACCACCAAATTATATATATATATATATATATGGGTGCAACTCAAGGCAAAAATCTGCCAGCTATAGTACCTAAAAGTCAAGAACTTTGTTGGTTCAAGTTTGACTTTAAGGTTAGGGCGGCCAGAGAATTCAATTACAACTATTAAAAGTTTCTTCCCTTCTTTCAGCCAACCAAAGTGGGCATTTAAGGCTGCGATTGTAACATAAATTCATCTCAACTTATTATTATAATTTTTTTAAATTATAAAATATAATAAATAATTTAAAATTTTCAAATTTTAAATTAATAATAATAATAATAAATATTATTTTAATATTATTTTATATCTCAACTTAACTTAACTCAATTCAACATTCAAACACAATCTTAAAATCACTGATATCATTATCTTTGATTCAACACCAAAAAGGGGCACGAGGTTTGGAAATTCCTTTTGTTTTTTTGCTTTTGTGTTTTTTGAACAAACGAACACATCAATCATAGAAGGGATTAGTTTTGTTCTCCATTTTCTCAAATCAGGCTTCAAAAACATTCAACAAAAAGGATTATATGTACAAATCTGTAATTACCTTTGAGGAGTAGGAGGCAGAGGGGGATCTCCTTCGAATAATTTCTAAAATTTTCGATTGGAAACTATTTTAGCAAACCAATTGCAAAAGCTCCAACTATCCCGATACTTTTCGACTTGACCGATCATGATTAGTGGGTCCCGATCACATATATCCGAGACTATACAAACCATGTTCGGATAAAAGGGGGAAAAAAAACAAATACATTTTTTTTATTATTATTATTCATTCATTTACTAAGCTGAAAACAAGGCAAATTCTTTTTCTAAGGAAAAAAATTACAAAAAAAAAAAAAAAAAAAACAATGTAACAAAGAGAAAAGAATTGGTGTCTTATGGCGCACGAAACGCGCACAATTTGACAAACTTGGGGGAGGGGCCGTCTTAGGGTGGGTCCAGATACACGCGTGTCAGCAGATCTCGAGTCGTGGTCCCACGCCGCGGAAGACGACGGAGCACTCCGGCAGCTCCCCCAGATCGGCGTAGAGCGACTCGTCCTCCTCCCTCATCGGGAAAAACATCGCCACGTCGGCGTCGCCTGAACTCCTCTCCGCAAAAATGGGGCTCTGGAGCACTGTCGACGACGTCGTCTCCATGTCGCCGAACCAACTGAACTCGTCGCTCGCCATCAACGACGACTCGTCCCCTAGATCTGCGAACTTCTCCTCCGGCTCGGGCTTGGCGCTTGCGACGGTTTCGGGCTTTATGGGTTTGTTCGTCGAGTGGTGGTTTCTAGAAGCCGGCCATGGATGGTTGTGCTCGCAGGAGTAGGTGACCACTAGCATCGTGGGGTCCACGCGGCTCCTCTCTACCTGTTTTCTCGCCGGACATCCCTTCGAGCTGCTGCACCTGTAGTAACCCCTGCGATAAATCGAACAAACAACCTTCGATCAATCTCTAGTTCTACAGCAATACTTATATACGCAGAAGGAAGTTCCATAGATATAGTTCAGTTACCTGGGATAGGGAGATCCTTTGATGGGTTTCTGACCATACTTTCTCCAAGCCCAAGAATCGGACGGTGGAGTATTGCTCTCTCCCTTGAGCCGGGACCCTTCTACGTCCTTGATCGGTACTGACACCACTCTTTTCTGTATGGCACGCCGACTGCAACAAATACCATCACGTTTTCAGCTGGTAGGCTCAAAGATACCAACTTTTCCTCCAAGAAATAAGAAACTTTAGGAGTATCGTTGCGAATTACGCAGAGTGAGAACTCGTGAAAGTGTCTACGTTTCATCTTGTGCATGTGAAGGGTGAGGCGTGAATCACGAGGATGATAGGGCATATATAGGGATTGATGTAGAGATAGTAGAACAAGACTGACCTTTTTCTTGGGGACGAAACGGAGGAGGTGATCTTCATGTCGTCAAAGATGGTGGAAGGAGGGGATTCGGCCCCATTTTCTGGGGTGCTGTCAATGTTCTCTTCTTGCCCAGAACTACTGATAAAAGGGCTGGTGATGAACCTGCCGTCCATGGCTGATATATGCTGGATATAGAGCTCTCTTTATTTTACCGTTTGGTACTAGTACCGCTGATGATAGTTTTAGGAAATATACAAAGTGGCTGACGGGGAGAGAGAGAGAGAGAGAGAGAGAGAGAGAGAGAGAGGGAGAGAGATGGGGGATGAGGAAGAAATAGGAGAAAGTTGCGAACAAAATGGGGGTCCTATTAAAATGGGCCGGCATGTTGGCTGGGTATTAGTTTATTTCAGGACGTGCAAACAAATGTGTTCGATAAATAATCTTCTAATTAAACTATACATATTCGCATCACGATTCGAAAGCAACTTTAATGATATTTTGGATAAACCTCGAGTTTTATTAGTCTTTAGGAAATCAAATTACATGAAGTTTTGATTCATTCTATCAAGCCTAAAATATTACAACAAAATCTGCATAAAAAAAATATTTATGAAAATAAGGATTAACAGAGCTATTAATATAACTTTCATGACACAAATTTGGTGATGTATAATTCCATTTTCGGTTTGATGAAACCTGAAATAGCTTCGATTTTAGTTGAATTCGAATCATATAGGTTTTGTTTAATTTGAACTTCTTAGATATTTTGTAGGCCTTTTTTCTTTTTAGTTCTTAATACCATCGAATCAATGGATCGAGGTTGATGATGATTCATTGGTGAGAATCAACCCATTAAACTAGGGTCGGTGCATGTTTGGCCCGACTCTTTCATTGAATCAAGAGAATTGATTTATAAGATCAAATGGTAAATTTATAAAGAAATTTCATAAAAATAAATTCATAAACTGACATAGTTTCATATAATACGTTAAATCTATTTTATAATAAAATTAATTTTACAATCTAACGTATCATATCAAGTTGTAGATTTACATTTGTGAAATCTTTTGATAACAAAATCATTTGTTTTGATTTATACCTGAATAATATCCTTCCAAATAAACCTAAATCCAAAGAGCCTCCCATTAATAGACCAACATATAAGCAGATACGAGAAATATATAATTAATTGTAATATCCCTTGAGCTCTATCCAGTTTATTACATAAATTAAATAGAATATCAAAATGGCGCTTCCTCCCATTCAAGTTTTCAGCCATAATCGGAAGCGTCCAAATAATCTGATTGCAGATTAATCCAAACTAATCAACTAAACTCTCTGGCTTACAAAAATAAATTTAATAAATAAATAATAACATATAATAAAAATTCTCTCACTTCAATAAAAAGGTTGAGACACTTTGATCGGGTTCACATGGCCTTTTCGATTAAGGTACAGTGCAATGTAATCAACCTACTTAATTATTTGTAGCTGATGATGTCACCAACTTCATCTTTATTGTTTCCTTCATCCTATGGCACCGATCCTCCCATGCAACTTACCCTATATATATTTAAATTTGCATTTCTTTATTATTTAGAAAATTCAAATGAATCTTCTAGTTATCATCTACGTTAATGTCACCCCCCCACCCTCTCCTCTCATATTGAGCAATATCACACACATTAATCAATCTCGAAGAGATACCATTACATTTTTATATATATTTTTTGAACGGGTCAATATTAATAAAAAAAAATTCACTGAATATGTCTTGATATATATAAGTAAATAAACGGTTGAGATAATTGATTGTGGTGAATAAAAAGCTGATCTCATCCGTTTATTTTTTAATATAATACATGAAAATCATTGGGTGTAGCAAACTTTATTTGAAATCTCAACATCATCATCTTTTAATCTAATTATTTTTTCCAACAACATGTATGCATGCATGATGAACCCAACACATGGAATTTGTATTCACAATTCAGACAGTTTTCAGTAGGTATATACCTTTTCCTTCGATCCCATATTATGGAGTGACAAAAAATACCACCAAAAGCTAGCTAGCTAGTTAGGCAGAAATTTTAAAGGAATCCACATGAGCATTACAAACAAAGGATTATATATAAGGTCTGTTTAAATATAGAAATACTTTCAATTTATTTCATTTTATCTTATCTCGTCATTATAACTTTTTAAATTTTCATACAAAATATAATAAACAATTTAATTTTTTTAAATTTTAAAATAATAATAATATTTTATTCAACTCATCTAAAATCATCTCATCTCAACTCATTATCCAAACAAGTCCAAATAAATAAAACAAACTTCTATCATCTAGAGGGTTATGACTAATTAATCAAAGTGTATATATATATATATATATAGAATTCACACGGTCGAACATTGAAAATAATTCTTGAGAAATATGGTGTAGTTCCACATTTGACAATATTACATATATATATATATATATATTTATATGAATAGAAGTTGGAAGGAAGATATATAGATAGGTAGCCCACGATGTTGAAATACTTGGGAGTTTTGACTAGGTCATGAGTTACTGCTCTGTATGTCCCTCTCAACTCGGAAAGGGATGGAAATGACCAATTGGACAATATGCTACCAAAATCAAACATATAAATAAAATGTTAATATATATGGAGTTGATGCATGCGTGAAGCAATGTGACTATATAATAATTTTCTGTTCACGACTTGGCATTAATTTTTCTATTTTCTATTTTCTATTTTCTTTTCTAATTTGAATATATTCTATATATCATTATCCTCTCTGTTAGATTATTTAATGTTCTCCATCTGTGACTTCCGTAACCCACGGCATCTTTAATGCCCCAATTACATATACACTGCTCGATCGCTTTGTCTTCCCCTCTCTCTCTCTCTCTATATATATATATATATTTTTTTTGAATCGCTCTATATATATATATATATATATATATATATGTTTGGTTAAATTGGTTTACTTTTCGTCAAACCTATCTCATAAAAGTCTCAACGACTGCATTTCCAAGGAACGGAAACTTCCTCATGCCTTCCTCTAACTTCACTTTCATATTTATCTCTTGGGACTCTCTCCTGAATTCCAACGTATTCCCTTTTTTTTCCTCTACGCAGGCCTGCACAACATTTCTCACTTTTCTTTTCTTTCTCACTTTTCTTTCGAGTGCATAATATATATATATATATATGCATACACTTAATAGTTTAACCAAAATAAAACATGACCAACGTGTTAATTGTCGGTGTGAGTATATACATATAAAATTAATATATTACGTACGTACGTATGTACCATTATTTCTGATCCCAATCGCTGGTAACCAATGAAATGAAATTCGCACGTACTCCGGCCAGCCGGCGGGGGGTCCGAAGTTGAACAGCAACCTTTCGACACAAGTACCTATCGTCAAAGGATTAGTGATACAACCATAAAAAAATCTCATAAAAATAAATTGGCAAACAAATTATATGGTTTATTGTATCTATTTTATAGTAAAAATAAATTTTTACAATCTTATAACGTACCACATATCATATCAGTTCGTAAACTTACTTTTATGAAATATTTTTACGATTAAAATATTTCTTTTATTGGAGATCCCATTTGAGAAGGATGAAGGATCAAAATGCATGCATATGGTACATTAAACCGCTTGACAATTCTTCCTCCCCGGAACTATTTGTGTGTTTGATTTTAATGTCTAACTTGGCCTAGCCCATGAATGTTCTAGAATTTAAATAGATTGAGTAGTACGTAATGGCTACGATTAAGATATGTTAGAGTTACTTTCAAATTCTAATTAAGATCACCTAGAACGGGAAAAAAGATAAATACAAGAATCTTAATTATAATATTCATTATTAATGCATGTTCTTCTCCTGTAAGTCTATCGAGTAAAAAAGTGTAAAACTAATTAAGTCCTCGATAAATATAATTAACTACAACAGAAATTAATTATTTCTTTTGACAAAATCTTTCATCTTATAAAAATAGTATTTATTTTGTAGCGATTATAGTATTTATCTTATCATGTATTTATTTAACTCTCACTTTAGACTCTTAAGAGATTCGGACAAAACTCAAAGACAACGGAGATGAAATATATATGCTGCTATAATATTCTAATGTTCTTCATTTCCACCCGGCCGGTTGTTGGGAGTGATATAAGTGCCTTCTTCAAAAGGGACAAATCTCTAAATTAACTTGAAGATCAGAGAATTATTAATTGTTCGCAAAACCAGAATTTATTAAATGATTTACGATGAAAAGTTTGACATGGACTCAACGGCCCTCTACTTCTTATCAGAAAGATAAATAATAATTTAGTCATTTCATAAAAATAAAAATACACAATTTGACGTCATACTTTAAATTAAAAAATTATTTTTATTATAATAAATATAACATATACTATAAAATCATATCAATTTATAAATTTAATATTGTACGATCTAATTTTTATTTCAGTAGCATTTCTCATAAAGAAAACATTTATTTCAAACATTAATGTTCAAAAAATAAAAATAAATAAAAAATCTAAAATTTCGTCATTAAGTGGGTGACATGATCCCCTGGGATAAAGTAATAATAAAGGGTCTGATGATAACGATGTCTGAAGCAGACTTTTCTTCGTCTTCTTATAAGATTAAAATTTAATAGTAGGGCCACTTCTTCATTATCCATTCCTTTTGTTTAACTTGTAACTAATTTTGTTTTGTTCTTAGTGCCTATGTTCACAATGTACATATTTTTATAATATTGCTTGCTTCGATGTTTTCAATGCTAGCTTGTACCATAATTTGCATTATTGCGTGGGAAGTTCCTAGCCTGTGTGCATTGATGGATATATAAAGAATGAATGATTCTTGACAAATTAATTAAAGGATGCATGTATAAATATAATATTAGGTTTGTGTTGGGTTTAGAGTTGGATTAACAACTAATTATTTGTATGATTATCATGTACTCTGCTTTCTTAAGGGTCCAAACCGAGCTAGCTCGCGCTCCTATCAATCCTACTTTCTATTTTTTGAAAAATAATATTTACAGTTTTAAAATGTATAAGTCTTGACTCTGTGTATTTATTTAAAAAATAAATAAATTTGAAACTTACATAAAAATATCATTTATTTAATATTGGATCTTATTTTTTTTCGAAAAGAGTACATAAAACTTACACGCGCTAAAATATTATCAACCATTATTCCTATTTTTTTAAGGAGAAATATTAGCAGCAGCCATTTTTATACTCATTATGTGGCATCATCCAAACCACACATCTACTAAATTTGAAATTACTACATGATGAGAGAGGCCGAGAATGAGAGAGAATTGATGAGAGAGAGAGAATTCGAGAATGTGAGAGAGAGCTGATGAGAGAGAGATCGAGATGAGAGAGAGCCAGACGATGAGAGAGAGAGTAAGCGAGAGAGAGAGACCGAGATGAGAGAGAGCCTACAGTTGCTGATGAGAGAGAGAGTTGATGAGAGAGAGAGCGGATGAGAGTGCTATGAAAAAAAAATATGAGAGAACCACAAGCAGTCACGTAGTGAGTAGAAAATATATATTGCTACAATAGTTGCTCTATAGTATTACTTTTTTTTAATAATAACGGAATCTCTTGCCCAAAATTCTGGAATTTATTTTTGATGCCGGACCCGGTTAAGCGGTTTATACTTTATACCTATATTGTTATCTATTTCTTCTGATTCGAAAATATTATTTAGTATTATTATTGTTATTATTATTTTATAATCAACGGGACACAGAGGACAGATCCAGCCTTAGAAGAGGCTACTGTAGAGAGGAAGTACAAGTAGAAGTGGGGACCGTTGGAAAACTTATCCAATCTCCGGCATTCCAAATGTGAAAGTTGCTACAGAAAATTAAAAAAAAATGATGAAATTAAAATAAAATAATTATTAGACAATCTCGAATTATAATAAATAAGATTTTTATCTTATCATAACATAGGAAAAAGGGGAAAACCTTTTCCTTTTAAACTGTGGCAAAAGGAGGGGAAAAGGGTAGTGAAATTTATATTTTATAGAACAATGTAGGGTGGCCAAATATGAAAGTGACCAAAGTGGAGGAGAAGGAGATCCCACCGTATATAACTGTTTCGAGGCTTTGATTTTGAGCTTTCGATAAATATTTTCTCACCAATAAAATGGCAAGCAAATTCAGCAAAGCAATAAACTGACCAATCAGCACTGAATGTATATAATATAATATATATATATATATATATATATATATATGAAAAATGCTACAAAAATGGCTTACACCATATGCATCAACCTAATCAACATGTAATTTATCATTTTTGTTATTTTATTTAAATACATACATATTTAAACATTAAGATAAAAGGACAAAAATATCAAATCACATATTGATTAAATAAAAATTTATAGTATAAGATTTCTATGTAGAATTTCTTTTATATATATATATCGCACGTTATACGGATGGAGGAGGTTGGCATGACAGATAGACTTTACTACCCAAATTAAAAGTTCGCCTCATGCATTGTGTAGTTGTTGGGCCAATGTGAATCTGATGTGCTTGCTGTATGGGAAGCTCTCATTCCGAAGGTCAGCCCAATTCCACAAAAATGGGCTGGCCGGCCTGGAGATTGATTAGGTACGTACCCACTAGAAGATCTTGCAGTACACTTGTCGTCTGAGAATAATTAAGCATCTCTCTAATACGAATGGGGGGTTTGGGGCATCGCAGGGCAACCCACATTTTATGATAATGATATATATTTATATATATATGTATGTATATATTGTATTTTTTCAATGTAATTATCAGAGAGAGAAGGTAAAGTTGCAATCTATCTTTTTATATTACTGTAGCTGTACAAAAAGCTAAATACAGGAACATTTACAACTCAACTAAAAAATAAAGTAAACAGTTACAAGCCAACTAAATATGAACACATCTAGTCAGCACAAATAAAAATATTACAAACTACTTTTAATACTCTCCCTCAAGATAAAGTGTAAATGGAATGAACACCCATCTTGCGGAATAAATAATGAAATTGTTGACTACCAAGGGTTTTAGTACTGAGGATATCAACAAGTTGATGTTGTGAAGAAACATAAAATATCTTAATAGTGTCATCCTGAATTTGTCACGAATAAAATGACAATCGATTTTAATATGCTTGATATGCTCGAGAAAAACTGGATTAGCAGCAATATGTAGAGCAACCTCATTATCACAAAACAACTAAGCACTCTGAGTGTGAGAAATCTGAAAATTTGAAAGTAACGCAAGTAGCCAAACTATTTCACGTCTCATGGATCGATATTCCATTTTTGCAAATGATTGAGAAACGACTTGCTGTTTTTTATACTTCAAAGACACTAAAGATTCACCAAGAAAAGTACAATAGCCACTAAGAGACCGACGCTTATCACACTACAACAAATAATGGTTTTTGGGACAGAACTTTTTCCAACGAGTTTTATTTAATTGGTGGCAAATAAGTACTTTTTATTACTAAATTCGCATCGTCAGAAAAAAGTTGGCATGAAATATTTATATTTGGCCATTTTATTTGTCACAAGTTACAATTTGTCGCAAAAAAAATAATCATAATTTATTGCGGCAAGTTTTAATCTTTTACAGTGACATTATTCAACCACTTAAAATAATTATTACTCGTATACCATTTGTGGCGACTATTGTCGTCGCAAAAGATCAAAATCTAAAACTCCCATTTCTATTTCATTTTATTCCCCCTTCCCCCTTGCCAGATATCGTCTCTCACCAGATATCGTCTCTCATGTCTGCCCATTTTTCTCTCTCACATTCTACCCGTTCACTTTTCTTCCCACCACATTTGCAAAAACGCTCACTGTCGCCGAACCGCTGCAACCCATGGCATTCCACCACCTCCTCTGCCTGGTCCCCATTTTTGTAAGCTCTCATCCTCTCTCTTTCTCCATTTCTAGCCTCTATCTTTTTTCTATTTCTAAAAGAACTATGGATGGAGGTCATCTTTATTCCACTTGCGACCTAGGCCCTGATCTACAGTTTGGAAGATGATGTTTGTTCTTTATTCTTCTGACGATGCATTTCTTAGGTGGGGTTTAAATAATGAAATGAGATGAGATATTTTTAGATGAAAGTTGAATAAAATATTATTAGAATATATTTTTTAATATTATTATTATTTTGGAATTTAAAAAAGTTGAATTATTTATTATATTTTATGTAAAAATTTATGAAAATTGTAATGATGAGATGGTTTTATTATCCAAACTCAGTCTTATTTTTATCTTAATTTGTTTTTGTTACTTCTTTATTGTTTTTAATTTGTTAAAATTGTGTTTTTGTTGCTATTCGAGAGTTTTTCTTGATTATTGTTTGCAGGGGATTTCTTATATGAGGGTTTTGGGATTTCTGAGTTTGTGTGGGCATTATGCAGATGAATTTCTCGAGGATGCTTCATAATCAGATACTTTACTTAAATAATTTATTTGTGATCAGTTTTGTTTGTTATAACAGATGCAAAAATAGACAAATGACAATTAAACATTAAACAGTTTGTGCTAAATAAGCAAAAAAAAAACTCAGGCTCTGATCTAAAGGCTCTCAATAATCCAACAAGAGCACAAGAAACAATCTTATGTCTTTTATTCGTGTTGCTGTTGTAGCACCTAAATTGCACATTACCTATGTGTAGAAGCATGCGGCATTGGATATACCATTGGACCTATGTTCATTGGTGCACCAGGAACCACAACTCCAGGTACAGGGGCTCTCATGGTCAAGGTAACCAAAAAAAGAAAAAGAGCTTTAGTAGTTGATATGTGTGACTTTCTAGATCATACTTCTGTCGAGCTCTGATTCATAAGCAATTTGGATTTTATTTACCTACTTTCAAAGTCCTCAAATTCACAAAACATATGATTATGTTTTAAACCGAGTCTTTTAGTTATTTATTTGCAGCCTGTTTTACTTGGAGAGGTAAGTTCTTTTATCAAATCCATTGCAAAGTCAATAATTTATGTAACTTTTTTGCGTTAAAGTTCCACTGTTGTCAAACCTTATTCACTGCATTCAGTTCTTGTTGGGTACATACTCTCACACTTGTACAACGGGAGCATTTGGCCAATTTACACTTTGTACTACTTTAATAGAATTATGCACTTTGAATATAATATATGTTTTCTTCTCAATTTTTTTGTTTTTATAAATTATATAATTGATGTTAGATTACTTATGATAATGATAATGATATGTACATGATAATGATATGTTAGATTGTTTATGATAATGATAGTTTATAATACATGTTGACTATTTAGTATGTTAGCTCTTGGGCTCTTATTTGTATGTTTGCATTTATGTTAACATTATCTTTTTCTACTCATGTCTATCTTATGAAGTTGAGGTGTTGAGGGCTTTAAGAAATGTCTTGAGGGCATGGGATGCCATCTATTTGGTAAACTTAAGGCATTGATTATATTTCTGAGCAAATGCTTACATGGTTTCCTGTATAGTATAATATAAGTTGCTACCATGGTTTGTTGTATATTGTTGAAGGGAAAAGTCTCATATTTACCTTGTTTTAAGTCTTGAATGCGTTTTGAAAACTCCCAAATTTGCACTTTTTTTAGTCCGTGAATGCTTGTTGAAGTTTTCTATATTTAACTTGGGATTCTTTTATTTTCAACTCTATTCAAGTGCATTTGGTTTTTTTACTTAGAAGTTTTTTCTTTTGCACTTTTACTCATTCAATGCATTTTTCATGGTTTAGTACTTGTACTTATTTTTTTCCCTTTCTTTTCTAGCTATCTAAAAATTGTTGCTTGTATTACATTATCTTCTTAATCTAAAGTTTCCTATATTGTTTTACTAATAACTTTTTTTAATCTATGACCTTAGTGTATTGGTAATATATTGTTCAAATTTTTTGCGTCTTAGGTATAAGGTTGTGATACTGTTTTACTTTTTCTTTTTTTCATAAAAAACTATTTTCGATGATTACAAATCGTCGAAAATACTTTTTTGGTCGTAAATGTATATTTACGGCGATTTTAATCACGGCAATAAGTATTTGCGACCATAATTAATTTTTTGGCGGCAAATGCATATTTGCGGCTATTAAAATCGTTGCAAATAGGCATCTCCAAACAAGACTCTCAACATTATGAGTTAGGCCTCGTTTGCTTTCCGGAACAAATCCAAAAAATTTGAAAACATCTCAAAAGTTTTCGTACGGTCAGAGTTTTGTCAAAACAAACACAGTTTTTTATTCACTAGTTTTCATCTCACTTCATCTCAACCAATTTTTGTACTGTTCATCGAAAAAGCATAGAAAATCTCTGGAAAATGTCTGCCTCATCTTAAATGGTTTCACATGGTCTTCAATGCATTGTTGCACGTGTTCCAATAAAGCAACATTATCATTTCAAATTTCATTATTTGCTAATCGAGAACAAAAAGCAGATGCACCACTAGTTCCTGTTAAGCAGCCCAGTATTTCATCAAGCATTCTACTTGATTATTTATTTAATGAGAAAATAATAGATAAATTACGTTATTGAATTTATTTATTTATTTATTTATTTTTACTTATTAGATTTTAAGAATGTATTTATTGAATCAATTTATGTTTAATTTTTTATAAAAAAAGAATATAATTATTTGTGGATCCCACCAATATAAATAAAGATAAAATGATATAAGAAATGTAAATTCTGATCTAATTATATAGCAAGAAAATTGGTAAATATATTATGCTTGATGAAAATATTTTTTTATTCTATCTATTTTCATAACTGACAAGATTAATATACATTGATGTTATATCAAAAATTGATTGGTATTTTTAATTATTTTCATTAATTAAAATAGGTTAACACATAATGGGTGTATTAACACATTAATTTATGTATAGAAAATCTCACAAGAACAATATTAAATATTAAACAAAAGAAATTATCATCTCTACATCACACACTTCTGTAGATTTTTTCCGATTTTATTCTTAATGAGTGTTTGGTGTAGTAATAATGAGTAGAAAAATCATTACAAAATATTAGGAACGACTCTGTAAAATACTTGATAAAAGGAAAATATTTTTAGAATATTTTTGCATAATATTTTAAAATGAGGTTGTGTTTTTTTTCTTGTACAATATTTTTAAGGACTTAGCAAAGTATTGCATAAAAATTTGAAAATAATTACATGTAATTGGTTAATAAAAGATGCGGGGAAAAAAAGTAATAAAAAAAAAAAAGCATTTCGGCCCAGGAAGACGCCGAAATATGCATGTAAACCAAACCTGGCCACTGTTCATGCGTAGGCACTAATGATGTCAGTGCAACAGTTTATATAAAATTATTTTCATAATATAAACTGCTGTGGGTCCCACAATAATAAATATAAAAAAGTCAAACTAATCTTATCTCTATAAACAAACACACATCTCATCTTATCTTATCTTATCTCAACATATCTCAATACTATTTACACATATCTCAAAAAATCTCATCTCATCTTATCTCATCTCTGAAAACAAACGAGGCCTTACTTTTTCCGGTGACAAAAAACTTGCCGGAATTTTTTTTTACTTTTTCCGACTCTGTTAATCATGGTTGGCACACTTTTTGCAATGAAATTTGGCACTTTTTGCAAAGACAAAAATCGTCAAAAATAAGAGTATTTCCGACATTGATATTGCTCATGGGTTAAGTATTATATGTTGCTAGTTATTTTCAAGGAGTCAGCTACGACTTGAAATGGTGGGAAAAAGTCATTTTTGACAAGAATATGGACTAATTACGGCAAAACCACTCGTGGGAAAAAGGCCAATTTGTTGTAGTGGATCAGTATATGCAACCTAATTAGAATCAGCAAAGGCTTTGATGCATAAGAGTTATGAGCAGGAAAAAAACAAACCATGAGCTGGAGTACATTTAATATACTAAAGTATTCAATAAGCCGCTTGCAAATGTGGGTGATGTGGCTTATCCAGGTATTGGCTAAGTTGATGGACAAAATATGTAATATCTGGCCGTGTAATTGTGAGATACAAAAGTCGACCCACCAATTTTTTAAACAATGTTGGGTCCTTTAAGAGATCACCACCATCACGTGAGAGTTTCAGATTTTGTTCCATAGGGAACAAAGCTGGTTCAGAACAAAGAAAACCATCATCTTGAAGAAGTTCCAAAGCATATTTCCTTTGATACAAGGAAATACCTTTGGTTGATCTGGCTACTTCAAAGCCAAGAAAGTACTTAAGTTGTCCAATATCTTTCAATTTGAACTTATTGTCAAGAAGAGATTTAAGTTGCTCAATAGAATGAATATCATTTCCAGCAAAGAGAATATCATCAACATAGACTAGAATTGAAACAAAAGAAGCACCTTGAGTCCGGGTGAATAAGGAATAGTCTACCTGAGAATTAACAAATCCAAGAGAGAGTAAAGTGGTAGAGAACTTGGAGAACTATTGACGAGAGGCTTGCTTCAAACCATATAGAGATTTGTTCAATTTACAAACTTTAGACTCTCCCTCACTATAAAAACCATGTGGTAATCTCATATGAAAGGAAATACATGATGGAATATAACATGACGAGAGTAAAAGGCTTGATTGGTAGTAATGTCAAGAAGTTTGTAACCTTTGATGCCATGGGGAGAACCAAGGATAACAGACTTCCGTGCTTGAGGATCAAATTTAAATCGAGCACGGTCTAAAGTCGAAGCAAAACATAAGCAACCAAAGCTTCTCAAATGATTGTAATTGAGAGGGGATTTGAAAAGAAGTTCAAAATGAGACTTCTGATGCAAATTAGGAGTAGGTAAACGATTAATGATGTGGACAACAGTTAAAATAGTATCACCCCAAAACGACAAGGGTAAATGGGACTGAAACATGAGAGCCCAAGCAATATTTAAGATATGCTTATGTTTACGCTCTATAACAGATTTTTATTGTGGAGTTTCAACACAATTGAACTGATGATTGACACCTTTAGAAGAAAGAAAAAAAGTCAAGGAAGACTCAGAGCCATGATCAATACGACTAGCTTTGATCTTAGATGAAATTGAGTCTTGATAAACTTAAAAAAATAGGAATGAGCAGAGACACTTCAAATTTTTGCTTCAATAGGTAAACCCAAGTGCATCGAGTACAATCATCAACAATTGTAAGAAAAAAATGATAACCATCAATAGTAGGAATAGAAAAAGGCTCACAAACATCACAATGTATGAGATCAAAGGGAAATTGGAAGAAATGATTATTATTGAGAAAAGGCAACTCTTTTTGTTTTGCAAAAGGACAAACATGACAAGGTAAATTTGAAACAGTGAAATGAGGAACTACGTTATTCAAGAAATGCATTCTAGAATTAGAAGGGTGGCCCAATCTATTATGCCAAAGCTTGAAAACATAAAACGATAAGGAAGCAGAACAAACAGGTAATTTGGAAAGTATAGAACCAAATGGAAGAGAGCTTGATTGCAGCAGAAAGTATAGACCTCCTCGTTGTCTACCCACTCCATTTATCTTCCAGTGGATGAGGTCCTGGATAAAACAAAACTCAAGGAGAAAAATAAACAAGTTAGAGATTGAGATAACTTGCTAATAGAAATAAGTTTGAAGGAAAAACGTAGGAACACAAAGAACATCATGAAGAGTTAAGGTCTTCGAAAGTTTGATGGTGCCAATGTGAGTAACAGTAACATTCTGACCATTAGCGAGTTTGACAGTGGTATTAAGAATAGATTTAATGGTTATAAGATAAGAAGGAGAATGTACCGTGTGATTAGTAGCACCAGAATCAAGTGTCCAGGAAGATTGTATCAAGCGAATAAATATCATGATGAGTTCTTGGTGAATATATTCACGAAGAGTATGCATAGCACCACATGAACAGTTTTGAATTGGCTTGTAATTAACCAATTTGTCCCATAAAGCCTTCAATCGAGTGAAATAGGCACTAACAGATAATTGGCCTTGAACCAGAACTAAAATGGATTTTTGCAATTGAAAAATATGTGGCCCATTCTTTTGAGAAAACCTTTCTTTTAGACTAGTCCAAATCTCAAAGGCAAAATTAATGTAAATCACACTTGCAGAAATTTCCTTTGAAAGAGAATTAAGGAGCCAAGAAATTACTATGTTGTTGCATCGAATCCATGGAAGAAGCAACGAATCATGAGAAGCAGTAGATTTGGGAAGAGAGCCATCAACAAACCCTAACTTGTTCTTGGCCATTAAAGCCATAGACATGGATCTAGCCCAATAAGGTAATTATTGCCGATCAACGATTGCGTGACAAAGATGATTCCTGGAGTGTCACCATAGTGAAGAAAGAAAGGACTCACCATATCATCAATGGAAGCAGAGAGAGAAGCCATTGAAGAGAAAGTAATCACAGGAGCTTCAAGAATCTCTGATACCATATTAGAGAGAAAAAGTAAAGTTGCAATCTATCTTTTTATATTGTTGTAGCTGTACAAAAAGCTATATATAGGAACATTTATAACTCGACTAAAAAATAAACTATACAGTTACAAGCCAACATTTTATAAATGTGAAGACATCTAGTAAGCACAAATAAAAATAGTACAAACTACATTTAATAGTAAATGAGGTTAAGATCGGTATAAATAATACTTGTGTTGTATCCTGGCCTATTTTTGCTTGACATTGTGAAATATTTGACCCTCGCACATGGATGTAGATGTAGGCTAGGCGTACATGGAGCTGAACTATGTGATTAATTCTCTATGTTAATAGAAAATGGTCTTTTCCATCGAAAATGGTTATTTTCATCTCAAATAACTGATGACATATAAACATTTTTCTTGTAATGGATAAAGTATATACAAATCTCATCAACAACAGATTACCCACTTCAAATTTGCAGCATGCTATTTTAACGATCGAGCTAGGTCAGAAATAACGAGAATGTCATGTCGTACATTGTGTTTATCAGTAGTTACCTTTTTCTCATCTCCCCAGCTTTTTCATGGTGATCCACAATAACTAAATAAGTTTGGAATTTTTAGAGCATTAAGGTGGACGATGTTATATATTATTTAACACATGACTTTTATCTATGATAATTAGGAGATAAATTTTTTCTTGCTTTAGGTGATTTATTGGTTTTGCTTAATTTTGTTAAAGCAAGTACTTTAATGTATTTTAATTAATATATACACCTACAAGTTCCTTTTCTTTTCTTTATTTTTTTTTCAGTTTTCTGTTTATTCTATCATCTCTCTTGATCTATGCCGGCGTCATGTGCACAAATATTGTAATTCTATTTTTGGAGTAATAAAAAATTTCGCCCATAAATTATCATTATTTTTTACTTTATGGGTCTAAATTAAAAAACTTTTAATTTTCACTCTTTACCATCTATATTTTTTAAGTTGCGCGCACCATCTAATTATTAATTAAGATGAATGAAAAATTTGACTATGTGACCCAATTTCGACAGTCAAATTTGAAATTTTTGTGCTCTATATTACCAAATAATAGGAAAAAAAATAGTAGTGATCTCATGTAGAGAAAAAAGTTTTCCCCTTCATTTGATATAGATAGTAACTCGATGAACAAACGCATCAGTTCGAGTAAATAGTAGCTGCAAATATTTCCCAAGCTTATTCATTAATGTGTTGGCCCTTCCCCTTTCTTTTCAGTAGTCCTAAGAAGAGCTTTGATTACTTCCTTTACATCCAGAGCTTGGTCTTCTGCTACAGCAATGGCTTCCATTGCAAAACAGTTGCTGCACGAAACTTTAGCTTGCTGAACATTAAGACCCATCTCATCAAACGCCTCTAGGATTGTAACCAGTCTATCTGTTCCTTTCTCACAGTTTACCCTTACCAGAAAGCCCTGCCCCACCTTGTGCACTTCCACGTCCTGTTAATTCCATGCATGCACATTGGTAAGAAACAATAATCATATTATGCAAGAATATGTCTGTGTGCGCGCGTGTCGCAGAGAGAGAGAGAGAAGAGGGAGGGAGAAAGGGGGGGGGGGGGGGAGACCTTATTGTGCACTTGCATACGCTTCATCAGCTTTAGATATTGTCTTTTAATAGCCATTAGGCTTGAGTACTCTCTTTTGATTGCCTCCAATTTGAGTTTTAGCTTCAGTGGTGATAGAAAGTAGTCAGTATGATCTCGAAAAGTTTGTGAGAAATGAACAACTTTAAAAGAAATTTGCTTATAGGTAAGGCAAAGAAAAGAACGTAGTATCTGATTGCGCATTACAGATTTGGAGCTGCTATGGGCTCGCAGGATGTGAATCTTTCTTCGCAATGTCATCCTCTTTTGCAGCATGGAAGCCATCTGATCTCTCTATCTCTCTCTCTCTTGCTCTCCCTCTTTGTGTGTGGGTGTGTGTGTGTTTTAAATGTTTTGAGCAAAGTTAGATCATTTTGGCCTGGCTTTTATAGAATGGGAAAAGACGGATGAGTATTTGTCTGATTTTATCCTGGGATCTCCGATTGCCAAGCTACCACCCTTTGTCTTGTATGAAATTGGAAAGTGCAAAATATATTATAATTGGAAAGAGAAGGCCGCTGCCCTTTGTAAAATGATGACATCAAAGTATTTTCTAAGACGTTAACATGGTCTATTAATTGAGAGCGGCATTAATGGTGCTGATCATATATATCAGGAAACTTAACGTGGTCATAATAATAATATATAATAACAAAAAGGTGTAGGAAATTAGGACTTCAATTCCAAGACCCTTGGTAACGATTTTTTGCTGCTTGAAAACGAATATTTCATCTAGCTTCCCTAAAGAGCTTGAATATGCAAGGTAAAGTAGATCCTGATTTACAACATGAACCGATTGGGATTAATTCGAGACAGCTAGACAAGTAATGCCAAAAGACGAAGGGCTAGCTCATGATCAGTTGAAATGGAAAACGGATAATATAGTTGTCATATTCACAAGTCTGTTAAAAAATGCATGGGAAGGGTTGTGGGAGCTGGTGAGTCAGATCAGATCAGGGGATGGATATTGGATGGTCTCAGACAACAGCAAGTGAGGCAGTGAATTAAGGCATTAATTACCTGTACTCTTTCACCGTTCACGGGCCTTTCGATTGGTTTCGCTTTGTCTCCCATGCATGCATGCATGCATGCCACCCTCTGCTGGCTGCTGCTGCTTGCTTGTGGCCCGCAGGTCACATGCTCCGACCTTGCTGCAAATTCTGTTTTTTTCTTTATCGTTCTTTTCTACTTCTAGATTCAGCAAAAAATTCCGTTCAGAATGCCCTTGATTTCGTACGCTTCTATATGCAGTATGCTAGCTCACGGTTCTATAGTACTGTTATATATGATCACAACCATAAAGGCTAGCTGTTTAATTATTGCAGTTTCCACGTTAGTCTTGCACGGCCTCTTGCCTGATCTCTTCATCACAGTAGGTTATTTTGTTTTTGTTTTTGCAAAATCACGGTTGGGTAATTGATAACACTACGACATATATACTCCAATACGATATATGAGTTTGATAATTATTGAGGCAAGTTTACATGCATCGATATTATATTAGCGTTTTATAATTCCTTAATTTGCTTCTTTCATTGATACGATCGATCTCGGTTCCTTTTTCCACACAACGGTACGGTTGAACTTTTAACGTTTTGATTAGGAACGTACTGACATATTATTGAGTAATTTCCACGTCCAGATCGAAAAGTGCTCCACATGTATCAATCGATCTAAGATAAGTATCGCTTTTTTCACCCAAAAAAAGGGCTCGATCGGTTTTGTTTTTTTATTTTCATTTTCTGAGCTGCTTTGTCACCTTTTCAGTGTTCCCATGCTTCTTATTTCTGTTTAGATTCGGACATATATGCAGATATCATAAAACTTAATTTTCTAGATTATTGGACCTACGGCCCATGGCTTCTACCCTAATTAACCATGATTTACTTCCGTATTGAAACTTATCATTTTGAACAGTACTGGGATTTCGGAATTCTACTCCAATTTGCGCTTCTTTGTAAATACACAGTATTCGATGTTATCTTGCTGTCCATATCATGTTCTTTTCAGTATCTATTAGAGCAGTAAAAGTCAGTAGTTCTCTACCAAATATGCCTGAAGTCATTGAGACAGGAAAGAATGCTGCATACATAACTCGATATAACCTTGCATAAAAAGCCGTCGGGATCAGTGACAGAATGAATTTCCTTGAAGTACATCTACTATCGACACACGAGTCCGCGGAATCCAAGGAAAGACTAGGGATTCTTGATTTGTTGTCATGGAGGACAGGCCAATAGCAGAGAGCAGATAAGCTGCCTTTTCCAACCAAGTTAATTCGGTGCGGATTCATCCTTCACGTGATTTCTTTTATCTCATTTTCTTGCTTCTGGCATTCTGCTCTCCCTCGTTTGGATTACCTCAGATAAAGGGAAAAAAAAAAAAACACAAAGGAAAGTAGATTGATGATTATGGTCTGCAATTTTTTTAAACGAATATCTTATACATGATGATACAGTGCGTGCTCGGTTCATTCCCCTAAGCAACAAAATGCCAAGCATGTAGGACTGTCCTTGGTGTTATTAAATGCGCGCAAGACTTGTCAACTTCTCAATTTCTTTCTCTCCAAAGGCAGGCAATAACATGAAAAAAGCCTTATAAGGACAATTTGGATTTTAATGGTTGCATGCATGCCAGCTGCTTCTTGCACGACTTGGTAGCCTTATTTCGAGTAAAAGGCCAGCCTCACATTTGAGAGCTATTAGGGGTACAGGTCTACTCCTCCATTCGATCTATTTCTTTGTCGACTTTTACTGCGTGTCGACGTCTCTGTCTAGTCCTTCATTCATCAAATCACTGAATGACCAGGGAGGATGAGATCAATGGCCGGAATTGTGTTGCATGTGATGTAACGAGCCAATGGAATGTCCAAATCATATGGTCTATATTATAAAATGATTAGTCAATTATATAATTAAAATCCTGTTAATGGAATTTTATAAAGAGTAAGAACTTCTCTTTGTTAAATAATGTAGGATCTCATACATCACTTACTCTTATCTTTATTACATAGGATATCACATGTTATATAATTGATTAACTGGCATTGAGATCCCTTATCTTTATTACATAGGATATCACATGTTATGTAATTGATTTACAGGCATAATTAATATCTCAATGATTATTGCCTAAATAATTAATCTTGGTTCTGAATTACATAGATTATCAGTAAAAGAGTTCTCCCCGCCCCTTGCTGATAATAATGTTGTTTGTATCTAGAATATATAATAGATCATGCTTTGGTGATCGTACGTGATCTAGTAGGGCTACGTTTAAGGCTTCTGCAACGTACGGTAGGACGTTCTTCATGTAACCTTTTGGCTAGGTACAAGAATACGTGAGATGTGCATGTATTAATTAAGAAACTAACTAACTAAGTACTATATATATATATATATATAACACTAATGACTAAACTCACGACCCACAGACATTTTAAGAAAGACCGATTAATTTGTTTCCTCTAATGTTTCAATTCTTATATAAGTCAGGCCTATATAATTCTCGAATGGACCAATCACAAACCTTGATATATAATAAAGACAATAAGCAGGCTACCACAGCTAGAAAGTTTTCAAGCAGAGAGAGAGAATTTCACTTTCAACGTGGGATGCATTGGGACGGCCATGTATTCTCCATACACGTGAGTTTTTCATTTTCATTACCGACATTAATATATGTTGGCAGTGAAATCTCAAGGAAGTGGTCGAGGTTGAGGGAATAAAGTTGTCGAAGCAGCGCGCCTTCAGTTCCACGAGGAAAGCAATATTGTTTTAGTGGAGGCATTTTTGTTGGGAGCGAGCTAAGGCATATCCCATATCTTTTAGTTGGTTGGTGTATATATATGCCTTGAAACTCACTCGATTGGTCATTTCCCGGCCATCAGCTCCCGTTTACATGAGCTGCATTAATTACAGGGCGAGTCTCCTTGACATAAGGCCCCCAATGTTTCACGAAGTACTCATGCATTCTCTCAACTGCGCCCGGCCTTTTGCCAAAGAGATTTGTCCTGCAATTCATCTGTAACTCGAACCTGAAACACACCCGTCCTTGGTGATACTTAATTGGCTCGAATCTTACACTTCATAATTATATATGATTCTGGTTTCTCCTTTTTTCTGCTAATTACGTGATAATTTGGCTAGATCGAGTCTGACCCCGTCGGATAGTAATTCTGAGGAGAATAAGTCTTGTCTGCCTCAGAACTATTATAACATTTGGGACGATATATTTTAAGATTCACTTCCCTTTTAGTATCAATCATGTTTACAGATAATTAAGTTAAATACGTTGGTTGACAGTCTAGTCAATTGCGGTGCATTGCGACATATGGTAAGTTTTTTATCTCTTCTTCAACTCCCTAAACATATTATTGTTTTGTTTTTTTTCTAGATCGTCATGTAGGTCTTCTGTCTATTTGGTACTAAATTCCTAGGTTTGTTTTTTTTTTTTTGAAAGGTACTAATTTCCTAGATTATTTCTTAGTCATGTTGTACTTTTCCTTTATGATTTCATTTCTTCTTGGGAACTTGGTTTTGGAGTTTTACCTTTCTATCCTTGTAACACCCCAAATTTCTCTTTTATGTAAAAGGTATTCCTCCGCCTTAGGTTTGTAATCAATAAAAATATTAGGTATCGTAGTCTTTCTTAAAAAAAGAAAAAAGATAGTAGGGTAAGCACGTATAAATGCTAATGATCACTAATATGCAATTCTTAAATATTGATCTAGGCCGAATGCATGACTACTCGACTACATATATCTATGTGTTGGGTTGCATGTGGAGCCTAGTTTGTGAGCAAAATAGACACAGATAAAAAGTTTGCTAGCTCAACCCCTGAGTTCTTCGCTCGAGGTGCTCGCAACAGTAGACTCGAGCGAAGATCAGACAAATTGTTCGCTCAAGGTTTGCGTGATGCTGAGCTCGAGTGAAAAATTAACCCTAGTGTTCGCTCGAGTAGTGGTTGATAGACCACTTGAGCCAATGTTAGATTGGTTGTTCGCTCGAAGCACGCTCGACACTTACTCGAGCAAATAACCCAGTTTTGTCGTTTAGGGTTTCTAGCGTCGTTTTCACTATATATATATGTAATATTTGTTCTCTTGTAAGTGTGTTTAGCAAATCAAAGTGAACAAAAGAGGTGAATGTGTGAGAGTATATCAAGAGAGAGAAAATCCCTAGAGAGTGACAATTGAGATTGTGTTAGTAGAGTGGTACTCTTGTAACTCATTGTGTGTGATTGTAATATTTTCTGGAATAAAATTTCCTGCAGCTATGTGGATATAGGCATGTTACCAAACCACGTTAATTTTGTGTCATGTGATTATTTGTTTTTATTTTGTTTGTCATCATTGTTGGTTTCACTACACTATGCTCAAAATTACTCCGATCAATTACATCCATTAATATCGTCGTGATCTCAATTCTTTTTCCTCTTGTAAGTGTCCCTTTCCACATTTCGTTCGCATCCACAAAATGTTGGTGCTTTATCATCTTTATTTTGGAAATTAAGAACGTCAAAACTAATTAATATGCATAAATGAATACGGCGCTGCAAGTTTTGAGGGGAAGATAACACTACTAGTACTACTCTAGCTATTTTGTACTTGATTCATGGGCTAATTAATGATCACCGAATTGAATTAATCTAGCTTGTTGTATTCATTTAGTACTGCAAAATATGCCATCAAAAGTCCATATAATAACTACACTTTAGTTTATTTCATCCATCCAATTAGAGTCCATAACAACCCATATTAGAGGTTGATCATCGAAAGGACGTAATAAAGTATCAACAAATTCAGATTGCATGTGCTGCGCCTCACGAAATACATATCAGTAATATTATTATATTGATGATCCCCGAATTCTACAATTAAAGTTTTACACTGAAACTCTAGTTTCTATAGTGTTTGGATAGAAGTCGATTATATATATGGCAGCCAAGAACCAGGAGCTTTTCACGGCCTGGAGAGTGCCTCATCATCATCCTTTTGGCAACCAAATATTTCGCTCTGGACTTACGGCTCCAGGTATTGCATGCCTTTTTGCACGGAAGTGTGTGTATATATATATCAATCTGGAGACCACTATCCTGCTAACATTTAATAATGAAGGGAAAAAAAAGTGAAAGCTGAAATTCTCATATATATGCTTCATGCAGATCTTAGGGAATCATATTCTCATTTATTTGTCATCCAATGGCACGTAATTAAGTTCACAATTATAATTAAAATCAGCTCTACACTTTTGAATGGACATCCGAATTAACTTCCAAGAGGCAAATATTCATGCAATAACTCAGTAATTGATCAATTAGTACGCGTAATATTAACTACGACAAAAACTTCAAATTGGAATATTGAGAAATAAGTTATAAGAATTAATTGACACCGACTTCATGGCTAGCTAGGAAATTAACTGCAGCATGGTTATTTAAACAACGTACCACGTAGTGCGGTTACGAGATCATTATATAGGTGGTTTAGGTTGTCAATCTCTTAGAATTAATTATGGTTTTTTTTTAATTGTAAGCAAATTAAAACAGTTTTTTTTTATTTTTTATGTATTTTTATTGTAACATTTGAACCCGTGAATTAGTATTTGAGTTTTAGTCCATTAATATTTTAATTTTATTGTAAATCTGAAATGTATTCTGCAATTACTTAAAAGACCCAGTTTGTATCATGTGGTGGCTCATGAATTGTCGGCAAAAACTTCAGAATGCGTGAGCGCGCGAATGTAATGACATGGTGTCATATTTTAATTCCCAGAATGCATGCATCGATCGCATCATATATATATATATATATATATATATATATATATATATATGTACACTACTACTATAAAAAAAGATATCGTATATCTACAGTTTTTTTAAGAAATTTTTACTTTCCATTATCGTCTTTCTTGGATTGTCTTATTTACGTCCGTTATATATATATATATAAGATATCGTATATCTACAGTTTTTTTAAGAAATTTTTACTTTCCATTATCGTCTTTCTTGGATTCTCTTATTTACGTCCGTTATATATATATATATATATATATATATATATATATATATATATATATATATATATATATATCTACTTATATATAAAGCGCGAATCGCTTATGAACAGTATTTCGTCTAACATTTTTTTCTCATTTTACCCCTGTTTTTGTTTCTGAATTTCCGTTTTGCCCCTGACTTCTTTCCATTTTGCCCCTGCTTATATTTCAAAATTTCCGTTTTGCCATTCTCCCCCCTCCCCCGTCCGCTTCGTCTCCTGCAGAGTACCGCCGCACGTCGGCGTGGCCAACACCACCCCCGCGATTTTCTTCCCCTCCGGCCGGCGTCCCTCGCCATCAAATCTCAGCCCCTCTCGTATTGTTGTTAACCGCCACGATGGAATGCAAGTCGTGGCTCGTCCGTTTCTTCGTCCCCTCCATTGCGCCGCCACACGCCAGCGTGGCCAACACCACCGCTGCCATTCTCTTCGCCTCCGTCCGTCACCCCTCCCCTTCCAATCTCAGCCCCTCTCCTGCAGCCGTTAACCGTCGCGAGCAAATCAAAGCCACCGTGCGAATCGAGCATGAACAGTGTTTAGTCAAATAATTTTTTTCACTTTATAGAAACACTATCAATTCATCTCATTATTATAAAAAAGTATTTTTAATGATATTGTGAAATTTTTTTAATGTTTAAGCGTCTAAAAAATTGAATAAAAAATTAAAAAAAAATAGATTTTTTTGTCCTTATCAGAACGTATCTCAGAAGGTATAGGATTACTTTTAGGATTTAGATATGAAAAATGAGTAACGTTAAAAATCGGTTGAGCTTTACAATTGGACTATAGTATTTTTTTTTTTTCCAAATTGATACCAAGTCTTCATAAAATTTTAATAAAAAATTAAAATTTTGAAAATTAAATTTTAATGTTGTGCAGCATTTTATTTCCTTTAATTTTGAATTATGTAAATATCGAATTGAACTGTTAAATTTTAATATAAATCTAATTTTTCCCTTTTATTAATAATTTTTGTTTAATGATTTCTTAAGAAATAAAGTTAAATATTTTTTTTTCATTTGCAGATAAATTGAATAGTTTATTAATTAACCTGAAATTAACTACACTATTTGAGATAGATCTACAATTTTTAATGTACTATAGTTTGTTTAATTTTTTTTAAATGTAAAGGATAAGACTTTATAAAATATATGATTAAATTATTTAATACTTACCACTATAGTTTTGAATTTTAAAATTAACACATTATATTTTTATTTTGGAAATAACAAATATACAACATACGCATCCAACTATAACTATTAAGAGTAATAATAGTAGGTTGCTTGGTATAATTACAAATTTTCATAAGGAAATAAATTATAACTTCTTAATAATTTAAAAATATAATATGTCATTATTACTATTTTATTTAGCCAAGGGTGAAAATGTTAAATAAATTAATATTTTTTGTTGTTATTATTTCTTATAGTGCTTCTATTTTAATAATATTAAAAAAGGTTATGAAAACTTTTTTAAAGTAAATTAAAATGATTTGGTTTACATTCTTAAACTAAAAACTAAACTGTCTTTGGAATAACGCAATGATTTAATATTATTTGTAGTGCAGAATAATATAGTCTAGAATACATTTTTAATTTTTTCCTTTTCTAATAATTTATATAATGTTGGAATTTTTTTTTTTTACATATGTATGAATAAATGTTTCTACATTTTAAAATTCGTAATAAAATTTTAATATTAATATTTTTATTATTAATTTAAGCTTTTATTAAAATTTTCTTATTAAACTTTTCCGTTATATAATTAAATAAAACACAAACTTATATGGATTTATCATTTCTATTAAGTTTATAGTAGGTTTACCTTAAGGTATGTAAACCCATGACTTGTTTTAACTTTGTTTAAAAATATTTCTTCACTTTCTCATTTCTCATTTGCTATCAATTTTTCATTTTTATATATTTGTAACTAGGCACACGTTCAGTACACAATTGCTCATCAATTACTCTCTTTTTTTTCTTGTTTTTCTCATAAAATCCGATTCTCTTATACTTTTGCTCTTTTGCCGATTAGGTAAGTTAAGGTTTTTTTTTTTTTTTTAAGGTTGGATATTAAATTTAGATGAGATTAGTTGAGATAAAAATTAAAAGTAAAATAAAATATTGTTAGAACATTATTTATTATTATTGTTATTATTATTTTAAAATTTAAAAAAATTGAAATGTTTATTATATTTTATATGAAAATTTAAAAACTTACTAATAATAACTTACTAAATAACTTACTAATAATTTAAAAATGTTTTCTCCCATAACCATATTCCTTATAATAACTTACTAAATCTTTAAGGGAATTAAACTCCATTCCCGATTTTGGCTCCTCAATCGTATCATCATCATTCACTTGGACATTCTGAGATTTCTCGACACTACCATCATCAGGTTCCTGAGGAATTGTTATATCCTTAATACATTCTTCAATTCTAGGAGATTCACATGGCACTTCAGTTTCCCCACCATCAATTCTATTATTCTTTGAACCAATTATTCTATTTGTAGTAAAGCTTGTATTGCTGGTTGGAATCGGAGGTTCCATGATTTGTTGAAATTGGTAACCAACATTATGCAATAAACACAAATAGTCTGCAATTAAACTCTTGCAAACAAGTCAACTTAATTTTTTTTTTTTGTATACGTGCAAAGAAGCTAACTTTTTAAGAATAAATCATGATCAGTTATTATGATTTTTTATTGTAGTTTTAGACTGTCTTCACTGTTCATTTATAGTTAAAAATTTGAAACATAACAAAATTGGTCACAGGGCACACGTGCAGCGCACGTTGCCCTTTACTAGTATATATATATATATATATATCTTCGTTCGTTAATATCCATTAAAACATTTATCATAGAGAAAAGAAAGGCCTATTGATCATTTGATTGTACTTCTTTATTCCGTAGAAACAATAAAATCAGAGAACCGGATCCGTACGTACGTAATAATTTTATAAAGAGTGAAAGTATTTTTCGCAGCACGTGAGAGTGTTTTTTATTGGAGAGAAGCTAGCAGCCGGATGGGTGTAATATTCTGTTTTACACCTATGAATAATGAGTTAGACGCGTATAGACCATAGCAAATTAAGCAATAAACTCACACGTAGAGGATCTCTTTCCATTTACTGGGTACTACAAAACGAGCCACAAATACGCTCTCTCTCATACTCTCTCTCTTCTTTGGACCAAAAAAAGAAGTTCTTCTTCTTCGCCATGCTATGCGCTCTCTCTCTCCTTCAGAAGAAGAACTTCATTCATGTAGAGAATTTCTTTCCATATGCAATTGCAACTCAGATGTGAAAAATATTTGTTTTACACCACTACAAGAAATTTGATTTTTAGGGACGAATTTAGTTAGGGACGAACTAAATTTCGTCTCTAAAAGTCATTTTTTGGAGACGAATTTTTCATTTTGTCTCCAAAACTGCCTTAGATACAAATTTAGTTCGAACGGAAAAATATCCATTCGAACGGAATATTTTGTGACGAAAAAAATCGTCTCAAAAAGAAAAACCGTTCGAACGGGAGAAAAAGTGTTCGAACAACCAATTAATTCTGTTCGAACAATATATAATCTGTTCAAACAGTAATAATATTGGTGAAAAATTAAATTTGTTTTTCCGGCAAAAGTTAATAACCATATGAACTTAAATTTATTACTTTGAAAGGAACTTTTTTTCATTAATTTGTTTATCATTATTAATTTGTACATATATTTTTAATTTTGTTTTTTCGATAAAAATGATTTATTTTCTGTTAAATTATATAAATATAACTTTAAAGATAATATTATTTTATATATTATCATGAACGGCAAGTAAAATGAAAAAAATAAATAAATTAGCAAACACGAGAAATAAAAATTATACATTAATTACATCTCAACTATATAATGTTCAATACAATATAAAAAAGTAAAATAATAACTAAAAAGACTATTTGGTGTTGAGCAGATCAACATCCACTTGTAACATTTTCACGCGTCCATCCAGATCTCTAAGTTTCTCCATGATGGGCTCAACGAACTCAACAAATAGAGCTCGTACCTGATCCAAAGTAGCCCCAGGAGGCTGTCTCTCAACAGCGGCAGTAGTACTAGTAGAAGCTGGATCGGTGGACGGGGCACTAGGCTGTCCTGGTGCAGTCTTCTGCAAGTGCCCCTCACTCTTGCTGAATGTGATCTTGTTGAGGGGCCCCATCTGTGGCGACCTCCGCTCAGTCGCTGACACTGTAACCCCTGATCGGAGTAGGAAGTTAGATATCAGTAGTGCAAATGGTAGACTACCTCCACTTACATAGCATGACTCCGATCGGATGCGGTAAAAGAAATACAAGGCCAGATCAATGGGGTCCCCTCGTCCTATCTTCAACAAAAATTTGGCTCGATCGATCCCGAAATCAGTCTTGTATTTTTTCGGGTCGATGTTATAGCCGACAATCAAGTTAAGCATTCTGAAAAATGCTATACAGTCGGCCTGTCGGATCACCTTGCTCCCATCATATGGAGGAGCCGAAGGGTCTCGCACTAGATGACGCACCTGATCATCTGTGAAACCATCATCAGGTAAATCCACATCCTCACTACCATCCTCACTATCATCCGTCTCTACATTCGGGGCTGGTGTGGAGGATGCGGCATGTGTGTTAGAATCAGATGGTGCAGCCGCTGGTCCCGAAGTAACCGGTCCAGGATATGCGTCGACCTCACGCCGGATGTCGAGGAACTCAGCAATAATACAGGGAAAGAAATTAATACTAACTCCCCGGACTGATAGAGTGTAGAAAAGAGAATCAGCACTCTCCTCTCCCAAGGCACGGTAAAACTCACAGACCATATCTGGGTATGCAGTCCCCTGCTGCTAACAGATCAGTACCCATCCCCACTCAGTGAAGATGGACTGTATGCTCCGTCCCTCCCACGAAAGATCGGAGAAATCAGACAAAATGATCTTACACTCGACGAGTACAGATCTCGACGCCTGAGTAGGAGTTGGTCCAGTACTACTTTCACTGACTTGGTCTCTTGCATGTTTTCGTCCGGTAGATGCTATTAATATACTGTTTAACCACAAGAAAATTAAGAATATAATTATAAGTATTATATTTAAAATATATTATTTAAGAATTACACTTAGATTGAACTGTATTGAAATAATCCGTTCGAACTAAGAATCTTCCATTCGAACCAGTATAGTTGTTCGAATGGAAGATTCTGTCCATTCGAACAGGTAATTAATATTCGTTCGAACGGTAAGTTTTTGTTCGAACAGAACTAAATCTGTTTGGCATCATCGCGTTCGAATAGATTAGAACCCGATCGAACGAGATTGAACCCAAACAGCCATGGCTGAGTCAGCCATGGCCGAAACTCTAATCTACACCAAAATAGTTCGATTAAATCAATATAAATGATTAAGAAGTGAATCTAGATCACTTCTACCGATTAAAATCCATACATTTGATCAACTACACCAAAATGGGGGGATTCCCCCTTCCAAACAAAGCTCATTAATCTCAAAAAAAGTAACAATAGAGGCCCATACCTCTTAGAAGAGAAAAATGCGTTGTTCCTTCGGTGGTTGAGCGACGGAGATAAGGGGCGAGTCGGAGGTAATATGCGGCTTAGGGTTCGAATGGAGTGTGTGGGTTTGATGGGAATCGAACTGGGCGTATAAAGATCGTGACACCTCGTTCGAACGGTATTAAAATCCTTTTGAACTTGTCAATATCGTCGTTATTGACCACATGATCATAGATGGTGTTCAAATAGAGTTATGTTTGATAGAAGGGTTGAGCGTAGGTTATCGCCACCAAAGTTATATAGACATGATATTATCGTGCAGTTGAGGGATGTTTTAGAAAATAGATTTGGAAAACATACCAGGATTCGAAAGAGAAAACGACAAGCAGTGAAGTTGAATTGGACAAAAAAAAGTATTTTTTTTAATTACCATACTTGTCTACATTGACACTGCGCCACAATCTAAATGTTATGTACATTGAAAAGAATATATATGAGAATATATTGGGTACTCTGATGTCAGTAGAATGGAAGACAAAAGATACAGCTAATTCTCGTAAAGACTTGAAAGAGTTGGGGATAAGACCGGAGTTGCATTTGCAAGATAATGGGTCGTCAGCATATATGCTTATTGGAATGTATTTACTCTCAAATGATGAGAGAAAGAAATTTTGTGATTAGTTCTTGATAATCAAATTACCCGATGGCTATACTTCAAACATGTCAAGATGTGTTCGAACACATGATTGGAAGATAACTGGTTTTAAAAGTCATGACTGTCATGTATTTCTGTAGCGTTTGTTGCCGGTTGGTGTGCGTGGAAAGCTTACTCGAGATGTTCGTATAGCTCTCACAGAATTAGGAGGATTTTTCAGAGACATTTGTATGAGAACGTTGAAAGTTGATGCATTGTTAAAAATGGAAGCTGATATTGCAGTAATATTGTGCAAATTAGAGAGTTTGTACCCGCCTTCATTCTTTGATATAATGGTTCATTTGGCTGTGCACCTACCTCGTGAGGCTTTAGTTGCTGGTCCGGTTCAGTTTAGATGGATGTATCCTATTGAACGATTTTTAGGAAAATTGAAGCGATCTGTGGGGAATAAAACTCGTCCAGAAGGTTCAATTGCTAAGTCATATATTGATAATGAGTGGCATACCTTTTGTTCAATGTATTTTCGTGGGGTTGATACTAGATTTACAAGACCAGACCGAAATTATGAGGGTGGAAGAAAGATGGGAATCCTATCGACATTTACCGTGTTTTCCCAGACAGTATGTCCCATAGGCGCACAAAGGGGCTACGACCTATGTGGGCGAGAGTTTGAAAGAGCTCGATGGTATGTCTTGAATAATTGTGCAGAGATTGACCACTATTTGAGGTTAGTGACGATCCTCTAAATTAATCATGTATAATAATATAACATTTTTCGTTACTATAAATTAATCATTCACACGAACCTGCGCAGTGAACATATACAACTAGTTCGCACGAATGGTGTAACTGACGTAGAAAGAACGCATGAAGAGAAATTTGCTTCATGGTTTGAACATACAGTATTATTGTAAAGTTTCATTTTATGATATGAATTTCATACCACTAAACTCTATCATTTTTTTTATATAATAATATTTATTGATGTAGGTTGTATCAAAATATGGTGAAAATTCAAAAGAAATTTCACCAGAACTGTATGCTCTGGCATGTGGTCCATCTAGGCGGGCCATCCAGTACTCAGGATGTTTGGTGCGTGGATATAGATTTCACACAGTTGACAGAGAAAGATATAGGAAAACTCAAAATTGTGGGGTTGTAGTTGAAGGAAGTCATGGGAATGATAACATTTACTTCTATGGAATTGTGAAAGATATTATAGTGTTGAAATACGTGGGAGGATATATGGTCTGGTTGTTTAAATATAATTGGTGGGATGTCTCAAATCCTAGGTTGGGAGTGCGTAACGATAATTATTTTGTGAGTGTCAATACATCTCGCACATGGTATGAGGACGATCATTTCGTTCTCGCTTGCCAAGCGAATCAAGTTTTTTATTTAAATGATCCGGAATACGGAAACCCATGGCGGGTAATGGAGAAGTTTGCACCAAGAAATGTATATGATACTATTCCAGAGACAGAAGAACCTTCAGAAGAAGTTGATACTCCAGCAAATGAAGAAGCATATCAAGAAAACGAAATAGGCATCAATCTATTTGTTGATCTCAGCGAATATGATATGGTCTCATTGCATAGAGAAGATGTTCAACTCGAAATAATTGAGGGTGAAATATTAGAAGACGATGAATCAACTGAAATGTCTAACGAGGATGAGGGTGATCAGTCTAGCAAAACAGATAGTGAATGAATTTCAAATATCAATTTTTGTAAGTATTGTTTTTATAAATATATCCATAATATTTGTTTGAATAATAATTTGTTACAATTTCAAATAGATATGCCTCCTAAACGTAAAGCAACACGTGTGTCATCCTCATCCATTACTGATTCCCTATGTGGTTCACTTGTTATGAATAGTGAGCCAACACTATTAGACTCAAAACAAAGTATTTTATCAAATTAAATACTACAGTTTATGCTCAATTTAGGTAATATATCTATAAAATAAAAGTATTTAATTCAAATACTTGCTTTAATTACTGTATATAGCTGTTGTAAGCCAGCGCCGAGGTAGAGGCACTACGAGGGATGTCTGCATAGAAAAAGTAAGGAAAGTCGGTAAAATTAAAGTTGATATTCCTGATTATCACACTGGTGGCTCTGGAGATTCAGCAGCATGGCTTGCTTCTTTTGTTGGTACGCTTACTCGCACGTATGCACCTATTGCTACATCCTCTTAGTCTAAAGTTTCCTAAGAAGTGAAAGATCACATCAAAAATTATTGTTTGGTAATAACCTACATCTCAAGTAACTAAGTATTATTTATGTTATTTTTTGAATATTTCGTATTTATACTAATTGTTTATAATTATTAGAAGGATGAGTTTGAGCTTGATTTTAGCCGACGAGAGGATCGATTAACGGTTGAGGAGTTGATGTCGAATGCATTTCGGAGGTACAAAGGTCGATGTCATGCACATTATAAGAAGTTCAGTACTACAATAGAGGCGCACCAAAATCCATTCCAAGCAATGCCACCAAATGAATGTGAGAAGGTTTGTGATATGTTTGAAGATCCTGCTTATCAGGTAATTTCGCTGCTATATTTTTTTAATAGTATATTATGATAGATGTATTAAACATATAGATATATATTTTTTATTTTTTTAGCAACGGAGTGCTGTGAACAAAGCAAATAGATCAAACTTGAAGATACACCATCATGCGAGTTCTCGATCTTTTCATCGTTTGTCTAACAAAATTGTAAGTTATTCTACTCCCTATTAAATATTAACATATAATACACTTTTCTGATTTAAGTTCTAATATATATATATTTTTTTGCAGAAAGAAGAAAGTCCTGCTGACTATGATCTGACCCAATTGTATGCAAAATCACATAAAAATCGTGATGGTGTTTGGACCAGTTCCGAAGCAGAGGCAAATTATGTAAGTTTAAGTTTCTTTAATTCCATTGTGACTATAGTTTTGTTACTTATACTAACTAGTATGTTTTTATTTTTGTAGGACAAGATGATATCTCTCAAGGAAGTTAATGCGGATCCATCTGATGCATCATCTGTCAACGATGTTCAGATCCTTTCTCAAGTTCTTGGATCACGTTCTGGATATTTAAGGGGCTTAGGACGTTGCGTTAAACCATCTTTAACATCATCATCCTCTTCTCAAGCTAGATCGAATGACGACAAAACTAAAAAATTGGAGGAAGTAGCACTTGAGATAGAGCGATTGAGGTCCAAGGAAAAAGAGTTGCTGACCAGATTAGATCAAACAGTAGATTTTGGGACAATATTAGAAGAGAATATACAGAAGAGATTGGAGATGGATGTACAAAAAGCTATGCTTCAGTTGCGTCAGTTATGTCACAAAAATCTACACCACCACCATAATTGTAAAAGTTATTTTTTTTCTTTAGGGTTAATATATTATAAAGTTTCAAAACATTTGAACAATTGACATTTGAATTGTATTTTGTGTAATACTAATATAGTAGTTTTAATTAATTTGGTTATGTTCTGTATAATTCATACCATTCGAACGGTAAAGTACCATTTCTAAATCCATTCGAATAAACAAATACCCATTCGAACAAAAAATAACTCATTCGAACGAATAACACGGAATACAGTTCGAATGGACATAATTTGCATTCGAATAAAATTTATTGGTTCGAACAATATCAAATATTGTTATTTGTTCGATTCAAAATTTTATTTCGTTCGAATGGACGGGTAGGTTCGAACGGAAAATATTTCATTCGAACACTCATTTCGTTCGAACAGTATCAAATATGGTCATTTGTTCGATTCAAAATTTTATTCCGTTCGAATGAACGAGTCGATTCGAACTGAAAAATATTCAATTCGAACAAGATATTGAGACGAAATTAGTTCGTCTAAAAAAAAATTATCCGTTCAAACGGTTTCGACTGGTTCTGCAAAATTCGTCCCTAAAAGTGATTTTTGGAGATGAAATTCAAATTTCGTCTCCAAAAATATTTTGAGACAGCCTTTTAGAGATAAATTAGAGACGAATTTTTTTCATCTCCAATTCTTTTTGGGGATGAAATTGTGATTTTTTGAGACAAAATTTTTTGTCTCAAAAAACCATTTCTCTTGTAGTGCACCCAGCCCGATCTCTCTCTCTCTCTCTCCTGCCCCCACTTTGTGTCGCCCAGCTCCCCTCTCTCTCTCTCTCTCTAAAATACGCTTCCTTTCTCCTTCGAAGCCCCCCTCTCCTTTGTGGTGAAGTTTTGAAGGTTTATGAAAAAAAACTTTCCAGGTCCTGATCTCCCACCTGCTCCAAGAGCAAAAAAATACAACCCAGCCCAAAAAAAACAACTCTAATTTGCAGCAAAAAAAAGTCTGTCATTGCAAAAAAAAATCCAGCAACAAAGAAAAACAAAGTTTCGAAAACCCAAAAAACAAAGAAATACATGAAGAGTTTTTGAAAAAAAGCATGCGCAAGGCAGCGAGCTATGCTAAGATCAAGAACTTGTGAGTTTTGCATCCGATGTATTTACTTTGCTATTACCCATTACTTAAGGTGCGGATCACCAATTCCCTTACAAATCAACATATATAGCCACATTACAAAAGATATTCAAAATCAAACAAGAGAGCTGCGGGGGAGAGAAGAGACAAAGGGAAAAGGAGAGAGGAAAAAGAGGAGAGGGCGCTGGAGAGAGAAGAGAGAAAGAGGAGAGGTGCAATTCAATAAATTCGCATTCACCATAAGATACATAAGTCTTGTATGTGTTAAAACTCTATTTGCTGGTGTAAAGTAAAAATTAACACCCGACCTGTTTGAAGTTTTTTTCTTTTTATAGTTCATTTGAAGCAGTGTTTTTCTTAGTACATTTGAATAGTACTAAGACGTTTGAATAGTACTAAGACGTTTGAATAGTACACCTATAGCTTTATGATTTAAAGAAATCCTCTCTCGCACGAAAAGCTCTCACATGAAAACCCTAAAAAAAAACCCTAGCGGCCGCTCTCAGCGGAGGGGGGAGGGAAAGCTTCGGCTTCCTCATCCCCCCTCCTCTCCTCCCTCTCTACCATTTGTCTTCGTAGGTTTATTACGGTTATTTTGGTGTTTATTTTGATTTATCAGGTTTCGGCCGAATAATGGGGGAAGCCGATCCGAGCCTCTCCGGTGGATGTTCTCCTTCACGCGTACCACCGGGAGATCCCTCGCCCGCCGATCATGCAGCCTCCCGCTTTGGGCGCCATAAGGAGCGGCGTGTCGCCCCCACGCGCGGACCACAGAGAACGCGTGGCATACGCGAGCCACCGCGTCGGAGCCATGTGCGGCAACTCAGGGCCCAGTATACCGGCGCTGTCTTGACCGGCCGTTCGGCTTCTCCCCAGTGTGGCGCGTGCCCCCCACGCGCCACCCCGATCCTGTTTGGTTTCGTCTGTTGTTGGGTTCTGTTTTGTAGTGTATTTGATTTGGTTTGTGGTTGTTTTTTGGTTTTTGCACCTCTGTTGAGCCCTGTTTAGGGGTTGTTGCAGTGTTTTTTGTTTGAGTTGGTTTTTTTGCTTTTTGCCTGTATTTAGTTTTCTGCATTATTAATAGAAATAGGCTAGTGGACTCTTTTGGAGTCCATAGCAGTCAAGTCCCGCTCCTCCTTTGGGAGGAGACGGTGTGGTAGGACTCCTCCTCCTAGGGAGGATGGGAGGTGATAGAGTTTCTTTTCTTTTGAAAAGAAGTCGTTTTAGGCTCTCTTTTTACAGAGTGTGATTCTCTCTGACAAACCTAGTTTGATCAGAAAGAGTTATAGAAGTTAAGACAAAGTCCGTCATAAAGAAATTTATGTATGGGGTGCTTCAGAGCAGATGCGTAGGTTGACTTGTAGTCTGGGTTTTCCCTGTATTGATAAGTCACATTTGTAACTTCGAAATTCATTAATGAAATGAAGTCTATTTTTCTCAAAAAAAAAAAAAAGTACACCTATAGCTTTACATTTGAATAGTACGTTTCTTTCCCCCCCAATTTTGAGCCTTTTGGCATATGCCTGCTCTGACCGAAATATTTGGAGATGATTCCGTACTACAATTCGGTGGAGGAACTTTAGGGCACCCTTGGGGAAATGCACCCGGTGCCGTAGCTAATCGAGTAGCTCTAGAAGCATGTGTACAAGCTCGTAATGAGGGACGTGATCTTGCTCGTGAGGGTAATGAAATTATTCGTGAGGCTAGTAAATGGAGTCCTGAGCTAGCGGCTGCTTGTGAAGTATGGAAGGAGATCAAATTTGAATTCCCAGCAATGGATACTTTGTAATCCAGTGTAATCCAGTAATTACCGCTCGTTCTCTTAATTGAATTGTAATTAAACTCGGCCCAATCTTTTACTAAAAGGATTGAGCCGAATACCTTTACATCTGAATATCATGTGTACCTTATATATAGGGAAAATACTATGCCCATAGAAGAAATCTACCGAAATTCTTTATTGAAAATTTTTTTATTTATTATTATTTTTACTTAATAATTAAGTAAGTATTTTTAAATGAATATGTGAATTTTTTTATTTTAAAAAAATATTTAAATAATTTAAAAAAATAGTGAAAGAAAAGATAAAAAAAATTAAAAAAAGATTTGTAGTGTTCGGTAGAGAATTTCTGTAGAAATCCTCTGTGGACGTAGCAACGTCCTTGCCTGGCAATTCTATTGCGTATATTATCTATTTCGACCACAAGAATCGGCCGGCCACATTGTTCATGATTTGCCACAGAGTTGGCAGTTGCCAAGCGTACGTAAGTATAAGTTATAACATGCACTCACAAGCTGATCATCAGTATTCATGAAATATTATTATGCATTTTTATTTAATTTAGGTCGTAATCTGTCCTCGTGAACTTCATCTGGCCGATAAGAACATATGCATAGTGCATTAATATATGGACATGTAAATTAAGGAGTTTCCACCAAGAATAATGCATAAGCACTTTCAAGCTACCATGAATATTGATTGAAGTGATATCGGTCATGAGCTAGCTAGCTGAATAAGATATCTACGGTAGCTCGTTTAATTATTTCCTTTCTCATTCTCAATAGCAGCATGCACTTCCATATATAGCAGCAAAACTGGAAAATATCTTGTGCTGCTATGCTTTCCATTCAATCCTCATATAAAATTCCTTATATTCGAATATGATCTGTCACTTTTGATTGATCATTTCGATTTGCTGCTGTTGCATGCAGGTCAAATTGGATGGATATCTATATATTGTGTTGGGTTATGACAGCCTGATCAAACTAGAAAATGCTACGTAAGTACTATGCAGACGGCTGCGATCGATCCTAATTTGCTGCCTTTTTAAATAACTTCAGTGGAACTACAATTCCATCTTTAACAATAAGTTCAGATGGTATAAAGTGATGATCTCTTGTTCTTGCAAATTAGTCGAATATATGGTGATGATCTCTTGTTCAGATGGTAAAGTGATATTTCCTTTTATAATTGCATAGTGTAAGCCCATATATAGTGACTCCAATAGTAAACTTTCAAGTTTTAGTACTTGATATGGCTAGTTTTGATACTAAGGTATTTTTAGATATTTCTTTCCAAAAAATCACTCAATATAGAATATTTTTTACTTTCAAATTTTTAAATTTTTTATTTAATAATTACCTAATTATTATCTAAACACAAAACTCAATACAACTTTCTCAAACTTTCAAACAAAATACAAAAAATAATATAATTTTTTCAAATCTCAAAACAAAATTAATATTAAAAACTTATATTCAAACAATTTTTTAACTATATATAATTATTTTTATTCAACATTTTCTCTCTTCTTTTTCAAAATCTAATAAAATATTTAAATCAAAAAATTTAATCACTACTATTCATAAACAATTTCACTACTAGTTAATTTGAAAAAGACAAGAAAGGCACGGCTTCTTCGAAAGACAGATGTTGATCTTGACAAGGAGATTATTGAAAAATATTCCATCTATATTGAGGACGCTTTATGTTGTCATACACCACAAGAATAAAGAGCAAGATCGAGCATAAAATTACTGGCCTGTATATAAATGCTGCCTCGAGTTTCTGCTTACAAAAAAAAAATTGGGGGCCATATAATTATATGTATATATATATATATAAATATATATATAATGGCGCTTGACAGACATGAAAGTGTATAAGATAATGATATCAAGAACATGCTTCTGGATCTTCCATGGAATGGAAGAATGCATGGATCACGATCGCGATCGATTGTCTTTTTCCTCATGTATTATTGTCTTTACCCAGCATGATAGTGTGAAACCAGATCCTCAAGGAGATGCTGCGTGTGAAAATTACGCTTTGTATGACCTTAGAAAAAAAAATAATAAAAAGAATAATCGAGAGGTTTCTAATGATCATCCATTGACAAAAGAAAGTTGATGATCATTATATACTTATAAAGAATATCTGTTGGGATTTTATTCCAAAAACAATGTCCACATTTGCATGTATGATAGTGCATGCTGCTATTGACAAGACAACACACATCACAAATTACCATAATATTGTCAATTACTCGATCGTTTAACTTGAACCGTTGACTCTACTGCAATCAAATTCTATGGATGGAATTCAACTATATATATATATATGTATGTAATTCTAGGGATCGAGTCATGTGGTCACGTACGTCATAAGGAACCTTTAACCACATGCAGTAGTAAGCAATTAATTAAATGCATCGTTCCATGGTATATATTAATATATGCTTCTTCTAGAACGCCATAATAAATAACAAGGTTTGGACGCCATCAGTACTCGAGCTTGGACTTGGCATATCTCAGGTGCAGTTGTAATATTACAGGGTAATATGTCCATTGGCAGGCAGCCACTATATATAAGCCTCAGTCGGAGCCCAGTCGTCGCTGTAGTGTGCCCACTGCCGAAGGAGATTTGTCCGGCAATTCTTTCTGCCCCCACACAAATTTAAAGTGCCGCGCGCTAAGTAGATTGTATCTATTTATACATGATGGCCACGAAGCATGTACAAATGACTCGTACTTGCCTTTTTGTTAAGCCCGCTACCCGCCCTATGCGGGTGGGCAGCTTGCCATCCCGGCCCCCACACCTGTCTAGGCGGGGCTCTCTTTTCGTCACCATTACCCGGTCCCAATATCTTATGTGAGTGAGTCACTCCGCCCGGCCGGATAGAGCCCAAGGCGTCGGTTACGGAGACAAAGTCGTGGGTTTCTCAACGGATTCATGGCTATCCACCGGTCGGTCGGACAGATAAAACTATCATTTATCCCAGAAAGTTGAACTAATGAAAAATTCGATTAAGATATACCATACAGGGTAGTTGGATACCGATCGAGCAAATTAATTATGAAATTACTATAACTGCGTGAGACTGAGATCATATGGGTGTAATATTAGAATTTTAGATTGATTTGATCACTATTCTCTTGGTCTCCAGATGATCATTTTAGTTATTACTGGCCGGATTACATCCCGATTAATGTCTTCATTAGTAGATCATGTAGTATTTTTAAACTGAATCATTTAAATCTTAATATGATTCATGTGACGGTTAATTAAATTTATTCTTATTTATTTCTGCTTTTTAAATATCCTGAAATACTACTAATTATTGGAGAAGACATGATATCAATATTATACATCACATGCAACACAAAATGTAGAAAGAGAAAAAAGGAGAAAAAAATACGAAAAATTGTTTGATCTTTCACTATCTCCTTCTCCATGTAACTATCTTCAAGCAGAGGCAAAATGCCTTTCCCGATGAGTGGATGCACAAACATGTTGGTCACATACAATACGTACATGGATTTTCAGGTTGCCTTTAATAAGGACGGACGATATACATAATATATATATAATATATATATGTTCGATCGCTGTTATAAGCGGATGTTTAATTTATAATTATAGATCATCCAAAGAATCTAATTTCATCCCCCCGCCTGCATGGGCCTTCTCTCCTGAATAAAAAGCCATTATATATAAACCTATTGACGCTTTACTTTACAATTCAGCCCACGGTTTCACATATGAAATTAGCAAGACTTGTACGTGCATGCGTTGTGCGTTTATAAGGATCGATCATAAGGGAATAAAGTGAGTACCCATTGAACGTGAGGGGAAAATAAGTCCTATCTAGAAAGCACTTAATTATTTATGTTTATATATGCATGATACATAATATGCAGCCATTTAATTATAATGTGATCTTATCACTTCTCAACGAGCAGATGATCATGATTCGTGCACTTATTTCGTCAGCAGCTAGCTAGCTAGCTAGATACCCATGCAGCTATTCGAGTGCTCCAAGTAAATTAGGAATTCCTATACTATATATTAATTGGGGATCTTTTCCCTTTTTCTTGGCTGGTGACTACTGCATCATGTTAATGAGAAAGCACGATCGAAGTGAGTAGCTAGCACATATATGGGCAAATATTTGTGTAACGGGCGCCCAAAGAAAGCTCAAACGTCCACACGTACGATATATAGCTAGCTGGTACTTGTACTCATGAAGTACTAGTCAATGTTATAATTGCAATTACTCATTTAAAATTTGAATCTTTTTAAGCCACAAAAGATTCTTATTATCAGATAATATATATGGATCTCATGGTCAGTGATCGATCTCCACTCTCTGATATCAAATATAGGGTATTATAATTGGAGCATGGGGGTAATTAGCCTGGTCGGTCATCATAGGTCACGTACTACTGATCTAACTTGAGCTTGATAAAACCTAGCTAAGACAACGTACGTACGGCTCCTTGAATCGAATGATATATATATATATATATATGTATATTAAAAGCTTAATTTCAAGCGTGAAAGAACAGCTAGGGTCGTCGACTGCCAAATCCATGAGCCTAATTTATTAATGATTGAGCGACATAATCTTTGCCATAATATATAATATTGCAGTACTATACATCATGAGTACTTCAAACATTTTTTTCAACTCTCATAATTCATGATCACTTCAACACTAGTCGCACTTTCAGTACTGCCAAGGAAAGAAGACATTATATATTTACAAGTACACAAAGCAAAATTAAAAAGAAACTAAATCGTGCATGACATTAAGTACTAGATATTATTTTTAAGTAGTCATTACTATTCAAATAAAGGTAGAATTTTTCAAAGTATTAATTGCATGGGTACTTTTTTTTTTAGAAAGAGGACGATACTCCAATTTTATTGATAATCCCTACTTTTAGTAGAGAAAAATCGTGGTTACAGTAAAATACCTAGGCGATACATTATCATCAAAAAATAAACCTTACCCAGACATGAAAATACTTAAATCATCCAATTACATAACAAAATCTAAAACTCCAACCCTAGACAAAAACAAATAATTCCTGCAAGCAAAACATATACAACAAAAGAATTAGATAAATAAGTAATCCAGAAAAAGGAATGCACTTGGAGACTATTTACGAAATTCGCAAATAGGGGAGCTCAATTCTGTCCAGGCCAAGAAGACCTCTTAGACTAATAGGCAGTAAAGGATCGTCAAACCAATCCATATTAGAACCACCTGCTCCCCACTTGGCAAGAATGTCAGCCACAGTATTGCATTCCCAGAAAATATGTCTCATTTTGTACTCCATGCAACTCAAATAAACTTATAATTCATCCCCAAAAGTCCTCTAAATACCAAATATTGCACTCCCCTTTGATAATCCAGTTAACCAAAATTTGAGAATCAACCTCAATCTCAACTCGAGTAAAACCCAACTGATAGCATCTGTGAACACCTTCCAACAAACTTCTCATTTCAGTATAATTATTAGAACCCGGGCCCAAGTCCATTGAATAAGCCGCAATTAACCTGCCACTCTCATCACGAATGACCCCTCAAGTCTTAATAGTCTCAGATTACCAAAACTACTACCATCCATATTCAATTTAACCCAATTTTGATGGGGCCGAGTCCATCTCACTACACGAACCTTTTTAGGTTTAGGATCAACAATCAGAATTTCTAATCTTTATAAAGTAGCAACATCCTTTAAAGAAATAGTGGAAACTTTCATACTCAAATCCATAATACGGCGAATCCATAATTTAATAGCAAGCCAAATTAAACTATTGCATGGGTAATTAATAATTAAAAGGTGACAAAAGGAGAAGCAACAAATTAAGGTATGTCGTGGTTGAATGGCAGGGCAATTCTCCTTTGGCAGAAATCAGCACTGATCATGATGCAAATGCGTTACTAATTTTCTGCCAAAGTAGAATGGCACTGTTATTCTTCTCTACCATCAGGAATTCCTATACATGATTTCCCCTCCGTTCAGTTCTGTTTGTATTGCCAAAACCTCGATCCATGGCCCTCGGCCTTTTATTCTGCGTGCATGATCCGCACATTAGATATGCATATTCCAGCAGGAAATTAAATGAATTGGCATATGCTCTGGATCATTCCCGTTAGATCTTCTCTACAAATTTTCTGTAGCCATCATATATGGTCCCCCTTCCCAGCTTAATACAGTACTTTTACTTCAATTATCTTTTTCTGTCCATACATATATATAGCTCTGTTCGATCAAGCTAGCGTAAAGGAAACGTCAAACATACGAGTTTATTTATTATATATATGCATAATGGTATTATATATACATATTTCATGATGAAGTCGTTCCAACATATACGAGATTAATAAGACTTTCAGCTAAAAATGAAGAGGGAAAGATTAATATTACGAAAGATTGATAGATCAGATCATCAGTGAAGAGAGCATACGCGCGGCGTGGATCTAGTACCGTTTCCACGCTATTTCTGTCTAATAATCTTTTGTGACCACCTCTCAAGACGTTCAAAAACTCTTCCCAATCTCTTATTATTTATTCACATTTTACACTCTATTTTTTTTTAATTTTTTTTATCAAATAATTTTTATATGAATAGTGAATAAAAAATTTTAAATATTTTAAAAAAATAAATTCAAAAAAAAATTTTAAAAATATATAAAAAATAGAGTATAAATAAATAATAAGAAATTGTGTAAAAAAACCCACAATACGTTGTCCCCTGTTAATGATCTTCAGGCTCTGCAAAGGTACTGAACTAGTCGTCTGACGCAATTAGTGGGGAAAAGACGGAAAGTTGAAAATTCAATAATTTCTTGTATTGATATGAGATTAATTAATTTGCCTCTTTTAATTAGGAAGCTGGGCGACAGCATGTATAGTAGACATATAACTATTTAATTAACTAAGCCCTTGTTTGGATGTAAAATTAATCTCAACTCATTTTATTAATTAAGATTTTATTATTATAAATTTTTTAAATTTTCACACAAAATATAATAAACAATTCAATTTTTTAAATTTTAAAATAATAATAATATTAAAAATAATATTCTAATAATATTTTATTCAACTCATCTAAAACCATCTTAACTTATATTTGAATCCAAACGGGATTGTATCATCTTGTTTACAAAAGAAAAATGACTTCAAGCAAGCTACCAAGTACCGTTAGACACACTACAAGAAAAATGAGTTTTTGCGACTAATTTATTGCAACCAACAAACTGAATTGATTGTAAATAGTCTGTATTTTGGTTGCGAACAGTCTGTTAGTTGTAATAAATTGGTCGTAAAAGCCTATTTTTCTTATAGTGACATATTTGTTAATAATAATAAAATAGTTTGAATTCAAATGTTTTGTTGGATTTTGAAAAATAAAAGAATAAAAGTTGAATAAAAATATTAAAAACAATTTTTGATTATTATTATTTTTTTAAAAAAAAAAATTTGTGTGTTTTGTGTGAGAGTATGGAAAAGTATTTGTAATTATTAGATACTGAGATCAAATTCCACGTTAAAGTCTTACACACCACACCTTCACCTAATAGATATGTGATTTGTTATTTTTATCTTTTTATCTTAATGTTTGAATATGTATGTGTTTACATAAAAGGTAAAAATGACAAATCACATATAATTATATTGAAGTGTATTGTCTAAGGCTTCTTTGTAGTATTTCTCTTAGATAATAATTAGATAAAAAAATTAAAGATTTGAAACTGAAGAATGTTTTGTCATTTGTGTTTAAGTAATGTTTAGAAATTAAATATCTTAGAATATATAGTTGTGAATAGTTCACTTGCCAAACAGACCTTAGCCTCGACTTACCAAGCCCCTCTCTCTCTCGCATACATACCGCGGATTAGATGTTGGCTTTACTATTAAGTATTAACTCGAAAAGTATTAATTACTATTTAGGCGTCTTAAAAATGAAAAGGCCAGTCTCTCCGGGTGATGTTGTTTTGTTTTGCTTTTTTTTCAAAGAAGATAACAATATCTAATAAAATTTTATTGATTACCCATGCAGCGACAGAGGAATTACCCGTATGAACCGATCGATGTTCTTCAGGCATGATGTCATTCGATTCTTTTCCATATACGTACGGACGTTTGTCTTGGAGCCCAGCAGAGTGCAGATACGACCTGATGACCCATGGATGTGCGAAATGTGAACCCTTTAAATTGCATGCATGCTTGTTTGTATGTGTACTATATATATTATATTAAATTGATCAAGCGATTATATTAAATTTATATCAATAATCAGCAGCAGTACCGTCGTACGTACGTACGGTGTGAACCCTTCGAAGGGCCCTTCGTCTCGATCGTTTCTTATTGCATTTCACAGCAAGAGTACTTACTACGTACTCTTGCTCAAGAGCTACCATTCATTGATTTCATAACAAAACGGTGGAAATCATGGAATCATGCATGAGTTAGTACCCAATGATCATCTCATTATAAATGAAAAGAAACTCATGTTATCCGTCATTAATGTGGTCATAGGAATGTAAAACGAATTCAATTAATTAATTGAATTTATTCTTAAATCAGTTTGATGAACTTCAGTTAATTTTCCATATAATTAATGAAATAATGAATTTATTGAGCTAGTACTCGAGGAATTACTGAACAACTATATAAGAAGAAGGCCGACTCTTTGTGGAGAAACACACACACACAGAGACATATATATATATATATATATATATATATATATATATATATACATGAAGTACTGATCCATGCATGGAAAGGTCAATTAATTCATAAAAATAAAATATTGGCGCAGTGCATGCAATTTCCTAATTATAGTCGTCTACATGATGAACCACGAGGCCGCTTTGTATGTGCTACCAAGGCGCACGTACAGAGCGGCCTTGAGCACTAATGAATTTAGAAATAATCTTTCCAACCTCCTACTATTCACCACACTCCACACTCCACTTTTTTTTTTAATTTTTTTTTATCAAATATTTTTTTTATGAATAGTGAATAAAAAATTTGAAATATTTAAAAAAAAAAATTCAAAAAAAAAATTTTAAAAAACATTAAAAAATATTAAAAAATATGGAGTGTGGAGTGTGGGTGAATAGTAAGAGGTTGTGTAGCATTTCTCATGAATTTATGGAGGGGAAGGAGGGATGGTAGGTACGTTCGCACGGACAGAGATATGAACAGTATATTTACTGTTTATGTGACCCGTAAATACAGTGTTTATGCGCATGGATACCCGTGCGCACATATTTTTGCTTCCAACAAGAGTAAATTGAGGCATCACATCAATCGGATTCTTGTAATCAGTATTTCGCATCAACATGACAGATCTAGATCTAATGTTTAAGCTTGACAACACAGTACGTACGTACTCCAATTTTGGAGTTCATGATGATTTTTATATATAACTCCTGCTACTCTGATTAATCTGATGATCATCAATATCCCTGCTGGCCGGTTGCTACGATTGATATCTTGAAAATCACGGAGAAATATCATCAGCATTTACCTGCCTGCAGCATCCAAAGAATAAAAGAGTACATTAATTACTCGTTATAATGGCTAGAGAAACTAAGTCCTCGATCCTTTTCCAAAGAAAAATAAGAGAGAGAGAGAGAGAAATCAAATCCTCATTGAGAAGATATAGCGATGAGAAAACATTATTGTTGCAGGCTTATGTATTACTCCTATGGTGGAATGAAAGTATAATAGGCGGGTGAATGGCAGGGCAATTCTCCTTTGGCAGAACAGAAAAGTATATTATGCAAATGCAATTTCTCTCTGCCAAAGGAGGACTGCACTGTTATTCAGCAACCCCACATCTGCTTCGCTAGCTTCCTCAATCTGAGGCTCGAGTTGCCACGGTAAGTTGATCAACAGTACTCCTTTTATACTTCGTGATTCGCACCAGCATTTGGATATGCCGAGGAAAGAAATAGCATATTCCAGCACAATTCTGTAGAGGTTCCATTATCATTTCTTCATGGCCTCGTGGTCCCAGTTTCCTCTCACCATCAGTCGGCCTCTACTGAAGGCGAAGTAGTTGACAGTATCTTCATCACATATTTGTAGGAGTTTTTACGTACTTTCTACACGTACGTACGTTTCACATGACTGATATAAAAATTGATACTAGCATTGTACCAGGGTTTAATATATAGCTTTCAGATGTAGAAACTAATTAGTTTATGTTCGTTCGTTCTGCATTTTGAGTATTTACCAGTCATTTCTTCAAACTCTTATTGAAACTCCCTAGCTATCAGGCAGGATTAATGAAAGAAAAGTAATTATCCACCCAGCTTGTCGCTTTGTGATACTCCTCCCCTCTTCATGATAAAGAAGCTGAGGTCTTCGTTACCTTCGCTATCTTCCATTACGGTGGATAGCGATATATAATAACAATAAGTACTATGCGTACATGCGAAGGGCAAAAGCTTTTTGGAGGTTAATTATTTGCAAGTGAGTATCCATAAATTGATCTTGTTCTACACCGTACGTACGTAAAATAAAACACACTAATATATATACGTATATATGCGTAGTTGAAAAGTACCACAACTACTTAGAAAAAGAAGTATACAGTCATATTCAGCCCTAGACTTTCATGCATGCGAATTCACTTTCCGGGAACCTTTTGACAAACCAAATAAAAAGGGAAAAAGAAAGCTGAAGATCAGAAATGATGATAAGAATGACAAGCGTGGGTCGATGGCAAAGAGAGCATAACTATTAAATCTCCTCGAATATGCTTCTCAGTTTCTTGTTAACCATTTCTCTGATGGGTATCGGATGATCAACTAGAACTAAAAGTGATGCAAAAAAGCTTGATGCTTCCATTTCAGAACATGCATGTGGCCTTCCACTAGTTCTTGTTAGTCTTCGAAGAGGAACGTCCCAGACCCCGTACATGTTACTGCCTTTCGGAGTTTTACTCCGTTAATATATATGCACAGGTTTTTGGTTGAAGCATTCAACCTACTAATTGACGGGTACTCATCATTGAGTATTCTTTAGAAGCTGTGACATAATTAATTGTTCCTCACGTTCCTATTAATTATTTGCCCATGCAGTTGTTATCTAATGAAATTTGATTCTGCTACATCTACTCTGCATTTATATATATATATATATATATATATATATATATATAAGTTATATTACAGTGTAGAAGAGTTTCTTGCATGCTTCCAGCCTTTTATTTCCAAGAATTTCCAAAATTATAGTTCTCAACTAAGAGAAATTTTGACGATGCATTCGTCGCAGTATTTCAAAGCTAGTTGAAGCTCGAAGAAAATAATGGTACTGAACAGCAAGGAGATGCAAGAGGTGGCCAGTACTCAACACACCGTCACGGATTCGCGTGAGATATTTATACCCGGTTTGGATTCAAAGTTGATCTTAACTCATTTTATCTAATTTAATTATTATAATTTTTTTAAATTTTTATATAAAATATAATAAACAATTCAATTTTTTTAAATTTCAAAACAATAATAATGTTAAAAAATAATATTCTAACAATATTTTTTCAACTTTCATTTTAAATAATCTTATCTCAACTTACTATTTAAACGGTACCTAATCAATAGGGGTAAAGTATAAATTTAGTATTCAAATTCAGAACCTCTGTTATAATATTATATATAAAATTATTACTTATTCTAAAATTTTAAATTAATGATAAGAGATATATTTAATTATTTATATTTTATCTTAATACTCTCCCTTGTGTTTGGACTATAAATAGTGATAAAAACAAACCGATTCGATACTAAATTGTTAAACATTTGTGCGAGAACGCAACAGACTACCAAAACGCTAAAGATCATATTCTTGAACCACCTACAAGACGATACGTAAGAAAGTTAAGAGAACCAGTGGATGATTCATTATTTAAAAATGACTAATATTTATCTATAGTTATTTAAGATGAAAATGATTATTTGTGAAAAAAGCCTACATACACTTGAAATTGTTCTTTCCTTCTTTGTCATCAGCTAAGAACGTTAATTAATTGTTGGAAATGGGGTCGTTTCATCCAACCCAAGCATGTCAACACGAGCCCTCTCTCTCTCTCTCTCTCTCTCTCTCTCTCTCTCTCTCTCTCTCTCTATATATATATATATATATATAAAGAGAGCAAGTAATTTGGAGTTGCAACTAGTCAAGCCCTTTCTTCTAAATAACCACCTGCTCGCTCTAATCACGTCTTATGTTAAAAGTGGTAAGAGGAAAAATCTACTGCACTCCATCCTCCCTTGACAATCGATCTGATGATCTTTTCTTCGAAAGGATGCTGATCTTTTAGGTAGTGTAAAGTAATAAGAATCGATCCGCAAGCATTTTAATCCAGCTAGCATTCATTTTCGATTCCATAATTGACTTATGTCCTGTGGTTTTATGGCATGTTTTTATAAATATTGGTTGAAGTCCTGCAGAATTACCATACGCTTATACACGTGCACGCACGTACGAGACTTCAAGGAAGAAAAAAGAGCATTATTATGAGCATATTCTTTAGATCAGATAATCCACATATATGTCATGATCTTTCTTTCTGTGAAGAGAGAAATTATCAAATTTTCGGTGGCAAACCTAGTACAGAAAAAGAGCTAGGGCTGCGTGAATTGAAGCCACAGGACCACTTAATTACAAGTTACTAAAGCACAGAGGATGTGCCGAGAATATCCTGTATGCATGGCCAATGCCAGACCTTTCTTTGCAGCTATATATAGATCATATATGGAGGCCCAAAACTGTTCATCAACGAAATCAAAGCCAGCACGTACTAGTCATGTATGGATGCATTACTGGGCAATTACACCTTGGGCAGTTGGCCGGTCACTCACCCTAGCTAGCCTGCCTGTAACATGATTAATTTCACAAGGCGGCCGGAGATTGATTAGTTCACTGCCAAAGGTGATTTGCCCGGCAATTCTGCTATGCAATCATTCAGTCTCCCAAATATCTAACGACCCAAAAGGTGAGATTGAATATTAATACTTCAATTATGCTGATCCGGCGTTGGTAATTGATTGCTGGTAATGCACACATGAGGCATGCATGCATGCACCTTTTTCTTTTTTTCTTTTTTGATCTCCAGCTTGTTGATAACGAGGTATTATATATTAATGATCCTGTCACGTATTACATTCATCATACGATCGCACATGCATAATACACTCAGATCGATGTTAATTAATTTTCTGTTGCAGGCACAACTACAAATTAGTACAAATTAATAAAGGACACAAACTATATATAATGTTGTTGAACGTAAAATTGTAATAGAAAGGTTGCTAGTTTTGATTCGACCGAAAATGCATCTTGTTCAAACTGTGAGTTGTGCTGCATGCACGATGCATTTTCTGAGGTTGCATTTCATGTATTCTTGTCTTTTTTTAATCAATAGATTTAGCCTATAGCTAGGGGGATTCGGACCAGATCTCTCCCCTATTTAAGTTATCAAAGTTGAGATATTTAGATCAAATGATACTGATTAATCAAGATTTTCTCAATTAAGTTATTACTCAAATTTAAAAACGTTAAGTTGGAGAAAAAAACACACGAAATTAATCATATAACATTTATATATTGAGCATTTCATATATCTATCTCTCTAACTTAAAATTTTTAAGTTTAAAAAAATAATTGAAGAGATATTTTTCGATTTGCTATCACATGCTCTTCACTAAAACTAGAATATTAATGCATGCATGTGAGACTTATGGGAGACGGTAAATGATGATGTAGCAAATGTGCCCCAAAGGCTAAAGAGATTATACGTACCTAATTTTGGGAAAGTAGGAAGCTGGAAAAGACAAGCACGTACACGATTACAAATTGTAGATAAGCCCCACCGTAGCAAGCGGCCGGATCCACCCTGCAGGGAATATGAAAAGATAAAAATTACGCTAACCACACTAATTAGCAAAAGATAAAAAAAAACATTTTAGGGTAACATCATTTCAAGAATAGGTACGTACTTTCAATTATTCTTTTCACTCATCTTGATTCTTTAAGGCCGTCATTTGAGGATCATCCGGCCTTTGGGTTCCCATGATAAGATCCGTACTTTCAAAGTTTCAATTCACAAGAATATAAATTCAGCAAAAAAAAAATCAATTTTGGAGAAATGATTTATACATTTATTTTTAAAATACGCAAGGCCGTATATGATTTCCTTTAAAAAAATTGGCAAATCTTGAAACTACATGGAAAAAAAAATTACTTTTTAAGTATAGGCCTCACTTGCTTTAGAGAGTGTGTACGTGCAAAGTTTGTACTTCTTAAGACTATATCTAATATTATTCTAAATCTCAAAATAGACTTTAACTCTCGAAAAGTCGAAAACAATTAAGTTGGTTTAGGTAGTAAAAGTGTTTGAGAATATTTATAAAAAATAATAAAAAAGTAATAATAGAATATTGAATAAAAGTAAAAAAATATGTGAAAAGTAATAAATAATAGTAAAAGTATGTGAAAAGTAATAATAAAATAAAGAATAATAGTGAGAATGTTTGAGAGTATTTGAGGATACAAATGTAGTTCATCTACTAGTACTTGAGAGTAATAGTAGTTCATCTACTTCATCTATGAACTAGCTAGTAAAAGGATTTTAAAACCCAAAGCATGCAAATGCACTAGCAAGAAACGAAAAATTAAAAGGGATTTTTTTTTTTTTTAAGTTGCCACTAGTACTATATATATACCTTAGACAACCTGTAGTAAAACTGTCATAACTTCCTCCAGAAGCCTCCAGACTTTTTTTGTGTTATTGATGCATTGGAAACCAGACACATAAAACTCCCAAATTATGCATGGCTTTATTTTTTCACGAGTTATATATACACGGCTTACTGTGGAGTACTTGCCGTTGTAACCTCGAGTTTAATTTTATGAATAGTTGGCCTGGTTTGAACAGTGAAATCATCTTAACTTATCTCATGTCATTTCATCTAATAATTACAAATTTTTCAAACTTTCAAACAAAATACAATAAACAATTCAATTTTTTTAAATTTTAAAATAAAAATAATATTAAAAAATAATATTCTAATAATATTTTATGAGTAATGATACGAACAACCGTGAAGTATGCAAATGTCATATAGTCACTTCGAAAAAGAATGGAATTTACTATTAAAAAATTAATTTTTTCATGTTGGTCTCGTATTTATTCATTTTTTATAAAGTGATTATATAATACTTACACACTTACGACTACAACTATTATTTTTCATATTTTTTTTAATTTTTTTTTTAATCTCATCTCAACTTATTATCTAAATCAGGCTTAAATATGTGGACTGTGACCTTTATTAATCTTATTTTATGCTGGCCTTTTGGGCCCCCAAAATTAATGTTCCAAATGCTCCAACTCGAGCTGCTCTTGGGGCACAACGTACGGAGCCCGTTTGTAAACCGAAGGGTATATATATATAAATATATTTATATATAATAATATTATTATTATTTAAGTACGTCTGCAAGTTTTTAGAGGATCGATGTTATAATGTTGATTAAACGGGGTTGGTGTAGAATGATCGATGCCTTATTTCCACGAATGGCCAAATTAAGAATAAAGAATGGAAATTAGCATAAGTGAAGTAAAGAAATACGACGATCGAATGAAAAAAAAGTCAAAAGAAACAAATCAAAGTTCAAACTTCATGTCTGGCTTATGGCAAACTAATTAATTATAATACCTGTTGGCCACTCGCCTTACGCGTGGCCGTCCTCGTGGGTCTTAGCTCGGGCACACGTGAGAGTTGACTCTTTGTATTTATTCTATTCGCACAAGAGTATCATAGAATATATCCCTTTAGAAATTGACTGGAAAACAAAAAAAACTCTGTTGTCAATTTTAATTAATATTCATGACTTACACCTTATCTAGTACTTGTATTAATGTATCTTGGTTGCTTAACTTTCTTCTTATTTCCGGGCAACTGAAGATGATGAAAGTACTTGTGTCTCATTACAAAGATTGCAGCCATTTATTTGGTGAAAAAATAAGGGAATTTACTCTTTTAAATTATTACATGTATTTATTGGCGTTTTAGAACTCTTCTGGTGTGAAAGCCATAATTCCATGGCTCTGAAAGCTACAGGGTGCCGCGGCTTGAATCCAGAAGATTTTATTTAAAAAATATTATACATCAGTTACTATTTACTCTCTCATTTTATATTTATAATTTTTTTTATATAGTGTGAGAATATTTTTATAAAGTATAGAGTGTGAGTACAGTAAATAGTAATTTATGAAAAGAATTTTTTATTTTATTCATTTTTTATTAAAAGGAAAAAAGAAGAAGCTATAAGATATATTAACTACTGCATGGGAAGCCATGCATGTTTTATATTATATTAGAAAAATCATGTAAAACGTGACGCAATTCTAGATGTGAAAGCTCAAGAAGCAATAAAGTATTTAAGATTGTTTAAAAAATCATTAAATAAAGTATTTAAATACCTCCCTAAAATGTCTTTCCTGAGTTTCCAACGTCCCATACATAGAAAGATAATGATGTTTGATCTTATTTTATGTATTTTAAATGTATTTCTCGCAAATCTCCAATACTCGATCGGGTCCATACTCCATATATATACGGACCCACGAGTGCCAAATAATATAATTAATTATCATCCTATAAATTTTGAATCTTAATTTATATAACCAATGAATAAATTCTCAATCAGAACGCATAAGGGAAGAGAACCTTTCAACTAATTTAATGCCAAGCAACCAACCAAAAATAATTGCCATTGATCATATATTAGTACGGAATTAATGTTTGGTGCAGTCATCTATCATTGATTGGTATGGACTTTGATTAATGCAGTCTAGGACAAAACGCACCATCAGGACGTTGCTATCGCCAACGCTGGCATTCATCATTTGGAATAATCCATGTTTTAAAAGTAATTTTAACTATTCCCTTTCCCACCACATATTTATATTTATTTTATTTTAAAAATATTACTCGTTATTTCATATCATACACTTCACATATTTTAAAATTTTTTTTTATTTTTATTAAACTAATTAAATTATTTTACTTATCATTTATACATCATATATTTATTATAGAAAAAATTAAAATTAAAATTAAAATAAATATAGTGTACGAAGATAACAAATAAATTTTTTTTTTTTTTATAAGATGTGAGTATATTTTTTATAAAGTGTGAAGAATATGACAGTACATAGTGTATTGTGAAAAAAAAAAAATTCATGTTTTAATTACCTACTTTACCACTTCTTTAAGCTACCTTCATTCCATCACTCCTTTAATGGAAAAAAGCTACTCGCTTTGGGAAAGAAAAGAATGCCAGTAGTAATAGTTTATTTATAATTAAGTTTTATACGCAAGCAAAACGTGTTCGAAGTTTGAACCCGTAGTTTTCTGGAGGCTGGGCAATATATATGGAGCCTAAATTCCGCACACGGCACAACCAACCACAGAAATCTTCCATCTTTGCTTCGTAGTCGGCAGCCATCTATGGACGCAGAGGAGGTCATGAAGCTCTTTGATTCGTGCTGGTTCGGGGTCGAGATTTTCCAGAAACAACAAAGCCTACAGGATTCATACAGTTTGGATCAGGCAATCCCAGATCATCAAATTCAGGGAAAACCAAAAAAGCCAGAGCTTTTGCGCATCCCCACTCTCCATAAAAGGTCCATGAGTGATCAATTGAGCTCCAAAGCAAGCTTCGATGATGGCTCTCTGTCTCCAGATTCGGTCCTCCTCTCGTCAAAGCTCCAAACCATCCTTTCAGGCAAAAAAGTCACGGAACCAGAGGAAACTATAACGACAGATTTCGAAGTATCATCCAAGAGAAAGGTCACAAGTAGTGGTAGAAGGAAGAGGGGCGAAACGAAGAGCTTGTCTGACCTTGAATTTGAAGAATTAAAAGGGTTTATGGATCTGGGTTTTGTTTTCTCAGAAGAAGATAGGAATTCGAGCTTGGCATCACTCATTCCGGGGCTGCAAAGATTCGGAAAGAAAGATGGGGAAGAAGAGCCTGTTGATAAAACTGCAACTTCAAGACCTTATCTTTCGGAAGCTTGGGAGGTTTTGGATATGAGAAACGCAGAGAACCCATTGATGAATTGGAAAATTCCAGCATTAACAAACGAGATTGACATGAAAGACAGTCTAAGATGGTGGGCTCAGACTGTTGCATCCACTGTTAGATGACGAAGATTTCGCTTCAAGGATTCTCTCCTTTTTTTCGCCGATTATGGCTTGAATGATAAAAAATTTTGGGACTTGATTTTTTTTTTTCTTTCGGCTTCTTGAAATATTTACAAATATATTTTTTATCAAGTCTCGTTGAATTTATTGGGTCTGGTAACAGAAAATGTGTGAAGTATATTTGTTCTTAAAGTTGTTTTTTCTGGAAATTGGGGTAAATGCGTAGAGCATTATTTTTAGAAATGGAAAATTGTTTTCATGTCTCGAAGGTGTTTATCTTCTTCTTTTTTCCATCAAATTTCTGATAGATTTGTAACATGAAAAACTACAAGTGATTGAGGGGACTCTATAACCACCCAATTCGGCTATTACTGAGCACTACAATAAAAGAAAATATAATTCAGGAATTACCTCAATAATAGGCCACATATTCTAGGCAGTATGTCAATAAGTGATCATCATAAGACCATTTTCAAAAAAATCTAACTATAATTCTATATAACACAATCTCATACCATGTCCATTCCATTATAATGAACTGTCATTATCCGTAAACTTTTGAATTATTTTTTAAATAAATAAATAAATGGCGATCTAAGAGTGATAAAAATATAGGTATTATATAATGAAATGAAAGCATGATGATAATATAATATATAGAATTATTTGTAATAAAAAGATTATTTTTTAAAATTATACTTAAATTTTTGTTTTGTGTTACATGTCGAAAGGAATGCGAGACGATTGACAAAAGAGGTTAGAGGCAAAACTTACTATTAGTCTCGACAGAGTTTGGGGTTATTTAGAAATAATTTTTATCTCATCTTATTCTATCTCATTTTTTTCTCAAATATCACTAAAAAATAAACACTTTCAAACTAATCATTACAACATTTTCAAACTAATAATTGCAACTTTATCAAATTTTTAAACAAAATATAAAAAATAATTCAACTTTTTCGAACTTCAAAACAAAAATTATATTAAAAATTATATTCTAACAATATTTTAACTTTATAATATTTTTTATTCAAAATTTTCTTTCTTATTTCTCAAAACTTAATAAATGTTCAACTTAAATTATTTCACTACTATTTACAAATCATCTTACTACTATATTAACAAAATTTACTTCTCATCTCATTCTATAAACAAGTTAAGAACCTTAAAAATCTTTCGACAATATGAGCGCATATGTACATAATTACTTTTCAATCGTCTTATGAATACAAAATAAACTATAAAAAATCTTAGTAAAAATGTTTGAATAGAGATCGAGGAAATCGAGTTTGGGACGATCAACCTATCAAGGCTCCTTTCTATAGTGAGTGTTTTGAAAAAAATAGAGGGGACAAGGGTTAGATGAGAGGGAAACGTTGTGTGGCTTTATACTTTTTAATAGCATTTCCATTCGGCTCCTCATTTTTTATTTTCTCCAAAATATAGATGAGAGTTTGGAGAAATGACAAGTTTCACCCTTGCATCCGGCTCCTCAAATTAGAGTTTGGATTTGGGAATGCTATAGTAGATCCTCATATTTGGGAAACCATTATAGATCCTCTTTCTCATTGTTTATTATTTGCTTCACTGTGCTTTGTTCAATCTCTTGCGTTCAATTCTCTCTTGCGCCCTACTTGCTATCAAGATTCATTCACATTCATTGACGACAACTCCTGTCTTTTTCGATAAGCAAGTCAAACACGCGCGCATGCGCACACACACACTCTCTCTCTCATGTTCTATGACTAAGAGATATCGATGGTAGGACCTCTCTTGCTCTCACTCTCATACAAAAATTATCTCCAATCGATTACTAAGCCATATGAAAATTTTTAGAGAGCAATCGTTTTGGATATATGTTCATGTTTATCTACTAGGGTTTCTACTGCTGAGATTTTGTTTGTAATTTGGAAATATTTGTGATAGGTTGGCTCAATTGCCATTTGATGATTTGTGCTTTGTGTTATTTGAGATTTCTTTTTGTAGAAGTGTTTGTGCTATGTTCTATGCCTTGGCTTTGTTGTGGTTACTAGCTTTGTGTGATTTTGTGACGGTTTCCAATGTTGTTTGATATTTTTTTGTAACTTAAGCAATTTGGGCGAGCTCAACATGTTCTTTGACTTTGCTGTAATATTTTGGCTCTTTTGTTGATGAGATATTTGACTTCCACAATTGTGATTTGTGATCTGTTGATTCCTCTTCTATGTTGTTGGTTGTTCTTGAGTTATAGTTTTTATGCGATTTCCATTCACTGTGAGTCATATGTTATTGTGTTTTGTCGAGTGTATGTGCCTGAGTTGCTTATCACAAATTGTGAGAATGAATGTAGTCACAACTCTCAAGAGTATTAATTTGATAACTCTGACAGTAAAGATCGTGAGTTTGTTGTTGGAATCGGGATGTTGTAGCTTCTGGTGTTGATATGCACGGGGTGTCGTTGGGGCTCGTGTTTGTAATGTAACGGGATTTTGTTACACAATATTATTGTTAGAAAATGCTAATTTTAAAAAATAAAAATAAATAAAAACATAATACTTTTTAAAATATTATCATACCTGCTTAAAAATAATTTAAATTTTTGTTTAAAATACTCGCTAAAGATCAATAGTTTAAAGAAAAAAAAAAGAGTGAGTAATTATACTAATTAAGATTGTAAAGGAAAGTAAATTAAAAAAAAATGGAAAGATAGTATTTTAATAGAATAAATAAATAATAGGAAGGGAAATGTTGGATATTTTGAAAAGATTGGTAGTGAAATCAGGAAAAGATATTTTGTAGTAAAGTTTGGCAAAGTTTTTTATCATAGCAATGTGAATGCTCCAAGGGATGTTTTTTTTTTTTTAAAGAAAATCTTAAAGTATATACGTTGAAACCGAACCTGACCCAATCTTTTTATTTTTTCAATTTGTATTGGTATATAATAGAAATAATATTTATATTGTGGGTAAGTGCTATACAATTTTCTTTTTTATAAAGAAAAAAAGAAATATGAAATACACATAAGAAAATTATTTTTTAATAATAAATTATACTTTTTTTAAAAAAATTTATATAACACTTACGAAATACACAATTGTATATACTGTTAATACATAATTATATCTCGTAAGTACACATATATATTGTTGTTTAAAAAATGATAAACACACATCATTTTTTATAATACTTTATATAATAATATTTTAAAAAAAATATTTTTATAAAATCTTATAAAACTAATATCATTTCATAAAAATACTTTTATTTTACAATATATATGTTAAAATATATTGTTACTTTTATTATTATTTGCATTATTCAACTATATAAGTTGCAAAATGTGACAGAGAATTTATATCAGATTTGATATCATGTCAGATCATCAGAGACAACATTAATCATCCGTCATTCATTTTTTTAGTGTTTTTCTTTTATCAAAACGAGGGCGAAGAATTTTCAGAAAATTAAAATTTGTTATGTTGTGTTTAAAACCCAAAAATGTAGCACAACTGTTTGTTTGCAAAAATTGTTTATTACATTCATTCTGAGATTACATTCTAAACTGAGTATGATAGAATTCAAAGAATACAATAATTCCGTAAAACTTTGTACATTTTTTATGTATCATTTCAAGAGATTTTATAACACCATGAAACTGAAGATGTAGCATGCTTTAATTTCCGGTAAAAAGCAATTTTTGATTTTATTTTTTTCTAAAAAATAATTAGTTTACATTCGTGCTTCCACGTTGTTTTTGACCGTTGGTGAGCTGGCCGTCAACTTAACGGGATTTCGAATAGCCAATAGTCAATACTCGATCAAAGAGTTCAAATTAAAGTGGACGCTACTCTCACATACGACTAATGCGCGTGGTGCTCACTTTTCTGCACTAATTACCCAAACTATCCTCAAAGAGCACTGCAGAAGTCGAGAGAAGAGGGCTGATTTTGTCATCAGACAGTTACAACCGCCGAATGAGAGTAATGCAAGTCTATAATTGCTGTCATTGTGTCAAGAAGGTCCTTCCAAAATATTAATGTGCAGCAAAAATCACGAAGCTCCTTCCTTTCTTAAATTATTTATTCTCCCTCCGGCTTCATTCAGTGTGAAGGTATTCTTTGGTTTTGTTTGGTGTCCGCCATGGATGAGGCTTCACGAATCATAGAGAGCTTCGAGTCTCTCTGGTTCTTTACCGGCGTTTTTTCACCAATAAACCGGACTTTATGCTCTGCTGGTGACAAGATCACCGCAGGAAACCATGTCGAAGAGTCTCCCGTTGAAGAACCACAAGAAAACATCAGCCCAGCCCTTCAAAATAAGCTAAATCATGAGTTTTCGAGTGCTGAGACTTCGGTGATCACATTCGTGTGCCCCAAATGTGGTGATTTTGCTGCAGAGATTGTCAAACCGGCCAAGATCGTCGAGCCGATTGAAATGGAGTGGCTGGAGTACTCCCAGAGGCCTATAGAGAAGCAAGAGAGAAGGAGGACAAGGAGAAGACGGAAGAGGAGTAAGAATCGAAGGAGAAAGACTCTAGGAGAGCTTGATTTGGGTTTTGATTTGAAGGAGGTTTCCGAGTCCTGGATGTTTGAGGAAACATGTCGGTATCCAATGACGTTCGAAGATCAACATCCAAACATACTGCCTTCATTCAACGACAATCTGGCCATGAAAGAGCATCTCAAGTCTTGGGCTCATGCAGTTGCCTGCACTGTCAGATAAATGAATTGGATTGAAGGTGGGAATTAAGTAGCTAGCTGCAAGCTCTTAACTTGTCCTAGGATTGTGTCTTTGTCTCCCTAACTGATCAGCCTTAATTTCCTTCTCATTTCTTTCATCTCTATCTGTGTCTTGTTTAGTTCTAAATCATGTAACTGAGTAGCTGATTAATCTGGCCATGTAAGTGACGGTGCACTGATCTGAATCATTGTAATTCCACAATGTCAATTAAGGCTCTGCTCTTTCTTTTCCTTGATTGTTTACTTTCTAAATCTCATTGATATATGGTTTATATTATTCGGAAGTAGGTTTCTAATTTCTATTGCATGAAAGGCATGATGTTGTGTATTAACTTCAATATTTCATTAACGCGGACAAATACAATAATTCATTTTCAAGATCGGTCAGCAGCAGCTTGCAGATCATCATGCTCATGTTAAATACAACATTAAAATATTAAATGCTGATGTTGAATACAATAATTCACTTTTTATTGTCCAATTTAAAGATAAATATTGCAACATTAAATACTTACACGCACAGACACAGACACATATATAGAATTAGCACTATTCGAAAATCTGCGCACACAATATTAAATGCTATAGGAACAACATGGCGTGCACATCTCTTTGCAAAATTTTGAAGAATAGGATCTAGTCAAGCAATAGTAAATGATCCTAATTTCTATGGAGGTTGGAGGCTTGGAGCTGGTCAAGAGAGAAGATGGCGGCAGAAGGAGGGAAGAGAGCGAAAGAGGGTTGGGTAAAAATCTTGAAGAATTGAGGAAGTAGAAGAAAAATCGTGAATGGATTATTTAGATTAGAGTTTTACTATTCGTCGTCTCACACACCACATTTATTTTAATTTTTTTTCTTTAAGTTATTTAAGTTATTCTACTTATCATCTTCACACCACATATTTGATAAGAAAAAAATTAAAAAATTATGTATGGTGTGTAGTATAGAGATGATGAATAAAATTTTCTTTAAGTTAAAGGTTTTTTGTAAAGAAAATATACACACATTGATAAACCACCATCCACCCCATTGATCGATCCCGCTTTGAAAACTTTCTAAAGAACAGTTTTAGATCCTCGCAAGATGCTACAACACATATGAAGGTCCTGATCTCATGGTCAATGCCTCAAAGATTTCAAATTTCGCAATGTTTCGCATTCTACACTTGCCCTGCTTACCAAAATTGTGGAAAATCTCCGTCAATCGTGAAAGTCCTCAGTGATTTGATACACCTTATTTTGTTGTGGCTTCCACCAACCATGCATGGCAAGGTCGGTCCTTGATTAACCTTACTACGTTTGGATTCTCAATACAACTCAATTCAACTCAACTAATCATTACAATTTTTTCAAATCCCAATACAAAATATAATAAACAATTCAACTTTTTCAAATTCTAAAATAATAATAATATTAAAAAATAATATTCTAACAATATTTTATCATCTCAACTCAACTCAACTCAACTCAATTCAGTTCAACATCCAAACAAAGCCTAAGAAGTAAGAGTATAAACAAATAAATTTATAAATTGATGTGATTTTATGTGATTTATTATATCTATTTTATAATAATAAGAATTTTACAATTTGAGATACTGCAGCAAAAAATTATATTAATTTATAGATTTATTTTTATGTAATTCACTAATATTGCTCATATTTATTACATTATGAGAATTATTACAAATACAAAGAAATTATATAAAAATAAACTTACGAATTAACGTGGTTTTACATGATTCATTAAATCTATTTTATATTAAAAGTAATTTTACAATCTGACGTATTTTATGTCAATTTATGAATTTATTTTTATATAATTTATTTATAACTAAAGTATTTGTCTTTTATTTTTTCTGAAAAAAATAAAATATAAGAAAAAAGTAGCTTCCTCGAAGTTGTCCTGCGATTCACGAGCAGAATCGATGGAAGTGACAAATGTGAATCGGACCCAAGTACTGTCTCCCTTCGTCCTTTGCATTGGGCAAGTTTGATGTCTACTTTATCAGTTCATCTGCAACACACTTCTGATTCTTTATTTCTGTCATCATATCCATGCGAAAGCTTGATTGTTCAGTTATTAATTATACAAAAAATCTTTCCGACTTCTCATTATTTATCAACACTTCATATTTTATTTTTTATTTTTAAAATTATTTTTAATTTTTTTTATTAAATAATTTTTATATAAATAGTGAATAAAAAATTTGAAATAGTTTAAAAAAAATAAATTCAAAAAAAAAATTTTTAAAAATATTTTAAAATATGGAGTATAGATGAATAGTAAGAGATTGTGTAGCAAAATCTTTAATTATATGAGACATGCTACAGCGACCGAAAAAGTGGTCCCAAGATATCTATTGAATAGTATATTTTATTTTTTTTATGTATTTTTTAATCATCATAAATATTTTTTTAAAGAAAGAAAATTTTTTTTAATATCATTAAAAAATATTTCTTTAAACACTAAGTAAAAAAACAAAAAAAAAGTCATTCGGGACACAAATTTGGAACTCAAATTCGGACCCAAAACATTTTTGTAATTATATTAGCATTTTTAGAAGGAAAATACTATTTCTACATAAGATTGTTACCGAAATCTACTGAATTGCATTTTATTTTTTTACTTAAGAAAGTATTTTTAAATGAATTTATAATTTTTTATATATATATTTTTAAATATTTAAAGTGTTTAAAAAATGATTAAAAAAAACATTACCTTTCGGTGAGATGCTCTTAAGAATTATGTGGGTGTAGCAGTTTCCTTTTTGTGAAGCTTTTTGCAATTTAACTTTTTCATCGCGGGAATAGTTCATCATGTCTTTTCAATTAACGCAAGTTCCAAATTGGTTTACGTGCATGATATATAATCTATGACCTGCTTATAAATTATATGGAAAAGAATAAAAATCACATGCATAACAGTTGATCAGGTCTGTGATCATCTTGGTTTATTCAAAAAAAAAAAAAAAGGTCTGTGATCATCTTACTGCATTCACATATATCAGATGTTAGATTTTCTTGTGAAACGAAATGATCAAATCTGTCACTAATTATTGGCTGTATTTTAGGATTGACTTTGAATCTCACTCGGACGGAGTTGAAATGCTCACTTCCGACACTAACTTTGATTGGAGTTCGAAATTCCAATTAGAGTAAAAAATAGATTCGAACGAACAATCTGTATGACATTTGCTCGAGTTACACTCAAGCGCTACTCGACCGAATGTCACCTAAAAAAAAAAAAAAAAAACTCTAATTTTTACAAAAGAAAGTCAGAGTTTGGAGTCAATTCCGAACTTCAACTACTAGGGTTGGAGTAACTCAGATTTCGAATTCCGCAAACTCCGACTATATTGGAGTCAAAACTTTGTTAAAATTCGGATAGAATTTGGAGTTTGAAAATTTTACCGATACTTACTAGATTTTTTCTTTTTCTTTCTCTTTTTTTCAAAACATTACACAATTAAATTAGGATTGTTTTTTTTTTTTAAGATGCGTCCAATAGAGATCATTTCAAAACTACTATTTAGAAATAAAAGATAGCTTAAATCCTGAAGCATTGATCTCTAAGATCTTTGACCATCTTCTCATTAAGGGATTATTCTCCCTAAAACTTGAGTTTCGAAGCTATGAAACTCCCTTACCGACAAGCCAAAATAAATTCATCGAAATTAGAATTCGATGAAGCCAAAATAAAACAATCGACGTACGATCCACCGTTTTGCTACTCCTTTTGCTGCCTTTTCATTTCTAACCATCCGTTATGGTCGCTTCTTAAATGACAAACATATAAATCTTCCTTAAACAATTGTCCAGACAATAAATAAATAAATTATTCTCAAATGAGACTTGTTCCACCATGGACTCATTGACGTAGTTAGGTCTAGTTTGATTACATAGATAATAAAAGATGAGATAAAAAATTTGTGAATAGTAATGAAATAGTTTGAGATAAAGTTTTTATGAAATTTTAAAAAATGAGAAAGAAAAAGTTGAATATAAAATTAAAAAGTTAAAAGAGGGTTAGAATATAATTTTTTGTATTTTATTTTGAAATTTGAGAAAGTTTTAGTAATTAGGTAATAGTTAGATTAAAATTTTGAAATTTTAGAATTAAAAAATATTTGTGTTTAAATGGTGTTTAGATGTTGAGATGAAATGATATTAGATGGTCTTTGAAAGGTTTATAAAATCAAAACAGGCCTTAATATCTATCAATAATATATTTACATAATCCATTATAAGGACCTTTTTTTTTCCTTAACAAATTCTGTGAATAATAATAGAAATGTTTAATAATGAGGTTTGAGAGATGACTTATTTTTAAGTTGATGTGTAGAGCATACCATCCACATATGTTAAAATGATAATATTTGATTTGTAATATTTAAATTTTAAATTTTATGTTCTAAATGAAATGTTACTATATATAACACTCTATACACCAATTTGAAAATAGATTTAAAGCCGACTTAAATAAGGCGAACTAGACCAAATAAGTCGAAGTATATACATTGTTCAATGTGGCAAGCTGACTTAAATAAGGTGAAATAGCCCAAACGAGCTTCTTGGAAAGGAACGGTTGTGGTTGGAGTGGGAACTCTCTCCCCTCTCTCTAAAAACCCCCAACTCCAAAATCGGTCAGAGGGGGTAGGAGTTTAGGCTTCTCCCCCTTACCCCTTCTTTCCTCCCCCAGTCCCTCTCTTTATTTTTCTTCTCGTGTAGTGTTTAGTTTTTATTTTTGTGTTTATGCAGGCCAAACAAAGGGAGAATCGTCATTCGAGACCTTCTGGGCATCGAACAGCCAACAAGCGCCCCACCAAGAGGTTGCCCGCCACCAATCTGCAAAACCTCCAAACGTGGCCTCAACTGGAGTGGAGCATAGCCCGCATGCGCGAGTTGAAGTTTTTGGAGTTTACCTATGCGTGGCCATCATGCGCTACCAAGGAACCCTTTGCCACTGCAACGTGCGGCCGTTCCCAAACTGACTACTCTGAATCTTTCAAGCTCGACCGTCAGTTTCCCTCCAATAGCCTTTTTGTGCACTGATTTTTCACTTTATAGTGTTTTCACAATGTAATTTATTTTATGTCTAGTCTTTTTTTTCTAGAAAATAAAAACTAAAAAATGTAGTACCATTCAGATTAGGTCTGAATGGAGTTCCTCCCCCCTCCGCGTAGGCGGAGAGCGTGGGGTTTTCCTCCATATTTCGATTAGTCGGATATGGAGTTTTGTTTCGTAGTTATTGTTAACTCTATCGTGGATAGAATGAGGCTATCTCTTAGACTTAAATCTTTAGAGATTTGCTGTCTAGACTAGACCATGTCAGTCATAGAAGTGTGCTGGGAAGCTATTTACGTTTGTAACTGACTTATTTTTAAGTCAATTTTGTATATCCTCTTTAATGAATGGAATGAGTTCGGTTATTATATATATAAAAAAAATGTGGTAAGTTTTCACATTAATAATGTATTTAGTAGTTTACTGCGTAAGTGAATTCAAAATTAAAAGTTTTCAATATATTATATTATAAAATCTAAATAATGCCAATCGTGCACTAAATATCCGATTCTTAGATTCTAAATATAAGTCTAGCTAGCCAAACTTGAGAAAAAAAGTATTATTTAAAAAAAATATGACTTTTTTCATAGTTTTGAACAAAATGATAATTTCATTCTAATAGGTAAACACATAGTTGGAGGGCTTAATATTTTTTAGAGGGAGTTAATTTTTCAAAATAGCAAATCATATATGGAAATGTTAATATTTAATAAGAAGGAAATCTTTAAAAATTCTCATTCCAATTCCAATCTGACATGCTCGATCTATGTTATTGGAGTGAATTAAGATTTTGCTAAAATAATACAAATTATAAAGTAGTCATGAATTTTCTTTATAAATTAACCTATAAAATAAAATAAAATAAAATAAAATAAAATAATGGGGGAAAAATAACTAAACAATTTTACACGAATCAGGATCGAGTTTATCTAAGCCATACCCTATTGAGCATAGAGAAAGTGAAAAACCGAGAAAGAGAGCGAAGACGACATGACGGAGAGTAGACCGAGACGGCTTAGGGGTCACAAGGCCACGGCCACGTGCTGCATCGCCTCTCGCGAACGTCCTGGCGTCGTTGCCACTTCCGGCGAGGTAAACCGTAAACTCTCTCCTCTCCCCCTCTGTTTCCCTATGGGAACGTTTTCTTCCATAATTTCTTCCTTTTTTGGGTGCTTAAGAGAGTTGGAAACACGGTCAATTTAAAATATGGAATCACGGGCTTTTCAATTCTGGGGAGTTGGCTTGAGCATGTCCAGTTCCTCACTCAGGAGAAACTTTTATGGCTATTTGACTTTACTTTAGCTGAGGTTTTCACTTTTTATATGAATTAAAACAATGTGGTGCTGTTATATTCAATGCGAAGAACCAAAAAAGAAAGGTCTTGTTATCTTCTCAGTTACACTAGGTTTTGGTTAGAAATGAGGAGGATTTACGATATATAAGTTAATGAATCCTTAAGATTTTATGTTCTTATTCGGGGCGTTTAATGAAATAGGATGGTTGCATTTGCTGGTTTGATATGCGATGCAAAGACGTGCAACTTGTGATGGATGTTGCAAAGGAACCCATTTCATCATTATGTTTCAAGTCAGGTCGGTATGATTGTCTTTGTTAATATATAAATATTTTTATGGATATTAAATCCTTATATCTCGTCAATTATTAATTCTCTAACACCCGATTTGATTGGTAATGTATTTAGTGTTGGATTGAGTTCGCTGTTTACCTCATATTCAAAGCTTTACTTATTATCTTTTGCAAATAATTGCTGCTTGAATCAGGGAATGAAGAGATTATTTGTGTTTCTTCAGGAAAGGAGGTCAAGTGTTTTGATGTGCACATGGTATTCCTTTCTCGGAGCCTGTGTTGAATTTTTGGAAATTTTATGCATTTCTGATTTTAGAGTCGCTATGTTACACTTAATGCACAGGGCTCATTGTTACATTTGTAGTTTCTAGAAAACAGTATATCTTATCATGGTCACTATGTGATGTTCTCTCTCTTTTTTCCCCCCTTATTCTTTCGGAGGCCGCTGCATGGAAGCCATTGGAGGCTTATACTTATAATAAAGAGGAGATAAATCAGGTAGAAATATTAGTCATGCTTCTTATTGTCTAACTATAATTGTTGTAGTTTTCACGGATGTGTCCATATATTATTCTGTTAAAAGTTAGAAGAATGTAATTAGGTTCTATACTTCATATTGGAGATGGGTTCCTCATTGCTGTTTTTATGTTTTATTCTTTGTTTGAGTTTGAAGTCGTTTCCTTACAGGAGCCAAGTTGGTCACATAAATTGATACTAATTCCTTGCAAGTTTTAACTATTTTTTAATTAAAAATTTGGAATATGAGTTTCTGGCATCAAAATATGGTCAGCATTTGCAGCTACATTTTATGGCTTCTGCATTTGTTTTTCATCTACATTTCACTCTGTTTTCAATCGATTTAAGTATTTAGCACTATAGTTATTATTTTTAATATGTAAAAGAAATTCTATTAATACGAAAATAGGGATACTCCAAGTACACAGGTAGTATACAGTTAGCATTAGAACTATTTCGGGGCCTATTCATGACATTTCCCTCCTTCTGTTTTAGTGATGGTAGTTGTCGTGTGTGTTTGTACCATTCATGTTTTTCTGCTAGCTTATTGGTTTGCTAGACTACCTCTGTATGTCTAGGCCACAAGATGTTTTGGTGATGGTAATCTTAGCTCTTCCAAAATAACCTTGTTTCCATCTATGCAGGTTGTATGCAACTCTAAGTCTTCTTTTCTTGCTGCTGCAGACGATGGTGGTGAAGTGAAGGTACTTTCCATGAATTAATTCAATGGTTTTTTCTCTTAGTAATGTATGTGTTGAGTTGTATGCATTATTTTCAGCTCATAGCGCTTTTATGCCAAATGTATGTTCACTGCATTTGTTACGTATTCAACAGTTCGTGGGGGGCGGGGGTTTAGTTTGGGGGAAGGGGTCTCCTAGCATCTTCTCAGCTTAGATTGATATGTTTTTGTTGACAAAAATGTATCTTCTTATTACTTATCAAAAAAAAAAAAATTATCTTCTTATTGGGCCTGGCATGTCAGCATCTTTAACGATGCTTATTTCTGTCATAGAGGTTTTTGTGAATATTTAAAATGCTTATTTCTTATTGTGCACTGTTTGTATCCACATGTTTACTGTGGAGGCAACGGATCAAGTTGTGAATTATAAGTGTGCTTTTATTTATTGGAAACAATTCAGTAAAAGTCTCGAGTCACGAATTTTAAATCAGGAATTCATGGATTCTGTATATAGTTGATTATTTCTTTCCGTCTATTCAGAAAATTATACATTTCCATATAATATGTGAATTAGACATAATGTAATAAAAATTTATAATTTGATTTATGACAGAAGACATGATTTTACTATTGTGCTTATTCTCTATGATTTGATATGATTATTTTTACTCTTGTTGTTACCTCAGATACATCATCCTATCCTTTCTTGCGACTATTCTCAGTTAGTTGAAGTCTTGAATTTTCAATTTAACCATTTCGTGTTTCCTCTTGATCTACTTCTCTCTTTGGCCAATGAAATTCATTTTCATCTTATGTTATTCTTAAGTGCAAGAACAAGAATAAAAGTTAGTAATTCTTCTTTACTGTGGTTAGCTGCTGATCATATGATCTCTATGGCAGATCATTGACATCCACCAGCATTGCCTTTATAAAACACTAAGGGCTGGCCATTCAAGTGTATCCTGGTAAATTTAAAAGTATTCCCTGTTCAGTAGACCTTCACCACGTGCTATCTATGTAACATGTTCTGTTCTTTTTCGTTGCTTGACTTGTCTGTTTTGAGACATTTCTAGTACTTCTATCACCTTAACACTATATTCTAGATCTGTAGCAGCGTGCAATTTCTTCCTTGGAGACCTTGGGAAGGTACTTCTTGTATTTATTTTGTAACCCTCTCTCTCTCCTCTCTCTCTGATGTCCACTCACGCTTGCACTTGGAGTCTCAATGATGATATAGGAGCCATGGTTACTGTGAATGCAGCTAAGGTCTTTAGGGGTTTCTTATTTGACATTAATCTTCTCACATGTTGACCAAATGTTTGTTGAACTACTAACATGTAACATGAATGCTGTCTTTACTACTTTTCCCAAAATCTAATAATAGTTTCTGAACCATTAACTATTCTTTTGAGTACCAATTTCTGCTTGTGTATGTCAGCAGTTATTACTGGAGGTCTTGACTCAAGGCTAGTTTTGTGGGACTTCTCCAAAGGGCGCCCTTACAAAATTCTTGATTTCGGTATGTATCTGTCTACTCTGGTCTCTCCTTATCTCTGTATTTTTTCTTTTTGATAAGTAAGAAGTTTTATTGATCCACGTAAATAGGCAATGCCCAAGTACACAAGAAGTATACAAGAAAAAAGCCTAATTGCAAACTACCTGCTACGAAAAGTAGCATAAAAGTCATTAAAGCTTGCTCCATTCCATACTATGGATGAAGCCCAAAGCAACAATGTGTGATAGAAAAAGGCCCTAAAACCGTCAGGGGAGTGTTCCCTATTTTCAAAACATCGACCATTTATTTCGATCCATGTACAACACATTAAACATAGGGGCACTATCTTCCAAACAGCTGCAATATTACGATGACCTGGAATCCCTCTCCAAAAGCACAATAAATCTGACACCCTCCTAGGCATAACCCATGCTATACCGAGCCTAGTGAAGATGTCATCCCATAAAGTTTTTACTACTTCGCAATGGAGAAGCAGGTGGTCTGCTGATTTGCTGCTGTGTTTACACATGAAGCACCAATCTGTTAAGTAGAAGCCGCGCTTTTTCAGCTTATCAATGGTCAATAATTTCCCATGGGATGCCAACCAGCCAAAGAAAGCTACTTTGAGGGGAGCATTGTTCCTCCAAATGCTCTTCCAAGGGAAGGCATTGGAGGGGTGAACCGTCAATACCTTGTAATAAGAGCGGACTGAGAATTTCTTGTTCCCTGTGTGTGTCCATAGTAGTTTGTCCTCTCTTCCTGGTTGCACTTTCAGCATATATAATACATTGTAAACGTTAGCAATGTCATTCACCTCCCAATCCTGTGCAGCTCTAGAAAAATTCACGGACCAATGCAGAGAACCAGCAGTGATGCTCATATTATCAGCCACAGAAGCTTCCTTATCTGACGCGATCCTATAAAGAGAGGGGAAAGTGTTTTTGAAGGCCGCATCACCACACCAAATATCATGCCAAAATTTGGTCCATGTACCCCTTCCCACCTCAAATCTGGAATTGTGGAGTATGTCCTCCCATCCATTCCAAATGAATTTCGAAACCCCCACTCCTTATCTGTGGTATTTGATTTTGTACTTTCCAAGACCCTAATGTGTGTTAACCAAAATGAGATTTGTTCCCCCACTTCTCATGGGCTTTGAAAAGCATCAAGTCTAGCATGCTAGTCTTGGAACATTAATTGTCTACCCACCTCGGCTTATATTATATACATTTGTTCCGAATCAGGGCTTAGTTTTTCATCTTTTCATCCTATACAAATGCTAAGCAATCCTTATGGTGAGAATATAATCGTCTTGCGATCTTGTAATTTGATGAAAATATATATATATATATTTTTTTCAGTTGTAATTTCAAGTTCTATTTAACTGTCAGACCTTTGACCTGTAGCCTCCCAAAGATTGATGCGAGTATATGTTGCTTGGGCAATAGTTACCAGTTTGTGAAGTTGTGGTTAAGAAGTGGACTTCACAGAAAGCAGGTCAATTTGTGGTGGAAATGGAATTTAACCAAATAATTGATAAAGAGTTAAATTGAAAGCGTTAAAGCCTCTCACAAATTATACAATGTTATTTTTTACAATAATGTGATTTGTGTATTACAAGTCAATTTGGATAGACCTTGACATATGTCGCATGATTCTACTAATGATTTTATACATCATGAAAACAAATGGAGTCTTGGTGTAGTATCAATGCATGAACTAAATCAACCTTGCCATGTTTTGTTAACTGCAGGTTTGCCTGACGCGAACGGTAGTGGTAGTTCGGGACAATGCTTTAATCCTGCTTTTGTTCATGCACTAGCAGTTTCAGAAGTTGATATGTTGGACAACTTAGGCAAGATGTGTGCTGTCGCGAGGGGTGATGGTGCTGTTGATGTGATTAATATCGAGTTAGAACTTGCTGCTATGAGGTCAAAAAGCTCTACAAAACCCCGGAAAGGATCTCAATCAAGGTCTAAAGATGGTAGTCCTAGTGGTGAGGTAGAAAACCCAGATCAAAGCAGACAAAAGAGGTTGCATTTGGATTACTCGTTTGGAGGGCATACTGCTGCCGTCTCTTGTGTGTAAGTGCTTTGCTTGTATGCAACTATATGAAACAAAACTTAGTATATTTTAACAACTACTCGCTGCAGGGCATTCTCTTTGTTTGGGGAGAGAGGGAAATTCATCATTTCAGGGGGAAATGATAAGTCTGTGAAGGTCTGGGATTGGTCCAGATACCTTGATGCAGGGCAATCTAATGGCAACAACAATCCACATTTGAACATCAATCTCAGCAAAAAAGTGAGTTCTTATTGCATTTTCTCCGCAAACTTATTGAATCTCTGTTTCTTGTCTCTTGTTGTTTCTGTTTGTATAGAGCATCTCATCTTGTGTGCTCACACTTTGGCAGGTCAATTGGCTTTGCACCACTCCAACTGAAACAGAAAACCTTGTTGTTTGTGATACAACAAAAGTTGTGAAAGTCTATTCTGTATCGTAGATAAAAGCTGCACGTCATCGAATTTGTGGATAGATTTTCCCAACTTTGGAGGGCAAACCCATCTTTGGCCTAGTGGAAGATTATCGACAGTTTGCTTAGGTACTCTTTTTACTCCAGGGACCATGCTTCTTTCTGTGCTTCCTATGATGGTTGAGATCTCAAGGATACTTGGCAGGGGTCTTAACAATAAGCTTCAATTAAATGACATGGTGCGGCTGCCTGTTTGAGGGCATATCAGTGAACTTCAAGATTGATTAAGTTGGGAGTAGTTGGTCTTCAGTATATGACTTGTAACTGGATTATAGTAACTAGTTATATGTCTGTTTTCAGTGAAGCCCCTCATGCCATTGAGGATCTTATGGAGATCTATTCCTCGGGAAATGGTTTAAGGTTTTCATTTTTGTTACCATTATGATGTAATTTTTGGTTGTATTCCTTGTATGCTCAAATCCAATCGGATTCTTCTGAATTCTACTAAACATCCCCCCCCAATCTTAGGCACATTCACAATCTGAATTTACTCTATTAAATTCCTCTCTGCAGCCGCATTATTATTATTTGTCATTAATAGACATTTTCAGATTTTCAGTTATACCTCGTCCTTCTATGAGCTTGTCTCCGGTGGTATATTCTTAATATTTGATTTTCAGGACATGGATTCACAATCCTGTGGTATGCAGCTTGCACATCCTTGGGATTTCCACATTCCCCAGAATGCATGGCTTTAACATGGATGATCTACCGATTGATGGGATTGTGCCAAATAGGAATGTGTAAATCAGAGAGCGACTTCAATTTGGGGCTGAAGAAAGAGCCGGGTCTTGATTGGAATGCCTTTTTTAACTGTTTTCTGTTTGAGAGACCGAGTATAATTCACCTCCCACAAAAGATCGAACATAATCAGATGAAACATCTCCAGAGAGGATGCACTGACTAACCGAATGCTAGTACAATCAGATTGAAGTTGGGTTTTTATGCCCTTTACATAAGCGGGACCAACAAAATAATGGTCAAGAATTTTGGCAAGTGAATATAAGAGTCTAAGACCATCTACGATTTGAAGGACGCATCACTGCCGAATGAGAAAAACCCATTTAACGGAGAATGTGGAAAAGTTTGTTTTCAAATTAGACAAATGCTTGTAACAATAAACCTAACATGATCATTTATGACGGACCGTTCAATCCATGGTGGTGGAATTTGTGGTCTGCATCTCTAACCTTGAAAGTAGTACTTGAAGAACAATGTCACAATTCCGACAACTAGAGCTAGCAACTTTAGATTTTAGTTGAGGTTAGGCCTATTTTAAGAAGACCAAAGGTCCAAAACTACCTGACCCATTTAATAGTACTGCTGGCCTCAATCCATTAATGTAGAGCATGTTGGATGCCGGGCTGCTGATCTTTCCTTGAAGACTTGTCTGCAATGTTGGTTAGTTAAAGATGTACCTTGCCCAACCGAAAGCTTCCTTAGACTTCCCGCAAAATTTTAAATTCTCTTTTCTTCGTACCAAAAAAATAGACGTTGCTTCTCATCTCTCTCTATCTGTGCAGATCAATGACACCAACACCCCAACCTACAGGCCCTTCCAACCACCACCCTCCAACCCTTCTCAGTATAATAAAAATGCGTGCACCACCCCCTCACAAAGACCAGCAATACCCTACTTGGGAATAGGGGAAGATTGAGAAGCACACGGAGAGATCCATCGGAAGGTCTGGTTGAGGTGTTGCGTCCATAAGGAAAGGGGAAGTAAAAACAATATGATGGAGTCTGGGGTTCCTGTTTGCAACTCTTGTGGTGAGCAAGTTGGGGTCAATAACAATGGAGAGGTGTTTGTGGCTTGCCATGAATGCAATTTCTCCATTTGCAAGGCTTGTGTTGATTATGAGATTAGGGAAGGCCGGAAAGCATGCTTGAGGTGTGCTGCTCCATATGAAGGTAACTCTCCAGCTCTGGAATTTCAAATTCAAGTTTATTTGCGATTGTTTGAAGGGTTCATCCTTTGCATTATATTTATTTGCGATCGTTTGAAGGGTTGATCTTTTGCATTATATGATTCGGAAATGACTATTAAGGAGGATATCAACATGACTATAACTAGCTCTGGGAATATTATGAGTTCATGTAATGCTCAACTGTTTTCTGACGTATTTATTGGTGTTGAGAGGAAGAGGATTAGATCAAATCCTCTTTCTATTGTGAAATACATTAAATTACTTTCTTTAATTTTACCTTTCTAATAAAAAGAAATCACGTTGCTCTAATCTGGATTGCTCTGTGTCTTCTATAATAGGCAGTCTTCTGAATGCTAACGTTGGGATTCTTGATTTAAATTCCTAAACTGATAGTGTGACTATGCATCCTCTAGATAAGTCAATCGATGAAGCTGGACTAAAGGCATCCGGAGATCGATCCACAATGGCTGCTCACCTTAATGATTCTCAGGTAAGAATGTCACCATGCGTTCTTTATTTTACATACAACTCTAGTTGGAGGTAGTATGATTTATAATTTTAGGAAGTGAGATGAAAACCGCTGTCCTTGTGATGGTGATTGAATGTTCAAGTTTTAACTTTAAAGTACATTATGAGAATGGTAGGATGTTCACAGCTTAGTATTATTCATTTTGGCAGGTACAGGATGTTGGAGTTCATGCTAGACATGTCAGTAGTGTATCTACGGTGGATAGTGGTAAGTAATATTGATCTCTGGTGTCATATTGATTTTTGGACTTCTACGATAGTTTTGGTAACTGATTGGCGTTTTCTTGAAGAAATGAATGATGAATCGGGGAATCCAATATGGAAGAACAGAGTAGAGAGTTGGAAGGATAAGAAGAACAAGAAGAAGAAGGCTGCAACTAAGGCCGAAATTAAGGCTAAAAAGAAGGATGAAATTCCAACAGAGCAGCAGATGGAAGATAAACAGTAAGTTGAAATAAACTTCATATATATAAGCAACGTTGAAGATAATATATTTTAGTTTTAAGTTGATCCTAACAAGAGGTCTCCTGAAGGATTACCCGAAAAACTATTACCTAATCCATGAGTCGCTTGATGGTTGCCGGTTGGATAGTTTCGTTGTGGTAATCTGTGGATGAAAGGAACTAATCGTTATTAAATCGAGTATAAATCTATTTCAATGGGAGACATGAGATAGTTTCTCACATTTGTGACTATATATTTTGGACCATTCTCTATTGAAATATTGATATTTGCTTTTGTCCTACAAAATTTATAAACATTAATGAGATGTGCTGATTTCTTTCACAGGTCCCCAGAGGCTGTACAGCCACTTTCAAGTGTTATTCCAATTCCATCCAGCAAACTCACACCATACAGATGTGTTATAATTATGCGACTTGTAGTTTTATCTCTCTTTTTCCATTACCGAATAACAAACCCCGTAGACAGTGCTTTTGGCCTTTGGCTCACTTCTGTCATATGTGAGATCTGGTTTGCTGTTTCTTGGGTATTGGATCAGTTCCCTAAATGGTCTCCAATCAACAGAGAGACATATGTCGATGAGCTATCTGCAAGGTACATATGATCTATTACTCAAATTCATATTGCTGTAGATGTCCATGCTATAATATCTTGGAAATGGTTTAATACTGCAACAAGGTTTCATGTATCTACCTACCATTAATATCCTTATCCTCTGTGAAACTCAGATTTTTCTCGTTTCTGAAAATTTAGCATTAAGCCTGGTTAGGAACATTGTCAACGGGCTGTTTCTGCATCAACCCCATGCTAAATTACCCGCAAGTAAAACCAAAGCCTACTAGATTTGACATGCATGTAGAGTTTAGAGAAACAGTGAATATATCTATTGAATATTCACAAATGGTAATTAAGAGCTAGCATACCTGACGTTGGACCTGATTAATGAATGAAGTAAAATTTACACATAAATGTATGAACTGTTGTTGAACTTGAATACGTACTAATGGTAAACTCACTGCCATTTCAGGTATGAAAGGGAGGGTGAACCGTCTGAGCTTGCTGCTGTGGATTTCTTTGTGAGTACAGTCGATCCGATGAAAGAACCCCCACTGATCACTGCCAATACTGTGCTTTCCATCCTTGCGGTGGACTACCCTGTCGATAAAGTCTCCTGCTATGTGTCTGATGATGGAGCTGCCATGCTTTCATTTGAATCTCTTGTTGAAACTGCTGACTTTGCAAGGAAGTGGGTACCATTCTGCAAAAAATATGCCATTGAACCACGTGCACCGGAGTTTTACTTTGCACAGAAGATTGACTACTTGAGGGATAAAGTGCAACCTTCTTTTGTGAAGGAACGTAGAGCAATGAAGGCAAGTAGCTGAAACTGCTTCAGGATGAAACTCAATTAATATCTTAATTATGTGTATGCAAATAGCCTGTTAGATTTATGGCGGTGATGAATTGTGTATTAATGTGTTTCTGAAAGCAACCGTCTTAATGTTTGTTTTTGTTTTGTTACAGAGAGATTATGAAGAGTTTAAAGTGCGAATTAATGCTTTAGTTGCAAAGGCTCAGAAAATGCCAGAAGAAGGCTGGACTATGGAAGATGGAACACCTTGGCCAGGGAATAACAGCCGTGACCACCCAGGCATGATTCAGGTCAATCTAGCCTATAGCTGATTTTCTAATTTAAAATTTAATTTAGTCGTGCAATATTTAGCTTTCAAATTTCTTGTTTAGTACTGTGAATTTTCACATAAAACCATTTTTCACCTCTTCAGGTTTTCCTTGGGCATAGTGGTACTTATGACATAGAGGGAAATGAACTTCCTAGATTGGTTTATGTCTCCAGAGAGAAAAGACCAGGCTACCAACACCACAAGAAAGCTGGTGCTGAAAATGCTCTGGTATGTTTAAATTTCAACGAAAATAAATGATTGCATGGGAACACCAACATTTCAGTAACACTTGAAATCTTGGTTTTATTCAGGTTAGGGTGTCTGCAGTTCTCACAAATGCGCCTTACATCCTCAATCTTGACTGTGATCACTATGTTAATAATAGCAAGGCAATTCGAGAGGCAATGTGTTTCTTGATGGACCCTCAAGTTCGTGGAGACGTATGCTACGTGCAGTTTCCTCAGAGATTTGATGGCATTGATCGAAGTGACAGATACGCCAATCGCAACACAGTTTTCTTTGATGTAAGTTTAAAGCTAAAGCTAGCATACATGCTGCATTCGTTCAAATAGTTTCATTATTCTCTTTTATATTACAACTTTTTTATTTTAAATATGAATTTAGTAACTCTAGTTAGAAATAAGAATAACTTGGCGGTTCTGAACTATTATCAGAAACTGAACAATTATAAAAAAGATTTATTACTTTTAGTTGATTGATCTGTTTGGGAGTTTTGATAATTAGTTCAAATGATAAAAAAATGAGTTTCAATTTTTTAATTTTCTGGATAGTATCAAGGATACATTATTTGGTTTTTGACTTTGTATCCTGAAAATGTCAAATACTTTGACCAGTTGTATTCAAGCTGTGATTTCGAGTTATGTTTCAGTATAAATCAAAATGTTCTATTATCAAAATTTATGTAGAAAGTGTCTTATTACGCGATTTTCATATTAGCGTATCATTTTTTATGGTAAAATGGAAGATTTGGATGAAAAAAAGCCAATGCTGTAATGGCCATGACAGATCCCTGCATAATTACTCCAGCTGTGGAGCTTTTGAGATTTAAGAATATCTTCATCTCAATTTCAGGTCAACATGAAAGGGCTAGATGGCATTCAAGGACCAGTTTATGTGGGAACAGGTTGTGTTTTCAACAGGCAAGCTCTTTATGGCTACGGGCCTGCTTCTTTGCCCAGCTTACCTAAGGCTTCCTCCTCCTCATCGTCGTGCTCATGGTGTGGATGCTGCTCTTGTTGCTGCCCCTCCAAGAAGCCCTCTAAAGATCCCTCAGAAGTATACAGAGATACAAAACGTGAAGAGCTCGATGCTGCCATATTTAACCTCAGGGAGATTGATAGTAAGTCTACTTATCAAGGCAAATGCATTTTATGGAAATATTTAAAAGATCTTTCAATAAATAGGATGCGTTTTCCTTGTGCAGGTTATGATGAGCATGAAAGGTCAATGCTGATCTCACAGATGAGCTTTGAGAAAACTTTTGGCTTGTCCTCCGTATTTATTGAGTCTACACTGATGGAAAATGGAGGAGTGCCTGATTCTGTCAACCCATCAACATTGATCAAGGAAGCAATTCATGTCATTGGCTGTGGTTATGAAGAGAAGACTGCATGGGGAAAAGAGGTGGACTTCTCTATTATTGCAATTGGACAAGAATGTGAAATACATTGCAACACCTTTGTTAATTTAGGATTCCAACAGACCACTGGATTCCAGCTACAAACTTAATTTCAGCATTTACCCCTGATCTTTCACTTGAGCATTAACCATTACTAATCTTACTTTGAAGACAGTGCATTAATTCAAAATTTCGTTGTTCTGAATTTGCAGATTGGTTGGATATATGGTTCGGTCACTGAGGATATTTTAACGGGTTTCAAGATGCATTGTAGAGGATGGAGATCAATTTACTGCATGCCCTTAAGGCCTGCATTCAAAGGGTCAGCCCCTATCAACCTTTCTGATCGGCTGCACCAAGTTCTCCGGTGGGCACTTGGATCTGTTGAGATTTTCCTTAGCAGACACTGTCCGCTATGGTATGGATTTGCAGGAGGCCGCCTCAAGTATCTTCAAAGACTAGCCTACATAAACACCATTGTTTATCCATTTACTTCCCTCCCTCTTGTTGCTTATTGCACAATCCCAGCAATCTGCCTTCTCACAGGAAAATTTATCATACCAACGGTATCTTCTTCTACTTACCCATAAAATTAAAGATCAAGTCTTGCTGCAGTCCCCTTTTTCATGTTCATCTTCCTCGAAAGCTATTTTCACAACTTACCTTTCCGTTTGATGCAGTTGTCCAACGTTGCAAGTATGCTCTTTCTTGGCCTTTTCATCTCCATTATTGTGACCAGCGTGCTTGAGCTTCGGTGGAGTGGTGTCAGCATTGAAGACTGGTGGCGCAATGAACAGTTCTGGGTGATTGGAGGTGTTTCGGCCCATCTCTTTGCTGTTTTCCAAGGATTCCTGAAGATGTTGGCCGGCGTTGATACCAATTTCACAGTCACTTCAAAAGCAGCCGATGATGGAGAATTTGGTGAGCTCTACCTTGTCAAGTGGACAACAGTTTTGATCCCTCCAACAACACTCATCATCGTCAATATGGTGGGTGTTGTGGCTGGATTTTCTGATGCTCTTAATAAGGGATACGAAGCATGGGGGCCACTCTTTGGCAAGGTTTTCTTTTCCTTCTGGGTCATTCTCCATCTTTACCCCTTCCTAAAGGGTCTCATGGGCCGCCAAAACCGGACTCCAACCATTGTTGTTCTGTGGTCGGTGCTGTTGGCCTCAGTCTTCTCGCTTGTCTGGGTGAAGATAAATCCCTTTGTGGGCAGTGCTGAAGCCTCAACCGTCGCCCAAAGCTGCATTTCTATAGATTGTTAGGTCTCTCTCTCTATTGATGCTTCCCAGAATTTTCCATCCAATATGATGATGATTTTGATTGCCACTTTAATAAGTGAGAATCATACTTAGCTCTTTGATGAGTGTTCCAGACATATTGATGTAAGTTTTAGACAAATACGTATTAATCTTTTGAGTGCTGGATAATCTGTTTGCGAACTAAGAAAAATATTTTCTTCATGAGTTGAAATTCTACAGAGAATGAGATAGAAAGCACCTATCGAATTCTTTTGTTTTATCTCCTATCACTCGGCATTAATTCATCATCTTAGAACAGTAGAACTGTTGGTTGGTTAAAATATCACTTTCTTATTGTCTGACAAGGACTTACACCCATGTTTTTAGGGAATAATGTGGGTTCGAGCCGCAGAATATTGGCCCCAACGGTCACTTACACGAATGTGCACTAAAATTTTTTACCGTTTCTTCACCACTAAACTTGAGATCACAGAAAGTAGTTTAGTTTGATAATCTACCCCAGTTTCTTCTAAGGTTAAGTACTTTGAACATTCAAGAAAAATTGCCCAAAAACCATTGGAATACTTGATCTATGAAAATGTCTGCAGTAGAACATTTTTTAGAAGAACTCCAAGGGATTAGCCCATGTGGTGAAAGCCTTGGTCTTGGATTATCCTCTCTTCAATGTCTAAGATTCAAACACCTTGTAGATACAAATAATCTTTTAGGGCCACATTTTCTAATAAAAAGTCAATAATTTAACCAGTTTTATATAAGAAATTTTTTAAAAATGAAGTGCACGAGATTAGAGGTTACTCTATAGGGATGGGTCTAAAGGGTCATGCATTGGGAAGGTCTTTCGACATAAAAATAAAAATAAAAATAAAAAATAAAAAAATTCTAGAAGAGTTGAGTCAGCATTTTGTGGACGAAGTTCAAAGCAATGTCCTTGCAAACTTGCATATTATTGTTGTCATTATTATGCCTTCCCAAATTTGGCAATGAAATTATTTGCGAAATTAAACTATAAAGAAACAAAACCTTGAACATAGTATAAGGGCATATGCCATACTTTATATATATATATATAATGAAAAAAATAAAATTATACTTATTTTTAAATTATCACCCTTTCTCAGACGTCATGTCTTGTACCATTTTTCAATTTCATGTAGCCAAATTACCAATTTCTTATTCATTATATTTACAAAACTTTATCACATAATATCTCAAGATCTATAGTCACTTTTGCCCTTAAGGTTCAAATTTAAAAGTGAATCCTATAAATAGCAAAAAACGTATAGAGTTTTGCTATTTATATTTATAAAAGAATACAATGCTGAATTTTTTTTATGATAATTAATGTGATAAATTTTTATATTAATAATTTATTTAATGAAATAATAAATAGACTAAGAAATATAAATATTTAATATTTCAAATGCATAGCCACTTCCAAACCTAAAATTCAATTTAATATCCTAATGCTAAATTGCTAATGTTACAAAAGATAAAGAGTTTATAAACCAGGTGTCTGTCATGTGGTGCGCTGGTACGAAGGTGCAGTAGCCACTTATTTATCCGACCAAAAAAATAAAGTATAATCAAGTACAGTCATTAAAAGGTGGGTCCCAAAAGAAATAATGTAAAAGAGAATACGAGCTGGAAACAACGCACGCAAATGGAGCTCAAAGATATCTAATTCTATTTATATATAATAATTAATAAAAGCCTTTTTAACGGACATCTTTTTTTTTTTTTTTTTTAAAGTCTTTATTAATCTACTGCCACCAGTTGAAATTCTCCTTTGACCCTTTTGACCTTTTAAGCTTTTACGTGTTAATTAAATTAACAACCCTTCTTACCTTTCAAAATAATGGTTATTCATTAGAATATATATATTTTTTAAAAGTGTGCGAGCAGTATTTATATATATTAGGATTATATAAGTCATTCACGAAATATAATTTAATTTAAAAAATAAATTTTAAATTTTATAAATAAAATTATATTATATAAATAGTAGGTGATTTGAAAGCCTTCGGACGGTACTATTTTTTCTATAATGATAAGATTTATTGATTGAAGGGTCCTTTCACCCTCATCATTATTCAATAGAGTTTATTAGCAAAAAGAGGGAACAAAATGAGTTACAAAAATAAAAATGATCAAACTGCATAAACTGTAAATATATCCATGGCCATGGGTAGGAAAGTAGAGCCACAACTGTCATACACCCTCCTAAGTTTAATACTATACAGTATACACTTTCCTTCCTTCCCACACTCATCACTTCTCAGTTTCGACACTGATTGGATTACATACTCCTAAATCTGTATGCTTCACACTCTCCAAGAGCTCACTCCACCCTGTCTGTCTTTGCTCTGCACATCTTTATCTGTCTCCGTCTGTGTCAACAATGGCACCACCCCCACCACCACCACCACCGCGATTCTTCTTCACTCTTTTGCTATTCCTCCTCTCCATCACCACCACGGCCTCCAAATCTATCTCCCTGTCACCGACACCCTCCCCCATTTCCTCCCCAACCCCAACTAGGCCTACTCCAACCACTCCCTCTTCATCTTCTTCACCCTCCACGCTCGATCCGAAGCAACTCAGGGCCCTGCAGTCCCTCAACATCCCAACCTCTAAGGACCCATGCCAAAGCAAGAACAACGCCACCCTCCTCTGTGACTCCTCCAAGCCCTTCCGCCACCTCCTTTCCCTCTCCCTCTCCAACTGCTCCATGGACGACGTCGCTCTTTCCTTCACCGCCCTCAAATCCCTTTCTTCCCTCCATTCTCTCTCCTTCCTCAACTGCCCCATCTCCCCCATTCGTTTCCCTTCCGAACTCGCCTCCTCCCTCATATCCTTCACCTGTATTCACTCCCTCAGAACTCTCACTGGCCTCTGGCTCTCTCGCCTCCATAATCTCACCGACCTCACCGTCTCTTCCACGCCCGTCAGTGCCTCCGGCCCTTTTGTCATTCTCGGTAACATGAAGAAACTTAAGTCCATAACCATCTCCCACGCCAATCTCTCTGGAAATATTCCTAGGCACTTGAATCTTAACCTTACACACCTCGATTTTTCGGGTAATAGGCTCAGGGGGAAGATACCCGGCTCCGTCACGCTTCTCGAAGACCTCGAACTCTTGAATCTTTCGTCTAATGCGCTCGTTGGTGAGATACCCACTTCGTTTGGGGACTTGATTTCACTAAAGAACGCGTCCTTGGCGTCGAATTCTTTGTCCGGGTCGATACCGGAGTCGATGTCGGCAATACCGAGTTTGGTTGACATTGATCTGAGCTCGAACCAGTTGAATGGTACGATTCCGAGGTTCTTTTCGGAGATGAAGAGCTTGAAGTACTTGAATCTCGCGAACAATGACTTTCATGGGGTTTTGCCATTCAATGGGAGTTTCATTAAGAGGTTAGCTGTGTTTAAGGTCGGGGGGAATAGCAATTTGTGCTATAACCATTCAGTTTTGTCATCAAAGTTGAAGCTTGGCATTGCTCCATGTGATAAGCACGGATTGCCGATGTCTCCGCCTCCGTCTAAAGCGGATTCCTCTGCGGATGATAGTACCAGTGATTCGGACTACGATGAGAGTGATGGGGACGATTCCGATGACAAGAAAGAACATCATCACGGACCAAGTAAGGTTGTTCTTGGAGTGGCAATTGGGCTTTCTTCTATTGTTTTTCTTATTATTTTCCTAGTTCTTCTCTCAAAATGGTGTCGTTAAAGGAACAAAAAAAAAAGATGTTTTGCTTATTTTATTTCACTTAGATTAGGAGAAATTAGTAATTAGAGATGAGTTTTGTTTCATTTATTATACACTTATTAATGATGAAGAAGAGTAGGTGCAGAGAGAGAGAGAGAGAGAGGAATCATTGGATTGGTTTGTAATTTTTTTTTGCCGCTTTGATCATTTGGTGGAGAAAAGAGCAGTGAGTTGTCATTTTTCACTGTTTTAGGTGTCTTCACTTGTGTGTATTATTAGCTGCCGTTGAGGAGGAAAGTGGGTGATCTGTAATTCATGAATCCTGCCTTTTTCTTGAGCTGCAAGCATTTTGACTTTTCACACTTTTTTGCCACTCGCTTTAATTGAATCTAGTTTGTTGTCTATCCACTATTATTATTGTACTAATGAAGCCAAACTCAAGAAGAAACCTCCGCACGGCAAAGCTCATCCGTACAATTATGTTCATTCTCGTTGTTGAGTAATCTTGATCTCTACTTATTATTATGCCTTACATCCAATCAAAGAAAAGTCCCTGAAGAATTCTCTATCTATGAGCTCCTGTCAGCTACACCCACAATTTACAATATTCTAGGCTTTTAATTGGTAAATTATGAATTTCCCCTGTTCTAGGTTTTTAATAGATAGCTGCAGATGACTTCCCAAGCCACCTTTCGGTCCTGGTGATGAAAGGGGGTGATAATGTTTTTTCTACATGGTGATTTGATAGGATGATGATTTTTCCGTAGCAACACCATTATAAACTATTTATAATGACTGATGGAGAATGGTAAGAGGTGTCCGATCCAACCATATAGTGGTCGGTGTAAATGTTAGATGTTTGATTCAATTTCTTCCGCCTTGCTTGACGAATGAGGTTCTATGGTGATTTAGTTCTGGGGTGTTTAGCTTCTTCATCATTTTCATGATTTTCCTTTTGTCCTTTCGTTGTCATTTTTCCATTTTTTTTTTTGGGTTTCAGCCTCTATTCACACCTTTTCCACCTCTCATTATCTTTCTTAACCACAGCAAATTTATTGTTGAGCAGACACTAACATGGTTATCAGATTCAGTAGAGGAGGAATGAACTTATATCCTACCAATCATATGCTCTTCTTGCTTAGCTTTGCTGTGTGTTGGATGCTTGGATTAACTTGGTCAGATTATCATGCTTTTAGGGGTTTAAGACCTGCCATTTAATGTAGAGAAGAAATTCATTCATTGCCTCACTGCAGCATGGTTTTGAAAATCTTTCTAACTCTGGAAGAAATCACAATAGAGGTGTTATGTCATGTCTGCTCTTGTCGGTCATTTTGAATCCTTGGTGCTGTTTTATACGGAATTTGTCTTTCTGGGTCTTATCCGCTTGTTGTGATGTACCCGTGTGGTGAGCGTTACTCAATTCTTAGGAATCTTGTTACGTACGCTGTAGGTATGCTCTCTGTTTTAACAGATAAGGATGTCCAAACCAGCTTTTAGTCTGTAAAATCGATTGCCAAAATGAGACTGAAACTTCTTGTTCCTCTCGGTGGCCACTAACTATGATGATATATATATTCTTATAAGTTTCTAATCTCAGTGTTGAAATATCGTACCAACCGGAATGGCTTTTCTATTAGTTAATTCGAGAATTGGAAATAAGCTTTGTGTTGCATGAGGACAAGTTTATTTCCGATTGTTTTAAAGATGAGAAAAACGACATTCAAAGTGTTGGCCAAAAGCCCGTGAACAATCTATGCCACAACAGGACTTGGCATGTGTAACCAACCACAGCTCAGGAAGACTCAGAACCAAACGTTTGTGTATATACAAGCTTCTTAAAGCCGCTGAGATTTAAAACATGGAATTACATATGAGGTACATAATCTTCACCAGATTTCAAAGGTGAATTGCCGCTCAACACCCCTGTGGTGGACTCTTTCCTTCCAAGTGTCGTCGAGCCGATGATTACAGTTCACTGCATTTGCAATCTGCCTTGTGCTATATATGGATGAAGGGGACATTCAAGATGCGGCCTCTCATCTGTAAAACTAAAAGTGAAGCTAATTAACAACTGGGCAATTCAAATGGTATTGTTGATTCCTCGTAGTATCTATCGGTACTGGAGTTTAGAGGGGACAATTTCTTTAGGATCTTGATCCATCTCTGTGTTAATCAATCAGGCCATTCTCACAAAAAGATGAGATGAAAGCTGTTGACGACTGAAGTCTAATATAAGGCAAAATTTTATCAGTGTTTAGAAAGAAGCTAATACTCAAGGAAAAAAAAAGTCTCTCTCTCTCTGTCTCTCACGGACATACACAGATGTGGGTCTGAGTGGTGCCAAAAGAATAATCATTTCACACCAGCAACCACAGAGTTGGCCCATACAACAAATACAAAGTCCTGTAGAAGGATTGGTTTTAACTTACAGAGATGGTATAGACTAAACTGATCAAGAGGAAGATATGGGACTAAACCGATCTTTATCAATCTGCTAAGATTTTCAGAGTCAATAATTTGATGGTGTTTCTATCGCATTTGAAGGTTTCACTTTTTGACGTCGAAGGGAAAATCTAACCTAAAAGCTTATGCTCATTTCCAAGAGCGAAATAAAGCTAATTCTACGTTAACAATATTAAGAGCACAGGACCATGTTGTTACATCCATACTAGTGAGCTGTGCAGCACAAGAGCACAGGACCATATTGTTACATCCATACTAGTGAGCTGTACAGCACATAAAACATCTCTCAAAGTGGTCCCAACACAATATCGTAAAGAACAACAGCGTTGGCCATGCAATAAAATTGTCTGAACCCTACAATACGAGATCTCACAGTATCCACATGGAAGAAATGAATCATCAATTTGATCTCTTTGCTTTATAGTATTAAAAGATTGCTTTAGAAGCAGTTCATGAATGATTCTAATGGTGAGCAGAATGATTCCAAGTGACTTGCTTTGTAAGCCTTCCCACAATAATAAACCTAACAAAACACTATTTTTTGCGATTATCATATTGAAACCTAATTTGCACATCTTAGGAGATGTTCCAGAATTACTTGAAAGTCAGCAGTACCCGCTTTGGCTGCCTTTTTGCTTCTCCACAATGAATAATTCCTTTACCTCCAACAACAAAGGTGGGCAAGTCATTTTTTTATTCTTAACCTCTTGGCAACAAGAAAGTAATCCAAGGGACACAAATCCACTTTTTTCTCCAGAGTGATTACCAGCTTTACTACTCCTGCCAAGAATGGAGGGAAGTTATGAGTACAAAACAAAGGAGACGACCATCATATGATAAACTGTTTCATTTCATTTACGTGAGACATCAATGATTCATAAACTCTTACATATAGGGGGAGCTTCTCAGTATATCTGTAATCACTTAGTTTGATCTGTGAATTTAGCATAACTTCATTTAATCCAACATATATCCTAATCCTAATTCGTCATCAAATATATGTTTATCTCAGTCAACAAACCATAATTTATGAAAACTCATGAATCATTCCTCCAGATACAACTTGAGTTGCAATGATTCTAGATATGAACTCATTCACATTCACGTTGACACTCACACTCCGCCTTGATTCACCAGAAACCTCTGCAAGAACAATAGCCATCCTTAAAATGGTGAAAGCGATTGGAATCTCTCAAGATAATCTCCCTGCCAGTAGATTTTGACATGAACTTGGCCATCTCATGACAGTCACCACATACTCTTAGATTCTTCGTGACTCGTATGGTTTTGCTGGGAGGCAGGCTCAATATTCCAAAAGCCATGGCTAACTTTTCACTGTGCCCACAGAGAGCCATTTCCTTCTCCATATCATCTGCATTAGTTAAAGAATACCTTGTCTTAGGAAAGTAACCTTCTTCCTTCATTTTTGTTCTGAGTCTCTTCAATAGTAACTCTATCTTTTTGGCTTGTGCGTGTGAACCATCTCCAGCCACAAAGACATTAACTTTGCCTTTGATCTCTATCCAACTACATCCTGGGTTCTTTTTCAATCCTCTCCGACCAATCCTCTCACGCAGTTTTTTCACTTCTTCCCACTTTTCCGCCTCTGCATAGATATTGGCCAGAAGTACATAATACCCTGTGTTCTCTGGCTCCAGTTCAAAGACATGTTCTGCGACTTTCTCTGCTAGTTTTACATCATGGTGGATCCTGCAACCACAGAGCAAGGCACCCCAAATAGTGGCATCAGGTTTAATTGGCATTGTCTTGATGAATCTATACGCCTTTGATAAATTCCCAGTGCGGGCAAGAAGATCCACCATACAAGCATAATGCTCCAACTTGGGCTCAATATTGCATTCATTTCTCATAATGTTGAAAAATCTCCATCCTTCATCAAGCAATCCAGAATGACTGCATGCATAAAGTATAGAAATGAAGGAAACTTCATCAGGCTTAACACCTGCATTTCTCATTTCATTAATTGTAGCTACAGCTTTACTTCCAAGCCCATGCATGCCATACCCAGCAATCATAACTGTCCATGAGATCAGGTCCTTTGAAGGAATCATGTCAAAGAGTAACTGCGCAAAAACTAGTACCCCACACTTTACATACATGTCAACAAGTGCATTAACAACATATTGATCTGACGAATATCCATTTCTTAATATGTGACCATGAATCTCTTGGCCTCTTTCTAGAGCTGCTAGACTGGCACAAGCTGGAAGTATACAGGCCATTGTTATGCTGTCGGGCTTTACCACTCGTTGCATCTCAACAAACAAATTAAGAGCGTCGTTGGGAAGACAGTTCTTTGAGTAACCCCCTATCATGGTATTCCATGAGATAATATCCCTTACAGGCATCTGAGTAAAAACTGAGCGAGCATCTTCGATGCTTCCACATTTTGCATACATATCCATGAGAGCATTAGACACAGACAAACTTGAGTCCATTTTCTTTTCCTTTATATAGGTGTGTACATCCCTGCCACTATCCAAAGAGCCATTACAAGCACAAGCATGAAGGATGCTTGTGATGGTAAAAAGATCAGGGCTAACACCATTTATTTCCATCTCGTAGAATAATCTAATTGCCCCATCCGATAGACCTTCTCTGACATAACCTGATATCATTGAAGTCCACGACACAACACTTCTTTTGCCCATCTTCTCAAAAACTCGAACTGCAGCGTCCAGATCACCACATTTTGAATACATGTCCAGTAGAGTATTGTTGAACTTGATTTCTCCATCAAAACAAGCTTTTATTGCATAAGCATGAAGTGATCTACCCAACCAGAGAGTACTAATACTTGCACAAGCCACAAGAACATTCACCATTGTCGCCAAATCTACCCCAACTCCCAAACATAGCATCTCTTTAAAAATCTCAAGTCCTTTTTTTGCAAAACCATTGGATGCATACCCACTTATCATAGAATTCCATGATATAACATCTCGGTTACTCAGTTCATCAAACAACTTCTTTGCACTTTCAACTCTTCCACCCTTGAAGTAGAAAGCAATTAAAGAATTCACAACCGAGTTGTCACAACTAAAACCCAATCTTAACAAATAACCATGAACCTGCTTTCCGCCTTCTACATTTCCTAAGGCCGCACAACACTTTAAAACACAAGAAACGGTATGAGAATTCGCTTCAGTTCCCACCTCATTCATCTTCCTAAATAAATACATAGCTTCCCCAAAATCACCAATCTTTGCGTACTCGTTTATCATAAGATTCCAAAGAAAGACCTTTTCATTAGCAACATTATCGAAAACCTGTCTCCCTGCTCTCAAATCTCCACAACTAACATACATAAAAACAAGTTTTGAACCCAAAACTCCCTCCACTAATAAGCCATTAGAACAAATAATTGAGTGAACCTTTCTACCATCTTCTAGCGATTTGAGCTCGGCGCAGAGCTGCAAAACCAAACAGTAAGTCTTGGTCTCAAGCTCGGATTTCTGAGACCTGCAAAGCAATTGCATGGCATTTCTCAAATTACCCACTTGACATAAACTACAAATCTCGTTATTAACATCCACAACTTCGTAAATGGTGGACGAAGCGGAGGCGCGGGCTGTGGTACAATAAGTACACGAATTGGTAGGTAGTGGAGGGGTTATCCAACCTGGTTTGAAGAAAACGAAACCAGTTTTGGGTTCGACATTGTTTCCCTTAGGAACAGGACTGCTATGGTGGAAAGGGAGAGAGACCGAGAAGATTGATGCAGTTTTGGGCGTGACCAGCATGGCTCTGTCTCTGCAATTTTGAAGAGCGCGGGAGAAATTTGTTAATCAAGGAGATAAACCTAACAATTTTTGCGCGCATGAAAGCGCAGGCTCATCTGACTCGTGAAGCCACGCGACGAAAGAGTTGGCGCGTGGCAGAGACGCGCTTTAGATAGCTGTTGATCGGCTTGAAGCCAATCTTGATGAAGGAAGCCATGCGGAGATTGCGTAATTAACGTAGTAAATCATGTCAATTTATAATTTTATTTTTATAATATTTTTTTTATAAATTACGAGTTTATTTGGAAAATTCAGTCTTATTTCAAAATATTTTTTTAAATATCACTTAAATATTTTTTGATTTTAAATTTTTGACTTTTTCGTCTAATTATTATCTAATAATTACAAATTTCTTAAATTTTTAAATAAAATATAAAAAATAATACAATCTTTTTAAACTTTAAAATAAAAATTATATCAAAAATATATATTTTAACTTTATAATATTTTTCTTTTTTTTTAAATCTAATAAAACATCTTAATTTAGATCATTTTATTATTATTTATAAATTAATTCTTTATTATTTATAAAATATTTATCTCATCTCATTATCTAAATATTTCTTAAATATTTTTATTTATTTTACTAGTTAAAGCTTGAAAGGATGAAGGTACAGCGAGAAAATTTTTTAAGTATTTTAAAAAATGAAATGCAAAGATTCTTTATGAGAAGAAAAATAAATATCATTTTCTAATAGTAAATATCATTAGACTTTACACCATTTAATGAATTATTTAATTTATCAAAATTCCAATATTGATCGATTAAAGTAAAAGTCGATAATCAACTTAACATATACGTTAAAGATTATGCTTATAATTTGTTGAAAAACAAAGGTAAAGACAGTAAGTATCATATAATTATTGGCATAGGTTTAGGCGGTAGAGGAGAATTTTTAATTTTAAATATTATATTTTAATTTAATTAAATTATTTATTTTAACATGAAAATTTTGTCTTTCATCCATTGTCAAGCCTATTTAAATTTTTTATTATATTCATCTCTATAAAATTTACAAAAATAATTACAACTAAATTCCAATTCAACTTTTTCAAATCATTAAAAAATAATATTTCTTTAAAACATTCTCATCTCAGCCCAACCTATTAGTGGACCTGAGCCTTACCCCATATCAAACGTTTGTGGGCCCGCAAGTGACACGTGTAGGATAACCTGTGATTATAATCGGCTATCCATTTGCATATTCAGAAGAATCTCAGATCCAGAGTTTCCAGCAGAATATGAATGCAGTAGCAGCTCTCCATCTCCATGGCCTTCAACTTCCCATTTTCCTCTCGTTCCGCAGGCAGCCCAGGCTGGGAGGAAAACCCATTTACTCTCTGAAAGGTGTCAAATCTTTCAACACCCCTATCCTATCTTTCATTGTTTTCCTGGCTGTTATGGATGGTATCTGTTATTATTAATGAAAGACTAAGCTTTTGTTACTGTATTCGCTTTCGGAGACGATTGATTCCTGAAGGGAACGGATCTCCGCTTGCAATTTTCTGGGGTGGAATGTTGGTGTGCTTCTGCTGGTATTGAGACTTGTAGAAACGCGTTGCCCTCACCATGCTTAGTCGTTGATTTTTTGTGATTGAATTGCGGTCGTTTTAGTTAATCTGTGCTGGGTTTTGAATTTATTGACTGTGCAACTCAACGCAGTAATACCTTTGTTATTACGTTTGTGCTGTTTCCAGGAAGAAAGATTCTTTTGATTGATAGCTGATTTCTGATTTGATGCTTGAACTTACACATTGTGGTTAAAATTAGTAGTTCTAGTTCATATGAAATTTTAGCTTCATATTATGGGCGAGTATCAATGGATGTTTAGACTAGGTAACTGCGAGTCAAGAATATAACTGTCTCAAACTTTGTCCTATCAATTTTATATGTCTTTAATCTTTCGTACATCCAAGATTTGTTTATAGTTCTGATTTCTGAAGTTTTTATCGGTTTGGAGTGGCGGACCCATTCTGCAAATCATGTTTATTCACCTATTATGTTAATATTGTTTTGTTCAACCACGTAAAACAAGTATGAGTCAGACCATGGCCAAAGACAAACAAGGGACCTTCTGTTAAAGATCCAACCATTGATTCAAAAGCCCTAGAACTGTTGAATACTAATTTGGTTAAACTTTCAATCCTCAAGATCATAACATTCCACCACACTTCCGAATCCGAAGTCCACGGCGAACCCACTCTATCGACACCGACCCAGTGGTAGCTCTTTCCCTTTTGGCAGTTTCATTCATCTATCGGTATTTAATGACTTAACACTATGCTCATATATAGTGCCAAAGCATTTTAATTTAGCCTATAGGTCGCCCCCTCCGTAACTTGAACCTGTGACGTGGTCCCTGCTCTGATACCAATTGTTAAAGACCCAACCATTGATTCAAAAGTCCTAAAACTGTTGGATACTAATTTGGTTAAACCTTTAACCCTCAGGATCATAACACAATATCAACAAATAGCTAACCATTTGTTGGTAGAGGAAGTGGTGGACTTAAGCGAGGTGCTTGATATGATGGATGTAGACCAAAGGGGCAAGATAAACCTTGAGGAGCTTTGAGTCAGATTGCGAAGGCTTGGCCAACAGATTCCTGATGCAGATCTTAAAATACATATGGAAGCTACTGATGTTGGTGGGAATGGAACTCTCAATTATGGAGAGTTTGTTGCAGTTTCAGTTCACCTTAAAAAGATGGGCAATGATGAGCATTCACACAAAGCTTTTGCATTCTTTGATCAAATCCTGAGTGGTTACATAGAGATTGAAGAGCTATAGGAGAAGTTCTACAATTATGGGAAAATTGCTAGCTTGGTTATAGAAAAGGGAGACAATGGAACTTCCAGAGGTTGGGGCTTTGTAAACATCAACATAGCATCTGTGGTCCTGTTTGTTGTTGTTGCTTCATGCTTCTTGGTTACTCTGTACAAACGTACTTTCTTTTGGTTCGTTGAGCTTTTGGTTGTCCTTTTTGGCATAGGCAGTATAGGGGCTTGCAAACCTGATTGGTTGCTTTATTATCAAGCATTTGCTGTTGTTTGGGCAACTTACCAAGATGTCTCATTTGTCTGGATCGGTCAATATATACTTGGAATTGCACTGATACTCGTTGTTCCTCAACTTGTACATGTAACCAATCCCAAGGTGCGTGTCAAATCTAGTGACATGGTGGGGCATACTGGTGATATTGATGCTACAGTTGTGGCTTGCAAGGCTACTAATGAGGCTGTCAAGATGATTCTTGATGTAATAAAGCAAGAGAGAGGAATTTATGTTGAAACTGCAGAATCATATCTTGAAAAGTCAGTTACAAAGGCTGTGATTGTTATTAATAACGAGATGAACTCAGACACCACATTGCATGCACTGAGTTACTTTCAACAGAGGCTGGAACCAAATAATGGCCCTTTTCGGGGAATGATTTCTATGGGGAAGGTACCTCACTGCTGCATCTGTGTTGTCTTGGGCAACAAGGGTCAACAACTTAGTCCTTGAGCAAGCTTGGGTTGACTCACCAAGGGAGATGATCGTAACGAATTTTTTTTGGAGACAAAGTTGTGTTATATTTTCAACCATATTTTTGGTTTGGAGCTGGTAGCTATGAAGTGGATGAATATATATAATGTTGCTGAGGTGCTCTCAACCTTGAGGACAAGGTTCTTTGAAGGGGACAACAATGTAACAAGCCTAATTAACTTGGGCTCAGCCCAAGCCCATGCGCCACATTTACCTTTTACTCTTACTTCTTTTTCCTGTGTGTTTTGGCTTTAGATTACTGTATGGGACCTTTGGTTGTAACAAGTAGTGGGCTTAGGCCCGTAGCATTAAGGTTATGCTTGGTAGATGAGATAAGATGAGAATTTTTAAAAATTTTGTAAATAGTGTTAAGATGAAAGCTTAAAATATTATTTTTTAATATTATTATTGTTTTGAGATTTGAAAAAGTTAAATTAGAATTTGAAAAAGTTGAATTATTTATTATATTTTGTATGGAGATTTGAAAAAAATGTAATGATGAGATGAGATGAGATTTCTCATCTTTGCCCCCAAATATAACCGAACTAGTTTGCAGATTGTGGTTTTATTATCTTCTTGTTACTTTTTAGCCCAGGCCCAGTACGTGGGTTATATGTACTAAGCAACTTTGCTCTGAAGATTTATCCAAACAGTATCAGAAAACTCAATTTTTCCTTCTATCTTCTTCTTCTACCCGGAGGCCCTCACCCTCAAAGTGAGATTATTCTTTCTAACTCTTTGTGGTGTGTTACACCTTCCTGTGGAACTGGCAGATCATTTTTTATGGGTTGATGTAACCAGGGTACTACTACTACCTCAACGTATGTCACTTTAGTCGGACCCTCACAAGATAAGCACTCCAGAAATAAGATCCATGTTACCTATCAAAAAAAAAAAAAAGAAATAAGATCCATGTCTAAAACTTTGTATTAATTTGGATTATTTTTCTGAAAAGGAAAAAAGGTCTAGACATGTCGCAAGTATATAAGATTAAAGTTGAGGTTGGGCAAATGCGCAACACATATGCAGTTCCTCTTTATAATTAGTAATTACTAAGACATTTCTTGGCTTCCATTTGTACTTTTATGGAGAGATTAAAATTCTTCTGTATTATATTGCTGTTTGTTTGCTTCTGATCGCCTATGTTAATTCTACCATTTCCTCTTTATTAGCCACCTCTGAAGTTTGGATATCATGTTTTGGTTCTTATGTTTGTTTGGACCTAATGTTTTGTGAACTACACACTGAGAGATCATTTTTTGATGCAGCTTGTTAAATTTGGCAGAGATTGCAGATGGACCTTCACTCTTTCACTCCCAAAAGGACTTTCCTTTCTTGATGGTTTCGTGCATAAGATCTGATGGAAATAGAAGATGTGGACCTCCCTGGAGAAGTTCTGCCTCGAGAAGAATAAATGAGGGTGAAAATGAGACACCTCAGTCATCATCCAATGGTAAAAAGTCCAACGCATCTGACCAGGAAGAGATTATTGCTCTGTTCCGACGAATCCAGTCTTCAATCTCAAAGGGAGAGTCTGTGAGTACTAAGAAGACAAATTCCAATGAGTCAAAGGATAAGCCATCGCCTGACTTAATTCTAGAGGCTCTTCGCAAATCAAGGAAACAAATTAAAGGTGATGCGGGTGAATGTCACGTCACCATCTGGTGCTGTTATGGAAATGTTGAACCTATATTCCTTTCCCCTGCAACATTTTGCTTGTCAGATTCTATCATACCGAGCTTTCCCATGTCAAAACCTCACTTTCTCTGAAAGTTAATCAATGGGGAAATAGAATGTATATTAATTTAGGTTTTCTTATCTTCGCAGACAAACCTTCAAACAAAGAAGGTAAGAAGGTGTTGACAGGAAGAAGAGGTGTGCCTCAGAAAGAGGAGGTTGTAGAGAACAATCCACCGGTAACAGGCTTAAAGTCAACTCGACCACCATCTAAGTTTGTGAAGAGATCCCCCATATCACCTCGACCACCATCTAAATTCGTGAAGAGATCCCCCATACCATCTCCATCAACCCCAAGAGGAAGGACACTTGAGTTGAATAATGAGGCGTCGCAGGCTAGAGCTGGAAGCAATGAGTTGAAGTTTCGGAGAATAGAGGAAATGAAACTAACAGAACTTAAAGAACTAGCAAAGTCTAGAGGGATTAAGGGTTACTCAAAACTGAAGAAGACCGAGCTTCTAGAATTACTAAGGTCCTAAAACAATGCGAAGTCTCCCTGAGATTGGAGGACATAGAAAGCTGGAGTTTAAAGTCATCAAAGGACTGACAAAAGAAGGTGAACTGAAAATATTTCATGCTATACATTGAAGGTCCACCATTTTGTTGTTAGCGTCTCGTTTTCTCGTTTTCATCTTCCCTAGTTGTTTGGTTCAACTGAGTTCAACGGCTCTCGTTTTCATGACGTGCAAAATTAGCTACATGAATAGTCTGGTTGTAAATTTGTAATGAACCCTCCCTCCTGCAGTTAGACAGCACGAGCTGTCCTTTTTCCCCCTCTTGGACTAACGTGTGTAGTTTTTCAAAGCCTATCTGTTGCGGAGTTTCTTACAATCTTAATGTGTTAACTTCCAATGACTTTTTGTGGTGGAATTTTCAAGGTTACTGTCTACCTGCCTCCTGGTCAAGAAAACCCCAACAAATATTTACAGCTAAATAGCCTATCTTCTTGTTTCTTGATCAACAGAGTAAATAAAGGCAAGTTATTTTCATATTAGAGGAAGGAAGGATTGTGCAGGTGTTGACGGGCTGGTCTCTGAATCCAATTTGATTGTCGGCCACGAAACGTAACCAAGGTAATCGGTTACATATTTCAAGAACTTGAGATGGTGGACCTGGATGAGTTTCGAGACTAGGACTACTGTTTCCATTCCATTGGGATCAATGGCATCGTATAGCAAATGCAGCCAGATATAAATTGGTCTCAACAAAGTAGATAATCAGACTGCAACTTCTAGTGATTAGCTGAATCCGAAAATTCCCAAAATTGGCCATACAATATGCAAAGCCCGCAAAAGCAGCTCCAATGAGCCAGGAGACAATTGATTTGTCTATCATTACACGGACCAAAACCATTAATTAGATTTTTTTATATATAAGTAAAAAAACCATTAATTAGATTATGCGAGGAAAGGCATTATCGGACCCTTCTCGTCTGAGGAGAGGTCATATGGGTGGCAGTTGGGAACTGGGATAAGAATTGGCTTTAAAGCCTGGTTTGTGAAGCTTCAGAAAGGTGCCAGTCAGAGCCATGGAAGCAAACAAAATACGACATTTTATACTGACGCTTCCGAGCACAAGATTACATTTGGTACCCTCCTGGGCCAGGAACCAACCGCCATCTTATAAAGTAGCCATCACCATTTATAATCAGTTGATATTCCCAACTGAAGAGGCACCACATACTAAGCCAAGAGGATAGCAGCCATTGCAATTAGCATCTAACGAAAATCCAGTATAAACCAAGTGAATCATCAGGCTAACAAAACAACTAAAAGGCTGTGGCGCAGCACATTAAACCCAACTAGAGAGAGCATCCTGCCCTCATACATCAAAGCAATTTAGGTCAAAACATGAAATTACCAAGTAACTCATGAACATCTCAATAAAATATAAATCCTGTTAAACAATTGATGAAATGTTACAGCTCGGCAAAACTTAAGAAACTTATCCAAGGTTATATAAGGGATCTCTCTAAGAGGCTGTGAGCGATTGAGACTTGTTAAGGATTACTCCTTCATATTTCATCTGGAACCACTTCATTGCATCTTCCTTTGTAACTCTGTGCTGAATCCCAACACGTGACTTGCATCTACGACGACGACCAACACGGTATCCTGCTCTCTCTAGAATAACATAAAAGTCCATACCATAAATACCAGTTGAAGGGTCATACCTGGGAAAAAAAAACAGTTTAGTTCTAGCACAGCAAGCCAAACTGCATTTTCATATATAACATTGAAGCTTCAAACTAATCAACCCAAGATGGCTTTGGAGTGAAGAACATGAAATCACCGGCATATTGAACCATACAATACAGCAATGGTACAAAAACTTCCATTGCGATTATATCTTCTATCAGTTATCACAAATGTTATAGCAATAAGTAGAGAATGTCATGAGAATAAAGATCAAGTGGCTTGAATGAATCATAGAGGTCATGGACCTAACATGACCAATCTCATGCAATGGCATCTTACGTCCAGGAGAGTCATTACTTTCTGAGCTTGAGGATCACAGACGGTGGATTTAGATTACCAAAGACAATCTAACTGTGCATATTGTGAGGGGAAACAATAAAGGGTTTCTTCCATCTTGCTCCTTCCTGCCCTCTTATCCACCCTTAAAGGAATATCAAAATCATATTATGACAGCATGCACACTTTAAGAAAGCTCATTACCTATTAGATGTTAACAGGTCAGGATATACGATTAACAACACTTTGTTTTTGGGTGAGGGGCCTCAGGACCACACTTATCAGCGAATGGATTTAAGCCATATGACCAAAAGAGTGAATGCATGGCGGAATACAGAAAAGTATTTACTTATCCACCCTAAGTCCTAAGAACCTCCCGCTTTCCAATATTTGCATGTGTGATATGTCTGTACAGTTGCGTGCAAATACATACCACCTAGAAATAAAAATAAATATATCAATTTCTCCTTGCACTCTCTGCACGGTTGCACTGGCATAGCATAACTAGTTTACACATGCCATGTTTCATTAAAGAGACCAAACACAACAAACGACTTGCTTCCTATGACAACTACAAGTGTTAAGTGCTTAATAGCTCAAACGCTAGAGTGCTCAAATATAAAACATGCTACAGTACCACGGACATAACTCTGTTAGCAAAGTGAACGCAGTTATTCATGAACCAATTGCAAGATTAGCCCTATGATCGTATCAAGCCAAACTTCATCTATTAGCATGCGCAATACAAATGCCGCAAACAAATAATTTAGGACATCAATACTAACTACCACAAAGATTTTACTTGATTCCGAGATCAATGTGCTCCTGAATACCGAAGCCGAAGCACCCAGTATCGCTGAAGTTCCTCCTGAGAAGCTCGTACTCCTTCACCTTCAGCCCACTCTCCAAAAGCTGCATCGCCTTGTCCCCCCTCACCGTCACGTAGCACGCTATCTTCTCGTTACGCCTGATCCCAAACGATCTCACTGTGTACCTAGCTGTTCCCATTTATCCAAACACAGCCCGATCAAATAAAAAATACAAAAGAAGAGAAAATCAATCACTTTTATTCGAACGTGAACTGCGAATCGTACCCTTGGAGAAGACGGGGTTTTGGCCACTCAGTTGCTCCAAGACCTTAGAAGCAAAATCGGAAATCAATAATAATCAGAATATAAATAAATGTAGCTTGATTTAGAGTGTTTTTCTCAGGAAACAAACAACGGGATAAGGAAAATGAGAGAGAGAGAGAGAGAGAGAGAGAGAGAAACCTTAGAGGCTCTGGTGAGACGGTCACCACTCTCACCAACAGAGATGTTGAGGACAAGCTTCTGGACCTTGATCTCCCTCATTGGGTTGCTGAGTTTCTTCTCCGAAGCCTGGTTCGTTACAAATCAAAATAAAAGTTAATAAAAACAGATTGAAAATTATATATAAGTGGAATTAGAGAGATAGAGAGAGAGAGGTACCATTGTGGTGTGGAGAAGCAGCGGCGGAGACTGGAGGGGGTGAGGTCGAGGGAGATGGGAGTGGTCGGGATGGTTTGTAACTTTGTATAGTAACAGAGAGCGACGAACGTGCTAGGGTTTTTGTGGGGGGTTACTGTTAGATCCAAATGACGATAATAACCCTCAAGTCATCCTTTTAGTTTTTTTTTATATTTTAAAAATAATTTTATTAAGAAAGAAAAATAAATGAGATTCTCACCAAACATCTAATAAATAAACAGTCAATTATATTTATATATATATATATATATATGTGAGTATTACTACGTATACTTACTATAATTTTATTTATAATATTTATTTTGTTAATTTTCGTTTGAGATTTAAATTTTAAATTTTAAATTTCATAATTTTCAATATATTAATAACTGACATGTGAGTAAGTAAGTTTTTTTATAAATTTTCAAGTATATTTAGCATTTCTATATATATTGGGCATGAGGGCAACTGTTTGTATTTGGTTGTTAGAATGAGTTCAACTCATCTCAAACTAATTATTAATGGGGCCTATTACTTTTTCAATTTTTTATAAAAAAGTTAAACTTATCTCAATTTATTTTATACATTCAAACACATATCTTAACTTATTTATATGAATAATGTTACTATGGCTCCTCAATTTGTTTCCTCATTTTGATCGCTCACGCGTTTTTAAAAAAAAAAACATTCTTAATAGTTAAAGAAATGACTAATAGTGTATTTCTATTATTTTTTATTTTTTAAAAATGTTTAAACATATTTAAAAAATGTTTAAAATAAAAAGCAAAGAAAATGAAAAATGCAATTTGCACCGGATGGCACATACAGCGGTCACTTGCAGGCAGTAGAGTAGCATCATTCTATTTATATTCAAACACATCTCAATAAAATCTACAATACCACTACTTGTGGCGCACACGCTACCTTGAAAAATTGTGAGATGGGTTGATTTGAATGTCGACGACAATGGAATAAGGAGGGCCAGTGCCTGCTGGGTGGTGGATCCGGGTTTTAAGAAGTTCAAGATCAATACGTGTAGATGGCTACTACTCTTCTTTGTATTACTCCTTCTACTTCTTCAACCAGTATATGATAATATTGAACCATGGACAATTAATATTGTATTGATCTGGTTTTGTATATTGTTCTGCACCACGCACAAGTCAAGACAAACCACCATACCTTCCATTTTGTTTTAAAAAAATAAACAAAAATTCTCTATTAGTTTAAAGCATATTTCCAACTAATGGTTCATGAATCTCCAATCCATTTTAACTCATCACTATAACAAACTCAGATTTTCAAACACATGCATTCACATACATTGATTCTTAGATAAAATAGTATACAGATAAAAAAAAGTAGTATACACATCAACCTAGTTCACCATACACTACTTTCGAGTTACCACTTAACAGTCCAACCCTCATCTTCCCTAACTCGAGAGATCCACTTCGTATCTTCTCTGTTTCTTGCCCTCCCATTGCCTACTTCCATGAGAGATAACACAAGAAAATCCCATTCGACAAATTGCAAGCACAAAGAAGAGAAACAATTCAACAAATCACCAGATCTATCCAAATTTACATTCATTGTTCACAGATCGGGAGAGAGACTTACCGAAAGGTCGCCGGCGAGATAGACATGACAGGGAGAGCGAGAGAGAGAGAGAGAGAGAGGAAGAGGACAACTAAAGCTTGAAATAAAGAGAGACGACAGCTAGGGTTTCACGTTTTTGCGAGAGAGAGATATGAGCATAGAGAGAAACTACTATAGAAACTCAAATGCTAGGGGAGTGTGTGTGTGTGAGAGAGAGAGAGAGAGAGAGAGAGAGAGAGAAAAGGGGTGGAAAGAATAAAAGTTAAAACCCTACCAGAGAGAATCAAGGAGGAGGAATTTATTTTAAGTAGAGTTATTTTTTTTTTAAATATAAATCCGGATTTTGGGTTTAAAACCTAGTACTTGGCCCAAGTTTATCTAGATTTCATTATGCATCTACAGATCCAAATTTGTTCTAAACTCAGCCGGAATGAACAATCTTAGTTGGTGGTTCCGGAGAGGCATAGATCTAAGTAACAAAAGTCATCTAACAAACATACTAAAGAAAGAATCCAAAATACGCAAGAAAAAGCTTTAAAAAAAAGTACCGAGTTAAAATCATATACGGCGAGAAATGGAAGGGTGAAAGAGAGGATTTGGAGTTCCTCGAGGAAGGGAGCAAGGACTGGCATTTCTTTTTTAACAATATTATGTTTTCTGAACGGGTTTTGCTACACAACTCCTACTATTCATCCACACTCCACACTCTACATTTTTTAATATTTTTTAATATTTTTTTAAAATTTTTTTTGAATTTATTTTTTTTAAAATATTTCAAATTTTTTATTTACTATTTATATAAAAATTATTTAAAAATTTTTTTTTTTAAATTTAAAAAAAAAATAGAGTGTGGAGTGTTGGGAGGTTGAGAAGATTTATTGTTTCTAAAAACTCTCATTTGATGTGAGAGAGAACACCGCATGCTCTTTTGCACAAGAGTCGTCAATCTCTACAAATAATGTTCCCTTGTATAATTTCTTATTCCACCTAAAATGTCAATGTCGAGTTTTCTAACCGATTTCTAAGTGGATTTTGCGAAAGAACAATAGAACTTGTCCAACTGAAAAACTCTCATGGGTCCCAATCCAATCCAATCCAATCCACTAGTAACTGTTTCCTCGAAGATAATCAAACAAACAAGAAACCAATCTAGTCTCTCCCATCTCTTCTCTCTCTCTCATTCCTACCTGCCATTTGTTCGTCACTCCCTAGTTTTTATGAGGTGAAATTCTTAAAGGCAAGGCTATTCAAACTTACCTTTGGAGAGTAAAACCAATATACACAATCGCACCCTTTAGAACCATAATTATTATGAAAAATTATACTCATCATCCTCACACCCCACATCACATATAATTTTTTTAATTTTTTAATTTTTTTTTTCTTACCAAATATATAGTATATGGATGATGAGTAAAAGAACTCAATTAATTTAGAGAATAAAACGAAAAATTAAAATAAAATAAAAATAAATATAGTGTGTAGTTTGTGAGAATGAAGAGTAGCAAAACTCATTTATTATTATTATTATTATTATTATTATATATCTGCGCGCGCGCGCATGACTGACTTTCGATTGCGGATCATGCAATAAGTGCTTGCAGAGTTTTGAAAAAACAGAAAAAATTTTCGTCCAGGACTCCAGGGCACTCGGGAAACACCACAACACTAGCAATATACATCACGCTTCTTTGTCTCCCAGAAAACCAGAGAATGTGGACGGCTCCCATATACAAATGCCTGCCATACTTATGGCCAACAAATTTGTGGTTCAGACAATATTTCACCCTTGAAACATGAAATTTAAGGCAAAATCTAATACTTTTGGATAAGATATGAAACCAAGGAAGAAATTCTAATAACATTACCGGCCACACCAACTGCAAAGCAAAGAACAACAGTCCGATCTGGGCTACCTAGTTGTCGGGGCGACAACTTTTATCATCTGAACTCTGAAGCCTCAAATTTTCAGGGCCAAATGTGAAGACCTAACTAGGCAGTGTGTACTTGACACACCAAAATAATGCCAGAAACCCCCACATGATGCACCAACACCATGCAAGCGTGAAAAAAATAAATGATGATGCCCAGGAAGAACATTTGCATTTTTATTCACTCCCATATCAGAACATATTTACACGAAAAAACCATGGCAGCACGAAAGCTATTACCAGGCATGCCATCAGGAAGTTACAAAATGGCTGTCCCCGCCAACATCCACCACCTCTTCCTGAGGAGTTACTACTGCCAGCTGCAAATCTCCTTTCATTCCACTCCTCCATAAATCTGCTATGCACAGCACCTGTAACGTTTTTTGCAGTCTTACCACAAATCTCACACAATCTGCATGTATAAAAGAAAGAAAGAAAGAATTGCATGAGTAGTTAATTCTGACGCTAGTTTCTTGTTCATAGCACTTGACAAGAATCCAGTATAAGAGTGCGGTCATTTCAGGATACATCCGCTAATCATGAAACTAGTTTAGAACACGGGAACTTGCAGATTCACTTTGATCAACTAACAGTTTGCACCAGAGTCAATTTCATAAAATTTTAACAGCTCCCTTCATATACATTTGGGATCATTAGTGCGTGAAACCATTCACCATTAATCCTGAATCTGACAACCAGATGACTATTTTACTCCATGACCAATGCACCGTATAGAAAGAGCATCTTGATTCCACATATCAAAATTAACAAAGTGCCACAGAGGACAATCCTTATAGATGGAGCTTTGAATGATTTGCAAGGATGCACAACACCAAAATACATATTGGTAACAGGTGATCAAAAGGATACATATATACATTATCTACACAAAGACGCATCATTCTGCTTAGAAAACGCAACTAACAATAAAGGACAAAATTATTCTTGAAGTCCAGATTTGCCAGAGAAAAAACTGAAATCAAGATGGAGAAAACAAGGTTTAATCCCCTCAAAGGAAGCAAAATCAAATTAAATAAACAAAAAAGGTGAAACAATTACCTGTTCCCCCTTAGCTTGAACCACGCTTCAGCACAGTAACTATGTGCAATGCCAAGCTCATCTTTACACCCACAACCAAGCTGAATTAAATCTGTTGTTGTCGTCATATCAGACTCACCAGTAACCAATTCCGTCGTGTGAGATGATTGCTCAGAACCCAAATGGCAAATCCTACAAACCCTCTCCCCATCCTGATTGTCGCCAAACTCTATACCACTACTGCACTTCACATCAATCACACACGAATTCTTCTCCGATTCAGAGACCCTTTTATTCACCTCTTTGCTAGGTACCTTACTCGACACCAATTCGTTAATTTTTGCTCCCAATCCCCTATCATCCCCACCAACAGGCAAAGCCTCATCCGAATTAATAACAATCCCAGTATCAGAAACAACCCCACCGCCCAAACTGCTCGAATCCTCACTTGTCCCTCGATCAACTCGACTCGGTTCCTCACCTCCGCCACACCGATCAATCACTTCCTGATTGACCCGATGTTCAAGCCTGTCCATTAGAACCTTACTTGACCCCAACTCACTACCCAATTCGTTCAAAACCCCATTTTTTTCTTCATCAACACAAATAGATTCCTTCTCTTCTGAACTCACCGAAATCATAGTCTCCGGCACCACCCCATTAACTGAACTGCTCGAATTCTCACTCGTCCCCGGATCAAGCTGACCCGGTAGTGCCTTTTGCTCCTCCTGATCCATTAGCAAACAAGATTTCGGCCACCACTACATCAAATTTAAAGATTTTCTCACAAAACCCACCAGCAGTATTGTCTCTATATGCACCAAATCAGACAACCAATATTTATTTCTATGAGTAGCAGAGCATAGACAATGTAATCAAACCCAACGTGTTTTTATTTTCTGATCTACTCAAGCTCATTAAAATATACTATAATCTAAAAAAAAAAGCAAAATATATACAAATAGAAAACCAAGAAAAACAAAACCTTATCTCAAATAGCACCAATCAACAGCCAAGTAAATTATCAAAATCTAAAAAGGGAAAAGAATAATAATGTAAAAGCAGGAGGTGAAGGTTTCTCTCCACTTCCAACCTCACCAACTGTACAAAAATCTCTCTCCGTGCAGCGTGTTGGTGAGAGAGAGAGAGAGAGAGATCTCAATTCCTTGGAGTTCGCAGATGGATAAATAAAAGGAGAGTGCGAAGTTAGGTGAAGAAAGGGATTGAATTTGGATTGGATGCGTTACTTTCGAATTGCTGTTTCAGAAGAAGCAGTAAACAACGCGAATTTTTCTCTTCGTTTGGCTTAACCATTTCTTTTGGATTTTTCGGGTGACGTTTTGAATGGGTAAAATAATAATAATTATTTTCAGAACTGTATTCATTTTTGTTTTGATCACCAAATTTTATAGTATAAAACTAAAACTTGTGTGTAAAGTCAACTTTATTTGATTGCTTTGTTTGCCGGTTCTCAACCTTGTACGTACCATGACCATTCAAACAAGGATAATCATCACCTACAATACAATTAGTTTATAATTTATTTTAAATTAATTAATGTAATTGTGATATTTTATTAAAAGATAATTTTAATTTTATTTAACTACTCTTTTAAGTAGAGTAGTAAATTAGTTATAGACTAATTATAAGCTTATCATTTTCCTTCAAACAAACTCTCTCTACAGTACTTTTTCACTAGGCCCGGTTTGGATATAATGGATAGGTTTGGATAGTGAGATGAGAATTTTTGATTTTAGATGAAAGTTTAAAATATTATTTTTTAATATTATTATTATTTTAAAATTTTAAAAAATTGAATTAAAATTTAAAAAAATTAAATTATTTATTATATTTTATATAAAAATTTAAAAAAATTATAATAATGAGATGTTTTATGTCTAATCTCACCTTCCAAACCTATCTAAGTATCTCATCCCAACTTAATTCTTATCCAAACGGCAGTTAAATGGAATTGTACGATGAAAATGGGCCAATAAAATCCGTTGCTTTATGCAGCAAAGCTTTGAAAATGTTGGTCAGTGTAGAGAAGATTGATAATTCAAAGTAGACTCATAGTAAAATGTTCATGTAGGAGGTTTGAAGTTTCCGTGTCAGTCGTGTATGCATTGAGCCATCAAACTTATTTTTTTAATGAGGATACTCAAGAATTTGTTCATACTAATCTTATGGTATGTGTAATATTATAAGTTAACTATAAAGTCGTGTTAAAAGTAATTAGAGGAGTATTTTGAACTATTATCTAAATTATATAAGATATTCATTAAGACTCAACTTATTATATAAATTTTCTTTCAAATTCTTCTTTCAAAACAATACTATTTTAACGTTTCTTCTAAGAAAATCAACAAAATTTCGATGTATCCACCTTGTCATTTCTTGGATTTTCATAGTGGGATAAGAAGATCCTGTTACACTTAATAGAGCACTCTAAGCCAAGAATGGAGTGCTAATCACTTCATTGTTATCCAAGGAAAGGATCAAAAGAATCTTTGTGATAAAAGCATTGCACTATTTACTCGGCATGTATGGAGCAAAATAAGACGGAAAGTGGTCCTACTTTATCAAGCAATCAAATAATCATGTTATGGTTGTATTAAGTGTGGGTACGATTGCAATCCCAAAAAACAATTATGGACCCAATTGAGAGGGGAAGTTGGAGGTCATAATCTCTGCATTGTAGTAAGCAATTAAAATCTGCAACATCTACCATTATTAGGAGGACAACCTGTGGGATATCAGTGGGTGGCCATGTTGGGATTTGAGTAGATAACCATGTATTCAATCAAACTAACATTATAGTAATTAATTTATTTTTATATAACATATATTTGTTATATATGGTAGTACAAAAACTACATTAGAAATGTAATTCAATATGGGAAAAAGTATTTTTCAACTACTCAAGATATTTTCATTACTTTTAAGAATATACGTCACACATTTATGATACGAAAGCTCACGAATTCTAAATACTGATTTTTTCCCCTTCTTTCTTCAACCAAAAACTCAATAGATTCAACGTTTTCAAGTTGAATAATTTTTTTCATCAATCACTATTTACTATTTCACACTTTATGAAAAAAAAAATGTCATATCAGAATGAATAGTGACTGATGTATAACAAATCCCTTCCAAGTTCTAACCCTAGATATGAGATAGATATCAAATGAGAATAAGAAAGAGGCTGAAAGGGGGAAGAATTGAGAAGAGTCGTGTGAAATTTGTAAGAAGAGAAAAAAAAATGGACTTTTATGAAAGGTGTAGGTGCAAACATTCAATTTTAAAAATGGACTTTTATGAAAGGTATAGGTGCAAACATTCAATTTTTAAGGGGGAAAAATGTCTTTAATATTTTAGACTAAACTTGAGAGTTTTAAATGCATGAATCTGGGTTGAACTTAATAGGTATAGACCCAAAACATTAAAGGAACGTGGGGCCTAAATAAGCAGAAAAAAATAAATGTTTGCAGCTAATACACGTCTTACCCATCGTATGAAAAACGAACACAGTGGACTTGAGTACAAAAGTCATGGCTGGCAGCGGGAAATGGTCTCGCGGCATGTTCCTTGCCAACAAATTTCTTGTAATTTCCTTGGGCAAAGGGCATCGATTCCACTTCGGATCGCCATCGAACCAACCAAGTGGCCCGAAATTGAAGGATCAATCATATGAAGTGTAATCTTTTGCCGACATGTTTGATTACACATGTATATGTTTATTGGGCCACAACACGTACGATGTTCATCTTTCTGTCATCTTATTTTTTCACCATCTAACTCTAAGCTTGGCATTGTCTTTAAGCTGCACTCCTACACATGGCAAGGCAAAGCAAGAGTTGCAGTGTCAACTTGAAATATGCACAAGAATGATCCAAGCATGCAAGCCATGCATTTTTCTGTTTATATCAGGTTTCACAACTTAGAAAAACTTTGATGACTTTGCTTCAACCGTGAACAATTACTTATATATCAATTCTCAGAAATCCAACTTCAGAAAACGGATACTTCATACTTATTGCATACTGTGTGGGAGCCTGTGAATCCAACATCAGATGCTCGAGAGATTTTATAAGTTTTAGCTCTCCTGCAGATGATGCAATCCAACTTGCATTGATCCAAGCAAAAGAAGATGACAAGTTTGTATATAGTATCTGTTCTGATGAACTTGGATCCTACTAAACTTCTTTGTCACCGAGGTCCAGAAAGCTCCATGGCTTCGATTGTAAAAGAAGATTCTTCGTGAGTGTCACTGTAAATTCTGCAAAAGCTACAAGCCCTCGCTTCACAAAGTTTGGTTCCGCCTTGCGAATCCTCCGTTTGTCCTGATTGCTCGACAAGACTACCTTCCAAGACCTTCAAAACTTCTGACATCTTTGGCCGGAGGCTAGGATGTGATTGTGTACACTGCAGAGCAACCTCTACTACTTTCTCCAGCTGCAGTGCATCGAAACATTCTCTTAGATCCCTATCTGCTAGCACCTTCAGCCTCTTCTCCTCATATAACGTTCTAACCTGCATAGTTTGACTGTTATTTAGAAACATTCTTTATGCAGCTTTGCCATTTACAGCATGGATGAGACAAACAATAGTTAACTTTTACAGTGTTGCTTTGGAGGAATCTGTCCCGTGAAGATGATAAATTATATCCCAAAATACGTGAAGTAGGAATTAAATCTTATACACGTTGAGAATTAGAAGAAACTCAAAGTACGGGAGCACTAGGCAAAACCAAATCCAGATATGGACAAAGAAAAAGCATTGTGAATCCATCAAATGATTAATCAATAAAGCTGTAGAGCAGGTATTGTCCCAGCATTAGGAAAAACTACTTTTTTACCATGCTCAGCTGAAGGCCAAAGACACATCCTCCAAAATTGTTAAATTGGCACTTGTCCCGAAAGATTAAGTTAATGAAAATAGATAAATTTAATTATTTAATTTACATTCTAGCATTCCCATCACATATATGCAAAACTCCCCACTTAATAAATGGGCCCATCACATGGTAAGTATAAAGTCCGGGTTTAAACTAAATATTTATGCTCTGATATTATGTTAAATCATCAATTGTTTCAAAATCTTAAATTAATGGAAAGAAATAAATCTAATTTATATTTTAACACAAATAAAAGATATCAGGCCACGTAGCACCGAAGTACACACCTTTACAAAACGAGTCATCAAAAACAATTCTATGGATTTAGTGGAAACTAAACAATTCACATTTTACAGAGTCATGAATGGCCTTTTATCAATCGTTATCCATAAGAGAAAAGGAAACAACTTTACATGACTAAAACTACTTACCCAATCAAGAATCATTCCTTTCTGAACCTGACCATTTCCAGCATCTAGTGCCTTTTGACCTGTTATAAGTTCTAAAAGCAGTGTGCCAAATCCAAAAACGTCAGTTTTTTCAGAAGATTGTCCAGTTGAAAGATACTTGGGGGCAATGTGTCCTACAGTACCACGCACTGCAGTAGTGACGTGTGAATCCCTCTGATCTAACAACTTAGCAAGACCAAAATCCCCAACTACAGCTTCAAAACTTTCATCAAGCAAAATGTTTGCAGTTTTGACATCCCTGTGGATTATTTTTGGATTACACTGTTCATGCAAGTATAGAAGTCCACAGGCAGCTCCAACAGCAATCCTCATTCGTCTGTTCCAATCCAAGGACGGTTTCTCTTGACAAGTGTCTGCCAATATGAAACAAGCAATTTAGGAATCATCAAAGGAATAAGAGAAAATCTGCACTAGGGGTTTAGATTTAATTGAAACAAAAAAGGGATGTATGAAATAGCTTCCAAATCCAGGGAATTAAGTATATATGTAGATAGGCACTTATAGCAGGAAAAATAGTTACTCATACTTGTAACGGGTACTTGAAAAGGCTATAAATGAAAGCACAAAAGATATATATTATCTGTCCCCGTAGAAGAATTCAAGTTGGTACCTCAGGCAAGATCATTTTCTGAAAAAAGTTCAGAGGGGGAAAAAGATTCTCAGGCACTGAAAAAACTAGAAACTGTGGTTGAGATTTCCTAGCCCTCAACAATAAGATGTTGCAGCTGAGAAGCACTAGTTTGAACAAGTTCAGTTCTTCCACACACACACACACACAGAGTGAGAGAGAAAGAGAGGCGTAGACAAGCCACTGTTAAACAAACCTCTCAAGCGGTCAGCAACACTCCCATTTGGCATGTAAGGATAAACAAGCAACCTTTCATCTGATGTCAAACAATATCCATACAATTGTAAGAGATTTCGATGCAAAGCCAAGCCAATCACTTCAACTTCAGTTTGAAACTGCACTTCTCCTGTGTAATTTGGATCTTTCAACCTCCTTTTAACAGCCACCATTGTCCTATTTGAAAGATATCCTTTATAGACAACTCCAAATCCACCTTGCCCAATGATGTTTTTGGGACTAAAATTTCCAGTGGCATTTTGCACTTCACGAAATGAAAACCTCTTGAGATGACTAATATCAAATTCATAATCTTTCTGCACTGAAAATATAAATATATGAGCACATCTAATGTAACATCCCTGTCTTATATTGGGAATATAAATGTAACATACCCTACAACTGAGTCCCACATGGACTACTTACTAGGTGAAACTAGATTTTATAAGTGATTCTAGGGAAGCTTTCAATTGACTAGTCCTTCTATGGATTGTTACATATGGCATCAGAGCCACCTAATAAGGCCAGTCATGCGAAACTAGAGCATTGCATAACACAACTATGACAAAGACGTGTGAATTTAAGAGGAGAAATTTGTAACTAGGGAAGCTTTCAATTGACTAGTCCTTCTATGGATTGTTACATATGGCATCAGAGCCACCTAATAAGGCCAGTCATGCGAAACTAGAGCCATTGCATAACACAACTATGACAAAGACGTGAGAATTTAAGGGGAGGAATTTATAACAACCCTCTCCCAGTTGGTAGGTTATAAAGGTACTGATTAGTGTTAAGTCTCACATGGCTACTCACTAGGTGAAATTAAGATTTATGAGCGACTCTAAGCAAGCTTCAAATTGACTAGTCTTTACGAGGTTATACTGCAAATGTGGCGCTAGCTCTCCCCAGGTCGTTGTATCTGAGTCCTCACTTCTTACAATCCCCATCATATAATTGATTGATAGAAAATGCTATAGTTTAGGAAGTACCATAAGATGTGAAGAGAAGCCGAGACCTGTATGAATGCACCCAACAAACAAGCAACATCACAGAAACCACAAATGTGCAAGTGATGCCAATGACAATGGAAAGCGCCCGACGATGATGACTGCTGACTTTCGTAAATGAACCTGTATCTGTAATTAAATTACCATGCAGATGCATTCGGATGTATTTAAGAACTATTGCCAATGAGTTTGACATTTTGCAACAACATACCATTTATCGGTTTTGAAACACCTGTGCAAATTTGCGCTGATGAAGGAGTGCAAAGAAAGGTATTCCCTGTAATACTGCAACCAAAATATAAAAACTGTCAAATAGCCGAAATGGCATATCAGGAAGAAGTTTTTTTTTAAAAAGAAGAAGAAGAAGAAGAAAGCATGCTGGAGATTGTAATGATGCTGAAAAAAAATTGACTGCTTAACTCAACATTGCTATGAAAGATTTATTTTCCTATTGTAGACCACGAAATTTTATATATTAAAATATGAAGTCCTGAAGCACATTCACAAAGAGAGCTGCAGTAAAGATAATTTATTTTGGTATATATAGAGAAATTCCTTGTATGGGGAAAATTTTGAGTCTGAAAGGCTGCTACTTTGGTTTTGCACTACATCATTTTTCTTGTTCTAGTGTTTTTGATACATAACACAGCAGCGCCCAACACAAACACCCCAAATGAAGATCTGACAGATATGAGAAAATTTATAAAATCAGTTAAAAAAATCAGAAGCCAAAAGAGGACCCTAATATTAAGACAATAGAATAGCATAAGCTTCAGATATGTGTTGGAGCATCCAACTGAAAGCTTAAGCTACCAAGTGGGGAGGCCTTATTAGTATATAATCCCAACCCTAAAATGAGTCTATCGTTGAGTGTAGGATCATTGGCATAAAAAAACTCAACATAAAATCACTTAACAAGTACTGGAAATAGAATAGGATTTATCGTTACAAAACAATTCCTCTTTCACAAAATACCTCACCTGTAGCCTTTCGCTAGTATTTTTGGAGTGGGACCACTGAAATTATTAAATGATAAATCCCTGTGCAACACAGTGAAAGATAATTAAAATCATTTCAAACAATTTAAATGGAGAAAGCAGAGGTGAAATCGAATGGAACACGTACAAGTATGAAAGACCTGTGAGATTAGCAACAGTTTTAGGAATCTGACCAGATAACTTGTTTTTACTGAGCCGCCTGAAAAGTTTGCAGGGCAGAGGTATACAGAACATATAGTTAGAGAAAACAAAATGTTAAAATGAGAAGGAATAGTACTGCTCAATTTATCTTTCAAGCCATACAAGTAACTTAGATGAGTTAGATATCCCAAAGAGCCAGGAATTTCTCCATCAAACTGGTTATTCGAGATGTCAAGAGTTTGAAGCTCAGAAAGCTTTCCTATGTCAGGTGGGATAGAACCAGATAAGTGATTGTTCTGCAGTAACCTGCAGTAAGGAATAGAAAAGATCCATTGGTGAATGCAATATAATGTATAACGTGCAGTGAGCATTGCATCAAATTCAGAAACTAAAAGGTGATCCCAAAAAAGGAGATCCCTAAAAGTAGGTCTCATTATGATGATTGAAGCCAATTATTGAAGTTCCCAAATGAGCCACATTGAAAAAAAAAATTAAGCTAACAAACACGCAATAGAAATAAATTATGTGAAAATTCGTAGCTTGTTCAAGTATAACCAAACACGCAATAGAAATAAATAATTGGTGCGGTCATAAAGTCAAGCAGAATGCCAAGAAGTCTCACATTGTTCGAAGACTACTCAGATTGCCAATACTTGGCGAAAGCGTTCCTGATAAACTCATATTGGCCATTTCACTACCAACGTCAATAGGAAACAAGTAACATTGGAATTAGAATGAAGGGTATGGATGTATATAGACTAACACATTATTAAAACTTTTCTCGGAGACCAAACAGGAGCAACAATGTGATGGCAGAATGGGGGACACTCACAGAGAAACAACGAAACCTTCAGCAGAGCAAGCGACCATGTTCCACGAGCAAGGATCAACAGAGTTAGTATCCCACCCATTCAGCAAATGTAACTCGTCCTTCATCTTACTCTTCACCGCCATCAGAGCAGCCACTGCTTCATAAAAAAAATAAAAATGACAGATTCGGTACAAAGGAAACAGATAAGAAATAAATATATCAATGAGCAAATAACCAAAGAAGAAGAATTGAAGAAAGGCAAGAAATGTTTTTTGTTTTTTTTAAGGCCCTCGTGGCACATACCGTCGTAGTTAACACCCTTGGGAGAAAGTAAACTGTCAGTATTAGCAGTAACCATTGGCGTCCAAAAGAAGAAGTGAAAGAAGAAAAAACCAAAACCCAACTTTACACTTTCAATGGAACAAAACTGCAAAGCAAGAACCAGACAAGTAATTTGAAAGCTTTCCTGAGATTAAAAGTACATGTGGTTCGGTCGTCAGACTGACAGTATGTCAGTATAATGCTATTAAATTGGCAACTAAAGTCCATCCACCATTAATTGGACGTTAAACGGGGGAACCTTTTATGGAAGGAATCTCTCTTGCCTGGGGAAACTAATGATAACTTCTAAAAAAACAAACAAAAAGAACAACGAATTCGAGATTGTAGTAGAAAATGGAAACGAGGGTCTTGAGGAACTCGAGATTTCGGAAATGGTGGTTGTCGGCTGGTTTTCTCTTTTAAAAATTCGATTCGTAACGTTACCATCCCACTTCTACTGAATAAGATGTTACACTTTATCATTATAAAAAAAATTCTATATACTACGTTATCATCCCACTTCCGTCAAAGTGTGTCGAAGGCCAGCACGGAGTGTGTCCGGGTGTAGGTATTAAACGATGAAAGGTAACTAATTTAAAATGGTATGATATGATGTATCTTATTGTGTAGCTTTTAAGCCAAAAAACTTACCTATATTAACATCTACAATATCAAATAAAAGAAAGACTAACGAGACTTGTCACTTCTTGCCAAGTCAACAATGATAGGCGGCTGGTTTCTTGCTATCTATTAAGGATGGAAAATAATCCACATTCAATCGTTTTCACATCCCGTTATACAACTATATTTTAAATCAGAGACATTTTTATAAAATAGCTTACATAAATAATATCATTTTACAAAAATACGCTTAATGTAATACATAGTTGTGTATACATTCCTCATTAAGGATTGCTAATTTTCAACATAGTCCACAGACGTAGAGGCCGCCACATTAACATGCCCCCATAACTTCTACGCACAGTTTATCCGAACTGATCATGTGGCAAAGTTAGGCTGTGAAGAGGAAAGTGGGTCATAGGCTCCTACCACCTTGTGTCGAAACTGGAAGAGGAACGAGGAACCAGGCCTCAGTAGGTAGGCAATAATGACACATGGGATGTTCTAGTAGTTCTACAGCCGTTGGGTTTAGACAGAATGTGAGACAAGAAGCTCCGGAGGCTCTAATGGGTGCGAAAGGGAAGAATGTGGCACCGTCCGAAGGTAAGCAAAGTCTTCACATTGTCGGAAGCATTTCACTCGACTCACTAATCCTAAAACCAAAAAGACAGTCTGAGCAGCTAACGAATAATGCGACGTGTCGAATGCTACCGATAGTGAATCTCAATTTAATTTTTTTTATTTTTTTTTCTTAATGATTAAGGAAGTATTTTTTTAATGATATTGTGATTTTTTTTTAAAAATGTTTAAGAATATAAAAAAAAATGTATGAAAAAAAAAAACCTAAATGGCAGAGAATCTATCGGGCTGCACCCTCGTGGGTGTAGCACCCAACTTCTCAGTCAGAAATGCAATTCTAAGTCACTTAAGGTAAATATGCAAAAGCTTATCTTCAACAAGAATCAATGCATAGAACAAGCAAAGCGGTACTGCACACAGAAGAATAGCATTAATTCGGACAAACAGTGTAAAGTAGCAACATTAGGCTGCAAATACAATTCAACCAACAAAAAACCACCAAAGGACTAACGGAAACAACATGCAAATTAACCATACCCAGCAACCAACTACAAGACCACCCCCTTTTGTTCAGCCATTCTATCAGGGGCTTTCTTCCTAGCTATAGATACACTTCCCCTAGCTTTTCCTCTGCTAGCATCTTTCTGATCAGTCCATCTCCAGCTATCTGAACTATCAAACATGTACAGAAACAAAATGGTGTCTTAAGAAAGGAGGCTTGGAAAGATAAGTTTGGGGGAGGGATAGGGATGGTATCGTAGAAACGAACTCATCAAGGAATTGCAGTTATCCAGCCATTCGCGTCTCTGTGCGTCTTGGTAGAGCGCAAGAGCGAGAAATGATACTGGTCAGGCCTCAATGCATGATGATTCCAACACAAAGATAGTAGCTCCCTGTGCCAAACATTAACCGGTAGACGAAAAATTCCCATATAACTTTCCACACTTAGGAGCCTGCTGGATGCAAGAAACTTAGACCCATTTGGCGTTTCACGTGATCTGGTATCAACTTATTAATAAGCTCTGGAGAAGCCCCTGACAACTGTAATCATCATTGAGAAATAATGTAAACAATTTGCTTCATAGTTACAGAAGATTTCAATTTTCGCCAATAACCCAAAAAATGAAACAAAAATAAAAATTGGAGCCATATCCACAAATTAACTGGCACATACAAAGATCCGTGCTGAAGGATCATCCTGAATCAATCAATAATGGGCATGTATATTAAAGATAAATTGGCAAAAGAAGCACATCCATACATACTTCCTGTTTAAAGTTGAAAAGCGGTGGCATTGGGCGACCATTTGGTAGGCGAGTGTTGGGTTCTCGGAGTTCATCAAAGAAAGAGTGTGTGCATGCTTCTAGCTGTGATAACAAAAGAAGCTCGCAGTCAAAAGGAAACCAATCACAAACACACACCCTTTCAAAAAAAAGAAAAGGTCCGTATACACTGGCACATATACACAAAAAGATAATAAAATAACAGCAAAACTCTTAACCCAAAATATATTGGTATTAACATCTCTTTTGGCCATTAGTTAAGCTCAACTCACTTATCGAAAAGTAATGTATTGGTATTTGCAAAATAAATTCAGATCAGTATTGGCTACACCAGAATAAATGCAGACCCATATCCCTCTAAAAATAATAGCAGAACTGAACTCACTGCTGTGCAGCGAAGACTTGGCGAGTATTGCAGCAGTCGTGAAGCCAGATCAATTGCTTCTGGAGGCATCCTTTTGTGGAAAACCTAAATCCAGAAACTTAAATGTAAGCTGGAATGTACCATAAAATTTGTAGAAGGAAAACATTAGTATTAGAATAATCATATTAATTTTTTAATCATTAAGAGCCTTAGGAAAATAAACAAGGAATTAAGAATGTAAATCAATACACTAAAAAATTCCAAATGCAAATGGCAGATGATGCCTATTCATATTAACTTAATCTCCTGACAATTCCATTAATTAGAAAGGAAATAAAGTACAAACCTTGTGCCAAGGGTGTGCTTTTATCTGTGGAAACCTAAAATCGGTATAACTTGGATTCATACAACGTATTTCTTCACGAGTTGGCGTACCAAGAACCTGTATGATAAAACATTAGTTGTCGATCACAAGGATTGCATGCACTAAAGCATCATTGATAAAACCAAACCTTGATAATTTCTACTAGCTGGTCCACTGCGTTTTCTCCAGGGAACAGTGGCTAAAAAATTACAAAATAAATAGGTCAGATATAACATACTGCATTGGGGTATAGAGAGAGTAAAAAAATCTTATCCATGCAAAGACTGCAGGAAAGTCAGATTTGTGAAAAAATGCTTACCTGCCCCAAAAGAAGCTCTGCAAGGACACAACCAGCTGACCAAATATCAATTGAGGTAGTATATTCTGTGGCACCAAATATAAGCTCGGGAGCCCGATAGAATCGTGAACATATGTATGATATGTTAGCTTCACCTTTGACCTGATCAAAATGAAAATTATAGCAAATGTCAGAAACAATAAACTAGAAATAGACCAAAGAAAGAAAATCCCATTCGGCAACATAAAATTGTAAGCAGTCATAAATCAAAGTGTCTTCCAAATACAAACAACCAAAAGCTGGCTAAGCAGGGAGCTTAAAGACACAAAGCCACCAGCACCCTCAAATTTAACCTCCCCCCTCCCTGTGCCACAAAAAAAAAAACAAAAAAAGAGAACCCAAAAAAAAAAAAATCCTTTTCCAATCGTTGAAAAATCTCATGGCTGCTAAACTTCCCTTTCTAGAAACAAATCAACAGAGAGCCGTGCTAATAAAAAGCACCATCATCCTATTCTGGCTGCTAGATGAATGTAACCTTTTAGTAGGAAAGGAATATACTGTCAATTATTCTACAAGTAGAAAATATGCAATCCCGCATAAACAAGATTAGTAGCAACAGAAAATATTGCTTAGTAGTTACAGAAAACTCAATAAGGCACTTCAAATCTTTTGCCTAAACTGCAATAACTTTTTTTAATTGGCACCAGGCGTCCGGGAACAGCATCCCAACTAATCCCACGAGTGCAATAACTTTAAATAAATTTATATGAACAATAAAATTATTCATAACATGATACACATAATAATCTGTTTTTGATGATCTCTTTAAGTTAAGGTGGGTAATAGACAGGTGGCAGATCTGTTAGGTCCTTGGAAGTGGTGGTTTGATATTATGCATAGTGCTCTTAGATTCAGCATAGTGCTCTTAGAATGTACTTAGGGGTCTTTCTGTATACTTCCTGTGTACAAGGGCTACGCCTACTTCATTCATATCAATAATATTTATCTCTTACTTATGGAAAAAAAAAATATTCAGCATAGTGAGACCTAGTGGAAGATGATCACGGATTGTTTAATGTGGTACACATACAGAGGGAAAGAAATTATCAATGACCACTAAAGACCTTAAAACTGTCTTCTTCAATGCTCTATAACAATGGGTGGCAGCCAACACAACAATTTTCCATAACTCTCTCTCTCTCTCTCTCTCTCTCTCTCTCTCTCTCATTTGATGTACTAATGTATGCAACATGTGCACTTCGATTAAGTCTTACTTTTTTTTTGTAAGTCTTACTTTTTATAATCAATAAAAAATGTTCTCAAGTATTCAAAAAATTCTTTTTTATAAGTAAAAAATTTATTAATATCAATAGACATAGCCAAGTACACTGGATGTATACAAAAGAAAACACCTAGTTGGGGTGCAGAAATAGATACAAGCAACATTAAGCCCATCTAGGAAAATGAACCTGACAAAGCCCTAGCCCAAGCCCAAAGACACGCCTGCCCCAAACCAACACCAGTGTTCAAAAAATATGTTACGACTAAAACAATCACAGAAAAGACAAATCACGCCACCAGATTGACATCCTAAAGAAACCTGGAGTATAAATAATTAGTGAACTGGAAAATTATAATTGCATTAGAACCGGAGGAAACATGCTAAACTTTGAGACTAAGAGGTCGACATACTAGCAATTTTGCACTTCCAAAATCACAAAGCTTAACCTGATGAGTGAGAGGATCAACCTGTAGACAATTATAAGTAATTAGTAAAACCAGTCAAAAAATTGTATTTTCTAATTCTTTTTAGCAAAAGTTACAACATTCTGATCATTTTCTTTCAAAGAGTAGAGCATACCAAAAGGTTTTGAGGCTTCAGATCCCTATGGCAAACTCCAGGGACAGTGTGTATATAAGCCAACCCCCTAAAAATCTGGAAGCACCCCCGTTAGTGTCAGGGAGAACATGCGAGAAGCCAGACAGCATAAGCAAGTATCGTGTATACCTGGTACATGTAAAGTTTCACGTAGATGAGTGGCATCCTCTGATTTGCGTCACTGTAATGTTTCAAGACCCGATACATGGTCTCTGGGACATATTCCATTACAAGGTTGAGAAAAAGTTCATTTCTACTCGTCGTGGAAAAGAAACAATGCTTCAAAGAGATCACATTTGGATGATCCATCACACGCATCAATTGCAGTTCACGATTCTTATATCTTCTGTCCTGCAAGACCTTCTTTATAGCCACAGTATCCCCAGTTTCCAAGCACTTTGCCTAAGAAAAGAAAAATATAAGTCATATTTTTTGCTAGATAAAAGGTATAAAGACAGGTAGAGCTACAAATCATACCTGGAAAACAATTCCAAATGACCCAGTCCCCACAATGCGCTCTGCCATGTAACTAATTGTCTACAACAAAAATCACACAAAAGACGTCAACAACTTCACATGTTAGGAAACTGAACCTGGTTAGCTACTAAACTGTCTAAATCTCCATATTGTTTAACATCCATATTTTTAATAATTAAAACAGTTAACACAATAGACTTAATAGAAGAAATGAAGAGGAGAGAAACAGATAGGTATTCCCAAGAATGTGTACCTGCTTAGGTTCTCCATTTTTGCCTCCAATCGTAGTAGAAATTATGTGACCCGTCGGATCATTTCCATCAACGACAGTACCAGATATGTCCTGCAAAATATTTCACATCGAGGTTTGAAGGATTTAAAAAAACAAAACTTTCAACTAGGCGTACACGATATTGGCAAATGACTGCCTTTCCAGGAAGGGCTGGGAAATTTTGTTTGGTAGAAAACACTAATTGGCGGGTGCCATCGCTTCTACTATGAAAGAAAAGAAAAACACGCAACTCAATAATTTGAGCGCATATTATCAGCTTAGACTGTAAAAAATGAAATCCGCAAAATACCATGAGAGCTACAGATAAAGAAGAATTCAATAAGCCAAACACAGTTGTTTGCCAGTAAAGAAGCCAAAATGCCTCAAAACTTGAAGAAGTTAAATAACAACATACGCAGATCAAGCCCACTAAACTCATTAAGCACTCTTAATCTAAGCAGAAGACAATGGCCCCTCACCAAGAAAATTAAGCAAAAACACTGGAAATTCTAGTCAAGAACCGAGGCATCTATCAAATAAGCTTGATCTGATGGAAACCCAATGTTCAAAATATCCAAACCAATAAAAGAGCTAATTACTTTTATTAAAAGAAAACTTTGACCGAGTGGATATAATCGAGCTTTGAAAACTGATAATTAAGTCAAGAGGAAAAAGATCCTTGATGCTAGAGGCAGATCAGAGAGGCGAACAAAAGCCTAAAAATCAGAAGCAAAAAGAAAGAAGATCCGGCCATCTGAAGCACTGGCCTCGATCTCAGATAAACAAAAACTAGACCAACAAGATCTCGCTCCAGAATCTCCCCACAGATCACCGCAAACCCTAATACGCCGTTTGGTTGCACAGAAAACAAAAGAAAAAAAAAACCCAGAAATCATGGATCCCGCATTTCCCACTCGAAGCCCACGCTCCAAGCAAAAAAAAAAACCCAGCTCATTTGTAGGTTCTCTCAGGAACGAAACCATCGATACACAAACTTCATAGTTGGGGAATGCGAAACTGGGAGTACCTTATCGTCGGCCATGCCGGGCGGAGGAGGAGGAGGGAATATTCTACTTGAATCAGTCGGTGAAGAAAAAGAAGAAGATCATAGTGTGGAGGAGGAGGAGGCCCCAGCGAGAGACAAAAACAAGAAGGCCATGTGATTCCCACTTAGCTTTTTCTCTCGACTTTCTCTCTAAACTTTCCGTCTCTCTCTCTCTCTCTCTCCCCCTTTCTCTCTCTGTCTGTCTCGCTCTTTCTTTGCTGTTAGGGGCAAAGGGGCCCTACAGTTTGACAAAATTACGATATTGGACTTTGAATTTTTGGAGTCTCTGCCGACGTCAATCCGATTGGCTAATGTCTGCCTGTCTGTATGCTTCATTCTTCTTTTCTTTTTACTCTTTTTATCCATTAAAAGCAACAAATAGGAACCAAACCAAAAACAAAATATGGGTACAATACATCCTATTATTATTCGCTTTTTATTTATGAATAAAGGTCACTTTGAACATTTTTGAGAAAAATAGACTTCATTTCATTAATGAATTTCCAAATGTGACTTATCAATACAGAAAACCCAGACTATAAGTCAACCTACCGACTTGAAAAGAAGCTCTATCACCTGTCCTGTCTCTGTCGACTGCTATGGACTTCATTAGCCTATTTCTATTAATAATGCTTTTTAAACAGGGCTCTTTCAAATACACTATCCATTCAAGACAGCGCCGATATACTAAATGGCTCCGACGCGGTGTGAACCTCGCGTAACACCAAAAAGGCTGCAAAATATGGGCGTGACAATATCATTATTTGATAAATCAAAATTAACCGTAAGCTTTATAATTGGATCACTTTGAACATTCGCTATTATTTGGTATCACCTTTCTTATTATATTATGAAGAATTTATTTGTTATATTTGTTTTAGATGCATATATTTTTCGTGTCATTCTATCCCTTTCTGTTTGTGTTTTTTTTAATAAAATGAAAAGCTTAGATAGTGAATTGAGATAAAATAAAAATTAAATAAAATATTATTAAAATATTATTCTTGTTTTAAAATTTGAAAAAATTGAATTGTTTATTGTATTTTTTATAAGAGTTTAAAAAATTATAATGATTATATAAGATGAAATGAGTTGAGTTGAGATAATCTCTCGATCCAAACAACTCATAAATATCATCAAGTTCACAAGTGCACTCCTAATTGCCAGGATTCTTGATTGTGACAAATTAATCTACAAGTTAGACCACACTAAGGCTATGTTTAGATGAATTGAATTGAGTAATTTGAGCACTCCCAATAGTTTATGTATCTTATCTTTTAAAATACATTATCAAAACCTACTTTTTTTTATTTTACATACTGACTTTTACAATATACCATCCATCAGCTTATCTATTTTTTCTTTATATCATTTAAATATTCTTTTTTTTAATATTTTTTATTCATTTAAAATAAAACTCATAACACCAAACAACTATCAAATGAGAGAGAAAGTAATTTAAAATGTTTTAAAGGATGAATAGTATTCTCTATATATAGAGAATTACTATTGCAAAATGTAAAATAAAGAAGAAGATATAAAACCCATTGGAAGCTACTTTTGACCAATTTTCTTTATATTATACAAAAAATTGTATTTTACAAGAACTATTGGGTGTGCTCTAATAGTATTTTGTAGATGAGTTAATCTTATAACTGGTCCAACTATTTTTTCCCAACCAACAGCCCTCCAATGGGTGACTTCCATGTAGACAACTCACTTTAACTATCATGTGCCCCCATTGCAAGGTATTACGCACGCTGCCCTTTCCTTCTCTCCCTAACTTACTCCCACATAATCTTGGATATTATGGCTCTCCATTCTCTCCCACAGAATCCAGACGATAGCCCTTCTCCGCCACTCTCCCCTCCCTCTTTGTTGATTTTCGCATGGAAGCTCCCTCCTCTGCGACTCTCCTCACTGCCAGCCCCTAATCATGACCCTTCCAGTGTCACCACCAATGTCTTTTTGGCATCAACATAGTTCCACCGACGATAAATAAAGACTTTGGTATGCCCTCTTAATCTTATTCTCTATACTTGATTTGAGATTACGGGTTTGAGAGTGGATTTCATTGTGATTTTGAATGGATTGTGATTTGATTATGAGTTTGTGGTGAGCGACGGGTTTGAGAGTGGGTTTTGTTGTGATTTTGAATAGATTGTGAGTTTGTGTTGGATGACAGAGAAAATGGTGGGCGGCGGCGACAAGAGAAAAGTGAGCTAATGTAGTTGCGGCTTGAGTTCAAGAAATGCAATGCAAGGAACGATGAGGCCTACAGGTTCTGTTCTGCATAATTCATATTCTAGTGTGATGCACCTCTTTTGGTTTCATGTGGAATATATGACGTAGCAAAATTGTATTGGTGTATGTTACGGCCTCAACAACAACCCAACCGGCTCAAATCGAGACTTTTTGTAAATTTCATTGAGATGAGTTTAATTTTTTTAAATTGAGATGAGTTTAACTTTTTAAATTAAAATGTATGGAATATGTTGAGATGAGTTTAGTTTTTTTTTATAAGAAGTTGGAATATGTATGGAATATGTTGTATTTGATTCAACAACCAAATACAACCTAAAATTGCAAATAGTTGCCTCTCCTTAGTAAGAATGGTTAGAGATCGTTGATTCGTTAGATTAAACATTGAGCGTTTGTTGAGATCCCTCGCTCCTCACTTTAGCATCATTTAACCTATGTTTAATATTTATGGGAAAAATATTTAGAGAACAAAAACTGATCACCACTACCACATGCAATTTCCACCTCACTCCACGTGCCGTTCTCTTTTATTTTTTTTTCAAAATTAGCAAGCAGTTATGTCCGGATAATTACGAATCCCAAACATTTTATATCATATAATACCATTTTTTTTTATGATTGATGTGATAGTATATGAACGTTTGTCACATCAACGAACGTTACACCAATGTTAACCAATCACTAATAGCATGAATATTCATTTTCAAACACAAATAAATCTTGTTATAAAATAAAAAGGGAGAAAACCCACCTTGTTAAAATGTGTAGTCCTGCTTGCCAACTAAAAAAAAAGAGACAAACATCATGGTATAAGTCTTTAATTATATGGATACGATGAAGGTATTATTTTATTTTTTAGCCCATAATTTTGTGGTAAATGCACCATTTTTGAAGTACTCTACGACACCTTGCATCGGTTGAGTAAAGCACGAGGAAAAATAAATGCATAAGACAAACAGGTACATAAATACATGAGTATGATCAATGGAAAAGATATAGGAGGAAGCGTGGCTGTCTTTGATTCCAGGCTATTGGCCGGCCTTGGTTAAAGGCATGCACAAGGGGGAAAAAGGAAAATGAAAGGATTAGTAAAAGAATATGAAAAAGAGGGTGTCTTACTTTATGAAAGTAACATTGCCCTTTCTCAGTCTCCAAAGAAGACTTTTGAAAATAAACATGCTTTCTGTATTTTCTTATTCGTATCCCATCAATGGCAACGAATACTACAAGCTGATTGTATCAGCTACTTCCAATTAACCTCAAAATTACTTTGGGTTATTGTTCTAATGTGGTGATTAGGTAATTAAATAGTCCATGCATGCAAACATTGTGACTTAACCTTTGCTTGCATTCATAAACTAGGCTTTTCAACGAGATAACCCAAGAATGCAACACTGATCGGATAAGTAGGCTTTATAGTTGGCTGTAATTCAGTTCGCTATAAGTTAGCATGACTATCTAAAACGAGTCCCTAATATCGAATTAGAAAATATCATTCTGATGAAAGATATAACTTGGTTTTTTTGTGATTTTCTATTTGAATGTTGATCTAAATTGAGTTTTTTTTTTAATAGTAGTGAGTTGAGATGATGAAATGAGTTTTACGAAACTCACATAAAATGAGTTTAGATGTTAGCAATGACATTAGACTAGCCAAATACCAGCCAAGTCTAAATTTTGACTAAATTTTTTCAAGATCAGTTGTATTGGATTAGCCAAATCATTTTAAGTCAAATTATGAGCTACATTAAATTAAAGATTAAAGCCATATTTAGTGAGTTACTATTTACCAACTAAAAGAATATTTTATTAAAAAGTATTCACTTTCTCTTCCTTTATTCTTCCTCTATCTTCCTTTATTTTTCATGTTAAATAATTTGTTTGGACAATAAAAATTAAATTATTAATTAATATATGAAGTGCATTTGTAAAATATAAAAAAAGTAAACAAAAATAAAATAAAATAAAATATATACTATTATATTATTATTTTAACTTTAGACTAACTAATCTAATGTGAATTAACCTCTTCAAAGGTTAAAACCTAAAGTTTTAGTCAAAATTTACTTGGCAATACTCTTAAGATGAGCTTAAATTTATACATGAGAAGTTAAAACATTGCGAACCTCGTGTGTAAATATGTATTGAGTTGAAAAATGTTGCGAGTTTCACGTGTAAATAGGTTTTGAATTGAAATGAGTTTAATAATTTAAAAGTTGAATATTTAGATGTTAAACTCAACTTAAAATTAGATTAAACTGAGTCCAAGTTTCAAACGCGACCTGAAAGTCGTGACAAATTAAGAAGATCCGCAAGATTGCCAATTCTCTTGCGCACAACGTCACCAAATGGGCCGCCTCCAATGGGTCTACTAGAAGTAGGGCTGTATAGAAACTGCCAGAATCGGCCGTGAACAGATTAGCTTGATCGCCGGAGCACGGAACTGGCCGAAACTGACGAAGAACCGGTCGACGGGCGAGAGGAATTGAGGAAAAACTGATATCGACTATTCGGCACCGATTTGAACCTCTGGAAAACTGCTGAATCGGCTGATCTAGTCTATTTATATTTTTTTTGAACCGTCGGCGCGGTTTCAAAATCTATTAATAACCCCCTACCCCTCTTCTTCTTCCTCGTATCATCTTATTCCTCTCTTTAGTCTCTGCAACTTTCTTCTTCTTCCATGGCAAACGACGGTGTGACACTTCTTCTTTCTTCCTCAGTTCCTCCTCCTTCATAGAAGATTCCGACTGGTCGACCGAAGACCACACCGACGCACGTCGAGATCGATATGATTGGTTTTCTCTCTCCAAACCCTCAATTTTGGCCAGTTCAATAGGCTCATGGAAGATGTCGGTGATGTCTCGGTTTTGCATCGAAACCGACGCCGAACCCATCGGTGTACAGCCCTACTAGAAGCATTCATATCTCATTTGTAATAAGATTGAACTTATCTTCAGCTTCTGTAACAAATCTATAACGTAAAAAGGGAAGGTTTGGAAATTCTAACCAACTGTCCGAAATAGAGACTGGTGGCCGAACATGATAGATAGAAGGCCCGATTAATTTGGTAGTGGGCTGCGTGAGGCAATGAGGAGGCCCAATGACAAAATATGACCAGTCTTTCCCTCGTCCCCGTTTCGGTTTAGGGAGCTTGGCTTGCTGCCAAAGACTGGTGCAGTTTGGAGGGGGAGATTTTTCTCTTTTTGAATGTACAGGGGGCTATTTGTTTTCCTGCATTTTGCAGCTTCAGCTATGGATCAAATGGCAAGGTGGATGTACTCGAACTAGTTCGCCAAATTGGCAAGCTATACAAGGAACACTTTTACTTTAGGCTTGATCTAGCTATGCCTCACTCACCCCTGAGATTTTTGGATGTTAATTTCTGACGTGATCATTTGATCCATATGGCACATATTCGGTGGGTCAAGACAGCCCGGGTGCCCCTCCTTTTTTTCACGGTAGCTACTGGCTAATCTCTTGACGCCCAAGACTCGAGGCCAAAGTTTCTTATCTTGCTATCTCAGAAGAACGGATAATGTAATTAGATAAGATGATCCTCGAAGCACCCTGAATTCGTTAAAGACGCTCATCAAGAGCATTATCAGTGATGTCCATCTAAATCTCCAATTGATGCATGGCATGTCCAAAGAATACGTACGAAATCTAATCAAATGTGCGCAATCAAGGCAAAATGACCATGGTCGTCCGACCATTTCTGTCTCAAACAGAGCCACTCGGCCTACAGTTTTGCCTTCCCCAGAAAGCGCAAAACCAACGTTTGTTCTGGTTGGTGGGCAGTAGCTGTTCCACATATGATTCTTGTTTCAAAAGGTTGGTTCCTAAATTGTTGTTGGGCTTCGGCTTCTCGCTTGCTTTTCACTCATCTTTATGTCTATTACTATCACCTACTTCTTAGCTTCGCTTTGAAAAAATTCTTGGGTGTTCTTAATTTATCGATTATCTTTCTTTTTCACGATGCCAATACGTACCACCAAATCCTGAATTTGCCTCATACGGTCTAATGGGTTGGTGATTGGTTTGTGTGTGTGTGAGAGAGAGAGCACCTAGAAGTAGAGGTTGGTGCTGGTTAAAAATTTTATTCTAATCGTTGTATAAATAAGAAATGGTGGTTGTGGTGCTGTGTTACATTCCTGGATACTTGAAGCTTTACACAGAGGTAATGGTCTAATGGGGAAGCAACTGCCCTCAAGAAGTTAGCGTCCTGAATTTCAGAATGCTGACTGATTTTTAGGGATGAAGGACTATCACTTTAGAGGTCCAGAAACATTACCAGGATGCGATCCTTCAATTGGAAGGAGAGTTTCATGGGGAGATAATCATTGTAATCCCAATACTGTATTACTTAATGGATGGAAGAATGATTCTGCAAACCATACTGCTTGTAAGGGAGGCCATGTGGGGAAAAGGCATCTGTGGCTTCGAAAGCACATGAGGTCAATTGCTTTTATGGTTGTGTTGATGGGTTTCGTTCTCCTGCTTGATTACCTCATGATATCCATTTTTGATTCGAGAAACCTTCAGTATCATTCAGCCCAAAGCAAATCAGGTGGGCTCGAGGTAAATATATTCCGAGGCAATGCTAGATGCCCTACTCTTGAATTAGCAAGTGATATTAGTACTGTTCCATGACTAAGTTGGAACTCGAGAAATGGAATTGGAGTTGGCCAGAATGTAGCTGTCGAGTTTACTTGAAAATCATATTCTATCCCAATTGGTGCTTATTTGAGAAATTTACTATTTCATTCTTGGTTTCCTTGTTAGTCCGCAGCCATCGTGTTGATTAAGTTGTCTAATTTTTTTGCATTTATTTATACTTTCTACCTGTCACCAAGCACTCCTGTCAGATACAATTTAACAATTATTTTACTATTCGTTTTCCTGCTGAAACTGATATATAAGCATTATTGATGGATTTCTAACGCTTCAATTACTGAAGTCCACTTATGTAACATTTACCCTGTTGTTTGTCAAGTAAGCTGTGGATTAAAGACATGCATATGTATATTTTTGTTTTCTCTGCAAGACTTGTAAGCCATTCTGTACCTGTTTTCACTCTGCAAGCACAGATTTTAGGTGGTTATGACATTATGCATTTTGGGTGTCCTTTACGTGAATCATTTGGTTTGTAGAGTATCTTTAGTCATTTGCCAAGGTTTTTCTCTAATAATGTGCAAGCTGTAATTAATTATCAATTCTATAGTTCTTTTGATATGCTTAAGTCATGCCGACTAATTGTTCTCATATATACCACATCTTATTTTCAAAGGCGGAAGATAGAAGTGCCTACATCAATGACGAAAAATTACCAATACAGATGTATGACCGGATACTAAACTTGGCATCCAGTGCTCTTGCAGAGGTTAGCTGCAAAACCTCTATGGTTGGTACACATTTTCAGATTCGCTTGTCAAATTAGGTAACGGGATTTCTTTATCCCAATATCTGAGATGTTTGCTGTGTTATAGAAAGAGTTTAAGCAAGAGACGTCAAGACTCTGGGAGGAACCATATTCAAAGGCATCTGCATGGAAACCATGTGCAGACCGAAAGCTTCCGAGCAATCTAGGTATTTGAATTTTTATCCTGCCTAGATTGATTCATGGGAAATATGTAGTGCTATAAGAGTATCAATAATATTGTCTTAGAAATTAACAATAAAAAATAATAATATTGTCTTATAAATTTTTAATCATAGTTTTTATTTTAATTTTTGCAAGTCAATTGCAGCAGGTTACTATACTGTAAATACTCTTGAATTAGTTATTTTCCTGGACAGGAAAATTCGACAAAAATAATGGCTACATACTAATCAGTGCAAATGGGGGTCTCAATCAACAACGAGTTGCTGTAAGTACCAAGCTGCCTGAGTTCATAATTATCCGTACACAATAATTTAAACCCTGACGAATTTTTTGGAGTTAGAAAAGAAAAATATTTGGGAGCAACAATGCAATTCCACTTATTGAGAAAAAGAAATACTTAGGACAGCATCAGCCTTGTTACATCAGGGGGCTCTTTGTCTGAAACGTTAGTCTAGAAAATGGCCATGGATCCTGCATTTTTATGAAGAATAAGGACTTTAAATTGGGGGAGAAGCTACAGTTCAAGCTTCACCCACTCACCATTATCTGACACTTGTTAAAGGAGAGACGTGTGTGTATATAGTTGAGAGTGAGTCGTTCATGAAGCAAGGAGTAATTATCCTGAACTGTTTTGCATTGTATTTTGTGTGCTTACTAGTATAAGTTTGCTAATTTCTTCTGCAACTAATATGGGTTTTCTGAGAGCTCTCTCAGGTAATGGGTTCTTGATATTGAGAATTTGAGAACTATTGTTCAATTCAGGGGAATAATTAGATACCTAGAATTTGACTTTTGAAAAACTTCAGGATGCTTATGTAAGAATAGGGCATAATATAAACTTGAGGCCAAGTGTTTAAGCTTTGGCTCTGTTAGACTGAATCTTCTTTCCTCAATTACATAGATTTAGGTTAGGTTTGGATGTTGAGATGAGAATTTTTAGTTTGAAAGTTAGAAATTGAATAAAATATTATTTTTTAATATTATTATTGTTTTGGGATTTGAAAAAGTTGAATTGAGATTTGAAAAAGTTGAATTGTTTATTATATTTTATGTTGAAATTTGAAAAAGTTGTAATGATGAGATGAAAATTTTGTATTTAAAGTGTGATCCAAACATAACTTAGTTGCAAACTTCATGTATCGAACAAAATATGAATTTGTCTACTTGAAAATAAGTTGGGCACACATTATTTGCATATCAACTATAATTTTTGTTATTATTTTGATTATTTCTAGCTTGTTTTCAGATGTATTTCTGGGGAGCTTATTTTGTAGTCTCTTCTTGTGGTTTTTCTTCAGTTACCTACTCCACTAGTTGAACTGACTAAGCTATTGGTAATGCTCACAGATCTGCAATGCTGTTGCTGTGGCATCTCTTCTTAATGCAACTTTGGTTATTCCAAGATTTCTATATAGCAATGTTTGGAGCGATCCCAGGTTTGAGATCATATCTAGCATTTTTTCCAATAAAAAAATCAATGCAAATATGTAAACTCCCAAAAGAACAGCAGTTCATGAAGCAAATCTTACATTCGATAACAACTAATTAAGTTGGTTCAATAATATTGACCTGAAAAGCTAAAGCAATGCAAATATTGATGCCGTAAGTCACTATCACCTTTATGAACCTAAGATCGAGGTTGATGATCAGCATGGATGACATGAGTATGAATAACATATTTATAGCTTTACATTGTATACAGTTAGTAGATATTATATATAGTAGTATCATAGGTTTCAATGAACAATTGCTTCTGATCATCTGAAAGACATGAACCAAAGAACATATTCTTAACTATGCTGGATTATAGACTCATTCCTTGGTTTCCTGGTTGACCACTGAGGTTTTTCATGATATCCCTGATTCAATTAGGTTGCCTAAATGGAATTAGTGGTTATTTGGAAATTTTTAACCTTGGCATTCATGCCTCAGTTGATTCATGCATTTCATTTGACAAAAGTGCAGCCAATTTGGTGATATTTACCAAGAGGAGTATTTTATGAATGTTTTGAAGGATGAAATCAATATTGTAAAGGAACTCCCTCCTGATCTGGGATCACTTGACATTGAAGCATTAGGTAGCCTGGTATGCTATCTTCGTTATTTGTGTAACATACTGTAATGAATAAATTACACTCATTTTGATAACGTTCTAAAGCTTTTACCTTGCTTTCAGATTACTGATGCAGATCTTCCAAAGGAGGCAAAGCCTGCTGATTACATCAGAAATATACTTCCCATCCTCTTACAAAATGGAATTGTTCACTTCCTTGGGTTTGGAAATCGACTAGGCTTTGATCCAATACCTTCTAAACTTCAGGTTATAAAACTTCCCCTAAATGTTTGAATATTAATATACTCGTTGATTGGGGCTTGATTTTTCCCTTAATACTCACAAGTGTGATGAGTTATGATCATCATTTTGGAGTTGCTTTGCGACATAAGAAAATTTCTTTGCACATTAGGCGTATAGCATATATCGGAAAACAGAAATGCACACATACCTGAGTACATACACATTTTATATAACTAAAATGACTTACTCTAAATGCACTCTTCTATAGGCCTTTTCCTTCCCTGGTGCTTATCTCAAGTCAAATCTTTTATGCTCCCTGGGTGGATTTTTTCTCTTAATTGGTTAACATACCCTACAAGTTTGAATATTCTTACGTCATACAATTTTATTTTATTTTATTTTACCTATGCATACTTCAATCACACAATAATTCAGAAGCATGCCTCCCATTAAAGGGAAATGTCTACTGCAACTTCTGACCCAATGATTTACTCAAAAAGAAAAAAAAGAAGAAGAAGATAAACTAACTGATTACTGTTAAGTAATTATGGCCTTTGCTCTTCACCATTCCATTTACTCGGATTACATGTAATATCTTGAATTACTCCTGTATAGTTATCCAGTATACATGATCATAATGCCTTTACAACTCAGTTAAACTATACTTGAACTTATGACAGAGATTAAGATGCAAATGTAACTTCCATGCTTTGAAGTTCGTGCCAAAAATCCAACGAGTTGGTTCATTATTGGTCAGAAGGATTAGAAAATATGATGCCGCACGGAGTATGCTGGACAGACAATTACTGGGAAACTTCATGCCTGAAAATCTATCGAATGAGAATGATGCTGCTAGAAGCCCATCCAAATATCTTGCTCTACATTTGAGATTTGAAATGGACATGGTGGCCTACTCCCTGTGTGAATTTGGAGGTGGAGCAAGTGAGAAAAAGGAACTTCAAGCCTATAGAGAAATCCATTTTCCTCTGCTTATTGAGCGCTTAAAGAACTCAAGGTATGGGTTCTTGAGGTTTAACATTGTTTTTACGAATATATATTAGTTTACCGACCTATCTCCCACACTGTATTGCTGTTTGCAGCCCTGTTTCTCCAACAGAGTTAAGAAAGTTGGGAAGATGTCCACTGACTCCAGAAGAAGCAGCACTGGTCCTATCTGGACTTGGGTTTAAGCGTGGAACTTACATTTATTTGGCTGGTTCTCATCTTTATGGAGAAAAATCCAGGATGGATTCCTTCACCAGCCTCTATCCCAATTTGGTCACAAAGGAAACCATTCTAACTCCCCACGAACTTGCACCTTTTAGAAATTTCTCTTCTCAGGTAAAAAACTAGTCTTCTCTGAAAAAGATAGTTTTATATACATACACGGTATGGAAAGTCTCTCTTGAAGTGCTTGGAAGAATTTAAATCTATTCCTTGTATAGCCCACAAGACAAACTGAGAAGTAGGCAATGGGCACATCTTGTTCAAAGGATCTAAAGTTGTACGTACTAACTGAACAGGATGCAAATCTCTAATTGGTAGTCGGTGTTCTTTATTTTGAATGCCATGAAATTTTGTCATATACTTGCCTAGGAAAAGAATGAATTGATTAACACCGTGTACTTGGTAAGTGATCTCGTATGTGTTACTACTAATCACTGTGCCTTCCCTTATGTCATATGGTATTTAATTTAACGAGTGCGTAAGATGGGTGCCTATATACGGAACAGGATCCTCTCTATTTCACTTGAAATGGATAGTATCGATAGTATACACTTACAATCTGGACTCCAATTCTCTACTCACGTTGGTTAATATATTTACTAAAGATAAAGAGTTGCTGTGTATGCAGTTAGCTGCACTGGACTTTATTGCATGTGCAACTGCGGATGTTTTTGCAATGACCGACTCTGGAAGCCAACTTTCATCCCTGGTGACTGGACTCCGAACTTACTATGGTGGTGGCCGTGCTCCTACCTTGCGGCCTAACAAGAAGAGGCTGGCAACAATTTTGTCGGAGAATAGCACAATTGGATGGAATAGTTTTGAAGACAGAGTGAAAAAGATGATCGATGAAGGTCAAAGGGTGCGTGTGAGGGGCTTTGGTCGGAGCATTTATCGACAGCCAAGGTGCCCTGAGTGCATGTGCAAAGCCCAGTAGTATGTCCTTATCTTGGCCACTCTTTTAAGCTCTCTTATCTTTTTAACGTTTTTTCCCCTTATCTGTTCAGCATAGTTGAGATTTTCAAGCGATAACATATGCAGAGTGTTCGAGCATACTGTAAATTTTTTTTCCCTTATATTCTCTCTCTTATCTTTTTTTTTCGATGTACTTGATTCAAAATCTCTGACAATTGTAGTTCATCTTTTGACAGCAATATAAATGGGTATAGGCATCCGAAGCCCAACACATTTTTGCATATGTATTCGTCTCTAGATTTTGGTACTACCATCTCTTGAATATCAATGAGTGTGTTCAGAACCTATTTAATTTTCATTGGGTCTCTCTAATAGCTGCTGCAACTTGTCCTTCTCGAACCAAACTGGACAATATATTATTAGAAAGCAATGAAAAAAGGAAGAGCAAGCAAAGGTGGCATTCCTTTGCCATTCAGAGAACATATGGATCTTTGTTGCACTCTTCTTTCACGGAAATTGTGATCATCATGTAATCCTCATCAGGAAATGATGCTTTTCCTCTGAAATCTATCTCTCTTCTTAATGGGCACCACTTGTTCAAGATGGAGGGAAGAAACGGTTGAGATTAAAAGGGAGGGTGTAGAACTCCTCATTACGGCTGTCTCCCTTAAATGTCCGAAATCTAACCCACCATGGCATTCCCCTATCTCTGGCACTATCCTTGTAGTCGAGTGTGTTGTCCAAGAAAATTGCAACAATCATTGCAACAGTCGGGGATGAAAAGAAGATTGTATTAAGGAAATCGTTGAACTGCACATCAAAGAAACACAAGTTGATGGGGATGATGGTCAGATCAAAATTCACAAAGAGATAAGGTAATGTAAATAGTGGTGCTAGTGGTGATATGCACAAATTACTACTCTAAATCAGTACAAAAGCATGGGTGAGAAGATATTAGAAGTGCGATCCTTTAAATGCTACTCTTTTTTATAGATTGTAATTTTTCGTGGCGGTTGTGTACAGTTTCGAATTGCAAACCTAAGTACAGAGAACGAGACAAACTCACCCATCCAGCACTGGTATGTGCAGGACCATGAAGAGCTTTGGCAGTGTATTCCCTAAAATACTCGGGAACAGACAAACCTAGGAAGAAGGCAACACCTGTGATAAAGAGGTTCCTCATCGAGTTCATGTTTGTGAATTGCAGAAATGACAGCCCCACCGAAGCTGAAAACAAAATTATGTCAACACTTGTGCAGAGAAGAGAGAGAGAAGAGAAGCTATGAGCATAACACCCACCAACAAGACCAAACAAAACACAATACACAGCAGCAAATATAGTGAAGGGTATTGATGCAAACAAAGCTCCAAATTTTCCTGCATGAATCAAGAAATCAGAGTTAAGTTAAAAGCGAAAACATAGAACAAGAAGCGTGATTATACAGGCAAGTACATTGAATAATATATTCTGTCCCTCACCTAGCATAGAGAAGAATATCATAAAACCAGCAGAGATTTGGATAACCCTGCGGCTTCCAACACGAGTGCTTCCCAGAAGCCCTACATTTTCTCTGTTGTTTCACATAAATTATGAGCCACAGCATACAAGTGAAAGAGTTAAAAAAGGCAAGAAGGAATCATGCATGCATACACGGAGACTGTTGAGCCAGTCAATGTTCCAAAGAGTCCACTCAGCAGGATCCCAATTCCTTGCCAGCCAATACCACGGCTAAGAACATAAGCTGGAGGTGGTGTAGCGCTTGCTAGACGTGATGCAGCCTTGTAAGCTCCAGTTGACTACAAAAGCAAACAATAACATTACTCTCGTATCAAAACTACTACATCTTTGATGGATCCCATAGTTTACTCAGTAATACCTCAATCAATGAAACTAGAGCGGCAGCCATCATTCCAAAAGCATGACCAGCATCAAAGGTTGGAGCACCCCATTGAAGAGGGTATGGGATCTTTATCCTGACAACAAATCAATTTCAAGGTCAAACAGGCAGTTGATAAAAGTTTCGTCCAATTTTTCACAATCTTTCTACCAAGTTTGGGAGAAGAATTTATGAATATTCTTTCAGTCATTGTATTACATCATGTTCTAGTGCAATGTGTGAGATGGAGGCAATCGAACTTTCTATTTGCCACTTTCTCTTTATGATTTTCAATTGCATATCACAAGCCCATTTTCTTCTCCAGAAATTTCCAGTAAACAAAATTTAATTAGAGTGAAGCTTTTGATCCTCATAATTTTTTTTTTTTGGGGGGGGGGGGGGGGGGGTTAATAACCACCTCCCCCCACCCCCCAAAGGTGATGTGACATTCAGAAACCATTATGATCCTCAGCAGGATGAATCCCGGATATTGTCTATCATCATCCATCAGTGAGAGTCTTTATTACATTTGATAACATTTATTTGACAAGGGCTACCTAGCTACCAACCATGGAGCAGAAGAAATCAGATTTGCCCTATCAGTTCGACAGTTAAGTTGGGTTAAATCTGGTCGATGTCTGTATGCGCCACTGGCTGTCAAGAGGTGCGCATATGCCCATATCACAGTGATTGATATCAAGAGAGCAAACCTCTCAAGTATTGGAAGTTGTCTTGCCTGAAAATTTTTTAGGTACTGTATACAAAAAAGCAAACAGCCACGGTTAGAATGCTTATCATGTCTGGCAAATATATCTGTTTTATGCAACGAAGAAACCAGACCTGGCACAATATAGCACATTTGGCAACAGTGAAAGAGAGATCCCAAGGACATTTTTCCCAATTTGCGCGATCACCCCATTTTAAATAATCCATATAAATCACTAGTAGTTTTAGAAAATGTAATATTGTTTAATTTCTGCACAATTAAAATGAGTTTCCTGAGTACTTCTCTTAAAATTCGGACCGAGTTGACTATTAAATACTACATTTGATTTCAACTTCCAAAAATTCCCCCTTTGACAAAGCTTAAAAAATTATATATATATATATATATTTTTTATGTCGGTGAACCTCTCCAAGGGACCCACCCCTGCAGAGTAAACCCCGGTCCCATGCACCGCACCCTTGAAAGTTTCCCTACAAAAAACTGGTTAAATCGCTGACTTTTTACCAGGGGGTATAGCTGCAAAGAATTGTTTGCACCTATGAGGTGTTGAACCTTGGACCTTGAAGGGAGTGATACCCCAAGACCAAGGCCCTTCACCACTAAGGGCTGGGTTTGTGTAGTGAAAGTGTTTGAGAATGTTTGTGAATAGTAATGAAAAAGTAATAATAGAATATTAAATAGTAGTAAAAAGTAGGTGAAAAGTAATGAATAGTAGAAAAAGTAGGTGAAAAGTAATAATAAAGTAAAGAATAGTAGTGAGAGTGTTTGAGAGTACCTTAGAGTACTTTAGTACCCAAACTAGGCCAAACCCCTTGGGGTTTTATGATATAATTAATAGATATTCACAATCAAGATTAACCTAACAAATTAATTTTTTAAGTAAAAGTTTCTCCTAAGCATGGAAGTATGCATGCTACTCAATGTGGCATCTCTTTTTTTTTTTCCCTACAAGATGTTTTTTAATAAACGAGATTTTATTGATGTAAAGAATAGGTAAAAGCCCAAGTATACGGGATATATACAATAGCAACACCTAAGCGTGCTTTTATATATTTATCAGCACAAATTTATCAGTAATCTTGGCTAAAAAAAGACATAGCAGTAGTACCTGGGAGAAGGCTACAAACAGAATAAGCATGGGAACACCAATTTCCACACACCGTCCAACCTGATAGAAATTCACTATAAATCAAAATACAGTATGAAGGACATAACAAGTGATACTTTTTCTTTAGGTTCAATTTGGAAAAATACTGAGGATTAAAAAGAAAATTGGCAATAATATTCTTATACCACAGGGAAACCTCTATCAAACAGACCAAAACCCACCAGCGCAATCACTGGGGCCATTCCAATAGGGCTGAAGAACCTGAAAAGGTGAAAAGAATGCAATCATGTAATCTATGGAAAAAGAAAAACTGGTAGTCGGATTCGAAACTTTTACTAAGACTGTAAAAATTCGTACCTGGAACAGATGGCCCACATTTGACTAAATCCCAAAATAATTTGTACGCTTGATGCTACTATCAGAGCACCTTGGACTGCTCTCATGGTGTTAAGAAATCTCTACAAATAAATGCAGTTTAGTTTTGCTCTATAAAACGACAAGTAGGTCACACTCAAATTCTCGAAAATCAGCATTTGAGGTATCAGGTACTTATGGTATAACATGTTAAAAAATGAATGCAGCTAAATACAACTGCAGCTTGCCCTTGAATTCATCCTTAAATTATACGACGTACACTTACGAGAAACTCTTTATTGAGATCTTATGCAACTCCAAATTATTAGTTGGGACTTTGTCATCAATACTCAATGCCAAAGGAAACAAGAAATATTGCAGCTTGCCATTACATTTAGCTGATAAGAGTTACTGTGAATTGAGAATTTAATATTACAAAGATAAGATTATGTTCGAAAACACACTTGGACCCACCAATTCGCCCATCCACACTTGAACACCTTTATCGATCTTGGATCTTCACACAAATTTGAATAGTTTAAGCTCTTAAACCATATGTGCTTATCTTGATTAAGTTTGATAAGATAGAGACAACTGGATAAGTGAGTAGGTCACACGAGTATCCACCGAAAGAACATGTCCCTTCCACTGAAGGTTCAACTTTTAAGAAAAATAATAAAGAAGTAAGCACTGGAAAATGATAGAAATCATTGGACTAACCAGATGAGGGTCTTCGATGCTCATCAGGGACTTATCATGAATTATGGATATAATGGGAACCATGAATGCATAAGATCCTCCGATCACTGTTGGCAACCGGGTCCCAAATAATGTTTGTAGTAATGTATTAATTCCTTCAACAAAAAGCAGAGTCTGCACCACCCTCACTTTATCATTCTGGAGGATCGAAGGCACAAAAAAAAAAGTCATATCAACTATGCAAGACCATGTAGACGGGCAGGAAAATAATCACACTAAACTGAACACAAAATCACGGAATTTACTATCTGATTTCGAACTCAGAACAAAGTTGCGATAAACAATCTAAACCAAAGAGAATTGACTCACATCTGTGCCGCCCATTAAACGAACAAGGAATGTTGGGATCATAACTGCAGTTCCTAAGGCCAAAATGTAATGCTGGAAACCCAGAGCTATTGCCTCCCCTGTTTCCATACGCAAACATGAGAAGGTAACAAACAGAGAACATTAAAAAATGGGCCAGAAAACGAGAAATCAATGAATGGAGAAACGGGGTTGGGAAAAGGAATAAAACTGGCCATACCCCATGACGGGTTCGAGTCAATACAGTACTCAAGGCCCTGAAGTTGGTCCATTGGCGGATGGCTTATCTCTTCTGGTTTTGGAGCTTCCATGGCTCACGCCCACTTCACAACTCTTCTTTTGCCACCAAATCCGAATGGATAGAGAGAGGGGGGTGGAGAGAGAGAGAGAGAGATCCTCTCGGGGTGTTTTGCTTACCGCAATAGAACCAAGACAAATCAATGCGAAGAGGAGAGAGAGAGTGAGAGAGAGAGTCAATGGCGGTGGAAAGCAGAAAGAAAAAAAAAACTAATGGACGATAGAAGCAAAAGCTAGAGATTGAAGAAAAAGTTTAGAGAGAGAGAGTTAACATTTGAAGATAGACTGCAGATGGATTGAGAAAGAGAACGCACTGAGAAAAACATTGCACTTGCCGCCCAACTATTAGCTTTCTCTCTCTCTATCTCTGTAGTTACATCTCTATCTCCCCTGCTTCGCTTTTCTCTCGTAAAAAAGTTCCGTTAACCTATTCAAATTCCCAACCAGCCCCTTAAGGGAACCTACAAACTGAAGGTTACCGTTGCCTCACTTTTCTCTCATTAATTTTACAACTCTACTTCTTTAAATACATGGTTGGCATGTAAATTTATCACCCAGAAAAAGTAACTGCTGCAACAAATTAAAAGGGCAAGTTGGGTGTTTTAGAAGAAGATGTTTCTATCTCTGCAAAATATTTTATTCGTTCGTCTTAAAAGGAGATAAAGGAAAAGAAAAGGAAGAAAGAGATGAACGTTTTGCATCTAATTTCAGATGGTCTAGCACTCATAATTTCTCTCCATCTGCGCCTTTTTACTTTACATTCCTCTCTCTCTCGTGTTTTTGTTTTCTTTCATAATCTGTATGCGTTTAGTCTGTTACGAGTATTGATTGGTCGGCTGAGAATTATAATCAAAGACTTCTCTTCTCTGCTATATATATTATTTTAAAAAGACTGGTATCTTCTTCCGTGTAAACGAAAGAGTGCCCCCAACGTGTGACGGAACAGTGTACGAATCTCTAACGTCTCTTTTTGATGCCAAAAGACAAGCTGCATCGGAACTAGAGCTCCTCCGCTTACACCTTTTTCACTGCCAGTACCTGCAAACTTCATTCATGATATTTACCGCTCTGACCATCTGCCAGGCCAAGTTGCTTATCAGAGAGAAAAAAGAAAGAAAAGAAAATTAGTTTATAACATTTATTAGCATTGATAATATATAAATCCTCTATGGTTTAAGTCCTAGAGCTGATCAAGCAGCAATGACTTTGGAAGATCTTGATCCCTGTAAAGCCCAGTAAAGAGCTGAGGAAGGGCCAACCAGAAATTCAAAGAGAACATAAATAATACAGTGATTCCATCGAAATAGTTACCTTGCTTGCTGAAGAAAAGGCCGACATCAATTGCGTAACCATAAACCGAGCAAACTAATTATTAGGGGCAAAAAAAAAAAAAAATTGGATAAGCCGGATCGGATTGAATCAAACCGGTAGATTTGGTTTGATCTGGATCGATTTTATTTTTTTCACAAAACCGATTAGAGTTAATTTGATTTCAATTTTCCTTTTTCTAATATCGAGACTTGTTTATATATATTTTATTTTTATATTGAATAAAATATTTTTAATATAAATTTTTGTATCATTTATAATTTATATATATAATATATCTAATTATATATAAAATAATTTTGTATTATGTGACAAATTATTAATTAATATAATTTTAAATTTTAAAATCTTATATAAATAACTATATATTATTACTATAATCTATTGTGTTAGTAATTATACTAATACTATATCACTATATATTATAATATACTATAATATATTATCTAAGAGTGTCAAATCATGTTAACGGGTTGTGTTCGTATTGTGTCAAGACATATATTATACTATATAGGTCAATTCTAACCCGACCCATTAAACTTATCGTATCAAAATCTCAAATCCTAACATGACTCATTAACATAACGAATTGTGTTATGTCAACCCATTTTGACCCGTTTATGAAAATGGGTTGAACAAACTTAAAATTAATCTGTTTGACCTACTTAAGTTTATCATAATTTTATATAAATGTTAAAATCAAAAAATTTATAAAAAATTATAAAACTAACTACAAGTCCAAAATTACAATCCAAATAATAAAAAAATCAAAATTAAAATCCCAACAATTTTATTTTTAGGTATAATTGTAACTTTAACTTTCTTAACGGATCATAACTGGTTGACTCGTTATCAATCCGTTAAACAATCGTGTCTTAACAGGACAATTCGTTTTGACCCGAACCCGTTAAGACTTAACCCTAACATTTTTTTATCGTGTCGTGTTCATGTAAAGTTAACGGGTCGTATTACATATTATCATCTCTAATGTTCTCACTATATTATTATATACTATAATATATAATATACCCAAAAAACCATATCTAGATCAGTAAAACTGGAAGTATCGGTTTAGTGGTGTAATCAATACGGTATTGGTTCTTCAAATTTCAAAACCGATATATATCAGTTCGATTTTAAAATATGTCCAAAACCAAACCCGTTACAAGCTTTCTAATTACTTACATTTTTTTTTAGTTTTTTTCTCTACGCGATCTTATAAATCGATTGTGTAGCCATAAACCCAACGAATGCAAAGAAACGGACTAGAAACCAAAAAAGAAACAACAATTAAACCTAACAGAAGTAGCAACTACAAATAACAACAATAACAAAAACTGGAAAACAAATACAGAGCAATCAATACCAAAAGAATGCCAGATGGATCTCGCACTGAGGAAGGGGGAAGGGGATGGACGTCTGCCATTTTTATTTAATAAAACACATCGTTTCATCACATAAGGGGTGCGCGTGCAGGCCGACTGCAGACAGAATTTATCTTTTATCTAATGTTAAAAATGGAGAATAACTATTTCAGAAGTTCAAAACACCTAGCTTTTGGTAACCAATGGAAGTGTCAATGTCGTCTAGGAAAGAAAAGCATGACAGTTTGTTATCATGGAATAAACCCCACAGATACAAAAAGCTTTATCTTCAAAAGATGAGAAAGCGAAAATATTCTCGTCTCTTATATAATTAAGATTTCAGTAATATATATACACTCACTATACATGAATCATGAGATTCTACAGCTTTAAGGTGCTATATATATATAGATCAAAACGCAATGCTCTCACCATTAATACCATGCTATTGCTTAGAGCTTTTTCTCCTTCTTATACATTGTACGTTCAAAGATCAAGAAATGGAGTTGCTTAAAGGTTCATTGTAATGCTGTTTTGTTTGATCTCGATCGAGAATCACTACCCAAAAAAGGAGCAGTAATCAGGGACGGGAAGGGGAAAGCTACTTCCTCCTTTATTAGTAGAAGCTGAAATTAAACTCAATATATCACAGTACTGTTGAACAAAAAGATTTGACTGTCGACAAACAGGCCGATCAGGCTGTTAGTATGTGCACATCTGCAGCACTCGAAATCCTTTGCATGCAAAAGCTTGTCTAGTCCAATATATAGCATTACAATCCCACGTACAAGAAGTTGACCATCTGCATGTGATTCACTCTCACGCACGCAACACCAAAAGTTGTCAAGGGAAGCTGTGATGCAGCATGATCTAGCAGACAAAGGGGCAAGTAACTGCCTAACTCAACCCTAGAATACATGATGTTGAATCTATATATAAGGATCCATACATAGAGATTGATCTAACACACGTACACACTAATTAACAGCACTGCTTGAGAATATTTCAGAGGCTTTATATTCAACTAGCATTATATAAGGAATAAGTGAATTGTGTATTCTGATTGCATTTTTGTTCCTTTTCTCTTATCGTACTTCATAACAAAAAGAAAAAGAAATAAAGAAAAGGAAAGGAAAAGAAGGATAGAAAGAGATTTTGTTTTCTAGCCATTTTTTTTAAGAGACTAGTACGGCTTTCCTTGAGTATTTGATCACACAAAACAGCATTTCTAAAGTCAGTTAATTTTAAAGGGTGCAGAGCAGCAAAATGGTCATGATGAATATGTAATCGCAAAACAATATTACTTATAACAATAAAATACGTACGAGATCATTGCATGATTTGTATGTGACTTCGAGTAGATAAGCTAGGGGGGACGCCGAATGGGAAAGCATGGCTTTCGATGGTGACAGAAGTAGAATCAACAAAGCATGAGTACGTAGTAGTAGTGGAGGCAAACTAGGATGATTTTGTCGACTGCCTGCATGCTCATGGATACCATCTTCGACGTTGACCGAGGAATGATGGGCTGGGGGAAAAGATGACCCCTCAAGCAAATGATTTGTAAGATCGTGCCATTCAAATAAAGAAAGATAGCATGTTGATGATGATGGGGTTTACATCATTTGTGTGAAGGATATGACTAGGTGGGCTAGCTCCAAAGATTCGTTCTGGTTTGGATAGATCAGGATGATTTTTTTTTACTAAAATAAAAAGGGGAAAGAAAACTAAATAAATTAGGAATACCAAATTGCTCATGATTAAACCAAAAAAAGAAGTAAAAAAAACTTTCCTCCCATATCAAGAAAACTCAAATAAAATAAATAATTGAAGACAGGAATCATGTGAGATGATCTTCAACAATCAATTTAAGAAAAAATTGTAAACCAAACGGTAGGAATGGCTCCTTTATATCACAAATGATTTCCCCTTCCACGAATTAGATCCGAGAGTACTTATCACTCTCCTGAAAAGGTTGGATGGTGCGAAATGTTGACTCATCTATCAACAACCTTACTTAATTGGACGTACATTCTTCGTTGTTTGGGCTTTATTAAATATTTTTCGAATTGGAGAGCACAATGAATAAACCTTCCACTTTCCACTGTTTTTCAACACGCTCATGCTACCTATAATTGTTCCATTACAAGCTGTCTTTAACTTATCTACAACGAGTATTAATTAGAAGCTATATCGGCTGGAGTTCCTGAATAATGGCTATTGAATTAAGGACAGATTTTCTTTGGTATTATTTGAATTGACTATGAAGCAATAATTAGAGAGAGTACCTGTTCTTGATGTACTCTATATTTAGGGACGGAAACAAAAACAAAGCACTTAATCCGTCAGCATAGACATCGATACTTTCCCACAACAAATTATTCCTACCAAGAACGACGAACAAAAAAAAAAAAGGACGCAGATAAGCCGGAAGGACCAATAAAACCTGACATAAGTGCAAACGCACTTTTTTCATTTTTATCTCTTTTATTTCAATCATTTTTTAAATATTTTTAAAAAATAAAAAATATATATCAATTCACTGAGAATCACTTCCTTAATAAAAAATAAAATCAAAAATAAAAAAAATCAATTGGTCACTTTTATTGGTTCAAATAGCACTTAAGGGGTTCCTAAACTCATATTCCAGGAATGAGGACCATGCCAATAATGAACAAAAATACATTTTCATTTTTGAAGTAGATAGGATGTATGGTTTAAAATAAAATACAAGCCCATACATTGCCCTTAACTAAGGAAAAAGAAAACGGATTTATCCATTTCAAAAATGTTGTATGGTAATAATTCACTGGTAAGTAGTACAATGAATGGCTCAGGATCTCCTCTCCACCTTCCTTTCGCTAGATCTTTTTTCTTCCGCCTCGCGCCGTCTTTGCTGACTGCCACATGTTGAAAAACATTAATAGTTAGTTACTTTTCTTTATTACAGCAATAAAATCAGAATAAAACTGCCAATCCCACCAACAATCTTACCCAAACCCAACAACAGAATCAGCAGTTGACCTCAGATGGATAAATTCAGGTATAACTCTAGAATAAAATAAAAATAAAAAAGACATCCCTACATATTCATTATCCCACAACCCCAAATCTACCCATTTAACCATTTTACTCGGATGCATTAGCAGTTACTGCAACATGTGTGGGGAAATTTACAATTCCTCATATAGAAGCATAATATATATGATATAAACCCAAGTATGTAATCCTAAGCCCAACTCAGATGCATACATTATGTCAGTTGAGAAAATACATACACATTCAGTGTTCATAGCCGATCTTTGGGCAACTTGCAAGGATAATACATGAATATCAGAGACACCAGAGAATTCTTGCAAGAGCAATACATGAATACAATAGGCATCTCAGAATTCTTTAAGAATCATTAGGGGCAACTAAATCATTAAATACTTTAGCAGGAGAAATTTTTTAAAGAAAGTGCACAAACACAAACTAAAATCATAAGTATAGAAATACTGGGAGAAGAAAAGTAACAATATTGTTTCAAGCTGTTAACAAAACTTACGCAAAAGCCATGTATCCAGCGCCAGCATTAGCGGCAGATAAAAGTACAGCATGAGCCCCAGCTGAAGAAATGGAATCCTGCCCCCCGAAAGCAAAGGATTTCTTCGATCCCCATCCACCTGAAACAAAATGAATTAACACTTAAATATGGTGAGTCTACTGATATGATTGGCAATTATAAATGGCATACGCATTTATGAGAACCTTATCCCACTTAGACTTCTTGTTCTGTCGACCATCCCTCGTAGCAGTGTCAGCCACAGGTGGGGCAGATGGCAAACCAGTAGCAGCTGCAGTTGAAACACCTACAGAAGGACCTAATATAAGAACATGGCATAGCCCAATTTTATTTTAAAAGGAAAAAAATTATAACTTCTAAAAGCATAACCCACTAAATTAACAAACAAGATCTTTTTCAGACCTGGAATAGGTATATTAATTCTTGATGCAGGTGCAATTGTTACAGGTTGTGTTCCTCCAGAAACAAAGTCGACCTTTTGACTCTTCTTCTTTTCTTGTTCTGCACGCCTCATATCAGCCTCTGCTACATAACATATGAGATGTAAGTGGCAAGCAATTATGTTGAAGAGATCTATGATAGCAATACCAGATGGACACTGTCAGGTAACTTCAGAAGACAAACAAAAGCAGCAAACAAAGAAATTAATGCAAACAGGAAGATGCACAAATCAGAACAACAAACGAAATAACTTGACCCTGATATCTTCATTGGTAAGTAAAGACTAAAGCTTCGACCCCGTAATTCTGAAAATAAATATACCTGACATAATATAGGTCAATAAAGAAATACACCCTTTCAATCACAGTATGAAATAGAATATTCACCAACCCTCGCACTGGATATAAGCAAAGGCAATGACAAAAAGACTGATAATGTTCCATAACACTGACTTCAGATAGACAGATGTTTTAGCTTCTCAATTTGTTTAAAGCAATCCAACACGAATGGTCTGGGTTTATGAAATTAATATATATTCATGATATCTCTCCAATCTTGTTCTATACAAAAATCCTCTCATAAAAGCAACAGAACCAGGAAAATACCCACCTTAAATACACAGTCCACAGTACCAAACACATGTTATACTGACATAGACATATTCCTCCTAAAGGCAGCAATCACATATTCTGTGTAATTGACCAAGAAGTCTAAAAGTAATAACATATCTAAAAAAATGCAAACAGGCCACACTAAACATGTAGTGACCATCTTGCACGCTACAGAAATTTGTGGGCTGCCATATAAACACAGAGAAGAGAGAGAGATCTGCAAAAGGAACTGTTAATTACCTATTTCGTCAAAGTAGTCGCTTTTGTCATATCCATGAGGGTCAAATACATCTTTCCTGAAGCAAGACCCTATTTGATCAATATCTTGATACCTCACTGCATGAAGTAAGAAGTCTGGGTTCCTATAATCCTTCCTGTTGCGTACTTCTGCATTGAAGCTTTTTCCAGCTTTCTTGTAATCAAGAAACTTATTTATTTTCCGCTGCAATAACATAACAAAAGGATAAAGACATCAAAGGAAATAAAGCATGCTATACCGTACATCAATATAAAAATATTATTAATCCATGGAACGGAATTTTTTTGAGATATTAAAAAAATCTTAAATTAGAAGCAACATTACAGCAATACAACCACAATACAGATTCCTAAGACAAGTCATTTTGCCAACTTTAGCCTAAGATATAACAGTTTTGTTCACAGGGGCATACCCTACAGGCTATAACTTAAATTTGCATACATGATTATTTTACCGAGTAACAAGAATTTCATTAAAAAGTGCGAAAAAAACTTACATACATAAATAATTTGGATGTGTAAGCATCAGAGGTTATATTAAGTGGTACAGGCACAAACCATCCCTAATTTCAGCAAGCCCAAAACAGCTTGCGATAAGTAGAGTTTGTGGAGTTGCTTTAAACACAACATTATACTGCACTAGATCACTGTAATTCCCTAAAAAATGTATATATAATTCAATGGAAATAATCCTCACATTTTATCATTCAATCCAAAATGGAAAATTTTCCTTAAGGTTGCGTTTGGGTAGTGAGGTATTCTCAGGTATTCTATGAATAGAAGTGAAAAAGTAATGTTAGATTATTGAATAGTAGTGAAAAGTAGGTGAAAACATAGGTGAGCGCCATGTCCAGCACTAAAATTTTAACCTCATCTTCATACCGATCAAAAAAAAGTATGATGACAGAAAAAGTAAAATCTCATCTCTACAAACCAAAAGGGGCAACATTATAATGGACAACGGCTCAAATTTATCATTTTAGGCAAGAAAAGTTGCATTACCTCAATCTTGTAAATATAAGAATTTTGTAATGTGCAAAATGCAATATAAAACCTCAATCTTCTCGAGAAATAAATAGATAAAATTTTGAATAGAAATTACTTCTCTTTAAAAGTAAAAATGAAATTTTATTCAATCTCACAAAGTGAAAATTTACCTCAATCTTGTAAATTTATTCAAGTACACAGGGAGTATAGAATACACATACCTAAACATTAGAAATTTTGAAGGGAACTTACTTGTAGCTCTTCTGAGCATTTTGCCTTTGGTGGTGGTGGAAGAAACTTATCCATTGGATCAACTTCTTTTTCATATTCCATGACAGCTTCCTCATCATGTGTACCATCTGATTCATGCACCGCATCGTTCATTGCATCATTATGTAATGGATCAGATGATGGAGTTACTTGATTGCTAGGTGTTAGAGCCTGAATAGATCCAGTAGGCGTTTTCTCATGGAAATTACCTACAACAAAAACGAAATTAAAGATAGAAAAGAGGAGACCTACTATTGGACTTAAAAAATAACAAATAAACAAACATATGAGTTTTAACTCCTGTGTACTTAATACTTTTTTTTTATATCAGTAAGACATACTTGACCTCCCCATACTCATCCCATCACCACTTTACAATCTGAGCATATGACCAAGAGCTCAAATACACTTTGTGTTTTAATTTATATTTAAAATTTACGGTAAACAACAATTATGTTTCCCAATAAGTGCAGAAATCAAACACCTCTTGCAATATTTTTTAAACCTGAACTATGACATCAATAGGGCAATGACACAATTCATTCACAATGCTCACGTTAACTTTGTCATTAAACTCTACCATTTTCTGCATTTTCCGACAACTCTGGCAACCAAAGGAAAAATGGCTCAGTAGGCAACTTGGCCACCTATCTGCAAATCAATGTCACCATTTCAATACATGAATATAACGCAGTATTTAAACGATGATAGCCATTATGTAACATTTATCCCTTTGAAAATATCATAAGCGTATTTTGATGATATACAATGTCAGTGTGCCAGTTTGCAAAACAAATGTCCATCTCCCAATGACCACCCTAATTGGCAGGATGAGGGCATCATGAGCACATACAATGTTACTTACAAAAATGAGTATATACAATGTTATTTAACAATACAGTCTATGTCACAAGAAAAAAGTGATTAAATGTGCAGGAAGTACAAAAGAACGTACCAAATACTCACAAACACATCATACATACCATTAGCAATTTGAAGCTCCTCTCCAAACATCACTCGACCACTTCCTCCTATTTCTCCATCCTACCAAAAATACCACAAAGCAAAATATAAATTGAGACAGTGCAATGTAGGATAAAACTGCGAGAGTACGTTCACCAAACCTCCCCTCCACCCAACAAAAACAAAAAAAAACCACAAACAGACAAACAAACTTCTCTCAGAGGAAGAGGCACCATTCGCTGGAAGTTCAAATTTTTACCAACAAGAACATTGACAAAACCTATTATCCAAAAAAAGTTCCACGAAGTTAAAAATTTCTCCCAAAACATCCTCCCAACTTATTCAAGTATCCAGGAACTTTGCACAAAATCTCCAATCTTGATTGCAACGTTCGGTATCAGATAAATTCACCATTTGGTGGCAGGGAAATATATACTATACGAAATCTAACACTTGTACAACCTCCCCTCATGACTGATTCTTGATACATTTATTTTTTTACAAGTATGATTGATTCTTGATACATAAAGTGCACAGAGCACTCTCAACCGAACCTTCAACATCATAAAAACATAATATATTGAATCCTATTATCATTTCCCAAAGTCTCGTGGCAACTAGACACGGTTTGTATGAAAAACGAAGAAAAGAAGAGGGGTAGTACCTCGGGTTCAGGAGACATAGCAACCTCATCGTGACCATAATCCACAATCGTAAGCTGCCCTTTTCTACTCATCCTCGAACTACCGGACAACGCTGCCTCTTGCTGCGGCGACACCACCGAAACCGGAAGCCGTGGCATCATACTCTCATTATCAATCGGCGGCGTGTCATCGTTAGCAGAATCACCACCAATTACTCTTTCGTCGATGGCCATTAGGTCTTCTTGCTCTGTCATTATCAAATCCCGGTAATCGTCGTCTTGTTGCTCTCGCACTGATTCTTGTCGCTCTACTTTTTCATCTTCTGGTTGTTGTTCTTCTTGTTCTACTACATCTTCCATACGTTCCTCTTCTTCTTCTTCTTCTTCTTCTTCTTCTTCTTCTTCTTCTTCTTCTTCTTCCTCTTCGTCGTTGTACATGGATAACATAGCAATGCCTTCGAATTGCTTTTTCTTCGACGCCATGGGGAGCTAGGGTTTATTGGGGATCTAAGATGGGAGTCGGAGAACTAGGTTGGTTAAGGTCGATTTGGATAGTTTCGCAGAAGAGGAAGCTGTTAAGGCTTCGAATTGGAGGCCTGCAAGAGAACTTAGCAGTAATTAAACTTGGGGAGGAAGTTCTAGGGGTGTAACTTTAACCCAGAAAACCGGAATAAAGATTAATAGAGAAAGAAAAATCAACAATGCAATAATAGAAAATTCAAATAGAGAATACACACAATGCAAGAAAACATTGTAATGATTCAAGAACACACAAGAAAACCAAACCAGTAAAATCACTGATTGACATCCATGCAACCCAAAAAAATTTATCAGGTTCAAATCTACTAACAGATATCTGTCTCTATTATATAAGCGGCTATCGAGCCGCTACAGCAATGAACAGTCAATTCTTGTCCATCTGTTTTTTTGTATTTTACCCGTTTTGACCTGCTATTCAATACATAGGTGCTGTGCATTTTCCGTCTATTTAGAGGTATAATTGTCTTTTGGTGGTCAGCAGCCTTTTTTTTCCAGTCTTTTCTCTTTTGTCTTTCCTTTGCATCTTCTCTTTCCTCTTCTCTTAGAAAGCAAATTTGTTCTCATCTTCTCTCTTCTTTGCATCTTCTATCTTCTTTTGATCTTCGTGCCTTCATTTCTTCTGTTGAGGTTTATTTTTCCTTTCATTTTGTTGTTATAGTGTTTCCGTTTGTTAAAACCCTAAAGTTCTTTATTTCTTCTCTCTCTTCTTTTCTCTTCTTCCTCCTTTCTCCTCTATGCAACACCCCACCCCACCCCAAGCCCTCTCTCCTTCTCTGCAGCCGATGTCGCCGAACGAAGGACATCGCCTCCTAATCTCCTCCACCATGCCTTAGATGTGGCTGATTTGGACCCACTGCAGCTCAGCACTCAGATCCGCCATGGATCTCAACCATCCACTCAGATTCGCTGTCGCATGGCGTCCTCCTCACTCACCTCCATTCCTCCACTATCACTGCTAACCATAACACCCATCTTACACTTTCCGAAACATTGCGTCCAAAAGTTAAAATCTGCCCTGTATTTCTCATTCTTTTTAATTTTTTTTAGGTTTTTTGTGGTTTCGAAGTTATACTTTCTTGTATTAAGATTAAATTTTTTTTTATGTTTTTAAATGGTTTTTAAATGGATTCTTTGATCCATGGTTTGCTCTCGAAGTACACTGGCAACAAATTCTGTATGGAAGATTTTGTCTATATAATATTTGGGTTTTTGTTTATGAACAAGATTTGACCTTTCGGCTGGATGTTGAATAGTTGGGGAAAATGTATGTTTTATTTTCTGTTCTTTTTATCAGATGGGTAGTGAGTTTTGACGGGTAAGAGCATGAGTTTTTCAACTTTTTTTTTTCTTTTTTAGTTTCAGATTAGTACTTTGGTTTTAATGTAGATTGAGAGTAGAACTTACTAATAGATATATTTATTGATTTGTTGGAGTCAATGTCGTTTTATATATGCAGTTGTGATATACTCTCTGTTTGGCATGAATCATAAGTTATTTGCCAGTTGCCAAGATTACTTTTTTCAACATAATCTGCAAATAGGTTTCTGATTTTCATTCCCTTTTATTGGTCATATTTCAGATCATTTTTATTTATTTATGTTGGTTTCATTTTTTTTTCCCGTTCCAGTACAGAATTTTAGGGGTTTATATAACCACAGGGTTGTTCTGGTTTTTTACGGTTTAGTTCATGAGTGCCCAGGAATGACATTGATTTTTTGCCCGAGATTTGTTGGCCCATGAGGATGGCTATTGGGAAGTTAGATATTTATTTGGCTGAAATCTTTCATATTTTAGAGCGCAGAGCGTTTTGGTTCAGTGCTTGGAGCATTCTATCTGTTTTCGATTGAGCTCTGAGCTCTTATACACGTTTCAGGACAACAATTATAAGCTATTTCTTTCTCTATTGTGTTTAAAGAAGGAACCAAGGACCAATTCTGTTTTGACGTGTATTGTTGAATCCAATTTGGTTATTTGCCTCTCTTTCATGGGCGCCAGTTGCTACATTTTTGTGGTTCTGTTTGTGATCGGCTGTTTTGGGTGTCTTGTAGTGCTTTCTATTTCTCTTTCTCATGGAAAATGCAGTAAAATTTGTTGCAGGAATTCTTATTTCCTATGAGGTTTGGATCTATACAGTGATTCTAATTTTTAGATATCAGTTATATTTGTTTTAGTTTTAATTCTTTACATGGATGACTTGTCTTTAGTGTTTGTAATGTCTAGCAATTAGGAATTCCTACACCTCTGGTTGCAATAAGTTTTCTTTGGTTTTGACTCTTATGGTATGATTTTTGTCGAGGGAATTCTATATCAACGACAAAGCACAACTTTTTTACTTTTCTGCCTAAAGGTTTATTTGAACAGGTAATCTTCAAGCATCCTCACAAGAAAATGTGCATATATGATCATATTGTTTTGCTGATCTTTTATCTGGGTGTTTGCTTATGATTGGCAGTTACTGGGTGGTTATTTCTAAATCAACCTATGCATACAACTAGAGTTAAACATTAGGTGTTAAGCCAACAAATCTATCTATGGGTTGCTTTGTGTTTGAGGGGTTAGTAGATGCAAATGAAGACGCATAGAATTGATGAAGCCCATTTCTTTCGTGTCTTGGAAATGAGGAATCATAATTCTTGGAGATTTGAAATAATTTGTTATCTTATTCAAGGACTTGCAAGAAATAGGTAGCTTCAAATTCAAATTCCATTATATTATCGAAGAGGCATGAAGATGAACATATTGACTCAGTTAATTGATTCAACATGAAATTATGCTGTGAAAAGCAAAACTATGGAACCAATGCAATGACTCTAGAATGACCATATAGTTTCCACCATTTCTGTGAAGGTGCCTGGACTGTTTTGTGTGGTAGATCATTGAAAAGTTTTGTGAAAAGCAAGCGGCAATGTTAAGAACAAAACTTTACTTTCTCATTGCTATCTTTACATGCAGTTTATCCTATATTTACTGTAGAAGACACGTCATTCTTCCATATTATATGTGATACTTATATTTCTTAATCTGTTGGAGAATGCAGAGAAGCTCCAAATTTCGTGGAAAAGATGAGTGTTGCCACAAAGTATCTAAAAGCAGTGCTGCAGTAGCATTTTCTTTGGAGACTGTCCAAAACAATTGAGTTCCATGTTCCTGCCATTTGGCAAGCAGTACTCGTACCTCTTCTTGAATTAAAAAAATTAAATAAAAGCATCGTTTGGAAGTTTGAACTCTGAGATTTTTAGGGTTCAAGTACTTTGGTTTTGCTAATATTGCTTCTTGCATGTAACTAGAGGCAGATATAGTTATATCAGATTTTATGTGCAATATTCACATCCTTAGTTGTGTCATTGCCGGTACCTAGATTTGGAAAATCAAATCCAATTTGAAGATTGAACATTCTATTATCAAATATAGTGTGCTCTTAGTAGCTGGTTTGAAATTTTAGTTTAGTCCCTTTTCCTGCTCTCCATTGTCTAGAACTGTCCTCTCGATTTTCGTTTCTTGTAAAATTTGGTTGCCGGATGAAATCTCATTCAGAATTTTGGGAGCCATTGACTTGATTTTTTCTTATATTCATTTGTGAAGCAAATTAAAACAAATATTCGACAACTAAGTTGCATCACAAATTTTTCATTGTATATGGACATATGTATATGAAGAATAGGGTAGATGTGATGAAGGTGTTCCACGAATTTTTTGAGTTTCAAAAGTTTGAAAAATCTTTGAATGCCACTTTTATTGCCTTGATCCCAAAGCGAGTGGGTGTGTCGGAGTTGAAGGATTTTCGCCCAATCAGTTTAGTGAGCAGCGTTTATAAGATCATTTCAAAAGTATTAGCAAATAGAATGAGCATAGTGATGGAGAAGATCATTTCTAAATCTCAAAATGCCTTTGTTAGAGGACGACAAATCATAGACTCAGTGCTGGTCGCAAATGAATGTGTTGATAGTCGCATTCGGGATGGAGTACCAGGGGTTCTTTGTAAATTGGATATGGAAAAAACTTACGATCATGTAAACTGGAATTTTCTATTGTATATGCTTAGAAGATGTGGTTTTGGGGACAAGTGGTGTGGCTGGATAAGCCATCGCATTTCAACTATTCGCTTTTCGGTGCTTGTTAATGGTCAGCCATGTGGATATTTTCAGAGTTCAAGAGGTTTGAGGCAGGGGGATCCCCTATCTCCCTTCCTATTCGATATTGTGATGGAGGCTTTGAGTCGTATGGTGGAGGCAGTGGTAGGAGCAGGTTTTATCTCGGGTTTCTCAGTGGGTTCTAGCTCTAATGGCTTTACCACAATATCCCATCTCCTATTTGCTGATGATACGCTTGTTTTTTGTGAAGCTGTGGGGGAACAAATTCAAGTTTTGAGAGCTGTCCTGCTGTGTTTCCAAGCTATTTCTGGATTAAAAGTGAACTTAAGTAAATCGGAGCTGGTACCGGTAGGAGATGTACACAACATTCATCATTTGGCAGCACTTATGGGGTGTAAAGTAGCTCCTCTACCCATAAAATATTTGGGCCTACCTTTAGGGGCATCTTTTAAGGCCAAGCACATTTGGGATGGGGTGGTAGAGAAGATAGAGAGGAAGTTGGCAGCATGGAAAAGGACTTATTTATCTAAAGGGGGTAAGATTACTCTTATAAAGAGTACCCTTTCTAATATCCCTACTTACTTCCTTTCCTTATTCCCTCTTCCTGTCGGTGTGGCCAACCGTATTGAAAAACTGTATAGAAACTTTTTATGGGGAGGTATGGGAGAGGAGACTAAAACTCCCCTAGTGAGCTGGAAAAAAGTGTGCTGTCCGATGGCTGATGGAGGCTTGGGTATTCATAGCTTACGTAGTTTTAACAAGGCATTGTTGGGGAAGTGGTTATGGAGATATTATGGGGAAGAGGAAGCATTGTGGAGAGGGGTAATTGATCGTAAGTATGGTAGTGATTGGGGAGGCTGGTGCACTAAGGAGTGTAGGGGTTCGTATGGAGTGGGTCTATGGAAGTGTATTAGGAAAGGATGGGGCTGTTTCTTGAAACAAGTCAAATTTTCGGTTGGGGATGGTTCTAAAATCAGATTCTGGTCGGATATTTGGTGCGGGGATACTAAATTAGCTAGAGCCTATCCGGTTGCTTTCAGATTGGCGTCTAACAAGTTAGCTTCAGTTTCAGAGTTGATGGGATCTTCCAATGGAGGGGTACTTTGGGATATTAGCTTTTCCAGATCTGCTCCAGACTGGGAAATAGAGGAGGTGACTGACTTTTTCAGATTGTTATATTCAGTGGAGATAAGAAGACAGGGCAGGGATCAACTATGCTGGAGACATACAGCCACTAATAAGTTTACAGCTCGGTCATATTATAAGGTGATTTTAAACCAGCCCCATATTGGCTTTCCTTGAAAGAGGATTTGGAAGGCTCATGTTCCGACTAGGGTGGCTTTTTTCGTATGGACTGCAGCATTAGGGAATATTCAGACTATAGACAATTTGAGGAAGCGTGGAATGATTGTCTTGGATTGGTGCTTTATGTGCAAGAAAGATGCAGAATCAGTGAACCATCTACTTCTTCATTGTAAAATGGCTAAAGTGCTGTGGGATGGAGTGTTTGGAAGGGTTGGGTTGGGCTGAGCTGAGCTGGGTTATGCCAAGAACAGTGGCTGAATTTTTAGCAAGCTGGTCCAACTTTCAAATGCATACTTGTCACCAAGTGGCAACCGCTTGGAAAATGCTGCCTTTGTGTATTATGTGGTGTATTTGGTTAGAGAGAAACGAGAGGTGTTTTAATGATAGAGAAAGCAATATAGACGAATTTTGGAAGTTTTTTACAAGCACTATGCTTAGCTGGTTTTCTGCTATTGTACTCAAGGGAGGGGCTGTAAACAACTTCATGTCTTCGCTTGTCTAACTATTAGAATGTAACTAGGTGTTTCTTTGTATACTTCCTGTGTACTTGGGCATCGCCTATTACATTGTGTTATAATAAAATTTTTAACTTATCAAAAAAAAAAAAAATGTATATGAAGAATTATTGTTCTCTGAGTGGTTGTTAGTGAGCATTTTAAATTATTGAAAGGGAATAATTTCTTGCATGTGAGCTTCGGAAGCTGTGATCTTTGTTCAGTCTTTTTTTATTTGTCTTTTTGTGCTTAAGGGTTTATGTTTGATTTTGTGTTTTTGCTCATTTTGTGTTGCAGGTATTTAGGTCTATTCTGAATATCTCCGTGGAGTTCTCTACGGAGGAGTTCGAGACTACTTTGATTACAGGGAATGATACTTTAAGTGACATACATATACCTTTTTTTTTTCAGAGTTTAAACTTCTTCAAAGCTTTTTTTTAGCCTTTTCTGTTAATGAATGTGCACTTCATTTTAAATGTGTTTACATGGTGGTTGTACATTGTGCAATGCTTGGCTGTTAAAATCTTGGTTATGCATTCTTTGAGTGTGTGGTAGTATTTATTGTGGTGGCAATGATGCTATTTTAATGTCTATGTCATTCTAATGTATCTTGACTTTAATTCTGAACCATCTTTTTGTTTTCTAATATATCCAAATATGTAATTAGTATACTTCACTGACCTATCATTATCCAAAAATATTTGCTAAAATTTGTTTTTTTGTCTCTGAGCATTAAACTATTAATTAATCGATTTTTTATAAAAAAAAATATATATATATTATTTTTGTAAAAAACCTGTTTAACCCAACTAGACAAACGTGCTTAGCACGTTGCTCCCGATCTAGTATATGAACAAACAAACAAAATTACCCACAAAAACAAAAAGGAAAGAAATCAAACTATTTTCAGCTGGATGGGGAACTATACATGTTCATCCTCGATGGGGAGCTATTCAACATATATAAACCATAAATATAAAATATAAAATTATACCATCCACAATTATAAAATACAGATTCAGCTTGATGGGGAGCTATACAAAAAAAAAAAACCATAAAATATAAACCCTAATCAGATTTCGAAATCTGTAAAAAACCCTAAATCTCACATCTGTAAATTCGATAAAAACCCTAAATGAAGTGAATCAATTAGCAATGAATTGAAACATCGTAATGATTCATGAAGTAAATGTAAGATTTTGAAAATTAAAAAGCATATATATGTTCACATACCGATTAGCTCGCCGAGAGAGGGGAAAACAATATCTGTGATTCTGTAGCCTCGGGAACAACTGGAAGTGGAGGAGAACAGAACGGACCAACAGTGTCGACGGCGAGGGGTTGTTGACGGCGTGAGAGACGGCTGCGGGGACTCGGGGACTCAGGGACTCGAGAGGTCCTTCTGCAGTAACAATTCCTGCATCCCTTGCCTCTGAGATAAATCACCTTTGTTGTATTCTTTCATCGGAAGTTTTAATTAATGATTTTCATCTACTGCAGGCGTAAAAGCTTTAATTTCTAAAGGAAGGGGAGCGGGTTCAGGAAGGGGAGAAAGAGATGGGGAACCCGCGCGGGAAAGAGGGGGGGCGGGGGGGGGGGGGGGGGGGGGTGTGCGGGCCGAAGGGATAAGTCTGGGCTGAAACGGGACCCAATTGTTTTGTTCAGTTTGAAACAATAGTTTTGCTACACAATCTCTTTTACACTCTACACTTCACATTTTTTAATATTTTTTTTAATTTATTCTTTTTAAACTATTTCAAATTTTCTATTCATTATTCATATAATAAATATTTGATAAAAAATATAATAAAAATTAAAAAAAATATGATATATAGAGATTATGTAAATAGTAAGAAGAAGAAAATTTTTCTTCAATGAAACGGTTCGTTTCATTTTTATCTACGTGGACAGTACCGCTACGCAACGGTTTCGTACCCAACTGCAATAGGATATGTTTGGGGGTAAAGATAAAATTTCTCATCTCTATCTCTATCTCTATCTCATCTCATCATTATAACTTTTTTAAATTTCTATATAAAATATAATAAATAATTCAACTTTTTCAAATCCTAATACAAGTTTTTCAAATTTTAATATTTTAAATTAATATTTTAAATTTTTATCTTAATACTATTCATAAAAATTTTTAAAAATTTTCATCTTATCTCACCTACCAAACATAACCTAAGAGTTTCTTGAGGTAGAAGAGCAGAGATGGTCGAGCGGGAGGGAGGTAATGTAACTGTAATATATATAGCTCCATTAAACCACGTCGTTTGGCCTTCAATATATAGTATAGTATAGATTTTATATATATTAATTATATATATAGTATACTATAGTATATATTATAATACTAACTATATATTATACTATTATAGTGATACTATCGTAATAATACTATATACTATGTTAATACTAATACTATATATAATTATAGCGATTTAGTATAACTATATTAATATAACTATAACTATAATCTATATTAGACTATTAGTATTAGTTGTATATAAGTATAGCTGTATAATATATTGGACTATATAACAGTATTAATATTAAACTATTAGTATAACTATATATTAGTATTAGTTATAATGATTTAGTATAAGTATAGTATAAGTATAACTATAGTCTATTTTAGATTATTAGTATTAGTTATATATTAGTATAGTTATATAATATATTAGACTATATTGTAGTATCAATATTAGACTATTAACATAGTTATATATTAGTATTAGTTATAGTGATTTAATATAACTATGTTAGTATAACTATAACTATAGTCTATATTAAACTATTAGTATTAGTTAAATAGTTATAGACTTATATATTAATATAGCTCAATAATATATTAGACTATATGATAGTATTAATATTAGTCTATTAGTATAGTATATATTAGTATTAGTTATAAACTTTTAGTGATTTAGTATAACTATATTAATTATAAGTATAACTATAGTCTATATTAGATTATTAGTATTAGTTATAATCTTATATATTAGTATAGCTATATAAATTATTAGATTATATAATAGTATTAATATTAGACTATTAGTATAGCTATATATTAGTATTAGTTATAAACTTATAATGAGTATAGCTATATAAATTATTAGACTATATAATAATATTCATATTAGACTATTAGTATAGTTATATATTAGTATTAGTTATATACTATATATTAGTATAGCTATATAATATATGATCAATTAAGTTTTCATTTTTAAGATTAAACTTTTATTTTATAATAATATTATCTTATATATAATAATATTATTAGCATACGATCATACAAATTACAAATGTTCATATTTAAGAATTAAGATTAACATTTTATGTTATAATTAATTAAATTTTTATTTTTAAGATTAAACTTTTATTTTTTAATAACATTATCTTATATATAATTATATTAATAATAATATAAGTTATTAATTATACATTATATATAAAACTTATATATATTAATATATAAAAAGTATTTTGTATAATTTTAATTTTGTACAAAACTTATATATAAAATATTATTTTTATATATTTTTTTATCAGCAGGTCCGGTCCGAAAAATTTCAAAATCAGAATCAGACCGGTTCTAACCAATTAATACATTTTAGAAAAGAATCCTAAACTGGACCGGTTCAAAACCGATGATTTTTCGGGTTAAAGTTACACCCCTGGGAGGATTCGAAGGTTTTGGGAGGGACGAAACTGGAGAGCTAGTACGAGAGGCTTCGAAGAGGAAACTCCGGCATTGTGGCTTGGGCTGACCTAAAATTTGATGATTTAAATATGGATCACGTAAAAAGGGCTTGAGCCTTTATGGGCATCGTGATCCAGTGGTATCCCAATTTGGATGTACAATATTTATGCAAGAACAATGTTATTTTTTGAGAATTGACTATGCATTATCTCACACTCCACACCTATAATTTTTTATAAGGTGTGGGGTATTTTTTATAGAATATAAGAGTAGTTTTTATAGGTGTAAAGTGATAAATAGTAACTGATAAGAAATTTTTTTCTATTTATCGTCTTCAATTTAACTAGTGTGAAACCAAGAAAGAAAGAAATAAAAACATTCCCTTTAGTGAAGAACAATAATTAATCTTTATATATAATCCAAAACGTGATTGATTAGGTACAAAAAAAGGGAAAAAAATGATTCTTTTCTGTTTTTTTGTGAGCAAAGGAGAATCAATAATTCCTGTGTGGAAAGCAAGAACAGGGAGCAGTAGTATTTTCATTACATTTATAGTCCACATCTTAGAGCCCACATACATCTTAAAAGTAGGAGCTGAACAACTTGTCGTATAAAAAGAAATCGAAGCAAATCTTATACCTGGTTGAACCAGCATTAGTGGAAAGCTGACCACTAGCTACCATTCTAGCTATATTACACTACTGCATGTACTCCTATCAGATAAGCAGAAATGGGACTTTATGTGTATCATATATTTATCCATTTTTTTCAAATGGAGTGAATATAATTTACATATCCTAAATCTGTAGGTATCATTTTTCATATATAAATACACAACCAGACTCTGCCTAACTGATGCACTTGTTAATGAAAATGCAGCAGATGGATTGTCGGTGAGTTTGACATGGTCAGGGGTTAATGGAAACCAGATTATCTTTCTTATTTATGTAATATAATTTAAGTAATTTGCCAGAAAAGAAAAGACTATCCAAAGCAAAAGTATCAAAGACATGAAAGCTAAAAGGATGAAAGATAGGAAACTCCTAGAGAGTCCCACCTCTATGGTCCAAAAGACAACACTGGGTAAAGCACTTAGTCCTAAGCCGATTTGTATGCCATTTAGCAACCTTTTTTCTTTCTTTCCATAAAGAAAAGTGTGCGCAGCAAATTACAGCTAAACCATGCATGACGAACAGGGCATGGGGCAAGTGGCAATTTAACTGGTATTGCCAAGAGTGTTAAGAGCCCCCTACAGGGCACGCATTTCGTTGAAGTCGTTATCTCCTTTACGTAAGATACATTATTAATTCATTCAACTCTCTTTTGCCTTTTTTTTTTTTCACTCCAATTTGCATATACTTCCAACTGAGAATTGAAATGCCAGCTTCAGAGGATCATGAGAATGATTTATGTAAATAATCAAGCATTGAATGACGCAGAGACTCCAACCTCTGTACTGCATGTCCACTATCCATCGATAGGAAGATGTAAGAATACTCCAAATCAAGTGGACAATGAAAACTAGTTTGACAGCATGATATAATGTATGAGATTTTCCGAGTTTCTCACTCGGCTTTAATTTGCTGCATATTTATATCGGGTTTATTCAATGCATTATAGGTTCGGATCCAGGTATTATAAGCTTGGCTGGCTACTGATCTATTATTTGTGTTCTTTTAAGCACCAAGTGCTCGTAAGTTGTAATAAACTGCATGCCTTTTTTTTAACATCAAATTACAACAAACTTTAAGTTATATCTTAAAATTAAGTACCTATATATATAATTTTTCTATATGCATTACTAGGAAACCTCAGGCACGAATTGGAAAAATTCCAAAACTAAAGGAAAAGTAAAATCAGAGGAATAAAGGTAACAAGAAATTATAAATAAAAAGAATAAAAAGAAAAGGAAAAGAAAAGAAAAAGAATTGAGATTCGAAAAGAAAAGAGCTGATCAAAAGGTATAAAAGGTATACCCTCGCACATGAGACAAGCAATAAATGGGATTATCTGCCTTCTTTCCTCACCCGAAACACAACCATGCAAACACTCTCCCCTTCCCATCTTTTCTTTCTTCTCCATTTCCTTTCACTCTCATTTTTATCTTTACATCACAAACTAAAATAGTTTCAGAATTCTTACTTGTTTGAACTCTAAGATTTGGGGTGAAATTAATAAAAAGATACATAAAATGAACTCCACAACATTTAGGTTATGCTTGGTAGGTGAGATAAGATTAGAATTTTTAAAAATTTTGTGAATAGTATTAAGATAAAAGTTTAAAATATTAATTTAAAATATTGAAATTTGAAAAAGTTGTATTGGAATTTGAAAAAGTTGAATTGTTTATTATATTTTATATAGAAATTTGAAAAAATTGTAATAATGAGATGAGATAGAGATAGAGATGAGAAATCTTATCTTTGCTTCATACATATCTTTAACATCATCAAATATCTCGAAAAAACATTAAGATACTGAATAAATAATCTGAAAACTATTAATATATGTCAATATATCTCATTCTAAGTTTTAAAATTCAGCAAGTTTTTGTGACATAAAATCTTAATCAAGACACAAAAATAATTGTCTAGAGTCACGAACAGGTGTACGTAAACACATTGCCTCAATCAAAGCAGTAACTATCGAGGCAATACCCCTCTATGCGAGGCTTCTGTTGGCATGCGCTTCAAATTGAGAATACGTGGGTGGCACTTAATTATGTCGGGGCTTGAAGCTGGGACAAGACAGGGTCGAGACGAATGAAATCCGCACCATGAGCGGGATCTATGTCCTTGAGTAGACCTAAGGCCTGTTGCATGGTGGGCCTCTTCCCAGGTGATTCCGAAGTACACAAGTACGCGACTCGGAGGCTCTCCACCATCTCCCTCACCAGCTCTTCCCCTCCTAGTCTCACCCTCGGGTCTAGCGCTCTTGCCCCCACACCCTCTCTCACCAATCTCCTCACCCGCACCACCGTCTCAGCGGACCCTACCCTACCCGTTAGCAACTCCATTAGTACCACCCCGAAACAATACACGTCAGTCTCCGTGTTGCATTGGCCCGCATCTTGCGTCCTCATATTTCGAAATCCGAAATCCATAATACGTGGCTCGAAGCTCTCGGATAGCAACACGTTAGAAGCTACAAGGCGGCCATGCACAACGGGTTTGGATCCGGCATGGTGGAGGAATGCCAGCCCTCGCGCTATGCCCACAGCAATGCGGTGACGCGTGAGCCATACCAATTTCTCCGGGGATGATAGTTGGGATCCAGAGGCATGGTGCAGCTCCCAAGTATCACCGCTCCAGTCCTCCACATTGGGCTCCCCGGTCGGTAGCTCGTGAAGCCACCGGTGCAAGTTGCCGTTGGACATGTATTCGTACAAGATCAGCTTCTCTTTCCCTGAAAAGGAAAGCGGAAAAAAAAAACAACAAAAAAGACAAAAAAAAAAGAAAAGAAAAAGAAAAAGATGATCAATGGCGTCCATATGTGACGATCTCTACAGAATCTAATCATGGCCTGCGCTAGATTTCCGTGACAATGGTCATGCATTAAACAACAGTCTACGGTGCACGACAGTACTGAAAGCAGTTAAAACCCGTGAGGCTGATTAATACAGTTGGTCAATTTAAATAAAAAAAAAAATTACAGTCGGTCAAATATCTAAAGATGCTACAAAATTCTCGAATATAAAAAACTTAATGTGAATTTTAAAAGAAGGTGCAGTACACTACCTGCAATGCAGTAGCCAGAGAGGGGCAGTAGGTTGGGGTGTTTGAGCCGGGAAAGGTCCTCGAACAAGGATACGGCATCGTCGTGATCGACGTCTCTGGCGTTTTCCAGGACCTTGATTGCCACGTGGATTTCTCCCGAGAGGATGGCTCGGTACACGGGCCCACTCCTACCTTCTGCGAGCTGGGACTCCTTGCCGAAGTGTGAAGTGGCGGCAATCAGATCCTTGAAGGTCAGATTCATCAATGGCTTCTCGAACATCACCACTGGAGCCGAGGTTGGTTCTTTGATGTCCGCGACCCATGACGTGCCCGACTCCGTCTCGAACGAAAACGGCCCTGATTTCTCGTACTTGAAGGGCAATTGGACCGGTTTGGAGATTGCCCATTTGTTCTGTCTTGCAAGTCTATTCCTTCTGTACAACAAACCCATACAGATGGCCATGAAAACAAAGACAGACGCAGATGCACATGATAGACCCAAAACAAGAGCTTTGTTTTTTGATTTTGGGTTTTTAGTGCTGGAGTTTTTCTTCAAAGGGTCGTGTTTTTGGACGGGTCTGCGACTATGAGGTGGGGTTTTGGAATGAGGTTGGACATGATCAATGCTTGGCGTTTTGGAAGTATTGAAAACTGAGGTCCCAGAATGGATGAACGCGGATTTTCCAAATCTCCGGTACTTGTTTGGGTCAACTACTAGTGTGAAATTGTTAAGCGAAATGTTCAGGAAGTTGAGCCTACCAAGTGGAGGGAAATCAGAAGGGAAAGTACCATTCATGGAGTTATTGGACACGTCTAAATATTTTAATGCCCGAAGAAACGAGATGGGTTTTACATTGCCTGAAATTTTGCAGCTTGAAATTTTGAGGTGCACTAGCTTAGTGAGGTTGGCGAACCCAGAAGGCAAAGCTCGGAAATTGTTGCGCGAAAGGTCAAGAACTCTAAGCTCCGGATAACCACCGAGCCGGACCAAATTGGTGAACCTGTTGGTTGACAGATTGAGCATCTGAACCGACGAGAAGGAACCATTTCTCGTGGTGGGTTCAAATCCAATGCTCCCTCCAAACCGGTTCTTGGACAAGTTAACATATGCCAGGCTTGAAAGGGACCAAAACCAACCAGGCACAGACCCTTGCAGAGAGTTCCCAGAGACATCGAGAATCCGCAACTGTGACATGTTCCCGAGGAACCTCCATGAGATGATGCCGCTTAAATTTCTGGAGGGAAGCCTTATTTCTGTAATATGAGGCCTTGAACAGTTCCAATCTGCAGACTGAAACCAAGAACGATTAAATCCATTGACTGATTTGAAAGCCTTGAAGACCAGTTCTTGGTCTGTACTGTTGCATGCGGATTCCACAAGTACAACCAGCGAAAAAACGACCAAAAATCTGCAGAAGGTCTTCATTTTTCGGTTCAAAGGTAGTTTGAAAATGAGATTCTCTTGCTTACATACTCTGGGAGAGAGAAACAGAGCATACGAAATGCCAGAACTGGAGGCAGAGCTTTTATATTTTTAGTGTTAAGAGAAAAAGTGGGTGTTATTGGTATGAGTAGGAACAAGGCTAGTGAAGTGGGAACTAACGGCGTTAACTTTGACGGGAGAGTCAATGGAGTGACCAAATATAAATCAGATGGGGTAGAGTTTTTTAATGCTGGTGTTTGACTGGGATTGACTTTAGTCAGAGGAGACGACATACACCTTGATTTAGGTTTTGCCTATGCATTTTATTCCTCAACTTCTCACAAATGTAGATCGATTACTTACATATTTTGCAGATGAAACTACATTCAGGATGTTTTTTTTCCATTGTAATAAATAAATGAAGAGTTTTGTTGTACATAAGTAGGTGTGTTAACACATCACTTGTAGTTAGCCCCATTATAACTTAAAAAAAACAAAACACCAATTATTTTTAGCATACTTATTATGGATAGTTTTGTCAATAACCTAATGGCCTGATGGTATATAGCCTGATTTTTCAAAAGAAAAATCTGGGTTCGAACCCACCCCCCTTATCAAAAAAGAGAAATGATTTCAAAATCAGTGATGTGTTAATGTGTAAAAAATAAGATTTATAAATAGATTTTCTCATAAAGAAATATCATTTTGAATTGTTGTGATTTAACCCAACAAAAACCAGAAGTGAATTCAAAAAATGGATGATCAAGCCATGCTCATTGGCCTAGCAAAAGACATAGAATCGAGATATTGGCATAAACATGAAGAAACCGACAATTATAAATGCCAAGCGTGCAAAAGTAGTTCATATTAAATAATTCACATGCATGCGTATGATCTGCAAATGACTAGCTACACATGACAACATTTGGCATTTTAATAAGGAAAGGGAATTAACTAATTCATATCTTATTGATTTAAGTTTGTCACAAACCTATTTGGCTTGAGTGAGCTTTTGAATTCTTCCTCTATAGTTAATAGCATGCCCAACATGTACATAATTATTTGAAAATATAAAGATCTAAACGTACAGGAAGTGCTTTTGGTACCTCTTAAAGCGAAGGAGTCTGATCTTCATTTAAAGACTCCCGCCACAAAATGCTTAATGGACGTTATTGACTGTTGTGGTGATCTGTAAGACCTTTAGACAACCAAATCACAAGTTCATTAGCAGGTTAATCACAAGACTAGTGATTGAAGCTGCTCCATCAATGGATGATGATCAACAAATTACACATACGATTTTTTTTTTTGTTAAAAAAAACCCTTATTTGGTAGGAGTCAAATTGCATATAATTGAGGTTCACATCATGATATATATATATATATATATATATATATCTTAGTCTTTAGTCAAGGCAACCTTTTTTGTGTAAATGATTGAAGCATTAGGAGGGAATTCACATTGCTTAAGGGGGTTTTCCCCACTCCACAAAGCCCATTGCGCCTCGGCCCAAAGGCCACCAAGTCTACCTAGGGGGCAAAACATCTAGCGAGAAAGGAGTCAAGTGGTTGACAAGATAGGTAAGCCTGACAGCCCGCGGTCGCGTTAAGGACCCAGAGACTTTTACAGAGTGCAACAAGAAATGCGGAGGGCCTCAATCCGTCGGTAACAGACCATCCAGAGCTCACAAGGAAGGAACGACGCAGGGCTAGGAACCCACACCACATTAATGACACTACTACTAAGCTACACACCATATTTATGATGTCATTGCAAAGTCACACCACATTAAAAGACTCTGACTGCGGGAACCACAGAAGAGTCACGATCTCTGCAAGGACAAAGATGATCTTCACCCCCCAGCCATGGTATAAATATCAAATTTCAGGTACGAGAATGACATTCTGATTCCTAAACTCCTTTACTTATTTACAAACTTTTAAGAATATTTACTAACTTTGACATTGGAGGTTCTCCGGCCCCAAGACTGCTCTATTCTAGTTGCATTATTCTCCATCTTTTGCAAGTCCATTTCGAAAGACCGAAGTTATCGAAACTTGATTTAAAGATGTGCGAAACACGACGTTAACACACATGTTAATATAACGCTTAAATGGTAACCATTATACATATATAAATATATATAATATATATATTTATACCCCATAACATTTTCAATATACCACGTCAACATCCGATAAAAACAATCAAATGGGCGTTTGGAAGCTGCTGGCAAGCAACTTGCTCCGCGATTTCCTTTATGCATGTGGATGGTCGACCTGCCCTGGCACGTGAGTTTTGGCTTACTTCTTTTTGTATTGTATTATTTGTGTGAAGAAAATGAAGGCAGGCAGGAATTAATATTGTTTAAAGGGAGGGTAAGTTAAGTGGATTGCATCACCTAACCCACGTAAATCCAAACCAACATTCCAATAGAATGACAACTCAGATAGATCCACACCATGACTGATCACTCACTCTCGAAAACGAAAACACCAGGAACAGCATAACCACGACTTCATATGACTACAGATAGATCAAAACTCCCAACTTTTTCACTAGCATCCGAAAGTTAGGTCAGCAATCAACGCTACCTGAGAGTCACTTTACATACATATATATATATATATATATATATATATATATGTATATATATATTTATATATGTTTTCTCTTCATCTTGCTCAAAGCATGCATGCAGAGTACTTTAGTATATACCTTAGTGGTTTCTGTCGTATTATGTGAATAAGGTATTACTCTGTGCCGATTCATGACACATATGCATGCATGCATTGCATGGTGGGTGAAATTGAAGTCTGTCGTTTTTCTTTTATTATTACTCGATCGAGATATCTGAAGTATTCAAGTCTAGTCCATTTCGAACAACAATGGCTCTATCTAGCAAAAAGAAGAAGATAAAAACAACAGACTTTATTTAGACTACTTCTATTACTTTATATATCTATCTTTCTGGTACTTTATAATTTAGACTGATAATTTTGGATGCATAAGTTAAAATCTTTGATAATTAATAATGCAAAGGGTATCTATTTACATAATGTCCTTAATAACAATTTACCTTTTTTTTTTTGTTTATATTCTTAAATTTTAATTTGTTTTCTTCTATTTATAAATTTATTTAGTTTTTTTTTTTAATTTTTCTAACAATTTCTTTTGAAACTTTTATTTTTTATACACTAGATGCACACATGGTAGTCTATCAAGTGAAATGTGTTGAACTATCATTGGTGTTGATTTGATTGATTACTAATAAAATTGTGACGGATGAGACCAATTTGATCTATTTAAATCCATGGGGCATAAAAGATTCAATTGAAAAGTAAATAAAATAAATTGACTTGATTTTAAGATAAATCGCATGTACCAATTTTGTACTTAAACCCATTAATAAAAAGAGTTCTGCTACATATAATCATTTTTTCGTACTACTTGCACACTTTATTGATATGATTGGTTAAAATAATTATTTTATATTAAAAAAAGACACATTCAATAACATTAATAAAATGTAAAAAAAATAAAATAATTGCACATAAAATTTTTATAATAAAAAAAGACGAGTGCTGCATCTTCGGTTGTTTGCACCGAGAAGTCCGCTAAATATCATAATTGGGCTGGACTCTGGAGTCTTGCAGTATCCATCCAAGAGAGATGCAAAATTTCTACTGCCAAGCCATATTAATTAAGAAAATCATGCATCCCTGGCCAATCCGATAGCCCCCCACCTTATAGGTCCAGAATCCCTCTGGACTCCAACATTGTCCTCTCACCTGGTTGATGGAATGAATGCACTATATATTATAATAAATCTGCCCTAACCCAGCAGGCCTTGAGACAGAGAAGCCCACCCATCTCTTAAGAGCTGAATAATCCAAAAACGTGGGCACTAAACCCCACTGAATATAAACTGGACCAACCAATCCGCCATCAACATATATAAGAACCCATGCAGATCCTTAGTCCAGTCCGCGGCCCAAACATCCCACCCCATGCCAGCCCAGGGTATATACTTGAATTAAAAGAAATATATGTATAACGTGGACTTTACAGCATTAAATGAGATGGTCGAATTTACGTTTAATCCAATTTACCTAAAAGAGATGCTTCTCTCTACGTACACTGTTTGACTCAGGTGTTCTATGGCCGCGTGACAGATGTCAGATAGGCGTGGAAATAATATAACACTTGGGGCTTGGGTGTTGCGAAATCATCACCGACTATCATGTTGAGTTTTCCTATCTCCCAAGCCATCCAGAATCTTTATAAACGCCGCCCCAAAACGTGCGCGCTGTAGAGTTTATCCATCTTTGTCTTCTAAGAATGTGGCGTCAAACCGTATTAAGGATCCGATGCGTACGTCTACGTGAGTTGCACGAAGCCACGAAGCCACGAAACCAATACATTACACGTCGACACCATAATGTCCATTGGTTCTGCTTATCCATATAGCCGGTGACAGTTTGGTCGGATGTAAGATGCTGATGATGTTTTAGAGTTGAATTTTAATTTTTGTTTAAGCAAGCAAACAATCCAACGTGGCGATGGCAACTACTTTTTATTTTTTATTTTTATAGTGGCGAGAAAATCAATGATATTTGACCTTCAACCATTCATTGGTGGGGAAGCAAACTATTTATTCTAATAAGTTTTGAAATTTTTCTGGAGTGATCTGTACTCAGTACTTAGTGATAAGAGAATCATCATGTATTTTCCCGTGTGTGTATCAGAAATGCTTCATGCTTGGGATCCCAAAAATGGATCCGAGCATTTCTCTTGGTACTGTTTTTAAATTTATTTTTAACTTAAAAGATTAAAGAAATATTTTTTTAATGATGTTGTAAATTTTTTATTCTTTTTAAATATTTATGATAATTAAAAAAATAAAAATAAAAATAAAAAAAATGAAATGCACTTGTCGGGACATTTTCTCGAGACACTTTTTCGATAGATGTAGTGCCGCTCGTGTGTATGTATATATATGTGCCCTGTTTGGATATAGAAACTGTTTTATCTTATCACATCTCATCATCACATTTTTTTAAAATAATATAAAATATAATAGATAATTCAGTTTTTTCGAATTTCAAAACAATAATAATATTCTAATAATATTTTATTCAATTTTCAATTTTTATATCTAAAATCATCTTATCTTATCTTACTATCTAAACAGGACCATAAAATTCAATTCTTTATATAGTTTAGGTCTTATTTGGATTGAAAGTTGAAATGAGATGAATTGAGATGAAAGTAAATAAAATATTATTATAATATTATATTTTAATATTATTATTATTTTAAAATTTGTAAAAATTGATTCATTTATTATATTTTATATAAAAATTTAAAAAAATTATAATAATAAGATGAGATGAATTGAATTGAGATTACTTTTCAATCTAAACGGACCTAATGGATATTTAGGTAATAAGGAAAAATCAAGTGCTTTCAAAAGGTGTACATTGCAACTTTTGGTAATTCAGGAAGTGATTACAAATAAAATAATTTAATTAAGGAAATTATGTACATGTTTTAATATAATATAATTATTAAAAAAAGTTGAATGACTCAGCGATGAAACGATACAGAGTATATGTAAACAACCAAATAATTTAATATGTAAATAATGCTTTTATTTTTAATGACGAGAACAACAATGGTATCTGCCCTACGAACAATATCAATAACAATATGGTAAAAAGAAAACCATGTATTTGAGTATGACGTCTTATCATTTTGTTGTATCTTTCACCATTATTTGTTTGTTGTTAATACTAGGCATATCGCATAATTAATACGAATAACAAATCATTTTAATTTTTCTATTTTTGTTTTTTAAGGAAAAAAAAAGGTACAGAAGACTATTTTTCGGGAAGATATAGATACGATATAACAGTATATACCCAGTGAGTCCTTTAATAGTCCCTATCAACTAAAGGAATCTGTTTCTCCAAACCGAAACTGACTAATCTTCTGACTTCCCGTTTCTCTGCCGCAGTTAAACGTACGCCACTCGCATTCCCCACAAAAACCCACACAGAAAAGAAAAAATCTACTCAACCTCTTACTATTCACACCACATTCCACATTTCATCTTTTTTTTAATTTTTTTTTTAATTTTTTTATCAAATATATTTTTATATGAATAGTGAATAAAAAATTATAAATAATTTTAAAAAAATAAATTCAAAAAAAAATTTAAAAAATATTAAAAAATATTAAAAAGTGTGAAGTATGAAAAAATTATGTAGCAAAACTCCACAGAAAAATGCCAAATTAACACCTTCTTAGGCTTTCTTTCTTCTGTCTGCGGTCTCTTCCCGTTCCATGTTGATGTACGTAGCACCAACATACATCCACACACCCTTTCTTTTCATATCGTTCTTTTGATTTCGCAATGGCTAACAACAACACCAACCACAAACCCACCACCACCAAGAAGGAAGCTCAGGCCTTGCTCCTCGGCCGCTTTGAGGTCGGTAAGCTCCTTGGTCATGGCACCTTTGCCAAGGTCTATCATGCCCGCAACGTCAAGACCGACGAGAGCGTCGCCATCAAGGTTATCGATAAGGAGAAGATCCTCAAGGGTGGCCTCATCGCCCACATCAAGCGAGAGATCTCCATCCTCCGCCGCGTCCGCTACCCCAACATTGTCCAGCTTTTCGAGGTCATGGCCACTAAGTCCAAGATCTTCTTCGTCATGGAGTTCGTCCGCGGCGGCGAGCTCTTCAACAAGGTCGCCAAGGGTCGCCTCAAGGAGGACGTCGCCCGCAAGTACTTCCAGCAATTGATCTCCGCCGTCGGGTTCTGCCATTCCCGTGGCGTCTTCCACCGCGACCTCAAGCCCGAAAACCTCCTTCTCGACGAGAACGGCGATCTCAAGGTCTCCGATTTCGGTCTCAGTGCCGTTTCCGACCAGATTCGCCAGGACGGGCTGTTCCACACGTTTTGCGGCACGCCGGCCTATGTAGCGCCCGAGGTTTTGGCTCGGAAGGGGTACGAGGCGTCGAAGGTGGATATTTGGTCCTGTGGGGTTGTACTTTTCGTTTTGATGGCCGGCTATTTGCCCTTTCACGACCAGAACATAATGGCTATGTACAAAAAGATTTACAAGGGCGAATTTCGATGCCCGAGATGGTTCTCTCCGTCGCTGACTCGGCTCCTTACCCGTCTTCTGGATACAAATCCGGAAACCCGGATTACAATCCCGGAGATCATGGAGAACAAGTGGTTTAAAAAAGGGTTTAAACTCATCAAGTTCTATATCGAGGATGACAAGCTTTGTAATGTCGTGGACGAGAAGGAGGCGGAGGCGGATGAGGATGAAAACTCGGTCTCGGATCAATCGGAATCGGACTCGGACTCAGGGTTCGATACGAGGATTACGAGGAGGGTGAATACATTACCGAGACCAGCGAGCTTGAACGCGTTCGACATCATATCGTTCTCGCGCGGGTTCGATCTCTCCGGGTTGTTCGAGGAGGGAGGAGAGGAGGCGAGGTTCGTATCGGGCGCACCGGTGTCCAAGATTATATCGAAACTGGAGGAAATCGCGAAGCTGGTGAGCTTCACGGTGAGGAAGAAGGATTGCCGGGTCAGCTTGGAGGGGTCGAGGGAGGGCGTGAAGGGACCGTTAACCATTGCCGCCGAGATTTTCGAGTTGACGCCGTCGTTGGTGGTGGTGGAGGTGAAGAAGAAAGGCGGAGATAGAGGAGAATACGAGGACTTCTGCAATAGAGAATTGAGACCCGGTTTGCAGAATTTGATGCTAGAGGAAGCCGCCTGTTCGTTTTCATCTGCTTCATTCCAAACACCTTCGGAAACTTCTTCATTTCTACCTTCGGTTACTTCTTCGTTTCTACCGTCGGATACTGAATAAAGGATAAAGGAAGAGAAAGAAAGAGAGGGAAAGAAGGGAGAAGGGTATACCTTTGTCTCTCTCTGTCTTTTGCTGAATCTTGTGTATGGCAAATATATAAACATATATTTTTCGCTACTCTCTTCGATTGTTCTTTTGTGTTACTTAGATGGAGCTTTAGATGCATCTATAATTTAAGTTCTATTCTTTTATCGAGAATCCCAAATAGATTACAAAGAATGGAATACATAATTTTTACTCGCCTGTTCATCCTTGCCCTTTTTTTCGAGGTAGAGAACTGCTAGAAATTCCCATTCCATGTGTTCATTCCATTATGCTAACAATTAGAGAAGCGAGTCCTCTCAAAACTGTTCTTTTTTTTTTTGTTTAAAGTTCATTGTGCTGCTCTATTTCTTTGACGGGTTATATTATGTCTCCGATTGGTTTGGCTGCTTTTTGCTCTTTCGATCTGGCAAAGATGACATGGATAAGAATTCTGTCATTCTGAATATAGACAATGCACTTAAGGATTAGTCTGGTTTTGAGGCATTCCTCATCTGATTGCTTGATTAATAGAAGTGACCATATTTAGATGCTTGAGCTGGAATCCCTGGACTCAATAGATTTTCCTTGTTCCGTTTTTATCAGGTTTGCAAAATTGACCAAAAGATAAGATGGAAATTGCATTTCTTCTTGTGAAAGTAGTGGATGTCATAAAATAGCCATTGTAAGGATTTCTTTGAATGATTGGGAAATTGTATTGGGTTTACTCAGGGCTTGTGGAAAGTCGGATATGTATCAATCAATGGAGGCCTTTTGAGCAGTGGAGCTTAATTTTGTGAAGGTGTTGACGCTAAGCACTAAGTTTTGATTTGGAAACTTTGACAATGGAGTGCAATTTAGGCGCAGACATTCTGATTTAGAGCTGCTTTGTACAGGGTTTTTTTTTTTAACATAACTGCTGATATTACCTTATAGTTGCTCTTCAGAAAAATGCTTTAGCCATGAAGGAATTTTATAAAAGTAAATTCGTAAATTGACATGGTTTGATGTGGTATATAATTATTGAAAAGTAGATAAAACGTATTACATGAAGCCATGTTTGTGTGCGTTTATTTTTATGAAATCTCTTTGTAGTTGTACTGCTGTAGTGCATCTCTTATATGAATATCACTTTCCACTTACCTATAGTTGGGGACTTGTACAACTAAGTTTTGATGGATTGCTCTGACTTATTTAGTTCTGCAAGACGAATTGTCATGCAATCTAATGGGGCTACTTTGGTTACCTTTTGACCAACTAATAAAAGAAGGAATCTTGCCTAAATTTGGTGAAATGGTGGTGATATGAAAGGGAATATCACCTAAATTTGGTACATGATGGTGATCAGGAGGGACATCCTCGATTGAACGTAACTAGATGCTGGCAAATCTGATAGGATTTTTTGTACTGGGATTTGTAGAAGTGGATAATCATCCCTCGAAACAATTCATGTAATCTTTCTTGCTTTTCCAATTATCTCATACTGCTAAAATACATGCAGAAACCCTGTCATCTGATAGTAGCTAGGGCATTGCTTTCACGAAAATGTTTTGCAAGGAGCTAGATTGCTTTTTCTCAATGGGAATTAGTAACATTAGGACATGGACCTCTATGTTTGTACATTTTCCATGGGATCCCTAGTTATTGAAATGAGAGATCTTTGGCTTTGTTCTTGTTTTGTTGTCTTTCTTTTCTACAGTAGCCAAGTGGTATGGTGGATATTTGACTACAAACTGGAGAGATGTATTTTCAATTTGAGTCATTAGATGTTTGATTAAGGAAACTGAGGATGAGGGCGAGCAAATATCATGAGTTCTTGATATAGACATAATGCCCATGATTGAGTATGGTAGGTGGTGAGTGAAATTTCACATTTTAAAGAAAAGTTCTTACCTTTTGTAATAACCCACATAGAGTGAGTAGGTTATAAAGATAGTTATGGGTGTTAAGTCCTGGCACCTGCATTACCTACTTACTAGTTAAAACTAAGCTTTACAAGTGATTATAGGGAAGGTTCAAATTAAAAGTCTTTTTGGGGTTATAGCGTTTTTCTTAGATGGTTCATTTTTTACTCTTTACAATGATTCTAAATGACTCGAATTTTAATTTTGAGTAATCATTTTGGAGTATAGGTCCAACAGTAGCTTGATCATTATGGTAGAAGTCTCATTAGTTTTTTTAGAAGGAATCCATTCATGTTTGCTTCCTCGCCACATGTTCAGTCTTCTAAGAGCAATGAACAGATTAATTGTGGCATCTCTGTGGTAAGTTTTTGATTCTTCGTGTCCACTGTCATCTAATTCTCTGAGTTTTGCAAAATTTAAGTCTTGGATCATTTAAGATTCATGTGCAATAGGGATCAATATTTAAGAAAAGATATTTCCTATCCCCCCAAGCTGTAAATACGAGTTTCGTCAAACATGCCAACTAGAAAGTGGAATTGGATTGAGCGGTTGCCTTTAGCTTTTGATAATGTTGCAGTCTGGCCAAGAAACGGTTCGTTGTATTGACAAAATTCACATGAGAAATTGCTTTCACATTATTGGGTGTAGGCCTTTCTTGTCAGGAGGGTTGCATACAAAACAATTCTGGAAAAACACGAACGGTTTCCTTTATAAATATAGATAGTACTTGCATGGACATATTATGAATGGCACCGCATGTGGGGCAGTGTTTCGCAGCATGCGCCATTGATAATGTCATATAACTCTGTACATTACTTTTTAGCAGTAAAGAGGACAAGAAAGTGACTGCTGAGGGCGGACCCCTTTTGAATCATGAGGATGTCAATTTAATGACATGAAAGGAAACCAGAGAAGCTCTAAACATCGGTTCTTTGAAATTGTATATCCGAGTTTTCTAAACGCACAAGTCATGCTGAGGTGGTTTCTATTTTCGTGAAAACATACGATGACAACAATAACAATCAAAAGCCACGTGCCAAAGTTAAGATAAAATCCAGAGCCTGCTAGGAAAAATCAAAGAAAAAGTTTGGAAGGAAAAGGTGATGAGCATGGCAAGAGAGACTGGCAGCTAGCTAGCAGGTGCAAAAAGTCATATACTTGACATCACGATCTGTGCAGATATATATGGTTTGAAAAATGATAAACACATCTATTTTTACAAAATATTATATAACTATATTTTAAAATAAAGAATATTTTAAAATATTTTATAAAAATAACGTTAATTTATAAAAATATTCTCGTTTTAAAATATATGTTATAAAATATATTGTGAAGTTTGTGTGTATGGTTACTCAAGGTTTTACAGAAGCTCTTTCTATTGCCACCTTTTTGCAACCGATGTGCCAACAACAATAATTTTAGCCATGCAAGGAGGTGTCTGGATAGAGACAGCGACGCTTTTGCTTTTGCGTACTTCCGTGGTCTAATTTTCCATGTCTATTGTCCGGATAGGTGGACAACTCAATGCACAATTTTTCCACAAAAGGTCGGGATTAATCCTTGGCCTTTCGTTTTCCATAACTATCATTTTCCTTCTACAACCTACTTCCGTACAGGAAGACATGTAGAAAAGATACCGTGCATTATAAGATAAGATCGAAGGGACTGAACCTGGTTATCACGGACTTCGGAGATCTTGTAAGTCGTGTGGAGATTTTGAATAATGCAACGTAATTTCTTTCCCATAAGCAATAATGCAATTAATTGATTAGTAGTAGGTCTGAATTGACAGCAATTAATATTGTCAAACCTTGTCACTTCACAGATTCGGATTTGACCCAATATTGCTATCCTTGAATATTTATAGTGATATCGGTTCCCACTTCTCTCTCTCTCTCTCTCTTGAAGATGAATCTTCATTCGGTTAGCAAAAGCACCTTAATTTATTATTATAATTTTTTTAAAATTTTAATATAAAATATAATAAATAATTTAATTTTTTAAAATTTTAAAATAATAATAATATAAAAAAATAATATTATAATAATATTTTATTATTTCAACTCTATTTAACTTACTTCAACATCTAAACACAATTGAAAAGTGAGGTCCTCGAGCACTTTCAATTTATTCGTATTGGTTAAAGTATATTTTTTTACAAATATAAAATGAATTTGATTTTTAGCTATTTCATTCACATAAATTTTTATATTCGAATAGTTATTTTTTTATTATATAATAATAAAATAAATTTGACTTTAGTTATTCACATCAAATCTCCACATTGTATTATCTATTTATTCATTATATAATAATAAGTAATTAATAATTTTTTAATTATTAATTTTTTAATTAATAATTTATTTAATTTTATCACTAATATTAATTAGTAATCATATTCTAATTAAATTATGAGTTAAAAAAATTATATTTTAGCCATATGTCATTTAATACTAATAACCAAAAATGTCAAATTAAACCCATCTAAAATTCTATATGAATGTCTTAATTACAAATCAAATTTCTATAATTGTCATCCAACTATATTTTTTTTACCAAATTTTCTTCTACCTAATAACTATATGTATCCATTCAACAAACATTTATAAAAACTGGACATGTTGGTTTGTTGTTGTAAAATGGACATGAACCCGTGCACATGAATCCAGCCCCCAAACACAAAATACATCCACCCCCCAGCACATGAACCCGTGATCCTCTCGGGCTTGGTGGGGAGAAGATCATCTGGTTTTTTGAGAGGGAAGGAAGAGTCTATTGTTGAGAAGGGAATGAGAGAGAAATAATTCATAAAATAAGAATTTCGTCTATGTATAGAAACATTTAAATTTAAAAATTATTTTGAATGTCACTGTAACTAAATTTCAATTATTTAGAATTTAGTTAATCCATTGTGATCTTTTTTGTTCTCTAATTGTTAAATATTGAATAGATTTAACTTTTAAGAGAATGTCTTAATCACTAGGGAGTGAAGAAAACTGACATAACCGCTGGGAAGACAAAAAAGAAGTACAGCAATATTGTTTTTGTGAAAGAGAATGTGTTGTTCTTAGAGTACTACAGGACTGCTGTATATTAAAACTGATCTGCCCTGTTGATCGAGAGGGAGGAATTCTTACTAGTTTAGGTTGTAGTTTGAATAGGATAAGCTGTGGGTCTCTTGGAGTGCCCGTCAACTACAGGTGAGGCTGTCTGAAGTAAGAATTAGCGTATAAATTAACGTGGGTTTCGGTGAAGATTGATAAGATTGAAAGGAATATGGAGAGAAACCCTTGCATGTTGATCGGAAGAAGGGAAAGAGGTTAGGTGTGAATAGGTAGCCATTTGACAGGAAGTCGGCAATGTGATCTTTTCATGATTTCCGTCTAGTTCACCATTTCGGCAACACAAAAATGAATATTACATGCTTTATCTTTGAAGGGATTTTATGTGAATTTTGAGGGAGTGAGTCGGCCAAGTTATGTACGTAATTCTCAAGTCTATACTCAATCATTTTACAAGTAACATGCATAGTTTTAAAAGTAGGACTAATATTGCAATTTTTTTCAAAGTTGACTTTCTCATTTAAGTCACATGGGTTCGTTTAGATAGTGAGATGAGTTGAGAAGATTTGTAAATAATAATAAAATTATTAGTTGAAATTAAGTGAAATGAGATGAGAATTTCATCTCACCTCTGTATCCAAACGAACGTCTCCATTGAGCAATGCGTGATGAACTTTGCATGTTTTATACTTTCAAAGATTCTACATGAATTTCATAGAAGTGCACGGGAAGTCAACATTATGCTCCCTAAGTTATATACTTGATCATTTTAGCAAGTAACATCATTCTAAAGTAGAACCGAGTATCAAGATTTGATTATAGTTGACTTTCTTTATTGATATAATCTCTTATGAGAAATGGATGATGGGCATTCCATGCTTTATATTTTAAGGCTTCATTAGTCTTGTACTTAGTCCTTTTGGCCATTTACCTTGTTTGTTTGACAATATCTGTTATGTCATGTGCACTACAACATAAACGTTTTTTAGGGATGAAATTTTTTATCCCAAATTATAGACATTTCGTCTCAAAAAAATTTTCAGACGAAAACAATTCATCCAAAGCTCGTCCCAATAGGACTGTCCCAAAAGATATTTTGGGATGAAAATCACCATTTCATCCCAAAATATATCTTTTGGGACGAATTTGAAGAAAACCGTTCGAATGGTGAATTTTTTTTTTCATAGTTTAAATTCGTCCCATAATATTGTTCGAACGGTTACAATTTTACGTTCAAACTTGAATAATTTGTTTGAACGATTGGAAAAACATTCAAACAAAATTACATTAGACACCCGTTCGAACGGTATAAATATAACTTTTCGTTTGAACATTGCAGGGACGGATCGAACGGTATAATCGTTCGAAAGGTGTAAAAGTTATGTACAAATGCTACGAAATTAAATGTTATTCGAACGTTATGTGGTCGTTCGAACGATGTAATCAATGGAGTTTGAACGTTATTTTGTCATTCGAACGATAACTATAGTATTTAAACTCAATAATAAAAAACCAAATAGACATTCATAATATTTGAAAAAATACATTAGAAACTGTTTAATACTCACAGAAGTTTTATAATAAGTGCGAACTAAACAAATAACCGTTAAACTGGCATTGTTCGTACATAAACAGATAATCCCAAAATGTGTGTTTAAAAAACCATCAATTGCTTGGAGGCCTATAGTGTTGCATAAGCTGATGCATTTGAAGTTGCATCTGTCTCTTGAACTCTTCTTGTTGTTCTTCATGCTGTTTGAAGCGTATCTCCATGTCTGCTTGTTTCGCCAGTTGAGCCTCTAATTCATGTTATCTTGCAGTCAATTCTTCAATTCTGGAATTCGCATTCTTTAGCACTATAGAAGTAGTAGAGGCAAACTCGGAAGAAAATGAAGAGGGAGAAGGTTTTACACAGCAACCCAAACCCTTCAAATATCCTAAACGTTGACTCAGAATTTGTGTAAAAATATCAATATCACTTGTTGAGGAATTTTGATATGACACAGATTCAGCAAGTAGGGCAACCATTTTATCCTAAACATATATAAGATAACGAATTAATATCGTCATAAATATTATAATATATTTAATTAAAACATGTTATAATACTTACATAATTTTCACGGGCATCAAGATGAGTCCACTCTCCATTACGATCAGTGTGCTATGCAGCATATAATTTTGTCAGATCATAATTGGTATCTGAATCTTGCTAGAATAAATATATGTTAAGACATAACATCATTCTAATTCATCCAAATAATTAATTATATCCAATAAATAAAAAAATAGCAATACAAATTTCTTAGAAAGACGATGGAAAGATCTTGAGCCTACATGTTGATTAATCTTCAATTTTGATTTATTTGTTTTGTTTATAGAACTTCACTCCTGTAAAGAAATTGAAAATATTATGAAGTGAAATGAAAAATAGGACAAGTAAAATAATTAATTTAATTATACCTGATATGATGGATTTTCAAACATGTCACAAAGTTTTTTCCACTAAGAAGGTCGGACATCTTGAAAAAGATGTTGGCGTGCATCTTTATTGTTCTCAAACTTATTATAATGCTTATAACACATCGCCTTATATTTACGGAATGCATTACTCATAAGCTCTTCCACAGTCTTACGCTCATCTCTCTGACCAAAATTTAATTCAAAATCATCATTGAAAAAAATAGTCACAAACATATTATCATTTATAATATTAAAAATTTTAGTAAAATATAGAAATTTATTCTACTAAATCAATGTTTTAAACATTACCAAACAACGCTTCTTGATAAGCTCCTTAACATCTTGGGGGACTTTCTTCCATGAAGTCGTTGCCAAATGTGCATAAGTTCATATAAGAGCACCCACATGTGATGCAAGCGAAGCTGCTGGTTGCCCTTCACCTCCAATATGTTTGTCAGGAATATTAACCTTGATCTTAACTATTTAAGTATTATTAAATCTTAATTATTTGTACAACCTAATTTAGAGATTTAGTAGTATTTTAATTTCTAATACTTCATTTTATTAATTTAGAATTAACTATTTAAGTATTATTAAATCTTTTGTATTAAGTATTTGAATTTAAAGATTTATTAGTATTTTAATTAAAATACTTCATTTTATTAATTTAGAATTAACTATTTAAGTATTATTAAATCTTAACTATTTGTATTTTAAATTAAAGATTTAGTATTAAGTATTTTTATTTTTATTTAGTATAAGTATTTTTAAACTATTTTTGAATAATCATTATGGACAATCATCCTCATATATTCTAATTTCTAATTGTAAATACATTGATGTATAAGTTTCCGTTCGAACGGTGTTAAGGTGTTGTATCGTTCGAACAGGTTCATTCCAGATTTCAGTCGTCTTCAACAACAGAAAATGCCATTTATCATGAACGTATAGAAATGCAAACAACAATATCAAGAACAAATAAGAAATGCAAACAACAATATCAAGAACAAACAAATTTCCAACATTGCAAAATATCATATTCAAACCAAAATGAGAATATAAAAAGCAAACCGTTCGTTTTGAGAGATGAAAAGAAAGAAAAATGCCCCACTAATGTCGTGTACCCACTAAGGAGTAAAAATATCTCACTAATCCGAGAATATTTGAGTGAGATGAAAAATAGTAGTATATGGGTGTTGGATTGATGGAGAATCACGAAGGAGCTCTGGTTCGTGAGAGATGAGAGTGGCGAGAGGAGAGCGAAACTTTGAGGTTCTGTCATGTATTTGCAGAAAGTTTCCCGTTCGAACGTGAAAATATGATGCGGAAAAATTTTCCCTGCTAAAATTTCACATTCGAACTGAAAAATATTACGTTTGAACGTGAATGTATGCTTTTCTACTCTGGTTCATAAACATTCGAACGCTTATTATTAACAGTTCAAACGATTTGGTTAATGTTTAATAATATTTTTTTTACACTATACATTTAAATAAAAGAACAACATTAATATATATATAGACATATTAGATGATACTATAGTTTAGTATCATAGTAATATCATATTATAATATATAATCGAGCATATTATATATTATATTATAGTAAAGTATATATAAATATATAATATCATACTAATTAAATTATAAGTAACATATATATTGTTCATTTTTGTCTCATCTATAGTACTAGCTTATATAGTGTCATCTAATTGGACCATAACAAGGTATATATATTATGTTAATATATTAGACTATGGATAACATATATATAGTATCATATATAGTGTCATCTAATTAGACTATATAACTAAAATATAATATGTTAATATATTAGACTATATATAACATATATATAGTGTCATATATAGTGTCATCTAATTGGATTATAACTAAAATTTAATATGTTAATATATTAGACTATATAAACATATATATACTATCATATATAGTATCATTGATATTAGACTATTATATCATATTTATTATAGTATACTAATTATATATATATATGTTCAACAAAATATTTATATACATTGTAATTCTGACACAATCGATCGCTAACTCGCATCCAACTCTTATCCATGCCGACTATCTTCATTACAAACAGTCACGTATGCATCAACAAACAAACAAGCATGTAGTTATATATATCATATAAGTAGTACAAATAAAATATAGTACTATATAGATATTAATATACTATTAATATATACTTATTATAGATATTAATTATAGTATCATATATATAGACTAATTATATTATATATATATAATATGTTCACCAAAATATATATATATGTTCACCAAAATATATATATATGTTCATATATATATATATAATATATATATATATATATATTATATACTATATTATACTACATCATATAACGTATAGAATATTATATATATACATTGTAATATATATAATAACTATATATATGGTATATTATATATAATAATATATATAAAATGTTATATATATAATAACATATATTAGTAAACCGTTCGAATGGTAATGCATATATAAGTTGACGCGGACAGTCATTTTCACGGACGCCAAACCGATCTCGAACGTTGTTTTCTCCTTTAAAGCTATCCATCTCTGCCGTTTAAAGCCACCATCGCCGCCGTGTACAGTACCCAGTCGAAGCCTCTTCCTCTACGCACCGATATGCTATTTTTCTAATCATTTTACTATTTAAATTTAGATTTTTTATGGATTATTTGTTTAAATTAGGATAAAACAATTTATCCATCAATACTCACCGTAGATTTGCTTAAATCCATTGTAAGAATGTTTATTGAAGTCTTTTTATATTACATTGTTGAAAAACTATGGAATCGAAGGATTCCATAGATTTCAATGGCTGAGTCGACTCAGCGCTGTTGCTGAGTTCAATTTGCATACCATTTGAATGGTACTAGCCAAATAGGTTAATTATTTAACCCGTTCGAACGTTGTTTTATACGTTCAAACAGTACAAGCTAAACAGGTTTGCATATCGTTCGAACACTAATTTAGGCGTTCGAATAGTATGATTAAATTTAGTAATATTAGTGAATCGTTATTTTTATTCCATATTGTAGTTCTATTAAATTTTAACAAGAATATATATTATATTATAATTAAATTAATATAGAATTTTATCACATTTTGTTAAATATTTTTATTATTAATGTTGTATTGATAAGCTCTTTAATTGTAAATTTTAGGTTGATTATAATGTATTCTTCTAGAGCAGGACGTATGCGATGCAATCCAGCTGAAACTAATATCAGTCCAGGCAGGGAGAGGACTGTTTCACTAAAGAGACAGGTGAAACTTTCTGACTTCCAGAATCTTGTCAGGGAGGGTCATTCCCTGCTATCAGTCTTCAGCGATCATGGTTAGGGACCTATCTTAAATGAGCAAAGGCTTCATGGGAGACCGTCTCCTATATTGACATTGTTGCTGAGTTCTATAGAGAGTTCAGTAGTGCCAGCCCAGATAACAGAGGGGCATATAGGATCTCTGTTCGAGGAGTTCCAGTTGTATTTTCACGGGACCGACTCGTTGAGCATCTCGGTATTTCTAGGCTGCCAGATGCATATCCGAATGTGGTGCCTAGAGAGTCTGATCCTTCAGCTGAGGCGGAGACAGATGAGAAGGAGGCACCAGTTTATACAGATGAGGTCAATGTCCTTGCTGATCATGAGGTGAGAGATTTAGTTGTTGATCCAGATGCTCCTATGTATGACGGGATGAAGAGTATCAAGCAAACAAATCTATCTTCTTTATTCAAGATCCTGAATTTGATAATCGCCAACAATATTGACCATCGGTAGCACAAGATAGAGGTTGGCCTTAATCAAACGAAATTTATGATACAGGTCCCTCGTGACATTCCTATCGACCTGGTGGGGTATATATTTGATAGGATTCGATCAGAGTCCCAGTACTTTTCGACGGATATACTACCATTTGGGATCTTGATCACCCGATTTCTACTATTTGCCGGTGTCGTGCCTGATATTGCCGAGCATAAACAGTCACCGATGGGACCGATCAACAACACCACCCTCTCACGCAGCACGGGACACTCGAGACTGCATCTTCGTAGACATGTTTCAAACTCGGTTGATTCTCAGCGAGATGCACAGCCGGGAGATCATGGAGTATCGGCCGCTAAAACGTCCACACAGGCCGAGACATCAGTACACAATGCTACTCATGCGGACATGGACGAGATCATGCATGTAGTGATAAGCGGACAGACATCAGCAGTGATCGATGCAGTGCGTATGAAGGTTCGTTCTGCTGTGTCTGAGTTTCATAAAGAGATTACTGCTGGCATCTCTAAGTTTTGTACAGATATTACTGCTAGCATCTCTGAGTTATGTACGGAGTTTGATGTCATTTATATGACTCAAGTCACCATCAGTACTCGACTGACACAGATAGAGGAACACTTAGCTGCAATCGATGAAGTGTGCAAAGAGTTGGGGTCTTAGTACTTTCTATCTTTTATTTTTGTTTTAGAATGGACAATATTTAGTATTTTGTAAATTTAGTATTTAATTATGAATTAGTATTATTTTATATTTTCTAAACTAATTATTGATTTATATTATTTAATTGATAAATTTCTTATAATTACAAATTAATATAAATATAATTATCTAAAAAAAACATATGATCACCGTTCCAACCCTACAAAAACCGTTTGAACAGTGATGATTCATCATTTGAATGATGAAATTGGAACGTTCGAATGGTAGATCAATTTCCTGCTATAATTATTTTACTTAACGCGCCAAAATGTATGTTCAAACGGTTAAATTTACACGTTCGAATGATGAGTCACCACTGTTCGAACGGTTTCATTATTAGGGACAAAATATATCATCCCTAACTTTACCGTTAGAACGGTTTGCATCTTTTGTCATTTTTTTTTAGATGAAATATGAAATTCATCCCTATAGCTCACTTTTTGGGACGATTTTCATTTCTACAACAAAAAGTCTTTTTTGTTGTAGTGGTGCATGATGACTGATGCATGCTAGCTAGCTATTCCTTATCCTTATTATGATCATGTTTAATATCGATCATGTGGACTATTCATTTGTATGGAACAAACGGTGCATTGTAAGGAATGCGTAACAAAATTGTAGTCTAACACAAGTATGTGATGTTTCGATCATAATTCAAGGCAAATGATATGATTGACAGAAAAATCGATAACTTGTTGCATGTTGAATAAGCATTTTAAAGGGATCTTGCATAAATTTCAAAGGAGTGAGTTGGCAAAAATCAGCATTGTGCTTCTCAAATCTCTACTTAATCATGATTTCACTTAGTGATATCAATTCAAATTGAATTCTTATAGATTCATGATGAGAATATTTTAGTGGTAGATTTTTCTTAATTATCAACAAACACAAGGTGGCAAGTGCTGTTTAATAAATGTTTCGTGGTCTATTTTGTTATACTTGATACATTAATGTTAGATTTCATAATGATGTTTTTGGTTGATATATTACTTTTAGATTATGATCTGCTTCTTTCTAGACATCCAAAACAAAGGATGGATCACCGGTTTTTTCTCTGAAAACTTCGGAACAATACTAGATTAATTTGGACAGCTGTTAATTACCCGATGAGACAATCATTAATTAGTCAATGTTGCATGTCAAATTACCTGGTACTAATTAACCACTTACTTTTGGATATTAAGAATCCATTTAAGTGCATGCAGCGATATTGATCGAAACTCAAATCTATCTTATTTTTCTTCCTTCATTTTTTACATTTTGAGTTGGTGGTTGATCATCGTTGAATGATGTCTACACTGGCATCTTTGTATAATTTTTGCTCTGTTCAATCGTCTATCAATTTTTGTGCATAAAGGTAATTTAAGAGATATCCTCTATACAGGTCCTAGAGCCCTCTACTGATCCTTCTAATTAATAAATATCAAAAGTTTATCATGTCTATACATTATCAAGAAACAGTTGATTCGGCAGCCAACTGAGGAATCCGGACAAGAAAACGCATAACAGAGGTCCTGGACTCCTGAGCTCTATCTGCCTCGAGCCCAACTCCTCTTTTTGGTTCGAGAAGTCTGAGAATATATGCTACTTACTCTCATAAATTATATTATAATGTATTATTGGGAATTTCAAAATTAAAGCAGTAGAAATTATTATCAATAATGAAAAGAGCCTTGCATTGGGAAAAAGGAGACGGTACTCGATCTTGTTTTGAAAATATATTAAAGAAATAGAACGATAGAATACATAATTTGGCGAGAAAACTAATTTTTAACTTTCCCAACATTTTTTTTAATGTGTAATAATGATCTGTATTTAGAAAAAAATTCAGTTTTTTTTGGTAGGATTTACTTCTTAAAGAGCTGCTCGACGGTTGAACGTGTAAAGTTAATTGTGTATATATATTGCATCGGGCAAAGCGTAGTGATTAAGCTATGGCGCTTAGATGAGGACACCTCTATACGTGTTCGCATACTGAGGCGCTTCCAAGTACTAAGACGCTACAAGTCCCAACTCCATGACCAGACTAACTGGAGCTCAGTATGCCATTTTTCGGGGCTCGGCGGCTCCCCCGTCTTCCATATGGTAATTTGATCAAAGATGTTCTTTTTGAAGCTTCAGGGGTGCTGGTCAGGGTAAAAAAGAAGGAATATTGAAGCAAAAAGAAACATTAGTTATCTTTTCCTCGTACCAAAAGTATAATAAAGTTCAAATAGCAACACTCCAAATGTGTTAGAACTCGAAGATTGAAGACTTTATCCTTTTCCGCTCCTGGCACGCAACAGCCCAGAAGTTTCTCTAACCGACTGCCCGACATCGATCATCGCCCTTTTTCGTTTTGTTCAGGTGTACTGTGGCCTCACGTGTCAAGCATATATAGTGAACGAGAATATCACGGGAATGACCCAAATTTGCTAAATAACAGTCTCATATTGCAACTGATGACCAGGAGCGGGCCGGGCCGTTGCTGTTTCCTGAAATGGATGAACCTCCAAGAACAAGAGCTCTCCGAACTCCACCAAGCCCTAACCCTACACTCCCCCAACAATGAAAATGAGGACAACTTCAGCCAACTCGCAGAAAAGTGCATCGAACACTTCCAAGACTATACTAACATGCGAAGCCAACTTGCCCACAACGACGTTTCTGCCTTCTTTGCTTCTGCCTGGTGCACCAACTGGGAAAACTCTCTGCTTTGGCTCGCCGGCTGCAGACCTTCCCAGTATATTCGACTCGTTTATACCCTATGTGGGTTGGAGATTGAGGTGCATCTAAGCGAGTTCCTCCAGGGCACGAGCAGCTCTAGTGCCAATCTCGGCTACCTCTCTTCCAAATAGCTTCACCCAATCAACATGTCACAAGGGAAGACGCTCAGGTCCGAGGAAAAGTTGACAAACAGGATGGCGAGCTTGCAGGAGGACGTGGCGGACCGTCCCATGGTGTGGATTGCAAAGGGGTTGAGCCAGGTGGGGTAGATGAACAGGGAAGTGCACAGAGCTCTGGACAAACACGAGCAAGCAATGGTGGGGGTTTTGGAGGAGGCGGATAGGCTGAGGTTGAGCACGCTTAAGGAGCTGGTAGGGATATTGACGCCAAGGCAGGCTGTGGGTTTTCTTGCGGTGAGTAAGAAGCTTCATCTTTGTGTCCACCAGTGGGGCAAAAGGAGAGATCTTGGGCATGGTAGGGGAAGTCCTATACGGAAATGACTTGGTATATAGATGGAACGACATGCTATGTTAAATATTTACATTTAGTGTGGGTTTGGACGTTGAAGTTGACTTGACTTGATTTAAGATGATAAAATATTATTAGAATATTATTTTTTAATATTAAAATTATTTTGAGATTTGAAAAAATTGAATTATTTATTATATTTTGCATTGAGATTTGAAAAAGATATAATGATGAGTTGAGACAAGTTAAGATGAGTTGGGGATCCAAACGAAGAGTTTCATATATATTAATTAAGCAGATTATAATAACCTTGTGGGTTTTGGGCTTGGTTAAAAGATCAAATATTGTAGTAATTACAAAGATGATTAATACTACGTGTTGAAGTCATGTTAAATACGTCAACTGAATGTGACTTGATTGCCTGTTGGACACGAGCGTGGTAAACCAATTCGGTGAAAAATTCTCCATCAGATAAATTGTAATAGAAGAGAAATACTCTAACCACAAAGGGATTAATATAAAAGTAATCCTACAAACTGATGTCGCTATATGTGGTTTGTCAGATTATAAAGTAGATTTGACAGATCACATGAAATCAACTCAGTTTGTGAAATTATTTGTGTAAAATATATGACATCAACAAAAGAATAAAAATAAAGATGTTATAAAAAAACTATAAAGCATTCAGTGGTAGTACTGCATTCATCAACCTCTCACCCCGATCGAAAAGCTATAGCGGGGAGGAATGAAGTTGCCAAACGGTTTTGAATATGTTGTGTTATGTTTCGTGAAGGATTTCATTCCTATTTCTGTTCTAATTTTCACATCACTACCGGTAATATTAGTGCATACATACCTAGCTCAACTGGGATGACGACTGCTTCATAATAATAAGATTCTACATCGATAGGTTACGCAAGCAATTGCAAATTAGCTAATCACTGCGCAACCCAAAAGCAAGCAGGCTATGGATGATTAAAGTTTTTCAGAGTTCTCAATACTTTTTTTTTTAGGTACAGTTCTCAACAACCTAGGAAACAAAAGAAAAAGACCTACACATTAAGAGGTTCATTTTCATACGTACACTGGACTGACTTCCGAGTGGTATGTATGTAAATATCTTACATCTCAAACATTGTTTCATAAATATACAAATATCCGGTACATATTATGCAAGAGGGAAACAGCACCACACGACTTGTGAAACAATTTAGCAAACTAGTATCGCTAGGAATGTGAAGGAGAAGCAGGAAGAATCTGAATAGCATGATTAATAAGAACATACACGTGAAAACAGAGACAAAAAAGGGATTGAGTACCTAGTATATATTGATAGGATTCAGTTATGTGCAGGTGGAATGGATTAAAGGCTATTCTTTAGCATTCAGCTACAAAGAGAAAGTCGTTGACTTACAGCACACGGAAGAGAATTGGAGAGGACTTAAGTCGCCTCCACAGATAAGATCTCAAGTTCAGCCCACCAGAGGGGAGAAAGTCTTGGTGTTGATTGATCGGGTGAAATAGCAATCACTTCCCTCAATTTGGCAATGATGCACTTTATTGTTGGTCTCTGCCTTGGATCTGGTTGTATGCATTCTTGGATAACTTCACAGACAACATCAAGCTCATCATTTTTGAAGGACTTGAGTGTTGGGTCAATCATGTAGCTGATGCTCCGCTTGTCATTTAAATATTCAGCAGCCTGGCATGTTTGTAATAAATTATTTATCTAACCGTTTTCAGGAATGACTGTACAATACTGACTTGGCCCCAAAGAACAAACTATGGAGGGAAGGGGGATCCTTACCCAGTTAACAAGGTGCCCTTGTTCTTCTGAGAAAGGAAGCTTTCCAGAAATTATTTCGAGCAGCAAAACTCCGAAACTATAGATATTTGTTTCCGGATCATTAAGTGGGGGCAATACTGAATTCTCTTTTTCGTCTTCACCTAATTTCTTTGACTTGGATGCAGCCTCTGACAAGAAAAATATTTCTGCAATCTGAGAAAGCATGAGAGTGAGTAAATTACACTACGATCAAAATTTAATGAAGGCAATGAGAATGTTAGAAAGAAAGTTCACCTTAGCAGCATAATCATCTGTTAAATAGACAGCGGTTGAACATAGATTAGAATGTGCCTCGGGTGGATTTAGATCATGATGCATATACTGAAGACAATATGCTATTCCCATAATAATCCTCATCCTTGCATTCCAGTCAAGATGTTCGAGTTCTTTAACTGAAAACAGGAGAAATGTTTCAGCCTCTCAGTTAGCAAGCCACCAATATTTTACTTAGGTATATAAGTGACAGTAGATATAAGTTAAAGAGTGCTACCATGCAGATGCTCAAAGAGGGTTCCATTTGGGGCATACTCAAACACCATCATCCTAACAAATGGTTCATCCTCCTCACAGTAGCCAATAAGATTGACAAAGTTCTTATGATTCACCCGTGACAGTGTATCAATCTACAACAGGTCGAAAAATGATAAATCAATAAAGTGAGAAGAAAATAAGAGCTTGAGATTCAAGTGCAAATGTGTTGGACACTGTTCCAAAATTTTCCAGTGACCACGGAAGCAAGAGACCTTCTCCCGGTATGCCATCTCTGAGTTCTTTGACCAGTCTTTGGAAGATTTAATTAAAGTTGATGCAACAGCAATCTCAACTCCACTGGACAGTGTTCCCTTGTAAATGGTGCAACCATCCAGAGTGTCGATAATATTGCTGAAGTCTTCACAGGCTGTTTCCAGCTCTGATCGATTCAACTTGGGAACCCCTGCATTTGATATATGCACCTGAATCAGTCTTGCCATATAAGCTGGAAAGAATAGAAAGGCATCATAAGCTTATGGTTAAGACACCTGCTATGTTTGACCATTGGGATTTTGTCGAACCCATATTGCATAGCACAAGAAGCAGAAAAGTTCCATGCTCCTAAGCAGTGCATCTAATGAAGATTTGGATAGGACCATCGTACAGCACTGCTAATGTATCTGTGGCACTTCCATTTACTATTCTATATTCACAAGGTTACCATCTCGGTAATGAGTGATGGTGATCTATTCAAAACTTCAATTTTCATAAAACACAAGAGGCATTCAATATCTGTGGACATAACTAATTATCCTCAAATGACTTTTTAAGGGTAAGCCTTGAAGTTCATACACCAGTTCAACAATCTGATTTGTCCTAGAGATAAACTACATTCCATTTTTATTTGTTTTCACTCTATACCATCGTGTTAAACCCCCTAGACACTAATAATGGGTTCAACTGATAGTTCCACCTGCTAATTTAGATTTCAGATTCTTTTTTATTTATTTATATTATTTTCCTCTTTTTTACTTATAAAAAAATTTCTTTTCTTCTCATTGTGCTCGTTATAGTTTTTTTCCTATCTTGTATCAAAATATCACCTGTTATGAATGCTTTCTGCAACTGTCCACTCAATCCAGTCTTCCAAGGACCTATGGTTGCCACTGCTTGGCTTCGTAACATGCAGAATACGGTTGCCGCAACAATGAGTAAGACGGCCACACCAGCTATAGAAATGAAATACTTCCACATATTTCCAGAGGTGCCACCACTAGAAGATTGTTGATTGGCTGGCACTTGAACAAAACCACTAGGATTTTGGAAAGTCCGTTCGTGATCAGCAGGTGAAGACTGTGGTGAGGAGTGTTGTTTCTTCTTTTCATGTGGTACAGCTGGCAACGCCCCACTACTCTTGGTAATTGGAAGAGCAATGATTTGTCCAGAGGGGGGTCCATCACTAGCAGGTGCAGCTGCGAGGTTAGTGGATTGCTCAAGTAGTCTACGCCGTGCGAAACTGACGAACTTCTGAGCAGTATGGACCATGTGTTGCTCAGATGAACCTGTTTAATGAAAGGAACAAGGTCATTTTGTGATTCGGTAGCACAATTTTCGTGTTCACTGCAACAGGATTGGTAATTGTTTCCACTCACTAGGTAGACTGCTGCAGCAACTCTCTCCTTTTCCATTCGGAGTGTCCTTTCCAAACCTGAAGCTTGATGGAAAAGCAACAGTCTCAATACAAAGGACATGAAAGACAACCAGTGTAATTTAAGGATGGTAAAACAAAAATCATATCTTCATACCGTGATATACACAGGATATGGATAAAACGCCCAAGAGCTCCTTTAATTGGGGTTATAAATGAGTCTGCCTTATTAATCAGTTTTGAGTTTCTCTGTCCAGCACTGCACAGGCAATGTAAAGAAGAATCAGAAATCTAGGAGAGAACTGTAGACCTTTCTACATTATCAACGAGAAGAAATTTTTTAGCAATGCATGCTGGTCAATCTCCCAAATACTGGTGCAAAGTTTTAGAATGTGTCTCACATCCATTAATTATAACTGAAACACAATATATATCTAGTGTATGATTAAGTTCTGCATTCTTCAGATATCTTGCATGCTCCAAATAGTTCCAGCAGCAGTGTCACAATGAAGTACTTAGTGCCCAGTGCCCACATATAATTGGGTTCAGAATGATAAGTCCAATGTGACACAGGAACGAGATTCAATAGAGAATAAAATGTATAGAAGTTTAGAACAAATATAGTCTCATTAATGTACAAACTATACATCTCTGAGATTTTAATTATCTAACTACTTCAGTATATCCTGTATTGTCAATTGGCTCATTTGAGCAAATAAATTATTAAAACGAGCCCTTTTGGCCATCAGATTTCTCACCTCTCTTGTAATTGAAGTGAAAAACTTGATTAAAAAATTAAAGGAGCATGGCATAAGTTTTCCAATTTTATTTTATATACCAAAAAAAGTTACTCTTCATTGGGTTCATTTATCCAAGCTTCTCTTTCAGTTAAAAATTCTTCTAGTAAGCATGGTTTTGATATCACAAATCTTGCAGAAGAAGCAAATAAGATAGAGAGTCGACAGTCCTGACCACCATGTGAGGGGTAATGTGTCTGTGTTGTTGAGTCAGATGGGGGGAAAGAGAGAAAGAGAGAGAAGAGAGGGGAAAGGGGAGTGGGGTGGAGCAAAGCACCCAAAGAGGCATCAAGTTCAATGCAATAAGTAGTTTCTTACTGTCCGAATTTCCTAATCATACAGCCGATTCCAGTGGCAATGGAAGCTGTATCGTTATCATCAAATTCCAATTTAGATAGCAAGTTGAGACACCTGATCTCCAAAGGAATAGTGCCTTCAAAATTATTGTCACGAATCAACCTATGGTATAAAATGAATTTAGTCCAGGAACATTAAGTTAAAGCATAAAATGCAGATAAAATATGTAAAAGTTCACCTACAAGCGTTTTAGTGACACCATTCTGCCTATTTCTGCTGGAATAACTCCACACAAGTTATTTTCCCTCAGATCCAACTGCTCCAGCTTTTTAAGCTCTCCAATCTCATTAGGAATGGTACCGGAGAAATGGTTCTTGAAGAGTATACTATCAATAATTAATACAAAAAGAGGAAGCAAGAACCGGAATGTTTCAATAAGATTCAAAAGACACAGCAAAATTGATAAATATCAAGCTGCATAACAAGACTCTAGATTTTGTGTTTACAATGGTGGAGCCCTTATAATACTGAAATAGTTCATTTACCAATGATAGAGACATATGAATCCATAATTATTAAAGTCCAAAATGTCAAGAAGTACCCAATACGATGACAACATATTCTACTACATGAACTTACATAAAAAAAAAATGCTTAGTGCATGGTAGGTTCAAAAGACATTATTCAGAGTAAGACTTAAAAGACATCCTTGAAAAAGGTTAAAGATGTAAAAACTGCCAAGTTTGAAAGTGTAACAGTTTCCTAGACACAAATTGTTTATTTTTGTAAAATACCGCTTCAAAATGAAAAATCACTAGAACTGGTACAAAGGTACACACGAGTAAATTATCTGAGACTGAAGTTACCAAACTTTATCATGTAATGCAACAACAGCACAGTGATTTTTTCTTCACATGAATCAACCAAAAAGAGGCATGCCATTTTCCCTTCACATCAAATTCTAGAAACACGACACAGTGAATCCTTACAGAGAACGTAAGTTACTAAGTTTCCCAAGCTCAGGTGCCAGTGTCCCTTCCAAAGAAAGTTGACTCAGATCCCTGCAATAATAATTAACACATTAAGACACTCAAATTGCGCCATACTGCCATATTTTATGAACGTAAAACCTCTAGAATTGAGATATACCTTAATTGCTATATATCAGACAATTATGAAAAGGAAATTACTTAGCCTAATAAAAGAACAAAACTGTAATAATATAATCCTTAAAAAAAATATCTTTTGCAATGCCATCCATGCAAAAGGGACTTACAGCATTTGCACTTCAACATCCATGCAATGAACTCCCGACCACCCGCAAGGATCGGTGTCATTAGGATTCCAATTTGCAAGTACGCCATAAGGATCCCAATCTATTCTGGCCCGGAAATCCAACAACGCAAATCCTGCATTTGCACTCCAAATTGGAACAAACATTAGACAACATCATGCATTAATATTATAAAAGGATAAACATGGATGCTCAAACGAAAATTACCTTCACTGTTAAGCGACAAACATCCCCTCGTACCCGAAACAACAACCAATGCCATGAAACACGAGAACCCAAATCCATATGGGTGCCATCTACCCCCCATTGCTTAACGAACCAAATGCAGCAGTGGTGGAGGTCAACCACGACGCTATACAACACACAAATCGAAATCGCCAGGATTTCTGTACAACTCACCCCCTTCCATATGCACCAAAACCCAATAACAAGAACAATAAACAGCTCCTTCCACTCAAAGACAAATCCTTTATGAATCTAAATGTCTAAAAACTATGCGAGAATTATATTACAAACGGATGCAAATTGGGGAAGGCACTCGCGTCCGGCTTTCATGTTGGGGTCCCTCATCCTTTTTTTAATGAATTTTCACAACACCCTTCTCGTCGACAAGAGCATAGCCCGGCTCAACCGCTAATCCGATAAGAATGGAGCTTCAGGTTCGCGAAGTTTATACAAACAAGGAAAGAAATGGGTCACTAAAGAATGCAAAAAGGAACACCCTCGTCAACAAGCAACGCCCAAAAGCAAAAGGAGTGGGCAAGAGAGGATTTACTATGAAGAAAGCCCATAAACAAAGTATAAGGGAACAAGGAATTTTTTTTCAGCTGCTGCTACTGCTGTTGAAGGGTAATAATGCAAATTTTCTTAGGGCGCAGAACAATGGAAAATGTTGTTGAAACAAATGAATGGAGGTTAGGAGTGGTGATAGGTAGGGGAGATCGAGACCTCAAAAGGCAGCAAAGAAAAAAATATATTGATTCGAACGATAATATCACAAATTAAATAACATTTAATTCTCTTCCTCCCCCCCCCCTTTTTTTTTTAATTACTGCCCTTTTCTTCTCAGGATGATCTCAGAGGACTTTCTCTTCGACCATCTTTGGGTCTCTCTTCCTCTGCTTTCTGAGTTTGTCTCTGTCCCTGTCCCTGTCCCTGTCTCTCGCTCTAACCCCCACCAGCCACAACCGTCACCCACACCAGCTGTGTTCCGTTTTCTTGTTTTTTTTGGGCTTTAAGTTTCGTTCATTTGGTTTGTGGATCCCAAAGGTTTTTGATCGGCGGGAAGCTAGTAATCAGTTGTGGCAATTTTCCTCGTTTTGGGAAGTGTGCGTGCAAGCAAGCGCGCCCGCGCGAGAGTGGTATGGTGATGATCCCGCTTGCGGAGTACTCGGATGCGCTTTTCCTTCTTTTATTATTATTTTTTAATAACCGTTGACTGGGCCCACCGTCCTTTCGTGCCCGCCTCTCTTCCCTCCTTTCCTACCGTCATATTTATTATTTTATTAAGTTTTCATTATTATTATTTTCCAGACGATATAAGAGTCAAGACCAGCAGCAATTAGCATGCCAGCAGCCAGCAGCCAGCATCCTACGTGAGAAGGGTTGGGAATGTTTTTGAATTTTTTTTTTTAATAACGAATCAATTTTTATTTTTTTACTATAAAGTTAATTTAGACAATAAAATAAGATAAGATAAGATAAGAAGGTTTTAAATGAATTAAATAAAATATTTTTAGAATATTATTTTTTAATATTATTATTATTTTATGATTTGAAAAGTTGAATTATTTATTATATTTTATATAAAATTTTTAAAAAATTATAATAATATAATAAGATAATTTCTCTATCTAAACAAGCCATAAATCTCTAAAACAAAGATTGAATACAACGAAAAATATCCTTCAAATCAATAAGCTTATAATAGAAAAAAACATGAGCAACTCCATTCCCATCACTCTTGATATGTATACTTTACAGACCAATGATCCAAACTTTTGAGCAGTTGTCTTGTATCTCAGAGTAGCATTTCTGTGCCGTTTCAGTGATCTTTACATTCTACCATGACTAATGGCCTTCGCAACTTTGAAAGCATATCTCTCTCCAGAATAATATTTCTTAGCCCCAACTCTGTCAAAGATAGTCTCTTGTAGTGCAGCATAAGACTCAAGGGTCGGAAACAAATCTCTTCTCATCCTCATTGTAGTAATAATCTTTCCCTCTCAATCACGAACTATGACCCAAATCCCTAACTTGCAGTAAACTTTATCGACAACAGCATCCCCAATTAATTTTAAAAACATCATTTAGTGGAGCCTTCCAGCAATCCTTTTGCATCTTTGTTTGTAATCTTGTGTTCTAAAGTTTTTTTTTTTTTTAAGATTTTCATGTCATTTTACAATTGATGTGTACAATATCAATTTAAAAAATAAATTCACAAACTAATACGATTTCATGTAATACGTTAGATCTAATTTACATTAAAATAGTTTTATAATCTAACCTATTACATCAAACCACATCAATTTATCAATTTAATTTTGTGAGATCTTTTTATAACTAAAATATTTATCTTTACAATTTCATTGCAACATACTAAAGATGCATATTTATCTTATTATCATCGTATTATATTTTATTTAAGGGTGCAATTCATGTTTTCGGACCGTGTTCGTATCGTACCAAATAATGAATATTCAACTCTATAGGTAAACCCAAGCTCAACCTATTAAATTAAATGTGTCAAATTTTCAAACTTTAACTCAACCCAATTAGATAACAAGTTGTGTCATGTTATCTACTTTGACCCATTTAGTAATTAATTAGAAATCGATCAACACAACATGACTCATTTAAACCCGCTTCATGTAAATGAGTTGAACTAACACGTATAACAAATTTGACCTGATTAACATAATTTCACATAAAAGTTAGAATCTATATTTATCAGTAGCCACAATATCTTAAAAAAATAAAACTACCTGCTAAAAAAAATATCAATATTTTTAAATTTTTACAAATAATAAAATCAAAATTACAAACCCTACAATAACAAATATAAGCATAGGTCCATAATTACAATCTCAACAATAAAAATATAAGCATACTAAACAATACCAATATTACAATTCAACAATAATAAAATTATAATTTTGAAATAAAATCTAAACATGTTAAAACAGTGTAACACTCCATATTTTAGTGTATTTTTATTAAAGGATTTTTTTAATTAATTTAAATATTGGTCTTCTTGTTTTAAAATTTTGAGAGTTTTGGTATACTATTTTATTATATTTTTAAGTTGTGTAAATTATTTTTAAAAGGTTTTCTTGTTATTAATTATTGTTTTGGCATTTAAATTGATCTTTAATTTAAATTAGTTGTTTATGGGTTTTAAAATTATTATTTTTTTAATTGAGTATTTCACTGCGTTTTAATTATTTTATTTAATTTACTGTTTGAAAATAATTTTCGTTGGATCATTTTTGGGACCCAAGATATGAAGATTGGATCTCATTTCTTTTTTCTTATCTTATCTTTTTCTCTTCTTTTTCTTTTCTTTCTTTTCTTCCTCCTTATTTCTCCTCCCCTGCTTCTTCACCCGCGACCAGCTCTCCCTCTCACCCTCGTCTGTTGCTTCGACCACCCCTAGCACTGTCGTGTGCCGCCGTGTGGCGACACTGCCCAGCCCATCTGAACCGCTACCTCCCGGCGACCTCCCCCACCTCGATTTCCCCCTCCCACGCTCTCTCTTTCTCTCTCCTCACTGTGTGGAGCTTGATTTGGCCATTTAGCCATTGCGCCGCCGTCTGTCGTTCGTGGCCGCCACCGCCCCTCTCTTTCTCTTCCCCACCGACCGGCGAGCCTCCCTTTAAATTTCCAGCCTCTCCTGTGCCATCATTCTCCTTCACGCACGACTCCAAGCCGCACGGTTTTGGTGTTCTAGCGCCGTCGTGCCTCCACTTCTGGCCACCAGCTCGTCACCACATCACCGGCGGCCCTCTAGCAACCTAAACCACCTAATCTCAGCTCCAATCCGTCACTAGTGAAGCCTCATTGTTCACATCTCCGATTTGTACGTTTTTTGCCTTAAACCGCCCCTTTCGCCGCCACCCACAGCCAAAGGCTACCACCATTAGCTTCACCGACCTCTCTAGGCTCTAACCTATCAATTTCGAATCTTGGTTTGACTCCGTTCAAAAGTGAGTTTTTGAGACCCACGAACAGTGTATTTTTACACCGTGGAGTTGCTGTTTTGGCGTTTCCAGCTCTTCCGTGATTCTCCAAAAATTCATATATAGCGCTGTAAGTATTTTTACAAATATTTTTACAAATATTTTTTGAGATTTTAATATATTTTTACACTAACTCATTTATTATTACTGTGATTGATTGGTTGTACCGGACTGAGTCCGAGGAGTTATGGGAGTCGGATGGATTGGAGGTTGGAGTTATTGTGTGTTTGGTTATTGGAATTGGTTGGTTATTGGATATTGTTGTTGGTCTGGTACATTGCATATTGCACGCATGTTCATGTTTGTAAATTGAAAATTGGGTTTTCGTGTAATTGCATTCATGTTCATGTGTTCATTGAAAAACTGGATTTTTGTGAGAAAAAGGAAAAGAGACTGTAGGGATGGTGGTAAGCAGGGATGGTGGTAGAGTCCCACCTGCGATTCCCGCTTGCGGTGTACGCGTAGGGATGGTGATAAGCAGGGATGATGGTGTTGTCCCGTCTGTGATTTCCGCCTACGGTGCACGCGGTAGGGATGGTGGTAGAGTCCCGTCTGTGATTCCCATCTACAATGCTCTAATGGGTTTTTTTGTGTGGAAAGGAATTGTAGGGATGGTGGTAGAGTCTCGCCTACAGTGCACGCGATAGGGATGGTGGTAAGCAGGGATGGTGGTGTTATCCCGCCTGTGATTCCCACCTACGGTGCACGCGGTAGGGATGATGGTAAGCAGGGATGGTGGTATAGTCCCGTCTGTGATTCCCGCCTACGATGTTCGATAAATATTTTGTGTAAATTATTTTCTGAAAAAATGACTGATTATGTTTTTGGGCCAAAATAGGATTTTGGCGTGTGTTGGAAAAATATCCATTTTCGGAGAAAATGATATTTTTTGGATTTGGTGCATATTTCATCATATGCATGCATGGTTGGTAGCATTAATATATTTTGATCTTGGAGATTGTTTGGATTATTACCTACCTGCGGTACTATTTTTTGTACCGTAGATTTTGGATGCAGATGAGGATGTGGAGCTTGTGGGATCGGCTCCCTGGAGAAGGTGGCTTGTGGTTACATTTGTTTTTGGATTTTGGGATTTGTTTCCCACTTGTGTATATATTTGGCTTTTACTGTATTTCTTGGATAACTGTTTAACTTTCAATATATTTGTATTTTGGTAAATTTTGTATTTAAAAATTTTGGTACTTAGTAGACTGATTTATTTTAACCGCTGCGACTCTTTGGTGATCTGGTTGCACGTTGCACACACTTGAGCACTTATTGTTGGGATGCATGACCCGCGTTGTCATCATCCTGATGTTACGATTCCTATGTTGTTTTGTACGTGAGAGTCGAGGCATCATAGGTGGTATTAGAGCAGTTCAGCTCTGGGTAAAACCACATGTCCCATAGGTGGAGTACCAGAAAGGTTTAAAGTTATGATTTGAAATTATTGATTTGAAGTATGTTATTTTCAATGGTTTTAATTTATTGTATGTTATTATAATTTGTTAGTTTTATTCTACTTTAATTTTTATGTTGGTTTTATTTTATTTTATTCTATTTTTTTTGGGTGTTGCTTTTGCTCTTATTTGAAATTTTTGTCCGGAGACTTAAGTGGGGTTAAAGGTTACGCTATGGCAGGAAGATGGTACGATCGAGAATGTTATTGTTAGGTATTAATATTTAATGTGGTAGGCATGAATTTTTATTAATCTGGTTTGCTTGGGTAATATTGAGGCTTGTAAGGAACTTTATGGTCTGAGTGATATATTTGGAGAGTAGGATAATTGAGGTTTTAGATTTTGTAGAGATATGACCTGAGGCTTTAGAAGGGGAGGTGGCTTTAGAAGGGGAGGTTGTAAGTTCAACAAATTTTAAGGATGGATTTATGAGAATTTCACCAAGGGTTTAAGGTTTTGCAGACTTTAGGAAATGATTGGTTATTATTTAATGTCTTAGATTTTGAAGACTTCGGGAGTCGATTGATTTATTACTGATATAGATTCATCGATTTTACAGATTTGAGGACTGATTGGTAATAAGATTTAAGTTTTAATTATGCAGGCTTGGGGTGCTAGCTTGATTTATTTTGGAGACTGATTAGACTATAACCATTAAAATAGGTTTGATCAGAGTTGAGTACTGATATAGGAATTTTTAAGGAGAATAGTTCTTTGGGGATTGAATGTATTGATTTAGTTGTGTATTTCTCTAAAGATTGTAGATTTGGATTGAATCTAGGAAAATAATTGTTATTAGTTAGAGGTTATAGTGGCAAATTTTAGGATTGATCGATATTAAATTTAAGGATAATAGTTTGTGCAAATTCAAGAAGGAATTCTGGTTGAGTTTGAGGAAAGTGTGTAATAATCCATGGTTTTGGGAGATTAAGAATTTTCTATCAATTGTCGTGAGAGTTTTCTAGTTAGTAAATGTTGAACTACCTCGTACTCAATGGTGTTGTGTTGTGATATGATTAAGGATTCAAATCTTGTGTTGATTTTTAAGGAACTATTAGTGATTTGAAAATTTGAGATGAAACTTGTAATTAGAGATTCAACTTTTGGTGGAGCGGATGTAGGATATGATTTTTGTTGATTTTGAGGGAATAGGTCTGGATGATGGAAATGCTTATTGATGGTTAATTTGGAAGTGGTCATTAGGTTATCAAAGGTATAGAATACAAGGAAGGTTTGGAAGTTATAGTATAAGAGTTGATTAAGGTTAGTAGTTTATTGTGTGAAGATAATCATTGGAATTTACTACGTGTTGTATTAAGGTTTTTGTGGAATGTAGATTTCAGATTTCATAGCCAACCTAGGAGTACTGAGAGACTAATGCGAGTATTATGGAATCGCCTATGGGAGTAGACTTGGGAGAGTATTACTCATGCTTGTTGGGAGTTGTTGATGGTATGGTCTTCTCAAGTGTGTTCGTTGTTGTATCTAGTAACTGCTTCAGCGTTGATGTTTGACTCTGCAAATTTCGAGGTTGAAATTTTATTTAAGGGGAGAGAATGTAACACCCCGTATTTTAGTGTATTTTTATTAAAGAATTTTTTTAATTAATTTAAATATTGGTCTTCTTGTTTTAAAATTTTGAGAGTTTTGGTATACTATTTTATTATATTTTTAAGTTGTGTAAATTATTTTTAAAAAGTTTTATTGTTATTAATTACTGTTTTGGCATTTAAATTGATATTTAATTTAAATTTTTTGTTTATGAGTTTTAAAATTATTATTGTTTTAATTGAGCATTTCACTGCGTTTTAATTATTTTATTTAATTTACTGTTTTATAATAATTTTCGTTGGATCATTTTTGGGACCCAAGATGTGAGGATTGGACCTCATTTATTTTTCCTCACTTTTTCTTTTTCTCTTTCCTTTTTCTCTTCTTTTTCTTTTCTTTCTTTTCTTTCTCCTTATTTCTCCTCCCCTGCTTCTTCACCCGTGACCAGCTCTCCCTCTCACCCTCATCCGTTACTTCAACCTCCCCTAGCACCACCGTGTGCCGCCGTCCGGCGACACCGCTCAACCCATTTGAACCTCTACCTCCCGACGACCTCCCCCACCCTGATTTCCCCCTCCCATGCTCTCTCTTTCTGTAACATCCCAGATTTCAGTGTATTTTTAAAGAAGGATTATTTTAAATTGTTTAAAAATTTATTCTCTTATTTTAAATTTATGGGGGTTTTAAATATTATTTTTGTAATATTTTTAAGTTGTGAAAATTATTTTAAAGGATTTTCTTTATATTATTTATTATTTTGGATTTAAATTGATCTTTAATTTAAATTGACTTGTTTTTGGATTTTAATATTTTTATTGTTTTAATTGAGCTTTTCATTGAGTTTGAATTATTTAATTTATTTAGTGGTTTTAAAATTGTTTTCGTTGGATCACTTTCAAAACCCAAATTGAAAAAGTCTGGATCTTATTTTCTTCCTTCTCTTTTTCTCCTTTTTCTTTTTTTCTTCTTTTCTTTTCTTCTGGTTTTTCCCCGCGTGCGACCCCCCTCGCTCTCTCTCTCTCCTTTCTCTTCGGCCGAAGGCTCTTCCCCTCCCCGCGCCGCCGTGCGCCACCTTTTTCCGGCACCGCCCAGCCCATCGTGTCCCCCTCTCGCCGGCGACCCCACAGCTCCGATTTCAGCCCATCCCTCGCCGGAAACAGCCCGCACGCGCGCCGCCAAGCCGCGGCTTCTCTTCCTCGTTTCGCCGCCGTCCGGCCACCTCCGGCCACCATCTCTCTACCACACCACCACCGGCCCTCAAGCAACCATTTGGACCCAACCCCGGCTCCGATCCGTCGCCGGAGCCGTCCCATCGAGCACCCTATCCGATTCGACCTTCTTGGCCTTCCACCGCCGTTTCTGCCGCCACCCACGGCCAACCATCACCACCATTAGATTCCCCACCTCCCATAGGCCCTACCCTATCGTTCCCAAATCTTCGTTTGGTCCCGGGTGATTTTTTGGTTTCACTGTATATTTCGGCCACAGTGTATTTTTACACTGTGATGTTGCTGTTTTGGCGCTTCTAGCTCTCTCGTGATCCTCAAAAAATTATATTAAAGCGCTGTAAGTATTTTCCCGAATATCTTTTAAGGTTTTAATATATTTTTGCACTGACTGGTTGATTATGTCTGTGATTGGTTGTATTGTGATCTGAATTGATTGTGGAATTTACTGTTGGAATTGGCTGTTGGAATTTATTGTGGATTTGTACATTGCATGTGCACGCATATTTTGTGTTAATGAAAACTGGGTTTTCATATGTGGGAAAAAGGAAAGGAGACTGTAGGGATGGTGGTAAGTAGGGATGGTGGTGTTGTCCCGCCTGCGATTCCCGCCTACAGTGCTCCATTGGGTTTTTGGTGTTGTGTGGAAAGGAACTGTAGGGATGGTGGTAAGCAGGGACGGTGGTATAGTCCCGCCTGCGATTCCCGCCTACGGTGTACGCGTAGGGATGGTGGTAAGCAGGGATGGTGGTGATGTCCCGCCTGCGATTCTCGCCTACGGTACACGCGGTAGGGATGGTGGTAGAGTCCCGCCTGTGATTCCCGCCTACAGTGTCCAATAAATATTTTTGGGTTTGATGCATATTTTCTCATATGCATGCATGTTGGTTGCTTAAATGTATTTTTACCTTTGGGATTGTTTGGATTATACTTACCTGCGGTACCCTTTTTGGTACCGTAGATTTTGGTGCAGGTGAGGACGAGGATGACGAGCCTTAGAGATCGGCTCTGTAGTTTAGTGGCATGTGGTTGCTGCTGATTTTGGTATGGGATTTGTTTCCCATGTGTTTATATTCGGCTTATTTATATTTTCGTGGATGACTGTATAACTTTCAATATACTGTATTTTGATTATCTTTGTGTATTAAAAAATTCTGGTACTTAGTGACTTTAATATTATTAATCCGCTGCGTATTGTTGTGCACTTTTGCATGTTGCACACACTTGACACTTGTCGTTGGGATGTGTGACCTGTGTTGTCATCATCCTGACGTCACGATTCCTGCGTTATTTTACACGTGGGAGTCGGGGCGTCACACTTTCTCTCTCCTCACCGTGTGGAGTTTGATTTGGCCATTTAGCCACTGCGCCGCTGTCCGTCGTCTGTGGCCGCCACCGCCTCTCTCTTACCCATCGACCGGCGAGCCTCCCCTTAAATTTCCAGCCTCTCCTGTGCAGTCATTCTCCTCCACGCACGACTCCAAGCCGCACGGTTTTGGTGTTCTAGCTCCGCTGTGCCTCCACCTCCGACCACCAGCTAGTCACTGCATCACCGGCGGCCCTCTAGTAACCTAAACCACCCAATCCCAGCTTCGATCCGTCACCAGTGAAGCCCCATTGTTCACATCTCCGATTTGTGTATTTTTTATCTTAAACCGCACCTTTCGTCGTCACCCAAGACCAAAGGCCACCACTATTAGTTTCACCGACCTCTCTAAGCCCTACCCTATCAATTTTGAGTTTTGGTTTGACTCTGTTCAAAAGTGGATTTTTGAGACCCACGGTCAGTGTATTTTTACACTGTGGAGTTGCTGTTTTGGCGTTTCCAGCTCTTCCGTGATCCTCCGAAAATTAATATATAGCGCTGTAAGTATTTTTTCAAACATCTTTTGAGATTTTAATATATTTTTGGGCTAACTCATTTATTATTATTGTGATTGGTTGGTTATGCCGGACTGAGTCCGAGAGTTATGAGGGTCGGATGGATTGGAGGTTGGAGTTGTTGTGTGTTTGGTTATTGGAATTGATTGGTTATTGGATATTGTTGTTGGTCTGGTACATTGCATATTGCACGCATGTTCATGTTTGTAAATTGAAAACTGAGTTTTCGTGTAATTGCATTCATGTTCATGTGTTCATTGAAAAACTGGATTTTTGTGAGAAAAATGAAAAGAGACTATAGGAATGGTGGTAAGCAGGGATTGTGGTGTTGTCCCGCCTGTGATTCCCGCCTACGGTGCACGCGGTAGAGATAGTGGTATAGTCCCGTCTGTGATTCCTGCCTACAGTATTCGATAAATATTTTTGTGTAAATCATTTTCTGGGAAAATGACTGATTATGTTTTTGGACCAAAATGAGATTTTGGCGTGTGTTGAAAAAATATCCATTTTCGAAAAAAATGATATTTTTTGGATTTGGTGCATATTTCATCATATGCATGCATGATTGGTAGCATTAATATATTTTGATCTTGGAGATTGTTTGGATTATTACTTACCTGTGGTACCATTTTTTGGTACTGTAGATTTTGGATGCAGATGAAGATGTGGAGCTTGTGGGATCGGCTCCCTGGAGAAGGTGGCTTGTGGTTACTGTTGTTTTTGGATTTTGGGATTTGTTTCCCACTCGTGTATATATTTGGCTTTTGCTGTATTTCTTGGATAACTATTTAACTTTCAGTATATTTGTATTTTGGTAAATTTTGTATTTAAAAATTTTGGTACTTAGTAGACTGATTTATTTTAACCGCTACAAATTTTTGGTGCTCTAGTTGTACGTTGCACACACTTGAGCACTTATCGTTGGGATGCGTGACCCGCATTGTCATCGTCCTAATGTCACGATTCCTGTATTGTTTTGTTCGTGGGAGTCGGGGCGTCACAAACAGGTTGATTTTGGATTAAGCGGATTGATCCATTTATAAATCATGTCTTAACGGATCAACTTATTTTGATCCGAACCTGTTAACATCAAATTCAAACTCACTAATTTCGTATCGTATTCATGTTGGATTCACAGATCGTGTTACATATTATCACCCTTAATCCTTAATTTTATTGTAGCACATATCAATTACTATAAAGGGATACCATACAGTTTCACCATGAATCAACCAATAATTAGGCTTTTGAATTATTTGTAAAGGAATTTTAGAAAAAACAGTCATCATCATAGGCAAATAAAAATATTAAATCCCATAAGATATCGGTACAGATCATTATTATTTAACATTTCTACCCCTTTTTTATCTGAAAATGAAAATATAATGGATGATATGATTTGTCAAAAAATAATCGTTTATAAAACAGCATCGTCATTAAAAACAATAATCAAGAAAAGGATGACACAATGCAATACTATATATATACTACAATAATATAAAGTATGTTCTTATAAAAGTAAAATAATAATAATATAAAGTATGTTAATTTAATCTCCGATTTAATTATAGGCATCGCGTCACATGCCTCTCTTAATATCATCTTTATGTTCATATTGCTTTGTTTTATAACAATTTTTTATTAATAATGTTAAATTCAGTCTTAAAGTGTGTAAGTCTCGTACATTTAAAAAAAAAATTAGAAGTCCACCATTAAAAAATATCTCAAATTTATCAAATTTAAAAGAGTGCGCAAAATTTACACACTTAAAATTTGAAATATTATTTCTCATTTCTTAACTGTAAGCAGTAAGCACAACCAATTATATATTGCTAATTTATTTTGTCGATCATGGGATTCAACCCATTGATAATTGCCCCCAATTGATGATTACTTGTTGTAAAAATCCATATTATAAGTTTTTTTTTAAAAAACAAATTAAAAAATAAAAAGCAATATATGTGTGTGAATAATGTATTTGTTTTTAATGTAGACCTTGTGGACAGGCAGGAGTACTGTCACGGACGTGCGCCACGTTATTATTGGCAACCGACGTATTAATTCAGTTCATGAACTGAAAGTCTGTCCCCCAAAAGAGCTCGTCATCATCGACTAAGATATTTCTTGATCCATAGGTGACATTCCCCGGATCGTTTTTTTTTTTAATTGAATTTAACTTTTTTCGCATTTGTAACAAAATATTAATATATATTCCTATTAAAATCACTTGATTTATTAGAAAACATAACAACTCTCATTCTAAGTGACATTAAATCTATCAACCACTTTATAAAGTATTATGTGATATTAGAAGCAGTGTATATTCAAAGAGAAGTGACTTTATCTGTTATATCTATTTTATAATTTAATTTATCACATAATAAAATAATTATATTAATTTACAAATTTATTTTTAGAAAATCTGGCTAAAATATTTTCATACTTAAAAAATGGAATGCTCACGAGCCAACTAGTCGAAAGCCAACAAAATTTATATTGCAAAAATAAAGGGGCACTAAAAAATGATAAAACCCATCGACCACTCTATAATGGAAGCGTTTTTAATGAGAAATATTACTATGTCGTTTCAGTTATATCATTATTTTGTTTCATTGATGTTGTACCATCACTTGGTGCCATGTGGCTTATTAAGAAAATAAAAAATATATTTAAAATAAAATAATGTCCAAAAACACAAGAAGAAGATGATTGATCAAATCTTAAATTCCCTCTACTCTTTTAATATTTTTGTTAAAAAACTTTTTAACAAGTTACGTGATACCACATGGTGGTACCATGTCGATGAGACAAATTGAGCGATATAATTAGAGAGACAAATCAGCATTACTCTTATATTATTTGGTCTAGAGAAGCACTATAACTATAAAGAGATCCCATAAAAATAAACTTACAAATTGATATAGTTTCATATGATACGTTAAATCTCTTTTATAATAAAAATAATTTTACAACCTAACACAATACATCAAAGTATGTCAATTATAAATTTATTTTTATGCAATTATTTTGTTGCTAAATAATTTATCTATGGTCTAACATTGTTTGGAATCATTTAGAAAATTGGAAAAGGGAAAAAAACAAAGGCAGGGGGATCAAGATTTCTTTTCACTTTTTTAACGAATTATTAACTTTGAATTAAGAACTAACTTACGAGTGATATATTGAGATTTATATTTAAAATTTTTATTATTTATTAATTATTTAGTTTGTTGAGGTCGTAATATCTCAGTCATGTAGTTTAGTAATTATTAGAATTTAAAAACTCTAGAGAATTAACAGTTTTATAAAAATAAATATATTTATAAAAGAGAGAGATGGGAAAGAAAAGAAGGGTGTTTTTTATTTTATTATTATTATTATTATTATTATTTGGTTGGTTGAGAGAGGAGTGTGCTTTCTCGCTTATTTGGTTAGTAGGGAGAGTACGAAGGAAATGAATTCTTATATCTTTGTTTTTTTAAAATAATAATAATTAAACGGGGCAATGTTGGTACAGCCTTAATATTTAAATACCTATTTCCCCATAATATTTTTTTAAGAAGTAGAATTGATTAGTCGTAATTAACTAATTCACTGCTGATGTGGTTGCCAAACATTATTATTATTATTATAGACAATGCAATTATACTCCTTAATTTATACCACTCAAATTGTCTGATTGACATGATAACGTGACTTATTAAAAAGAAAATTAAAAATAGACATAAAAAGATAAAAAGAAATTTAGGATTTTAATTTTCATCTTTTATGTTTTTTTGTGATATTTTGTTTTGAATATATATTTTTTAAGTTTTTATTAAGTCACATGGCACCAAATTATGGTGTCACAGAGAAAATTGAGTAGTATAAATTAGGGGTATAGTAAAATTTTTCTATTAATATTATTATTAAAAAATAATTATGATACGGTTGCCATTAATTATTAAGTTTATCATAAGGTATTGATGTAGCATTGTTTATAATCTTGCTTCGATTCTTTTATTTTAATATTTATAATTAATGGACAATAGCATAATGGATCAAAGTTGATCTCCTTTTCTTTTGAATTAATAATTTATTAGAAAAAAAAAACGAATAAATTTAAAAGTTGTTGGTATACCAACCACGTCGTTGAATTAATAATTACATTTTATGAATGTAATGGATTCTATGGTAAATAGTGCTACACTCTAAATTTGTAAATAGTACAACTTATAGAAAATAGTAACGACGAACAAGATTCTCACTAAAATTAAAAAAAAAAAACCAAAAATTATGAGATATTTCCGAAATACAAATGAAGTGATATTTCCATCTTATCACTACATTATATATAATTAAAATTATTTACATAAACATTACTTTTTATTTAGCATGACATCATATGATAAGATATAATATTACCTGTCCGTATTCTCAAACTATGTAATAATCAACCGAATTCAATTCAAGAAGTCCCAACCGACCTTCTCACACTCTCAAATTCCAAGTTTTTCAGTGATATGTCGTAATTTTCCCACGTGACTCCACCAACTGCTAAGAATTATGTCTCAATTGTACGCTAAACGACAACAACAAACGGAAGCCGTGTCATAAGACCCCAATTCAATCAACGGATTAAAATTGGATAGTTGAGATATTAAGTTGAGATGTGATGAGTTGAGATAAAAATTGAAAGTTAAATAAAATATTATTATAATATTATTTATTATTATTATTTTTGTTTTATAATTTAAAATAGTTAAATTGTTTATTATATTTTGTTTAGTAATTTAGAAAAATTATAATGATTAAATGATATTAGATGAGTTGAGTTCTAAATCTAAACAAATCAAAATATATAATGATACGAGAAATGATATTTATAATTTTAATGTAGGTAAGTCTCACACATTTCATTTAAAAGAATTACATAAATTTAAGACCTACATGAAAAAATATTATTTTTAATAATGAGCATGTTAATGCGTAAAACCGCACCACAATCAGGAATAAGAAAAAGAGTAATCCGATTTTTCTAGTGTTATTAGCATCAATCTCTGAAGTTTCTCAAGTTGAGGTTGAAGAAGCTCTCGAGTAATCCAACTAGAATCGTCCAGAAGTTTCTCTCTAAAAAGATCCCCATTTCTTAAGCAGAGAAGCCTCCTTTATTGAGATTTTGAGAATGGTTAGTGATGAATGTCAGCTTTATGTCACTTCATCATCTCCTTTTGTGTGCCCGACACTTTGTTATTTCGTCTTGTCTTGTCCATTCATTCTTTTCCCTCTTGCTCATGATATGTTCGTCTAGTGAACTGACCCTTTCCCATCTTATCCCTAGTAGGACTTCAATTTTTTTTTAAAAGAATACGTATAGCTTACATATCTTTAAGACTTTTATGTAATATTATTGTATAGTTTCAATGAAACTAAGGAGTGACATTTTAGAACAGTATTGAATATTATTGGTCCAAGTTTCTCATAATAAATTTTAATCCAAGAGATTCAATGAATTTACCCACCAAGAGCGCGAGAAGAGTGAATGAGTGATCCGCCGCAAATCAAAAAGTTGTTGTCATTATTTGCCTAGGCTCCCCCGCAGAAAAAACATTGCACTTGGCCATGCTATGCATATACATATAAATGTCATTAGCTGAGTGACGTCGTTTCAGTTCTTGCCATGATGCCATCGCATCATTATTTTCCTTTCTTGTTAAAAATCCTCTCTCCTGAAACTCCCGTTCTCCTTCCTCACAGACGGTCCTTTCTCTCTGTCTCAGAGAAGAACCTCAGGTACTCCCCCCATCCCTCCCTCTCTCGAGTATTGCTTTGTCTTGGGTGCTTCCGTAGCTTTAAGAATTCCGAATATGCCTGATCCATTCTTGGGATTGAGTCTACTTTTTTTTCCTCTAATTTTAACTTTGACGGTGTTTTGTTTCATATGTTTGAGTAATTTCGTGTTTGATTAGATTAAACTTGCCATTTTTATTTATTTTGTGGGCTTTTGGCTGCTGAGAAAGACAAGGCAAAAGAAAGCTCATCTGAATTTTCTTATTTTGGGTCGTTTAATTTCGAAGCTTAATTTAACTCGGCCGGATAGTTGACCTGGTTTGTTTTTCCAATAATACTAATTTCCACCACATATCAAATGGGGTAATATCTTTTATTTTTTCTCAGAGATTATAATTGGAGCATTAAGAATGGTTCTTCATTGTACATCTGCCCATTTTGAGAGAAAACAGACGTATGAACTAGAGTTGTTTCTATTATTTTCAGAAATTTACGACATGATGCTTTTGTTACGCTGGTTTGCTAGGTGCTTTGAGCTAACCGTGGACGGGATTAACTGACTGCCATGCATATCTATTGCTGTCCCTTGGGTTCACGTAGGGCTGGATTTTGGAATTGTTGCAGAGAAAGAAAGTTGTTTTTTAATGCACTTGCTTAACCTGGAACAACCCAATTGGTTCTTATTTAGATGCTTGATCTACTCCACCGTTTTGGTGACTGATAATTAAGAATTCAGTTACTGAGATATTCAGATCAATTCATTGTTAGACTGCTACGTTCTTCATACCATGCCAGTTGTTCAGAAGCTATATGACGCCTGCAAGGTGTCATTCTCTACTGATGGTCCGGTATCAGAAGAAGCTCTTCGAAAAGTTCGTTCTAGTTTAGGTAGGAGGATTAAGAAACTTGAATCATATTTGTCTCGTTTTCATGAACCTAGTTTACTTGCACTTGGTCCAAGCAAAGTTTATTGTACTATGATTTAACCCTTCCATATAATGCCATTCCAGATGAATTGAAGCCTTCTAATGTGGGTCTCGAGCAGGAGGCACAATTAGCACGTCAATGGAAAGCTTCTGTGAAAGGTAGCAATGGGAAGAAAGGGCGTAATGGGCGTAATGGCAGTCATCAGTGGCCACCACCAATTAAATATCTGCACTTGCATGAATGTGCCAAATTGTCTGTAAGCAATTTGACGCTTGTGGACATTAACCATTATATTTTACATTTGGAACTTAATGATATTCATACACTTGGTTTTGGTTGAGTAGATTGGGTATTTGTAATGAAAGCTGGATTGTGACTTGTACTTGGAAAATTTTTGGACCTTGTCTCAGATTGGAATTTTCTGCATGCTACCTGGCTCTATCATACCACTTCATAATCATCCTGGAATGACTGTGTTGAGCAAGCTTCTTTATGGCTCGTTACATGTGAGGTCATATGATTGGCTTGATATTCCCGGTTCAGGTCCTGCAGATCTATCTAAAGGTGCCCATCTTCAATAACCTTATCGTATTTCAAGATTACATTATATCTCTGTGATGGTGATTTGGACTGATATTCTGATGTGTGCCTCTCTTTTATTTGTAATATAAATATTTTGGTCAAAATAATATGATCTGTTTTTTTTTAAACGGTAAAATCATTAATATCAATAGGGTATCACCAACTTGCTATTATTGTGCAATAAAAATCTCACTTGTTGCCTTTTGAAAAATCCTGAAAAAGTGAAAATGAAACAAATTTAATAATGGATAACTCCTGAATCGATACCATATATTAGAATCTTATTCATGTCTAATTTGTTTCTTCACAAACAACTTAGCCTTCAAGATATCATCAATCATAGTCTCTCTCATTCTGCTCCATGGGCAGAGGTTCTTCAGAGCAACTAGCTTGGTTGAATCCATTCTAAGCATGTCCATTAATTTTTTCTTGTCTATTACCTGTACGTTAATGTGGACGAGAAATTGGTGACATGACACAATCTCTATAGTTGGATCTTAACGGAATGCCCACATTATAACATTTTATAACCACATTAATAGCTTGAGGATGCAATGTGTCAAAAGTAGTAGTTCAGGTACCAAATTGCAAAAGGGTAACTGTTTTGGGGTGCAAAGTCACAAATTGTACTCTCTCCTTTTATGATCCTATGATCCTTGGATATTTTATTCAGCCAGTTTGATGCTTTCCACGATTAAAATTTATTTCTTCAGTTCTCATCCTTTTCACCTTGTTTGTTTTCATGTATGATGAATGCCTTCTTACTCTTACTCGAGCAGTAGTATATTTGTTATTTATGTCTTCTTTTTGCTCCTCATCTTGTTGATAAACTGTATCTTTAATTTTTTAGTATTTACTTAAAAAAAACTATATATATATATATATATATATATATATATATATATATATATATATCTCTTCAACTACCATTCATTATGGAAGAAACTCAGATAAAGAATATAGAGGTTTTATTTCGGTATTGATAGATTGCCGGATTAAAAATGAACCGACTGTGGATCAGTAGGATTCACTGATTGTGGATAGTGGAAATTTGCAGCCAGACCTGCAAAACTTGTTAGAGATTGTGAGATGAGTGCACCTTGTGGTACAACAATCCTACATCCAAGCAGCGGTGGCAATATTCACTGTTTTAAAGCCTTGACCCCCTGCGCTATCTTCGATATCCTTTCACCCCCATACTCCTCAGAAGATGGCCGGCACTGCTCTTATTTCAGGAAATCCCCTAGGAGAGATCTACCAGGTATCATCTCTCCCCCTCCCTCTTTCTGCGTGAGAGATAAATGCTTTGTTTACTTCCAATGCCCTGAACTAACCATTTCTGTTTCTTTTGTTCTCCTAAAGTTAGTGATGAACTATGTGGTATAGAACCATCTGAAGTGGCTTGGTTGGAAGAGATTCAACCTCCTGAAAACTTGGTGGTCCAGAGGGGGCTGTACAGGGGTCCCACTATTAGAAGTTGAAGCGGTTTTTGGATTGCAAGTACCAAAACTACTAGTTATGTCGGCCAAACAAATGAGTCAGTGAGGAGATTGCTGGAGCGTTTGCCATCGACGGCCGTGGCAAATAATTGCTGGGATGTTGGCAATAACTGCTGTCATTCCCATTGGGAGGCATTTGATTGTACATATTATCTTAAGTTGGCTTGGCGACCAAAGTCTTTTACAATGCTGTGATTGTTTCTTTATTGTAACAAGTGACACGTTCGGATACTCGACTTGCAGTTGGATTTTGACCACCTTGCGAAGTTTTCTGTTCTGTGAATACCGTTTTATTTTCGGAAGCCGTCTGTGTCAGCATATGTTTCGAGTGATTGATGCCATTTCTACAACTCTTTTCTGGTGTTCCGTCTGTAAATAGATACAATTAATGAAAGGAAGAAAACCAGCAAGCATGCATCTTAAATGGATATCCAGTTCTCTCAAAAGAACTGAATCCATATATAATTTTTTAGTATTTTTCTACTCATTATACGTATATGATGATGCATTATATATTATTTTTCTTATAATAATTCTCAACCCTCTATTTCTTAAATTCTCTCGACGTCTCTCTCCATAATCTGAGATGATGATGACTTTACAGGCCGGGCCAACTCCAACCATGGATATAATTTGCTCATCCACTCCAGATCTTCACGATTCTTGTACACTGGACAGGGGTCCATATTGATTACCATGTGCACAGCGTGTGCATGCAAATTTAAATAAAATACATAATAAATTGATACCGTTCTCTTAATTACAGTCCTTTAAATATAAAACTACTACCATTTATAATTTATAAAGATGGATGATGCAACTAATAATGTCCTTATAAGAGATTCACCGTTGAATTAATGTCTTCTCCAATCTATATTTCACCGATTCAACCATATATTATTTCATATTCTTTACTCTCAATAGTACTTTGTAGATGTTTTTATTCCACTTAAGCATACACGTACGGATGATCCATAAATTCATATATAAGAGATCTCCAAGCTACTAATGACCCTCTCAATTAGTTGACATGGGCATGCACTAGGGTTTAGCTTCTCTAAAATTTGAAATGATGATTTTATGGATGAGTACTACAAATCTTCCTCCCAGTTAGAGAAATTAGCTAGTTAGGTGGGGGCCGACCGGCGGCTACCCTCTTAATCCCCCCTCTCTCTGTAACTTTATAATATGTCTTGTCAACAAGTATGCCAAAAGATGACATAGATATTTTGAGTTATTTTCTGTTAAAATGATTATATTCGGTTAAAATTAATCTATTCTTATTATAAATAGATATTTTTGTTGTAAATAATTCATCATAAACGTTCATTTTTCTTTGTAGTAAAATTTTGTATTCAACTCGCTATCCAATATAACGTAATCCGGCCCCAAATTCATTCTGAAGCACTCCCAATTATAATAACGACTCCATCCGCTATTATGTATACTAGCTATGTCAACATATATAACATTGTCACAACTTTGTTTTTGTAAGTAATTGTAGTAATACAAAAAGAATATTGGCTCTCTAGCTAGCTAGGTGCTTAATTAAGAGCAGTCCTACTAAAATCTTCCAAAAAGCTTTTCAACCCTCTAGAGGGTTTCTTCAATGCTTGTGACGTACTAGAGCTGGGTTTTTCTTTAACCATCTTTATTTCTTGAAGCTTCACATTTAAGTTGTTTTGATCTCATCTCTTGACAAGGTACCCTTTGTAGGTGAACTGAGAACTAATATATTATCTACTTGCTCCTCTCCTCGTCATTGTCACAACTTCTACAATGATGTGAAATCATAAACAAAACCCATAATAATGCAAATTATCCCCTTTTTTTGTTTTTGTTTTGTTGCCTCCTGATCTAAAATAGTTTAGCTAGGTGGCGTTTGGGTGAAGAGAATATTTAAGATCTTTAAGATATTTTCGTATGGATGAGAATACCCTCCTCCCAAACACAACTTCTTTCATCTGAATTAATGAGATCTATCACTTTTTCAACTTCTCATAAAAAAATTGAACATATATATTTCAACTTACTTTATACATCTAAACTCACTACTATATATTCACTTTTTCAAGGGGACCAACATTCTTACACAAGACTCATTTAAATATCTTAACTCACTATTATTCATAAATACTTTTAAATAAATTGTGTTTGGATAGTGGAGAGATCACTCTACTACTGTTTAATATTTTATCATTATTTTTTATCTATTTTTTATCATTATTTAATATTTATCATTACTTTTTTATTTTTTTTATTACTATTTACAAATCATTTTAAATTATCTAGCTGTCTAATCGTAGCATATAAACATCTAAGCTCAAGATTAATAGAATAGAAAGCCGAAAGGTTGGCGTATAATTAATTGTAAAGATGGAAAGCAGAACAGAAAACAAGTAGTACCAGTACTGCTGTCAACTTGGGTGTAACGCACGATACTTTTCTCTCTCTCTCTCTCTCTCTCTCTCTCTCTCTCTCTCTCTCTCTCTCTCTCTCTCTCTCTCTCTCTCTCTCTCTCTCTCTGTGTAAGATGGCATAATTTGCCTATGTTTGCGGCGAGTATTTTGCCAAAACTTCATAGGTATTCACATATAGATTCGGTTATATTATTTTCCTATGAATATGCCCTATGGGTTTCTTTGGTACTTACTCTCTTTCCTACATGTAACGTTGGTGTAAATTAACAAATATACTATTATGATAATTTCCTATTTTAGAGCTTATATATATACATGAGAAATGATATTTGAAATTGAAGAATATGAAAGCGCCGCACAATTATTTAAAAAAAAAAAGTATAAATACGGGACCACATGAAAAAAATTAATTTTTTAATAGTAGACTCCACTCTTTTTCAGAGTGATTGAGCGGCACTTGCACACTCTACGACTGTAAGTAACATTACTCTTAATGAAAAATTGTAGATCCATGAGTAGTGCAAGTACTCCCATATATATGCACGTATACAATCCCATCAATAATGGCAGAACTTTTGCCTTAATTCCCCTGTTACAATATATATGATTTAATTGAAATTTTCACCCACTCTTAGGTAGCCTTGACTTGAGGATTCATGCATGAAGACTCATGATGCATCCATATATGAAGAATGGTGGGAAAAAAGGAACCGAAAGGAAACATCTTGGTAAGCCGGTTATTCCTGATCAGGCATCATGAACAGCTCCATTAATTCGTTGAAATTATATACCACGATGATCGAAATTGTACACCCTGGCCATATATTTATATATATATATATTAATATTGGTGTTAGAATAGTGGTCTCAAGGCTAGCTGCAGTAATCAGACATGATTCTCCTTTATGCTGATTAATTTAAAAAAGTTTCCCATTCAGAAATGTAGGAGACCTGCATGCATGATATTGTGGTGAGGTAAGTTGGACGTTTTCACCAATTAAAAATATTATAAAACAAGTAATTCTTTGAAAGATTCTTAAAAGCTATAAAAATAATGAAACGTCAACTCCCCATGCAAACTCGAAGACAAAACTTCAAGTATTTTCTAGGTAGTAGGGCTGGGAGTCCCACATTTTTCTAATACCCAATCTCCTTCTCTTCCACGTAGTGTTCTCTGTTAATTTCATAGTTTAATCCCTTGGTTTATCTTAAATCTTTCTCTCTTTCTATAGCAACAAAATATGCACATGTCACGCATAACGAGCCAGTTTTAGGTGTCCTTTAGCCAGACCTAATCCTTAAAAGTGATTCTCCTTCTTTCCCAAAGGGTCAAAGACAATGAGGATGCCTTTTGTCATGTGAGGACAATCCAAATTCCCTCCGGGCAGCCTCGGAAAGTAAACCTTTTTATGGTGGTAAGGAAAAAGATAAATACAAGGCGCAAATTTGAGGTGATCAGTATGATGTGGGAGACGCGTCTTTTATCTTCCTTCCTTCTCATCCCCACCTTCTCTATAGACATCATAGTTCTGTCCATCTGTAATATTAATGTCTAGCTAGCTCCTTTTTTTTTTTTTTTTGCAGAAACGTAAATATATATAACAAGCATCGATCTCATGATCATCATCTACTGATTAACCATGCACGGGGATGCACTTGATGTGCTTTCACCATTATCTTGGATGCCGAGAATATACTTAACATTTTTAAAAGCGTAATAAACATTGTTGAAGTTTTTTTTTTTCTCAGGACTAGGACTTGATCTTTCTGTTTTTCACCTTCAAATTAATCGTGCCAACGTCTCTACCGACTAAACTCTAGTAACTTTCCACCTCATGCAGTGGAGTTAATTAATTTGTATGTTAATTAATAAAACATCTTTAAAAACACGCAGCTACTCATGATGTGTCATACTGCATTTCCCTAGTACTGTAGTACGTACTGTCATGGATTTCTAAAAAAGTAATCTCATCAGCTAGCTGAACCTGCTAGAGAAACGAACTGGGTTGGATAAAGCTGTCAATTACAAAGTAGACATTGAACTTTGCCCCCCTATATAGCTTTGTGAGGCACTTAGTCAAATAGGTAGGTAATAAATCTCACTTCCCTCAAATTCAGTATCTTGGTAAACAGCAGCAACTTTAGGGTCAGAAGACGAAATTCTTGCTTCCTTTACTGCCGACGATGATCCTTGTGAGAATTCTGCATTGAGTAGTGCCAATGGTATCTTGACTAGATAAAAGCCCGGAATTCCATTTCTATATGGAGCATATCATTGGAATGTAGTGACATAAATCTTTAACATATTCTTTCTTGTTGTTTTCAGGAAGTCTAAAGGTTTTAAGTCAAGGTTTCAGTCCCAGCTGATCATTCAGCAGTACTTAGGGAGAGCTAGCTAATTTAATTTGTCAATATGCATGTATGCGGATATTATATTATTTTTGCAAATAGAAAAGGTTCGAAAACGATCCATGCCAAATTTTTTTAGCACACCAAGTCCCACCAAAATTGACTAGTTTCTAGATCTCGCTCACCCCACATGATAATTCTGGCATGTTTACATGCAACAGCCTGTATTTTTGAATTGGACCAACCATTAGAAGTCATTTCAACATATGCGAAATAAAACAAATATGTGAAAAACAACAGTAACATCATAGGGACAAGAAAACAGGCGCTGATATATGGGCAGAAAGTCTTAGTTTAGGTGGGAAGAAAATGAAAGGTTGATGAAGGACATGGCCCACACATTACTTATAACCTTGTTGAGATTAAACTAAAAAAATTAAAATTTTTATTGGCAATAAAAAGGTAGGAGTCTCTAACAGAGGTCAACAATTAAGATAATCACGAGAGAGAGAGAGAGAGAGAGATTTGCAAGAACATGAACTGTCAAAGGAGGGGGAAGGGAGAAAAGTTTGGGAGCAGTCACATGATCTCCAACAGTTCAAGGGACCAGTCGCATCTGTATCCATAATGCGAGTATTATTGCAATTTAAAGAGTACAACTGGTGTGTCTGAATATCGTTGATTTTTTTGTTTTGTTTTGTTAAGACCATGACTCTTAGAATATCATAATTTTTATCGCTTTAATTCAGCTCTGAATGAAACAAAAACATCCCAAAACCAAGTAGGCTACAAAACCTGTGCTCTCTCTCCCTCTCTCTCTCTCTCTCTCTCTCTCTCTCTCTCTCTCTCTACTGTTCAAGGACCAAGTCCACTTCAATCCGTCCAACTCCCATAAAAAGCTTGCAGTTTAGGAGGCATGCGAGGATCAGCCCAGAGGTAAGTTTAATATCATTGATCGGCAACATGCATGAAAGGAGGATTGTGGTACCTTCTTCATCATCGATGGTTTGTATTTGGAAAACAAAAAACAATATAAAAAAAAAAAGTTCTATGCCTTCTGTAATTTAGTTTCTATATTTTGGTAGTCTATATTTTGTTCTTCCCTTTGTGTGGTTTCCCTTCTTGCATACGATTCGAAATCTTGGGTTTTTTTCATGAGTTTTGGCAGGCAATGAAACATGATTATTTCCCGAATCCTAATACTACGCGGGATTCGTAGAAAAAACCATTATCTGCTGATCTTTTATATAATTCTTAATTTCCTTTCCTCTTTCTCATGATTTAAAGTCTTATATAATCGTATAAGAGAAAGGTCAAGAACCAATTAGTTAGCTAATGTTCGTTAAATAGCTACTCGGAAATTATTGCTTTATTTCTTGTTCAAACACGATCGTTTTCTGAAGGAAAAAAAAATCAATAGACAAAGTAACTAGCAGTGGTGTTATAACCGTAGGACAAACATTTGCTTTGCCATTACCCATTAATTTTACATGCCATGAACTAAGATGCAAGTCATGATTATCACGTGTCATTACAAGTTGTGCTAAAACGCTAGCTGTGATAAAAGATCAGAAAAATAATTAAAGAGGTAAATGATATCAATTGTCTCTCTTTCACTGCATCCACTAACCAAGATCATTTCATATAGCCTTGATTTGTTGTTGTTAATTATGATTACATGTCCTCATGATAATATTGATTAGGTCACAAAATGATAATACCGCGCACAGATCATGATCATCAACGTACATTGCAAGAACATCAATTTGATACCATAATTTATATTTTCTCTTAGCTTTAATTTTGTTTCATTAGAAATCCTTCATATATATAGGACGTTGGTCCAAAAAAACCTCTTTCGTATTCACCATGTTACTGAAACACGTGATATTATTGGCCAATTTTAATTTAACGGTAGTTTTCTAATTTCCCACTTTTGATCATCTTCTGAACTGGTAGATCATCAGACGTTCTTGTTCTTGGAGTAGTTCCTGGGGCGAATTTGGCATAGTATTTCCACTGATCAATACAAGTCAACTCTTAATTAGCTAAACATGCGCGTTTTGTGTCAGTCTGTGAGTGGGCATTTATTTTTCTTTGGATTCGGTGCATCCTTAATTTGGTTCTCTTCACGTAGTACAGTTACTTGGATGCTGATGATGCTCTGGATATAAGTGACAAAAAATAGTACATGACTCTAATTAGTTTGTTCATACAAAACACATAAATGCTGAATGCATACCATTCTCTTAATTTGAAATTCTTTTAAGTCCATTGATAAAGGTGGATGAGACAACTCATATCTGAGAATACACCATTAAATTCTCCTGCATGCATTAAGTTCCCAAAGTTAGCTATCACCTAAAACAATGTCCTAGCTAGCTCTAATATATATCAATTATCAAAGACTTGGCTTAATCAAAACATTAATTTTAAATAGTTGCATGTGTTAGATCAGATCAGATCAGTCTACCAATCTAAATATAATGGCATTAACATATATACTGACACACGTGCACCACACACAGTAGTACTAGTGAATTAGATCATCCCATTAGTACTACTATTATTAAGTTAGAACTCATTGTTATAAAGCAAGAAGCTAGAGATTTTAAGTACAAAGCAAAACTTCTTATAAAAAGAAAATAGAAGTATAATGCAACTCCAAGATATAGACAGATTTATATTTATGCACACACATATATAATATGTATGTATGGATCGATAAATAAGATTGTAGGCTTTTATTGAATTATACAATTAATAATTTAATAGGAATACAAAATTAATGTTAGTCGACCTGTTTGGCAAGGGCAGCCTCGTTTGATTATGTAATTCAGATGAGATAAGATGAGATATTTTAATTTGTTGAAAGTTAAATAAAATATTGTTATAATATAATTTTTATTTTAAAATTTAAAAAAATTGAATTGTTTATTATATTTTGTATGAGAGTTTGAAAAAGTTGTAATGATGAGATGGGATGAGATAATTTAGTTTTGTGTAACCAAACCTGCATACATAAACAAGCATGCATAAGGTGTAAATATTCTTTTTCCTCTTGATGCATGAAACCTAGCTAGTTATTTATGATGGAAACAAAATTACATTATTAATTCAACTCTTTTTTCCTTTCAGCAATCTAACATTAACTGATCATGAAGAAACTCAATTTTCGGAAGTTGTGTGTAGAAAACTGAAGTAGCCAGCCATGATGGAAGGATTAGAGATATATGACGATGGAAAAAGTACTGACAGGAGTACTGAGGAACAGGCTGAAAATGCCTCTGCAGTGTCTTCACAAAGGTGCTCATCGTTTGACTTGAATGAGGAAGCCTGTAGCGAAGTAGGTGATAGCATGGCCGAAGTAGCTGAACTCAGCATTGATGAGGATAATGATCAGATCAAAAGAAGTGATAGGAATTCAGCTAATTATAATGACCCCTCCGGCTCCGGGACAGGATCAGGAAATGAAAGGATCAAGACTAGAGTCAGGCAATATGTTAGATCCAAAATGCCTCGGCTTCGTTGGACTCCTGAGCTCCATCTCTCCTTTGTTCATGCTGTCGAAAGGCTCGGCGGACAAGAGAGTGAGTTTCGACCATAGACTTTCCAAATAAAAAAGAAGAGTTTTAATATATATATTGATCATATATTTGATCCTGAGACTGAAATTCTTAATACCTCACTTTTCTCGTCTGTGTAAGATCAGCTTGATATATTTCTCAATCTGTTTATTCGATACTCTTCCTGGTCGATTGTTGCAGGAGCAACTCCCAAGTTAGTTCTTCAGCTAATGAATGTGAGAGGACTTAGTATTGCCCACGTAAAGAGTCACTTGCAGGTAGTACTGCATGTAAATGGCCGATAATTAATTATGATTCTCTTCCTTATAATAAGTACTTTCTTATGCTTTCTCTCTTTTACTAACTTCGAACTGTTTATTTCAGATGTACAGAAGTAAGAAGCTTGACGAGGCCGGGCAAGGTGAAGCTTTGTTTTTCATATTAATTAGCTTATGATCATATATTAATTGGCTATCTTATGCAGGGAAATTAACAAAGATCAGTTACTCCAAATTGTCAGTTTAAAGAACATTAATGTTGGATATAGAAAGATTAACAGGGATAACATTTTATCAATCAACAACTTCTCTAATTCGTGCTATACAAACACGCTAAATAATTCTGTTACATTAGGCCGTCAACATAATCACAATACGTATATATTCAAGTTATAGGTACTATTATTAATTTGGTTATCATGTTATGAAATATAATGGAGGAATGCCAAAGGGAAAAAATGGCACGCATACACAAGCCCTAAATAAGGCAACAATTTGCGATGTATGCAAATCTAGCTTCATTTGCATATATGTGAATCAGAGATGCTTGAAAGATATTGAAGAAAACATGGTATATATTAATAATAAAAAAAAAGACCAAAGCTTTACAGCTTCATTTTTCTACGTGATATTTCCTTGTGCACATTATATTATATATACATAGTTTCCAATTACTAGCTAGTTAGCTGCATTTAAAAATTATCAGATAACTTAATATTCAAATAAAAATCTCCTAGGACTAATGATGAGAAAATAATTAAGCACATTTTTACCTGGGAAATTAAATTTAGTACTACCATGAAAACCCTATTGATCACATATGCATGCATGTTTCTGTGCTTAAATTGTATCGTCACTATATATATATATATATATATATATATATATATATAGATATATATTTATATGATGGTATTGAATCGAGATAGGAAAAGTAAGCATTATTTTTCCCTCGTAAAAAGTATGCCCACCCCTTGGCCTTTTCTTACAGTACTGGGTCAAAGATACAGACCCCTGCAAGGAAGGAATCACATGCAAGGAATTTTGAACCAAATAACCAGCAGTACTACGGCGACTCATCAACACTTCAGAATGGAAAATGGTGGTATAGTTCTTGCAAGACATTCTGATGGGAATAGTGTTGCTCATGATCTTTTGCAGTCACCCCTCTCCCGACCATCATTAGACATCAAAGCTAGCTTCGCAAGGTAACTAATCATTAATTGTGGTATAAAAATTTTATATGCAGTCACTTTTACCACATATTCTTTGCACACTCTACTAATTATGTGATTGGCTGCGTCATTTTTTTTAATACAAATATCTGCATGCTTTGGCCAATCAATAAAGTGTATAAAGAATAAGTAAAAGCCACTGTATGTATATATATATATATATATATATATATATATATATGTAATAGAAGTTATTGGGGAAAAGCTCTTAACATTCTGCGTATCCTCACCACTCGGCCGGTTCACTCCCCTTGTTACTGAGTGGCGTACTATGTAATATGATACTGATAAAGGAAGAATTTAATATCTTTAGTACTTTTTAAAGTTAAGGAACAGCATTCTCTGTTAGTAATAACAAATAGATTTTCCTTGCTGTTTTTTCAAGTAATTGGTTGTAGTGCTAAATCCAAAAATTAAATATACGTAAAAACTTGTTTCATACCGTGATATTGCTGATCTCTCTCTCTCTCTCTCTCTTACACACACACACGCGATATTATAGGCAGCAGCAGTGGACTACTAATCAGCATGACATAAGAAAGGAAAGTTATCTAATAAGGAAAGATCTTGGACGAGACAAGGGTTTGAGCAGCTCAGCAGGCTTCCAAACTCATGTAGGCTGGTCAACAGCTCCAAACCAAATTCATAAGGTACTGGACACAAACATTGGTATTGGACCCATGAGACCTAGCCAATTTCTTGAGGAAAAGAGATGGCCTCCATTCGAAACGATTAGTACTAGTCAATGGAAACAGAAGAGGAGTACTCCTACCAATAGTACTACGTGGGATATTAATGCTATCACCAAGTTCGTTGGGGAAACCTACAGTACAAGGCCAACTGAAAAATGGAACCGGCCTGCAGGAAACCTCACAAAGGATAGGCAGTTCCCTTCAAGCTCTTCAGATGATCTGGTCAGAAATTCCAATAGCTTTAAACCCGAGTTTGAGCCCCCATTTCGGCTTCAGGTAACGTTTTAAATAGTTCGCGAAATACTGTTTAAATATTGACTGATGTACTTAACCACGAGTACTTTTAAGCTCTTTCCGCTTTTTCCCCGCAATAATTGTTTCTTCTTCTTCTTCTTCCATGCTTTTATTTTAGTACTCACTTCTTTTTGAAATGCAGCTGAATCAAGAAAAGATGTCAATGGACAAAGAATGGCTCCCCGACTTGCAACTAAGACTTAGCCAAAGGGTCGGGAACGAGGATGAGATCAAGAGTACTCGTGGCACAGCAACTCATGAAATTAGCACTAAGCTTTCGCTCTCTTAGCTTCTATTTGTCACGCAACAGCTTGCACAATCTAGTTACAAAGCTCATACAGATTTCAGACACAAAAATGTTGTGTACGTAACACAACAAGGCCAAATTGGGAGTGAGTACTTGGGATTTGACTATGTAAAAAAAAAAAAAATACAATAGGAGTGATCAAATCGATCGGTTTTAAGTGCTTGTATTAAATCCATTAGACGTACCAGATAAATGTTTATGTTGATTCCTCGGACTGTGTTAGTTTTACATAAAGCTAGGTCAACGCAAGATTAATAACTTGGCGAGGGACAGGATTGATCAGTGTTCGATATATGCTCCTCCTCGATCGGAAAAAGTTTGGTGCATGTAAAAACTTGTGATCAGAGATGTGATAGTTAAAACAAAAAATAAAAAGGAAGAAGTTCTGGGAAAGCGTTGGCGGGGACGTAGAAGCTAGGAAAAATGCTACTTGAATCATTCCCCGATTCTGATAGGTAAAGCGATCTGATAGATCATTATACGCAGGCCAGTCGATGGAGAATTTATATATATATATATATATATATATATAATTGCGCTTGCAGAGGCTTGGAGAAAATATATAGACATTATAGAATCTTAATTACATTCAACTTTCATCATCAATGCCACATCTAATTATCACATGCAGAACTTAGTTCCCTTTTGATGGTTGTTGTGGAATGCCTGTGTCATCTATTGATCAGTATTCACTCTATTCTAACGACTATCTTGCTGGTTAATAAATTTCACTACCTACCCCAAAATATTAACAACAGACCATGCATGTATACCAGAGTTGTACAAATTATAACATGCTCCGGATATATTTGATGAAATTTATTGTAAAAGAACGATTACAATGTACCTGCACATTTGGGAGACATAGTTAGCTAGGCTAGCTCCTAAATATAAAAGAAAGCTCAAAGCATTAGCTCGTGGTAAGTTGTATCTAATTTAAAATGGAAAGTATATTTATAGTACACTAGCTTGTACGTACGTAGCATGCTCGCTATGATCATGTTGAATGGAAAAATCATGAAGTCAACCTTGCATACCCCAGCTTGCACACACCCGCCTACATGGCATAACACATAACCTGAAACGGAGCGTTTTGTGTTGAAATTTAAAACCGAGACTTGCACTAAAACAAGAGGAACCCATGGTGTGTAAGATAATAAAATACCGAAAGATATTGTAATTGGAAAAGTATGTTTTGGCTAGATACCAAATTGTGTGATATTGAATTGTATATATAGTAGTTTACAAGTCTGGCAACATCAGTAGCAGTAGCCTAGAGTTTAGGAAACTATTCAAAATACAAACAAACATGCTATTGTCCAGATTTACATAACAGAAGACTAGGATCAGATTCTAATAGATTAGGATGATCTTCTGCAGTTACATAGTGATTTTCGACAATATCTTTAACACCCTCCCACAAATTGGAGGGTAGGGAACAAACTAACACTTTGTCACATAAATAACAGAATCGATCGGCTGTGTGTCCTTTAATGAAGATGTCGGCAATTTGATTACTAGTATTATCGTAACGAACAATGGCATCTTTGTTGACTACCTTTTCTCGAACAAAATGATAATCAATCTTAATGTGTTTTGTTCTAGTATGAAAAATAGGATTAGATGCTAATGACATAGCACTGAGATTATCACACCAAACTGTAGGGGGAGAAGGTAAAAATATGCGCAATTCACGAAGAAGCATTCGAATCCAATACACTTCTGCAGTTGTTAAGGCCAAACTCCTATATTCCGCTTCAGTGCTAGATCGAGAAACCACAGGCTGCTTCTTGGAAGACCAGGAAATTAAGCATTTTCCAAGAAAAATCCTATAGTCACTGGAGGACCTTCGATCATCTGGATTACCGGCCCAGTCCGCATCACAAAAGCACGTAGAGCAATAGTACTTGGCTGATAATAGATACCGAAGTCAGCAGTGAGTTTCAAATAACGAAGAACTCTCTTGGCGGACGTCCAATGTGTACTGGTTGGAGCCTGCATATGTTGACACAACTGATTTACCATAATAGGCAATATCAGGTCGTGTAATAGTAACATACTATAATGCACCGACTATATGCCGATATTTAGAGGGGTCATCCAACAAGTCACCATCAAACTTGGACATTTTGCTACCAGAAACGCAAGAAGCCTTTTAAGGCCGAGCACCAACCATATTGGCACGATCAAGTAAATCGGCAATATATTTAGATTTCCGCAAATGCAAGCCAGTGGCATCCCGTGTAGCCTCTATCCCCAAAAAATAGCTCAAGTCACCTAGATCTTTCATCACAAACTCAATTTTCAATTGTGAAATAATAGAGAAAATTGTAGAGTCATCATTACTAGTGACAATGATATCATTAATATAAATTAGAATAAAAAATGCAATTTATCTCTGTGAAAAGTGAACAGAGAGTAATCCACTGGCGAACTAGAAAAATAAGATCAAAAAGTACCTGTGAGAGACGAGTGAACCAAGCTCGTGGTGTCTGCTTTAGACTATAAAGAGAGCGATGTAATCGACAAACAAAGTCAGGATGCTGAGCACTTATCAATCCTTTCAGTTGCTCCTTATAAACTTCTTCATCAAGGTACCTTTGAAGAAAAGCGTTGGAGACATCTAGCTGCCGTGTAGTCCAATGAAACTGTACAGCCAAAGCAAGAATAATGCGAACAGTTGTCGGTTTAACAATCGGGCTAATAGTCTCAAAATAGTAGATACCAGGCCTCTGATCAAACCCTTTGGCGACCAATCTCGCTATGTAACGATCAACAGAACCATCAGGTTTCTGTTTGATCTTGTAAAGCCATTTGTTACGGACAATGTGATGAGCAGATGGCCGTAGACAGAGTGACCAAGTGCCGTTGTCTAATAATGTTTTAAACTCAGATTCCATTGCTGCACGCCACTCAAGTTTAGAGACTGTCTGCGTGAATGTTTTAGGCTCAGGGGGAATGACATTAGAATGAAACAATTTAAGAGGATGCCAGGATGAATAATGAGTGACATAATTAGGAAACCATCGAGGGCATGAGTGACCAGTTTGTGATCGTGTAATAATATGAAAGGTAGATGAGGTAGTAGGAGTTGAGACAGGTAAGAAACCAGGGATATTTGAATTCGAATTCGAATTTGAATTTGAATTTGAATTCAAATTATTAGAATTAGAATTAGATTGGAATTTGAATTTGAATTTGAGTTCGAATTCGAATTTGAACTTGAATTTGAATTTGAATTCGATTTTGGAATTTGAAATGGGTTAGAAGACTTACCAGCAGGAGACACGACACCAGCAGGAGAGTGAATTGAAATTTCAATCTTGGCTGAAAATAACGTCTCATCAAACACAACATTACGAGAGATGAAAACATGCTCCCTGATGGGATCAAAGCACCTATAGCCTTTCTGACTTGAGCAGTTACCAATAAAAATGCATGGGACACTTCGATAAGACAATTTATTAGTTGCATATGGACGTAACAAAGGATAGGCTCGACAGCTAAAACTACAGAGAAACGAGTAATCTGGAATTGTGTTATATAGTTTTGTAAATGGTGTATCATTATTCAAAACTGGTGTTGGCAATCGATTTATTAAATACATAGCAGTGAGAAAGGATTTGACCTAATATTTCTTAGCAAGACCAGATTGAGTAAGTAATGTTAAGCCCATTTCAACTATGTGAAGATGTTTTTGTTCAGCTATCCCATTTTGTTGACACGTATGTGGACAGGTGCGCCTATGAAAAATACCACTATCACTGAGATATTTAGTAAAGTTTGAAGAAATGTATTCACCGCCATTATCAGTTTGTAACTGTTTAATGGAGCATGAAAATTGTTTTTCCACAAGAAGGCGAAATTGAATGAACGAACTAAAGACATCAAATTTATTTGCAATTGGATACAACCATGTATAACGACTGAAATCGTCGATAAATGTAACATAAAATTTAAAACCAGAATTGGAAGAAAGAGGTGCAACCCAAACATCAGAGTGTATTAATTCTAAAAGACTCAATGTCTCACGATGGGAAGAAGAAAAGGGCAATTGTTTTGATTTGCCAAGTTGGCAAGATTCACAAACAACACCCTTCCTCATTGAACCATCAAGAGGTAAATCATAATTTCTCAAAACATGACCTAGGACAGACACAGACGGATGACCTAAACAACTATGCCAAAGAGTGCTAGATGCCTTGATTCCCATGAAAGCAGTTAACCCTCTGCGTTTATTATGCAACAAGTTGGTCAGATTGATAGGGTAAAGTCCATTTTCACTTGGACCCTGAAGGAGCGTGATTCCCGTCTGATTGTCTTGAACATAATAAGCATTATGAGTTAGGTGAAAAGTAACATTATTATCGAGACAAAATTTGTTGATAGAGAGTAAGTTGGTGGCTGCTTGAGGACAGTAAATAATATGATCAAGAAGAAATTGTTTGTTATTGGAATGAACAATAGATGAACTAGTATGTTTGATGGACACACCTGCACCATTCCCTACACCAACAGTCTCATTACCATCAAACTTGTGCTTAGAATCAATGTTTTTAGCATTATTGGTCACGTGCGCATTGGCACCATTATCTGCAAGCCACTGGTTGTTAAGAAATTTCGAGTTTATATCAGCCACCATTGCAGCAATGGTCGGCAGGGGGGTGATGTCCTTGAAAGGAGAAATCCATATGTCGAAAACAATCCAATGCCTGATGATTAGTCCTCTTGCAAACTTGACACGAAGACGTGCATTGAAAGTTGATGAACCAGCCTTTGAAGACACAGTAGCTACAGGCTTTAAGGGTTGGTTTGGTAGAGTAGAACCAGCAGAACTTGTAGTGGAAGATGTTGTGAAGGGCAACTTGCGCTTCACAGGCTGAAACTTCTGATTGGTGTAGATGGCAAATGAGGAAGTTTCTGAAGCAGCATGCACTTGAGTATGTCGGTTCAACATAATCTCATGATTCAAAAACTCTGACCTGAAATCAAAGAAAGACATAAAGGCCTCTCTAGTGTGAAAAGAGTAGGGGGTTATAAATTGAGTGTAGCTAGGATTAGGTCCACCTATGATGAATGAAATGAGGTAATCATCATCCCCAGGTTTTCCAACAGTAGATAGTTGATCGGCCAAGAATTTGGCTTCAAATAAATATATGGTACACGTCATAGAGCCTTGCTAGAGGTTCTGTAGTTGATGTTTTAGGTGGGAGATCCTAGACTTTGATTGAGAGGCATAGTGAGTAGTAAAGGACTGCCAGGCTAAAAAGGACGTGTCCAGCCTATAGAGAGATGCAACTAGAGAAGGAGAAATGGAAGATATAATCCAACTGAGGAGAAGTTGGTCACGATTTTGCCAACAAGTATAAGCTGGATTAATATTCCCATTTTCCTTCACAGTGTCATCAAGAAATATAGGAGGATAGATGGAGGAGCCATCAATAAAACCAAGGAGATTGTGGCTTTTGAGAATAGGTTGAACTGTGCAGTCCACGTTAGGTAGTTTCTCTCATCAAGTTTGATGGAGATAAGTTGCGTGGGATTGGGAAGAATAAAATTGGATGAGGAGGAGGAATCAAACTCGGCCATGATGAGGAATGAGGAAGCAAGATCTGGAAAAAAAAAATTGGCGTAAGCTGTTGGCTCATGATACCATGTAAGATAATAAAATACCGAAAGATATTGTAATTGGAAAAGTATGTTTTGGCTATATACCAAAACTGTGTGATATTGAATTGTATATATAGTAGTTTACAAGTCTGGCCACATCAATAGCAGTAGCCGAGAGTTTAGGAAACTATTCAAAATACAAACAAACATGCTATCGTCCAGATTTACATAACAGAAGACTAAGATCAGATTCTAATAGATTAGGATGATCTTCTGTAGTTACATAGTGATTTTCGGCAATATCCTTAACATGGTGAAGCAACACACGATCGTCAAAAAGGAAATGATAGAATAATCAGATTGCAACTGAAGATCTTTCTCAGTCATGACACAATAAAAAGATCACACAAACATCCAAATTTCACACATTAATTTTGAGATTTTAGTAGTTCCAGAATGTGCTACGGAAAAAGAATTTGTTCTTCATTTCTCTCTATCATCTGCAAAGAGATTTCCTCACAAGAAATTAAGGAACTGCAGACAACTAGCATACACAAAAAGGGATATGGTAAACAACAAACCATCATGCATATTGTCTCAAGTTCCAATATTCATAAAGGAAATTAAGTAGATTACCAAAAATATTATAATTATTGATTTCTAACGTGTGCTGCACGTTGAGGTTTATAGCATAGAGCCAATATTCCTCAGAGACGCTACAAGAAAAATAAGTATTTGTGATAAATTATTTGTGACGATAACGACTATTTGTAACAAAAATATACTCATTTTAGTATAAAATAATCATTTTTACTTGAAATAACTGGTCACAAATAAGCAGTTTTCTTGTAGTGAGAAAAACTTCAAGGCACAACAAAGTGTTGTCTTGAAAGAGTTTCTAGCTAAGCAGATCAAGAAAAATGAGGGCTCGAGGCTAGTAACAGAGGAAATAGGAAGCTATCAACTGTGGAAAAGATATTCCAGCAAACCCCAAGGATTTGTTGATATTTCAATTCGTATTTCTGAAGAAAGTGAAGAGCCAAGCTCGTATAGAGGTAGTAGGCCTTCATGATCAATAAATACCACTCACTTGCATGTGATTTTGATTCCAAGATTGTATTTTTATTTTATGGGTAACGAAGAAGGATTTATGTTCTCGGATCTCACCAACAATATCATCTTAGCCACTGGAGATGATGTAGCTTTTTCCACACAGCTACCTCTGGTCCCACTTCCTTATCGGCCAGATCAATACCAAATGCGGTCAAACTCCATGCGCAGATGTGTAGGCAAAAACGAGAGCTTTGTTGTGGGCGGTGGGGAAAAATGAAAGTTTTTTTTGTGGGCATACCTCAACTATTTACATGTTTTTTTTTAATAATAAAATTATCCCGCCATGTCAACAAGGGTGTGCAAAGTGTGCGCAAAATGGACTGCACCAAGCGAAACTGTTAATTACCTGATTTAGAGAACAAACATGAAAGTACTCCACCAGGTGTACATGCATGCCAGGTACGCCTTCCTCTTTATGTCAATATGTTAATATCTGATCGATGACTCAGAGAATTGGTAGTGATACTTTATTTTGTGAGTAATTCTAGATATTATTATAGGTTGTGCAAAGCACATATATTCTTTTTTTAAAAAAAAAAAAGTGGGATCTACTATTAAAAAATAATTTTTTTCGTTAACCTACTCTTGCAAATGCTGTCATGGGAAAAGTACATCAAGAAGATAGTTTTTTTCATTACAAATAATCACTTTACGCCATAAAATTTTATCATTGCAAATAAATTTATCATTGTTGCAAACAAACTTCACGATAATCATACATTCATTGCAAAATATATTTATTTGCAACAAATATACATGTCGTTGCAACAATGACATACTCTTTTGCAACAAATGTATATTTCATTGCAAATATATCTATTTGCAATGTTGCTAATATGCAATTTATAACAAAAAAAAAAAAAAAACTATTTGGAACGAATGTATCTCATTGCAAATAGTCTTACATAAGAGATAAAAAAGAAAAGAAAAGAATATCACACATTTTGGATTAGGGGTGTAAACTTTGGTCTGGACCAGAAAACTGAATTGGACTTATTGGTTCGGTCTAGTCCATTTATATCTTAGAATTTCGATTTTCGATCCGGTCCAGGGGTTTGCATTTGTGGACCGAACTGGCAGAAGTATATATATAGTTTTTAAAAATATTTTTTTATATAGTAGTTATATAACTTAATTACGTAATTTTCATCTAACCTATCCCCATTGACTATATGTATTTGGAGTTTGGATGATATTGCATTTTTTAATTTTATTTTGTCTTTTTTTGTTTTTAACTTTATTATGATGATTGCTAATTCTCAAAGATAAATATGGATAATTTTGATATTTTTTTCAACTTTTAAAGGCTATTTTTAAGAACAAAATGTGCAAATAAAAATAAATAGTTGATATTCAAAAGTGTAAGTATTGTAGGTTTTTTATTTTTTTTGTTGCATTGATGGATCGAAAATTGTCAAAATACACATTAGAAGTGATTTTGGACATTTGTATGTTTGGCCCATTGTACATTGGCCCAAATCGAATTGGATTGACCGGATCGAGTCAATTGGTCCGGACTTGATTTGGAAAAGGGTGGACAAAAATTTTCGATCCATGAACCCCCCTCCCCCTGGGACAGAATTAGACCGATTACACTGCTATTTTGGATATAGTTCATCAACCATTCAAACATTAAATAAGGATTGATTCATGTGTTACAATAATTAAAAATATTTTATTGTTGTTCAGTCCACTGTTCGAAGTTAATACTAATGAGAATTTGTCGTTGCAAAAATTTCTTTGTAAATGCAACTATTTCCAACGAATTATTTTTAATTGTTGCAAATGATGCATTATTAATAGCGAAAAAAAAATTCGTTGCAAATGTTCGTTTTGTAAAGTCATTTTTATTGTATTGACACATCAAGATTACGCGTATTGGATATCGTGCGCTTATTTGATTCCCATAATTCATATCTTAAATTTCATCCACATATATATATATATATATATATATATATATCTTATTTTCCCCCTTCTTTTTTTTACCATTCCTATTAATTCTTTGCTCCTTGAATTTTTCTTCTTTTATTTTCTTTCGTTTGAATATTTGATGGGACACAAGCTAAGACCAAGAAATATTTGATTTTCACGAACATTACCGATCTTCGGTTAAGATATAGTTTTTTTTTTTCTTCAAATGGGAACGATGTAATCAGTTTGTTGGACCATGTACTCAAACGCTCCTCATATTTCTCTAGATTGGGCTAAAATGACCCGCAGGGCTTCGATTTAGGATTTAAAAGTCAGAGCCGTATTGGGCCTCTCTAGGACCATTTGGAAAGATCTGGAAAAGGTAACATAAACTTAATAAAACTTGAAAAAAAAAAAAAAAAAAAACAGAGACCATGAGTTTTGCTAGCTCACGTGACATTTTAAATGCTATTTATGGGCACAGTATTTTCAGAAGACCACAGCCATACTCATAACATGAACTGGAGTGAGATAAAAAAACATACTACAGCCATGCAAATATTGCCAGAAAAAGTACAGCCGTGCGAATACATAGGTTGCTGTTCAGTCCAAATTAGGAACCCAAATCTTCGTTCATTACCCAAACGTCGTAGAAAAATGTGGACGCTATAAAAGATTAAGGGCCATTGCAAGGGATTATAAAGATGGCCTGCTTTACCTATTGCCTCAGCTACATTACAAGGATTAATAACGGTAAACTGGAAAAAATTAAACAAGAATTGAGCAAACCAAATTCCACTCACCTAATTTATCTTGAGAAGAAGCAAGGTATAGGTGAATCTCTGATGAAAAGACAGGAAGGAAGAAATATACTATATTTTTCTCTTTCAAAACTGAACTTATCAAACAAGCCAATGGGGGCCTAAGGACTTCTAAGGGAGGCCTCTGCATTAAATTTTGGGTTGCTGAGAAATAGGAAGAATTAATTCCTGTCAACCAGAAAAGAACAAAAAATTAGCTCTTCTTTTGCTCTCAGTTGTAAACATTAATTCAATTATGGAGAACCAATGAAGATGAAGAATGATGCCATTACCTGAGAATATCGAACATGATCATGATGCAAATGGGAGGATTTTACAATGGTTTCCCACTTGGCATTGGTGGACGATGTCTTAGGATCCTCCCTTTTAAGATCCACTTGAGTGCCAAGATTTGAAGGTAGAATTGGATAACGAGCGGAAACGGAAGGCAGTGTACGCCAAAGCCAAGACTCAGAAGGTGACTTTGGCAAAGGAGGGTGGGCAGGGGACCGTACAAAACTAGCATCAGCAGTTCCTGTCTCATCTGTTTTATGAATTTGATCACTGCTGATATTTAGATTTCCTTCAGTGGTCAGTTTTGAGCATTCCAAGCTAGATCTTCTATGAAATCCTTCATTCTGTCCGTAGCCCTCAATCATGACTTCTTGGCCTTTTGGATGTGATATTTTAGACACATAAGATATATCAGCATCAATGGACACGAAGGGGTCTAATACGCTCCCTTCATTTGAAATATTTAGGCATTGTATATCTTGGTAAACGGATTCTGCAGTAGTAGTTTCTTCCAACCCCCTTCTCTCTGATGAAATGTCCAGATACTCACCAGCAGAATTAATCCATCCCTGGGTAACTGAGGAGCTCGAATTTGAACATGATTTTTCTGCATTATTTACAGTGTCTACATACAAGGTCTTCTCAACTGCTGGGCTCATTGAGCCCAATTCTTGCTTATTTTTGTTGCTGCCTCCAGTATGCTGACTAAACCTGTTGGCTTTGACGTTCTCAACTTCTTTGGGCATGCCAAGGAAACTGACTGATCCACGAAAGGGAGACTGAGGTGCTCTGTTCCTGTAGGGAGATACTCCAGCACCCCATGAACGTGTGTATGGAGATAACCTACGTGTTGTTTGCAGTTCTCCAGACCGTGTCAACCGACTGGATACACTAATCTGCTTTTTATCAATCTTATGCAGTTCAGCTGATTGAACTCCACAGTCAGATTTGGACTTATCAACAGCATTCCAAGCATGCTGAAAACAGACAAGACTGGAAGCACTAAAATTGACTTCTACTAGTTACAGCAATAACATGAAACATAAAGAGAAAGGGAAAATGGAATGTTCACCTTTTGGGCAGTTTGACTGTGAGATTGAGCCATTTTCCCTGGCCTTACAACGTCACGGGTGGAACGCACAGGAGTGAGAGTCCTCAGTTTCATCCCTGGCACTGGACTTAAGAGGCACAAAGAATTCTTAAAGCATAATCGTGGGAATAGCCCACAACCTTTAGCTGAATTATAACCAGGATCATCATACTCATTGTCTTCATCTTCACTTTGTTCTTCCTCTTTATTTTGGCCAGAGAGTGGTATAATGTCAGACCGATTTTGATATGATAAAAGCCTCCTATCCTCACTAACCACTCTTTCAACTTTTCTAGGTTGCTCGTTATAACCAGGATCATCATACTCATTGTCTTCATCTTCACTTTGTTCTTCCTTTTTATTTTGGCCAGAGAGTGGTATAATGTCAGACCAATTTTGATATAGTAAAAGCCTCCTATCCTCACTAACCACTCTTTCAACTTTTCTAGGTTGCTCGTTATAACCAGGATCATCATACTCATTGTCTTCATCTTCACTTTGTTCTTCCTTTTTATTTTGGCCAGAGAGTGGTATAATGTCAGACCAATTTTGATATAGTAAAAGCCTCCTATCCTCACTAACCACTCTTTCAACTTTTCTAGGTTGCTCGAGTGGAGCACCTTGCTTCCTTGATGCATATTGAGGTGGTTCTAAAGCCATTGCCCTGGCTGCGGGTAAGAAACGACTCATCATAAAATCTCGAGTTTGTGGATCTGTAGAGAATGTTCCGGAAGGTTTCACATCTGGACCATCTGACCCACTCAGACCACTTGCACTGTAGTTCATGGAGAATGAATCCGTAGGAGACAGGGTGTCTTGTGCATCAGAATAAACATCGTCGTCGTCCTCCAAATCCAAATCCCCCTTCTCATTTATCCCCTCTTTGGAGCATTCCTTGTCATTTAAAGAATTTGGTTCAACTTGACACCTTAATCTATCTGTATTGTAACATTCCTTTTCTAAAGGTGTTTTCATAATATTGATTAACCTTGCAGGAGGAAGCCTTGGAGTAACAGAGGCCTCCTCAGGAGGCTGAGGCCCAGGTCCACTGCTATCCTTGGCTCTTCCTGGGATCCTCTCCCAGTGAAAAGGAACAGCAACAGGTTCTGTTACTTGCTCCAAATCAAATTCTGATCGATAAAAAGGAAGAGTAAGTTGTCTGTTGGGCAGAGGATTCTCAATTATTTTCCTATTTCTTCTATCTTCAGATGCTGAGGGTGAAGCAAATCGCCTCACAGACAGAAGTGGTGCATTGAAATTCAATTTTCTTTCCCCCATCAAAAATTACAGCCAATTGAATTCTATGCAGTCCCTTTTAGTTCATAGCCCCCCAATGGACAAAATCATAGACATTTACAAGATAATATGGCAAATATCATCCTAATCCCTCCAAACACCAATTCTCCACAAATTCTGAAATTCCACAAAAAGTATAATCATTAGAATATATGAAACCACAAACATACTTAGCATGCCACAGGAAAAAGGACCCAGAAGAAAAACAATAATGCGAAGCTGGTGATATTTTACCCCAATATAGCAAAATCCTTAAACAAAAGCACTGGAACACCATTAGCACTTACAGTTCTCAGCTGAAAACAGGAATTTGAAAATGAAAAGCAAAAGAAATAAAATCTATAGAAAAGATAGCACAATAGAGAAAGATCCGGTTCTGAACGTTAGATTTCATAATTTTGTAAGTAAGAGAAGATATAAAAACCCCGATTAAGCTAAGCCTAGGAATTCATCACCTTTTCTTTACTCATCTGAGCATTTAAGAAACTGATACCGTAATAAAAGAATCAGTCAGACGATAAATTCATATCAGATACCTAGAATTTCTAATTTCAGTTGACAGTTAATTCTGAACAACTACTAAGCAGAACAACCATTGATTAGATAACTTAGATTTCACCTAACCTACCAAAGCGATACTGAGAAGAACTAGTGTTTTTCTTTGTAAAAAGAAGAAGAAAGAACCACTGTAATGAACTACAAAACGGTCATTGAAATAACGTGAAACATGACTTTCTTGCCCAAATTTTAGTTTCCTTCAACAGTCTCATACTGAGTAAAAAAAACTGAAGAACAACAACACCAGATGGTTAAAAAAAAATGAAGAACTTACAATCGAAAAGAACGGAAAGCACCCAACTTGAAGAGTTTCATGCACTATCAAAATTGCCAATCACTGACTGAATAAAGAAAGATTACCAAATAAAATATGATATAATGTGAGAGATGAGAGATCACCTAAAATGATGCCGTAGACTCTGGAGGAATGAGTGAAAACAAAGAAAAGCCGAGAGAGAGAGAGAGAGAGAGAGAGAGAGAGAACTTAGTGCTCCTTTCGCTTTCTTCGTATAGGCGCTCAATAAGAGTACGGTAACCGAGCAAACTGACTCTCAGCCTGAAGGATAAAGTGAACTCTTGTGTGTCTTTGTTCGTTGTCGCGTTTGAAAACACGCGTCATTTGATTTCTTTCTTTAGTTTTAATTTACAGCAATAATTCCCTCTGGATGCCTCTTTTATTTTATAAAAAATTAATTTATAACTTTATTTTATGAGATTAGGTAAGCAATTAAATGTTCATAAATCTCAATAACAATAAAGTAGGAAAGTATAGAAGATAAGGGAAAGGAAAGGAGTCCGTGAGATTTATATTATTATTTTGAGTACGATAGTGAGTTGAGATGAAATAAGTTAAGATAAAAATTAAAAATTAAAAAAAAATATTATTAAAATATTATATTTTAATATTTTTATTTTAAAAATTTTAAATTTTATTTTATATATAAAAAATTTTAAAAAATTATAATAATAAAATGAAACGTTTCACTATCGAAACCGCTTCTAATTAATAGGGTTGGTAATAGGGAGGTGTGGTCACGGACGAACAGTTGGGAAACAGAGACGGTGGTTAGAGCGGCATGGACCGACATGTTTCACTTCCCTTTTACATGGCCACGTCCACCCAACATCATTCCATCATTCTCAATCATGATTTTATTACCACACAGAGACACATATTGAGGTTCTTCTTTCAAGGCAAGTTCCACGTTAATGCTCCCATCCCTATTGCATTGTTGGTTGAAACTTTTCAAAGTTAACAACCTTATTTACTTTTACCCTCCACTAATTTGATAAGTAGCAGCATTTGGATCGATCTAGAGCTATTTTGCTAGGGGGGGTTTCTCATGTTCTTAGGTTTCAAACTTCCGAAGGAAACTTCTTGAATACAGACATGGACCAAGGGACGTTACTCATTGTTATTTTGATCCATCTCATTGTAATATTTGATCATCGATCATCCGATTACTAAGCTTAGCGAAAAATTCTAATATATATATATTTATTATTATTTTAATTATCTTCTTTCTATTATTTCTTGACATTCCATGGAATGATCAATAAATAAATGAAAGATAACAGTGAAATTTTCAATCATATGATGTTATAATACGAATGACAAAAAATGATGATTAAAAGGATAACAAATAGCTAGCAACAATGTGATTTTTAAGATTTGAATTGACTAAATAATATAATCGAGTAGTGAGCCTTTACATAACACATAATTCCATATGAAATAATTTAAATTGTAAGATTTAAATTTTAAAATTTATCTTTTAAATTAATTTATAATACAAGAACGTGTTGTTGCTCGATAAATTCCAAAGTAGACTCAACCAGGTAGAAATTTGCCAATCTGATGTTGAATGGTGCAACATGTTTAAACATGGACAGTTTTGAGGATGACCATTCTTGACAGTAGCAACATATCTGACCCAGTGATTGCCCAGCACAACAAATGGTCGAGGAATAAAAGTTTATTGCAAGAATGATAGATTTGGAGCGTTTGCATCAAGAAGTAAACATTAATGTGGCCCCCCCTACCATAAGCTGTGCACTCCAGAAAAATGTAAGCTCTTTTATAATTCATCTGAGAGTGAGAGTCCTAAAGAATAACGGGTGTGAAGGGCATTGACATGACCAACAACTAGATGGATTTTTTTGTTTGTTTTTGTTTTTAACTATTGCATTACAATGAAAGCACAAGTTGGTTAGTTTTGTTTTAGATGTTTTATCAATGAATTTGTGTTTTTGACTAGGTATTAAATTTGCATTCTTTGCCATCCTTTTCCATCAAAACAAATAACTTTGACTTATGGGGCAACAAACTTACAACTTGATACGAGAAAAAGTAAAATAAAAATGTAATCAATCACACACGATATAAGATTTACATGATTTGACAACGTGCCTATACTCATAGAGCTACAAAAGATTTTATTATGATGATAATAAAAAATACAATGTGGCAGCTATACAGAAGGTTAATCAATATATAAGAAATCCTAATTAGCGGGTTGGGTCGAACTAATAGTAAAAATAAGTAAACTTTTGGCCCAAATCTCATTGAAAATCCGTCAAAAAACTACAACAAATAATTGTCAGAAAGATTCATCAAACCGGACTGCGCACAAACAGAACTAGAATCCACACAAAGAAGCCCAACACTTCTTATCTCAATGCAAAAATTAGTCAGAAAAAAATCCAGTCACTGAGTTTTCTTCTCTAACGATGGGAGAGAACAAGCACACAAGGGCTCGGTTAAGTTGGTTTCAACCAATCAAGTTTGTTTTGGAGGTAATTAAAAATTATCAAAGAAGTTGGCCTCGCTGCTTCAAAATGTAACGTTTTGCTGTTTCGGATTAAGTATAAGAAGATGGTGAATGACATCTCCTAATATTCGGGAGGGAGAAATTCTTGTCTTTTATAATGATTTCAAATGAATATAAAATGACTATGTAACTTTGAGTCTTTGACTACGTTTAAAACATGATAAGGAACTTCTTTTGCCATCTGAGTTGGAATTGGGATTTCTGATCTTCATGCCGAAGGATGTTAAGTTGAGTTCGGCTTAATTAAGTTTTTTATGAATAGTAGTAAGTTGAGTAATGGATAGAGTTATGTAGAACTTATCTAAACTGAATTTAAAGTATGTTTAGATGTTAAGATTAGTTTAGTACTTTTTATGAAAAATTAAAAAAGGCTGTGAGTCCCACGTATAAAAATGTTTTAAATTGAAAAAATTTTGTGGGTCTCACGTGTAAGAAGGTTTTGAGTTATGATGAGTTTAATAATTTAAAAATTGAGAATTTAGATATTAGACTTAGTTTAAAATTAGACTGAATTTGACCGTGCTCAGCTTAGCTCACTGTGATGGCGAGAGTGTTCCCAAGAGTTTATTTCACGAGGGTCTGGTTTAACGAGTCAAAGAACTTTTCGCTTTTAACTCCGAGGAGCATCCTATAGCCCTTCAGTCCTTGAAGCACACCCGGAAAGTATGATCTAGTTCCCAACCATTTTAATCATGCAACCGTGTACTTGAGAAGTTCTCTGTATGCTTCTGCGCGTTCTCAAAGGCGATAAGGCAGTGGCAGCAGGAGTAGATCTTGTGAACTTTTTAATGAATCTTGAATTTTCCTCTGTTTTTTTCATCCCTTCTTTCCCCACTTTCTCAGTAACCAAACATAACTTGGGACAGTGATTCCTATATCACATTTATCAGATTACAAGTCAATACAACTATTGATTCAAGCTTGAACAATGTGAAATTGCACAACAGATCTCTTATTCCCACTTGCTTGTATTACAATGCCTGAACCAGAACAGAACGTCTTAGCTGCTTTGAACGTTGTGCTACAACATAAATCAAGTAAACATAGTATTTATGAATGAAAATTATTGTTTCCGATACACCATCTAGAGAAAGTATCCGGTTTTGCTTACAGCATATATTCCAAAGCCATAAAAACACCTGTCACAGCAGAATGACACAATGCCTGCCCTTGAAGAAATTGAAATAGCTAGAGTAACAACCATCAGCAAACATTATCTAAATTTGCTCCCTCTCTCAGTGTAATGCAGCTAACCGATTTCTCTTCCACTCGAGAGGTTGGTATCCCTTCTCCTTTTGTTCTAATTTAGACCAAGGGAACTTGTGTTTGGCCATCTTCCGCCTACTAGCAGCTACTCCCAAGTAATCTCCATGGTTCTACAAAACACGAATTGAAAAAGAATCAGCAACTATAGAAACAAGTAAATTGACATTTCTTTGATGCCTAAGAAGTTACTAATGTGCGAACTAATGGCATGCAGTTGGATAAAATGTAATCAATGGCTGACAAATAAAAGCTATGTATTTACAAAAGAATGATCTAAATTGAGGTCAATATATTTCAACCTTGAGACAGAGCCCTTCTTGGATATCACAAATGGGGTAACCACTTGGGCAGCAGTACTCAGTTCCGGTACAGCAAACAGCATTTTCATAAGGACAGCAACCATAGATCTGGCAAGAACCATAGACTTCATATATACAGCAGCATGTCTCGTCACTTGGACAATAGGAGGAATCTCCACATTCACTTGGTGAAGGAGAAGGAGGTGGTGGTGGTGTCACAGGTGGTGGTGGGGGTGGGGGTGTCACGGGTGTAGGTGGCGGTGGCGGAGAAGTTGAGGAAGATTCCTTGGTTGGATAGGAAGCCATGGCATTAATAGCACAGATTCCATATGTTAAATTAGTGTCCCTTCTTATATATATGTATCCCTCGATTCCCCAGTCTGTTCCCCATGAGTTCTTCACTATCCAATAGTCTTCACCATCTTCAGAACCATAGCCCACTATCAAAACTGCATGGTCAATGTCATCAGGATCACTTGAACAATCACCATCGTAGATACCCTGAAGAGATTATATAACTTTCAATTTTACAGAACCAATCCATTTTTCCAATTTCAAACTTCCAAGTGAACATATTAACTTCAGAGATTAGACTTACACTTGTGTATAGTTGAAAGTCCATAGCAGAGCCATCTATGCCCACACTAATGGGCTGCTGAACAGTAGCACACAAGAGAGCGCTGTCTGATTCTGACACATCTTCATAGCCATCAATGGTTACAACTTTGGTTTCCTCCTGATTAAAGTAAAACATCATATATGAGACCAAAAAAAAAAAAAAATGGTAAAACTTCTAGCAAACATTATGTTATATGTTTTGATAATGTTCACGATCAAAATATTCTAGCAAAGGGGGAACCATACCTTAGTAGCGTTGCAGGTACCATCCACACCTGTGTAGGGATAATCAGCTTCTGTATCAATCCCACCATTGCTTATTACCCATTCAAAAGCATAGTCCATATAGCCTCCATCACATCCATCGTTGGTACTATCACAATCCACGAGTTCTTGTTCCGAAAGGCTAACAAGGTCACCAGTGACTAAGGCGTTTATTCCTTCTATAGCACCAGTTGAGGAGAATGACCAACAACTTCCTGTGAACATAGGCAGAATGAACATTTAAGAGATCGTGACAATGAGGTTGATTCCTTGGCATTGTTGATATAGTAGAATTTGAGTTGCAAGAAACATGGTTTTTAAACTTTTATTGCAAATCAAGTTTTACCATTTCAATAGTGCAGAAATGTGTTCTTCACATCAACTTGCAAATAAAATTTTTCATAAAAAATATTTTTATTTTTGTCTTTTCCTATTAAAAAACAACTACATAACATCACTCTCTGTCGTTAGAATATTGTTGACTTTTCTTCTTGTTACAACAAATGGGGCCGGAGATAAATATTCTTTATCAACTTTATCTACATGTTAAGATAATAAATTGTCGATGAGCAAGAATAATAAACACTATACTACTAAGTATTAAGTATCGTACCCCTGGTCATTGACTCATTGCCGATCACACTTGTCACTTCCACACAGTATTTCTAACCGAACCATAAATTTTACCACATAATTGAATGTAGAGAATAAAAAACTTAACAGGAAAAGAAGAAAAAAAACAAAAAAAGCTTACCACAAGAGCCTTGGTCCTTAATGCCAGTCACAACCCCCTCGCTCCTCCAATCCAAGGAGGAAGGAGCATCGTCACAAGATCGCAACTTTTGCTGCCTCTTGCTGCTTATGAGAGTGTTGCTCTTCTCGGTGAACGGCTTCTTGACCTTAGACATATAGACCTCCCTGAACTCCTCATTGCTCATATCGGCAAACCTGTTCAACCCCAAGCGATGCGCTTTGGGAGACTTTCTGCTCTTTGCATTCTTCTCTATTATGTACTTCAAATTCATGCGGAAATTCACGAACCTTTTCTCCACCTCCTCTGCGTGCTTGTACACCCTTCTGTGCTTCTGCCTCCATCGTTGGAAGAGCTCTACGACTCTTTCCTCAGAAGGGAAGTCCTCCAGGTCATGACCCAGTATGGAATACTCGCTTGGAAGGCTGAAACAGAGGCACGTTTGTGAAGCCCAGATAAAGAAAATAATAGCCAATTGAATTTTCTGGGAACCCATTTTTCTGTAGTGGGTTTCCAGCGATGCTTTGAGTTTTGCATACTGTATTCTATATAAAGGGGTAGAAAGGCCAGCGGCATTGCCAAGCCTACCAGTCAGAGTCCGCCCCAAGAAATTTTATCATTTCTTTTATCCGCCTCTGCCTTAAAATTTAGAACAGACAGATCATTCATATTATGTTATAAAAAGACCAAAATACAATCTGTGACTTCTCAAAGCCATTCTCCTAATTTTTGTAGTTGTAAATCTACTTTTAAGAATCTTGGCGATTGATTAAGAGCCAAATGGGTACCTATCCCGAATACTTAAGACTTTTAGTTTTTTGAGATACCAAACTATTTTGGTGGTGGGCAGTGGTCTGCTATTCAGACCCTTTGACTTGCGAGCAGGAGAGCAGGAACAGACACACCAACCATTCAACCGACGTAGGATTAGAAGTTATGGAGAGAAGACAGTATTGGTCCTTGTCTCTAGTATGTATCATTATCATCATTATTATTATTGTAAAGAGAATTTTCCCTCTATTAGCCTATACGTCGAGCCCATAAGGGGTCATGGGAGAAACCAGTCAGAGAGCTCGATCAAGCTCAATAACCCTCCACTAAAAGGAGTCAATGGGCCTAGCCGAGTACTCGGCCCTCGAGCAAATCTACCCCTAAAGCAACCCATACACGGGGTAAGCGAACAGCAGGGGAAGATGGGAGTTGATTACACTTAAAATATAACGCGGTAGTTGTAGCACAGTTTTAAGGTGTCGATTTCTTAAAGAGACGGATTAAAAAAAACACAACAAATAATAAAAAGAACTAAAGGAAAATATTTAATGATCAATAAGAAAAAATTGGTTTTAATGCGATTTAGAAACTAAAATTACAATGATAAAAATAAGGATCACTCAAATTATAAATAGTAAAATATCAGAAATTCCTTGCACAAATCGGATATTTCTAATTATTCTTGATTCAATAAATTACACAATTGAGGATTTATTCAAAGTCCCCAATTGGAAGATATAGAACTAAAAACTTTTTTAATCGAAAGATAACTCTTTGATAAATCATTCACTACTTTTTAAAACTTTGTGAATTATCATCCTTATTGACAAAACCCAGCGACGACAATATACCCAGGGGCAATACTGCAGCAAAGAATTAAATCAATAAAGACAATGAATTAATCCAAACATAATCAAGGATCTTAACCATTCTATAGAAAAAGCATGACTGAATCTATGAAAAGAATCAATTTCAAGATTATTTGGAGATAGGAAAATACTATTGATAATTATAGAATGATAAATAAGAGTTTGCATTAATAAAGAACAATCACATGAATAAAAAATAAACTAAAAACACTCTCAATTGTGCAAGTTCATCCCTAGTTTTACTTAAAGACTTAGTTGTCCATTTGAACAAGAAAAACTCTCAAAAATCGAACTGTGAGTTTCGAAACTCAGTACAGTAATGTCTGTGTTCTCAGTCTGAAAACTCCCTCTCCTTTATATAGAACTCCATGCCTTCAAGCTTTCTTCGCTGGCCACTTCTTCTTTCTTTATTTTATTCATCCACCAAATGGGTCTTCCACCAAGCCGTGTCTTAGTGCGTCTTGTTCCCCACATGCAGAAGGCTTTCCAGTTCACTGCTTCTTTCTTTTCTTCCATCTAACTTCCCCCAGCGTGTTTCTTTTCTTGCCGTCCCACATGGTTTCATTTTTTTTTCTTTTATTTTCTTGTTTGCTACACCCACCAGCAATAACATTTTGTCCATGTGTATGTGTTTCTTTCCCAGCTCATCCGGTGTCCCGTATGCATGTTAGCTTTTTTTTTTTTTTTTCATTTTTTTTTCTTCTTTTCGATGTAATGGAAATGAGAGAGCCCGAGAGGTGGCTGGGTGGACGTGGCTTGTGGTGGAGTTGTTGCTTGAAAGGTGGAGGTCGTGTGTCGTGGCTCTTGGTGGTAGCAGATGTGCAGTGGAGGTTCCGAGTGAAATATTTCCTCTGTTTTCACTTTATAAAACAGAGGATGTAATCTGCAGGTTTTCAGGTGGAGGTGCATGGAGGCTGGAGGGACGTGCATGATTGTTGCTGCCGCTGGAAGCCGTGCATGATGATGGTGCAGTGTGGTTGGAAGTGCTACCGGGCTTTTGGCCGTGAATGGAAGTTCTGCGTATCGTGGAGTGGTGCTGTGTATGGTAGCTTCGGTCGTGGGTGCTGCGCTTCACTGGGCAGTGGAGATTTGATCTCCAGCTTCTTCTGTTGCTGCTGGCGGCCAATGGAGGTGCAGCATGCTTGATGATGATGGTGGACGTGGAGGATGCAGTGGATGGTGGCTGGGTAGTGGTGTTGCATAGCTCGGTGGTGTTCGGAGTAGTGCAGCTGGAGGAGGCTGCACGGTGGTTCTTGGTGATGCAGGTTGGCTTCGAATGGTGACTGGGTGGAGGAGAAGAATGCATGCATGGAGTCTGCGTGAGGTTGAAGACGACGAAAACGACTTGTCATTTTCGTCTATTTACTAAATGACAAGTCGCTTAAGAGGGTTGTCGGTTGGAGATGACTCAAAACGACAGGTCGTTTTTGTCTATGGACAAAACGACTTGTCGTTTAGAGGACGGGAGTTTCAATTCCTAGAGAAAAACGACATGTCATTTTGTCCATAGACAAAAACGACCTGTAGTTTAGTAAAACCTGTAAAACAGAAAATAAAATAATAAAAATAAAACTTGGACAAAGCAAAATAAATAATTAAAGAAACTAAAATAAAACAAGATAAAGAAACTAAAATAAATAAATAATTGAAAATAAAAATAAAATAAGATAAAAGATGGAGAATAAAATATTAAAAGTGTGTTGTGCAAGTGAATAAATATTGCCCAATTAAAACACAAGTTATAAAATCAAGCATAAACTATGCTTTTAATCAATTTAAATCACAACTTGGATTTATTCATTTTAACAATTTTTTCATCTAAAATAAATGATAAAATAATTAAAAATATATTGATTTTAAATGTATAAAATATACAATAATGCAGCTTAATCAAGAGTCGTCGTCCTAACACCACCCTGTTGACACCTTACCATTGGGAACCTGTGCAGGCAGGCGGGTGGAAAATATGGAGAACCGTTAATCTCCTGACAACAAGGATGGAGCGGCTCAATAGGGAACAGTCGTTGGATAAAGTGAGTCAGGGAGCCACACTGCATTAATGGTGCCATCCCCTAGACTCTACATTGCATTTAATGACGCCGCTCCATAAGCCATGCCGTAATAAAGAATTCTGACAAAGGAATAATGAAAAGGACATAGGTTCTTCAGAGTGAGGGACGGTGATCCCCACTAGAAACTTAGTATAAAAACTGATCCCCAAGTATGAAGAACTCTCTCTCTCTGATTCCTCTAAACTTACGCACAAAATATTAAGGAGATATATATACTAATTTTAGCATCAAAGGCTCCCCGGCCACCACCAAAGCCCTTTACTCTCAATGTTTGCTTAAGTGTGCAGGTGAAAGCCCGAAGACCTAAGTTGCTAAAACCCTACCCAAAGGCGCGCAAAATACGACGTTAACAATGACGTCATCTGTGGGATCTCTATAGAGTTCACTTGTCCTTCGCGTGCCTGTGACAACCCATTCTCAGACAACTCGGGGATAGGAAGAAACAATGTCAGCAAATATGGAAGCGAAACTCGCCGCAATGGAACAACTGGTGGGAAAACTAACTACCGAGGTGGAGACCCTTTGGAAGGATAATGAGACAGTCAAAGTGGCCACCAACGAGCCAGAAAATGAGGTTGAACCAAGCAACAACGAGCAAGTGGGATCTAGGAATGCAGGAGAAGGAGGCGACGCACAGGAGGAAAGGAAAAACATGCAGGTCATGACACGTAAACGTTACGGGCTAGAGTTGTAGTCCAAAAATGTCAAGGTACATGTGGTCCACTTCCCGACCGGTGACCATGAGCTCCCACCCCTGCCCGAGCAAACCTGGTGGAGGGGGAGGTCGGAGATGAGCAGGGGCTCAAGAAGGTGGAGATGGATGAACAACTGGAGTTGATCTCCTTGAACTCGAGCTACCTGGAAGCTACCGTCAAGATTGGCTGCGGGATGACACCCAATTGGAGAAGCACCATACAATAGCTCCTCAAGGATGTCTTCGCCTGGAGTCAGGAAGACATACCCGGGATCGACCCAGAGATCATACAACACCATCTAAGTATGGACCCGAAGGCTAAGGAAGGCAAAAAGGTCAAAACTTCAGCGCATAAAAGAATGTCACCATCACCACGGAAGTCGATCGGCTACTTACGACAGGCTTCATACAAGAGGCCCATTACCTGGTCTGGTTGTCCAACATGGTGTTGGTCAAAAAATAAAACAGCAAGTGGAGAATGTGTTTTGAATCCACCGACTTGAATAAGGACTACCCGAAAGATAGCTTCCCACTACCTTGGATCGACCTGATTGTCGACTCCACAGCTGGCCACCGCATGCTTAGCTTCATGGACACCTACTCTAAGTACAATTAGATCCGTATGAACCCAGGTGACGAGAAAAAAATCTCGATCATCACCAATTGAGGATTATATTGCTACTCGGCCATGCCGTTTGGACTGAAAAACATGGGTGCCATTTACTAGTGGTACATTAAAAAATTAGATTGGGAGAAACATGGAGGCTTACGTGGATGATTTTCTGGTAAAAAACGGAACACCTGGACAACCTCCGCAAAGCCTTGATAGGATTAAGGTTGTACCAAATGAAGCTGAACCCGGTGAAGTGCACCTTTGGCATACGCTCCGAAAAATTCTTGGGATTCATAGTATCTGAGCGATGGATAGAGGCTGACTCGGAGAAAGTGGAAGCCATACTCAACATGGCCCTTCCTTGAAGCATAAAAGAAGTACAAAAACTAGTCGAATGAATAGTAGCCCTTAACAGATTCGTTTAAATATCTACTGACAAGTGCCTACCATTTTTCAAGATTTTGCGGAAAGCACGAACATGAGATGAAGAGTGTGACCACGCATTTGAATACCTCAAGAAAAACTTCACTAGCCCTCGGCTCTTCAGCCAACCTAAGTGCGGAGAAACGTTGACCCTATATCTATCAGTCTCCCCATAGGTGGCTTCCTCAACCCTAGTACAAGACGAAGGTGGGGCCAAGAGACCCGTGTACTACACAAGCCAAGCATACTGAGGAGTAGAAGCCAAGTACTCGCACATAGAGCAACTTGCCTTAGCCCTAGTGGTAACCATCCGCAAACTCCAACCATACTTCCAAGCACACCTTGAAGAAGATTCTACAAAGACCGGGTGCCTTGGGTCACCTTATGAGCTGGGCAGTAGAGCTGAGCGAGTTTGACATCGAATACTCACCACATAATGCTATTAAGGAGCAAGTGTTAGCAGATTTCATAACAGAATTTACCGATTTCCCGAAAGGCGGTCATCCATGCACCTCCTATGAAGTCTTGGTAGGTCTTCGTTGGCAGTTCATCCTGCAAGTGCCGAGGGTTGAGCTATCATTACGGATGTGGGTGAAGAGCATGTAATGACGAATGAAGGTGAAGAGTATAATTATGTTGTCAAGCTAGCATTTAAAACCACCAACAACGAGGCAGAGTATAGGTGCGAGGACTCTCAAGTTGTGGCCAATCATGTAAGGGGGAGTTCGCTGTGAAAAGCGATAAATTAAAGAAATATCTTACGTTGATAGAAGCTGAGCACGCCAACTTTGAATACTTTTAGATCTAACAAATTTGGAGGGTTGAGAATCAAAAGGCGGATAAATTGGCGTGAGCGGCATCTGGGCAAGAAAATTCTCCCATGCCAGAAGGGACAATGATCAGGATTGTCGAAATATCGACTGTGGGGATTGAAGTGGTGGAAGTAAAGCCAGGAGCTCCATAATGGGCATTGGATATTATTAAGTATATAGATACCAACAAGGTACCCAACGACAGACATGAGGTCAGAGAGATTAGAAATAGAGCGGCGCGTTACACCTCAATCGAGGGAGTCCTATAACAAAGAGGACATTCCACACCCCTTTTAAGGTGCATCTCATTTGAAGACGCACAATACGTACAGGTGGAAGTGCATAAGAGAATCTGTGGCAACCACTCTGAAGGAAAAGTACTTGGCGGGCAAAGTGATAAGGACGGGGTACTATTGGCCTCGTGCCCTGCGGGACATCGAAGAGTACGTACGGAAGTGCAAGAAATGCTAAGAATATTCCAGAGTGCCCCATTGCCTACTAAAAGAACTGACGTTGATCACCTTGCCATGGACCTTCATTCAATGGGGGATCGACCTAGTAGGCTCCTTTCCCCCGGGAAGGGAGGAGTAAAGCTTGTAGTAGTGGCAGTGAATTACTTCACCAAGTGAGTAGAGGCTGAAGCATTGACGACGATCACGGCAAGCAGCATCACGCGCTTTTTGTGAAAAATAGTCATATGTAGATTTGGCATTCCCAACACCATCATATCGGATAATGATAGGCAGTTTGACTTTGACCACTACCGAGACTGGTGTTGAGAGCTAGGAATCAAGTTCCGCTACTCGTCTTCAAGACATCCTCAATCCAATGGGCAGGGGGAAGCGACCAACAAGACTTTGATGGGGGTACTAAAAAAGCAGCTTAGGACAAAAAGGGCGTATGGGCAGAGGAGCTTCCCGGATTCCTATAGGCATACTGTGTCACGGTAAGGACCCTGAAGGGAAAAAACCCCTTTCACCCTTACCTACGGACATGAGGCGATGCCACCAGTCGAGATCGGGATCCCAACCTATAGGGTACAACACTTTGAGCATAACTCCAACGACGAAAGACTAGAAGAACAGTTTGACTTGCTGGAGGAGGTTAAGCTTGAGGCAGAAGTAAGAACAGTCGTAGACAAAAGAAGACCGGAGCGATGCTTCAACAAACACATGCCACCGAGGGGGGTTCAGAATCAGGGACTTTGTTGGTGACGATGAATCAAAGTCAGATTAGCTATAATGTACTTTAGTTCGTGCTAAAGTAGATGGGAACAACTACCCAAGATGAATGAAAGCTGGGCCCACGATGGGAAGGCCCCTACGTGGTCACCGCCAACAACTACCTAGGCTCCTATTGGCTCTGAGATTCCCAAGGGAACGAGCTGCCACACCCTTGGAACGCTAAACACCTACAGAAGTTTTATTGCTAAAAAATATTGCGAAAGGTAATTGCATTTTCGTCTTAGTAATGTAGACTCCATTAATGAAAGTGTGACTTTTCAAGGATAAAATACATCTCGACCATTAATGTAACCTCCATCAGCATAATCTTCATCAACGTAATCTCCAACGAAATTCCATCAACGTAATCTCCATCAGCATATTCTCCATCAACGTAATCTCCATTGACGAAATCTCCACTAATGTGATCGCCACCAATGAAATCTCCATCGATGACTACTTACCTCCCCACGAGGCATCAAAAGGATGAGTCACGCCAGAGGCTGCTCTATCATTCTCACGGTGGAGAGTAGGTCAGTCCTTGGGTACCTGACACTTACTTTCCTAGTGAGTGTCAACAGGCTAGAGTTCTCAAGCTGTCCGACAAACTTACCTCCTCACAGGAGATAGAGGCCATCTCACCTCTCCCACAACAAAGAGCTGGTCCAATTCCTCAGCTGCCCGACAACTTACCACGACTTTCGTCATGACGAAGAGTGGGATTAGTGACAGCCTGACCCAACACTTACCTATCTTATGATGTCAACTAGGGGTGTAACCGGTCCGGTTTTAGACAAAATTTAGGATCAAACCGGTATGATCGGTTTCTCATTTTTCAAAACCGATTACGCCCCGGTTACCCTCCTAAACCGATACTTCCGGTTTTACCGGTTTCCGGTCCGGTCCGGTCCAGTTTTCCAGTTTTTTAAAATATAAATTTGACATGTAATTAAATATCTGTTTATAAAAAAATAAAAAAAAAACTGCTTTAAAAATTTCTATTATAATTTTATTAAAAAATCTGTTATATAAAAAAAAAATCTGTTTCAGCTTTACTAAATACTATGACTAAAAAATCTGTTTTATAGTAAAAAAATCTAATTTACTAAAAACTGCTTTCCAAAAATCTGCTTTATAGCTATATAATATATTAGACTATTAGTATAGCTATATATTAGTATTAATTACATTGATTTAGTGTAACTATGTTAGTATAAGTATAACTATAGTCTAGACTCTATATTAAACTATTAGTATTAGTTAAATAGTTATAGACTTATATATTAGTATAGCTATATAATATATTAGACTATATAATAGTATTAATATTAGACTATTAGTATAGCTATATATTAGTATTAGTTATAAACTATATATTAGTATAGCTATATAATATGTGATCAATTAAATTTTTATTTTTTAATATAATTTTTTTTTTAAATTTGAAAAATTTGAATTATTTTTATGTTTTATTTAGAAGTTTGAGAAAATTATAATGATTAGGTAGTAGGTACTAATTAGATAAAAAAGTTAAAAATTAAAAATTAAAAATTATTTATATTTAAATGATATTTAGATATTAAGATGAGATTGATTGATATCATATGTAAAACCAAATGTAGCCTAAATTAAAAGAGAATTGACGTGACCGTTGCATCTCATGCATTGTAATTTATATATTTATATTGGTATGAATATTTTATATGATATTATGTTATATCTATTTTACAATAAAAATATTTTTATAATCTAATATAACATAGTAAGTTACGTTAGTTTGTTAAATTAATTAATTTATAAAATTTATTTATCACTAAAGCATTTCTCAAATTAAAAATTTTGAACAATGTCGTTCGAATTTTTTTTCTTATCAAGGATACACATTCCATTTTTTTTTCTTAAAAGTTAGGACACGTGGTGAGTGTATAAACTATAAATAGAAAAAAGTATACAACTTTGCCACCACGCATAATATAGGGATCTTGATCAATATATATATATTGCAATGTCAACGTGCATGCAACAACCAGATATATTATAAATATTTATATTTAAGAATTGAGATTAATATTTTATATTATAGTTAATTAAATTTTTATTTTTAAGATTAAACTTTTACTTTTTAATAATATTATCTTATATATAATTATATTAATAATAATATAATTTATTAATTATACATTATATATAAAACTTATATATAAAATATTAATTTATATATATATATATATATATATATATTTATCAACCGGGCCGGTCCGGTCCGGAAAGTCCTAAAACCGGAACCGGACCGGTTTAAAACGGGTTTACGGATTTAGAAGCCGGTTCCGGACCGGACCGGTTCAAAACCGGTAAAACCCGGTTTACGGATTTAGAAACCGGTTCCGGACCAAACCGGTAAAACCGGTCCTGTCCGGTCCGGACCGATTTTTCAGATTAAATTTACACTCATAATGTCAACTGGTAGGAGTGGGTCCAATTCCAAATTGCCTAACTATTTACCTCCCCACAATGGCTAAAAGGCGGTCAAACGGCCCAACTTCCCTCGCGGGGAGAGCCCGTCCAGCTATTTAGCTCCTAGAACAACTTACCCTTCCCCCATCACGGCAAAGAACGGACTAGCTTCTCAGCTGATCAACACTTATCTTCTTGTGAGGCATCAAAAGGATTGCTCACACCAGAGGCTGATTTATCTTTCTCATGGTGGAGAGCAAGCTAGCCCTCAGCTGCCCGTTACTTACCTTCCTCGTGAGTGTCAACAGGAGGGAGCGGGTCCAGTCTCAAACTGCCCGACAAAATTACCTCCTCACAGGAGATTGAGTGCAAGATGCTCCTTAAGGCCATCTCACCTCTCCCGCGATGGAGAGCGGGTCTAGCTTCTCAGCTACCCGACAACTTACCCCAATCTCCGTCACGATGAAGAGTGGGATCAAAGCTAGCTTGACTCAACACTTTCCTTCCCTGTGATTTCAACGAGCGGTAGCATACCTAGTCTCAAATTGTCCAATGACTTACCCCACCCCCATCATTGTGAAGAATGGACCAACTCCTCAGTTGTCCAACAACTTACCTCCCCAGGGGGATCCCAACCTTTTTGCCGATAGAGAGCGGGTTTAGTCTTTTGACTGATTGACACACCACACGTCATTTCCAACAACGGAACACCATGCAAGTGACACCTCAGGCTCCTCACCTCCTCCTCCGCCAAATGGGACACCAAGTGACTAATACGTCACGTCTCCGATAAGATAACCCAAGTTTACAAATCTCGCACTCGCAAATCAAGGATGAATTATAATAACTTATTTACTTTGTCTGGTGATACATTGAACAACACCTACTCGCCTCACAGCAAAGAGCGGACCACTTTCCCAGCTGTCTGGCAAACTTCCTCTTGGGGATCAAAAGGGCGGGCTTAAGCTAAGGCATCCCGACCTCTCCTCCAGTGGAGAGCGGGTGTAGTCTTTTGACTGTTCGACATAACGCTATCTTTAACAAGGGAACGATAGATAAGTGGCACCTCAGAATCCTCGCCAAACTACTCCTCCACCAAATGAGGAGCCAGAGCAAGATGACTCCTTAACTACGCAGTGACTCACCCCCCCCCCCCAAGGGAGGCCAAAGAAAAGGGCTCGGCCCAACGCATCTCGACCTCTCTATCCACAGAATATGGGCCCATTCTCTCCATTACGTTCGTATGAGAAAGGGTAGTGCCTAGCTGGCGGGGTAATCTCCTTGGCATCAACTCCTTCCCTGTCAACGCCCTGCGCTCCAACGCCGCTAGATCTGGAGAAAGAACTTACACCCTCAATACCCTCGAAGCGCTTCGAGAATTTGAGGGCATGTGACCTCTCGGTCTCTCCAAACCTTCCAGATAGTTGCAATTCTAGGCGTCAACATATCTCTAAGGGCTTGTCAGTTTAAGAGGCCAACGAGAAATCCGAGGAGCCAAGTATCACATCCTCCCGGATTTGACTTATCCCTTGCATCAGACCCACCAAGCCAACAAAAGAAAAATTAAAGGAAAAAGAATATTGAGGAAGGGACAGAGCAAATGGCAAAGAAAAAATGAAAATTTTATTAACAAATCAAGCATATACAAGGTGCGAGCAAATGACCACAAGGACATCTAGAGATACTTGATCAAATTATCCTACAAGAAAAGAAAATAATGAGAAAAATAGAGACATCAACACGAAAAGGGAGTTGTTCAGCTGAAGGGGTTGTCACTTGCGGCGTTTGTCTGAAAGTGTGCTCGAGATGAGCTCTTTCCCTATCAAGGCTCCATGCTTCAGCGTCGCTAGGTCCGGAAGGAGTTCTTGCACTTTCAGTGCCCTCAAGTTGCTTTGGAGATTCAAGAGCACATGACCTCTCATTCTCTCCAAACCCTACAAGTAGTCGTAATTCTAAGCATCGTCACAAACCAAGCGGACGTGCGACAACTCCTCATGCAACTGAGGAAGGGAAGCTTTGGCACTGTCAAGGCGGGAGTGCAAGTCCAAGATGGTGGCCTCATGGGCAGCCATCGCCCGATTGGCCTTGGTCTTATCAAACTCTAAGGCCTTTACTCTCTGGTCTTTAGTCTTGAGAGAGCCCCTATTTTTCTGCAAGGATTTGGAGGCCTCCACGTACCTCCATTCCAACCACGTGTACGATTGGGAGTTGGAGTGGTGCTATTTTTGCAACTTCACGTTCTCAGCTTGCGGTTACTCCAGCTCCCTCTGTTAGCGATTGAACGACTCTCGGGACCTCGCCAAGTTGGGCCTTGTGTCAACGAATCTTTAATACCCTATTTTGCCTCCGCCTCTAACTAAATTGCACCTTGATGAGAATTTCCTCCAACTCCTCTTTACTCAACCTCTCCTATTTGGCACAGCGCAAAGTCAACTGAGCCAAAGATCGGAGCGCCTGGTTCTCACTTTCCAGTGTCGCCCGATCGTCCACAATGAAGGCCACCAACTGTTCCACACCCTGCCAAGACAATTTCAAGTTAGCAACAAAGGCAAATGCACCAAGAAAGCTTAAAAGAAGGTATGAAAATTCGAAAACTGACCTCAGAGAAGAACTCCCTGAGCTTTCTAGCCATGTCTTGGACAAGGGTAGGACAGACCCCGCTTATCGCCGACCTTGGGGCAGCATCCCCCCTCATCAAAAGGGCTCTTAAGCACATTGCGATCGCCACCCGCCAGGCATGGACCTCCCACGACACATTCAGGAGTATACCCAACCTTTGTGCCCATGGAAGCTGTTGGAGCCTTGCTAGCCGATGCCTTGGTATCAAGCTCTAGGAGGGCCCCCTCGATCTCTCTTGCCGCTATCACCCCCACCTCAGCACCAGCCCCTGTCGACACCAAGGCAGGGATGGTGTTAGTAAAGGCCAAAGAAGCAAAGAAGCGCTAGCATCCGCCAATGTGGTCGGGACCTCTCCATCATCGCCCACTTCAACCCCCATTCCAGCTTTTGCCAAAGCCAAGGCCGCCGCCAGGGTGGTGTTAGTGAAGGGTAGTGAAGCCTCGGTGTTGATTGAAACCGCAGAAACTTTGTTGACCACCACTAACACCGTTGCAACCTTAGTATCAAGTGCGTCAACCAAAACCTCCTCGGCCCATTACACAACCCTCGTTATCTTGCTCCCTGACACCATGCTATTGCTCCTCTTGCCTTCCAAGCTAGGTGCGGGCCAGAAAACCTCAACTTCAGGGGAATAGGCAATATGATAATCATGGATTGAGACCTGGTCGAGGAGGTCTTCGCCCCCGGTAAGGCAGCTCTTGGACAAGGGCGAGGGAACCCTCTCGAGATTGACGTCTAGAGACAAGAGAACTATCTGGGACTCCTTCATAGGGCGGTCCAAGAGGACCCCATAATGCATAGAAAGCAACTCCTTTCTAGACAAAATCTCCATGACACCCACGTTGCCCTGCGAGGTCGGGGAAGAAGCCTCTGAGATGGTTGTAAGAGCCTTCCTCTGCTGCACAAGGGAGGATCAGAACCACCCACCCCATAGGGGAGAGAAGAAGGAAGCGCGAGGTAAGGAGGCAATACGGCCACCACCGCCTTCTTCGGTGACCTCAGCTTTGGTCACTGAACTACCATTGTGATCGAAGATTTCCCTAGAGGGGGAATGGGCGTCTCATCGGAGTCGACTTTAGCAGGAGACTCTCTCTTGGGTTTCTTCCCCTTTCCTTCCACTTGCGGGCTAGGGGAACGCCTATGAACTTGGGGCACAACCGCTTCGTGTAGGTATGGTCCGATCGACAAAACCCATGCTGGCCAAAGGAGGCAAGTATCGTTGAAAGCTACCTTCATCCAATAAGGCCTCGGGAAAAAAATCTTCTGGATGGGTTTTCACCCAAGTGCGAACGACCTTAGTCCAACTCACTTCCTTGGGAGTCGACGAGGGTAAGGTGCTCTTATCATCGCCCACGACCCCTAGATGGCGTGAAAGGGGTAATCGTGCCGATTGGACTGCTCAACAAGGAACTCTCATCCCTTACTGGACAAGAAAGAAAAAGCTTCGACTCCACCCCTTCACCTGATCGTACTGTGGCTCCAAATGAGCCAATGCTTGGATAGATCTAAAACTACAAATGTTGCTACTCTGCTTCAGAAGATTGTGGGTGAGGAGGAACTCATGCTCGGTGAGATCAGGATACTCGGAACCCACCTCCTCCAGCTCCCATTGCCAGATCACGCAATACAATACCAAAATCCTCCACGTGTTTGGATGAAGTTGGGTGGGTGCTAAGTGCAGATAGTCTAGCACATCACGAACTAGACAGCAGAAAGGTAGCTTAAGGTTGCTAGAGAACATGCTAGGGTACATGGCCACCTTCGACGCGTACCCTTCGGAGTCCACGACGCCTTCGTTAGGAGACAACACCTCAAACTCTACAATGCTAGGCACCTTATAAGTTGATTCAGAGACTCCAACTCACCAGGAGTCATGACCGAATGCCACGTGAACCCCTCGAATCTTTGCGACTAGGTGCGAACCTCATAAGGGTCTAGGCCCTCAGGAACATGCGAAGAGCCAGGAGACTTGGCCAATTTAGGGCTCTATGGGTGGGACGTGAAGAGTTCTTGGGAGCCATGTGAATGTGGAAAAGGAAGACGGGAGAATGGGATGCACGTAGAAGAAGGTTTGAAGAGAAAAGTAATAAGCATGAGGAACTCTGAGAAAGGAAGAGAAGACAAAATGGGTTCCAACGTCGAAAGGAGGGGATTTAAATAGACCTCATCGACGGTTGGACTCCCCAAGGCAGTAGGAATGCACATGCCCCATAGAGCTGGCAAGATATGCACGAATCCAGCAGCATGCATTGTGCGACGCAACGTGGAGAGAAGGAGCCGCCTAACACCATCAATGCTGAGATGACTGGAGGGATGCAATCGAGTGCGAAGTCTAACCGTCAAGAAACTTGCCAATAAAAATGAAAGGGAAACCGTCACCTAACATCGTTAAAAACATAAGAGCTCGGAGAATAACGACCGCCCATTTCTAGGGAAGAGGACAACAACTACAGTGACTACAGGAAAATACATAGCATAACGAAGAAAGCTAGAAGGAATTCCTATCGACTTAGTTTGATGAGAATTGGCGAAGTAACTGTAAGCGATTTTTCCCCCTATTAGTCCATATATCGAGCCCACAAGGGACCATAGGGAAAGCTAGCCAAAGAGCCTGGCCAAGCCCAACGAACCTCTACTAAGAGGAGTCAATGGGCCTCTGCAGAGTATTCAGCCCGCGAGCAAAACCCACCCCTAAAACAACTTATACATGGGAAAAGTGACCAGCAGGGGGAGATAGGACTCCCCATCTTGACACCACCCCACTGACACCCTACCATCGGAAACCTGCGCAGGTAGATGAGTGGAAAATATATATGGAGAACCATTGATCTCCTGACAGCAAGTATGGAGGGGCTCAATAGGGAATATCCGTTGGGTAAAATGAGTCAGGGAGCCACACCGCATTAATGGTGCCATCCCCGGACCCTACATAGCATTTAATGACTCCGCCCCAAAAGCCACGCTGCATTATAAGATTATGACAAATAAACAGTGGAAAGGACATAAGTTCCTCAGAGTTAGGGACGGGTGATCCCCACCAGAAACGTAGTATAAAAACTAATCCCCAGGTATGAAGAACTCTCTTTATAATTTCTCTAAACTTACGCACAAATTACTAAGGAGATATATTGACTTTAGCATCGGAGACTCTGCGGCTACCACCAAAGCCTCATATTCTCCATGTTTGTTAAGTGTGTAGGTGAAAGTCCAAAAATCTGAATTGCTAGAACTCAAACTTAAGACGCGCGAAACACGACGTTAACAATTATTATTATTATTATTGTTGTTATTGTTATTGTTATTGTTATTATTATTATTTAGGATATAGAAATGCGCCTAGAAAATGGAGTGCTGAACCCAGGCCCAGGCAAAATACAAGGCCCTGCCCAAACAAGTTTTATAATGTAGGTGTAGGTGTGGGTGCGGGTGCGGGTGCGGTGTTGTAAAGTGAATATACAACTTGAGCTTGGCAAAGGTCTGCAGGGAAAAAAAAACCATTGTTTTGCATCAGCCAATACACACCTTCCGTGGCAACATTTTATTTTTGTTTTTTCATCTCCTTCTCCCACATTCCTCACATGAAGCTGCTCGGTGAAACAAGAAAAACAAAGCAAGTATAGTAAAGATGAAAAGAAAAAAATCGGATATTTCTCATACTCGGAAGTGGGTTTCCATACAAGAGACCAAACCACACATGACCACCAATCCAGAAGGCAACACGAAAAAAAGAAAAAGTATGGAGCTGTAAAAGAAGTAAAGTTTCATATCATTGAGGAAAGAAGAAAACCATGAGCGAAGCACAAGATTTACTTATTTGTGTGTGTGTGTGTGTTTGGTTTCGAGTTGGTATTGTGTGAAAGAACCTAAAAGGGAATCTAAAAATTTACAAGTGGGATTTGGTTTCATGGGATGAGGAATTCAATTCTATAGAGCAGGATGTAGCAGGGAAAATAACACTGGGTCTCAAGATCTTGATGTAGATGACCTATCTGTGTGTCTTCGTGATGGTGATGAGCAGACTTCAAATGGAGAGAAAACGCCTCTCTCTCTCTCAAGTGGATCTGGGACTGGCAAATTCGAATGGGGAAGAAAAATCAGACCTTCTCAATCACAATGCCTGTTAAAAAAAAAAAAAAAAAAGGCCGCATTGGTTGTATATTTTGTGTGCACTACTACACTGCTCTATCATTTAACTTGAAAAAAAAACCCAAAATTTATCAAATAGGCAAAGCCCATTTCATCACACACCTGATTAACATTATGATAAAGAAGAAACGTGGCACCGGTCAAAGGCTCATCATCTCAGAGAGTTAAGCGACTTTTTTTATTTAAAAAAAAAACAAACTGTGTTGATAGGCTGCAGATTGTATCTAAATTGTCCTTCACCACAACCTCTGTTCAGTCAAGAAGAGGCGGGAGAATGTCATAAAGGTAAAAGGCGACTGGGGGATGAGAAGAGATTGCTTTATGCTTCTATTTTAATCAAGCGCAAGCATAAAAGTGAACTTTTTTTTTGTTTTTCTGGACAAAATAATTTCCAATCGACAGGAAGTATTTATGTGAATATAGGCAACAGTACTAGTAATTGGTTTGATAAAAGTGCTGAAAGTGAAGGTGCTTGACTTTGGCAATCATAGACCACACAATATTCAGCATGTGATACACGCTTAGCTGTTGCCTGTATTCAGCTTGAAATCGATAAATTTGTTACCACAAAAGAAGAGGAGATGAATGTGTTGCCATCTAATTTTGTAATATATCAACTGATCAATTATAACCAACTTTCCATGAGAGAATTCTTAAACTATTAACCATGAATGAAAATTAAATAACAAGCACAAAAATAGTAGCTGAAAGTGTAAGTATGGCGCCCCAAAGGTCACAAAGACATCCAACAATCACACATATCTCATCATACCACAGAGGTATTTGTAATGTGACAAAGGCACCATCAGCATCACAAGCTTAATTAAGCATATATAAGATTTACCACATGATGCTCACAAAGTTTCATAATTTCATAGATATTTCCAGGTTTGCAGTTTTTTTTTTTTTTTTCAAAACCAAACTCAATATCATATTTCCAAAAATAAAAGGTGGCATAATCAAAACTTTTACAGGCTGAAAAATTAAACCCAACGTCCCAAAATCTCAAGTAGTAAACAAGAATAACCAAATTAAAAAAAAAAAAAAAAAACTCATTAATAATTAATAATCAATTAACATCATCGCAGCTGGAGAGTGAAAAGTTAAAACCACAAAATTTTCACCTGTCCGAAACACTGATCAGTACACTTCCATTTCAAACTTCGCGGCTTAATTTTTTTTCGAAGCCCACAATTAATTAATACACTAATTTTAGCAATAATAGCAAGGAATATAAGGAGTTTACGTTGATTTCCTCCATTTACTCGGGTCGCTGAAGGTTGAATCGTTCCGATCTTGTGCGTAACCTGAACCTCTAGCAGTGGAACTTTGCGGCGTAAGTTGGCTGTGTATGTGTAAGGTTAACTTTGTCGCAGTTATATATATATATATATATATAACACAAACAGAGAGTATGTGTGCTTCTGGGTAATGGGTATGCATTTGATCATTATGCAAGGATTTTAAGAAATCTTCTCTCAGAGAGTGGGAGCAGATCGTGGAACGTTTTTGAGAGAAATTTTGGGGAGATGAGCATTTCGGCGAGGAAGAAGATGAGGGGCCGTACAACTACATTTTCACCAAAAGAAAAGGAAAAAATAAAAAATAAAATCGACAAAGTCTGTTCTCTCTCTTTCTCTCTCTCTCCTATTGTTAGTACGCTAGGATGAGGGGCGCTACTTTTTGTTGAACAATGTTTTATTTCTTACGTCAAAAACTGAGCAAATCAATTCCTCCATGGTGATGCTAGCTTAATGCTTTGCAGTTTGCACGATACCCTCCCAGACAAACTTAGCTAGTTACGTACCCAAACTCCATTGCCAGTTTTAAGTCTTCCAGGTTGCAGCCCATTCGCTTCACCATATATGCAAGGGGAGCAAGCCATAGTTGTAGGTTCCATGTCTTGTTTACGGGAAGCGTAGACTCCCAATATTCAGTCAGGGATCTGACGCCTGTTGAGGGCATCCTCAAATCGACAGCACCAGTGCACTCGCATCTCCGTGCTTGTATAGTTTTCTGGAGCAGGATAGTAATCCTCTCTCAGCTGTACATCCCTGAGAGTTGGTACTTTTAGAAGGAACATCATCAAGTGTTCAGCGGCTGTCCCATGGATAAAAAGCTTTCTCAGTGTCGGACATTGTGCAAGCAATCCCGCTCCTGGAAGAGAGAGGGTTCTCTTATTCAACTCTGTGTCCTGTGGGGGCCAATAATTAAGCTCAGTGAGCTTCAAGCTCCCAATCCCACTAAGATAAAAGCGCTCCCACATATTCAAATCTGGATACCCAGCAGGGGCAGTAAGAGCATACCCAACAGCGCCTCCACAATCCAGATTCATCTTTGAAAGCCGAGGATAACACTCAAGGGAGCTCAGTCCAAAAGCGTGCATGGAAGGCCTTATCTGCTGCCTGCAGTCACCTTCAATTCGAATTTGTATTTCTTCGAGCACTGGGCAATCCTCCAACCCCACCAAAGTCAATGGAGTCAGCATCTCCCCAACAGAAATCCAAAGGGAAAGAGATTGCAACTTTGCCCAAGTCCTGGCAGGGAATATATCACCAATACTATTACCACTGCCACTTCCGTGGCTAAGAATGTGATATAAGTTCAAACTTGAGTGGTTCTTGCATTCCTTATTGAAGCTGCTTGTATCTTTCCACATGGCTACTCGCTCTAGAGCGCTAGGCTGCTCCTCTTTTAATCGATGAACGCTTTCCCAAACACAGTCTATGTGCAATCGCTGTATAAGGCCTCGAATTGGATCTAGTGCACGTAATGTGCACACAGCATCGAGATGCTTACAGCAAGAGATCTTCACATCAATTAAAGTTCTCCGAAGGTTAGAAGCCAACTTTCTGATCCCCGTTTCTGTGATCATTTTGCAACCCGTTACCTCGAACTGCGCGAGTCTCGGGCAGCCATGTGAGATAGCTATCAAGCAAGGATCAGTTAAATCAGCGGCGTTCTTGATTGAAAGGGACTCCAACCCCGAGAATAGTGGAATCAGTACATCTGGCCTTGAAAATATTCCCCTGCAAACCCCATAGAACTGTCCCAGAGTCAAAGACTTAAGCCGCGGGCACTTGGAATTAAGCAACTTCAATGCTAGCCTGGTATCTTTAACATTGTGACAAACATCAAGAACCAATTCTTCAAGCAATGGCAATCCAGCACAAAGGTCCACAAGCGTCGCATGGCTGACTATAGCATTGTGATAGGTGTAGCCCTCATCATCAGGGTTGACCGCCCAGGCATTTGAAAAGGAAGTAATATCTACAAGGTGAAGAAGAGAGAGGCGAGGACAATTTGAAGCAAGAGATAGCAAAGTTTCATCCCGAGTAGAACCAATGAATCTGTGGTCAAATATACATGTTGCCAGAAACTGGCGGAGATTTGGGCAGGCAGCAGTAATGGCAAGAAGTTCATGAGCTTTGTATCCCTCGGTAGAAGAATGGGTAAGGATACTGAGATAGGAGAGGGAAGCTGCAGTATTAGGGTAGGCTTTAAGTGCTGGAGGGAGATCTTCTGCCCAGCAATAGAAATGGGAGAGATCAAGGGAAGAAAGTGAATGACAATGCTCAAGCAGTCGGAGGAAATCGGAGCCAAGAGGAGCAGTAGGCAAACGCTGATGCCAGCGGATGAGCTTAACATGGCGTAGATTAGGCCATTGAGGAGCAAGATGATTGAGAGTTATAGGGTATCGTGCGTATGCAGTAAAAGAAACCAGGGCAGGGAAGGCCTGGCCAAAAAGCTGAGCAAGAAGTGTTGGATTCGGGAAGGACTCGTCTAAGAGCGGATGGCCCCAAGGGGAGAGGAAAGAGAGGTCAAGAACGGTGACAGCTTGAAAACAAGTTGGGAGGAAGATTAGGTCGCGGATGTTCCCGCGGAGAGTGAGGGAAGAGCGGGTGGAGCGCTCCAGCAGGTACCATTTGAGGGACACAAGGGACATGGCATTGCGTGTACGAGTGTCGATAACTAGGGAGAATATGATGGAGAGAATTACATCTGGCAAGTCATACAAATGAGAATGTTTTAGAGCGGCCATTTTGGCAAGGACAAGTTTTTTCTGTTCTTTTTTTTTTTTTTTTTTCCCTTTTCCTTCAAATTTGCAATCTCTTGAAATGGGGAACTGGGGTGGTACTTGTATTCTTGGTGTGGAACAGAAACATAAACATGACCGTCTTATATAGATCGAGTACTGGATGAAAGGGGAGGGGTACGGTGTATCGTTTAGAAACTAACAATGGTGGCCTGGGATGATGAATATTTCTTTTCTGTGGTCACGTGGGTATGAAGCACAAAACCAGAATCTTCATAGTTAGAGAGACAGACAGATCGAGGCGTATCTGTGACGTCTATGTAAAAGAACCTATCTATGAGAGGATAAAGATTCACGATAGGGATTATCGGTAGATCAGAGAATTATCTGTGAAACCCTATGGAGGTGGAGAAAAAGATACAGTGAGCGTGACCTGGCGGTCTCCAAGAGATCAAATTAAGGTGGACATGCAAGAGACTTCTTGACCTGGATCGAAGTGTATCATGAGACTATAATTAACGCGCGGTAAGTACCACGAGAGAGTAATCAACTGGCCTGCAGTAGTACTACGTAGTACTTGACCTGCATGCGCTAATTATTGCCAAAAACGGGTGTTCATGATGTTGATCACCACGATTACTTCTAGCGCTAGCGTACTATCTCATGCATGCTTCCTAATTTTCACTTCCATTTACTTTTAGAAATGTTATTTTTAAAATAATAGCAGTTATTTAGTAATTCATGTGTGCATGAGGTGTACGTCTTTATCTTATTTGATCTCTACCATTTTGCCATGGCTCGACTTCTCGCAGCTCGTTCTCTTTTTCAGATTGGTTATTTTTCTGATCCCTTGCTCAGCCGCTGCTGGTAATTGCCATGTGTTCTAACCAGGTGAATTACTTCATTCCTTCCCGAGGGATGCTTTTAAATGATTCTTTTTCTTTTTTAAGAGGATGGTACCTCAATTTTACTGATTGTCTTCATTTCTGATGGAGAAAATTCGTGATTATAAATAGATACCTGAGATTACATATCATCATAAATTCCAAACTCAAGTATTAAAATGAAATGTAAAAACACAGAAAAACCACTAACCTTAATCCAATAGAAATACCCAACAAATCAAAACATAAGTGTGTGCTAACAAGACCTGCAATCAAATCAAAACAAAATAAAACATAAATTGTACAACAAAATAAAACACAAAAGTGTTATCCACGTCGTATAACTTCTAAACCTGACAGGTCCATTTAAATAACTCCCATAATATCTTTTGGAAGGCTGCCTTTGGTATTAAATAAATTATACTATGTACCTCTTGTGCTCAATTTAACAAATTTGTCTGCAACATGGTTCGTTTTCCCTAAAAGAATGATAAAGACATACCACCATTGAACGACCCATCAATCTAGCCTCTTTCCAGCATCTCTAACTTCATCACGAAACTTGTCAACCTTTTTCCCACCAATTAATTAGGGGTAAGCAACGGGGTCTTGTTGCCCCGCCCCTGTCCGCCCTTCCCCTTACCCTGCATCTAGGACCCCTAGTGGGGGTTGGTGGCGGGGAAAGCCCAACCCCACCCCGCCATCGCTTACATTTATATATATTATATATAAACATAAATATATATATTTATATTTTACAAATTGTGTATATATAAATATTTATTACAATTTATTAGACTTGTTCACAAAATATGCACTGACAAATTTAAAAATTAGATAGTTTAAAAATTAATACATTACAATTTACACAAAATATACACTAGCCAATTTAAAAATTACATAGTTTTTAAATTATAGTCATATTTACAAATTTTAAATTTATAATTTGGGTCTAAAAATATATTTTTAATTATTTTTAGATTTAAAAATAATTTTTAAACTAAGTAAAATATAGTATTTTTTTAAGTAGATGAAGGCGGAGCGGATTGGGAATCTACCCTGCACCTCACCCACCAGGGTGGGGGAACAGGGGTGAAAACCCCACCCCCCACCCCATGCAAGACGGGGTGTGGGGAAGGGGTGGCCCAGCCATATAGGAGGCAGGTAGCACCCATACAATTAACCACTAGCTTAGAATCTATTTCAACCTCTATGTGATTAATATTCATTTTAAATATATATTATAGTGAACCGGTCCGGTTTCTAAAATGCCAAAACCGATCAGAACCAGTCCGATTCCAGTTTTATGATTTTTAGGACTGGACCAGTTCACAATAATATATATTCAAATTAAGTTTTTTAATATTATATATAATAATATAAATTATAATTATATATAAGATATTATATAATTATCACTATGACCATATATTATTATATAGTATTAATATCACTATTAGTATAGTATATAGTATTAGTAATAATTTAGTATCAATGTATTATTATATAACATATAATATATATTTCATAATGTATAACATATAGTATTAGTATCACTATATCATTATAATAAATATATACACACTATATGTAGTTGTAACAATATAATAGTATAATATATAATATTAGTATATATTAATATATTAGAAAAGTTTTAGCATAATATATGTATAATAGTATAGTTAACTTAATATGCTAGTATTAATATCGCTATTAGTATAGTATATAGTATTAGTAATGATTTAGTATCAATTTATAGGCTTATAACTGATTTTTTTTACAGCAGATTTATTTTTTCAATTGTTGTTTAATAGCATTTTTTTTATAGCAAAATATTTTTTACATAGCAGATTTTTTTCACATAGAAGGTTTTTCTTATAAAATAGATTTTTGTAAATGATAACAGATTTTTAATAAAACCGATTTTTTTAAGCAGTTTTTCTTTAATAGGAACATATTTTTTATGACAAATTTTCATTTTATTAAAACCGAAAAACAGGACTAAAAACCGGTAAAACCGAAGGTACCGGTTTAGGAGGGTAACCGGTGCGTAATCGATTTTAAAAAATGCAAAACCGGTACATACCTGTTCAGTACTAAATTTTGTCCAAAATCAGACCGGACTAGACCTATTACACCTCTAATAGAACATGATAAAAGCAAAAGTCATATGACCATTCTCATTTCAAAAAATCCCTCCACCTCCACTTCGACCTGGATTACCTAGACTACTGCCATCAATGTTAAGTTTAGCAAATCTCTTAGCCGGGCGCATCCACTTCAATATCTGTATAGACTTTTTGTGGACAAACATATTCATTAAATCAAGTTGATGTAAAATCACCTCATCTGAGCATTTGGTGAATGGCTTATTCGTTTTTGTGTGAATGAGTTGAGCTAAAAAATTCTTGATCTCATAGCACACTTGCTCCCTAGTTTGAACAACCCCTTCCATTATAGCTTTACATCAGTATAACCACAACAACCAGCTTATTAATGAAGGAAGAATGTCAATCACAACATTGATTTGCGAAACCGCCTTAGCCTTGGATAGCCATTGCTGAATTTTACCACACCATGTATTAGTAGGTACAAGATTCAAACTTAGTGCTGTCTCAAAAAAATTCCAAACAAAAGATGGAATCTCTCCTAAAAGTCACGAATGATTTAAAGATTCACAGTCAGCCATTTGACAACATTCACATATAGAGGTCATAGAAATATGTAACTTCAAAATATTCTGGTCAAAAGGTAAACCATTAAACATACATTTCCATATAAATATAGAGATTTTACTCGGAATTAATTTATTCCAAATCCATTTAGCCCACGACACTTTTTCTTTAGGATCATGGTTGTAGTGCCAAGCTGAAAAGGTCGTAAAGCTGTCGTTCTACTCTGCTCTCCATATAGGAATATCAGAACCTGAGGATAGATAAATATGATGTAACTTCAGTTTTTCATAGATGGGGCTCCCCATTATCTCCTATATTTTCTCCCAGTTACCTCCCATATCAGAAGAGACCTTATCTACAGTCAAGTAGGGATCCGTAACATCTAAGAGTTCGCCAAGAATCCCCAAAGATACCAGTTTTCAAACCAAAACAAGATCTTACCTTCATTAATAATCCATCCCGAGCCTCTAATCACCGCTTTGATCAATGGTTTTAAAGCTTTCCAAAAATGAGATTTGTAAGAAACTTAATTTTGAAAGAAAAGGTGAATAGGAGCTTTATATTTTGCTCGAAAAAAATTAGCCCAAAACTAATTGTTGTACAGAAATTGCCAAATAAATTTCATATGAAGAGCTTTCTCTATCTCTTCCAATTTCCTAATACCGAGACCACATTTTCTGCTGACATTGTCCATTGTCCTATCCCACCTAATTTCTTTTTCTTTTTTCCATCCTTACTACTCCCATTGGAAATCTGCAAAAATCTTATTTAACTTGTGTATGACACTTCGAGATATGTTAATCAGAGTTAAAAGATGTATATGAATACTGGATAACACATGTTTTATTAGCACAAGTCTACCACTCTTCGAGAGTAAAGGACCTTTCCACAAGGCTAGTTTCTTTTGCACTTTCTGAATTAAGGGATCTACATGATTGGCACATATACTACATGTACATATAGGTGCACCCAAGAATAAACATGGAAAAGCACCTTCATTAAAACCTGTAGTTTGAAGCCCAATTGACTTTCGTGTTGTGGACACTTGTTTAGCAAAATATATTACAGATTTGGTGTGATTTACCTTTTGACCAAGAATGTTTTCATATCTGAATAGTGTACCCACACAAGCTTTCAAAGAATTTTTGGCACCATTCATAAGATCATCGGCGTAAAAAAGATGAGAAATACGATGACATCCTCTGTGAGTTTTGTAGTCAATCACCTTACCATCAGTAGCACTCTTATTAAGTAATCGACTCAGCACTTCTTCAACAATTATGAATAAGTGAGGAGATGATGGGTCTCATTGTCTCAATCCCATGAAGATTTAAAATAGCCTTTACTAGTGCCATTCATTAAAATAGAAAAGAGTGGCATGGTAATGCAATTGGCTCTCAGTTGTCTTCATGTCTTAGAAAAACCCAAGATTTTTAATAATTCCAACAGAAAACTTCATTTGAGTCGATCATAAGCTTTAGTCATATCCACCTTAATCATCACATTGACTCCTCACACCTTTAATGTTAATGCTATGAATCATTTCCTGGGCAAGCACAATATTCTCATGTATGTTTCGGCCTTTGATGAATGCTCATTGTTCTTTCGAGACAATTTTAGAAAGAAGAGGATTAAGTCTGTTAACTATAATTTTAGAGAACACTTTATAAATCACTTAGCATAGAAAAATGGGCCCGAATTTAGCAAAACTCAATGGGTTCTCCTCTTTGGGAATAATGACAATGAACGTTGAAGAAGAAAACTTAAGAAGTGGACTCCCATTGAAAAAATTAGAAGCTACTTCAACAATGTCCTCTTTGACAGTATCCCAACATTTCATTAAAAAAATACTTTTAAACGATTCCGACCGATTATGGTTGCATGCATCAAATAACTAATTGTTATAGTTTCTTTTCACACGTACTCAAAAAGTATTTTGAATTTGCATATAAGAGATACTTTAGTCATAAAAGAATTTTATAAAAATAATCTTATAAATTGACGTGAATTTATATTGAATGTCAAATTATAAATTAAATTACTTTTATGGCTAAGTAAATCTAACCTATCACATGATGTTTTGTTAATTTATGAGTTTACTTTTATTAAATCTTCTTTAAGTTATAACATGGTACTTCTCTTTGCATGATATATATATATATATACATATATTTATATTTATATATATAGGTAAAAGTAGCCATTGACAGGCATGAGGAATTTAACTAAGCTATCTACTTTAGATCAATCCCAGCTTGCAGAGAATCTGTGAGGATCGACCAATGGAGATGGAGAAAATTAAGAAATACTTGGCCAGAGATCAAAGCTGCATGGGAGCCTATAAGGTTTAAGATAAGGATTTAAAAAGCAAGTACAACGAGCTGACTAACTGCAACTGGAAGTACTTGATCTGCTGCGGAGACAACTTTTTGTACTTCCATAATTTCTGCTACTCTCTTATTTATTTATTTATTTGCGTGGTGCTCTACTAATCCCACGAGTATACCGGCCTTTCAAACAAATTGTATTTTTTTTTTCTTTCAAATAATTTTCTAAATAATTTTTTTAAGAAAATACACTACTTCACTAATAATTACTTCCTTAATGATCATTAAAAAAAATATTCAAACAATAACTTTAAAATAACAAATTCGTGAAACCAAGTATTATTTTCCTTATTTGAGTGAAACCGGAGCGAAAGAAAAGTGAAAAGGGCAGTGGACCCAAAAGCCATCGGTAGAGAAAAAAAAAAAGGAACAAATTAAAAACAAAAGTGAGAGAAAGTTCGATAAAGGAATAAAAAGCTGCAATATGCTTGAAAAAGTTAACAAGACAGTGGAGCTAAAAGCATTTTCATCCGGCTGCCTATCATTTTTTCTAATTTATAGAGTTTATATTTAGGTCACGATTAAATGTTGAGTTGAGTTGAGTTGAATTAAATTGAATTGAGTTAAGTTAATAAAAAATTATTAAAATATTATTTTTTAATATTATCATTATTTTGATATTTGAAAAGGTTAAATTATTTATTATATTTTGTATTGAAATTTAAAAAAAATGTAATGATGAGTTGATATGAGTTTAGTAACCAAACGTACATAGTTTTTTTCCAAATATATTACATCCGATTTTCCATTTTAAGGAAATGATGGTTTTACAGTCACTGTTAGGAGCTACCATTAGTTTATTTTACTTTTTTTTAAAACTTTTTTTTACATGTATATTTTAACATTTTTAAATTTTTTTTAAAAAAAATTCACAACATTATTAAATAATACTTACTTCATCATTAAGTAAAAATAAAATAAAAACTAGCGGTAGCCTCCAGCAGGAAGAGTAGCTTTTTCCTTAATAAAAAGGTTTATGATGTGAACAGTAGCTCCCTATATTTGGAGAGCTACTTTTCATCCCATAAATCACTTTTTATATATATTTTATAGAGAGTAGTTAAATATGTAAAAATAAAATAGTAGCAATAATAATAAAGAAAAAATAGAAAAAAATTATTTTAATAAAATTGAAAAATGATAGAAAATGAGATATAGAAGATTTTTTAAAGATGAATAAAATTTATGAAAAAATTATAATAAATGAGATGGTAATGCTCTAAGAGACCACACGCGGGATTAAAAAATGAATAATTGAACTTCTCAAATTCCAATTGAAAAGTGTTTTGGACGAATCTTGAAAAGCAAGAATTTTGGAGTAGTCAAGATTGATGGGTCCTTCACAACCAGAAAGGTTTCTTGCCATAAAAAGAAATGATCGAGCGGCTAGCAAATGCCAACCGGACCAGGATCAAGTACTCAAACAAAAACTTAAAAAAAAAAAGAAAAAAAAGAAAAAAAAAAAAAAGAATAATTCAATAGAAGGAGTTTTCAACGAAAAAGCAAAAGCCAGTCACACCTTAAATGGAATAAAAAAAAAGTAAATCGTAAATTAATGAAAAAAGATGTACAATATCAAATTATCGTTCCATATATGCTGCACTTTCAAGCCGCACCACCAATTTCTAATACATAAATTGAACAATTTGCAGCCTATATATTGTCCATTGAGTCGAATTTCAAAACAATTTCTATGTATTTCCTAAAAAGAATAAAATATATTTTAGGAAAGAAAAATTAAGACTAAGAGTCTTACCATGGAGCAGACGTGGCTCACACTACTACCAACCTTTTTAAAAGACATTTTTGGGTGGAGAGTAGTAACCTAGTAGGTACTCATGTTACCTACTTTCATTTAACAAGAGTAATCTCAATCATTTGCGCGTGCGCGTGTACTACTGCTTGGTCCCTTTAGGGCTGGTGGTTTAGAATTAGAGATCAAATGTGATGATTTTAAATAAAAGATAATATTTAAAAAAAAAATTATTAGAATATTATTTTTTAATATTATTATTGTTTTGAGATTTGAAGAAATTGAATTGAGATTTGAAAAAATTGAATTGTTGATTATATTTTGTATAGAAATTTAAAAAAGTTATAATAATGAGATGAGATAAGATGAAACATTTTCTGAATTCAGAAGAAATTCACAACAACAAAAGTTGGGTTTAATTAAGGGAATAAGGTACTTGCAAGTTTGTCTTTAAGGTTTGTCTTTCTTGTTAGTTTTCTAAGATTTTTTATTGTTGATTGACTTGTAACATTTGGATATTTGTCTTTATATTAAGTTTTTTAGATGTCTGAATTTTGGTCTTTTATAATTATCTATAACCCTCATGAATCTGCATGTAACCATATTTTCATGTTACTAATTAAATTTAAGGTCATACGTCTCCTCCAAATGCATGTATATATATATATTGCCGTCCAGCATCATGTATTGTTGGCGTGTCTCCATTTCTATTTTTTCCTTTTATATTTATATATGTATATTTAACATCTTTAAATATTTTAAAATATATATATATAAATATACTAGTAGTTACTTTTTTAATTATTAAAAAAAAAAAATGCATGAGCGGTTAAATCCACAAAAAAAAAGAAGACAAAATAACATTTTCCATATATTTAAGGTTGTCCCAGATTTTCAAGCACCAGTACTTCAAAAAACTAAATTATATATATAGGAACGAGCTCTTGTTTTTTAAGATACAAACATTGTTAAGAAAAGATATATCAAAAGAAAATGAAGGATATATCATATATATATATATATATATATATAGGTGTCATTGACACCAGCCAACACGAATCCCTGTAAACGGAGAGAGAGAAAGAGAATCTGTGAGAAGCTGTGGAGATGGAGAAAAAGATACAGTTAGTGGGAAGTTGTGGCCTAGCTCAGAGAAAATGAAATCAGGGAGGAAGAAAGGACCTGTGAGGTAGACGATAAAGATATACACGATGAGGATCAGGCTACAGCAAGCACTCCACGAAAGCCGGCCACTTGGCAAAAGTGGTGGTATCTTGGTCATCAAGATTCCCTTTTTCATCTCCTTTTTCCATTTCTCTGATCCACGACTCAACTCTTGCCTCTTTCTGCTTTTCGAGAGACTTCTCTTTTTGTTGGCACTGTCAGCCAGAGGCTGCATTTCAAGCGAACCCAAAAGCTTAATTCATTAATAAAAGCCATCTAAATTCTATGTAATACTAATTTTAACATGCGCGCACACACACACAAACACAATTATATATATATATATATATTTATCAAAATCCAATACAAAATGCATCTCAAATTTTTAACAATTGTACGTCCAATTTTGACTAGGAATAGAAAACATATGCATTATACACTATCTGGTGCACTAAACCCTAATTTGGATTCAGGAGTGAGATGAGATCGCCCATAAGGCTGTAAGGACAACTCATCTCTTAACCGAACGGTGAAAACAAGTTTTGTTATCAAAATTCAAATTACTTTCAGAAGACGACAAAAAAAGGCAAGCCGTCAGTACTTTTTCAGAAGGAATTGATTCTATTCAGCTTTACCAGCGAAAAGGAGGGAATAGAGGAAATGGTCGAAAAATAAAATAAAATGTTTTTATAATAATAAAAATATAAAATAAACTAGTTTTATAAATACTTCATAATTATTTAAAATGTTGTAAATAAAAAATATTTATATAATTTGATTTTATAAAAAATTGGGTATGTAATTTAAAAAATTATTATTACTTATTTATAAATATATTTATAAAGAAAACAAAATCATTACAAATACTATGCAATCATTTGTGGAACCCACATCTGTCAATTAATTCTCTAATAACTTAAAATCATCTCATCTCACTTCCAATCTAAAAACTCAAAATTTTCAAAAACCATGTCAACTCACTAATTTCATTACTATTTATAAATCATCTCAACTCATCTCATCTCTCAATCCAAACGGGATAAGAAAAGAATTCAACAACTTGATTAAATAATAAATATAGTAAATTGAAAAAAAAAAACGAAAAAAAATGTCCTAGTCAAACCTAGTCGACGAAAAGGAAATCTTGAGAATTATTTATCTCAGACGTTGCTACTGCGACAAAAAGGCACAAAAAGAAGGAAAAAGAATAGCATATGAGCGAACTGTTTGAAAAAGCAAGATGTGAACACTTGTTAGAGTATATATGACATCAAAGATCATGTCATCGAAAGGAAGAAAACAAAAACAAAAAAATGCAAGAGAACACTCGAGTATCATATATACATGTACGTCCTACTAGGAACCAATAAATACCAAAGCTCCCACAGGCAAAGACTTAGCACATCCAGATAAAACGCATCTTTCACATATTACCATAAGAAAAGAGTGAGCATGCAAGCACTTGGTGCATCAGATGAAATCGCGAGCAAAGGCGCCAGAGAACAATTTGTAAGCAAGTCGGGAAATACCCGAGGCATCACCGATCAAAAAAAAAAAAAAAAAAATTACAACATTAAAGAGATCAGAACCTAGCTACCCTGGAAGTCTTGCATTAACAAAGTGGTGCGAGAAAATTGTGAAAACGACAACATATGGGACTTGACTATCATGTCGAGATATATTAACGCATCTAGCACATTACCATAAGTACAAACAAAAAAGAAGAAAACTTGCAGGTGCATCACAAAATGTGAGCAAGTTGGCAGACAATTTTGTGAGCAAGTGAGCGAATACCTTAGGCATCACCAATCAAAAGAAAACAACTTTTAAAAAATACATTCGACTCTGATCCAAAACTCCCGCACACTTTAATAATTGGAAGATACCGTACTTGAAAAGAAACAAGTTAGATGTTACGTACCGAACATGATCAGTAAATTCCAATATATAAATATATATATATATATATATATATATGTATGTATGTATGAGACACACCCACTATAAACTCCAATTTAGTGAAAGAAGGCGAATACTCTTTACAAAATTGAATGAAGCAATTAATTAAGGTGATGTTATAAATTTAAAAGCGTTCATATATGACCTAATAAAAAACTAAATTAGGAGATATTGATTCCTTTGAACCAAGCAGTTGGCAATTGCAACTTATCGATTAATTATTACTTAACACGATCCCTGACTAGAGGAAAAGACCAATCCAATTGCATATTACTTTGAGAAAGCTATGTGCATAGAAAATTATATTTGCAAGTCGGTATAGAGCTGATCCACACTGACGTTACCTTTTTCAAATAGAATTTAGGAGATTTGTACATTAAGATTGTATCCAATATTACTCAAGAATACACACGAGACATGCAGGCCACTCTGAACTTAATTTTCATTGATTAGGAATTTCCAAGGCTGAGATAGAGCCTATCTCGCAGAGGTGGGACATATAATATATCGATTACATATGTTTTAAGAATTAACTTTGTAACTTGAACGTCGTGAAAAATGTTCTTTTCTATTCCTTTGGCTCTAGGTGATAACTACATCATAATCATTATTATCTTGCTATTATAATTATGAGCAACATCATGATATTGAAGAACTGGATGCGAGAAGCACATATTTTTCAAAAGTCTAAATTCGAAATTTGCAACGGGTCCCTTGTAGGGGTATCAAATCGTGTTTTCGGATCGTGTTTGTATCGTATCAAGTTATAAACATTCAACTATATAGGTTAACCTGAATCCAATCCGTTAAACTAAACGTGTCAAACTTTCAAACCCTAACACAACCCATTTAGATAACGAGTCGTGTCGTGTTATCCGTTTTGACCCGTTTCATAATTAATTAGAAATATGTTAACACGACACGACTCATTTAAACTCGTTTGTTACATATAAATGCGTTAAACTAAAATGCATAATTCATTTGACCTGATTAACATAATTTTACATAAAAGTTAAAATCTATATTTATTAATAACCACAATATCTTAAAAAATATATATTAATATTTTTAAAATTTTAACATATAATAAAATCAATATTACAAATCATACAATAACAAATATGAGTATAGGTCTAAAATTACAATCCTAATAATAAAAACATAAGCATACTAAGAAATATCAATATTACAACTTAACAATAATAAAATTTTAATTTTAAAATAAATTCTAAACGGGTCAAAACGGGTTGATTTTTTGTTAAGTAGGTTGATCCGTTTATAAATCGTGTCTTAACAGGCCAATCTATTTTGACCCAAACCCGTTAACATCCAACCCAAACCCTCTAATTTCTTGTCGTGTTCATGTTGAGTTCACGACTCATGTCATATATTGCCACCTTTAATCCCTTGAGCATGTGAGAAGCACATATGGCAAATTTCTATATGGCAAATTAATATCATTAAAAAATTATATGCCACGCATGACAAGCATGTGACAAATTTATAAATGGGTTGAAGGAAGCTTCTTCCAACATTTAGAGGAAAACTCTGCCCTTTGTCTTCTATAAGCAATATATAATTATACTATAATACATAGAATGAGACTAAAATCATATAATATAGTAATAAGTATATATACTTATTATTTTAATTTATATTTACATTTTAGTCTCATTTGCAGTCATAATTTATCAAGTTGATTTATAAAATTTGGAAATTAAAATTTACTTTACTAAGACAAATTATTCCTTGATATCAATAAAAAGGATTTACTAAGTTTGGAGCGAATGCTAATGACTAGAAGGTGGATATCTTTTTCTCACTCTTTGATAAATTGTACTCGAGCAAGGTGGGACGAAATGCTGTCCATAAAACGATTTGGAGCCCATCAAAGAGGAGTGTGTTTGAAGTCATGAAGTCCTATCCAATGGGTGTCACAATTAACGTACGGGAAGACTAATTAATGATTGGGAGGTGAATCTCTCCTTTGATAGATTGTACTCAAACAGGGTGGGACGAAGTTGTGTCAATAAAATGGTTTGGAGCACGATCTAATAAGAGAGGTGTGTTGAGAGTCAAATATTCCTAATATAACATGCTCAAGTAATCAAGAGGAGGTGTGTGAAAAACCGATCGATGTCACACTGTGTATTTGGTTCATAGCCCAAAATGATGTTAATTACCATCTGTAGTTCTAATTTTCAGGATTTCCTATACCTATTTGTTCTTTTATAGTTAAGGGGATTTTATCATGTATATGTCCAGTGTACTGACGAATCATCATCTTTAATCACGAAATGTAACACTCAAGCCCAATACTATGTCAGCCCAAGCCAGTGTATTATAAATTTTTTTTTAATAAATTAGGAAGCCCAAGAATTTACTCTAAAAAGCCCAAACCCATCTACTCAACTTCTCATGCACGTTCTCCCTCTCCTTTTCCTCTATAAGATTTCTAGATACACACACATGTATACCCTCATGTACGTAGAACTCCCCAAGCTAGGGTTGTTGCACCTTCTCCATAAATTTTCATCAAGCAAGCACAGTGTGGCCACCAGAACCCTCAGCATGCACGTTCCCTCCCCCACATCACCCTCCTTCTCTCCCTCTAATCCCACACACAACAACTTTTCTTTTTTTTTCACCAGCCACTATTGCACGTCCTCCACACCAAACACGAAGTCCAGCTGTGTTCAACCACTGTCAACCACTCCGTGTCCTCAAACGGAAACCAGCACCACGCACAACGCTTCACGACAAAATAGAAAACTGCACGCCCAACTACCACAGCCTCCATCATCAACCTGCCTCCCCCAATCCTCCTATCAGCTAGGTCTAAGCCACTACACCATTGCCACCGCCTTCCTCTGCCATAAAGCCACCATAGGTTAGTTTCTAGTTTCGGAAATACACAGCCGCAAACTGTTGCACCATCACCAAGCTTAAACCGAGAGCCTCTGTTTTAGGAGGCCGAAAGCACACATTAACAGATATTGTTTGAATATAATTTTTATTTTAAAATTTTAAAATTTTGTTTTATTTTTTATGTTTTTTTAAAATTTTAGAAAAATTATAATAATTAGATAATGAAGATTTGAAATTGAAAAATGTTTTATATTTAAATGATATTTGAAAAGGAAATTATAACAAATTTTGAAATCATCTCATCTAGATGCCCAAAGGTCCCAAACATTTATTGCTCACATGGCTTTATCATTTCAGATTAAGGCCTGGTTTGGATGTTGTAAGTCTCTCGTCTAATCTCATCTTATCTTAATATCCAAACACGACAAATATAAATATTTTTCAATATCAAATCTTCAATTTTTCATCTAGTCATTACCTAATTATTACAATTTTTTAAAACTTCTATACAAAACACAAAAAACAATTCAACTTTTTTAAATTACAAAACAAAAATTATATTGAAAAATTATATTATAAGAATATTTTAACTTTATAATATTTTTATTCAACTTTTTTCTCTCATTTTTCAAAACTCATAAAACATCTGAACTCAAAACATTTTATTACTATTGACAAATTATTTTATTACTATTCACATATCATCTTATCTCATATCAATAGCCAAATCAAACCTAAAAAAAATTTCCCCCTCATAAAAAAGGATGGGAATAATTAATCTTGAAATAACGGATTATTTCAAGAAAACATATTTTCACCTATTTTTTTCCTTTATAATTTTTTAGTAGAAAATTAGAATCCCAATTTACCATTTCTCAGCTATTTGCCAAGAAACTCTAAACATATAAAAATAATGGATTATTTCAAGAAAACATATTTTCACCTATTTTTTACCTTTATAATTTTTGAGTAGAAAATTAGAATCCCAATTTACCATTTCTCAGCTATTTGCCAAGAAACTCTTAACATATAAAAATAACGGATTATTTCAAGAAAACATATTTTCACCTATCTTTTACCTTTCTAATTTTTGAGTAGAAAATTAGACTCCCAATTTGCCATTTCTCAGCTATTTGCCTAGAAACACTAAACATATAAAAATAGTATTCGTAATTATTTTAATGGTTATTTTTTTATCACATTCTTTTGTGACATTAAATGATTAAATAATATATGTGAAATAATAAATAATTTAATATCAAATTAAGATTTGATTAAAGAATTTGAAAATGCTATCTATATTTACAAGAGAAATACTTTAATTATAAAAGGCTTATACAAAAGTAAACCCACAAACTGACGTGGTTTGACGTGGTGCGTTAGATTATAAAGTTACTTTATTATAAAATAGATCTAACGGATGTCATAAATTCATATCAGTTTATAAGTTTAGTTTTATATAATTTATTTGTGTATATAGTAGTTCTCTATTTATAATTTTATGTACATAACTATACGTGCGTATCAATTATTGAAATTGTAAAACTTTTAACATTCGAAATTTAAAAGGAAAAAACTGATAAAATGGTATGAATATCTAATATGATAATATGTATAATATTGTACTTAAAATTGTACGTATATATATAACATTACTCTAAAAAATTATGAATAACACTTTTTCACGACATTTTAGATCTCAGTCTAAACTTGAGTGAACGAAACAAGTGTCGTTCAAACTGATGAGCTATTTGCTTAGGAAAAATAAAAATAAAGAGATGTACTATTTTCTCCAACTTCGCTAAACTACTTACGGTAATATCGGGAACTAGATGAAGGCCTGATAACCAGCAGAGCCCATTTTAGAAAACGGGCCACCCAAGTTTGTAAGCCATCTAGGTCGGAGATCTATAATCTTTATTACGGGCTTGAGATATTATCCGGCCCTAAGCGAAGAATTTGGACATGAGCATTTGAGCTCAAATGGCGTTCCTTGTTTAAACGAGTATCCAAAGTAATTTCACTAATAATAGAACCATATTCGTAAGAAAAACGGTCTAGTTCATATGCCAATGACATGTCGGCCTAGTGGCACCAACATGGCCGACCGTCTAAAGTTGCCCTCATCACTAGCATGAAGGATTGAATAATAATGGTGTTCCTTCAATCGACCTTAGTCAATTTGCCTAGAATGCGTTCAAGAATTAATCGCTAATTATATGTTTTAGATTTTTTATGGTAATGCAAAGTATTCCTTGAATTGTTTCTAGGTAATGGAGTTGATGAGGGCAAGACACTCGATCCTCGAACATCCCACGTGAATAAGCAAGATAATTAATTCCTAATTTTTAACGAAAATGACTTAATCATGTTTTGTCATGTCAATTAACGCCACGCATTTGGGAGATATTTCCCAAAGTTTGTAGTTGTAGCAACCCTCATCTCAATTAGGACAGCAGAGATGTGCTACAAGTCATTGAAGATCAGCAACTCATGGAGCCCGGCGGAAAATCCCATAAGCTAGAACTTGTATGGATGGAGAGAGAGAGAGAGAGAGAGAGAGAGAGAGAGTTGCAATGACAAGCGGCTTTCTTCAGGGGCTGCGAGTGGGGCACCGAACATATTTCCTTAACTTTAGAATGTGGTTAAAATTTGGGTGGACAGAGTTGGAACCTTCCCAAAACAGCCTCATTAAATATGTCTGGATTTTTGTGGACTCCATTATTGTGGCATGCATAGTGCCCACGCATTCATTTAAAATCTAATCAGAAGCTTGGGGATAATAAACCCTTCTTCTCTCTGCAAGTGGATGACAAATCATTTTTGTGACAACTTTGAAAAGAGACTCAACTTTTTTCACTTAAAATAAAAAATAAATTGCAATTTGCCTTTTCTTTTTTTTTGATGGAAATAGTCTCATTTCATTAATGATCCGAAATTACAACTGTTGACTAATCAGTACATGGAAAATCCAAACACTTTAAGCCAAACTACGCAGCTGCTCAGGGGCTTCTCCGCACACAAATTGCTTTGTGGCGGACATTGTCTTAACTTCTAAAACTTTCTCAAGACAGAGAAAGCGTTCTGTGAACCAGAACTTGCAGGCCCTCAATCATCCCAAGAAGGATGAGTATGGGACACAGCTATGGATATTAAATCCAATAGCCTATTTCTACTAAATTAAAAAACTAAAATAAACTAAAAGATTACAACTAAACACAATCGCAACAAAAAGACCACAAGCACTAGTGAGACCCCGGACGACACGCCCACTGCAAGCATTAGCATCTCGAGCCCGGACTGAGCGAGTACCCAGCTAAGACACGGACCACAACAGCCCGGCCGTGCCATCACCAGACGTAACATCGCTCACCACTCTCGAACAGCAATTGCCCCAGATTACGTTCAATCCAAAAGCTCTACACCTCACTCGGGTCAACAAAACACCAACAAGCTAAAGAAACTAAACAAAACTAGATACTGGAAAAGTAAACACAGAAACAAAAAGCCAACATCAACAAAACGGATGAACAGTAGATAAGAATAGGCAGTGAAACGTGCGGGAACTGTTCACACTGGGAGGAAAGCCGTCGGTCAAACATTGAAGCCCCGGAATCAGGGGTTCCACCGAAGCCGAGCATGCCGTCGGACAAGCCCTTCTCGGTGGAGCGTGAAGGCCACGCGCCGATTCGGTCGGAAACTTCGTCCCGCGCGTGCGGGCTACGTGCCACTCCGATGGCCACCGGATTTGATAGACGTGGAGATCGGCGGCTGGGCGTCATGCTGGTGAGGCGCGTGTAGACGGTCGACGGCCGGAACGACTCGAACGGCGATCCTCCCTTATTTGGCCTGAAAAAACAAAAACAACCCACAAAAACACAAACGAAGGTAAACTAGACAGCGGGGAGGGGGAGGGGGAGGGGGGAGCCGAACCTCCCTCCCCCTCACGTTAGATCTGATTTTACGAAGGCTTTAGGGACGGAGATGGGTTTTACTAGAGAGAAGGGTTTTCACTCGAAGAAAATGATTGCAATTTGCCTTTTCTGAAACATGATCATGATATGGCTAATTAATGACAATCTTACCTTCTTTTGATTGGATAAATATTGAATCTCAAAGTACCTTTATTGCTGAAATTGAGATCCATATATATATATATAGTCCTCTGTGGTAATAAGTAGCACTTCGAATGCAAAAGCGTTTTCTATCCCTGGACAGCGAAATTGGGATTTATGTCATAAGATTTTATCTTTTTTAGGATAATTGCAAAAAGAGTCGTGGAAATTATTATGCATGTATTATTACTCTTTGGTTCTATTTCAAAGTAGATGTCGTGGATCTTCTGATAAAGTGCATGACTTGGGAGCCAGCTAAGTGCACTTGGAATGCTATAAGGTGGAGTAAAGGTTGATACAATGTATTTGGTACATTCCATAAGTGAGGATTTTGAGACCATTTACTTTACAATTATGGTTTCTCCATGGGAGGTTGCTTTGAAATGTTCGAAAGCGGCAACTTGGGATAAAAAGCTAATTCTATGAATTGCAAAAGCTTTAAAAGGAAAAATTAGGCTTCTCTGTTACTGTTTTCAAAGTGGTTTGCAAAAGAACGGGTTTAGGGCACTAGTAATAGACTCAATAAAATTAAAATTTGATCAAAATTTAATTAGATTGCATAAAAATAGGTTGTAGTAGACTCAACAAAACTACAATATTTTTAATTTTCATTAATCACTGGCTAAATCGCTTGAGCCCCAACTGCTAACCAAAATATAATTTTGGTATAAAAAATTCTATCTCCCATGTGTTTTTATTTCGCGCGTTCCACTTGAAGCTCGAATTCGCCAGGCTTCCAATTTCTCGAGATGATTTAGGATAGGTTTGGACAACATGTTTTACTCAAAATTTTCATCTTCATCTCATCTCATCTCTACACTTTTTCAAATCTCCATACAAAATATAATAAATAATTCAACTTTTTCAAATCTCAATATAACTTTTTCAAATTCCAATTTAACTTTTTCAAATCTCAAAACTAAAAAATAATATTTTAAACTTTAAAATAAAATACAAAATTCTTATTTCATCCCCAAACATATCCTTAATATGCTTGGGCTTGAAGTTGTTCTTTTTCGATGTTGCTACTGTGTCAGATATTTATCAAGTTGTTGTATACATGACTAAAAATTAATACAACAATAAACATTAATACAACAATAAATTTTAATACAACCATAAATATATCGATTAGAAAAATATATCAATTAAAATACTATGACTATTGTAAAAAAAAACCGTTAGAAAATTATCATTTGAACGTTGGAAAATTAATATGTACTTTTTTAATAATAAATAAATATTCAAATTATAATTAGAATTAAAATAAATAATAATATCAAAATCAATATTTTAATAGAATAGTGATAGATTTGTTGAGTCTATTATTTGGTATTGTTAAAAAGTGACTAGCTAAATTTATAAAAATGAATTCTCTAACTAAATTTTGATCAAATTTTGTTAATTCCACTGCTAGTGTTTTGAGGGTGGTTATATTGCAAGCAATTATGGCAGATATCAGAGGCCTATAATCACATTGTTGCTGATGTCAGAGGCAAGATAGCTTAATTTTTACAGAATGCAAAGGACTTTTGGTTGAAGAGAAGATAATTTGATGTGTCATGGCAGTTTTCTGCTAACATGTTTGATGTTAGTTGTAAACCCTGTTTTATTTATGTTGAAATTGGGGATAGGTTGTAGTTTGAAGTTGTTTGCTTTGCTATTTCTTGGTTATTGTCTGTTTACATTAAGAATTTACCAGAGATGATTCGAAAATTTCTGATCCACTTTTAACCGCTAAACAGCCTTTATTCAAGCTAAGATAAGATTATTAAGAGAAAAATTAGTTTTGATAGCATATGTTAAGGTGCATCATTAGAGCTCAAAAACCAACAATTTTCTGTTTAAGGTTTTCATTGGAGGGCTATAGATTTATTGACTTCAAGGCAAGCTAATGTAGCAGATGGATTTTAGGATAGAAAGCAGTTTCCATATCAGAACCCTTTTCATGGGGCCTCCCCTCCATTTCTGCTCACATGTTACCCACTACCATCTATCTACATCTGAACCTATTTAATTGGTGGGCCACATTATGGATGAGACATAACTAAAAATAAATAGGTAATCAAAGTACTTAAAAACAGTGTTAACTACCTTGTTTTTTTTTTGGAAAATCTTTATGGTAGCTGACAAGTAAAATAGTCCAAGGTCAATATGAAATTATAGACATCAAATCAAATCATATGAACACTTATCTTAAGAGATTAGCATGAAGAATTTTTCTTAGTGTCATTACCTTACTTTTGAATTCCATGGTTTACTTCCAAAAGAATCTCTTAACTTCTGCAAGTGAAGAAGAAAAACAAACAAACATGCAACCACCCCATTCAAAGTTTTTAGTCTTTTTTTTTTTAGTCAAATCAAATGTTAGTGCTTTTATTTGGTGATATTTTTAATTACCAGGAAGTAAATATTTGGTTGACTATATGGGAATAAAAACATTAAGGACTCAACTTTTTCCAGTTAGGAAACGGGTAGAATCTCTCTCTCTAAATTGGGATAATAGGTTCTATTTAGTTACTGAATTCAGCTGAGTTGAGTTCAATCTAATTTTAAATTAAATTTAATATTCAAACATTCAATTCTCAAATTACTAAACTCATTTTAACTCAAAATCTTCTTACACGTAGAACCCACAACCTTTTTTCAACTTAAAATATTTTTATACGTGGGACTTATAACCTTTTTTAATTTCTCATAAAAAGTATTAAACTCATCTTAACATTCAAACACACTTAAAACTCAATTTAGATGAGTCTCACATAACTTCTTTCACTACTCAACTTATTACTATTCATAAATAACTCAACTCAACTAAATTCAGCTCAATATCCAAACGCAATCTTAACTCAACTAAATAGTAAAAGAAATTGACACGCGCTCTAAGAATTTAGGAGATGCTTAAAGAATGAGATGATATAAGAATTTTATGAATAGTAATAAAATAGTTTGTAAATAGTAGTGAGATAGTTTGAGTTAAATATTTATTGGATTTAGAGAATGAGAGAGAAAAAATTAAATAAAAAATATTATAAAATTAAAATATTGTTAGAATATAATATTTTAATATTATTTTTATTTTAAGAATTTAAAAATTTTGAATTGTGTTTTTTATTTGAAAAATTGAAAAAGTTAATAATGTTTAATTTAAAAATATTTATATTTAAATATTATTTAAAAAAAATAAGATGAGATGAAAGATGTTTATTTACCTTGTAAATTGGCCAGTAGAGGCAGCTTCACTGGAGTCAAAGCACCTCATGCACAGACATAAAACCAGAAGAGATAATAGTAAAAGAAGTCTTTCAGACCTCACTTTCCAAAGAAAGCTACAACCCACATGATCTTGCTTGGGGATATTGAAAGATCACAAACTCTTCTCAAAAGAAGATTTTCTCCATGCCCCCATTTCCCACCCTCCCTTCTCCCGATTCAATCCAAACAAAGCTATCTCTCTCTCGTTGACCCTACACTATAGTAGCCACCACACCAACTATTAGCAGCTCTTTCATTAATCACGTTTGGCCAGATGTTGCATTCTGATTGAAACACGAAGGCCGGGTAAAAGGGTCTTGTTTTAGCTTACTTGGCCGTCCCAATCATACACCCACATGTGTCACCCAGGAGTCCCCCCAACCTTTCAAACCCATCTCCAAATTATTGAACTTGGTGAAGGGGGAAGAGAGGAAGGGGGCCTAAATGATGAATCCAAAAGGCAAAGCTGAGTGAGATGAGATGCAATTATTCATGCCATAGATTTCATCCTAAGCAAGTCCGAAAAAAAATTCTAACCCACAAAAGCAGAAAAAGAGAAGGGAGAGAAGGAAGGCATAATATAAACATCATTTGCTTAAAAAAAAATTTAGGTGACTGATTCCCACTCTTATTGGGATAGGCATAAAGGAAAAACGCTTCTCTCTCCTTTTTCCTTCCTTCTCTCTCTCTTTAGTCTCTTTTATCCTTCTTCCACTTCTCCTCCTTTCTCTCTCCATGAGACACCTATAGAGGGGAGAGAGAGAGATAGAAAGAGGAGTCATGAAAAACACCATAAGATGCTGCATCTCTTGCATTCTACCATGTGGTGTTCTCGACGTAATTCGCATAGTTCACACCAATGGCCGCGTGGAAGAGATCAGTGGGACAATCCGAGCCAGCGAGATCATGAAGGCTTACCCTAAGCACATCCTCAAGAAACCCTCTTCTTCCTCGGATGATGGCTGCGTCCCAAAGATTGTGATAGTCCCTCCCGACGCAGAGCTTCAACGTGGAAAAATATACTTCCTCATGCCTGTGCCTTCAAACCCAGAAAAAACTCGATCAAGATCATCAACGAGAAAGAAAAGGAGAGAGCCCGATAGCAACGCCAACAACGCTATGGCCATGACGAACCTATTGATATCAGATCAGTACTTGACTGAAATACTCTCGGAGAAGATTTCCACGCAAAGAGATCGTAGGCGAGGTCGTGTTGGCGTGTGGAGGCCTCACTTAGAGAGCATTTGTGAGTCACCAAGTGATGTCTAATGGCGGATTTTGGTTCTTCTTGTGATTCATATTTTAAGGTTCATCCAATAGGGTTCATAATTCCCATTTGTTTCTTTCACTTCTTTTTTTATCGTTCTTCTTCTTCTGCTGCTGCTTCAACTTGTTTTTGCACTTTTGTTTATGGCTGTATATATAGGCATATAAAAGAAAATAATGCAATATTCTATCAGAGCTCAGAAATTATGGTTACTGGTTAGTACTACGAGCAGTTTTGGTAGGATTTCGGCATCTGATAAGGCCATAATCAGGTCACCGTTACCGGAATTCGGATTGTGATGTTATGAAAGTGAGATCAGAGGGAAGTCCAAAGCATTGTGGGGTTTGTGTTTTGATATTGAAAGAGAGTTATCAAAGGTACTAAAAACACTGTTTTTGAGAGAGACCCACTTTTACTGTTCACTAGTGTACATTTATTTATCACATGTATCAGCATATGAATAAAAATTAGCGGATGGTGATTGCGCTATGATCGTTGAGTAATCTTTTTGAGCAGTTTGACCTGTACATACATAATATATATATATATATATATATGAACATTCAACAAGCAGATTAATGTGGTAGTTTATAATTTGCAATATTGTTGTATCCACAGAAATGGCTTGGCTACATTCAATTCAATAAGCATATTAAAGTGGTAGTTTGCAAGTACTTGTCATCCTGGTTGTATCCGCAAATTAATGATGCAATGCTGTGATCATCAACTCCATGATTAATGGAAGAACATAACTCTTTTTAGTAGTAATATAAAATAAACATATTTGTAATGGGGAAAAGAGAGAGTTGAGAGAGATCAGTAATGCCGTAGGATCACTGGTGATAGTTTTGATCATTAATTTTCATCCAGTCATTGGTTTCTGTGAAACTAAATTCAGCCGATTTTCTTCCGTGAATCCTGGCATGATTCCTGTTAGAAAAATACCCCATATCACAGAGATGATTAGATGAGGAGGAGGCAGGAATGAGCATGCATCAATTGCTGTGTTCTCTCTCTCTATGAAATCAAGACAGACAGGATCATACCCATATCACATGATCTGATTACCAAACCATATCAAAGAGATCAGATCAATCGACTGCATATGGATTTTGATAGTGTGCAACCCCATGAGGTAGTTCTCCATAATATAATTAATAATCAAATAATATTTATTTATTAGGATAAACAAAGTCACTTTCAGGTGGGATGAAATGAGAGTCCCCACATTGCCTTTTTCCACCATAGAATAATGCAACTCTAGCCTTGCACTAACAAGTGGGTATGTCTTTAAGCATTTTGTTCTCTCAGAGATGATTAGATGCATGGTGCCAATGGCATCCTGTAAAGGTAATTACAGTAGAGTTTGACCCCCTCCATTGGCTGGCTGGCAGATGGTTGAGCCTTGAGCAAGCCCATACATACATGCATACATGCATTTTGCCGAGCAGTTTTCTCCAGTCCCACCATCTGGGCCAACAAAAGGTGTTACTCATCGGCTTCAGATATCATTGCAAAGTGATCAAATAAAATGATCTATGGCATGTCAGACGTACCTCTAGCAGTGGGTCACTTCAATACAGATATTCCAGCAGACTGAAGAACCCTCTCTCTCCAATAATATACATGCACACAAATTTTTCAAAAGCAAAATACTTTCTATGACTTTCGAGTCAGGGAAGTTTTTGAGAAAGGAAAATGCAAGGAAATCAAGTTTTTCACGAAAGGAAAACTATAAACGGAGATGGCAGATGAATGTAGTGAGTTTTTGTAAAACTTATCTTTTGATTTAACTTTTAATTGATGATTCATCATTTTATAATGCTGTAAATCATAGAATATCTCCATCAATATTTTTTTTTAATAAAAACTGTCTCATTCGTTGGACCAAAACATAGGTCTATAAAAAATAAAGAAAATATAGATTTTTATTTTTTTTTCCATTGAAATTGACCCATAACAAGGTTGGCCCAATCCTACAGATGATTTGTTTTCCCTGGAAAAATTCGATTTGGAAATGTGGATCCCAAGTTTTCAGGCGTTATGTACAGTAACGTACGGCCTCTCACTTTGGCCCTTTGCATCGATTGCAAGGGGGGTTGTCCTCTGCCTTTATTCTTTAGTAACAAGGAATAATATTTACAATCTTTTTAAGTCTTGCATATTTTAAAAAATAAAAAGACACATGTTGAAATTATTTTTTTAATAATATATCTCGCTCTTTAAAAAAAAATATATGCAGAGTTTGCATACATTAAGGTCCCGTTTGAAACTTGAACTAAATTAAATTCAATCTAATTTTAAGTGAAGTCTAATATTTAAATATTCAATTTTCAAATCACTAAATCCATCTCAACTCAAAATTTTTTTACACGTAGGACCTACAACTTTTTTTAACTTAACACCACCTTTTTCTACGCGAGATCCATAATTTTTTTTAATTTCTCATAAATATATTTAGACTCATTTTAACATCTAAATACATTTAAATTCATTTTAGGTTGATTTTACAAAACTCACTCTATCATCTTAATTTATTATTATTTATAAAAAAATTCAACTCATCTCAACATTCAAACATTACTAAGATTGGATATCAATTTTGTCCACCCTAAAATATTATCTTATTTTGTCCCAAGTTTATATATTTTCGTTACTCGTATTATTTACCAATTTCTCACCACATATATTATCCTATGACCGTGCGCATACTTTCTCGTCGTCACCTTATCTTGGCAATTCTTTTTTCTTTTTAAATACCAAAGATATTGGCCCCGCACTACTGCCACGAGCCTCATAATACCCTTTGGATAACCTTTCTTGTATTGTTTTTTCTTTAAACTTTGATTTTTAAGTTGATTTTACAAGGCACGTATAGTAAGACGTTTAGATGGTATAATTTAATTTAAAAAATATATTTTAAGATTTGAATTTTACAAATCAATTCTTTAAGAAAATGATACGCATGATGTAACCATTTACACAATTTTATTTTAAATAAAATATATTTTTATAAAATAATTTATAAAAATTAATAACATTCTATAAAAATACAGTCGATTTAATATATAATTTTGTTATAAAATATAAATATGATTATAAGTCTGTGATTGTTGTTTTATTTAATTGATCAAATTCATAGTGAAACTGGAAAAACTGTTTGGTAATCTGTCACTCAAGTTTCAACGTGACAGGTAAGGTAAAAGCTGAAGAAAACATAGGAAATTTGGCGTCGAGTTTGTTGAAGTTTATTTTTCGTATACCATATATTTAGTAAATTCCGAAAAGGGAAACAAGAGTTTGGATATCAAAACTCATCTTAATTTATTATTATAATTTTTTAAAATTTTAATATAAAATATAATAAATAATTGAATTTTTTAAAATTTTTAAATAATAATAATATTAAAAAATAATATATTATCAATTTAATTTAATATTAAAAAAAAAAAAAACTAAGATCTTGAAGTTGACGTGGATATGGTCCACACAACAGTGGCATACTACCTGTTCCCCACACGCAATACGGAACCTCGTGGTTGCGAATCCGATCGGAGGAAGGCGTTTTCAAACTCCAAACAAAAAGCGAAATTCTTCCATGATGAATGCCTCAACATTAGTCAATATTTCACCAACCCTCTGCCAACCAATAGAAAGTCGAAACATCACTAGGTATTTTTAAAATTATGTATGACAGGTTATTTTCATTGTCTGAAAAAGATAATAGATATTACTCGTTAAATGGATTGGATCATTTTTTTTATTACTTATAAATAATATTATCGTTTTTATATTTTAATTTCAATCTAGTTTTACTAGTTTATAATAACAAAATTAAATTATTTTTTGTATTTTATTTAATTTTTTTATTTAAGTTTATAAAATAAATATTTTTAGTAATTTGAAAAATTGACAAATAAAAAATTACCATTTATGTAACAAAATTAAATGAATAACATTAATTTGTTAGTCTATAAAAAATATATATATATAAATGCGGTGAGTGAGGTAGGAAATCCAAACGGAACAAGCAACAGCGGAGAGACCAGAGTGAGAAGGCCCACGTGAACCGACAAGCGAACGTACATGAGTTAAAAACCGCACTTCTGAAAAGATTGTACGCGGCAATTGCCAGCTCGAGGGGATCTGAGCCGAGCCGAAACTGTACAACAGCCCAAGCCGCTAGCGCAATGCTCGACATCCAATCGTCACGCGCCCACCCCCGGCGACCCCTCAACGGCTCGACTGTACCGTATGACCCCCACCCCCCTTCCCCTACACTTACGGCTCATGCGCCCGGCACTTCATCGCCGACCGTAACCCCACTTTTCCCTCTTTTCTCCTTTATTCCCTGACCCAACAAACCCCAGCCCCCCATCCGAGAATATCTTCCACAACCACCACCAGAGCTCCGCGATGGGCGACCTTACGGACACCCTAACGACGCCGCCCACCACCCACTCCCGCCCTTTGCCCGTACGCGAGGACTGCTGGAGCGAGGATGCCACATCTACTCTGATCGACGCCTGGGGCCGCCGTTACCTCGAGCTCAACCGGGGGAACCTCCGTCAGAAGGACTGGCAGGAAGTGGCCGACGCCGTCAACGCCCTCCACGGCCACACCAAGAAAACGCACCGTACCGACGTCCAGTGCAAGAACCGCATCGACACCATCAAGAAGAAGTACAAGATTGAGAAGGCCAGGGTTTCGTCGTCCGACGTAAACATTGTCTCCTCTTGGACTTTCTTCGAACGTCTCGACTCACTCATCGGATCCAACGTGTCCGCCAAGAAGCTGCCCCCTCAACCGTCTCCGTCCTTGTCTCCATCTCCGCCGGTGGCAGTTCCTATTTATTACAAGAAAACGACGCCGCCGCCTTCTACTGCGATCGTGGCGTTGCCGCAGAAGAGGCCGGCTCCGGCTATGGACGAGGGGTTTTTCAGGAGGAACTACTCGGCGATGGCGGCTGCGGCCGCTGCTTCGGCGGAGGATGACGTGGAGGATGAAGATGAAGAGGAGGAGGAGGAGGAGGAAAGAGAGAGCGAGGAGGTGGAGGAGAGAGAGGGGATGAGGAGGTTGGCGAGGGCGATAGAGAGGTTCGGAGAGGTGTACGAGAGGGTGGAGAGGGAGAAGGTGAGGCAGATGGTGGAGTTGGAGAAGCAGAGGATGCAGTTCGCTAAGGATTTGGAGGTGCAGAGGATGAATATGTTCATGGACACGCAGGTTCAGCTCGAGAGGATCAAGCATGGCAAGCGTTCCAGATCCAACGGTGCGGGAAATTTATCATCTTTCTACGAGTTCTTTTCGTTTTAATTAATTGATTTGGGGCTTATAGATATAGATTTATCAAGGAATTCTATTGAATCGTGCACACAGTATGGTATTCAAATCATGTTGTTAAAACTCATTGCCTAGTGTATCTCGATGATGCTGTTTTGTGGAAGGTTCATATCATATTGATGGTTTTTGGGTATAAGGGAACTGACCCCGTACTTGTTTTTGTTGGTGTGTAAAGGAGGTATTTTATAGGAGTTCTTAAATGCTCTAAAAGTGACAATCCCAGTGAGATGGTGGTTATACTTTTATCAAAGAGGTTAATTGAATGAAAAGGTGTTAATAAATTATTATTATCAAAGAGGTTAACTATGAGCTGTCACTGTACTTAAAAAAATCAAGCGAATTTTGAAGGTGGCGTTGTATTTCATCAATCGCTCAAGCATTTTGGATGTCAGGATGGCAGTAAGTGAAGGTCTTTGTTTTAGTTGCATTTGTTCTCTTTGAGGTTCTGGACTCACCACGATAGGGTATCAGTGAGGTCCTGACCTTGTTTGTGAATTAGTGGTGATCTTTTGGGCCATGAAGCATTGCAGGTGCTTAATGGTTGCGTGTTTGAAATTATATATGGCTGTTTGTGCGGGCAAATGTTCATTTTTCCTAAGCATTGGCAGGATGGTGTCATTTGTTCTTAGAATTCTATAGTATCTAACTATTCAGTTAGTTGTTCTCATGTTATTGTGGACGGATCCTTTCAGTTAAATGTCTTTTGTAGGTTGGGTATTTGGTCCTGGATTCATGCATCAGTTTAGTCTTGACAATGAAACCTGCTTCTCTGAGCTTTGAAATGATGGTATTAATCATTTTGATAAGTGATGGTATTAATCATATATGTGATTGCCTTGTCAGGATGGGGTTTTGCTTTAAGGGGTTGTTCAGCGTGTGGGATTAGACAAATGTACTTAACCTCTTAGAAGTGCTTTGTTTTTATTTTTTCTGGTATATGTTTTGGTGACAGAGTCCTTGCGAACCTTGGTATTGGCTGTCAGCTATGTCTTTGACTGATCTGCTTGTGTTGTATTCAGATTAGGTGGAATTATGAAAGATGGTTTCTTTTATCAGATAAAGGGTCATGGCTTGGTTTTTTGCTCCATAGTTGCATTGATTGTCTACTTTTGTGTTCTTACTTACCTGATTGTGCACTCATCCTACTTACCACTTCTATTTAAATTGTATTAGTTTGATGCCAGAGCCATATGATTTTAGTGTTAATGTTATCGAAACTTGAAGATCCAGATCAGCAAGGGCTGTGTAGGTTACGAGAACTTAAAGAGCAAGACTATTCTATCCTTTTGTTGAATATTTTGGCGTTGTATGATTTGTTTAATGAGATGTGACAGCAGGTTCACTCTGCATAAAGTAAGGGCACCGAAAACTTTACAATTTGTGCTATAGAAGATCTTTTTTAAAGCATAGTTTCGAAGATATGCAAAACTCTTGACTCCTTTTGAAGAAGCATACCCGAGGGTTTTTTTTATAAGTAAAGTAAATTGGGGCCAAACTAAATAAATTCTATTTAATTGTTGTGGGTGACCGACTCCCAATGTACGTCGATATTTTGGGAGATTCTGATTTTTTATGAGAAGTGTGAAATGGATAATGGTTGCGTGATTTGAGTCAATCAGGAGTGTGTTTTCAGATGGAATTTTCTTTTTCGGTTTTTGGGGCCTTCTCTCTTTCTCTGGCTGGGGAAGAGAGACCCTGTGTTTGGGGGGGGGGGGGGGGGGGCAGCGCGTACATTGTAAGCAATTTACTGGCATTTCAAATTGCTAGGAAAATCTCATTCAACATTGTTGTTTTCATTCAATATGTTCGACCTACTCATTATTTCTTGGTAGAGAGAGACAGCTTAATTCCTGTCTTGGGGTACTCCTTGTTTAGATCATCATACCTTGCAGTTTTCTTAGAGATGGTGCTGGTTTCCTATGGGTCTCTTGTCGGTATTTCTTGATTTGGTATTGTTGAATTAGAAACCTGTACAGGTCTCATACCAAAAAAAAAAAATTATATGAGTGACTAAATAAACAAAATTTTTTGTGTATCTAAATAAACAAGTTGCTTCTGGAGTCCTTCCTGATCGTGCCTGTGCATAGTTTCTTTCTTTTCTTTTTCTGTGTAATCAGTTTTAGTTCTGAATTGATTTTTGTCACAGATATGTATAGCTAGCCATGGGAGAGACAGCTTTGCCTGGGAAGCTTGTGTAACGTCTCTCGATTTGACGATTGTTGCAACGAAAGTACATATTGTTCCAGCTGATACTGGCATCTGAAAATCTTCCGCAGATGATGAGGTTAATGTTAGAGCTATCTCAAGTCCTCTTTATCTGACCCAACCTTTTTATTTTCTTTTTGCCCACTCCTAATTATAACTTAGTCGGCCTAAGTATGGCCCATTAATGTATTTGACTCTTAACTGTAATACCCTCTTGATTTGAAAACTACTGCAATTTTTAGCTTGATTTGTCTTTATTATTTATATATATATATATATATATATATATATATATATTTTTATATTTTTGATAAGTATATTATTTATATATATTTAGGGTCGTTCCGAAATCTTTTCCAGAGGAATGTTTTTTAACGGTTGAATCTTAGTATTTCTGAGATTTACCTTTCCATAGCATCATAGTATATAGATCGGTTATAAAGCCCTATAGGACCACCTAACCAAATGGTTGCTCATATCGGATAGTCTAACATCATCAATATCATCGTCTTTAGGATTTTTGTGGCTTTTGCAGTTGTCAATATTGTATCTTAATTAGGGGCCCTGTTTTATAAAAGCTGGAACTAGGCGAAGTACACAAAAAGGTCGGTCAGGAGCGGGGGCTCCAGGAAGTAAATAAATCTATTCCCTAACCGATTTATTATTATTCGCAAATTATATATTATTATTTATAAATTATTTACTACTATTTTTATTACTATTCACAAATCATTTGAGATATACTTAAGGTTGTGTTTGGATGCTGAGGTGATCTGAGATGATTTAAGTTGATTTGTGAATAGTAATTTTGTGGGTCCTGTTGAGATATGTTTGAATGTAAATAGATTGAGATATGTGTTTAAATGTATGAAATAGGATGAGATGAATTTAACTTTTTCTGAGAAGTTAAAAAAATAGTGGATCTCATCAATGATTGATTTGAAATGAATTGAACTCACTCTAACAACTAAAAACGGCCTTGTATCCAAATGGAGCTTAAAGTTGTGCTTGCAAGTCTCTAGACAGTTCTTGCTACTAATTGTATGGAGTTTATACATTCATTTATCACGCTCTTCTTGTCTATTGAGCTCTTATATGTGTTTTGTTGATATTATGATTTGTATATCTATTATGGATTACTGAACTAAATATTTTCAGCAAATAATAAGTTTCTTTGACGGTTTTTGTTCGACCTTCACTATGATCAGTACAAAACCCTGAGTGAATCTACCAAAGAGATTGGGAAGTGAAATATTTTTGGCCTTATTCTTCGTAACCAGATCAGCTGACAAGAGGATGACCCTAACACAATAGGGCAACCTGACATCATAACTGACCGACCGTTAGAGACGTCTCCGTCCTTGACATAACTGTCTGAACGGTATTGGAGGACGAACGAGCTTGTCTAAGATCACGCCGTAGTTAATGGAGTAAGAGCGGGCACGCCATGCCAGGTGCCACGGCCATGCCGCATTCAATGCCTCCCAGGGGTTGGCACGTTACGACATGCCCCCTGGGTGTCAGCAACAATCGTGGTCAAACCTGAAAGGTCTGCAGGGAAGCAGGGACACCTGATCCCAGTACGAAGCCACACATCGGTCACCATCGCCTTGAAGCTCACCTCGACTAGGTATAAATACCTATACCTCTGCTGGGAATGGGTTGCTAACTTGCACTCTTGAATACTTTTACACTCATTTTTCCTAACTCTCACTTTTTTTCTTCATCTCCTACCTTGAACTAACTTGAGCGTCGAAGGTACTACGACCCCTGAGCTCCCCCATTCTTCATCTTTACAGGAAAGAGACCAAGCCTCAACAGCGTAGCGTTGCCCAAGCCGCGAAACATAACATCAACAATATATATATTGGATAAATTAATTAAAGTCTACTATGGGATGAGTTTAATTGAGCATTAGCTTACATTATATAATTCTATATTAATTAGCACATATGTACTTATGTACGTATAGTGCCTATTCCAGTTGGCCTGGGGAAGACCTGCCAAAATGGACGAGTTCATGGCTCCTAACTATTGAAAAAGCTTCGACTATGGGTGGCAAATCTTATTTTCAGGTCGTGTTAGTGTCGTGTTAAATCATGAATATTCGATTATATAAGTCAATTCGAACCCAACTTGTTAAGCTAAACGTGTCAAACTTTCAAATCCTAACCAAATTCATTTAAATAATGGGTCGTGTTGTGTCACATGTTTTGATCTGTTTAATAATTAATTAGAAATATATTAATACGACATGACTCATCTAAACCTGCCTGTTTCATGTAAATTAATAGAATTAAAACACACAGCTTATTTGACCTAATTAATATAATTTCACATAAAATTCAAAATCTATATTTATTAACCACAATATCTTATAAAATATATATCAATATTTTTTTAAAATTTCGCATATAATAAAACCAATATTACAAACCATACAATAAAAAATATGAATATAGGTCTAAAATTACAATCCTAACAATAAAAACATAAGCATATTAAGAAATACTAATATTACAACTTAACAATAATAAAATTTTAATTTCGAAATAAATTCTAAACGAATCAAAACGGATTAATTTCGTGTTAAGTAGGTTGATTGGTTATTGACCCGTTTATAAATTGCGTTTAACCCGCTAATTTAGTGTCGTGTTCGTATTGGGTTTACAAATCATATCACATATTGTCACCTATAGCTTCGACGTTCTTCAATCTTGGGCTAGTTGGTTAAGTGATAACGTGAATAGGTCCGCTTTGGACCGGTCAGGCTGCCTTTTCGGCCTTAACAGCCTTAAATTATAATTACGACAATCAGCTAGTCTACCAAACCAGCATGAAGCTCATTACACCAGATCGATTGGAGCCTTTTTTTTTTTTTGTCCTGCCAATATTTCTTCAGCTTTTCTCGAGAAGTCTTCAAGATGAATCTACAAACACATCTCCTACCCTCCTTCCAAACGTTGAAGATCATTCTGTGATGAGGTAAGGCTAACAGCAACAACAAACTTGGTAGCAGCAGCCCATTGGGAAGAGGCAAGCCATCTCTTCTGTCTATCAACCCAATTGTTCTCTCTTGCCAACTTTTTTTCTTCTTCTACCCTAAGTACCAAGTTGCGTAAGTATTGAGCATTTGCTGCTCCTGTATTTTGAACCATATTAGAGAAAGCACTTTCTTCATTTGACAGCAGTTTCTCTGGGGTATAATATTCTAAAACTTGAAAAACGAATGAATTTTATATCAACAAAGAAACTAGATGAAGCTAAAGACTAAAGGTCAAACAAAATCAGCTTAAAAAATCTCATGGATTCTCAAGTTCGACTCATTCAAACTTTCAGCATTTCTCATCATCAAACACAGTCATCACAGCAACAAAAAAATAATAACGATTCTATTCTGAGTTTTGCCGAAAGGTGGGTGAGGGGCTGCTGCGATTCTATTCTGAGTTTTGCCGAGCGGTGGGCGAGGGTTGGGCGAGGGGCTGCAAGGGGGAACGAAGGGACTGAGATCTGAGATTCTGAAGTGTGTGAGGTTTTCTGCTGAGGTGCGGTCACAATGTAGCTAAAATGGAAAGCGTACGTGGCATGTTTCTATTGGAAGGCAGCTTTTTGGGGGTCGACAGTCAAACCGTTTATAAAATTTTCTCTAACGTGAAATACTTCTAAGATTAAGGTTGTGTTTGGGGAATGGAGTGATCCATTATTTTTCACCTACTTTTTATTATTTTTTACTATTATTCATAAATTATCTAAGATCACTTCACTATCCAAATATAGCCAAACTAAGAAAACACTCTCGATCCAACGATTGCCTTGCATGGGATGGGATGGCACATGTACATGCATACGGAATGTCTTCTTAATTTGAACTAATTCCTAGATTTGTTGAGATAGCTAGATTTGTTGGCTACATATATATATTGAAAATCATTTCATTCTCACACTATAGGGTAAATAAAAATTTTATGTGTAGTTATTTTTACATATTCCTTATGTACTCCACTAATATAATTTGCTGCGTCATTTTTTGAATATAAAATAATTGTTTTAGCCAATCACATCAGTAGAGTACATAAAAAATACATCAAATTGATTATATGTAATAGAACTCATATGTAAATGATGATTTTTCCGACCAGAACCATCACTACAATAAATAAGCTAATTAACTGCATGTCACAACATTAACATTAAAAAAAAATATCACTGTCACAATCAAATAAAAAATAACTGTGCATTGATCGTCACAAAAGGTTTACAGCTTTTTCAATATCCAAGATTCGATCTGTCGTTTAAACCTAATATAAACTAGGGGTGGGCAGTAGGGGCCTGTACCCCGCTACCCTGCCCACGTCCGCCCTGCCCTGCCCCCGCATAGGTGGGTTGGCTACCCCGCATTGCCCATATAGGGGCAGGGGCCTTTGAACAATAGACTAAACCTTAGATATTGAAAAAGCTATAAACCTTTTGGGATTGTCAGCGCACATTTATTTTTTATTTGATTTTGATAGTGATTTTTTTTTAATGTTAATGTTGTGACATGCAGTTAATTAGCTTATTTATTGTAGTGATGGTCCTGGTCGGAAAAACCATCATTTACGTATGAATTATGTTACATATATTCAAAATTCGGTCTATCGTTCAAACTTAATATAAACTAGGGGTGGGTAGCGGGGGCCTGCCCCACACTTCCCCGCCCTTGCATGGGCTGTAAGGGGTAGGCTCCCGCATGGGCAGGTGGGCTACCCCGCACAGCCCATACAGGGGCGGGGGTCCCCATCCCGCATTGAAAACCCCTAGTGGGGGCGGGGAGCAGGCTGACCCCAACGAGGCCCCGCCCTACCTCTCGTTTCGCACCCCTCCCCTATTTAATATAAAAAATTATATTTCAATATTTATATAAATATATTGTATATAAATATATACAATTTGTTAAAAATTTGAAATTGAATTCAAGTTAATGGAACAACAAGTCCCACATTGCTTAAGTATGACTATGGTATTGCCTTGACCTCCTATATAAAGGTTGACCTAGGAGGCCAACTCAATCAAAAATAAACTCTAATAAGTTTATATTCTTTTTGAGTGTATAAATTTTAATTATATTATAATTTAGTTCATTTTAGATCCAAAAATAATTTATAGATCCAATAGATCATTAGGTTAAACAGGGGGCTCGGCGAGTACAGTTTCAACTCCATCCCCAGGTACCAGGGCAAGGGGGGGGGGGTTGTAAACCCTCCCCCCGCATGGTGCGAGGCGGGCTGCATGGTGCGAGAGTGGGTCCACCCCGCCCCGCACCATGCGAGTAGCACCCCTAATATAAACTAATAGAGTTTATAATTAATTTTAACAATATATTCAAGTTGTAAAATGCTTTACCCAGTATATAAGGGTATTTTAATAAATGTATATCCATTGCAAAAAATAATAATAATCAATAAATAAATACTCAAAATTGCATAAGAAAAAAAATTCTAGAGTAGATCACATTTGCAACGCTCCAATGGAAGGTCCAAATCACATGGCCTAGACTCCAAAAAGACTAGTCAATGATATAATTAAAATCACATTGAAACCTTATAAAGAGCGATAACTTCTCATTTCTAAGCAATGTGAGATCTCATATACCACCTACTCTTATTTTTATCATATGAGGTATCACAATCTACCTCCCTTAAATTTCCGACGTTCTCGTCAGGCCAGTCCACCGTAGGTGGCACAACTTAAATCCCGGCCACATTTTTTGTTGGGATAGTCTCTGAACGCTCTAATGAAAGACCCAAACCATATGATCTATACTCCAAAAGGACTAGTCAATGATATAATTAGAGTCTCATTAGAACCTTATAATGAATAAAGACTTCTCATTCATAAGCAATGTGAGATCCTATATACCACCTACCATTATTCTTATCATATGGGGTATCACAACATTCCAGTACAAGGCTTCAAAATTCTTGAAACCGCCTCGTTTATTTTCACAATCATTCTCATTTCATATCATTTAATCATTACAATTTTTTCAAATTCTCACACAAAATAAAATAAACAATTTAAAATTTTCAAATCTCAAAACAAAAATAATATTAAAAAAAAATTCTAATCAATAATATTTTATTTAACTTTTAACTTTTATCTTAATTCAACTCATCTCATCTCATCTCATTTACAAAAACAAAAGAGGAGATGAATCATGATGTATTAGAAGTAAGGATGGTGGGTATCGATCGACTTGGATGAGTGAACGAGTATGAAGTAGTAACTGTAGAACATGCGAATCTCAGAGCAAACAATTGTTCTGATCGATCTGTTCATGGCAATTACACATTTCTATTTATTTGATTTTGGATGAATTAGTAAACTTTTCATGTAGATATATACCTTTATTAATTTTTTGTATATCATGATCTTATTGATCAGAACATGATCATTAATTTCTCTTTAAATTAAAATTTGGGTTCACAATTCATCAAAAAAGGCCAATATATACATACACACATATACACATACATACATACATACATATATATATATATATATACCCTCTCTTTAATGCATGCCGATCGAAGAAGTGATATATATTTAGGCGTACTGACTAGTACTAGTACGTACTAGTGTTTTAAAAAAAGTCTACAACATATATAATAAGAACTAATTATTATAACAAGCTGGTACGTACATTTGTAGTTAATTAAATAGGGTTTGCCCTTTGAGACTGACTAGCTTACACTTAATTATAACAAGATTACTCAGAATTGACTCTGACATAACACTTTTTTAAACGGGAGAATCATGTCTTGAAGCGCAGACGAGGTAGCTATATAGACTCTTCAATAATATTTGTAAACCTTCCCGTGCTTGCATGATCATCTTCGAACTCTTCACGTCTGACCCCTGCAAAATAATATTCTTTTTTTGGATCCATCTGGAAAAGTATATATCTTCAATAACACACAATATTGCTACCCAAGAAAGAAAAACTTCAAGAAAATTCGAAAGTTGATCTATATGTATTTCGCTACGTACTCTAGTAACCCTTTATATCATGAGCATCCATTTAATGGTCAGGATAAAGAACAGAAATAAATGCAAATTTAATATATATCACATGCATGTGAACTAGCTTGACCTATACATGACTATCCATATATGAAGCTTCATATACAATACAAGGGGCACTTGACAATGCCGATCCACTGCCAGATCAGCTAGTAATTAAAGTACTAAAGGGGCGTCTCCAACAGTAAGGAAAAGCAGCGTTTCTGGGTTCATGAGGATTGTGCCTAGCTATCTCCACAGATTATCTGAGAATAATTAATTCAGGGATTTAGGGTCCCATCCAGTTATTTGTTCTGCTATCTAGTCTCTGGCTAGCTAATAAAAAACGTACACTATATATCGATCTCAAAGTGATTATAATCAAAATCTCCAAAAGAAGCTTAGCTAGCTAGCTATCAACCTAATTATTTGGAATCCAAACATATCCTAATTGTCAGTAAAAAGATGATCTAGTACTGAAAACTGCAACCAGAGCTACTTTCATCCTTAAACCTGAAACGTCCATAATATTCCAACTCTTTACTTGACCTGGATACGTAGGATAAAGGCTGTTCATCTCTTACAGTGAAAGGAAACGTCGCATGGACCTCTATTTCTGCTGATTCCCTAACCCTTTTGATCCTTTTCACCAAAGGGCGTAACATATAATCCTGGTGCGCAGTACATCAATGAATATCATGATCTCTTTGGCCTATGGTTTATGCCTCGACTTTTATTGATCAATGTGTGGTGCTGCTATATATATGGAGGAATCAGAAATGTATTCTATGTTGTTATATGCATGTATTGTAACTTTCCGAGCTATAATATAGCTATTGGGTATTTGGGTGCATTAACACAGCTAGTACATGATATAAGAAACCTGTCATTTACATTTAATTAAACACATCAAATTACTAGCTCGCTCACCTTTGAAAACTAAACTCTAGCTAATTCCAGATATATGCTTCTCAATTAGGAAAAAAAAAAAAAAACACAACCAAATCATGCAAGGACTAATTTTGAAACTAAAACAAAGATCGATATTTAAAAATGGCGGAACATCGGAAAGCTTTTCAATTCAGGTACATGAATATAGAAAAAAAATGAGAATTTTATAAATATTATATCATGATTAGGGCCGTATGCGTGTTCATGTAGTTTTTTAATAGTTTAAAATTAAGTGCAACATTTGGAGTGATAACTTATTAAGACATGAGCTTGAGCGCAAAGTGTGTATACTTTCCTAACATATATAAGTAACATTCAATCATCTCAAATATTAATAGATCATACCGCGTGTGCACATAATCCTACAAAGATGTTTTTGGGGAAGCTACAATTTATATATATCCTTCAACTACTATTAATTATTTTTATAATTTGAATGCTAAACTATCAAAGTTATCAACTTGCATCATAAATTAATTAACAAAATTTAGTGATTTTGATCCTGGTTTAAACTCTAACCCTTCATGTTGATAAAAACAAAAAATAGGACAAGCTAATTAACGATATTAATAATCAGATCTTATCCCACGTTGTAAATCCTCAAAATTTAATTAATAGTTTAAAGTGTAAATTGATAATTTCAATTGGTAAAAAACTAATTAATAAATTTTTAATAGTAATTGGAATGTATAATATATATTTTTTAACCTAAGATCAGTTTATTACCAAGGAGTATATATTAACACACTGTACACTGACCCGCGGAATGCTTAACAAACACATGCAGTACTAACACTGAAGACATCACATGGTTCCAACTAACAAACCTACCAACGCACAAAACTCAAAATTAATGATCAACTGGATGCACCACATACATACACACAGTACTACTTATGATCTATAGAACCCATTTTAATAGCCTAGCGACAACAACATTAAAAATCAGCAGTATCCACGAAACTCGCTCAACAACAAACATAGAGGGTCGATCATCTCTTACTGATCCCCTAGTTGTATAACTAATATTGGGAAGGCGACTTATCCTGTGTTTGGTTTCCAAACTCAACTGAGTTCAGCTGAGTTCAGTTTAATTTTAAACTGAGTTTAAAATTTAAACACTCAACTCTCAAATTACTAAATTCATCCCAACTCAAAACCTTCTTACACTTGGGGCCCACAACATTTTTTAACTTAAAACATTTTTATACGTAAGACCCACAACCTTTTTCAATTTTTCATAAAAAATACTGAACTCATCCTAACATCCAAACACACTATAAACTCATTTTAGATGGGCCCCACATAACTCCCTCTACTACTCAACTCACTACTATTCATAAAGAACTCAACTCAGCTCAATATCTAAACCCAGCCTTATTATTTTTTTACCTTTTTTGGGTCCTCAATCGATCTGTCTAAAACCTTATTCCTCTCCTAGACTCTTCCATATACGGTACTCAATTAGAGGATACGTTTTCTCGTTAAACTCACTAATCACTATCTACATATATATATATATATATATATATATATATATATATATATATATATATATATATGTATATGTATAACCGATCATCTCGACAAACGAAATGTTAAGCTCTCACAACACTGATGACTATATATAACGAGTAATGCTATTAATGTTCATGATTTTGATGAACAAGATCAAAATCACACAAACTTGCAATCTTGATCTATAAGGTGATAAATGATTATTAATTAATACGTGAATCAAATAGCATTTCCTCTAGAAAATGACATAAAAGATCAGTCCTGAAATCTTTTAAGTTCAATCTTGTACATATATATATATATATATATATAGCATTTCCAAATTGCCCCTTGGGACCTCATGACTAGCTAGGAATATGACTTTTCTTGTTTCTTTAAATAATTCCGCATTCAGCTATATATATTTAGCCTTCCCATGGGAGGGCTCCCCGGGCCTCCCAGTCTCAAATTTTTCCTTCAGTTTAAGCAGGTACCTCTGATCATGTAATATTGGATTTTTCACGGAGTCCTGAACGGGTACCTCTCATATAATGAGGAGAAAAAAAATGAGTGCGTACGGACATGGCCGTCAGATATATGTTGGAGTCTTGGAGAGCAGATGGATACAAAAAAGACAAATTTTTTTTAGCCTCATTCAATTACCAGCTAATTGATTTGATTTGGATAACATCAATTGTATTCATGTGTAGTACTCATGTCCACCGGTTGCGTGCCCTACACCTCAAATAAATGGGAGAATGAATAAAAAAAATAAGTGATTTCATACCTAATCATTTGTGCTTAGAAAAATAAGGATGAAGATTAAAGTCCAAGGCTTTAATCCTTATTTTTGCTGGAAAATATAAATTGAAATCATATTTAAAACTCATTACATTATATATATATATATATATATATATATATATATATATATATTTATATATATGTATGAGTAGTACTATTTAAAGGCATAATTTACACCACATACTATCTATGTGACATAATTTAATTTGTACGATTCAGATTAAATTTTTTTTTTCAAATTAGATTATGCAATGTGGATGGAGTGTGGTGTAAAAGTTTTCAAATATAATTATTCTATATATATAATTAGCAAACATTTTTTGCATCATATATATCACCATGCACGTTTCAGAAATACAATCCAAAATTTTTAAACACATTTTTTTTTTCTTTTTAAATTTTGGTACAAAACAAAAATACTAGCATTGAACATGCATGATATATCGAGATGCATCTAAGATTTATGTGTTTAAAAACTTGTCGACACGGTCGGTCCTCGATCCATCTATTAATTAGGGACTGTCAGTTATGAAGAGGGTGTAAATTGAACTGTAATTTATTCATATTAGGTACTGCAAAACGGCCGACAATCACACATGAAGACATGAGTATTTGCTTGTCTTCCTGATCTCATTTTAAACTTGGAAATATAGTCACAAAAGTAATTTCAGATATAGATCGAGAAACATCAAGTACGTGTACTAAGAATGAAGAATTACAGAAATGCATGATGATTACCTCTAGATCAAACACTAAAACACATTAATAACCGGAAAAAAGAAAAAGGGGGTCGACAATCAACAAGAAAGAGAGTGATCCAGGGCAAACAGTACTCGGACATATATGGTACTTAACTAGCAGGTACAAGTACTGGCTTGCAATTTGTACGCATTTATATATGCTTTTTGTTTAAGCAATCTAACTAATTAGGAGGAAGTAAATTCTTTAAAACCAGACAAAGGATGAAGGAAATGCATAGTACTATATATATATATATATATATATATATATATATATATATATATATATATATCTCCTCATCAATCATGCATTGTCCAACTTATATATTCTTACACACACACACACACACATATATATATATATATATATGTATGTGGAAGTGCATGCATGTATTAATGATTTGTTTATATGCTCATGAGCATTCCCACGTAAATACGTATATAAATCACATGCAACGTATGACATATCGTACGGTACTCATCCATGGGGAACACAAAAATCTCTCTGGATCAGAGAAGAGACAAAACGAGTACTTAAAAAGTGATCAGAGAGTGAAAGAGATCATATAATTAGCTAGGAAGCTTACAAGAACAGAGTTTTTGCATGATTAGAGAGAGGGGCTCGGGGGGAGCATAGTTGTCCACCCTAATTATAGCATCTAAAATTAGTCACGAGCTAGGGTCGGTACTAAGTAAAGTTCTTAGCACAACTTTCCAGTACCCTTATCTACTCTTTGCCTAAGATTACGCAAATTAGGGTTTCGGGATCGGCGTCTAGGGTTATATAGGAAGAAATTGAACCTAGAAGCGGGGTGTCTGGATTAATGTCCATTACTGAGCTAAACTCTTCCTATTCTTTCCGGCAGGTAACTGATAAGATCCGATCTAGTAGTACTATTATTCAATTTTCATGAAAGATGAAGGTGACTCGATCTTATATATATATATGCTTTAATTTATTACCCTTATTTCCTAAGCTCGCCCATTAATCAATTATTCAGTTTGTAAACTTGTAGAATTATTTTGACGAAATTTACCATTAATCCGAAGAGGCCAGGGGAATTAAGCTGCTTGCTTCAAAGGCCTTTGCCTCGTCGTTGGCCTTAATTTGAATCCTCTTCTTCTTTTTCTTCTTATATGGAATACCTCTTGCTTTAGCTTGACACTCCTTAATTTCACGCAAATACACCCGAATAGCTCCGTTTCCGAACGGGTTCATCTCCGGCGAGCCGCCATGCTCCTCATAGGCAGCTCTGAGCCGTCCGATTAGCGCATCGAGGCTACCCCAAGCCTGCTTGAGAGGACATGTGCAGGGAGCAGGCGGGTCAGGTTGGCCGAAGAAGACGCAGCTATGTACATGAACCTTAGTCTTTCCAAACTGGTCGAGGTACCTAAGGAAGTCCAGCACATGGTTGAAGTTACACTGAGAGAGAGAAACCGGGGGCGTTTGATTCCTCAAGTACTGCCCAAAAGTGTTCCAGTCTCTCCTTTTCTGAGACTCATATCGGCTCAAAGGAGCTGGTTGCTGCTGGAGCTGATGGTTGTCGCCGGTGGCGCCGCTGGATCGTGAGGACCCTTCCGCGGGATCTTTTCGTCTATCGCTTGACATGATTACTGGAGAGGATCCAAGTGTGTTTTGTGTATTTTTGGAAACAAATGGGAAGGGAAAAGGGGTAATTCAGGTGGTGGAAGAATGGGACATGGTGGTAGTGGAGAAAGACGAAAATCACATCTTGGGAGGGGACATTTCGTGGGCCCTATGAAGGTGCCTTTGCTCCCCTTTTTCTTCCTCTCTCTCTCATTAATTTCATCAAGAATTAATGGCACTACATATATATATATATATATGCACTAACCATATTTTCTACTTTAAATTAATCTACAACTATCGTATGCTATCATCAATATAATCATAGCGTCATTATTTGCATTTTGAGTCTCCCTTTCCAACTCGGTGCATGACTCGGAAGTCGGTGCAAATATATGGTCTTAATCAAATCATGATCAGCTAGTGCAGCAAGGGAACTCGTCCTTTCAAACCATAATTAAACTACTTTAGCTTTAAGACTTAATAATTAACCAAGTTCTACACTATTCTGGAGTAGTCTTATTACACTTATCCTTGTTAACTCGGTGAGTTTGACTCAAAGCATGAATTAGATAAAATCATATTCTGCAAGAAATTTTTATAGACTACGGTTAAAAATTAATTACCACCACGATAAATCGATTCATCACTCATCACCACTAATTAATTAAAAAAGTAATGATCATGGCCATTAATTACACAGAATAATACATATATATTAATTAAAGCTATATATTGCTCATGACTTTAATTTCCTGAGTTTTTATTATATTGTTATCGTTTTGTGTGGTATTAATAATATTGCAAGATTATATATTTACCACTACTAACATTTGATCATGTCTTCGATCGTGGTGTCCCTTTTCTCAAGATTTACTTTGAATGAGCATAAAAGGTGGGGAATATGGCAGAGGTATCCTTAAATCCTGCTTGGAAATTCTAAGCTTTGTGTCAGTTTTTCGAGTGCAAGTACATGCAAGAAACGACAACATTTCATGACCAATATCCATCCAATGCAAGCCCAGAAAGGGCCTATACATGCAACAAATTATTTCGGTATTTTTAATTAAGAACTATTAATTAAGCTGCTTGTACTTATAAATGGTTAAAACTTTGGAAACTGTAGAATCTTTAAGTAATTAAATTACTTACCTGAAATTGTCTTAATTCGCTGTTGCTGCAGTTGGAAGGCATTTTTTCCTTCCAAAGTATGGCAAAGAATTTATATATGCTAGCTGTACGTTGCTGCAGTAATATTGTTAATTAGTTTGTCGGATTGACACGTGCATGTTTATAATAAACTATACACGTTTAAGTTACTGACCATGTATATTTGTGATGATCTTCTTCTTCTTCTTTTTTCCTTATCATACTTAGAAAAATAGAAATCAGGACGAAGGAAATTAATTAACTTCTTGATTCCCGATAATAATTGAGCCGCTTGAGAATTGAAATTATTTGATCTAGTGCCAGTAAAAATAAGTAAATTGTATACTATAAATTAAAAAAAAATAAAAATAAAATTCCCAACTCTTACGCCAAAGAAATAGAAGAAAAAAAAAAAGAAGGAATAGTACCCTTAACAATGATAGTTCATATATATATATATATATATATATATAATCGGTGTCGTTGAAGATAAATACAAGAAACTGAAAGGAGAGTATTGATGCAAACTTGAGGGACATCTTTGTGAGATGGTTACATTAATACACTCGAATATCGGTACTGATCATGTTTGGAGTCTGGCGCTGTCTTTAGAGTGATGTCCCTGTCGTATGGCGCCAGTACTACTGTATCTGTATTACATTTACCTCTTGGAGAGTTTCCAATATTGTCAATTATTCATGAGAATCTTGGAGAAGGGATCAGGCGTATAATTAATTATTGGTTATCCGACTACATCGTTTCAACTAATCTTGATGAGTGTACAGGTATTTGATAAGGAATTTTTTGTAAATACAATATTAAAGATGAAACTAAAAAATATATATTTAAATGATATTGAGATATAATGAGATGGAATATTGATACGAATCAATCAAACACTTTTATCATTAGAATAATCCCAAAATAGAAAAAATCTTCTCATCATCTACTATTCACCACCCCATACCCCACCTCATATCACATACTTTATGAAAAACACTCTCACACCTTATGAAAAAATTATAAGCGTGGAGTGTAAGAGTTAGGGATGTAACGGGTCCGGTCCAATTTTGATTAAAAATTTAGAACCAAACTGGTATGCACATGTTTTTATATTTTTGAAAACCGATTACACACTGATTATATACCATCGTAGACCAGTACCTCCAGTTTTACCAGTTCTGGTCCGATTCAGTTCGATTTTTTCGATTTTAATAATATTAGTATTAAGGCATAAAATGTAATTAATATACTAATATACATTATTATACTAGTGTATACTAATTAATTAAAGTGAAATGTAGTTAATATACTAATGTATATTAGTATTAATAATGTATTATATATTTATCAAAAGGAATATATTGAAAATTTATTAGGCCATAAAATGTTATTAATATATATTTTATGTTCAAAGCATATAATCAAATAAATTTTTATATTTAAGATTAAAATTTTATGTTATAAATTATAATAACATTATCTTATATATAATTATAATTTATATTATTATATATCTTATATAAAAAAATTAATTTAAAATATATAATATAGTAAACCAAAATTTGATCGGTATCGGTCGATTTTAAAATTAATAGCACGGATCCAACTGGTCCAAAACTGAATCGATTCTACTTATTCGGATCAGTCCAGACCGATTTTATGATTAATTTTTACACTCTTAATCAAATTTTATTAAGCCTGATCATCGTGTATGACACAGCTCTTAAAGCATTGGTAGTGGTTTCTTTATCTTCATATGTAAAATTATCTCTATTGAAGAATAATTTTATATTTGAAGAATGATTCCCACATTAGTTTATGCATATTTGAACCAAATAATAAAAAAATGTTTTTATTTTTTATTTGTTTTCTAAAATTATTTTTTATATATTTTTTATAATTAACATCCACTTTGTATTATCAACTTAATAAAAATTTTATGTATCTGAATTATTTTAATATAAATTTTACAAAATTAATTTTAATGTGTATGAGAAAGAAAAAATTAATAAAATAATATTTGAAGAATGAACAGTACTTTTTCATATTTAAAGAATGACTGTTTAAAATTATGTAAAAATATAAAAATAAAAAAGTTAATACAGATTTTTTAAAGATAGATTTTTTAAATTTAAAAATAAAAATAAAGATAAAGAAATTAATACCAATGCTATTCCACGGTCACTAGCGATATATTCATCGGTACGTACCACGTTCCTTTTAATTTTCCAGTACTACCGAGAGTACCAATCTGCTTTTATGAAGCGTCACTTCAGTGGTACGTATCACTGAATTTGTACGTACTACTCTAGAGCTAGATAGCGGTACAACAACTACAACAAAAGGAAGAAACTAGGTAGACCAAAGGGAAGAAGCGAGGTCTACCGATGGTTCCTATTTTTTTTCTTTTTTCCTTTAATATTAAAAAATATATTTCTTAAAAAAAATACTACTCTCAGGGTTATTTTTACTGTTCTATTTTATATTTTATATTTTTTTTAATATTTAAGTAAATATTTTTTAATAATATTATAATTTTTTTAAAAATATATATTTAAAAATATTAAAAAATACATATATAAAAAAAAAATCTTATAATTAACAGTAAATCTCACGGTGGCTGTAGTATCACTCATTTCTTAATGTTTAAAATAAAATATCAAGGATGGTGCATTCGTAGACTATCGGTTTGAATGATCCACAACAAAAACTGATAAAAGAGAGAGATCACGGTTTCATTTTCAACGCTAGCTGCTCAAGTAGATACAGTTGTTAATTATGTAAGTATTGTGTAATTTTTTTTTAAAAAAATTAATTTATTATTATATAAATTTTATATTTATTCATTTTTTTAAAAAGAATTACTTGATATTTAGCTATCATTTCTATTTTGTAAAATCTGACCATTAACGTTGACTATTTTTTTATCCATCACACTTGAACGAGAATGTTATTTATTAATTTTTTTTATAATTTCTTTTGATAAATAAAAATAAAACTTTATTAATAAAAATATATATAACTCAAATACACAAAAAAACATAGACAGAATACGCCTAATAACTACTAAATAGTACTAATGATAATAGATAGAAGCAGATTATGAAATGTCTCCCCATTATATATATTTAAAAGATACATTGTTTTAATGTTTTACTTTTAGGTATAGAGTGAATTTCTCTCTTTTATTTATTTATTTATTAACTTAACGGGGCATAGTAATTAATGTACCAACCTTCTCTCCTTCTACTAAAATTGATGAAAATGAAATATATATATATATATATATACAAACAGTAATTAAAACAATAGAAGTACTGGTCGATTCTAAAGCGAAAGACTCTCGGCCAAGTGATTCTCCATAACAAAACAAATACTCTTTGTCGGGCAATTTTTTGCGCTTCCCATGTTTCATAAACTTTTCCTTTCCCCAATGAAAACTTTTGTGCTAGCTCCTGATCATAGTTGCCAACACGGCGAAGGAAAGCAAAAGGAAAAAATTGCGGGAACCAAACAGAAAAAACATTGAACTCCGATTGTCAATACAATTGTTCTCAAATATTTTCATATATATATATATATACATATATTTTTTAAATATCATTCAAACATAAAATATTGTTAATTTCAATTTTTCAATTTTTTTATTTAATTATTATCTAATTATTATAATTTTTTCAAATTCTTAAATAAAATATAATAATATTATTTTTTTTTTTCAAATTTCAAAATAAAAATTTTATTAAAAAATTAATTATATACAAATAATTTTTTAATTTTATAATATTTTTATTTAAATTCTTTTCTATCATTTTTTAAAATTTAATAAAATATTTTAACTCAAATAATTTCAAGATTATTCATAGATGTATTGAAATATTGTAAATATCCAAAAGGACCTAAGACATACTTATTCCGGGTGGATCTAGGGGCAGGCAGGGCCACTACGACACTACCCCTTACCCCATTAAATATTTGTTTATTAATTATACTATTAAGGGAAATGCTAAGTATCCCGATATGAATTCCGATGATAGGTCTTGATATTTTTTTTTTAGTTAGTGATTAAGAAAATATTTTTTAATAATATTGTAAATTTAAAAATATATATTTAAAATGATTAAAAATATATAAAAAAAAACAAACAAACAAACAAATGCACTTGTCGGGAATTCTTGATGGCTGTAGTACTGCCACCCTACTATTAATTCACTCTCTAAAGATAAATTAATTTTTGGATACCTAATTGTATAGACTTTTCTTTTACAATAAATCTTCTCAATTTTTTAACACTTCATATTTCATCTTTTTTTTAAATTTTTTTTATTAAATAATTTTTATATGAATAGTAAATAAAAAATTTGAAATATTTAAAAAAAAAATCAAAAAAATTTTTTAAAAAAATATTAAAAAATATAGAGTGTGAAATATAGATGAATAGTAAAAAATTATGTAGCAAAACCTTTTTTTTTATACAAGTTACGTACGTTCTTACGTACACTATACACAAGCATTTTTCATGGGAGAAAATCTTCTAACAAGCCATTCATACTTAAAAAACAACCTCTAATGAGATATTGCCACATAGACCTCCTAGGAAACTTGTCTTGAACCATAAAACATAGGATACCTCCCAAACACCCCTTCCTCTTCTAACCCTACAGACTTGCCAGAGCCACCTTTCTTCCCTCACCGAACAGTGACAACCACGAACGCCCAAACCCACCCTCTCAGATCCGACCCTCTCTACCAAGCCCATGAAATAGGTGACTCGAGAAGTCGACGACCAAAACTGGTGTGGTGAACCTTTCAACCGACAATGGGACTTCGAGCAGCGACCCTTTAGGCATCAAGATCCACCACCTCCAAAGGTCAAATTCCTCTTTTGTTCTCAACCATTTTAACGAAAGCCTAAATGCTCTTCGACTTATGCAGAAAAATCTCATGAAATTGAACAAATATTTAACGATCCATGAAGAACTAATTTCACAACGCTTCAAAAATCCAATATCAGGCATCACAGTCTTATCTAAATCATACTTTAAAAACCATCCTGAAGACTTTAAGACCCTAACGATGTCTTCATTGGAACCCAGAATACTCTTAACACCAACATTGAAGGTCCAATCTGATTATCGGCACTCCGAGTAAGAATCCACAAATCATCATGTACAATCTTGACAATGTTGTTGAGTGCAAAGCCCAAGTCTTGGAAAACTTTGATTTTGGGTTTGATGGTAGCGGCAAGTTTAGCAGACAAAACCCTTAATTCTAAACCAGCCTAAGTTCATCATTAACGCAAATCCATAGGAACCATTTTATATAAGTGGTGTCCCTTTCTGTAATGGTTTTGTTTCCTACCATTTTTCAGTAAGCAAATAGAAGAGTGGTCGCCATGATGATGGAGATAGACAGAGGACGACGATAGTCTGATTGCAACGGCAAAATGGTCCCAATGGTGTCAAAATGGTTGACGGTAGTGGGAAGAAAAAATTGTAGCGTCTACGGAGAAGAAGTCGTGGGAGTGAGCTGAGAGAGAGAAAATTGCAGCGGCTCAAAACATAATGTAGGGTCTTTTTCTCTAGATCTCCTATGATGTAGCTCAGGAGCTTATTATGTGGAGTGCTTACATGTCTATATGCTATTGGTTTTTGTTACTCTCAATAGAACAGCAAATCCGCTCCAAAGCGGAACTGATTTCATGGACAGCATAAACTTCCAGTGGCTTTCCGTGCTTGATCAGGTAAATAAATAATGTCATAAATTTATGATTCGTGGGTACGTTGAGTCAATTTTTGTATCTGTCCTACAAATTTGCATCCAAATGCCCGTTTGGTTTTAGATATATTCTCAACCTATCTCGTATCATTTCAACATTTAAATATCATTCAAATGTAATTATTTTTTAATTTTTAATTTTTAATTTTCAAATTTTTCATCTAGTCATATTATCTAATCATTATAACTTTTTTAAATTTTTAAACAAAAGATAAAAAACGATCGAACTTTTCAAATCTCAAAATAAAAATATTATTAAAAAATAATATTAAATAATAATATTTTTATTCAACTTTTTCTCTATTCTTTTTCAATACCTCATAAAATATTTTAATTCAAACTATTTTATTACTATTTATAAATTTCTCATATCATCTCTATAACCAAATCACGCAGTACTAAGTCAATTTTTGTAAGAGTACTACTACTCCTACAGAAAATTCGGTATTGAATAGGTGCCGAATAGTGTAAATTGTTTTTTCTTTTTTCTTTATTTTTTCTTCAACCATTTTTTAAATTTCTTTAAAAATTTTTGAAAATAAAAAAGAAATTAAAAAACACTTTTTTAACCATCAAGTAAAAAGAATTAAAATAAGATTATATGTACAATTTTTCGGTTATCATTTCTCTTTTTGTAATATAAACTTTCATCGAAAGATTGATGAGACAAACCAGGATCCACATTCATCAGCACCAGTCTCGATCTGTTCACGTACACGTTAGCTAGCTGCATCAATAAAACCTGATCAAGGACTGGGTTTTTCTCTCTCAGGGATTATTTGTCAGCTTAAAAGTCATGTTCAGGCTTCTCAAAAAAGTTCAAATCTCATCGATAAGAGGTCAACCCAAAGCTTGCATGGTCAAGTTGTACTGAGCAAAGGAAAGTTCGTGATGATCTGATCATCTATTGGAGCACTTTCTGCATGCATATAGTTAAAATAGCCTTGGAATCCTTGTTTTTAAATTCTAGGTAATTAGGAAAATTTAATTCCTTGGGGATTTGATTGTTTCACACTATCTCATAATCCAAAAAACACATACATGGAGTAATTAAAAATATAAATAATTTAATTTAATTAATTCGAGCATTTAATATAAATAGCCGTAATTTAGAAATTATGAGAGGAGCCATTGAACCCATGCCAAAGACCAAGAGTGGGCGACATTATATATAGATGAGAAGTACCTGCATGGCCCCAAGCTAGCTAGCAACCATATATAGGAGCGTACGTGGTGGGGGCAGCATTGATAGGATTGGGTTAGGGCTAGATCATGATTAACAATATCAAATACAATTAATATAATATAATTAATTGTCCAAAAGAATTCAATATATATATATATATATATATATAGCATTAAGGTTCAATAATATTATATGTTATCGATCTAAATATATGTGGAACTTTAAGATCGTGACCTTTTGATGAGTCAAAAAATGCGTTGAAAAACTCGATCATTATAAGCTGCTATTCATAATTAAAAGCCGTCTACATTAATGCACATATGGTTACATGATGACCAAAAGTAATACTTCACATATTTATATATATATATATATATATATATATATATATATATAATATGCGATTAGCAAGCATCATTTGTTTCGATCTTTTTACCCCCAAAGTAATAATATTTTATGTGTCTTTGTTTTATTAATAGAGTACTCAAGGTAATCGGTGCAGATAATTTTTTATCTTTAGTTTTCAGTAAAAATAATAATGAATTTGATCTCATTATTGGTTGCAATAGTCTTTTCCATATATTCCTGTCAATATTGAGCATCAACTTTAATACTCGATCGATGTCAGGAATTCCTTTTAATTAGGCCATGAGTCCAACACGATACAATACAAAATTGACATTAACAGGTTTATGTAAAATAGCTCTATCTCTTAAAATACGATTTATAAACAAATTAATAACGGGTTAATCTGAAATCAATACGTTTTGACATGTTTTTATTTTATTTCAAAATTTTAATTTTATTATTATTGAGTTTTATTATTGGTATTTATCACTTATATTTTTTAGATTATAATTCTGGATCTATACTCATATTTATTATTATAGGCTTTGTAATATTGATTTTATTATATATTAAAATTGTAAAAATATTAAGATTTTTTTATGTTATTAGGTAGTTTTATTTTTTTAAAGATATTGTGACTATTAATAAATATAGATTTGATATTTTATGTAAAATTATATTAATAAGGTCAAATGAGTTATGTTTGTTAGTTCAACCTATTTACATGAAACTGATTTAAATTAGTCGTGTCATGTTAAATTGTTTATATTAATTATTAAAATAATTAAAATAAGTGACACGACACAATCCGTTATTTATATGAATTAGATTAAGATTTGAAAGTTTGACATATTTAATTTAACAAATCAGATTCAAATTGACTCATATAGTTGAATGTTCATGATATAACACGTACATAACCTGAAAACGCAAATTGCCACCCCTGTTAGACAGCACCGCGTATATATGCGCGATTAATAAGTAATTATTTACCTAGAAATCCTTATGTGAGTAACGGGCCCCTTAGGGATTCTCTACGGCACTTCGATCTATTTGGAAATCCATGAATCAGGTCTTGAAAAACTGCATGCCGACAAGCAGTCTGATATAATTCTCACGAACCCATTTATTTCCGAAAAAAAAAAAGAATATGGAAATTTGTTTTTTTTAAACAATCATTTAGAGTTTGATATTTGCACCGCTACCAAATTAAGGGGCTCGGAGTTTTCACACCAAAATCTTGGAGCCTGGCGGTAACACAGTATATAATATATATATATGCAAAGCCATAGTAATATATTGAGCAGATCTTGTGTGGGACACAATTCCCTATACCTTTGTGATGTATTATTCCACCACCACATCCACACGTACGTGGGCAATGGGACCATATGTTGCTGATCGTGATCATGAAAGTAAGAAGAATCACCTCAATATGATATATCCTCTACAGTACTGGTGTTTCAATTCATGTATATATATAGTACTTGAAATATTCTAACTAGATTACTTCTGCGTTAAACTTTTTTTTTTTTTTTTACCCTTTCGTTTGCCATGGTTAAATTTGCGCAAATACATATAGAATATAATTGCAAGTTTTTGTTATACATAAAGGCTGCAGGATTTTATTGGTTAAGCTAGCTAGCTAGCTAGTTGCAATACTTATTCCTGCCTACTTCTTATCTTATTCGATCTGAATAGGTGGATCAATCCGTTTTTTCGTTGCAAAAACTCAAAGCAATTAACTTAAAGGATCGGGACGAAATCAGACATGGAATTCCAAGTCAGGCAGGCTAATTGAGACATGATTCTTTAATTGTCTGACTGAATTTAAGGGTGTAATATAGAAATTAAGAGATAAATGTTATAAACTATATACCAAATTTGATCCAAGCAAATTAATTAGTAATTAAACCCAAAGATGCTTCAGAATTGATCATTATGTCAATTATTGTACTTATTAGTACAAATAGCTGGACTGATACACTTGTTTAACGCTGAGTGGCAACTTAACAGTCGGTGGACAGAAATTTCTAGCCTCAGCAACCCTCGTGATAAATGGGGCAAATTTAACTTTCAAAATATTCATTTCGTCCAAGAAATAAAGCAATCTCACCAAACCAAAGGTACATTAATCTGGTGATCTTGATTTGTACAATGAATTCAATATTATTGGTGAGGGTTTGAATTAATGTCGAATAAATATTAATAAGAAAACCTGCAACGCCCCCACAAACCGTGTATAGACTCGAAGATCATCTGATTTGCATTTAAGAAAAGTGAAAATTAAAGCATCATTCAGCCACGTACGTACGCAGCCCTTTATATATAATATATATATATGTGGGGGCCGGGTAAAACATTTCTGAAATTCATCCACGAAGATAACTAAAATTCACGAATGAACAGTTTAAAACTTTAGGTGGCAGTTTCTTTTTTGCCAATTTCAATGCTTCAAACAATCAGAACCCAAATGTAAAGACAAGCCTAGTTTGTTTTCTTTCTTCCTAAAGTAAAATGCTTGCTCTTTATTTATAGTACTTTGTCCAGAAAGATGCTTGTTTCTTTGGCCCCAACATTGTTTTGCAGTATATTTGGTCTTGGCCTGTATGATATAAGTAGGTATGACGAGGAGGTCCTACCAATGATTCTCTTTAAGTGGACACAATTGGTCCGTGATGCCTTACTCCACGCTCATGTCTATATTATACGAAACAATAATGCAAGCAAGCATTTCTTCCCATGCTTTCAAACGATAATCATGATCGATGTCGCGCGCGCGTCTTCACATCGTTATTCGAGCCCTTATATATATACTCTTACTCTATATATAGCAATCATGAAATGGCAATATAATTTTTATATATGCTTGCTTTGTATAATTAACCAGCTTTATTAATTTATATGGATTTTCAGCAGCAAGCGCGCGCGCGGCTTTGAGAAATGATTCATTTCTTTCTATATAGGGTGCTTAATTAACCTTCAAGTACTGGCACTCTATTTTAACGTGAGATATCTCATGCATTAATATCTCAGAGCAAGGGGCATGCATTAATTATACTCCCATCATGTGCAGGATTGAGGTGGAGCACTGTCATGATCAATATTAGCCAGTAGTACTAGTACTATTGAACTTTTCTGCATTAAATGAATATATAATGTTGTTGAAACAAGTTGGTCATGCATATTCTTGATCTATACGAGGATTATTGATGACAAGAATGAAGTTTTAAAGTACTAAAGGCTTGCTGGAGCATAGCCAAACGAAGTGAGCGGACAAAAAGTGAAGACAACCATGCATCGATCCAATCTTGAGTGTAATTAATTGCTTGTTTAATTACCAAGGGGCTGGCAATAATTGGTTCGGGGGTGGGTACTAAAGGCTCCCCCACAAAATAGTACGGTACTGAGTATTATATATTGAAAAAAGATTTTTTATTATATCAAGATATATATGGTTATATATATATTTATATACGTGTGCGCATCTCATGCCGGGCTTGGGCGTGTGTGATTGATTATGTGTACCATGTAGCTACGATTAATGACAAAATGAAAGTTGTCGATTCTACATTGATGGGGATCGATCATGTAGGCAATGCGCATGCACACTGACGAATCACATTAAGTTCTTGCGTTCTTTTTCTCTTTTAACTTTTCTCTACTTTTCATAAGACAACGCGTCATGGCAAGATATAATAATACAAACAGTATAAAAACTACGCCCATTGTTTTGCAAAGATTTTGTGGATGTACGTAGCACGTTTAGATCTCTTCGCGTCGATCCCTTTGATGACATAAAACAATGTCTAGAACGATGGAACACTACCCTTTATTAGGTTAATTCTGATAAGGCAACAACTTGATGGATAAGGCAAACTGAAAGTGATTGGTCATTCGAATGGAAAATAAAAGCTATTAGTTAGTGATGCATTGTGTTAGTCAACTATAAGAAAACTGCTTATTTGTGACTAATTATTTTCAGTGAAAATGATTATCGTCGCAAATAGTCGTTATCGTCGCAAATAATCAGTCGTAGATAAAGCATAAAACAATGTCTAGAACGATGGAACACAACCCTTTATTAGGTTAATTCTGATAAGGCAACAACTTGATAGATAAGGCAAACTGACAGTGATTGGTCATTTGAATGGAAAATAAAAGCTATTAGTTAGTGATGCACTGTGTTAGTCAACTACAAGAAAACTGCTTATTTGTGACTAATTATTTTCAGTGAAAATGATTATCGTCGCAAATAGTCGTTATCGTCGCAAATAATCAGTCGTAGATAAAGCATAAAACAATGTCTAGAACGATGGAACACAACCCTTTATTAGGTTAATTCTGATAAGGCAACAACTTGATAGATAAGGCAAACTGACAGTGATTGGTCATTTGAATGGAAAATAAAAGTTATTATTTAGTAATGCACTGTGTTAGTCTACTAGAAGAAAACTGCTTATTTGTAACTAGTTATTTCTAGTAAAAATGATTATCGTCGCAAATAGTCGTTATCGTTGCAAATAATCAGTCATAGATACTTTTTTTTTTTTTTGTGGTCGCAATGTGTCAAAAACAAATATCAAGTAATTTGAGTGCATATATATAGAGAGAGAGAGAGAGAGAGAGAGAGAGAGAACTTCACACTCTTTATTAGAATGCTTTAATTAAACTCCCAGCTTAAACTGATGAAAGGCTACCAATCCACGTGAATGACCCCCACAGACGTAGTACTCTTCTCCAATTGTCTTACACACGGTATTCTACCTTGATACTGAGTACATATATATAATCTTCTTTGATATTATTTATTAATTTTTGAATTCATCATTTTTAAAAATAAGAATTGATCTAATGATCGATTGACGGATAAAAGTTGAATGAAATTAGTAGAGTCTATAGTATAACCGGGGGGCGGGTACAGTCAATTGACTCGCTCAAAACTAAACGCGAAACTCCCCCTTCCAACTTGGATTAATGTAAAATGTATCTCAGCAAAATAAAAATATGAAACTGTTAGCAATGGTACAGACCATTTCATCATTCGTTTTTATTTGAGATTGGATTAGAAATGAGGCATGTCACGTTGGCTTAATGTGGTGTAAGAGTCGTGCCTGAAAATGACTTCGATTTGGATTTGCATGTTGTGCGTATAGTTCTTTTGTCTTGCCCACCGTTTGAAAGGACTGTTTGATAATTCATAAAGGGCCCAAGCCTATCCCAAAAGGACCTTCTCTTCTTTGTTTTCCCTGCTGATTTGGGCCTTCTTAACAAACAAAAAGACCTACAGATAAGGCCTGATTACCCAAAAATAAAAATAAAAAGTATGTGTTGATACAGAAATGCATACCCACACTAACAGAACAGTTGTGATTTACAACCACAGTATTCTTGTGTTATAAGTGTGAATTATTAATAAAGTGATGGTAGCTTGGGTAACAAATTAATATCACCTCCAAGTTTTTGTCATAATTTTAAGTTTACAGTTGAAGAAATAGATATATTAAGTGAATCTTATAATGTTAATAATTATGAGAGACAACATTAAATGTTCAATAAATTATATATGAATTGCTTTCTGCGTATTTCTCTCCTAATTTAAGCTGTTTAATATAAATTCATGACAACAAATTACATTCCATTACTCTATTTATTTCAAGAAGTAGGTACATAAATAAACTAACCCAATCCATACTTGGGTTAGATCTGTAGTTTTGCACCTCATTGGCTGAATATCCAAGAACAAGCATGTGGAGATAATGTGAACCCCATTTGTATTTCTGAATCCCATTGTTCTTTATTCTTGTCTTCTACTTTTTGTATATGGAGATTCATGTAGGGACTTCTCTTCTCTTGTTTTTCCTGGGAAACAGTCGCACAGCTCATAATGGAGCTTTTGGGGTTACAGCCTTAGTAGTCGGTCCCAAGCATCTCTGTTTTTGGCACACAAATGTCTGCTACAGAGCATCGGCAACATCGGATAAGACTTATCCTCCCTCGGGTTTTCGTTAAGCTCAGTTAAGGATGTAAGACAATGATGTTCTGTTCGTTGTAACGCTGGCTATTCAAACTTGGCCTCCAACTCGCAAATTTAAAACCATCTAAGCAAGAAAAATATGCACTAAAATAAGAGTTACTGTATTTTGTGTCATGTGCTGCCTGTCTTGATTTCCGGAATGGAAGAGACTCTGGCTTCGCTGTATTGGGGCCTGTTTCTGTTTTATGTTTGTTTATAGAAGTAGGCATTTAATGTCAAGACAGATATACATATAACTACTCCTCTGTTTTAGTTAAAAGATAGCTCGGTTTAACGACTTCTAGGAGCCTCATTCAATAAATATTAAATTTTTAATTGATAACTGTTATTATTTCGAAACGATTACAATAATACATCAACAAATTATTAATATATAGTTCTTCAAATGCATCGAGATTAGAGATTTAGAAACTGTTGTATGGATCTATGTTATCATGGAGTTTAGTTGGTCTGCCACAGTTTTTGTTTTCTTCACTGTTGTCACACTACAACAGCTAAGAGAAGTTTTAATAATGGAAGTATATATACATATATATGTCCAAACGACATATAGTATGGAAAAGAAGAAGAAACAATGATGTCTAAAGACAAAGTACTATATAGCATGTTAATTTTGTCCAATTTATTGTCCTTCTTCCCTGCTCTTTTGGCTTTTGCTTCTCATGTTCTTTCTTCTTGTTGGCCTATAACCCTTGTCTACCAAAATATTCCTCAAAAAGAAGAAAAAGTGGTTCTTTTGATAACAAAACGTAATCCCTTTTGAGTTTTACAAATGAGAAATGTTTTAGCCAAAAGTATATTTTATAAAAATAAATTTACAAATTGACGTGATTTAATATGATATATTAGATTGTATAACTGCTTTAATGTTTTTGCCTCATCAATTACATGTTGTAGCGTGGCATTAATATTGCAGCACAGAGAAATTAACAAATTTATTTTTGTTAAATTTCTTTGTGGTTATAATATTTTTTATTGATGGATAAATATTAGATTTATTATAATTATAAAAAGTTTAACAAAAATATTATTTTATAATAAATGACATGACAAAATTGTTCAGTATATCAATATATATATATAAGATTAGAGAGAGGTTTTTTTTTTTAATTATAATTTGACACGCAACGTGATTGCACAACCACGCAGCTTTGCTGGCATTGGAGACAGTGGGAGAGCGCCGAGATGATGGTATCACAATTCCTCGAGATAAAAAAAAAACAAAAACAAAAATATTGGATAATTATTTAATTTAATGATAATTGGAGGTGGATCTAGTAATATCTCAGTTATGTCATATGCTTGTATCTTTGTTTTTGGGTGAAGTGAAAGCTAACGATTCCGGATTTTGAAAACGCAAGTCAAACAAACACTCAAACCTACGCCAAATCTATAACGTAGGACTCAGTAGTCAACTCGACTGGCTGACAATGATGTGGAAGTTGTCCTTTTTATTTCCTTGCCATCAAAGTGAGTGTGTAGAATTACTGACGGATTATGCAAAAATTCTAGATTCACATACAATTTTTTAATTATTATTATTTTTTAATAAAATAGAGAATAAATTTGATAAGCGGATGATATTCTTAAAATGATAACGTGAATTAGAAAAAGAAAATAGAAGATAGAAATTTAGATAAATAATGAGAATGCTCAGTTTGTTTAGTGTTTTAATTTGAGATAGGGCTCGTTTAGATTTAGAGACTATTTCATCTTATCTCATAATTATAATTTTTTTTTAAATTCTTATATAAAATATAATAAATAATTTAATTTTTTCAAATCTTAAAATAATAATAATATTAAAAAATAATATCTTAATAATATTTTATTTAACTTTCAACTTTTATCTAAAATTATATCATCTCACTATCCAAACCAATCCAAACACAAGGAATAAAAGGTACACGGTCATTTTTCTAAAGTTTTTTAACTTATAAAAGTAAACATATAAATTTTAAGACGAGAGATATTATAGAGACTTGGGCTTCAATGTTTGCACCTATTATAATTTCTCTATTTTAATCATATATTGATGGCTTAAATCTTGGCACGATCAACGTCAATCCAAGAAAGAGATTCTTCTCTTGGGAAAAAAAAAAGACTAATGATTCTATTGTTTATTTTTATGTCGGATTTTCAACCAGAGCATGGAATCAAGATTCTATTTGATATTTTACATTTTGTCAAATAAGCTTAATTAAGAAAGATGTCTTCTCCTTTTTACCGATTTGTTTGAGGCTTTGGGAATATTGAGCGACTTCACGAACAAAAAATACCACGTCTAACTAAAATTTAATTTATATTAATAGGTGAACGTCTCCATTAGCTGAAAGCTACGAAAACCTACCCCCTTAAGGATCTAACAGTAAATTCAGGTCCATTCATATCATATCTATCTGTTTTATACAGTAATAATTGTATCATTTATCTTCCCATAATTTCAATTCCTCTGTTTTATTTGCATTCTCGTTTTGTTTTGTATTTTAACCAAAAGTGGAAGCCAAAAAAAAACCAAAGACAACTATCAGAGTCCCCGAAATATCCTCGGATGAAGTGGGAAATAACACCAAGGCCCAAAAACCAATCCCACACTACACTTCAACGCAAAGGTCAACGTCAACCTGCCATTCCAGCGAAACCAAAAGGCCATTTTAGTATTTTCAAGTAAGAATGGCTTGCGGAGTTGGCAATGTCCGAGTGTCTCTGTGTATATTTTGGGGGAGGCAGTTAAGCTGCTCCTCCCACCTAATTCACTCTCTCTCTCTCTCTCTCTAAGTATTTTCTCTCTTTCTTTCTTTTAATAATTCCTTCTCAGTCATTTATTGCATTCTGCATTCATTTCTCCATTCGCGTACTTGTGAGGATTTATTTACTGAGGAAAAAAGAGATGGATAGATAGAGAGAGAAAGAGAGACGGAAATGCCGCTGGCGAGGTTCGACGTGAGGAACGAGTACGGCCTAGGCCTTCCTGAGCTTTACAAACACGTCGATAGAGACGATCCTAAGGCCGTCCTCGATGCTACTTCCGTCGCTGGCCTCGTCGGGATCTTGCGCCAGCTAGGCGATCTTGCCGAGTATGATTATCTTGTCTCCCCTCCTCTATTTTTGCTGCACTAAATCACTGCCTTTGTTTATTCAAAGTTTTTTAGGAGCGTTTGTCCGTGTTTGAAACTGTTCGTTAATTTCTTTGAGCTCCCTTGCTTGCTTGCTTAAATACCGTAAACCTTCATTTGGGAGGTGTTAGAAAATTTTGAATCTCCGTGATAAATTGCATGCTCTGCATTTCGCTTTTATTTATTTCTCCTAAGCTTGCGAATTCATTTCCCTTGCTGATTTTTGTTTTTGAGTAATTTTCAAAAGCTAACGGTTAGAAAATTAGTCTGCTCGGAAAATTTTCGTTGATGGAAAAGTATAGACTTGTTAGAAAGATTTTGTAGTCTGTTACTTTGTTTCCTCAATTAACTAGACCTAGACGTCACTGGACGGAGCGCCATGATTCATGAAAATTTTCGTTGCGGTGCATAACATGTGAATTGGGAGCTTGTCGGTCTTGGTCAAGCGTTAAGGTGGGGGTGCACATATAGACATGCTATAAATTCTAACTGAATAAGACATACCTTGGATCTGGATGGGTTTTTACTTTTTGCTAATGAAAGCTCAGGACTCCTTAACTTTTGGGTGCCTGATTGTGTACTTTAACTTCAGTGGACTCCTTAGGCTGAGTGGAGGGCCAACAACTGTGGGAGTGTTGACCACTTGTATCCATAATACACATCTGTAATGTTTAGCTATTAGACTTTAACTTAGCACTCAGAACACGATCTAATACTGACACCTTTCAGTGTCCACACCATTTGCTTCTCCTGAAATTTGATCCTGGAATTTCATTGGTTATTTAAATGTGCTTTATCTGAGTTGTGAAATATAGAAACTATAGAACTTGGACTTATTTTTAATACTTCTCCTTTCACGCCCCATTCCTTTTTGTCAAGGGTATGGAGGAGGTGCTGTATCTTCATTCAAGATAATCACTGTTCTTTCTCCCGAATTATTTGTTTTATGTAAAATTTTGCTCTACGACAAAGAGTTCAACATAAGTACATAATATTCTCTAGGACAAGTTCAAATGGATCAATCAATCAGTTAAGCTTGATTTTATTCTCTATGACAATTGCTCTTTTATATTGCAAATACTGAGCACCCGTGATTAAACTTGATCAAGATACTCTTTCAAATTGTGCATTCTTTATTTCTGGTTTAACTGTAATGCCACAATTGCAACTGAAACTTGATCTGTGAAATGTTGCAGATTTGCAGCAGAGGTATTTCATGGCTTGCAGGAGCAAGTGATGACTACAGCTTCTAGAAGCCATAAACTGAAGCTTCGTGTACAGCGCATTGAAGTTGCACTTCCTCCCCTTGAGAAGGCTGTACTGAGCCAAACAAGCCACATACATTTTGCTTATACTGCCGGTATGGCTCTTTACCTGTGCTTTAGCCTGATGTCTTAGGATTTTTTCATATTCCATCAATTCTCGAGAATATGGCATCATGTATAAGTGCTATCTGCCCATAAAAATTATATTCACAGAAGGCCATTTCAGCAGAATTATTGCTTCTTTCATACCTTGTCGAGACTTAAAAATTGGCATTTCAAGTTTTTCATTTATCTAGAAACTACTATGAGAAGGTAATTCCCCAAATTTATTCTTACCTGATCACTTATTTCATAGGATATATCTGCAATATCAAGGACACTGTGTAATAGTCACTCTTTAAGCCTTAGTGTACAAAATTGCTAAAAGTCAAGTCAGTGAAGCAATATCACACTTAAATAAAGGGCTTGCATGGTGTTCATGGATGGCCTGGTTCAGCCGTAATTTTCTTCTTAACTTCTTTATTTTATTGGGAGTTCTTTGTAGTGACTTTTGCTACTTGTCAATAATATTTTAGTAGTATATCAACTTTTAAGACATTCAAATCCTTTATGTAAAGCAGTTCCTTTGCAGGTTCGGAATGGCATCCTCATATTCGAAATGAACAAAATCACTTCATCTACAATGACTTGCCACGATTTATTATGGATTCCTATGAAGAATGCCATGATCCTCCACGCTTGCACCTGCTTGACAAGTATAATTAACTTTTTCTTAACTCTTTTACAACTTTTTCTTAAAAATAAAAATTCAAAATTGTCTTCTTTATCTGTTAAAACATTATGACGTATTGAAGTCTAAGGTGACTATTGCATATTGGAACCTTCTGCTTTGCCATTCAGATTTGACACTGGTGGTCCGGGATCTTGTTTAAAGAGATATTCAGATCCAACCTTCTTTAAAAAAGCATCAGCTACCTCTGATGAAGCGACTACTGAAAGAATTCAAATCGATAAGAAGGCTCGTAGAAGCAAGGTCTGTACTAGCATGATGAAGAAACTCGATGGAACTTATTAATTCTTATAAGAACCATCTATCTAATAATGTACTTTAAATTCATTTCAATTGTGCAATCTGTCTCCATACTCCATAGTCATGTCGTCAAAACAAAATTTCTTCAATTTCTATTAGTTTCCAGCTTAGGGTATGAATTTGCTTCTGAGTTTTCTTAATATTAATTTACATCGGTGTGCTGATTGACTTACAACATGGGATGCAATGACCTTTGAAATTTATTTTGTTAGACTGAGTATAAGATTTCTAACTATTGTTCCCATGCAACATATACTTAGAGTTGCACAGACTCATTTACCTTAAGACTGCTGTTATTTAGAATTTCTACTAATTAAAAGGTTAAATGGACAGAAAAAAAGGTCATCACAGCGGAATGGAAAACTATTGCGTGGCGCATCAATATCCAATCGCAGTAGCAGGTAACGTATCTTTACAAATACAATTGATTAAGCTTATCACAATTTAATTTTGACAAATTGAAAAGGTCTGGAGCATTTGACTATGCAGATTGCAGTTTGGTTCTCCTACTGGCAATGGGCAAAATTCTTTGCAAACTGCCTCGGTTGTAGATATGATGACAAACTCTGACCTGGGAGACTACTCATATTCTTTTGATTCAAGAAACGGTCAGCAGTTTAAATCTCATGGCCGGACATCTCCTTCACATACAGCATCCACAGTTGACATGACACTGAAATCTGATCCTGGAGATCATTCAAATTCTTTTGATTCAAGAACGGGCTCAGGATATAGTGAGTGTGTTTTCCATCCAAATTCTTCCATGCAACCTGAACAGCCAGAATCGCCCTCTTCTCGGTTGATGCAGCATAATGATACCCTTGATTCAGTTTTTACTGATGAACAAACCAAGGCTGTGGATGATAACTTTGCACACAGTTCATTACAAGAGCAAATTGCCTCCAGTTCTTCTTGTGTTACCTGGGATGAAAAGGCAGAGATAGTGGAGCCTAGTGATCAGCAGAGTGATAGAGATGAAGCTCCAGAGATGCTCTCAACAAAGTCTGACATAGATACACATGGAGAGATAGCTGTTAACCTTACAAATATTGATCAAATGGATAGCCTGTTTGATCATGAAAACAGTCTCGAGTCAATCTCCAGTGATAATCAGATCAATGACATTGAAAGTGAACCGGACGATTACATGGATGCACTCAACACCATTGAATCAGAATCTGAAAATGATCTCGACTTTCAAACAAAAAGAGAAGTTGAGCAGTATGCCTCCAAGATCAATGATGAAGTAATAAATGAAATCCACCAGGTTCCTGTGAATAGTTCAGACCATAAATGTTCAGAGTCGGAATCTGATACTGCTTCCTGCATTTCCTCAAATGAAGGAATGCCATCAAATATACCCAACTCAGTTTCCCCAGAGAGTGTTGTGCATGAACAGATGCCTCAGATCTCTTCTAATTTAGACTGTCCAGTAGACGATGATTTCGATGGAAGCGCCGATACTCTTGATGGTTCCAATTTGGAATCTGTTGTTAATAATCCATTATCCTCAGCCTCCCAAATTTCTGATTTCAAGGATCTATCGACGGATAAGATCTTTAGCAGTTTTTGCAAGTCTCAAGAAACTCCTGCTGACTTTTCTGGTGTTCATTCAATTACATTCTGGACTAATGGTGGCCTTTTAGGACTTGAGCCATCAAAACCTCCTGATTATGCCATGTCAAATGCTGTGGGTCAGGATTTAGCTAACAGAAGTAAAGATGAGACAGTTTGCCCTTCAGCACATGGGTTTATGCTAAAAGGTGATGAGCATGAAGGGAAGCAAGATATGTTGGATGAGAAAGGTGGAGACGTTGAAAAGCAGCCAAGTTTTGTATCCTCCACTTCATGCCAAGACGATCAAGAAGATAGCGTCTCAACTAAGAAGACAGCTGGGCAACTTTCACAATCTGATACAGATGCCAAATGTGAAAATTTCAGTGTAATGGCACCTAAAACTGCGGTGCAATCCATATCTGCTGAATCCAATCAGGAGAATGATGGAAACTCATCTCTAGTGTTTGGACTCAGCCGAAGGTTACTAGCAAATGGTTTGTATAAAAAAGTTTCACATCTCCATGATGACAATACAGAACCTGCTAGTTCTATGAACGCCAGTGAATTGGAGCAATTTAGTGGGCAACGTAGGGTTGTGAATCAAACAATTCCTGAGACAACTTTTGAGGAGCAGCTTGGACATTGCTCTTCTGTATATTCACTTACTTCTTCGCCGCCACTAGAACATATGAAAATATCTTTCCATCCTCTAAATGGCTTAGAGACTTCCAAACTGAAACTAAAATTTCCTGATGGAAATCAAGGTTTTGAAGGCATGAGAGACATGTTTCAATCATTCCAGTTGGTCCCTGAGCCTGATATTCGTATGGATGACTTTGGTTTTGAGTCTGATGATGACACATTTTGTAGATCATCTCCTTATATTTCAGATGATTGCCACAGCCTTCACTCTGAGTCAAATTCGGAGCGGTGGGAATCTGGGGAAACCCCCAAATGCAAGGATCTTGAACTATATGATGCCTTATGTGGAATCTCATCAACTGAATCTGTATATAGCTCTCTGGAGCTTGGGGGAGCGACCAATAATGGCATCCACATTGATGGTGAAATTAGAAGTGCAAAAATGGGGAATGACGTTGAACCTTCTCTGTCTGGTTCTCTACTTGATCTTCCCAACTTTGATACTGTGAACGCTATAGTTCAGCAAGTAACAGATGAAGGTTCTAATCTCCTCAAGTTGGAATGTTCTGGGCAGCCTACCCCTCAACTGCCACCTCTCCCTCCAGTGCAATGGCGGGTATCAAAACCCCAATTGGATGAAATAGAAGGCAAACAAGATGATGTATCTGAAGCCCTTACACATGCATCTGAACCGAAATATTTTGGATCTCTTGTGTCTCAGCAGCCTAAGCCATCCCCTGAAAAGCAACAACAAACTGTTAAGGAGGCTGTTGCTATAGAACAACAGGGCAAGGTACCATGGTAGTGTGTAGTCCATTTCCGTGTCTCAATTAGTAATGTTATGTCTTCAATTAAACATATCATAGAATTTTATTTTTAAGCAGCAAGACCAGCAGAAGTTGAATGAGCAGAAGGAAGCTAATCAAGCTATGAATGTTAAGGAGATGGATGAAAGAGATTTTCTACATCAAATCAGATCACAAGTGAGTAGCTATTTCCATTTGTGATTTGGCTGCTTCTAAAATTCCCAGCGAATATGAAATATATCTCTGTACGGGACTGATTTGGATGGGAATGGAAATAAGCAAAAAATAGAGAGAAAAGCGGTCATATAAATTAAACAGTTTGGATTTCTTAAGGTTTGAGATTTTTTTATTGCCGAGACTCTGAGAGTTAGCTGCCTGTTAATCTGCCGTGCCCCCTTTTTGTGAGAATGATAAGTTCTACTGCATTAGTTCTGCTTGATAGGAATGTGAAGGGAGTTTCTAAATAGTTCTTTATAATTTTTGTTTCTTATCCAGGAAAAGATAAAAAAAAAAGGAATAAAAACATGATTCTGAATATGGATTACGGGATAAATTCTAAATATAGCATTATAAGCATTAATCTGCATGCGGATTACTTGGAGTGTATCACCACTCTGGAAGCACTTTCATACAAAGAATGTCCTGTTTTGAAGTCACAAGAGCAGGGAAATCAAAGATTCACCTCGCATGTCTACTTTGCCAGTATAAAAACATTCACAGCTTTACTTTTTCCTTCTACAAATTGCCAGTTCACTGGATGAAGTACATTTGGCTTTGAATTTTCATCATCATCATTGGTATCCCTGATTACTTTAGTGCTGATCTCAGATTTTCCTCCTTCATTGTGTCAGTCCTCTCACTCTCTCTCTCTCTCATCTATTTTAAAGCAAGGTGTATATCTGAGTTATTTGTCAGCACAATGAAGCCATGAGAAATGTCACAACAGTAAAATCATACTTCTTTACAGCATGCATTTTACATGCTAAATTCCAGCATGAATGATGGGGCGTCCATAGGCCTGAATTTATTGTTTATTTTGAGCATGTTTATGTGTCTGATTGTATATATCAAAACTTGTGATTGTAGTTTACATACTAAATCCAATCGAGAGAGTTCGCTCTGCCTAACTAGTGCTATTTTTATACTATCCCAGTCGTTTAACTTGAGACGCACAATGACACCAAAGCCAACTCATACACCAGGACCCGCTACAAATGTCAAAGTCACTGCAATTTTGGAGAAAGCAAATGCTATTCGCCAGGTTTTCTATTGTCCTACTTCCCTCCCCTTTCCTTTATTTTCATTCTACTGCCATGAATAATGTTATTAAACTCACAGTTGAGAAACTTTTCAGGCTGTTGGGAGTGATGATGGGGATGATGATGATACCTGGAGTGATGCTTGATTTATTCCTCTCAAGACGTGGTTGGGTCCATGACAAACAACTCACCTGTAGCTTTGAGTTCACAAAGTCTTCTGACGCGGCGTTATATATATGTGAATACTCTTAGTTTCCTACTGTAATTAATTGTAGGAGGTTCTTTGTATCTTACTGTGATCATTTAATTGATTCCTTGTTAAATCTACGTTTTAAACAATTAGATGATTTTTCGAGGTGGAGCACAATGTATTGTTCATATTTGAGGCAGTAATTTATGCATAATGCCTGAAAATATGATTATTTTAATGGGTTTTATTCGTCTGTTTGCTGCTCATTGCCATCTTTCAGTACTGTTGCAATGAAATAATGAATCACATCCTGAACTTTTGGTCAGATAAACCAGTATGCTGGAATTGATCTCGGAGAATGACTAGTTTTCCATATTGAACTCAATGAAATCTAAAGCCGCAGATCATTATCCCATTAAAACTCATTTCAACTCATCTTATCTCCTTATTACAATTTTTTTAAATTTTCACATAAAATATAATAAACAATTCAAAATTTTCAAATTTTAAAATAATAATAATATTAAAAAATAATATTGTAATAATATTTTATTTAACTCATCTAAAATCATTTCAACTCATATCTGAATTCAAACGGGGTGTAAGTGTAGGGCCTAAGCACGATCAATTGCCATGGAAAAGGGACATAAATCTCAATTATTTGAGAAATAATTTATAAAAGTATCAAATAGACAAGTTTAATACAGTTCATTTGTAAAAAAGTAGATTCTACGATAATAAATGTGGAAAATCAAATCTTTTTTTTTTCGTAGTGGAACTCCCTTTTTACAAAGAGATTACAAGAGATCTGTATATTTGGAAATTATATCTTACTTATTAAAGGTCATTTGGGTGATAAAACCTTTAGTATATTTGAATTTGGAAAATACAGAATACTCCATTGACTAATTATCCTCTTTTTCGCGTGATTCTCTTTATTTATTCATTTTCAAAGGTCACCAGAATGCTTTCATAATGTAGACCAACTGTGCTTAGCGGTCTGCTTGATCTGCCGGCCGCAATATTATAAATGCAAACTAAACACAGTCGGGGGAATGAAGATTATAGGAATTATAAATAATACCAATGCCATGAGGTACGTCTGGACTTTATAAAATAAAAATAATAGGTTGCATACGCAAATATGAATATAAAAGCAGAGAATTTCCAGTTGTATAGTGGGGTGTAGGTGAGTGGTTTCAGCACACAGATCGGCCAATTGGGCAATTTTTATCCTCATTTTTGTTTGTTTGACATCATTAAGGTCCCTTCTGATCCTACCATTCCTCTTAACCTTATTATTATTATTATTGTTATTAGTTTTTTTAAGATTTTATTATTATTATTGTTGTTGTTGTTTCAATAAATAGTCTTATTCACATAGTGGATGAGCGAGAATGAAACTTAGTAAAAGAGAAGTAATACAAGTGTAAATGTATTCCACAAAAATAAATTTACAAACGGACATGACTTTATAAAAATTATCTATTACAATCTAATGAATGTACTACATCAAATCACGTCAGTTTATAAATTTATTTTTATAAGATCTTTTTATGAGTAAGACATTTCTGTGATAAAATAATACATATACAATATTTGTAGAACTTACTAATATTTTGAACTGTATAATTTATAATTTACTACAAGGCTTCTATACTTTATAAGGAAAGCATGATTAAAAATGAAGAATTCATATCTTATAAAATCCCCCCACTTTTTTGTAAGAGGGAAATCTTTCGAATTCCTAAGTATTGCCTTTGGATGACTGTATTTGAAGAGAAAATTTAGGCTTTGATCTTTAATGTTCATTTTTTATTTTATTTGGATCATATATTAGAAGTTTATATTATAATCAACTTATTATTATTTTTTTTTTTAAAGGATAATTTTAAACTTTCAAAATCTTGACTTTAAAATGAAAGGAATTTTAAGGCCATGTTTGAATAGTGAAAGTGTCTCATCTCATCATTACAACTTTTTTAAATTCTCATACAAAATTAAACCATTCAACTTTTTCAAATTCTAAAATAATAATAATATTTAAAAATAATATTCTAATAATATTTTATTTTATTTTTAATTTTTTATCTAAAATCATCTTATTTCATCTCACTATCCAAGCAACACCAAAATTTGAATTTTTCTATCTAGAAAAAATCTAAATATTTTATTTTAAATAGAGGGAGGGATTGATGTGTCAAATGTGCTTTTCCGTTCTTAGGGAGCTTTTGTGACAATTAGGATAAATAAAGTAGTTACTTAAAAAAAAAAAAAAAAGGATAAATAAAGTAGGGGTTGTTGGGCCACTATTTTTGTTATTTCAGTGCTGGACTTTCATCTGTCATAAAAGTACCAAACTAAATTTGTTGGTCTGTCAATTCCCACAAAGAAAAGAATAAAGTATCGACCTTTTCCCCTTTTACAATCTGCTTTTTGTTCATTATTTATTTATTAGTCTCTTTGCATGGAATCAGGAATTAATAATATTTCTCTCTGTTTTTTTCCCCTTCCTTTTTCCTCCTCCTTTTGCAATGTGGGAAACCTTTTACTCCGAACCTTTCACATGGAAATTGGAAAGATGCATGAACCTGCCATCAATCTCTCTTTTGGGCAATTGGCTAACCTTCCCATTGAAACATTTCAATTACAAAGTAAAAAGCAAAGTCGATTTTTAGCTTTTGATTTTGAGCAATGGTACCCACCATCCTTTTTATCACTATCCTTTCACTATCTCAATTATGTGAAATTAAATTATCGAAAATAATTTGTTATGTTTAGTTTCTAGATCAATCATTTAATACCAACTCATAGAATGTTGAGAAAATTATGATAAAATAAATGATAAATAGATTATTTTTTTTCTGTCTTTGTCCTGGGACGACATGTTTGGAAAGTGAAGTGAGATAAAAATTATGTGAATAATAGTAAAATAATTTGAATTAAGATGTTTTGTTAAGTTTTGAGAAATGTGAGAAAAAGTTTAATACAAATATTATAAAAGTAGTTTAATTTTTTAATGTTATTTTTATTGTGAAAAAGTAGTATTATTTTTTATGTTTTAGTTGGATGTTTGAAAAAATTGTAATGATTATATGAAAAAGTTAAAAACTTAAATTAAAAAGCGATTGTATTTGAATGATATTTGAAAAAGAAATTATGAGAAATTTTGAAACGAGATCATCTTATTTCCCCCAACAACTCCTAATCATGTGCTGTAAAATATTCTATTCTACTTAATTAATTCAACAGCAAGATATTAATGAAGTGATGAAACTCCTCATTTTCCTCAAGGAGAATATAATAAATGATCTAGAATCCGTGAAAGGACTGGCTCTATTATTCGTTTAAAATATTTCCTTGTTTATTAAAGAATACAGAGTTGATTCCAAAAAAAAAAAAGTAATCCAGAAGCAATAAATGAAAAAAGGAAAAGAAGACTTTAGTGCCTGATTTGATTAAAAGCAACTTGGAGGTGAAGAACCACAACAGGAAGCAACATGCATGCTTCTTGGAATTCTTTCCATATATCAACACCCAAAATTTTCTTCATGCACAAAATATAGGGAAGAAAGTGATCAGAAAGGCTAGGATGGATGGGTGGATAACTACTACTGCGTAGACCACAAAGACTTGTATTCTTTTTTCTGTGTCACATATGTTTGTTTTTGTCAATTTGTAATTCAGACAATGGCTACCATACAACGTGTTGACCCTTCTAAACCGGCAAGTCTATTCTATTTTTCTTATCTCTATAATAAATGCAACCATGACTGTACGTTTGTGTTTTGCATTTTACAATATCAATTATATGCAGAGAAAAATAAATAGAAAGTAAATAAATAAAAGAAAGTCATAAAAGACCAAGAAAATGGGCAACAAGAAGGCAGCTTTCTCCTCATTAGGTGCCATTTATAAAAAAATACCAATAATTTTATGTTAATCGTTGAAGTATTCTTTAGTTTTTAAAAAAAAAAAAAATAGAAAGAGACTTTGAAAGTTTCGTAAAGAAAAAGTGCATCTCTTTCGTAGCAAAAGTGAGGAAAATGCTTCTTTGTCTGCATTATAAAATAGGAATGATGTTGGAAATGAGGGTTGTTTAATTTGCATTAATTAAATAAAGATACTTTCATTAAATAATTCTCAGATCAACCTACTTTTCATATCACTTACGAACTGAAAGCTACCCGGACCAGGACCAGAACAAGATCCACAATACATTAATAATATTAAGATATGATCAAAAGAGAATTAATCATTAAAACCCCATTGAAACCTGAAAACAAAGGCTTTGAATTAAGCCAAAAAAATTAAAGGAATAATAGCAATACCATTAAATTAAAAGCATCCCACTTTATTATTATATATTATATAAATACACAGTGATTAGTGAGACTTTAAAAATGTTTATACAGATCGGTCAATATAAGATAGATATAGATATCCACTCGATGTTAGGCACATGATGTGGCAAAGTAATCCATTCAAAGTAATTGAGCAAATTTCAAAAAGCTCTTTCAGCTTTATCTTTTAACACTTTTGTTTTTCTTTCTTTGTGGAAAAAAAATAAACTTTTGGTAAGAATATGAGAAAGAAGATCATCGGCACAAGCTTTATCTCTTTATTCTCGCGTCCACCCTCTACCACCTTTGACACGTTGTACGCAGCCTACCTAGATTGGGACCCACAATTTAGACTTTTCAACACAGGGGGATGATGACGTGACGAAAATGATGTATACGAAAAAGCTCAACCGCAGCTTTTCTACTCCACCTAGCCTTTAACCTGGCCTTTTTGGCGGCTGTTACGTCCATATTTTGCGTTGGTTTCATGTTGTTTTAGCCTTCACCTATCTATCTATATATATATATATATATCAGCACTTCCATAGCTTCTCTTCCCAAACCACCAAACCTCTCTCTCTCTCCATCAAATTATTCTTCCTCGTCTCTCTCAAAATTTATCTCATTTTAGACTGACCCATCTCTCTCTCTCTCTCTCTCTACCCCACCTTCATGGCAAACTTCCAAGGAGGCCAAGATGTGCCTGGAATCAAGCTTTTTGGGAAGACTATTACGTTGCAGATCAATAGACTAGTAACGGAAGAACAAAAAGGTTCAGATCAAACGTCGGTGGAGATCAAGCGGCCAGATAAGATCATACCGTGCCCAAGATGCAAGAGCATGGAGACCAAGTTTTGTTACTTCAACAACTACAACGTTAATCAGCCCAGACATTTCTGCAAGGGCTGCCAGAGATACTGGACCGCCGGCGGGGCACTTCGTAACGTGCCTATCGGGGCTGGCCGGCGGAAAACCAAGCCACCGCCTCGAGGACTAGGTGGGTTTTCTGAGAGTTGCTTGTATGATGCCGCTGGGGTGCACCAGTTTGGGCTGGATGGGGTGGTGGAGGCCGAGTGGCATGTCATGGAGACCGAGGGAGGTTTCCGGCATGTTTTCCCGGTGAAGCGGAGGAGGAGTGGCTCAGGTGGCCAAACTTGCACTTGATCTTCCCTTTCTTGTTCTCTGCTTTTGAATTTCAGCAAGATTGACAAGATCCGAAAACATTTACTTTTTGACAGACTGGTACATCTATGTACACAACTAATTAAATTAAGTAGACATGTAATTAACCACATAAATAATATAATTATTAGCATAAATTATGTATTAATATGTGATTAATAAGTCCTATTTAGTGGTGGTGCTCATTTTGACTTGGACCGCAGCACCAAGATCAACCATCAGAATGAACATTTACCTAGTCTAGTCCTATTGACTGACAATTAGTCTCCATATATTAATATATCTATCTATATATATAAATTTAGGCAAAAATAAAATCTGATCAGAGGGTAATTGTTCCAAATTCATCAAATTTAAAGCCAGGGGAAATCAATGGATGCAATTCATCATCATGAATAGTTGCAAATTAAGTGGATGGATAAGATCAATATTGGGTGATTGATAATAAAAAGGCTAATGAAATCGCTCGATATAACATGGACGTCACATATTAGTGCAAGCAAAAACACGTATGTAAACTGTTCGATACGCGTGCTGATGTTATGCTGTTAATTTGAAGTTCTTCGGTATTTTATATAAAATAAATAAATAACCCACAACTGATCAAATAAAATATCTGTCATGCATATTATATATTGAGTTTGAATGTATATATATATGGTGCAATTAAGCTGAATTAATATCTGAATCCACGCAGCATGCTCATGGAAAACATTAGTGAAGAGGTGGAGGTGTTAATAGAAATTCAGTTTGAATCTTCCACCGCCGCATGCATGCATGGATATATACCCCGATCGAGTACAGGAATAATAAGATCGATCCTACGTACGTACATGACCTTAACATATATTAATTGCTTTCATTTATAACACAAACGTTTGTTGAGTAGTAGGTACTAGATCGAATAATGGGGGAATTGGAGAACAGGTTAATGATGCCACTGTCTATCAAAAATACGTAAATTGAAATTCGGGAATAATTATTACTTAATTAAAGTGCCGTTAGATCTGGCGGGCTGAGAATGCAGTAAGCTAGCTGCAGGCCGTAGGTGCCATCTGATATGGATTCTCCACCCACCCACATTTGGGCGTGCAGCTGCAGAGAGTTCAAGCTAGCATTTTCCTCTTTTTCTACTTAATTTAAAAGGCAAACTTCTCTCTAGATAACATTTATTGATGATCAAATGGTGGAAATTAAGTCGCAATATATATATTATATATATATATATATATATTTATATATATATTTATATTTATGGAATATTGTGGCCGCGTTTAAGACGTACGTTTTCTCCTTAATTCGAACTTCGAAGTTCTATTATTCCAATTATCTTTCCCATCAAGAAGGGGAGAAAGCCAAAACCAGAAGATTAAAAAATCACAAGATTCCAATAATCCCCTATTGAATTCATTACATGAAGTTATGCAAAGTCGAGATTAAGTAATGAGCACATGCAACACCCATACGTGAGACACCATGCAAACAATCAGAAGAAGTTATATATCATGATCCAAACCCCCGCAAACTACAACAAGAGGAGTACTAGCCCCCAGAGATCAACAATTAATCATATAAAGGTTGGAAATTAGGCTAGAAAAATCCCCGCATTAGTGCATGCATAACGTTTTCGTAGTACATGATGAAAGGAAAAAAAAAAAAAAAAACTCAGTTTATTCAGTAAAGGGATCCCGGCCCCATATATGATGTCAAATTATGATCTTCTTCATTGCTCCGCCTCGCTGGCGGACATGCCGAGCTCTTTGAGCACCTCACAGCATTCAGCAATAGGTTTCTTCTTCATGAAGCCAAGAGGGTTTGCAAGACGTACTGGGGATGTAATGCCATTGTTCTTTGTGAGGCTAACCCTAGCACTCTTCTTGAGGAAAGGGTCCTTGCTGACCTCGCTGCACTCGGGGTCGCTGCTCTTTACGAGTACAACTTCGCAAATCTCCTCTTCGTGCTCCCCGTCGACCGCAATGCTGTAGCTTCCCGATTCATTGGTTTCTGCCTGACTGCTGTATGTTACGCTCCCACCTTCACGGTCCCTGCAATTTATCTTCACCGTTGCACCTGCACCAATTAACACAAAGCTTTTGGCTCAACAATGCAAGCAGTAATCAGAGACGTCTGAATTTTCAGGTTTTTTTTAATCAAATTAATCGAATTGTTCACAATCTCACGTTGCAAAATTTGGCAACAAGATTTAGACATGAATCAGGCAGTACCATGCATTGATTGCAAAAGTAATTATATGGATCCATTTTCTCTAACAAAAATGTTACTGGATTAATGCAAAAGTAGCTAGCGTTCTAGAGATTGTACGTACCTTTCATGAACGTGCTGACCCTTGTTACAAATTGGGTACGGCAGGTGTCACAGTAAACTTTGCCCTCCACGAAGAAGCGGCTGTCGCAGTAAGCAAAACCAAGGAGGGACAAGAAGCAAAGGGCAGAGGCCAGAATGATGGTAGAAGACTTTGCCATTGTTGCTGCCTGCTTTTCTTCTTTGTATGTAGATTTTGTTTCAGAAGACTATGCAAAAAGCAACGGGGCCCTCTTTTATAAAGGAAAATCACTTGAGGAATTGTTAAGGCGTCCTCGTTGGCTGTTATTTTTTCTGAGGTTGTAATTTTTCCTTTGTTTTGTGTGGTTGGCAAAGACAATATGACCTGCTCTTCTGTTCCTTAAATCTCTCTCGGTCTCGAGTATTTTCTCCACTAAAAAAAAAAACAAAATTATAAAAGAGTATTTTTCTTTCAATAATATTACTAAGAATAGGTAATTCTGCCATCCAAGTTATCAGATGGGCCAGGCATTTCAAACACAAATCAAATGGTTCAGAACTTCTAGTACCCAAAAAAGAAAGAAAGGATATGCCAATAATATTACTAATAATTTTTTTTTGTATTTTTGATACCCTAAAAAATGAATAATTCTAGCCTCTGTATTTAATGGTACTTTGAAAGCAGTAAACTAAACTACCCCCGTCTCTCATGCTATACCAATTGATATGCAGTGATCTTCAGAATTCCTTCACAAAAACTTAGCTACAATATCCATAGCCAAAAAGGTGAGCAAGAAGATTCATCCCTTTTGCTTTTTTGCTACTGTGCACACATACAGTCGAAAATAGTTCTAATTCATGCTTTCGGTCCTCCATGCCATCGTGTCTGAAAACACAGTACCTCTTTACACCTCCTTTTACTAAGCATTTCACCAGTTCTTTCACTCCACAGCCTCCCTCCGTCAGTGAATTATCCTCATGAACCTCAAAATTCCATCCATGAATTATGAAAAATTGCCAAATGGAGTATGGAGAAGGGCCTGCTAGCTTAATTGGATCTTTATGCCAAAAAAACACGGAATTAGGAATCCTGAGATGGTTTCTTCTTGAGACCAATTTTCTCCTTTTTTTGCCCCTTCCAAAATAATCTCCATGCACACTATGTGACTCCACCTCTGATGCCCATGTTATGGCAAAAGTGATCATAAAATAAAGATCACAAGCAACCCACAGATTTGAAAGATCAACCGAGTAATAATAACAAAGAAAAGGACTATTAAATGCTAACACGGTTGTCCATCTGGAGTCACAATTTGAATAGAGGATTATGAAGAAAATGCCTCTGAAAGTATGAACCTTTGAAAACCTTCATATTAAGGGGACGGCATGGAGAGTTCACTCCTTAAATTTCAGGTTGCAAAAGGGGTAACAATGCAAAGACACAATACAACAAATGATGGAACTTGAATTCCTCATCAGAGAGAAAAACAAAATGGCACCCTGCGAGTACAGTGGCCATTTATTTCTCCATCTACACATTTTGAACTCCAAGCCATGGACTGCTTCACTTCACTGCCAAAAAAATCAATTAATAAAAGAATAGAAGTCAAACCAAAGATATCTTAACACCAAGTTTTTGTAAAATAAGCAAACAACCTACCTCTGCATCTTCACCTCCAGCTGCTTTAGCAGACCTGTCTGGCTTCTGGGCTGTTTCAGCCGCAAGACCGAAAAAAAAAAACAGAATTACCAACTCGCCCGTACAAAAAGACGATGGATTATAGTGCCTATCAAAGAAAAGTTTTTTTTTCTTTTGATTATGGAGAACCTCACCAAGACAGGCCCTTTGGAACCCACCATTGGGGAGTAAACCCCATATCTACAACGGTACAACCCACTTGTCAGAACTGTATATCACCTAATTATGGGGAAATCGTGCAGATTCAAACCCAGGATGTTTAAAGTCTACACCTCATTCCAAACCCACCCTTCAACCACTAGGTCGCATCCTAACGGGTAGGGCAAACCAAAGAAAAGTGACGGAGAAATTTGCAAGGAATGCTCTCCCCTCCAACAGAAAAAACAAAAATAAAAGAGATGGTCGGGCTGTGTAACATAAGTCATGAATGTAGTTGCCAAAAAAAAAAAAAAGACAAGCATTCCGGCCTCTTTATCAATACAACAGATAGAGTTATTTATGCAGAAGATGTTAAACAATTAAAATTTTTGATAGTAGTCACAAAAGAATCATCAAGAGTAAAGTCTGGGCAACATTAATTTCTTTTACAAAGATCTGTTAGTTACCTTCATTTTCTGGGATGTCAGAAGTCCACAGTGTGAGGTTGTCCCTCAGGAGCTGCATGATTAATGTGCTGTCTTTGTAAGATTCCCCACTCAAACTATCCAACTCAGAGATAGCTTCATCAAAAGCTTGCTTTGCCAGGTAACAAGCCCTAGCACGTAAATTACCATGTAAGAGGTACGTATAAGTAAATTCTCCCTCTCACTGCACAAAACAAACTATATAATAACAAAGATAGAAATGATACTATATTTATACCTTTCAGGAGAGTTCATGATCTCATAATAAAATACCGAGAAGTTCAAGGCCAAACCCAGTCTGATAGGATGCGTAGAAGGTAAATCAGCCTCTGCTGTGGTAGAAGCTGCCTGAAAAATAATTACACTACAGGTGAGCAGATTGCACCAACCCAAATGGACAAAAGAGATGGAAGCATTCTACAGCAGAAAACCGAGAGTTAATTTGCTCCCCTGAACCAGGATATATAATCATTTGAAATTTCTCTACTTTCTTGATCATCCACTAGGTAGATAGACAAATGGCAAGGGTCAGAAGCAACCTAAAATCTGAAAATTTGACGAAGGTGATAAGGGGAAAAAATTGAACATTAATGTTGGGTTTGTGGAGCCTAGTTCATTCTTGTGCCAGCTCGATTTGATGACCTAACTCTACAGAGATTCATTACGATTTTTTGGTCGAGTTTCAATGAGGCTTAGGCCATGGAACGCAGATTTGAGCCGAGGGGTCGGTAGAATTTTTTACCATGTTTGTGACTAAAGAAACGCCAGACACAAAGTTCGCTCGACGTTTGTGCTACAAATCGCTCAAACGAAATTCAGACAGAGAGTTCACTCGACACTCACTCGAGAGAATAACTCAGAAATTGTGAAATTAGAGTTTCCGTTGTACAACCTTATAAAAATGTAATTAATGAACAATATGGTCGTTTGGAACAGTATATTTTTGCCCCAAAGTATATTTAGTCATTCCTCAAGATAATAAAATCCTCTGCAGCTTTGTGAACGTAGGCACGTTGTCAAACTATGTAAATCTTTGTGTCGTGTGATTGTTCTATTTTATTTTACTTTTTTTTCATCCTTTTTCACAACAATTAAAGCTTCAGTTAAAAGAAATGAGAGAAAAAAAATTGAATAAAAATATTATAAAATTAAAATATTATTATAATATATTTTTTTAATATTATTTTTGTTTTGTGATTTGAAAAAGTTGGATTGTTTTTTTGTAATGACTAGGTAATAATTAGATGAAAAAGTTAAGATTTGAAATTAAAAAATGTTTGTATTTAAGCGGTATTTGAATGTTGAGATGGAATGAGATAAGATAAGACCATCTCAATATCCAAACGGGGTCTTAGTGGCTACAACGTTAGTGGCCATGCCAAATCAAAGAGAAGTGATATTTGCAGTCGTGGAGTCCGCAAACGTCGCACAATCTAATTGTAAAAAGTGAGTAAATACGAGATCCACATGAAAAAAAAACTAATTTTTTTTTACGGTGGATCCTACTCTTTTTCAAAAGAATAGTACGGCGTTTATACACTCCACGACTTCATCCAGCATTACTCTGAATTGTTTAGAGGAAGAGAACACCAAATTTTATAAACTGGCAAGATAATTAAAATGCTTTGTATTTTGTATCTCCACCGGAAACATCAATAACTTTAACCATCCATTTGGTTGCTGAGATGAACACAAAAATCAATTTTTATAGTCTAGATGCATAAAATATTTATATGACAAGGCTGGCAGTCCAAATTTGCATCCGTGTTGTTCTCTTATTTTAATTATTATCTTACCCTTTCTTAGCAGACAGATAGAGCGCAAACCCAAATCAAGAGCACCTACCTGATACGCTTTCATAGATTGATCAGCGGCCTCTTTCCTGTCATCACCAGACTTGAACTCCGCCAGATACCTAAAATAATCCCCTTTCCTGTAGCCACACGCACACACCAAAAAGAAAAATTCCAAAAGCCCTTAAAATCATAATACTGGAGAAATCAAATAACAATTTATCACAAGAGATAATTCGTTCACATTTTGTAGAAAAACACGGTGGACTCTTCGGCCGAGCACGAAGGGATGAGATGCTCGTCGATGACGCTCATGATCTCATTGCAAACGTTGGAGAGCTCAGACTCGACCTTGTGCCTGTACTCCTTGATCCGCTTCACGTTCCGATCGTTCCCTTTGGCTTCCTCCTTCTGCTCTATCGAGGATAGGATCCTCCACGAGGCTCTGCGAGCTCCTACCACGTTCTTGTACCCGACGGAGAGTAGGTTGCGCTCTTCCACGCTAAGTTCCACGTCAAGATTTGCCACTTTCTTCATCGCATCCACCATTTCTGCCAAATTCGAGAGGGCTAGATTGAAAAATGCAGCAAAAAATACATGGGAAAAAAAAAGGAAAAAACCAAACACAAGAAGCCACACATTGACACGGATTGTTCAGTAAATCAAACAAATTTCCATTGAAGTATCCTACTAGCTCGAGCCAAGGACTTTTTCATTTCCAAGCAACCACAGATAAAACTCATTATGTCCAAAAGAAACTACATGGTATGAAAGACTTTAACTTTTTATTTTTTACTGATTTTCTCAGCGTCCAAACAGAGGACTATGGTTTACTGGGAAAAAAAGAAGAAGAAGAGAGAGGGAGCTATTAGAGAGACAGAGAGAGTACCATCATAGCGCTCGGCTTGTTCAGCAAGCTTAGCGAAGTAGACAAAGTTCTCTCTTTCTTTGGCGAAAGCCATGGCCGATCTCTCTCGCTCTCTCTCTCCCTGGGTGTGTATGTCCGAAAGTCTCAGCAGTAGAGAGGAGGTGGCCCGGGTGGGTGGTTTGGTTCGGTGCGGCCAGTTGAAGGGGCCCCGGAAAATCAAAGTTACAAAATACAACAAAAAATGGGATGCGGATTTGCACGCGCGGTTTGGACTACGTGCACCATATATAGCTTACTCTATCTAAATATTCTAATTGGACGGTGTTCCCACCAGCATTTCTTCGTAAGGTGAGAAAGAGGTTTAACATATGAGTTAAAGAAAAATAAATTTGCAGTATAGAATTTGTAAACGTCGGTATTTACCTAAAAAAGTTATCCACGTTCCAGTCCAAGAACCTTCCTCATCGAAAAAGTCAACATGAAACGAAAAAATAAAAAAGAAGCAAGCCACGCTTGTAAACAAATAGAATCTCCACCATCATAATTGGAGAGAAGTCTCACTTTCAATTATGCTCTAAATTCAACTTTTCTGTGCTTACCTTTCTATAAGATTTTTCAGAATAAGTTAATTTTGGATTTGGCTTGGATCATTTAGACGGGGATATAAATGCGTGTCAGTCATCTAAGGGATCCGCTTGTTTTCATCACAACCCAAGCATTTTTGTCGTGTGACAATCTGGATTGTGCTTCATTCGATTACTCACGTTTGGAAGGGTATGACAACCATTTGATAAGAACATGTCTCAGAAATCTGTTCCTTCCCTGAAAACTCCTTGAAATATCAGAGGAGCCAACATGTTTCTACAGAACCACTGTAATAAATTGAGTATTCTACCTTAACTACAACAAACTTGAAAATAAAAATCGAATGAATCGTTTTTTCGGTAAAACTCTTTAACTGCTAGACGAGGATAACAATAGCAAGTTACAAATTCTGTATTGGTAGGTCGCGTATTTCTATTACCATGAAATTCATAAATGAACGTGTCATGTTTCATCGAATGACACCGGGCATTCCACATGGAAGTCTATATTGGATAACAAGAGGTAGACAAAGTTGTGCCAATGACCAATGGAACTGCTTCCGTTTTACATTGAATTGTGTGATTATTTCACAAGTCTCAGCTACGTTGTACTTAGCGGACCCAAAACAAAAAAAACAAAAAAAGAAGTAACAAAGGAATATATTTGGAGGGGTTTAAGGCGCTATAATGCACGTATCTATGTATGTTATAGGCTGGCAGTAATGAATGAGGAAGATTCTTGTTGTTTTAGGGTGTCTGCAACATGAGCAACCACCCCAGCACCAGCGTTGTGTAGCCACTCATTTTTCACCTAAATTCAGGCAACAAATCAAATTAAAGACTTAAACCGAGGAGCAAACATCTCCAAATGAAAAGTTGGGCGAGTCCGTACATGAATGTTGTTATGGGCGAAAAAGGGCCAGAATGCAGAATGAAAGCTAACATCGACCTTTTTCCATCCTAATTGCTGTAATCCACGTATCATTTCCTCTGTTAACAAACTAAAACCACCATTAGTAGAAATCCCGGCCGTGAATTGACACATCTGTGGGAAATTGATGTTACCTTCCATAATTTCATGGTATTCCGCTGTATGTTGTATGCTGGGTTCCTTTTGTGCCGCTTCCTTTGCTTTGGCTGCTTCCGGAGGAAAATGGGGGCCATCAGAGGCAACTGGGGGACAGTAATCTACGTCGACAACATGCTTATAACCATCCAAAGATCGGCGAGGAGGCTTCCAATTAAGTAGAAAATTTCAGGATGATATATAAACAGGAAGACAGACGCAAAAGTTTCCATCACCAAACTATGGAACTGCTTTTTCTAGCATGGGAAACACTTGCAATGAACCTTTTCAAATTGCTGGTTTCCAACTATAAAGGGATTAAACAACTTAAGAGCTTGTAATGCCAGTTAAAAAAAATTGTCGCATATTTTAAGATTTATCAAGCATGGTATTTCTAGCAGCAAAAAGCTCCTTCATAAATTCACCAGACCATGGGGACTTCACAAGGAAGTCCACATAGATTTGACACGAAAAATGAATAATAATAAGTTGAGAAGTGCGTATGAGTGCACTAACCAATTAATCTTCTCCTAAAAAATTAACCATCAGCACATCATTTAGTTCAAGAAGAGGATTCACAACCTCACCTTAGAAAGTTCTGACTCCCTCCTTATGGAGGATGTGCGCCAACCAACCATATCTATTGATGTTAAAGATACTAATGCAGAAAAAACAAGTGAGAAGAAAGTCAACAAAGCCAGCTCATTGACATTAAAAATAAAAGAAGGTATAAGATGCAGTAGGATACGATCATAAGATACATTAGCGTAAAGAATACGGCATCGAAAAGTGCCTAGGGAGGATCTACAAAGCAAAACAGATTAAAAACGTTAGACTGCAGTGGCATAGAATAAAATGTGTTTACGAACAATAAAAACCTTTGTCAACTTACATAAATTTTCCATCTTCACAATCAGATGCCATTCGTAGAAGAAGAGGTGGTCTATCAGGTTTACCATCAGTGAGGAACAGCTGACTACCAGTTCGGCCAACAATTATAGGAGCCAGTGGTGGAGCCAGTTTCTCTAAGATGGGAACTCCAAACAAAAATGGAAGCTGAAGAACAACCATGAAAGATTGAATTTGGAAAAATTAAAAAAGAAAACTGAACTGTGCGGAATCGGTGCTACTAGTTGCACTACTAACCATGAACAATAATTAACTCTTCAATAATAGATTCATGACTTGGATTAAATAACAATGAAATTCAAGCATAAAGTAAAAGATAATGGGATACACAACATTATTGACCACTTGCAATTTAAGAAAGAAAAAATATACTGTTGTTTCTAACATTTTGGTTTCTCACTAGTGGAATCCAGTACAACTGATCAAGAAGGAATATTAATTATTAATAATTTCTTTAAGAGTTAACAGTGTCATAATATGAATCCTGATTTCTTTTCTCCATAGACTACTGTATTTTATATAGTTTGGAATTATTTATTCTTCATTTAATATATGTATATATTTACTTTTTTAGGATCAGACAAAAGCGTTTTAAGAATTATTGTTCATACTAATTGCTACGAGGTATAGACTGAATCTCCTTTTTTCTGATAAGAATAGACTGGATCTCCTTTCCTTGTAGAAATAGAATGAGGGACGAGATCATGAGTTCAAGATACAGGGTACAAGGATAAACTGCCAATGATTAAAAAAAATAAAAATGTACTACTTTGGGATAAGACGTAGGAAAAAAGGGTCAAGCAACCAAGCAAGTAAACAACTTGAACATTTGGCACTTTTTTTTGCAAGTACGCTTCTCAATATTCCAATATGAGGATATTTAATAAAACCACTACCTTGACAGCTATACATTTAGGCTCAATTTGGATTGAGAAACACTCTCAACCAATGTTTTAAATATCATTTCGGTGACCGTTTTGGTCGAGGTATTGGAACGAGATATTTCGGTACCGGTACCGTTTTGGATACTGTTTCGAAATAGTCTATATATGAATAACTATATATAAATTATAAATAGTCTGGTCTGAATTAAGAGGTCCAAAAATGAACATATAGTTAGAAGAAATGAAAAAAAGAAGTAAAGGCCAAAATCTGTATATCAGCCAGTACCACCGAAATTCTACCCGGTATGAAACAAGTATGTACCGGCTACCTGGCCGGTACGAAACAAAATTCACAAAATTGCTCTCAACCCATCTCATCTCATCATTACAATTTTCACAAATTCACACATAAAATACAATAAACAATTCAACTTTTTCAAATCTCAAAACAATAATAATATTAAAAAATATATTTTAACAATATTTTATTTAACTTTCATTTCAACTCATCTTATCTCATCTCAACTCACTATCCAAACCTAACCTTAACTTAAAAAAAACATGTACCCAATGGTCTTGAGAAATTGGCAAATAGAAACGAGATGTAATTTAATCTTCTCCTACAAAAAATATTTTTTACTTTTTTTGATAAGTAAGAAGTTTTATTAATCCACGTAAATAGGCAATACCCAAGTACACAGGAAGTATATAAGAAAGAGCCTAGTTACAAACTACTCACTACGCAAAGTAGCATAAAAGTCATTAAAACTCGCTCCGTTCAATACTATAGATGAAGCCCAAAGCAACAATGTGTGATAGAAAAAGGCTCTAAAACCATCCGGAGAGGATTCCCTATTTTCATAACATCGACCATTTCTTTCATCACATCACTCCGTTCATAACATTGACCATATTTTTTACTTCTCAGAAATGTAACTTTATCTTCTCCATCCACACAGACAAGCAGAAAATCCCATAACACAATAAGACGACCACATACATGTAGGAAATATACAAGTGTGAAAGAATGACATGATGAGCTATACCCTCAGGGACAAACCTGTTTTCTCCCTCTCACCCCAAGATGTGGAGTTGCCAAGGTAATAAAATTGATTGGCTCCAATCCAGCAATCATACCTCGTCTTGAAGAGCATGCTGTTTGTGAATTTGCCTCCGTAGAACTGGCAGGATCATCAGGTTTGCCACCACTTAAGCCATGTGGTGTATAAAGAACAGCAACAGCATATCTTGCAAACAAACCACCAAGAGAATGGGCCAAAAATGAGATCTTTTTCAGGCTGTCAGTCTTTTGCACAACTTGCATGACCTGTTAATGACAGCAATACTAAGTCATTTTGAAGAAAGCCACAAGCTACATTAGTTATAAATGGAGCTGAAATTTTTTAACACATTTTTGCATAGATTTGAATACTCACTTCATCTGCTAATCGCTTTCCAGCTCCTTCAATTCCAGTAAAGGTTTTAGTATATGTATTAGAAGAACTTGCTGCACACAGAAATTAAAAAACAACATTAACATTAGGCTTTCAAAAGGAAAATCTTATACCCAAACAGTTTTTGCTATTGTTCATAGAGAAAACAAAGTTTAACAATAAGGTTTTTGTCTTATCTTTTCTTTTTCTTTCATGCTAACTCTAACCTGGTCCTTTCCAGTTTTTCGTTCCAAATAAAACCATCAAATTCACCATTAACACCCTTTGACTGATGTATTTATCATTCTTCTTTTATGGTGCCTAACATATCCTAATCAGTTGTGCCTCTTAATTTGAAGAAAAAAAATAAGGGTTGTACCTCGTAATTTGATACAATTCAGCTCAACTGAGACTTATTGAGTTGATTTTAGAGGAATTAGGAGGTCCAGATGGCCTTATCTCAACTCATTCATTACCAATGGATGAACTTCCCCCGAAAAAAGGGGAAAAAACAGAGAGAGAGAGAGAGAGAGAGAGAGGACGTACCATAAATTAAGAAGTTTCTTCCAAGACGCTTTTTTAACTCTGCTTCTACATATATCCAATCGCTTGGGCTGCACCACAGAGAAATCAGTCAACTAAATATACACTCAAGAGATAAAAAGCCTGAGAAAAACATAACCATGGAGACATTAGCGGGAACACAACCATGAAAATCAGGAAGGTACTGAAGAACTAGAGCATCGTTAGTAGTTCATAGATGAAAAGGGATTTTCACAATTTGAACACAAACATTTAATATTCAACGTAGCAACTGAAAAATGGAAAAAAAAAAAAGAGGAATATGATCAGGGAAATTTAGAGCAAAAGATGGTTAATGAATGTGTAACAACCCTGAATAATTCTAAAGTTGGAATATTTATAATTTTTATTGGATCTAAATTATATTTAATGGGTTATATCGGATAAGCTCGTGAGCTATAAATTATTGAGGTTGATTAGGAGTTTTAATTAAGCTAAATAACTAGGTTAAATCTCCTTTATTATTTATTGAGTGAGTTAGACTTTCTTTCGGATTTAAAGATTGGCCATTAGAAGTTTATTTCAATTTAAAAGCATTACTAATTGAAATCCCATACGCAGTCACTGTCACTGTCAATTCTACATTGGATGAACTATTAGATCGTATTTTTAAATTCAAACTCTCTTCTTAGATGATCACAACTGAGTATTCAGCAGATCAGTCTCACGACATGTATTAACCGAGTCCAACTCAAACTAGTCATCACCCTCTCCCAAATCTCTCTATAAATATCTCTCTTCAGCATGTTATTTGGAAAAAACTATAAATCTCCAAATTCAACACTGTGATCGATTTTGTATCGACAATTTTAGGAAGCGACACTATAAGGTAATTAGCTTGATCATAAATTAGAATTAGCATACATTAGCTAGTTATATATATTATTATTAAAGCCAGTTCTTTCGAAACCAGTGTTTACGTACCAAGCATGTTATGATATTTGCAAGCACATCATTCATCATATTTCATTCTGCATATTATAGTTATGTATGTATTATGCATCTCACACATCTTACTTTGCATAAGACACGTAAGCTTTTATAAGATCAAGTGTAAAATAAGATCATAACAATTAATCAGATGATCATTCAAATGCATGTTATGGGTGGATGTGCAAGCCAAGGAGCTAAGCATGATCCACCATAGTATACTAGAATACTATGAACGGCTCCCCTTGCGGCCGTAAGAGGTAGTGTTAGTGTACAACCTTGCACACATGATTAAATGTGTGGGTCAGTGAGAGATAAGCATGATAAGTTAGATAATTCAAGACAACACATGCATGACATAAGCTTACGTATGAATGATCATGATTTTAAGTTTGAAAAATCTTATGTTAAGTATGTTTATATTATGATGGGTTTCTTATTGAGTCATTGACTCATTTTAGTTTGTTTTTATAAACCACCCCAGATCAAGATAATTGTGACGATAGAGCTGCAGGATGGGACTTAATCTAAGGAGGCGTGACATTGGCCTAGATCATATACAAAGATTTTAAGTTATGATTTTTATGGCACAGGTTTTGAGAAATTTTAATAAATGCTTCCGTGCACTCTCTTTTATAATCTCAGTATTTTAATAAAGAATTATTTTATTTATAGAATTTTTGTACTTGCTGCTTCCTTTAAAATAAAAGAAAATATTTTTAAGTCGAGATTCAGTAGTAGCACTCTAGCTCCTAAGAATTTTTAAAAGTGATTTTATTATTAACTATGGCCCATGGGGACCGAGGTGTTACATAATGCTAATGCGCACAATTTCCAATGAAGATAGTAATTTGAAGTCTTTTCATCATTTGAACAACTATACCAAATACAAATAGCGTATGCCATCCCTCAATTACTTTCTTCTATATATTAGCTTTAACTTACTCAATCTACACTCTCCATGCAATCTTTCATCAAAATATAGTCATATACCTTGCCAAGATGCCATGAACTAGGACAAGAAGATGATCGGGTTCATTTTTTGCATTCACAATGCCCCTGGATGATGCGGCATTTCCCTGGGTGGTGGTACCCATAGCTTGAGCTTTAAGGCCTTGATGTCTCCAACTATTTGTGCCTGCACAAGTTTATCTAGCGTCCTCAATCAAAATGAAAACCGGAGCCCACTCCCTCAAGGTATGACTGGATAATACATCCAAGGCATGCAGACATACACAAACTGATGCACAGGATTTAGCGTTTCGGTTTGGGCATACAAAGGTTTACTCGAGTAATTGACCTTGTCAGTATTGATAATCAAGAACCAGAAAAGGATCCATTGGTCTACAAAAGGAATAAAATGCCCAAATTTTGATAAAATGCTCCCCAACAACAAATTATAGTACTAATTATTGATGTCCCCTTTTTGAACCGACGTTTTCTCTACTGATCAATGTTTGACCGATGGAAGCTGTCAAACTAATTTTGTGCCACCTGGAACACAAGTCTACAAGCAATAAAAAAAGATGGAGGAGAAGAAGGGAAGATACAATATGAGAATGGACAAGTTCCGAGGAAGAAATTGGTTACAGCAACAGGGTCCAAAAGTCCAAAGTTCCTGTCAACTATAAGCTAACGTTTTGAATTTTAAATCTGGAAGGTCGTAATGTTCCTAACAGAATAATAAAAGTGGGCAAAACTCCGGTCTCAAATTCAATTAACCAGTAATCAAGCATTTCCCTAGAGAATGAGTAGATTAATCTACTTACAGTGTGAATCCCAGTACGACTTATCTAATATCCCAGACACACAGATATTGTAGTCAGAGAATATCTCGATTTTTTTCGCCTCGCTTATCTAATATCAACTAATTTGCCAAACAATACCCCTCCTAATGCTTCTATCTCTAGGTAAAAGCTGAAAAGCTAATCCATACACAAAAAAGAACCAGTTCAAAATCCTACTTGAAATCCAGTGATTATAACTGTAACCACTCCAGTTTCTGAATGAAATTCTCTTCAATTCAACCAAAGAGCGAAGAAAATATAGAAAAGGAAGTTATTACCGAAAGAAAGGCTCAACCCCTGACCGTGAGTGAAGGAAGAAGACGAACAACACGAAGAAGACGAGGAACACGGCGTTGTTGAGGAGGAAGGATAGGCGGGAGAGCCTAGAGGTCCATGTGTCCCATTCCTTCGGTTAGCACTAAACCTCGGGGAATAACAGCACCGCGCGTGAATCAAAGGCGCGGAAGCCATGCACTCTCTCTATATATATATTTATATAAGAAGACGATATGCAGAGAGATAATCCTATTTTCTCGATTGAATCAAAGCGAGGTCAGCATCGACGCCATAATGCTCTTATCAGGCGAAGTCCATGCCCTGCCTGCGCTGCGGCTACGCTATAGGGTCGACAGTAAGCCAAGCTCGCGGGATCGGAGGCGTAATTTTGTTACAACGTTGGGCCCTATTTTCTTCGATGCGCTGTAGACTCGGACAGATCCAACCGAGAGCGAAGGTAAAAATCTGGCGCTTCAGGACAAAACCCATTTCGTTGATCCAGAAACGGGGACTGGCCGTCAAGGGGAGAGAGTCACGCCGAAGTACGGTCACCAACCAATGGGATTCGGTAGCTGCGGATAATCGAGGGACCATTTCAGTAATTTCGAACTCGGTATCCAATGAGATAACGTCACGTGAAGTTATTGAGGGAGATAACGTCACGTGAAGTAACTGAGGTAAGTTTCCTAGTCTCGTAAAGTGTGTGCTGACGTCGTCATTTTGTCTTGGTAGGAAAGCGAGTCGGGTGGCGTCAGATGGGCCAGGCCCACTTTTTTTTTTTTTTAACCATTGGCGTCGAACGCATGGTCGCAGTTTTGGAGATGTTGATGTTGTGTCATCAGAACACAACCGTTGGCAATATCCGCTTTTTTTATTGACGTGTGATTTATTAAAAAAATATAAATATAATATGATTAAATGGACTTCGAGTATAGAGTTTGAGTTTAGTCTCTCTCTTTTTTTAATGTTTTCAAACATCTTTCTATTTTAAATATATTTTTTAAAATTTTTTAATCAAGCACATAGCACCAAATGGTGATATCACATTAATGGACAAAATGAGCGATGTAACTTCGACGATATAGTAGCAATTCTCTTATTTTTTCACGAATAGTACATTTTGAATAAGTTATATTTATAGGTGAACTACTGGAATAAAAATAATTAAAGATATGGCCCATTAGTTGGTATAACTGGTATAGATATAAAAAAGAGTTATGCTAAATCAGTTACTTTTACATATTTTTTGTACATTTTATTGGTGTGATTAATCAAAACAGTTATTTTGTATTAAAAAAATGTGACGCGACCAATCACATTTATAGAATGCGCAAATAATATGTAAAAATGACTACACATAGAATTTTTATATAAAAAAAAATTCATAATAAATAAAAAAAAAATCTCTATTTTTAATAATTTAGTATCTTCAAGCTTTTTGTTTAAATAATATTATTTAATTATCAGGTTCTATATAACGCCCGGTTTCAGAGGTATAAGGAGTTAGCTTATGTCATTTAAAATCGTCTTTCAACCACATGGTATATATACTCCAAAATTCTCTATCAAACATATACTCACTATTTTACATCAACTACTTTAGTATAATTACTCATTGTTCATATTCCAAAGTCACTCGAAATAGTATGACTGAACGTCATCATCTTATCATATCAGTGACCATAGTTAATTCCCGTTGTAGGGTTGTGCTATCCTTGATGGCCAAACCAAGCAGTATCAAAATGTGAGTCTTTCCCTTATTCATTCTCGGAACCCAAGTGTGTATATAGGAAAGACCATGCAGAAAAATCATTTTATTCCCAAAGTGGGTGCATTCATATCAGAAATGTTGGTACCAACCATATAACATAATCTGAATCATTATATTAGAACCAGAATCAAAATCAGGGTTTTATGTTAAAGGTTTTTCAGATGCCATGTCATATCAAAGCAGAGTAATGAACATATTAATATCATTTTCACATATCAAACATATTCGAACCATCTTCATATAACAAGTACAAATTTTCAAATTTCATATTCACTCTTTTTGCACAGTTTATAAACATAATGCTAAAAGTTTTGCTCATTTCTATACTAGTCATGTCAGAAAATGTTTTATCTTTTATATAGATTTTATGAGTAATGCATAACACATAACTAAGGTTGTTTTTACATTTATTTTCAAAACATATGATACATATTTTATACAAATCAACCTCAATTCTTTTTTTATAAAAAGTCTAGCATAGGAATCCGCTTAACCTGAACTTTTAACTTTTTTGAATATTTCCACAATCGTGCCAAATGAATATCAATCGTCACCTATACAGAATATTAAATGTTACTAAATTTCTAAAAATTTGCTAAAATTCTCCATTTACTTAAATTCATGCTACGGAAATAATTTTAATAATTATTTAGTTATAAAGAAATCTAATAAATTTTATCAGCATTAAATATATTCTTAACTTATTATAATATAATTTTATCAAATATGACAAAACAACTTAAATTCATTTCAAAAATTAACTTAATCATATTTAAAACTCATATATTTATAAACTATTATTGAAATTATAATTTAATACTACTAACATATAATGTAGTAGGAAATCGTAAATTTTTTTAACAATAGTAGTTTATAAAATATCCTTAATAATACTTAAATTAAAAATCATTGTAAACTACTAATCATATCCAATTTAAACCATCAAATATTTATTTCATATAATAGGTTTAAAGTGTTTAAAATAAAAGATTAAACACTTACAATTTACTACCGAAATCTAATTGTAAAATTAATACTAAATAATATAATTAAAGCCTTTAAATATTTTATGTGAAATCAAGTTTATGGACTCTGAATAAAATTATTCCTAATTTAAAAATACTAAACACAACCCAAATTAAAATAATGCATTAATTTCTTAATACAATAAAATAAAGACCATTTAAAAGCGCTAACAAAGTTTCTATAAAGTAGAACAAACTCAATTTAAACATCCTGCTCACATGAAGTCCGTCCAGTTTCTAAATTATAATAAGCTCAAACCCAACTTGATTTAAAAACAAGCCCATTTTAAAACTAACCCCAGCCCACAAAACTCAGCCTACTGTATGGGTGTTTTGGGAAACATAATAGATGGGTATGGACATTTTGATAATTAGATGCCAGGATTATGGGAGGGATAAATCTCTTCCCATTTGAGAAAAACAGAAGTGAGAGAGAGAGAGTTTTACCATGGGAACAACCGAGGGGCAATGGCAATGGTTGTGGCTATGGGAGGAGCACCGGCCGTGTTCTTCTAGCGAGGAAGCTCCGTGAGTGGTGGTCCGTAGAGTTGGGTGTAGCGGCTGGTGGGCTTGCGTTGTGGGATGAAGTGGTCATGGGGAGGGTAAGAGGCCAACGGAGGGGAGCTCGGTGGTGTATATACAGTGAGGAACCTGGGATGGATTTTGGTGCTGCGTGGAGTGTCGTGGTGGGTGTAACTCATGGTGTGGAGGAGGGGTGGTTGTCCGTGGTGCATGCTTGTTGCTCTGTTTTGGGTTGTCTAAAACAGGGGTTTGTGCATGAGTTGGGTTGTGTGTCTGGGTTGTTTTCATGGTGGTTCCGTCGTGAGGCAGTGCCTTGCGGGGTGGCTTCCATGGTTCGCTCGTCCTTGGAGGAGGTATGGTGCCTTGCTGGTTAGTACATGGCTTCGGCGTTGGGTTGGCGAATTTGGGAGGAGCAGCGGCAGAACGAGGTGGCTCTGGGCAGCGAAGGAAGGGAACAAGCCACGATGGGGTGCTTCATGGTGGAGACTGCAAAGTGCTATGGTGGCTTTCGACGTGTGCTGCCCGATAGCTTTGGGGGCTGTGGCCTGAAGGTGCATGGGGTTGGTTAGGGTTTGGGCGCAGAGCAGGAGTCACAGAGAGAGAGAGAGAGAGAGAGAGAGTAGGGGTGAGGGATTAACTGAAAAGACGTGGGGGAGGTGATAAACAAATGGGGGGGGGGGGGGAATGTGGGGGGTTTTGGAGGAAACCGTCAAGGTGGGAACGAAAGAGAGGGAAGAAGATTTTACCAAATGACGCCGTTTTTGCTTCTTCCTGGGATTGGGTCTAAAACAGGCCGGTTGCTACATGCCATGATTGTGCTACCTAATTTAACTTGTCCCAAACTTTGTACGTCTAATATGCTAATTATCTACATGATTTTCATATGTACTGACATGACTTTATATACTTCAAAAAGTTATATAGTATTATCCTATCCTATTTTATAATCTTTTTATCAGTAGATATTTTTAAAAGAAAAAAGATTATTCGATCGGTTTAATCAGCTCTTTCCTAAGTTTTTGTTTAATTGAATTAAACCGAATCAAATTAAACGGGGTTAAACGTTCGCATGCATCTATATCTCATGCATGCGCAAACCAGCTATCTAGCACCTAAACAAAAGAGTAGATGCAAGGAGGGATCGCTGAGAGAACCCCCACAAGATTAAAATACCAGTCTCTAAATGCACTTTGCTTTGCATTATTATATTTACTTGAAGTAGATATATAGTTCCATGAAGGATTAATCAACATTGATACTTTAGTACTCTTCCTTTTCTTAAAAAATTAATATACAAAAACAAGGAGGAAGATGGTACAAAAATACGACAAAAATATCTTAATATGTTACACGTTACATTATAGAACAAGCGTGGGGATTTTCATCATTGAACATGGTGGTGGCAGCTTGCCAATCCTTATCGTAGGTGGTCGGGTATGACGGCTGCTGATAAGAAACGTAACCTCGGTTGTCGTGGCCGTGCATATAATCATCGTAGGAATTAGAGGTACTGGAGTGAGATGTATTGTAGATCAGTGGCCGATTCTGATGGTAGTAATGGCGGATGACGTTGTAGTAGTCTGGGTCGTGAGGATATGGCCATAGATCGGCTCTCCGTCCTGTCCTCCTCACTGTCTTCAAAACTTTGTCCTGGTCTATCCATCCCATGACAGTCACCTTTTGCGTGACCAATATATCTATATCAACTTCATTAACTCCTGAAATATGATATATATATATACACAAATGATTTATTAAGGAAAAATATTGTAAATTTCTAACCAAAAACAAAATCAGTAAGGTTTCACAAACTCGCAAAAACATATGTATCATACGTTGTCATTATATATATATATATATATAAAGCCTTCCTCATTAAGGAAAAAGTCATTAATGTACGCTTTCTAGTTTCTTTTTTCATAGATCTTGATACAGCTAACTTGCCGTGGTCCAAGTCAGAAAACAATGCAATGATTAGACGAGGAATTAACGCATCTTTTACGAAAATTGCGAACAATTCCTTTCGATGTGACTACATCAGATGAAGAGACGTACTTACAGATATATGTATCACGTTTATATGCATATATTATCATGTGTGTTAGGCCGGGTCGCATGAGAGACAAGCTGCCATCATCAATGACAGCTTGTTGCCAAATGGATTGAGAATGCGTACGTCGATTTCGAATTTTACGGTCTTGTTTCTAACCAAATTTGAGTAATAAAATAAAAACAAGATTCGGATATATGATATATATATATACATATTTATATATAACATCGTACGTACCATCAAGTTTCCGGAGAGCTTTCTTTATCTTTCTTTCGCAACCGGTACAGTCCATGTGAACTATCATCTCCACTATCTGAAAAAAACAGAACCAATGTTAGAAATGTGACCTCGTATATGCATAAAGCCAACCATCATGACAACGAGCCGCACCATTGCGAAGGCTTGCATATACAGTTTTTTCTTTTTAGAAAAAGAAAAAAAGAAAAGACTTTCTACAACAGCCATGGAATACCCCATGGCCGGCATCTCATCAACTGCTTGAGTTGTGTGCAAATTAAACTAGTTTTATTCGATGAAAGGCTTCTTTAGGCACAAACATTTATATCCTATATATGTACAAAACTAGTTTTACTCGATACAAGGATTTGGATGATCCCTGAGTTGCTGCACCTCCTATACTACTGATGATGATATGATCTACTAGTGTTAAGAAGATTTAAAAATGTCAAAATCTTTGTGTTGCACATAATCTAACGAATACGATGAAATGAGAGGTTTTTGTGCATGCAAGAAAACTTCATATTGATATTATGGATGATGAGGCCATGTTAAGGAGATATAAAACTGATCTTCATGACACATACAGACAGAGAAAAACCGGGCGCATGCATGCTAGACAAGACAGATCGAACCGAAAAGATGGGATTACTTTATAAAGAGAGATTTCGTACCGACATGTTGGGAGTCGAGAAATCTTTAAGGCTTAATTTGTTTACGGAACTATATAATGTGAGTGACGATGGAGAGAAACCATGTAAACGGTCATATATATAGACAGCTGAGGGATCGAGGAGCGTACGTCTTTCCTTAATCCTAGCTAGCTTGTGCATGACATGTGAAGGGGATATAAAAAAAGAATAAAGATCTTATATGAGGACGCGTAGCACGCTCACAATTTTTTGTGTCCTTAATTAATTCCGATTTGCTTCTAGGCGACAAAACTTGCGGGGAGACTCTTTGGAAAGTGCGTAGCAGGTGCTTATAACGAGAAACTTAGAGGACAAGATATATGCATGGGCTTCTTAAAACTTGCCGTCATATTATATATTAATATTAATCATTGGCATGGCGGATGAGTACAAGAGAAGCATGCACGTACGAGAATTTTCACGGAAGTTGCATGCCAACGGGGCGGCGGAGGTGGACGAATAGTCATTAAACGCGTAATGACAGAATGTGTGGTGTTGCTGTCAATGTGATGATCAAGAAGTTCAAGCTTACGGTTTAAGCATCCAAAGGTATTCTTGTCTGACAAACAAAGATATTGATTAGGACGTACGCCTCGTACGTGTCGTACATGTATAGATGAAGTGACATTTAGGTTTCGTTTAAAATATGTCAAAAAATTTTTTACTTGAAAAAATAATTTATGAATAATATTTTTATTAAATTAAATTAAGATATTTATTAAATTTTAAAAAAAATTAAATAAAAAAATTATAAAGTTAAAAAATTATTTGAATATTATTTTTTAATATTTTTTTATTTTAAAATTTGAAGAAATTGTATTATTTTTTCATTTTGTTTAGAAATTTAGAAAAATTATAATGATTAGATAAAAAAAAATTAAAGATTTAAAATTAAAAAGTATTTTGTGTTTGAATGATATTTGAAAAAAGAAATTATAAAATATTTTAAAATGAGATAAGATATTCTCATCTCATCTAAAGATGCCCTATTGGGAAAGTTCCATTGCATCCAATATCAATATCGCGGCAGCCCTCATACCTTGCTCGAAATTGCCAATTTGCTGCAAATTAATTAGCAGCTGCAGTTTCATGTAGTTTTATAAAGAGAAAAAATGGACGTACGTACTAGATGAACAATGAGCAACGAAACATTTTGTTTGCCTAATTGCAGCAAGCTAGCCATATGTAATGGAAGTGTGTCGATCCATGTACGTGTGCCTAGCTTCACTCATTGTTAATATATATGCTTTCCGTTATTTTGTTAAAAAGGGAATTACATTAATTTTGTTCTTTTCCCCTCTCATATTGCATGCTCTAAGCAGTACTACAACATATATAATTTTTTGTGACCCATATAATTTTTGACGTAAAAAGCTTTTTTTTTTTTTATATGTTCCCGTCCTTTTATTTTCAGCGAAAAGATTAGGTCTCTAAAACATACTTTTTGCAGTGAATATATTTCGTCACAAATAATTGTGACTAGACAAAAATATTTGAGCGCTTTTTTAGTATATCGCCACAAAAGTACAATTCAAATAAGATAGTTTGTATCTCATGAGCATCCAAACCGGACCTTAATATATTATGTTGTGATTTTGTTGTCAAATGATGAAGAGTGAAAAAAAAAAGTTTGATTTTTTAATTGAAATGACCCTTACTAGTTACTATGCCTTTATCTACAAATACCTAGCCACATTATTTGGGATTGAGAGCCTCAAGCAATATCTAGATGAATCTATTTCCTTATAATAGTTTCTTTAGATTATTTTACTTGTATTTTTGCTGCCCATATGAAATGCTTAAATGTTCATTTGCATGGGAAATTATTTTCTGTGCAAAAAAAAAAAAGAAAAAAAAAAGAAAAGAGTTAAGACTCTGTATATATACCTTATTGTTTTCAAGGCCGTGGCTTCTTTATGCAAGAAATGAAACTATATTTAAGTCAACTGGCCTTAGTGGAAAGGTGTTTTTTGTTCCAGTTACTGTATTTATTATATCACATGTACGTCCTCCTCCATTTTATTTTGAGGTGTTTCTACTTTAGAAGATCAATTGAAGCACTCGGTAGACCTGATATTCCATTTCATTTAGATCAATTGAAGCACTCGGTAGAAGATCAATTGGATTGGAAGTTGTATATGTTTTACCGGACCAAAATGCTTGCAGGAAATGAAAAATGGCTTTGAAACTCCACGAACTGTGGATATTCCATTGTTTGATTCTTTATGCTGGTTTATTAGTACTTGTAGTAGCTGCCATGCTTAGCTCCTTGTGTTCTTGTCACTCTAATATTGGAAGATAATCTTGCTGTTTAAATACTACTACTATTATTAGTATTGTTATTATTTATTTAAAGACCACTTACAAAAAATAGTTTTATTTATTTATAATTTTGTTACTTAAGATATTTTCCTACTTATGTTCCTAAGATATTTTCTCTTGGTAAGTTTATTTAGATTCAAATGGATGCCTTGTTTGTTAATAGCTTCTTTGTGCATGTATGGCTGGTAACTTTTTTGAATCGAACTTTTGTAACAAATATATGCAAATTATGTTATTGGCTGAATTTTTTTAGCTCCGAAAGAATGGCATTAAAAAGCTCTTTTACCATTTTGTTGATCTTGTGGATACTGTGGTGATGCTAGACTTTGCTTGAATGATTTTGAATTTTGTTAATTTGCAATTAATGTAACGAGTTTTTTTCACTTTATATGCTACTTTGAAATATGGTTTGCTTGAAATGATTGTCATGGTACATGTTAGTGTTTTAAAAACTAGTGCTGAAAGTTAGTGTTCAATTTATACGAGTATTAATGTTGGTCGACAACTCGACATCATGTGGTGCTGGGATTAACTACATATCCAAATCAATACTTCACTGACAGCCAAAAGAACCTGCAATCAAAGGTAGATCTTGTTTTGGAAAGCCTAATTTAATCTAATTGTCATGGTTAACTTTTAGTCATCTTTGCAAGTAAAATTAGAATAAGATGTTCATTATTAAGTGTCCAGATCCACTTCCACAACAAGTTTAGTACCTCCGCCAAGAAACTTATATCCACCTTGCTATCAGATTGGATCTAACCCAATGGCTTGAGCTTTTCCACTCCATTATTGTCTCTTGATAACTGCTCATCTTATTTTGTGGAATGGATTTTAGGAAAAGTTTGGTCCCTTCCAGTTTTATTTGGGAATCACTTCAATACATTTTGTAGTTCCTTGAATTGCTTTTGATATATCTGACCTTGGATACTAATTCTCCACTAACTAGACCATATAAGATATTAATTTTATGTATTGGCATTCATATAGAATAAACTCATTGCATTTGCTGATACTTATAATTATGATCTCAATTGTGGATGTAGGGTATTTACTTATGTAAAAAAAAAAAAAAAAATTGTGAATGTAGGGTCCATATATTAAAAAGGTCATATGTTACTATCATTGTCAATACATGATTCTTTGGGTAGAAACTTAAAGACAACAATCATTGCAAATGCCAACCTATCTATTTGGTCTGATCCTTTACTTGAGTTTTAGGAGTTTTCGTTTATGTAAGATGTTTTAATACTAATTTTTTTTTTTTGTAACATACTATTTCCGGTGATATCATATCGGCAGATACATTTTTTTTTGTCACAAATACTTTTTTTGCGACAACAAAACTCGCCGCAAATAAGTGTTTGCAACCATATGTAACGTCCATGGTTTGCATAGTTTTTGTGTCCAAATATATTACTTTTTGCGACAACAAATATGGTTGCAAATGTACACGATATTTGTGGCCAAAAATTTATCGCTGAAAGAAAACTTTTGTGATGCTTCTTTCACGGCCACGTTGTGGCTAGATGGAAATACCATTTTGCGGCGAAAGTAGCTACTTATTGCAGCCATTTTAGGCGACGCAAAGACCTGAATTTCTTATAGAATATGATCTTCATCTTCTGTATTTTTTCTAGTCATTTCCTTCCTTTTCTTTACCGCATTTACGTACTAGGATCATTACCGCAAAGTCCTATTGAAAGACTCGTAAAATTCTATACGCAACAAATGTCGTCCAAAATGTCGCCTTACAACTACTATAAGTAAAAATTAGTTTTTCGAGCATTTTTTAGAGGAACATTTCTGCTACAATTGCTTTATGACTAGGAGAGAGATTTTGTTCTGAGTACATGTTTTTATTTTCCCCCTAGGAGTAATGATATCAACGTCGTTGCTAAGTTCCGCAAAAGAAATATGATCACCACAAATATCCACCATCTTATGAGTTTAACAGAAATATTTCAAGTAAACAAGAACGAAAAGAAAATTGACCAAAATGAAAGGACATGCTCACGCTTGCACCGTTTAATAAGAACAATGATTCAGAGTTTCATTGTCCCAACGAGAAATGTTTCTTCCAGCTAGGCAAAAAAGCAAGCTCAAACTGCAGGACCTCATAAAACGTACGTCTCATTCTAGCAAATCTCCTGAACTCTAATAACTGCTAGAATGGCGCAGCTCAGGGCGAACGAAATCAGCATCTGCAGGAACTGAAATGTCAACAGTTGGTCTTAATTGCGCACAGACTTCAACAGCTCCATGAACAGGATCAGACAAGAAGTTGCTAATTAGGTCCTGGTTGATGGGAGTTCTCGCATCCACTGACACCAGAGCCTGTTGAGTAAGAATGTAGTCGAAACGCGGTGCCCACTTTCTTGCTCCTAACCGTGCTGTCGTAGAACAGTTATCAACCATGAACGAGACTCCCCTAGCATGCATGAAAGGGTTCAGAGAATCAACCGCTTCAATCACACTTTCATTAATGATTTCTGAATATGAATGCCCCTTCTTCCTCAAGACCTCAATCTGTAAGATTGAATTCAAAATTCACAAGGTGAATAGACCATTGTGAATAAAACAAATTTTCTGGCTTTCATCATAAACACTAAACATTCAGAAATAACATCAACAGATTGATCTTAACAATAAAGGTCAAACCAATTACCTGAGCCATCATCAGTGCCACAAAAACCCCAGCAGTGAAAGGATACAATGGGCCCAAGTCACCTCCAGGTCGTGTTGCTCGGACACGCTCGCCAACTTTCCACATCCGTGTTTGGTCTATCTTGCCCATCGGGAATGCTGGTAACCCTTCCTTTTCCTGTTAAAGTTTTTCAGTCGTAGCCACCCAGAACCAATTGTTTAATCAGTGGCTAGATATAATAAAGTCATCAGAAGAGGAACTGTTTTAATCAGGAAAAAAAGAAAAAAAACAAAAATCAAAATTTAGGGTATAGAAATACATAAAATCGACGTCCAGCCAAAACAACACTTCGAATCTCACTCCCAGTAGCAACATCTTCATAACACTCGTACAAGATGTCCATACAAGGATAATATGCAGCACTATATGCAGAGTGAAATTCCATTTTGCCATCCTCTGACAATGAGTTGTACACAGCCAACATACCCTGTAAACAGACAAAGTCAGAATATACATTAGGCCAATAGAACAAATGAGAGAGAGAACGAGAGTGAGAACAAGAGAGAGGCCAAACAAAAGGAATTAAAAAACAAATCCAACCTTTGTTGAGATGGTCTTTGATATTATGCCTGTTATGCACTCAACAGTATTCTTGTAGGCCAGATCTTCACTCATTCCATTCTCGGTGTATCTCCTAAACAAGGACTCAACAACTCCATGAACAGCACCGAGCAAAATACCTACATGTCAGGAATTCAATAATGGCATCTGGAAAAATCTTAAAGCAAATGAGAGGCATAGCTGGAAAAGGCCACACACTCACCTCTCTCCCCAAAAATGTCACTCCTATACTCCTGCTCTAGTGTAGTGGCAAAAGTAAAAGGAGAACCAAGTGCAACCGACCATCCCAATGCAACATCTGTAGCTCTACCATCAACATCCTGCTCAAAAATTTGCATTCAACTATTTAGTAGGCCAAAAATTAATCAAACTCATCGTTAAACCACTCATGAAAGCTCAATAGAGCAGTACATGGAGGTAGGGACACCGGGGAGAGAGAGAGAGAGAGACCTGGTGAACAGCAAAACTGGAATTTATTCCAGCGCCATTTATCTCTTTCCCTTGAACATAGAGTCTCCTTACAGAAGGCCCCATCCCCTTAGGGCAAACAGCAATTACACTAATGTTCTTTGGAAAATCAAGCCCCAAGGATTGCAAATGTCCAAGAAGAAAACCATGGAAAGTCCAAGGATGCTGTTTGGTTTCATGCGGGAGAAAACTTCCTTATAATTATCTGCCTGCAGCACAAAGGAGGGAAATCAAAGCCACCAAACAGAACCAATAATCATAGATATATCACAATAGTGAAGCATTGGCACAAAGCTAGGTGACATCTTCAGAAGGTAGCAATTGATTAACAAATTATTTAATATTACAGGAAGGAGTTGCATCTTGCAGCGCAATATGCACAACCTCCCCTTAAGGTGCAGGAATGTTATCTTAAAAAAATTATCTGAAATATTTGGAATTCTTTCTCAATAACATGGTAAACTTGGGGGAGTTTGGAGTTTGTCCACCAGGAGAAGAAATATACCTGCACCTGACGAAAAAGTAACTTAGTAATGCTCCACAAGGTCACCGACTTATTTAAAGAGGATTCTATGTGTTTAAGGGGTAAGATTTCACAAGAAGCCCCTCTTTAACCTAGTGGGAAACACATGGGAAGTATAATATTTGAAGTATTGGATCAGTGGGAAATGACTAATGACATCTTTTTCAAGAGTTAAAAGAGTCTTAACATTATAGATCTCCTTGTTTTCCATTGCAAAGTGGCTTCTGATCTCATGCATCATAAGTTCTTGAGCCTCTGACTCTTTTTTCTAACAAAGTTTTCAATTTCTTGGTTGCTAGAACTTTGAACCACCATTCTCTAACATCTTTGAGGTGTTTGGAAGAATTACGTTAGAGAATAAGAAGCAAGGTCCCTAGAGTTAAGTTGAAAAACTTGATCTAGAGACAGGCACTTGTGGGTTTCAGCCTCGAGTTCAGGGTAGTTCCTCTCACTATGCCTACACAAGAACCGCCCTCTTTAGTATATATTTGGATGCTTTATCTATGCCTGTGTATCAGTGTGTATAATAACATATAAGAATATCAACAAATTTCAGGCACCCTTAGCCCACACCAATGTGAAACCAGAGTTGTTTTTCGAAAACAAAGCCCCAACTGAGAGAAGACAGGACACTCCGCAGTTGTTCCTACCACATCCAATACATTCCAATATAGAAGATCAAGAGCACAAAATAAACAATTTAAGCAAACAAAGATTCAGATTTTTTTTGCAAGAAAAAAATTCAGATGATATTACTATAGATATATTTCACATCAGCATAAAAAACGTACAGTTAATACATGAAATTTCAAAAACATAAATTTTCTCCAAAGAAACCATAGAAAATGAAAAGAAAGATAAATTCATTTTAGCATTTTTATTTTAAGGAGCTCAGAAGTGTCACTTATTCTACTTATTCAAAAACATAATGTTGCATGTAACATAGAAAATATTTTCAGCATTAAGCCTAGTGGTTTGATAAAAAAATTTAGATAGATTTACTATAAAGAAACCATACTGTAAATTCAAATATGAGCTTCAATCGCATTTCCAAGGCAACAGTTCTAAGAAAACTAATGCGTCATTGACATAGTGATTAAATGTTTCCTGTGTCAGCAACATAACGTCTGCAATCAAAACAGGGAGCAGTGTGGAAAACTACCATACTAAACATGTACATCAATTACTGCTACTAGGAGTCACCACTGCTACCACGATGTTTATTTAGGCTACTACTACAACTTCTAAAACTAAGTTGCTACCACTCATCATGACTTTCAGCTCTGATCAGGTGCATCTCTTCATGTGGTTGTATGGTGGATTAAAAAGTCTTAACTCAGCTCGGCAAAAGCAGAGTTTTGCAGAATCTACCAACCTGTGCTGCATCGGATATCAGTAACAGCACAAGATCACTGCCTGCAACAGTTTCCCAAATATCACCCAGACTTCCAGTCTCCTCAGTGAATCCTGCAGCACGAGCTTCAGCAAATGATCGAGAGCCCTTCCTCAGTCCAATCTGCATTACAAAAAGCACCCTTAGAAAAAAATAAGTGAGAGGAACAAAATTAAAGGAATTATATCCTCGATGAATAACAGGAAAAGCAAATACTTCAAAACACAAGGCAGTAGGAACGTAGTAAATGCAGTGAATAACAAACAGGAATTCACCTTCACCACAATATCAGATTTTGCCTCTGCAAGAGAGTCCCTCAAATTCTGTGCTTGGGCAGGTCCCTTTGAGGATAATATAAATCACATAAGCAGAAGAAGACAACAAGAGAGAGATTAGGATATAACTATATAAGAACCATTGCGTGAACGTTCCAAATTATTGAAGGAAAAAACAACAAAAAGCTGGGATTATTTCTGGCCATGCAAAAAGTTTCAAGAGAGAGCAGAACGCATTTAATATCGACAATTCACACTCCAGAGAAGCATATTACATCAAAATGAATAAATAGAACAAGTAACAAAATAAGCACTCAATGCTTAAGTAGATGAATCCATACAAATAAAAAGTAAAAAGTATTGATGGTAAAACCTGGGAACCCCAGCCAATTACTCCAATCTGTTTAATCCCCTTGAATGCATCAGGCAACAGATGAAACAAATCCCGCCCTCCTCTTACAATGTACTGCACATAAATAAAAAAGAAAATTACATAAAAAATACAGGGCCTAACAAAAATATGTTCCATTGTTGCAGATGTAATACGGGGAAAAAGATAAAAATGTGATGAATAGCAAATCCATTTCCTTTTTTTTTTCAATTAAATGACAGCTCCATGGGACGCAAAACGTAAAACCACTGCTCAACTGAAGCCTAGTCAATAACTGGGCTTACTGTTTAGTTTATTTAAACAAAACTAAAGAGAGATTGTGTATTCATTTATTTCCCAAAATCAAATTTCACGTTAACCAAACAGAGGCTGAGTTGTTCCAAAAGATCTACCTCGTCGTGGCCGGCGAGAGAGACCTTCTCCTTCCTGAACACGGAGGTATCGAAGTTAAGTAACGTCGTGGGAGCCAGCGAAGGGGCCGAGACCATTCGAGCCGAGAGCGACGAGCGTCCGCTTGACGAGGCATTGTTGGGGGGTACCCGATAAATCAGGGACTTTATATTGGGTGAAGAGGACGATATAAACCCCAGATTGAATCCAAAGGTTTTAGTTTCAACTTTAGACGATGATGAAGAAGAAATGGATGGTGTAGAAAGCGATGGTGTAAAAGAAGTGGCCGCCATTGTTGAGTACTGCGAGAGAGAGAGAGAGAGAGAGCGAAAGAGAGTTGGGGCAGACTCAGAGAGCCGTTAACGTTATATTATACCCCGTGCCTGTTCGCAGTGGAACTACGAACTGGAAACGGCGTCGTGAGGAGTTCAAAAGGACAACCTTGTCAGTCTCTTGTTCATTGTGGCCAATGGTCAACTTTGTCAGGTTCTTAATTAAGCACGTTGTGTTTTTTTCCCTCAAAATAAATATAAAAACAAAATCCAATAAGCAGATATGGCAGAATGTCTTTTGGGACGTTCAAAAGGTCCTCCGGCGTGTTCGCCCGAAAAATAGAAAACAACCTTCCCCAAAAAAATGGCTGGCAAATTGAGATCAGCATGTTTTATAATTTCTTACTTGAATATTTTTAAAATTTGGAGCTATTTGTTTATTTATATGAGAAATATGCGATACTGAAATTCACACTATATATGAATAATACCTAATATTGTGTAATTTATAAATTACAGTTCTCTCTCTAAATTATTAAAAGTATTCAAATAAAAAAGTGTAAAAGATATCGATACGAGAAATTGAGTCTAATTGGGCCTTGTAAATTGAAAAATACAGCCTTAAAAATAAATATATCTCAAACCTTTTATACTATAATGTCAATAATTTAAGAATCTGCAACAAGCACAACGTACTGCAACCCATTGGAAAAAATAAACTAAAATTATAAATTCAAACTTGGCCACGTGATTGGAATTTGAGATTTATGTTTGGGCTGTATGGCTCAAAGGAGTACTCCTGACTCTTGGGCTCATATAAATTTAGTCCCTCCTCATTCTATCATGGCCCATGGGTTCAATCCAAATTCAGTCATCCTGTTTTCATGTGTTAAAGTTAAATTGGTATTTATGTTTTTTAATTGAACATTTTGTTTTTTAGCTTTATACATATTAGCAAATTTGTCAGTCCCTCTAATGAAAGTCATGCCACCTTCGCACCAATATCTTATATACACGTGTCAAATGGGCCTCATGGATTGTCCATTTCATCACTAAAAGGTCTTGTTTGGACACTTCGGTATTTTCATATATTCTCACAAATTTTCATAATTTTTTTCTTAAACATCATTTAAATTTAAAACACTTTTCAATTTCTAAACTTCAACATTTTCATTTAATCATTATCTAAATATAAAATCCAATACAATTTTCTCAAATTTCTAAATAAAACACAAAAAACAATACAAGTCAAATTTTAAAATAAAAGTAATATTAAAAAATATATTCAAATATTTTTTTAACTTAATAATATTTTTATGAGAAATGTTATAGATACAAAAAGATTATATAAAAGTAAACTCACAAACTAACGTATCTTTATGTAATTCGTTAGATTTATTTTACAATTTGACATACTGTATCAATTAGCCATATCAATTTATGGATTTATTTTTGTATAATCAATTTGTGGTTAAAGTATTTCTCTTAAAAAATTTCTGAGTATCCTAAGTGTCCAAACTAGCTCTTAAGTGTTTAAAAAAAATAAAAAACCATTAAAAAGATTATAAATAAGAAAACAAACAAGTAATTAAAAATGCTAAAAGGTTCATGCAATGAGAAATGTTTTGGCTACAAAATAATTCTACAAAAGTAAACTCATGAACTGACATGATTTGATGTAATGTGTCAGACTGTAAAATTATTTTTATTATAAAATAAATTTAACGTATCATATGAAATTATGTCAATTTATAAATTTATTTTTATAAAATTTTTTTATGAGCAATACTTCTCGCAATATAATATTTAACTATGAATAATAGAACTCACAAATCATAGATCTTTTTAACGGATTATGGTTTGAATTTAAAAAACGATAGGTGACGTAGGAGCAAACGTATTTGCAGGACTCTAATTAAAAATATTATTTCGTTCTCTCCTTCGATAGGTTGATCCATATATACAAACATATATAAAATAAAGACTTGAAAATTTTTATTGGTTTATTATTATATGCTAAAAGTATCCTCAGATAACCGGGAATGGAAGAAGCATCAAGCAAGGCCACCAAGTCTTCCTCTAATTAGTATGATTGGATAGCGGTAAGCATTCAGAATCAAAAGTTGTTTTGCTGTTAATGTTGTTTAATTAACAGTTGGAATCTTGATGCCAATGTGAAATATTATTAGTTTTTCGAGGAGGAATCGATTGGACGTCCTATATATATAATCTCCTCCAACAATATATATATATACATATATATTGTCTCTTTGGCTTTGATGAGTTTACGATCTTTTCATAATTCAATCAAATATTATAGCCGACAAAACCCCAAAAGTGATAGTTAAAAACTCCAAATGATCGAATCAATAAAATGATGCTTTAGGGTTTCTGACATTATGCCTTATGGGTTGTCCCGGCCAAATGGACAAATATTGAACGTTCCTCTTCACAAGAAAGATTCATGCTGATCGGAATTTTTATGTATGGAGATTCAGTTCATCTTAGATTATTCATTTTTCTTGACGTGACGGTCACTTTAAGCATGCATGCTTCATGATGAGGATGATAACATAGCAAATAAGTAACTAGTGTTTGTATAAACTAAACTGCCCCCACTAATGCTAAAGTACATTTGCCAAATGCAAGCTTTCATGCCGTATTGTGTTGGTGAAGATACTTAGACTAATCTATCTTGCTAAGATCTCTAATATAATATAACGAAACATAACATAATGGCACAAAAGCGGGAAGAAGATTCCAACTTTATGAGAACAGTACTATTAACTTTGAATGATTTTTTTTTTTTTAAACCCATCTGTTTCTGTCTTTTCCCTTTTTGTCTCTTTTGGGTAAGAGAATTCAAAACCTAATTTAAATTCACAATTTAAAAGGGTAAAAAATAAACAAAACAAAAAGAGACAGGCAAAGAGTTTTGTTACTAATCATCTCTATACACCACACACCACACACCACACTTATTTTTATTTTTAAAAATTTGGTTTTATTCTTTTAAACTAATTGAATTATTCTATTCATAATTCATACACCACACATTTAGTAAGAAAAAATAAAAAATTATATATAGTGTGTGGTATGAGAATGATGTGTAAATTTTTTATTATACCAGCTTTGTGGTGCCACGTAGCTTATTAAAAAAATTAAAAACACAAATTTAAAAAGGTATAAAGAATTTAGAGTTTTACTTTTTGCCTTTTTGTATTTTCGAGCGTTATTTTATTGTGAATATATATTTTTTGAAAATTCTTTAATTTTTATATAAGTATACACTGTTAAAGAGATAAATTGAATGATATAAATTAAGACTGAGGCATAATAACATTAGTCATTATATATATGGTGGATGCTGCTAAAGTAATAGACAAAATTGTGAGAGATTTCACAAACCCGGCCCCGATCAAATTAAATACTGCCACTCAAATTTTTGAAGTGATTGCAAATTAGTTGGTAATTTGAAGGAAGTTTGTATATTTTTTTTCCAAATTATAAAACAAGTACGTGCAGTTGAGAGTTTGACATGAGCGTTTTAAAGCCAATACAATGAAACAATCAGTTTTCTCCTTATTATATATCAATAATGAATATATATATATATATATATATATATATATATATGTGTGTGTGTGTGTATATTAATCTGTTTATCAAATGGCGGCCTTCAGATTAAACGGCATATTCCTTTAATTAAAAAAACAAATTACATGGTCAGAATTAATCCACGTGAGTGGAAGATAATTTCTAGGGAATAAACCATGCATGCAGCGGGACCAATGTATTGAAAACTGAATAGAAATATTTTTTTATGCAAACTAAAGAAGAACCCTATTAGTTGTTTTTTTTTTTAATATTTTCATCTGTAAAAAAAAAAAATCTTGTAGTTTAATTAAGTACTTCATAATAATAATAATAATAATAATAAAAAAAGAATAGAAAAAAGAGATCATTCATTATATGCATGCATTTCAAATCAAGGATCAGGTTTTAATTTTCTCGCATATATTATCATGAGGAATCAGCTTATGGTATGTTTGGTTCGTGGAATAGATATTTCTATTTTTAAGGGAATGGGAAATTAAGTTCATTCCTATTTCTCAATAAATTATAGATATTACTCTCTCTCTCTCTCTCTCTCTCTCTCTTGATGACGGGTCATAACCTAGCTATTGGTTGAAATTATATCAAAATTTCTAGAATGCGCCGGCCTCAAACTCCAAATTAATAGAAAAGAGAAATTCATTGCGCGCGCTTCAACTCAAGGATCAGTTTTTTTCAAAAGAGAAATTTATGTATCATATTATATATATATATATATATATATATATATATATATATATTTATGATTTCAAATTATAGAGAAATAATATATATGTTATTTAATCTAGCTAGTTATAACAGGCTGATATATTTTCCAAACTTTAGAAAAATCCAGAGTTAAGAGTATGTATATACTTACGTACGTAGTACTGTGAGTCTGCGACAATTAGGTTTAATTTCAACTCGATTAAGGACGCCGAACCAAAACAAAGTTTAGATAATATATATATAAATATATATATATATATATATATAATTAATGCTAATATGTTTTCCTTCAATGATATAAAAGATTAATTAGTTCGGTAATTCTTCAATATTTTAACAGCACATTTGAGTTCTTTCTGAACAATATTTATATTTTTTTGAATAAAACTGTCTCCTAATCACATGAATACAAGGTGCTTCTTTGGATCATTCAATATTGTTGTATTTTTATCTAGCGAAACGGTAGGAAAATTTCATTTGGGTGCAACAATTTGCCTCATCGCCTAAAAAAAACCTGGGATCTCGATCCTTTTCTAATAAAGGAAGATACTTAAACATTGTAATTAAGTATCTTCTTTAAGGGGATTAATCATTCTTTTTTAAATTATCTTTTTGAAAACTTAAAAGTCAAACTATGGTAAGGTCACGATCTTCATTCACTCGATTGTAGACAATTTTGAAACTTCATTCTAGCTGTTTGATCATGATCTTTTACAATTTACACAACAACGTTCACATGAAATGTCGATAAAAAAAAAAATTACTTTCAAACAATCTCTAAAGTTTGATCATCATGACCAAGAGTAAGAACATTTTGCACGTATCTCAATTAAAGCTTTGAAATCTATGTATATTTATCATTTATTTCAAGCAAGAGCTGGTGGCGGGCATTGTTTATTTGAAACATTAATAATCAATGTTTCGTTATTTTTTCGGTTGCTAACTATTTATACACTATTGTTTGAAAATCAAAGAGGTACGTACGTAGTTGTTACACAGCACTATATATATATATATATATGTTGCTTTAGTACTGAAATAATATTCTACCATAAGATCAGACCCGGCCTTGATGATCTGCATGGTTAGCCAGCTAGCTTATTTAGTGTAATCTCTTGGTTATATGGGCATTCATGATTAATGTATTTTGGGGAGTGTATAAATGATCGAGGGTTTGGCTCAAGATTGTCCATTTCATTTTAATTCCGAGATTTTATATATGGATCATGCTTTGAAAATAATAAGTTTTTTTTTTGTGTGTGGATATATTCCGATCTAGAAGGGAAAAGGCAAATGTTTTCTTTTTTCTATTAAATGAAATTTTATTAAATGGTGAGGCATTAAATAATTAAAAACTATTTTATATTCTTCCTTATTTGTCAACCGTTTAGTCTCACATTATGCGATTATATATTAAAATTCTAATTAATAAGTAGCAATATCATGTTTTTTTTTTCAAAATAATCAAGTATTTGGAGCAAATTTAAGACTCTCATGTAACTAATAATCATAGTGTACATACGTTTTTAAATTAACAAAACATAAAACAGAAATATATATGTGTGTATATATATATACATATTATGTGGAAAAGGGTACACAAGCAACCATTTTCACAACCCTATTTTATATGAGTGATATTTTTATAAAAATAATATCATTAATTTACAGAAACTCTCTTAATTTAAAACATCTTTATATGAGGATTGTAAAAATGATTGTATGTATATTATTATTATTATTATTTTATATATATAAAACGCCGAATAGTAAGAATTAATACCGCGTACAGCAGTGTTTCCTTGACGCAACTACGGCGTGTAAATCCAACTAGCTCCTAATATACATATATAACTATTTCTTGATGCATTGGAATGAAATATAATATTGACAAATTGTATGTCCTTACGTTAGCAACTTTGTGACTCCCTCGTCATAAACTAGTGTTGCTCGTCCCTTGCTTGGCTTGCTTTCTCCGAAGTCTGTGTCAACGCCATTCTGTTTCCTCTCCTTCTTGATCATGCATCGAAATCCCAGCTGCTAAGTTTCACGGCACCGAATTCTCTTCCTCCAACTCTCATTTCCCGAAAACCTTGCCGTCTTCTTACCTCGGAATGCTCCAGTTCAACACCGTGGAGAAGGAAAAAAATGTGAAAATGTTTTCTCATTGATCTTCTCCTCCACAAACCACCCCACCCTTGTCCTTTAGCCTAATGGAAGGTATGACCAAACCCACAAACAAAACGACGACGACAACAAAAACAACCACCGAAGTCACCACCACGACCACTTTGATCAGCAGCAACGCCTGTCCACAAAGCGTAAAGCTTTCTTTCTGGTTTTCCCCCAGTGCTCGCCCTCCTGGTTTACTCTCTTCAAGCTTTGGTTCATAGTATTTATATTAGAAAAATTGACACAAATGGATTCCTACTCCAATTCTTCGTATGGTTATAACCCAAATCCTTCATTCCAGTCTGATTTTAAGAGGCTGTTGGATCCGTTTTCGCTTAGTGTAGAGGGGTTTAATGGGGTCATGCTAGGCGGGTCAGCGCTGTCTCACTCGTTAGTTTTGGATAGCGAGAGGGGAGAGCTTGTGAAAGCTCCGAAAATAGTTGGGAAGAAAGGGGTATCGGAGGCAAAGGCTTTGGCGGCTTTGAAGAGTCACAGTGAGGCAGAGAGGAGGAGGAGAGAGAGAATCAACGCTCATCTTACAACTCTTCGTGGCTTAGTTCCCTGCAATGAAAGGGTAAATTTGTTTTCTGTACGTTGGGTCATAATCAATATTCAATAACATATAGTAGAACAAACAACCATGCATGTCGTTCATATTTAATGATAGTATTGGACACTGATCTGTTCATTTGATCTGTCTAGTATTTCCCTTCTTTTTGTCTGTTGGATTCTTGGCTTGCATATCATGAATCTAAATCGTTGAACTTAAAAAGTGAAAGAAGTTGAGGGAAAAAAAGATCGAAAAGAAGAAATCATTCAGATCATGAGCTTCGTAAACTAAGGTAGCTTTCTAGTAAACTTCGCCAAAAATTAATAGTCAGTTCTCTCATAGACGAATCAAGTAAACTAAACACCCGGCCATATTGTCGCAGCTTAGAACAGGCTGGGAAAGAGAGATCTTCATATCGCGAGGGAGAGAATGGCATTAACTGATCAAACTGAGGCTCTTGGAATTATTATACCTTTCTTTCTCTTTTACTAATTTCATTTTATAGAAAAAGAAATCACTTTTTTGCAGCAACTACATGTAGGGGCCGGTGAGAGATGTGTTGTCAAAAAACTGTGAGGCCTGGCTGATAATCAGCATCTTATAATTAGGTTTATTTTCCCTTGTCTTTTTCTCTCTCTCCTTTTTTTTTTTTTTTTTTTTTCTGTAAGAACAAAGTAAATGCGAGTTAACTAACAGATTTTGATCAGCCGGTGCTATGCATGAGAGGTTAACTCCCCCGGCCCCCCCACCCCCCCCACCCCCATCCCAACAAAAATTAAAGGATTATAAGATAATGATGACAGATGTTGGCTTCTGATGCAGTTTGTTCAAGACAAGATGTACATGATATAAATTCTTGAATTTCTTATAGATTCAAACCGCTATGATTTTGTGAGAATTATCTTCTTTACAGTATGTAATGAAAAGTACTCAAGGTGTTTCCTGGAAACGAATTCGGAGCGTTCCAAAGTCATATTTTTCAACAAACATCCTGAGATGATCTCATGATGTGCATAATTGAATTAAAAAATAGTCTTTCATTGCATTATTTGTGCTCTTGGATGATCACCTCTAGACCTATGAGTGGCTATAGCCAACTAGGAGACACGTAGATCATCTTAATATAATATTAAAAGGTTGTTCAAATTAAGACCTAATTTGTAGCTAACATATACAGTAGCTCTTGATGATATTAACCTTTTCTTAAGTGACCCCTGCAACCAGTTAGTCAAAAGTAACTTCCCTAACTACAATATGTCTCATTTGACTTTGCTCGTAATCTATATACGCAGTTTGTTCATAACTTCATAGTCCTGGATGAGTGAGTTCGGTTCCTTTTCTTTTTTTCTTGGCAATCAATCTATCGTGCAGGCCTGTCCATTATGCAGGTATATAGGATTAGGAATGAATTAATATTCAAATATTTTGCCGAAAGCAACATGTGGTTAATGAGCTTGCCAATGCACGTACGCCATGTCGAGAGTAAAGAAAGCCATGATTCACTGTTTCGTATTTGTTTAATCAACCTGCTCCTAATCCTTTTTTGGCTCTTTAGCTTAGTATGAATTATTCAATATTTATTAATTTATCCTCCGAGTTCAGTCTCAGACGATATGATGTAGTCTCTAGGATGACATATGTATCTGAAAATGACTTCGGATGATCACGTTTGGATTGTAGGCACAGATTGCCAGCTGTTGAGTCCTAACATATATTTATATATATATATATATATATATAATGATGTGGCTGAGGTTTGTGATACTTACCTTCAAATATTTTATTATTTTTAGGAACGTAAGCAAGACGTTTTTTGGGAGAAGAAAACCATTAATTTTTGTAGAAGTACTTCAGGATTGGTGCATGCTACCAAGTTTCTCTGAAGTTAGATACAACTTTTGTTTAGCTAGCCTAGCAAACTCTCTACGTTTCTTTGCTTGTATCTTCTTGCCTTGCTAAAACTATCCAGGTCAGATTTCAGCTTAGCTCCTTGTTGGAGATTTTCTGTAGCTCTGATATAAAACTAGACTAGATTGGTCTCGATCGTGGGTAAGAATTTCTATGTCAATTGCAGGTACCTGCGTTGAAGAAAAAGTATGACGTTGCTGGTATTACTTGCTAGCAGCTGTTATTAGTAAATTATATAATGATTAAGGTATTCCCAGAGTTCCCTAAATGATCTACAAAGTTAGCTGCACATGATAATAAATAACTAAAGAAGATCAGAAAAGAAATGTGCTGACCATCGAGCGTAATTAATAGTACTGTGTGTTTTGGGCTTTAACCTTGTGGTTTAATTGACATTCTCAGATGGACAAAGCCACGTTGCTTGCCGAAGTAATCACCCAATTGAAAGAATTGAAGAAGAAAGCAGTTGAAACAAGCCAGGGTTTTCTCATTCCCATGGATGCCGATGAAGTGAGAGTTGAACCGTGCGATATTGATGGAGCAGACGATGGAACAATGTCATACAAGGCATCTCTCTGCTGTGATTACCGACCACAGCTTTTCTCTGATCTAAGACAGGCTGTTGATTCCCTTCAACCTGAGATGGCGAAGGCGGAAATATCAACCTTGGGAAGCCGGGTGAAGAATGCGTTCGTTTTCACCTGCTGCAAAGGTGGGTGTATCAATATTGAAGAATGTCAAGGGGTTGCTAGCACCGTTCACCAGGCCTTGAGTTCTGTACTGGATAAAGCTTCTGCCATACCAGAATACTCACCAAGAACAACACACCCAAGCAAAAGGCCAAGGATCTCTTTTTTTGACACCTTGTGAGGTAAACCCAAACTGACGTAGATGATCTTGATCCAGATTTTACGTTGATTACTGGATTATTTTGAGAATGCGGATCAACGTATAAATATGACAGTAAAAGGTGAAGATTGCTCGGATTGAGAAAATATTGTGTGCGTGTTGGTATTTTAATCATAACTTTGGCTATAGATATCATAATGCGCATATGATCTCAATTCAAAAAGCTCTTTTTGATGAACAAGAAACACGTCATGGCTACTACACTATGCCTGGTGGTTCCAGTTTCATAACTCTGAAATCAGCCGTTTTCCTTCCGCATCATCTTTTTAAGTTATATTTTTTCTTTTATGGAAATGTTTCTTTGTCGCTTTTAGAGATGATTTTTATTTCGATTTGGATCAGATTTTTTGTGAAATTGATCTTATTTTATTACGTATTTTATTTTTATGTAATAATTGGGATTTTGCATTTTCAGGCAAAATTATCAAAATCTCCTATTTCCTTAGCTATTAAAACCTGGCGTGTGTGTTTCAGAACCAACTTTCAACTTTAATGAATAAATCCTGTTATCAGAATTTTCTCTCTGTGTTCCATCTTTTTTCGATGATCTTAATCTCTATTAATTAACTAGTCGTTCAGAATAATTCTTATTCTACTTGGCGTCACCTCATGCTCGAGTTCCATCCTCATGAAAGCCTAGCCTAGCTATATGCTATTATATTGATGGGCGATTTTGTATGACACGTTAGTGGCCTTATCATGATAAACATTTTCATGATAAGGTCACTATTCAACATGTATGATACGTTAACCAAGGACTATTCAACATTTTCATATATTAAACATTAGTTAATATACATGTGTTTTGGACAGGGTGTAGCCTGACAGAAGACTTTATATTAGTATAATCATGAGCTTCACTGTGGAAGCTTTATTAGGGAGCAACTTGTTCATAGTAACAATGAACCACCTAAATAAAACACAGAGATTGGAGTCAGGAGTTAGCTGGGGGGTTGAGAGAGAGGACAGGAAATCAACTTTAGTTGCTCAGATATTATTTGGTTTGTGTATAATAGTAACACAATAATAACAGGACATCCATTAGAGCTAAAGTTGTAGTTCCAAAGTTCATCTCAGCTGCTTACATTCGCCAACGTGTCCCAATGGCCTTAATAATTGAGTGATATAAGTATTTCCTACCTTTTTTCATAGAAAAGCTAAATGTATGAAAAAGTTGTGTAATGAAAACTTATACACACTGTAAGTGGGGTTTTAACAAGCAGATTTTAGTCTACGGATCAACAAATTCACTTAAAAGTTGTTCAAGATCTGATGTGAACCCTACTGAAATCTATTAGGACTTATTCAGTAATTAAGGTGCCTGCAGTAAAAACATGGAGGATTTGCATTTTTAAGTCATGTGAATAACACCATGTATCCTCCATGCCCTTGTGGTAAAAATGGATTTATTAAATATTTGCATACTTGATTTTCATATCAAAATTAGTGTGCATGTGCACGTCAGGTCTACATGCACAAGTGGGATGGAAGGCGTGGGTCTGAGTTTAATACAACAACATATGGGCAAAAATTGTAGTGTGTGATAAAATTAAATTAAGTTCCCAGGATCTAATAGCCGCTTTTTACAACACTCCACAAACGTCAGAGGGAGCTTCTATGGAGAATACATAATTGTAGAAGTTGCCCAATGAATTTATAGAGGGAGAATAAATACCTGCACTCATGGTGGGTTTAGTCTTCCTTGTCGTCAATTGAGCACCAAATCGACCTTTTGGAGACTGATCAGAAGTTTTGGGATCCATCGTCGAAGGGGATCATTCACATAATCGTATATCTGCATTTGACGCTTTTCAGAGAAGAAGCACGTACGAGATATAATTAAACAGATCGTTTAATAAATAAATTCAGATTTTTTGTTTGTGGGAAGTGATAGAGTTACCTAAGAATTATTGGAAAGCAATCGGGATGAAGGGGGAGACAGAGATAGAGAGCTCTGATCTTGGTGGTCTGTGTTTGGGTTCTATTTGGTCTGTGTTTTCGATAGATGGTGTGTGTTGGTGTGGGAGGGGGGACCGGAGAGATCCATGTTTTGGATAATTTCACAGGGGATTTGAAGTGGGGGAACCAAAGTTACCTTCAGTGCAGCGCCAATTTGTTCTACAAGATATCAATCGACGATCTCCTGCTCCGACACTGGACAGCTTTTCCAATCACTCTGCATCAGGCGTTGGAAAGGAAGAGTAAGCGTGGATTGAAAATAGGGAATGGAGAGTGGGGTCTGAGGGTGAGAGCCGCGTGTGCTGCTTCGATTGCCGGAGGAAAGAAATCGAGTATTTTCTTGCCGATCTGCTGGAGTTGTCTTTTGTGTTGGTAGGGAAAATTGAATCTGAGGTAGGGATGGATGGAGAAGACGAAGTTGGGAATATTGGAAGAGACTAGACTCGCGCGAAACCACGGCTGAGAAATAAAATAGGTTGATGTGTTTTTGCGCCCCATTAAGAACACCTGCCGTAAAAAATATACATTATCCAGGGAAACGACCGATGCAAATTCAACATGATTATTGCGACGACAATAACTGTTGCAATAGGTCACGAATCGCCGTAAAATATGAAAAAGTGAATTAAAAACCAGAATTTCCTATATTCGCACTGGAATTCAGCGGCGAAGTGACGAACGTCGCATTTAAGAGCCATTTGCGGCAATTTCTTTTGCTGCCAAATTAAAATCGTCGTAAAAAGTCTATTTTCCTATAGTGGATCACTGGTAACTATATAGATACATCGCGCGCGTGTTTATGTGTATATATATATATATATATCGTAAAGTAGTACTTCAAATATATGGCCAAGAATGAAGCTGCACCATCTAGTACTACTTCATGTGTTGGTAATCAAAGGGAGGAGTGTGGAAAGGTTTAATCTCCTAAATATTTATGTATTGCATGATATAACAGATCCAATATACATGTAAGTACTGGTGGTTGACATGCAAAATAGAGGACGATTCCCAATATTTCTTTAGCATGATATTATACTAGTATTGAGACTAATTTCATTACATTTTAAGTTTTTTAATCCAATATTGATGCATCATTTTTCCTTTCAGAGTTTCACTAGATCAGATCACTACTCGTAACGATGTCAATAAACTCAGAGTTAGGATTCAATCCCCTCGTTAATATCCACTTCAATCCTTTATGCCTAATACATGTGCCCTATTCGGCGAGAAATAAAATTATCTGAATTTTAATTAAAAAATTGATAGTACTAATTGAAAAATAATTTGTACAATTCTAATGAAGTGTACAAGTTTTGCGGAGTCATTTTGAAAAAAGGTAAGACACACATTAGACCCACATGAAAAAAATCCATATTTTCAATGGTTGACCTCAATCTTTTCGAAAAGATTGTAGGAGACTTATATACACTAGAATTGAATTTATTATTAACCCTATTTCTTTGAAAATGCTAATATTTTTTATTATTAATTAAGCTTTTAAGAAGAATCATATTGATAATTAAAATGATCTGAGCACTACATATTTTGCACTAAACTGATATTATTGCTGGCTACCTCTCGACTACAACAAGTGATTTACATGATTATAATCATGGTGATTATCAATTTTTATTTATTTATAAAACGGCTTGTAGGGACAACCAGTCAGCCAAGCACCAGTGGTCTAGTGGTAGAATAGTACCCTGCCACGGTACAGACCCGGGTTCGATTCCCGGCTGGTGCAATGCCTTTTTTAGTGTTTTTTCCCAGAAGACCTCAGATCTGTACATAGTTATTTGTACCTTTCTTTCATGGGGTCCCATAGACCTTAGAATGTTGAAATTTAGAGCAAGACTTGCACGTACTTTTGCTATTTAATTTGGTCGTGACGACCTGAAAGACTCATAATTACCAGAGGTCCCTTTTTGAAGCTGCAAATAGTTGTTTGAATCAAAACCAGAGTCAACTATCACCATATTCGCTTCTCCTCTTTAATTGCAATGGAAAATACCTCAGGACTTCGTACGCTTCAGGGGCTTTGACGCTTGAGGATTGGCTGTCTTCTTTCTTTTATATCTATGTCCCGTAGTTTCCGATCATGGATGGAACCACATATCACAATTATTTCTTCTACCCATCCCTTAAATTGTCCTTTAATTTGGGATCCCCTTCAGATGAGGCAAAGCAGTTTCAAGGGAATTAATTTATCAACCTTTATCTGCAGATCAGGAGGGATCGATAAATCTACTTCAGCCACAATATATACTAAAATTCAAATAGCATTCATGTGCTTTTTTTTCTTTTTTTTTTTAATCTTTATTTATGTAACTATGCAAATAGCAAGTACTGATCCGCAGCTGATAATCATGTCTACGATTGAAACACAATACGACAGCTAAAATTAACCTGCATTTTCAAATTTCTTTCCTTCATATATAGATAGCAACATTAACATATGATCGCTGGCCCTTGACTCGAAAAATGTAGCCTGAAAACGAACGTATATTAATATGACCACAACTTAAGGTAAGATCATGATAAGGTCAAGTTTTCAAAAAGAGAAGCAAGATTTGCCAAACAAAGCACAAAAGTACGTACCACTTTTTGTATCATGGTAGTTGACCATGATTTTATATATATTTCAACTAATATTAGGCTGAAGACTGAAGTTGGCGGCCTGATCGATAGAGATTCGCAATCAATATAAACCAAGCTTTCATTGCTTCATGTCTTCGAAGATTTGGAAATCATGGGTCGGTCAACGATTAAGCTTGATCAATAGCAACACGTACGTACACTACTTGGTTCCCCTTAAGCACGCGGTAGAGCTTGCTTCTTCAAATTTTGAATACACGCCTTTGTCGACGTATGTAGTTTTCATGAGTACAATATACATGGTGGGGGAAGCTCCGAGTTTGTGCATGCTAACAAGCGCGCAGAAAAAGCAACAGAACCATTTCACAAAAGGGCCCGGAAATCCGAAGTCCTTATAAATTCGAGAGATTTGATCAAGTATATACTAGCTTTTGCACTTTTTGACATTAGAGTCGCATGCAAAAGCCAAAAAGCATCATGCATAACATGTCATTGTGGGTGGGTGATATCATCCTCGATCGCTAGCTAGCTACAAAGTGCTCTATCCTCTGGAAATGCAATTAATTGTTGGTAAGTACTTGTGGAAACTGATGATCCTTATCTGAAAACTACTTCCCCCTTGGCCAATTAATGTTAGTGGAGTGCCCATTTTGGAGTTGCATTTTCTCGTTATCCCTCGTGTCACATACACTAAAGTGTGGGTGGGTTTTATTCATTCGTTATATATATATATATATATTTATAAATATATATATATATATATATATAGTTAATGAATTAGGTATTGCAGAAAGAGAGAAATTGAACCCCGAGTCCATCCCATGACAATAGATGATCACATGATTCACCTCACCATGCAGGCTACTCGAGATTGTATGCATCTAATTAATGGAGATCGATCTAGCTATCTAGGATCTTAATTAAGTCACATTAGAGAAAATCTATATAAATGTTGCAAGCGTTTTGTGACTCCCAAACTCTTTTTGTAAATGGTATTCCTCATTTTCTCTACCTTAAATGAGGAGTGAGGATATACAATAAAATTTCGAGCATAATTTTTTTATTTTTAGAAGAAAGTGTGTTCTCTATAATGTTAATATGATATGATTTGATTTGTAAGACTAACTTTTTGAACTTTTTTTATAAATCAAGTTCTATTACGATACTTTCTTATCGGCTTGCAAATATAACAATTGATATTATAAATACCCATTTGTCCTTACCGCTTGAAGAAATGTAGGAGTTGGGATCATGATCAAAAGGTAACGATTAAGCTAGCTAGTAAAACGCTGATCTTTCATTAACACGCTGTATTCCTCTCCAGAAAGGAGTGAAAATGGTAGTGGAGGTTATATTTTCATTAGGTTATATATGAAAAGTGAAAACTATAATTAAGATAAATAGTATTATGTTTATTAATGATGGGTGTTCTTTACCACAGTAAAAGATAAAAAGTGAATTAATAATTGCTACTTTTGGAGGCTTGGCCAGGCAATTGGGGGGCAGAGCTCGTTTGTACTCGAAGACGAGTATGAATACAATTAATAATGCACTTTTAAAAAATATATATGTAAAAATAAACCTAAAATCCAAGAAAACCTCGACAGGAAAAGTATATTAGCCAAGCGTTATTAATGTCAACACATGGCATTTGGAAACGTGAGTAAAAGATAATGAAAAGATCGAGCGTACGTGTATCCCAAGTCTATAGATGATTAAATGGTGGTACACATCATTCAACCACCATTGCTAGCTTCGCGTTTTTGGCCTCAACTCCTCCTGATTTGTCAGCCACAAACCGTGCCTTCTTGTACTAAACTGTTTCTCACGTGGGAATTAATAATTTCGATGCCCCAAAACCATCTCTTATATATTTATATATACAAGTTATGTTATATACAAGTCTGATCTCCATGTAACTTACCGCTTATTCTGAGATTTATTATATTTATAAAAAAATTTAAATAATATTTATTAGTTAACGTGGCAAGCCTCTATATTATTGGTGTGAGCCTGTCTATAGAATTCTATATGGTTATATAATATTTATATATATATGGATGGTGTGAGAGAGGCCGTTCCCAATGTCGAGCCAAACCACACAAGTCCGACCCATGAGGCATTAATGGGTTTAAGGACAACCTGGTAGAAGGAAATCGGTATGAGAAGGATAAGATGGACCAGGTCGGGCTGAGAAGGGTAAGTTTGGCCCAATAAGCCCAAAAAGAAGCAGCAAAGTAGCACACGTGGGACGTGGACCAGAGTTAGAAGGCCTAACACTTCTACTGGCTGACAACCCATACGTACAAGGTCAGGGACAACCTTGGTCCCTGGGCACAGTCGGTTGAACAAACTTGGAAGGTGAGCGCGTCAGACCATGGCCACACTACATTTAATGAAGGACGGAGATAGACACGCCATGACACAAATCCTAGAATGTCAACAGTCATCAGAGGTCACCACGATCAAGCAAGGATGACCTATCGCATGGCAGAACGTTGGAAGAGGACACAACCTGAGTACGGAGCAACATCACCACGATCGACTCGCTAGGGGACCACCCCCACTAGGTATATATACCCCCCTTGCGAGATAGAAAATTCTCTAAACACTTTCATTTGAACTCTCTAAAATTATAGACCAATAACTTAAAGCTGACTTAAGTATCAGAGGTGTTTCTCATCACCCCGAGCCTTCATTTCTTCATATTAGCAGAAACAGATCAACCCCAATTCAGAGTTGTTCAAGCTGCGAAATACGACATCGACAAATGGTATAAGTAGGGGCGTAACCGGTCCGGTCCGGTTTTGGACAAAATTTAGAAACAAATAGGTATGTATCGGTTTTGCATTTTCGAAAACCGATTATGCACTGGTTACCCTACTAAACGGTACCTCCAATTTTGCCGGTTCAGTCCAATTTTTCAGTTTTAATAGTATTAATATTAGTATTAGTGCATAAAATGTAATTATTATACTAATATACATTAGTAAACTAATTAATTAAAGCAAAAAAATGTAATAAATATACTAATGTATATTAGTATTACTAATGTATTATATATTTATCAAAATGAATATATTGAGAATTTATTAGGCCATAAAATGCTATTAATATATATTTTATGTTTAAAACATATGATCAAATAGATTTTCGTATTTAAGATTAAAATTTTATGTTATAAATTATAATAAAATTATCTTATATATAAATATTATATATAATATTAAAAAATTAACTTAAAATATATAATATAGTGAACTGGTCCAGTCTGGTCCTAAAGAGCATAAAACCTGAATTAGATCGGTACCGGCTGGTTTTGAAATTAAGAGAACGGATCTAAAACTGAATTGGTTCTACCGAAACCGGGCTAATTTTTCAATTAATTTTTACACCTCTAAGTATAAGTGAGTGGAATGTGACACGGAAATGCCACGCAATGGAAAGGCCTCTCGTAATGCAATTCCACCAAAAACTATACCGAATTATTGTATTTAATTTTTCTTTTGTGCAGGAGGCAGGTCAATAATGGAGATCAGTACTTATCAAAGTGGTGCACTAATTAAGACGAAATGTACCGAGTAGATTCTTGACTAAAATGGTCGGCAAGGCCAGAATTTTCAGTTCTTAATCCCCAAGTTGTGGATCAAAATTCTTCCTCTACTCATTACTCACGATTTTTTATCAATGTGGTAGCTAATATTAGCTAGCCAAGCTAGCACGGGTATTTTTATTTTAAAATCTTTTTATTTCTTTTGGCTGGAAAAATTTAACGGTTGCCCCCATTTTCTTTTTGGGGAGGAGGGGATTACACTATATGTATAAGTAGCCAATCAACATAAACAGTATTTAACCCATGTGTAAATAATACATATATGTAATTTTTTTTTTAAGTGAATAGAAGTGTTATAGTTACAAAGAGATTTCACAAAAGTAAATCAATTGGCATGATTTTATATAATACATTAGATTTACTTTACAATAAAAGTACACTAGCTTTACAATTTGACATATAGCATCAAGTTACGTCAGTTTATAAACTTTTTTGATAAAGTTTCTTTATGCCTAAAGCATTTCTCTTAATTAAGTGAATGCCTAAACACAACGTGAAAAATATTCCCTCCTGCCATTCCATACAGCTGAATTTAAGATGGAAATAATGGAGAGTTTTCGCCCTTGGTGCCGAGAAATCTGGACGTACAAGCTTGAATATACATGATGCATGCGAGAAGATCTCACTCTCGGTATGGATTCTCGGCTAAAAAAAAAAAAGAAGATGATTCAGCATCTGTTCATGGTTCTGCATGGCCCGTATATATAATGACTGGCATCTATATATGATCCTTTGCGGGGAAATCGATGCTGGTGTTGCGCCATGTCTCAATGCCATATTGTATGGCTTACATTTAAACCAAGTTTAATAAGTCCTATCCCCCCAAAAAAAAAAGTTTGATTCACCTTGTTATGATAAATATATATTTATTGCAGTGCAATGCCATGAAAATAAGGCTCATTCGGAACAGAGATCTGGGTGCTAAAGGGTCTAAGTACAGGCCCTGATTGTTATGAAACATCCAAAAAATTTACCACCTAATGAAATTGGGTTTGGGTGATTAATAGGCCCCACCAAGCACCTAGACTAGACACCATGGCATTAGGCACCCCCAATGCCGTGGCCCTTAATTAAACAGATCGATGATTAACATGATCAAAATTAACCATTAATATATCTCTGCATTATTAATCTCAGTTATCAATTTGCAATTTGATTAAATGATCAAAGCCATGCCCACTATATGGAGCATCCCGGCGCTCATGATCCCTCTTGGCTCTTGCCTTAAATATCTGCCAGTGGGAGAAATCCAAATGTGACAGCACTGTTCTTCTGCATGTGCTTTGTGCACTCTCTAAGTTTTTGCTCAGAAGTCTCCCTTCTCCTTGTCCCACGGATCCGTATTCTCTACAAATAGAAAAAGTCAGAGATTCAGAGGACTTTATAGTATAAAGAAACAAACCCAAAAACTACTTTCTCAAAAACTCTCTCTCCCCTTCTGTTTCAGTGTTATGCGTCCCTCACAACCTCCAACCATGTCTGATTCTTCTTCTTCTTCTTTTCCTGCTCCTCCTCCTCCTCCTCCTTCTTCGTCTTCTTCTCCTCTTTGGTTACTATCCTACATAAAGCTTCACTTCTTTGCTAGAATCCGGCGGTTCATCCGATCGAAAGCTGCTCGCAAGCGATGCGCGTCGTCGTCGGGGGGATTCGATATGGCGAGCGTCAGAGGTGTTCATGAAAACGAAGTAGCACAGGTTTTAGAGAGGGAGGGTGAAGATGACTCGACCGTGCTACAGAGGTCGGTGAAGAAGCTTCACTTTGGGAGTTGGGAAGAGAAAGAGACGGCAGCCAAGGAGATTGCGAGACTTGTCAGAGAAGAAGGGAAGACAAGGAAGTTGATGGCGCAGTTAGGGGTTATACCGGCGTTGGTGGGCTTGGTGGCTTCGGAGGTGCCGGGCCGGCGGCGTGCGGCACTGACGGCTTTGATTGAGCTCGCTAATGGAACTTATAAGTAAGTTTCAATGTTTTTTCTTTTTTTTTCAACATGATTAAATTCCTATCATTCTAGTTTTGCTAAAATATCTAAATGTTATGGTGTTATATATTTGTGATATTATGATGCTGTTTCAATTGATTTGATCCTTGTGGAGAATGACACACAAGTTATTTTATCTGCATGCAAACTATATTTGCTTGATAGGAGAAGTAGCATCCAAGAAAATTGCTCCTCCCCACATATTATTGTTTTTACTTCTTTTGGGAAAAAGGGAATGAAACTCAAGTTATCTTAAAGGGTTTGATGATTTACTTCAAGTTAATTACGTCAGTTTGCATTTTGTATTAGGTCATGAGTATAGATGGTAGAAATCATATAAAATGACTATACTAAGAAAAAAACCGAGCTTTCTGACAAAAGTGAATCCTTGGGACACTAGCTCTCTGACACTTAGATCAGGAGATGGATCATGGATCCTGATGATTCACTATTCACATGGTAGTTGGCCTTGCCGGATATGGATCGAGACTTTTCGACCCATGTTCCCACAACCAGCTATTTTTTAAAAGATGTTTCAGGATTTATTGCGGATTTCCTGTTTTTTTTCAGAATGATCCCTTTCACTTTTCTCTACAAAAGTTAAAAGGAAGGTACGTATTAGAGATCGCATGCAAATACATACATGAGCCCTTTCCCTCCATGTAATAAACTGAGCAAAATGTCCCCTTGAATCAGAAGGCCGCCACTAAGGTGCGTCAACTGCACCCACTAATTAGTGCAAAGGTGGTTGGAAGAGTTGGAGAGGCAACAGTGTTCCTGAACAGACATCTTTGTCTTTTTAGACATAGAAAATTACAGCTTATATATGCTTCAATTTCCACACAGATCTAGGCCCCGGAATCTTATTGACTTCAACAGCTTGAAGTTCTCTATTTTATTTTATTAGTGTGGGGAGCAGTACTGGAGTATTCAATTAAGTTAGTAATGCAATAATGGATCCCTCCATATGAGCTACCCTTAGTATATATATTATTTTTGCTTCTTGTAGTATATATAATTAAACAATAAAAGTTTCAAAGTCATAAATAATGAGTACTGTTTGTTCTTTTTTTCAACCTTGGTTTGACCAGAGTTATAACATGTTGTGCTTTCTATTATTCTTATCTTTGTTTCTGAAGTACTGTTCTTTCTTCATCCCTCAGGAACAAGGCGCTTATCGTTGAAGCAGAAATCCTATCCAAACTGCCAATGACCATTGATACTGTAGATGAATTAACGAGACGCGAATTTGCAGAACTGCTCTTGTCATTATCTTCTCTTGCCAATACCCAATTCCCTCTTGCCTCGTCCGAAATCCTCCCATTTATCTCGAGCATTCTCCAGTCGGGTTCAAGTTTTGAAACCAAAGAGTCATGTTTGGGTACTTTATTCAACCTCTCCACCGTCTTGGACCATGCAGGACCTCTGGTCTCGTGTGGATTATTACACAATCTGTCAATGCTCTCCACTACAAAAGAACTTTCAGAGAAAGCCCTTGCAACGCTAGGGCACTTGGTGGTGACTTTAATGGGAAAGAGGGCAATGGAAAATTGTCCAATGGTGCCAGAGAGTTTGATAGAGATTTTGACATGGGAAGATAAGCCCAAGTGCCAAGAATTATCAGCTTACATTTTAATGATTTTAGGTCATCAGAGCTCAGCCCTACGCGAGAAAATGGCCAAGTCAGGAATTGTCCAGGTGCTTCTTGAAGTATCATTGTTGGGTAGCCCTCTCGCCCAGAAGAGGGCAATAAAGCTATTGCAATGGTTCAAAGATGAGCGGCAAGCGAATATGAGGCCACATTCCGGACCACAAACAGGAAGGATAGCAATTGGTTCGCCCGTAAATCAGAGAGAGGCTCAAGAAGGGAAGAAAATGATGAAGAGTTTAGTAAAGCAAAGTTTGCATAAGAATTTGGAAATGATAACGCAGCGAGCCAATGCTGCAGCTGACTCCTCTAAGCTCAAGACCCTTGTGATCAGCACAAGTTCTAAGAGCTTGCCTTACTAAAATTAGTTTACGATTAGTTGACATGAGTTATATTTCAATTTTTCAGGGTTCTATTGGAGATGCTATTCTTTGAAACGGGGAAAAGGGATGTTTCCTCTCTCCCCACAGATCAGGGAGTGAATAAAATCCTAGCCACAGAGATGCATTCCTTGTGCAGCATGAATAACAACAATTGTATATCCATGGACAGCAAAAGGTGAAAGTTTTCTGAAGATGGTAGAACAATAATCCTTTTTTCTAGCTAGGAATACGTGAATAAGAAGATGTATACACAGATGTTGTTGAATCAATCATTTATTTAAAAAAAATTTCATCACTTGTTATGAATGCAACTTTACAACTATACTGAAACTTGAACATGAGATGGAAATAGGTAAATTTAATTTATATTCTTTCGGTTAGATTATCCATTTATTGTGGTTGAATGTGTTATCAACGTGAAAGATTAACAGACAATATTAATTATCTCAAAAATCTTGGCTTATTAGTAATCTTCTGTTTAGTTGTAGTTACATTAATACTTTATATATCAGAAATGATCGTTCCCAAAGAATCTGCCCGAGAAGGAGTTTAGGAATAGAAAATGGGCAATGTGACGAATCCAAAAGTCATGTACACCATCAGCCATGGGCGATGAGGCTAACTAAGGTCATCTTCTCTCAGTAAAGTTAGGCTGCGTTTAAATGTTAAGCTAAACTCAATTGAGTTGAGTTCTTTATGAATAGTAATGAGTTGAGTAGTAGAGGGAGTTATGTGGGGCCATTTAAACTAAGTTTAAAGTGTGTTTAGATATTAAAATGAGTTTAGTACTTTTATGAAAAATTGAAAAAAATTATGGGTCCCAGGTATGAAGGTGTTTTAAGTTGAAAAGGTTGTAGATCTCATGTGTAAGAAGGTTTTGAGTTAGAATGAGTTTAGTAATTTGAGAATTAGGTGTTTAAATGTTAGACTCAATTTAAAATTAGACTAAACTCAACTGAACTCAGCTGAATTTGAGAACCAAATGCAGCATTCGTTTGTATGAGTTGGCCGGGGCATCTATTCCTATACAGTTGTAGATGTGCCTAAAGTCCAAGCAATCATCAATTAAGCTTTGATGATAAAACAATCGATCATTATCCCGAGCTAAGTAATTCCAATTGTAACTAATTAATTGACTGCTCAGGGCCTAAAGAAGAAAACACATTTGCTCGAATATAATTTGATTTGATATTCGGTAAAAATATTATCAAAGAACAAGTATTAATGTTGGGTAACGTGTGGTGTTATTTTAGTAGTTTTTTTTAGTTAAAATACATCAGATCAATCAATGTTACTAAAGATTTAAAAAAAACATTATTCTAAAAAAAATTTTGAATATCACTCTCCAACCATAATCGAGGCTTGGGTCAATATGACTCTTTAAATCCAAAATACCTTTTCTCGCAACTAGATCTCGATGCCTATATATCACATCTCGGAGAAAAACCAATCCAGTTGTGTCTGACATTTTATTACCATTGGTGAAGCTATATACATTGCGAAGAATTCTATCAGAAGTCGTTCCAACCACACTAGTGACATAAATTAATTTGAAATATAAATTTTAAAATTTGAATATTATAAATGAAATTATGTCGTTGAAAGATGTATGACGTAAAAACCTTCAAATATCATTATTTATATATTATATATCTAGTCTATAGAAGTAATTTTCTCCACGGAATTTTTTTTTTTAAAAAAATTCCCATAAATATGAAACACCCAGAAACAGATTTTAAACAGTTAAAAGAAAACGTAAATTTGCAAATACGGGGAGTTTTCTATATATAGATTGGTCATTCAAAGGAACTTCAGAAATAATTCATTATAGCCTAATAAAGGGGTGGTAAGAACTCGAGGTTGATTACACAAGGAAGTTTTGCCCACTAATTTAGAAGCCATCCAAACACTGAGTTCAATTGCCATTCTCTAGCCCAACTTAAGCTCATAATTAAGGTGTTAAAGCATTCACATAATGGAAAGATAGTCCCAACTATAACCTTTTCAAAATGCTTCCACAGCATAGCATTACAGGTAATCATTCCATTAAGAGAAGATGCATGAGATCGATCTGGAAGAATGAATAATAATCTAATTTACATTTGTGACATCCAAAGGTTGTCCACAGTACATCCCTATTCTTAACCCACTAACAACAAGAATAATCCAATGTAAGAACGGAGTCTATATTTACCATACTCGCAGGTTAAAGTGCAAAAAATCTGCCATTCTAAATAACCACGCAAGAATTAGAACATAAATTATCAAATGACCACAGGCCTTAGCCTACATTACAAAATTGTCTAACAAATGAAGATGTCTAAAAACCTGATAAGGTCCAGCAGGTTCACACACGCACAGAGAAAGAGAGATTCATGCACTACACAATTTTAACTCTTCAGCACCTGTGCTGCAATTCTTTTCAATGATCCAGATGCCTTCTGCAGATCGGATTCTGAATGGCCAGCAGAAACAAACAATCTGATTCCCACGGCTAAACGACATTTATCAAGTGTCGATCTTTTGGAAGCCACCACAAATACTGACTCTTCCATCAACACCTGTGAACGCAACAATTATGCAATGAAAAAAAAAGAATAATAATTGGCCAAATCGTGAATAGAAACCTGATAACTATTAACTTACACGATCAGCAATCTCTTCAAGAAGAGTTAGGTCATTTTTAATGGAACCTGTTGACTTCTCTAGCTTGAGAAAAACAATGGGCGATTCTGCATTACTTGCTATTGAGAGGCCTGGTATATCTGACAATCCTGCAGTCACCAACTACATTTAGAGCTAAAAAGTGTCAAGTTATCACACACACACACATATTGGTAGACTTTGGGGTGGTAAGTATTAGGAGAAAATGAGCACAATAATTTGGCTTTCAATAGATTTGGCAATTACTACTGGTTGATGCAATAGCATGTATTTAAGGCGTATATCTAAAGTGAGCAGACATTTTAAAAGCTCCAATTGATTGCTACATCCACACAAATTACCTACAGCCATCCAACCTAGAAATAGAGATAGAGCCCGAGTGAAATCCCGTATAATAATGATATCATGTCCAACAAAGCTCTTCACTCTACGCATAATGCCTTATCAATGGCATGTACCTATGCTATCATAAAAAATAATAGGAGGTACAGGTGTCATGCATTAAAGTCCTTCAGGACCATTTAGGGTTGGTTTGGTTATATAAAACCAAACTATCTCATCTCATCTCATATAATCATTATAACTTTTCCAAACTTCTACACAAAATATAATAAATAATTCAACTTTTTCAAATCCTAAAACAAAAATAATATTAAAAAATTATATAATGATAATATTTTATTAAACTTTCAACAAAACATCTCATTTGAACTGCGTAACCAAATGAGGCCTTATTCTCTAAAAATATATTCAATCTTGCTTAGCAGTGAAATAGAACCAACCTTTCCATAAACGGGCAATGTTTTCCTTCAGTTTCTTTATCAGATCAGGATTTTCCTCCAGGACATCAATGGCAGATATTGCTGCACTCGCAAGATATGGGGGCAAAGAAGCAGAAAAAACATATCCAGAACTGCTCAATCGCTGCAAAAAATTAGCATAGACTGAGACATTAGCATTCAAATGAACGTAATAATCTTTACTATAAAACAAGCACTACCATTAAAAAAAAGTAGCATAGACTGAGATGTTAGGCTAGGCATCATCAGCACCATTTAGAAAATGGGTGTTACCATCTTTACTTCATAACAGGCATCATCACCTACTAAAATATTGATACTATTTTTGCTTAGTTAAGACTTCCGACCAACCAATAAAATAGTTCATTTACATGGTCATTCTTATAAATTATTATTTTGCATACTTGGTGATCAATGACTCTAGCACTTCCGGTGCAAAATCCTCCGTCTGTGGCTAATGCATGTCCCATGGCAGCAGTTATAATATCTATCTTCTCAATCTGCAATATCACACCACCATAAAGCCAACAGAAATGGGAAGATTTTTAAAGAAGAAAAACAGGGGCCAGTTAAGTTTTCGAACATACCGGAACCCCGTAGTACTCAGTGAGACCCCTTCCAGAACTGCCAAGTGCACCAAATGAGTTGCTCTCATCCAATAAAACACGGAAGCGATATTTCTCCTTCAATCTAATGATCTCATCTAAGGGAGCTATTTGGCCAGAATTCTGCGAAGTTTGTAATCAGCATATAAAATCAGCCAAAGAAGAAGAAAAAGCAGGGCATATAGCAAGCAACACATTGACAATGATACCATTGACAAGGCAACTTTTGAGAGTGATGACCATATTTCAGGTAAAGTACTGTACAAAAAGTCTATTTAAAATTACATTCAACTCCAACAGTTCAACCCTCTCCCTTGAGGAATAAATTAATGAACTAGAAGCATTTATACTATTAGCATAAATATTATGTTCCTTCAAATCTTAAAAGAACTGGAGCAAAAAGGCAAACATTCCAATCAGAAAGATTGCAACTTTTAAAACTGTACTCTTCCATTTATTGCCCATCTACCTTCTACTGCCAGAACTTATACCAGCAATACAGAGAGAAACCAACATCTGCAACATGCTACATAAAAAGTAAATACTTCAAGGAGTCTTCTATGTTTGCTCACAAAGTCTCAGGACATAAGCAGAGTTAAAGTGTAAAATATTCACCAAAGATTAAAGGTGAAATCATCCTAACACACACAAAAGATACAAAGGTAAATATTTATATGAATAGTGCAAAAAAATCTACCTGGTACACAGCTTCAACAACAATGTAGCGCCGCAATTTCTTGGCCCGCTTATTCTCTGCAGTGATTTTCTCAAGAGTACTCCTTAGAGATTCCATATCATTGTGCTTGAAATACACAATTGTGCTTCTAGAGAGATGAAGGCCATTTTGTATTCCCCAGTGGACTCCTTCATCCCTGAAACAGGAACAAATAGAACCACCTTAAAATAAGAAACAAATATACACCAGAAATCTGATGCAGGCTATTTTAACAGTAAAAACTCCCAATGTATGCCGGAATATGAAAGGCACCAGGATAACTGTCACAAACAGCTAAGGTGGGCAAATTTTTTTTTTATAAGTAAAAATATTATATATATATTAATATCAATAGGAGTAGACAAGTAAACTGGGTGTATAGAAGAAACACCTAGCCCATACTAGAGAGCCCCTCATGACCAATAAGCCCATGAAAATTAGAAATCTATCCAAAATACACCAAGCCCGAAATGGGAACAAAACACACCTCCCCAACCCAACCCCACCCCGAAACTCCCTCTACAAGGACGGCTTCATAATGCCCTCCCTTTAGTCTTCGCTGGACTCGAATTACCTCCCTTAACGTCGTAGTTGATTGCCCAAGAAAGGCGCTTTAACTCCCTGCTTTTCTTAAATCTTGATTTGGTTTCAAGCGAGTGGCCCGCCTCAATCACAGTGAGCAGTGCTGCAAATTGGCAGCTAAGGTGGGCAATTAAGACAGGTTGTAAGTTAGAATAATATTCTTTTCTCAGAAAATAAGCAAGCCCAATCCATCATCACATTTGTAATATTTTTTGTGGAAATTCTTTTGAGCTCGCAATGATAATTTTAAATCATTAACTACACTATCATTTCCCGTTGTAGGGATGGGGACAAGGGAAGCTAAACATCGCTCAGGGTTTATTTGGATGAGAGGAGAGGAGAGGAGATAAAAACAAAAGAAGGGAAGGATTGTGGGGGGTGAGGGACGTAACAGTACCCCTGTTTGAGTATATTTGGTTGGAGGGAGAAGAGAGTAGACAAAAAAAAATTGTTTTAAAAGCTCTGTAGTTCGGAAGTAAACTTTCACTTCCACATGAGAAGAAAAACTTGGGCATATTGGTTATTGTATTTACACCCCAACTTCACATTAACACCATTGTCACCCCAATACCACTACTAGTCACTGCTATAAAGTGGGTCCCACAGCATTTATGGTTGCAGAAATAAATTTCTCTGGCAGCATTAAATGTTCAATTAATGTTGTGAAACCAACTTTATGCGTCTATAACTCACGCACTCTAGGCCCTAGAGTTTATGCAAGAACTCTAGAGGATCTAAATCCATAAATAGCATCTTCACCACCTCTCGAGTCACCCCAATATCGGGACCTTTGTCTCGCTGCCGCCACAAAGAAGAGCATCTTATCATCACCCCATTGGTGCCACCCTTTCTTTGTAAGTGCTTTTTTCCCCTCAAAAAATAGCAAACATGATTTACCTCTTAGAATTGGTTTTAACATAACAGTATCACTAATTTCTTCTACCACAAATATATACGCACAGGGAAATGAATTCAGAAGGAATTAAATAGCTGAGATTATGCATACTCACACTACAATGATATCTCCTCTTTTGCAAAAAGCTGGAATTGCACTGAACATGGTGGAAAGTCCATAGGAATAGAGAATTGAATCAGGAGTTCCCAAAAATTTTGCTATTCTGGCCTCACAGTCAAGGTGTACATCTGGTAAGAGGGAAGAATAAAAAAAAATAACCGTCAAAAGAAAAATGTTTTCCCTGTGAAAATCTGGGTGTAGAACCTCCAATCCGATTCATATGAAAATTAGATCCAAAATTAAAGCTTACCAATTGTTCCGTAGAATCCACGAGGACCACAAGAACCAACACCGTATTTCTCCAATGCAGAGGAACATGACTCCTGAGATAGAATATTATCATAAATCCACCATAAAAGTATAGAAATTATCACAGCAAAAATAAATAAATAAATAAAGGGAACTGCATCTCACAAGCAATTTCTCATGTCCTATCAATCCAAGATAATTTGCTGAAGCAAAATTGACAACTTCTTTGCCATTGATTATTGTATGCGGCCCTGCAGCACTGCCAGAGAAACAAAAAATGCAACTCAGGAGCAGCAATGCCTTGAGGCTTTTTACCAAAACACTTTTCAGTTCTTATTCAGAAATCTAATATTCAACTTATGAAAGATAATAAATTACATAAACAACAAGTATTGTTTATGTATGTAATGATATACAAGACAAAAATTATAAGTACAAATTGATTAGGAAAACACAGGCAGTAACAATAACTCCATGTACGCAAAGAGCTAGGGCAACATGGGAAAGACGAGAAGAAGAAAATACATAGCATTGGGGAAGAAACTTACTTTAAAGAAGAAAACAAGAATGAAACAAATAAATTGAAGATTTTTTTTCATCACAAACTAAAAGTGGGGAAAAAAAGAACATAGGTAAAAGCATCATTCTGACAGGAATCTATGAAATCCTCTATATGGATATTACAACTATTTCACCTTTCTAACATTGGAGGTTCCCTCTGCATCTCTTCTGTAAGAGGAGGAATGAGGGATTCTGGGACCCATTCATCACATAGCTCATCTATTTCCTACAAACATCAGGCAAAGTTTTCTTTAGTTTTGGTGAAATGCCATAATGAAGTATAAAAGTTATTGTATGTTGATATACCACTATTGATAATGATGTTCCAAATACAGTTAATTAAAATAACCAGATGCAACTTTTATGAAACCAGGAATGCAGCTAGAGTATGGGAGTTCGGACAACCAAATTTCATAAGCTCTATCATTGAAGGGGTTTACATTTAGGCCTCGTTTGATTACATAGATGAGATGAGATGAGAAATCTGTGAATAGTAGTGAGATAATTTGCGAATACTAGTAAGATAATTTGTGGATAGTAGTCAAATTGTTTGAGTTAAGATTTTTATGAGGTTTTGGAAAATGAGAGAGAAAAAGTTAAATAAAAAAATTATAAAGTTAAAAGAGGGCTAGAATATAATTTTTTAATATAATTTTTGTTTTGGGATTTGAAAAAGTTTGAATTGTTTTTTTTTTTTTTTGGAACTTTGGGAAAATTGTAATGATTAGGTAATGATTAGATGAAAATGTTGAAAGTTGAAATTGAAAAAATGTTTGTATTTGAATAGTGTTTGAATGTTGAGGTGAGTTGGTTTGAAAGGTTTGTGAAACCAAACCAGGCCTTAGTATGCTTGAACTTTAAGAGACCCAAATCCATAATTTTCAGTGAACAACTCATTTTTTACTTTGGCAAAATTGAATCACCAAAATTGGAGCCCTCAGTCCCGGGATGAAACAGATCTAAGCAAGCACAAAAATTAGAGATGTGCAAATAGACATATAGAACATGGTGAAAAATTGATAATATCCTATAGATTCAACTTTCACCTTGATTTCAGATTTCAGCATAATTTAAATATCATCCGGGATTCAAACCATTTAAATTTTCGAACATTCAAAATTATGTGTGCAGTCTGATTATCAAAAATTTTGTTCTGCAGAGAACGACCAGCCAAGTGTCAAACAAAAGGAATATTATTTGAATTTGATATGTATATGCTATTCGTATCATATCTTGCCAACACTCCCTATCTCAACTTCACGATGTTATAGAAATACTAAAACAGTTCAAGTCAAGATAAATCAATAAGAGCATCCTCTTGGTAATTACAAAAAGTAAGGATTAAAATTGTCCCACAAACCTTCTTGGTTAAAGGCCTTTTCGGGGGCTTGTAACTTTTCTGGGAAAGCAGGAAAAGGATGACAACCAAAAGAAGAACTTCCACAAACAGATGCCCTTTAACCATAAGAACAAAAAAAATCTGTTAGCCAAATTCCTATGATCCAGAAGATGGCAAAGACACGGTTAGCTTTTGAGACTTCAGAAGTTACCGCCGATATGCACTCCAAAAACAACAGCTCGGGCAGAAGGGGCATCTAAAGCCAAAGTCACCCAATCTAAAGTAGTATTCACTATTTTCAGAACAGCAGATGCCATAGTCTCGATATCTCAATTCAGATAGCCTTCAAAAACCACTCACATCATAGACAAGGACATTCATTTCCTGTAACTACAATCCCTTGAGACTCGTCACTTCAATAAAGGCTTAGAGATCTGGATCCTGCATATAGTAATTGTTACAGTCCCGTTGGTATGGTAGTGAAAACCATTACAGTATCAACATAAAAATACGATTACCCACGAAAAAAATTTGAAGTACTATGATAGAACAAACGTCCGATGCTACAGGTGTCTGATTGCTAAGAATGAATCGATTTACATACATATATAAGTAAACCCTATTTAAAGGTAGAGAATGATATCTTATATCATCGAAGTGGTCACCAAGAAAGAGCGAAATGAAATACCTGAACCAGACCAGGATGGATTAGAGGAGAAAATCTAAAGAGGAAGCTGCAAATCGTTCGCCGAATCGCCTAAATTGGATCATAAGAGAGATTGATAGCTCATACAGACACCCGGATTGAGATCGGAGCTGAGAATAAGGAAATTATTGAATACCTGAGCACACAAAACTAGATGAATTGAAGTCAAGGGATTGGATTTTGAAGTCAAAAACTAGCAAAACTTCGAAGAAAATTAATTTTAAAACTCTGATTCAAAACAGAGATGAGAACCCTAGTTTTTACAAAACCAGCAATAAAATTAAAAGAAATGAAATTGGGAGCCTTCCAAACACGAAGAGGAAAAAAAACGGAGATAGAGATTATAATCCATGAGTTGATCCAAAATAAACCCAAAAAATAAGACGGAATTCTAAAGAAATAAAAAAAGGGGAAAAAATAGAAAATGCAGAAGGAAGAAAGAAATCACCATCGATGAGGTTCAAGATTGACCTTGGCGAAAGAAATCGGTGGGCGACAATGGACTTTGGAATTTGGGTGGCCAAATATACTATACAACAAAAAGTTCGTAATCTCCCCTTTGTATATTTTAAAATGAGATTTTCAAATTAAGAAAATAATAATATTATAACAATAAAAATTTTTTTTTTGAGCTAACAATAAAAAGTTAATAATAATATACCATATTCTCATATTTTCTTATCCGATTATGCTGCTTGACCTTGAATTACTTTTTATTGTTGAAAATAATAATAATAGTTTATTCTCAAGCTAATATATATAACATATCTAATAAAGTGTTTATATAGAATAATTTATTCAAAAAATAAATTTTAAATTTTAAATTTTATAAATCAAATCTTATCATTGTGAATAATATACTTTGCTCACCAATTTAATAATAAAAGAATTCATAATGATAATAGTATATTATCTAGAGAAATAAATTATTAAGATAAATATAACTTGATTATAATGGTTGAGAAGTATAATACAAGAGAATTTTTCGGTCTCTTCCTTTCTCTTTCCAAAAGATAAATCCTCCCACCACGGTTTTCGATATAACCTTTTTTCCTACAACCAGAGGAGGGTGGAGAGTCAGCTCCACTCTCCCTCCCGTCTGGCTTTCATTGGACCTATCCAATGTTATTTTTTCCTAGTTTTCTTTTAATTTCCCGTGCCATGGCATTGAAATGCGCCAAAATGCTGTCTACCAACTTCCTACGACCACTAGGTGCCTCACCTTCAGATTCTCCAACTGTCGATCTGTTAGATAGTAGAAGAAAATTGACCCAAAAAAGCAGTGCTTATGTCCCACACATAGCTCACACTACGTGTGAGACCCACGCGCCGCCGCGCTAGGGGAGGTATTTTGCCGCCACACGCGGCACCATCGGAATCAATAGCCTCGGATCTTTTAGATTCAACCTATATTTTATTGTCAAGGGTGCTAGTGGGGTAGTCTTTCATCGGCGATTCGACTCATTTTTTGATGGCTACTTTCATAGTTCATGCTTTCTCTAACCAATGATAAAGATAAAAAGTGGTCATGAAAGTTTACATCAACCAGTCCAATCCAACAAAATGTTGCACACATCATTTCGCTACGGTTTCTAGTCGTAGAAAAATTACTTCATGCTGCTTCCCCTCATAGAAAATAGGTAGGAGTTAAACTTCTTGTTCTAAATCTCTTTTTTTTTTTAGTTTGTATTGTATTTGTTGGTCTTAGGCAATTGTTGGGGACTTCTATCCTATTGAATTTTGTATGTGGTAACTTTTTAGTTTATCTAGATATGCTTGTTTGCTTAGGGAAAAAAAATGGTTGAGAAGTTATAACAAAATATTTTATTTACATAGTTTTTGTAGGGTTAAGCATTTGATAAAAAAAAAATGAGACTAGAAAGAACATTCATGTGTCGAATAATATTTGTTGGAACAAAAATTCTACTCAACCTCCTACTATTCACACCACACTCCACATTCCATCTTTTTTTTAATTTTTTTTATCAAATATATTTTTATATGAATAGTGAATAAAAAATTATAAATAGTTTAAAAAAAATAAATTCAAAAAAAAATTTTAAAAAATATTAAAAAATATTAAAAAGTGTGGAGTGTGGAGTGTGGGGAGGATGAATAGCAAAACCTTGTTGGAAACCCTTCCGTTAATAAAAATGGAAATTGACAAAAAAAACAAAAATAAAAATGGAAATTTTAAATGAATATATTTTTTGGATTTATTTTTGGATCTTTGAAAACAGAGTGAGTGGACTACGGGAAGCTTCGCCGAAAAGATTCAGGGGTCTGTGAGAGACGCGGGAATATGGCGGATTGTTTTCTCGGTCCCTCTTTCCTTTTGTGCAAAACGGTCCTCCATTTTACCCATTTCCCTTATAGATCTCCTCCCCCTCCTCCTCCTCCTCTCATGGCTGCGTCTCGCTCCTCACTCGATCACCAGCATTATTGCCGTTCCTCCTCAAACTCAAGCCCTAACCAGCCTTCGTTGCTCGTCTTTTCAGGTATGTCAACAATTAAAGCTTTACGTAGAAATTCTAATAATAAACAATGGCGACGACCTTGTTTGGCCAAATTGAATTACTAACACCTTCGCGCGAACAATTCGCAGGCGGAACTGCGTTTAATGGTGTGGTTGAAGAGCTTAAGAATTTGACCACTCGGGTTGCGCATGTTCTTCCTGTTTCCGATGACGGAGGAAGTACGGCTGAGATTGTTCGTGTCCTCGGTAAATCTTCCAACTACTTGCAAACCAACTTATTTAATTGAATTCTTTAGCACCTTGAAATGCTTCTTTGTTATCCGAATTGGTTTTTGAAGATTAATTGAGTTATCTACAGGGGTTTGTGTGAAACAAATGTTTCTTTCCGAAATGTGAAAGTTCATTGATTTGATAGGTGGTCCGGCTGTTGGAGACATTCGGTCGAGGTGTTTGAGATTGTCTGATCAAAGTACTGCTGAGGCACTTGCTGTCCGAAGATTACTTGGTCATCGTTTGCCAGTTGATGCTCAACAAGCCAAATCAGAATGGTAGTATATCAGATCTTTCTTCTTCGGATAAGTTCTGTATGTTTAACTTAGTATCTAGATGTGCATTTTGAATGAAGCGTTAAACATTCTAGTATTCCATGTTTGATCATATCCGGATAAGAAATTTGTCATCATTCATATCGATAAAGTTTAACTTACCAGAAAAAAAAAATTTTGTCACTCATGTCAAATGGACATTGGCAAGGTTAAGGGTATCATGGAACAATAACATGATCAATCCCTCTTAATGGCACCTTTTTACGCTCTCTCTCTCTCTTTCTCTCTCTCTCTCTCTCACACACACACACACACACACGTTTCTTTATCCCTGATGCTGAGGATTCATTACAGAAACTGTCCATCTAATTGCACTGGATTTTAAATGATACACTTTTAAAGAGCAGATCGTTGAAAGAAGAATAATTTGTTTTTGGTTGGCACCAGCTGTCTGAGAACAGAGTCTTGACTAATTCTGGGGTTGTTGAAAGAAGAATATTAGAAAATTATGGTTTATTAAATTGCACATTTTTTAAGTTAACTCAAAACTAAAGCATTGAAGCTGGTGAAACTTAATATAGTCGCTTATTAGATATTTTTTCGTAGTGGGGGTGAATCTATATGTTGGTGGCGTACAAGTTCTGTTTTGATATGTTTCCTTTTTCCTTTTTTATAATTAATTTATTATTAGCTCATTGCCTACTTTTTACTTTTTGCAATATAGTTTTTTTTTTTCCTTTATAAAAATTGCTCATTAGAAAGCGCAAAAGGCAACTTTTGCTATTTAAGTTAATAGTAAGTATCCTGAGTATATTTCATTTACTTGGTAGGTGTAAATATGGTGGGGATGTTGAGTTAAATGTATGCTGAGTTACGAATTTGACAGGTATAATATTGTGGAAGGAGAACATTTTCTATGGAATTGTGTATCAAAACCCTACAGGGAGACGATTCGAGCTTTCTTGGTTTACTTTCAGAATCAGGTGAATAGTATGAGTTGTGCTTGATTGCCTAATAGATTTTTTTTGGCTTTCACCTTCAATCTTCTATTGGATATACTTTTTGTCAGAGGGACATATGCCCATGCTCATACATTTCTTTTTCTGGCCGAATCGGTGTACTTTTTCCTTATTTTTTTTTATCATATCACATTATTTACCATGGGTAGAAAAGATATGTGAATTTGGAAGTGGTTTACTTGTACAAACATGATAACCAATGTTAAGGATCAAGTTATTTTATTTTTAACTTCATATGATCATTTCGTATTATCAGTTTTCTGAATAATGCTTGCATAATTTTTTTAACCCTTATTCATTGCTTTTATATTTTTATTATGTCAATTGTTATTTCTTTGCATTTTGGGGGGAATGACATTATTCCTCAAAGTAAACCACAGTTGGCTGTTTCGTTTGTTTTTTTTTTTTTTTTTTTGGTTTTAATTTAAAAATTATTCTTAATTATAAAAATATATTTATTATTTTCTGAAAAACATTTCTGGGAAAAAAATTGCCACGCGGCATTCTATGATTGGTTTATGCGGTTTCTATTAACAATGATGAATGGAAAAATGGACGAAGGGTCCTATTTCTGATAAACTTGTACCATGTGGGGTTATTGCTAAAAAAATGCATAGGATGGTAGATCAAAATAGGCCTAAGAACAGGGTGTGTTCTATTAAAATTTCGTATTTTTTATTGCTCTTCTGAACTTCTCAATGTGATTCTTGCATGAAATTTAATCTGCTTTTTATTATTTTGTGAAATTCAATTACAGATTCTCCAGCGGTCAGATGAATCATTCTGTTTTAGTAATGGCAGGTACTTCGCTTCTACTTAAGTTAGATCTTACCATTGTTTCAATTGTTTTTTTACATAAATAATTACTTTCTTGGTTTTTGATTTCTATCTTCTTGAGTTAGGATGGTGGAAAATGGATACTAAGCAAACATGGGACATTATATATCCCAAATGTATACTAGGGCTATGCCTATTTGCTTTTCAATAAAATTTTCTTCTTATAAAAAAAAATATATATCCCAGATTCAAATATCATATTTGAATAACCTTATAAATAGCAGGGATTTAGAAATCTGTGAATCAAAATGATTTAGTTCCTCTATTATCCAAAGAAGCTTCTGAGGGATTGGATCTAGAGATTTGGGAATTGAAATGCATAATTGCAATCAGTTACTTTGTTCTAGTCAGAAGTGATGAACAATAAATCTTAGGCCTCGTTTGTTTTCACAACTCATCTCATGTCATCTAATCATTATAACTTTTTCAAATTCCCACACAAAATAAAATAAACAATTTAACTTTTTCAAATTTCAAAACAAAAATAATATTAAAAATATATATTCTAACAATATTTTATTCAACTTTTAACTTTAATCTCAACTCCTCTCATTTCATCTCATCTGTGAAAACAAACGAGACCTTAGTGGGGAATAAATTTGCCTTAAGGATGACGGTGATTGAAATTGACATTTCAGGATTCCCCAACCCTAGATGCCCCTGTCAAGGACTCCAAGAGTAACTCTGATGTTGCTTTTTATAGTAGTCTACTTTGAAGGGGTATGTGGCTAGTGTCCATGGAATTGGTCACTTTTATAAGAAGAGTCATGATCTAAAAAAATTGCTTTTGTAACTATGGCTGTAAAGGAATATTATAAGGGCTGGTTTGGGGCATGAGAATTCTCAAAAATTCTCATCTCATCTCAACTCATCATTTCACCTTTTTCAAATCTCCATACAAAATATAATAAACAATTCAACTTTTTCAAATCCCAATACACCTTTTTCAAATCCCAATTCAACTTTTTCAAATCTCAAAATTAAAAAATAATATTTTAAACTCTAAAACAAAATACAAAATTCTTATCTCACTCCCCAAACCTCCCCTAAATCTAATTTACCCTAAGGGTTGGCTCAAGACTGGGCTTGGGGGTATGCTCCCCTTAGGTCTAAGGTTCAAATCCCCTTGGGTGCTAACAATCTCTAAGGGCCATTGGATGAGAGGATTTTTCCCTTGAATTACCTTGGGTGCACTAGCGGGAAACTCTTAGCTGAGGGCCTATGCACCCTCGGGATTAGTCGGGATGTTGTTCCAGACACCCGGTGCCAATGAAAAAGAAAAAAAATATAATTTAACTTAACCCAATTTTTTTACATATCAGTGAAGGAAGCGGGTAAGAATGAGAACAATGTTATTTGTTTCAACCATCAGATTATCCACCCACCACAGATTCCAAACCAGACTCTCCCCTTGGGAATCAAATAGAAAAAAGATGCTCAACTTTTTTTGTGTATAGAGTATCAGTCATGGTTGTGGATTGTGATCATTCTTGCCCAAAACATTTGAATGATTTTTCCCTGCAGAGTTGCTATCAGCTTATCCTCAATAAGTTTAAGAAATTTTATGGACTGTATTATTTTAAAATTATCACATCATAGTTAATTGATTAATTCTGATGTCTGATTGATTTCTTGCCTGACATTACAACTACTTAACTGACTCTCGTAATTTTTGCAGCATTGGGAATTTCTTCTTTGCAGGAGCACGTTTATTTTTTCAGTCTTTAGATGCTGCAATATTTTTGTTTTCACGTGTTTCAGATATTCCCTCAGAAAGTATGGTCCTCCCTGTGATTTCAACCAACGACAGGCTTACATTAGGATGTGAATTGTGGGTAGGATGATTGTTGATTTCCATCTGGGCATATATTTTGTAATTGTGTATTGCTTCACTGGTTTCTTTTGGTGGTAGTTCTATGGCTATTTTGAACAAATTAATTGAAATTCTCTTGGATTGTTAGTAGCAGTATACGTCCTTATGAGTTTTACTCTGGAAAATTCCTATCTAAATGTTTTTTTTCATCCCCAGCATAAGTATTGATAATAAGATTTCTATTATCCTCCATCTGTGTATAATTGGGAAAGTATCAGGTTTTGGTCCACCCACCTTGATCTGCTTGATCGTTGATCTAACTTCCAACCTCTTCTCTCTTGATAAACCTTCCCACCATACCAAATTTCTCACCATCTTGCTCTAAGTTCTACATGAAATTATATAATTTGCTTCACACAAAGTGATTTGTACTGCCAAAGTGATTCATTACAAAATGTGTTGGCATAGGTTCAAAAGAGAGAAAATGCTGTCAGAGATAGGATTGAGTTTTTATTGTTGATTAAAGTTGTGTTATTAATTTTTCCGAAGAAGATGTGCTTAACATGTGTCTGAACTCTGTCAGTTCATTCTTTCCCTTGTTACGCTTAACTTTGCTATCAATACCTAAAATGATGCTGGTTTTAGGTTCAGTATGGGGGGAGTTTTTGCATTTTACTTTCTTCTCCTAATTCTCTCCTGTTATTTAATTTTAGGACGGGACAATAATACGAGGTCAGAATGAAATTTCTCATCCAACTTATGGATCCATGGAACCTATAAATAAGGTATTTGCTATAATTTCATGAGGAACCCTAATTGTTGGTTATTGCTACATTATGTTTATAGTACGATTTATCTATAGATAGTTTTCAAGAGGAGCATGATAAAAATCATTTGGCCAATAATTAAAAACTTACAGTGGTGGGAAGACTTGTATTGTGGTGAGGAGAGTGATGTTAGTGGTGGTGTGGTTTTCATGGTTGCGCCATTTATAATGGTAATGATCAGGCTGGTGTTACTGGTGGTGATGCTGGTATTGTGTCATCATTTGCTACTCATGGTAGAAATAGTTTGATCGAGATCACAATGAGATACTAAATTTCAATTCTGCCCAACAAAAATTTTCAAATCCATTTTTATTCAAATTGTCCTCACAAATTGTTATTGGTGCATTACTGTATACCTCTACACTTAAGCAGTGTCTTCTTGGTGCCGTCTTGACGATTTTGCCTTATCTAAAGAAGAAAGAAAAGGTTTTGGGACTAAGAGCTCTAGTGAATTATGATGTTAATTGAATTTTGGCATCACACCAAGGTTTTTCATTTTCTGGTAGTTGTTATACAAAGTTCCTTATCAACCGCCTGATTCTTACACAGGGAGGATCTTCAGTTCCAGCACTTCCTTCAAGAATAAAGCGGGTGTTCTACATGTCAAGTGAGGGCAGTAATTTACTGCATGAGGTGAATTAATGCATTTAGGTTTCTTTCTTGTTTCTTATGTACTACTAGAGATGATTTTGTGACTAGAAATCAAGCATGAATTTCAGTATTCAGTCCTGTACAGAGCCAAAGGTGTTTTGACCAAGTGACATATCCTTCCTCCCATAAACAAGGAGTGGAGGGTAAGGTCATGAATCGCATCCTCTATTGGTATGTGGTGTATATCTGCCTGCCAAAAAAGCACAAAATACCATGTGTCATACATCTAAAAAAAAGGAACAGAGCAAAAAAAGAGTGAATAGAGAAAAACAGAATGTTTTGGTGGCAATGCCATCATTTGATTCTCCCCCTTCGCTAATTGCTTGAAACATGTCTGTCATAAGGAAGTCGGCCATTATGCTTGGTCAATTTTTACTTTTTTGATACTCAAGAAAGAATGTTGTGTTATCAGGATTCTGTTTCCCTATATATGTGAATCTGATGGAACTAATACCACCCTTTTTATCAATCTTGTATGATTTTATCTATTTATCCTTTCCATTCATTAATTTTCATACGTACGGGGACCTGGGGATACAATGGTTCATAATCAGCACCAAGCATAACTCTGTTTCTTGCAAGTTGAAACTTAGTGCTATTTAGTATGATAAGGAACATTCTACCTGCCTGATCAATATGGAAGAATATGGAAAGAGCTCATACCCTTCTGATGTTTTTTTACAAGAACCTATACGTTTCTGATCTTAGTAATTAACTTCTTTACATCAGTAACAGGAAAAAGATAAGCATTTTATATTTGTAGTTAGATGCTTCTCTTGTATATACTTCCTCTATACTTGGGTTATGCCTTTTCCTTTTGCTAATAAAATCTCATCTACTTTCCAAAAAAGGTAAGTTTTCCCTGCAATTGTGGTTATAATATATCAATTTGAGTTTTCAAATTTGAGTTGCAGTCATGATGTTTTGGATTCTTTTTCCTCCAAGTTTACAGTAATTATTACCTTTAACAGTAGAGATTTTAATAATGGGAGGTATTTAACATTGTTTGTGAATCATTTATAATTTATTATATATGTAAATATTGGTTGTTGATATGCATACTAATTTCTGATATGTAGACTGCGTGATAATTCACTTCTGTAATTGAGTAGGTCTTCCCCGCAGCAAACCCATCTGTCCTGGATCAGTTGAGTAATGTGGACTGCATCATTTATGCGATGGGATCCCTTTTTACTTCCATTTGTCCATCATTGGTAACATTCTCGACCTCTGGCTGGCATATTGCTCTTTTAATCTACTTTCATGTTTTGGCCATATGGTAATAGAAATTGCTGTAGATAACCATTTAACACTTTGGACCTCCATAGTATCCTTTTCTTCTTCCTTTTTTTTAATGGAGAATGATACCCCAATTTTATTGATAAACACTCACTCATAGTGGAGGAATGCCATGGTTGCAGTTCAACACCTTGGGGTTGCAGTTCAATTATGAGCAAAGCTTATAACCAAGGTGTAAAAAACAAATCTAGATAAAAATAAAGCTTGTGAGCAAAATAAACCAGTCATTTACATGTAAAACTTTTTTTATATTCTTAGTGATGTCCTTAGAGCTGAAATAAATTCTTTAGTAGACCCTTTGTCACCCTGTTTTGCATTGAAGTTGGCAGCTGAGTCTGTTTCAGCTTCAACATTTTTCAGTTGTAATTTTTGACTGACTCTCGGGCCATCTAACAAAGCTTTAACTTCAGCTATTGTATTTGTTCACCATCCATAGTAAGCAGAGAATCCCACAATCAATGCCCCTCTTCATCTCAGACTACCCTTACCCCACCACACTCGCTTGGGTTGCCCATACTGTAACCATCAATATTCAACTTGACAAACCTCAAGGCTGGAGTTGTCCATTTCGGAGAAATAACATAGTACCATTTGCCAGCATATGGTGAGATAAAAAAGTAATGTGGACTGCCATATGGAATGCATTGCTTAAGCTATGGAATCCTCTTCACTTCATGGATGACTACGTATTCAATTGTTACATCTTTCTATGCAATATTCCTGTCGGTGTCTTTATTGTAATGTGTTATCTCATGTGAATGCCAGTGTTTGTCTCAAGTTCTTCCAATTATTTGAGTTGATTGTAAGTTGGTCTATTTGGTTAAATACAGAAACTGGCATTTTGATTATAAACATCTATCGGGTGCATTTAATATGAAACAGGATCGAGCTGCCTTTTATTTCCTACTTGTTGGTCCAATCTTTTGGGAAAATATGATTTTAGGGCTTGGACTGCAGTCTATGGCTTGTAGTTCAATTATGGTTTAGAAAATGCTAAGTGCCAGTGGCTGAGTCGCTGCTGGAGATCGCTGCTGGAATTTGTAAAAGCCAAAAGGTTTAAGATGAAAGAAACCAGTTCTTGTTGTGCTCTGTCTGGAGAACACAGTAGAGCAGGAAGAAAAAAAAGGCAATTGGTGAAAGAAGAAGAAAATAGTTAAGTCAACATAAAATAGTCAAGGATGAGGAAGAATAGGAGTAGAAGAGAGCATAGACTTGGGGCATATTTGGTCGGTAAAAATTTTGGGAATTCTTGAAAAGAATTTTGAGAGGAGTTTTGTATGGGGTTTTATAAAAAATTAGTTAGGTAGATTTGAAAACTTATTTAGATATAATTTTTGTGAACTGTTTTTTTTAACTTGCTTTTGTTTTTATTTTTTTTTGTTTTTGCAGAAACCTGGGTAAATAATTAGATGCAAATTTTTTAATGAACAGAAATATTTTTTGGTATTTAAAAGATGTTTGGATCAAAGTTGATTTTGTTCTTTCGAAAATTTTTGAATAATTAGGAAAAAAATGGAAACCAACAAGTACAATTCATGATATTTGTTAATTGGAAACTTTCGAAACTTGCCTTTTTATATCTTCTCATTGATCATGCACCATGTCTAGGTATTACTAGGTATTGGGGAGAGTATTTCTTCAAGGTTCTGCCGCAAGGTACCTTTCCATCACTCTATCAAGTACGGTATTTTTTTTTATTGCGTACAAGTTGTTATGGTTTATTGCCCATTCATATGCATGGACTATGCCAGTACCTCCCAGAATTGCCAGTTCATTTGAATTACCATCTCTTTGGCCATTTGGATGCGTATGAATGTATTGCAAGATTTTAGATATCAACATGTACATTGAATATTGTGCAAGGTTTCAGCTTTGAATCCAACACTTGCTAGTCTCTGTTTGTGGTGACACTAGAAGAGTACCTACAGGGTGCCATGGGTTGAGCCACGTAGACTTATATCTTGCACTTGGCTATTTTGGTAACAGATACTTTTGTTGAATGGTACGTGTGATCGGGAAACGAGTGACTTCTCGGCCTCTTGCTTTGTAACTGCCATTACAGATGCCCTAAATCGAACGTATGGAGATCCTCATAATCATCTGAAAAATCTAGTGAGTAGATAGAGTTGTACTATGTGACTATGGTTAAAAGAAAGATCTTCTTTGGTTGTCTAATCTAGACAGGAGGAAACTTGAGAAATAGAGGGAACATGTCATTTTTTGAAGTTTATTATTTTTCTGTGTAGCCAAATAAGTACGTCAATACACTTTTAGTGCCCAAAGATGGTGAAATTCCTGTAGACGTTCAACGCTTGGCTGCCCAAGGAATCTTTGATGTGGTATGTATGCCTGTTACCATCTGTTTCAAGTAGTATACTAAACAGAAATTTCTAAAGAAAACATCCTTATGTGCCCTTGTAAAGTTCCATATTTGATTCTTAAATTGAGCATTACCAATTTGAAAACTAAGGATAAGACGTTGAAGTGTTATGTAGAATCTCTGTGATGAGGGCATATACGCAAAAATAACGTTTCAAACTACTCCTGGATTACTGATGCTCTCCAAGGAGGCTAATTTGGCACCTCCGATCAAAGTGCTCGTTTCAGAAATGCCGGTGCCACAATAATGGCCTGTTGAGGCTGGAATTTAATAGCTCAAACTTTGAAGGCAACTGGCTGGACTATGGTGGCCTTATTTTTAAAAGCCTGTATTCAGAGCAATCTTAGTATGCCCGCTATTATCATTCAGTATTAGAAGCCTAAGCAAAATAGTAGTCTTGTTTACTTGATTGGATGATGACAATCTTCTTTATTTGTAGATCTGGATTCTAAAACATATTTACTTTGCAGAACTTTGTTGATTCTATACATGATCCAAAAGTGGGTGTAATATTTGACCCGAGGTCCCTAATACAAGCTCTTGCTGATGTGGTAGGCTCACACATGAGCACAATGTTAGAATCGGTTGACTATGTAAATGGTATTCAGCAGCAAGAATAATATGTTTTGATGTGGATATTGGAGCCTTTGCTTGTGGGTCCATTGATCCTGAGGTACAAATTAAAGAAACTCGATCTTTTTGTCACGGCATATTTAACTAGTTTATAAAATATTCTCATGAATTCGCTGCTTTTCTTATTTGTACTGTATTAATCCGAATTATTTTTCTGGTTACAGGTGAGTTTGCCTCACGTCTTGGGTTGGCTGGCACATGATATTCGATCCAATGCATGGGATATTTCTTTGATTTAATCTAATGGTGGTGACATGCTCATCGAAATATCTTAGACGCAGATTTCTAAATGCTGTAGGATGTTTGTTCCTATAGCTTGCTTGATTACGCCCATGTATGAGTGTTTGACTTTGCTTTCTATTTTTTTTTTTGTAATTATGATTGTAGTTCGTTGTCTCGTGAGTGTATAATGCGTCTTTGCAGAAAATTAGGGAGAGAATAATCATCAATTGTTGGAACATTCTGACTAGTTATTGAACCTGCTAAACCTCTGGTCTTACCTATTTGTTTATACACCAAAGTCCGATTTGCGCAATGGGTCTAGTACTTTCAACTTTCAAGGAAAGTAGTCCACTAGTCCATACAGTATAAATTTAGCCGTAAATTAGCATTGGTTTCTCTAGCATATGAAAAATCACATCTTTTGAATATCATGAAAAACTCTCACATACATCTTTGAGCTAAATAATAATAAAATATTATTATTTTATTATTATTTATATTTTCCTTTTAGATTTCTTTCAGTTGGTGTAGGGAGAGAGCAAGGAGAAAGAAATGTTTTGAGAGAGAATTTGTTTTCGTTGGTGGAGAGAGAGAGAGAGAGAGAGAGAGAGAGAGATGTAGGAAAATAAGATTTGGAGAGGGAACTTTGCATCTTTAAATTTGTAGAAATATTGTTTATAGCTATACAAATTTTTGAATATATATAATTCAATGCAGTTCAATTTAAAGTCATATTAAGATGCATAATTCAATGCTAGTGCTTATAAAAATTATTTGAAGATGCGTCTACACATTATGCAAATACGTAGATGCATGTCATGGATGGGCGGGCTTATGTAAATTACACAGAATGCAAGGAGAAGTGGATTTTCTCCTCCTTCTTCTTCTTCTTCTTCTTATATATATATATATATATATATTTGAAGGAGAGGTGGAGTCGATGACAAGAATGTAAACCGATTATAGTATGCGAGCGGGCAAGGGCGCCTCAGTGCTTAGGCAAGTGGGTAAGGTTCCCTACACCACTCGGGGTCTCTTAAAAAGAAGACTATTAATGACCTTTATTTAGAAATAGAGATCTTTAAATCCTCTAAGAAATAATATTGATATTATAATTATTTAGAAAATAGCATTAGACGGCCTCTAAAGAATAAATTTTCTTAAAAAATATTAAACATGAGTATTATACGTATAAAATATATTAAACATAAGTATTACATAATTATAATATGCATATTATATGTACAAAATCTATTAAACATAAGTATTATATGTATAAAACTTAAGTATTAAACGTATTAAACATAAGTATAAAACATAAATATTAAACATATTAAATATAAGTATAAAACATAAGTATTAAACATATTAAATATAAATATAAAAAAATAATTATTAAACCAAAGTATTAAACGTATTACACATAAGTATAAAACATTAGTATTAAATCTAAGTATTAAATGTATTAAACATAAGTATAAAACATGTATTATACGTATAAAATATTCTATTGAACATAACTATTATACTTGTTATATGTATTAAACATAAGTATTAAATGTATTAAACGTAAATATTAAACATATTAACCATAAATCTTAAACATAAGTATTATATGTATACAATGTATTAAATATAAGTATTATACGTATAAAATGTATTAAATATAAGTATTATATGTATTAAACATAATTATAAAACATATTAAGCATAAGTATTAAACATATTAGATATAAGTATTAAACGCATTAAACATAAATATTAAACATATTAAACATAAATCTTAATCATAAGTATTATATGTATTAAATGTATTAAATATAAGTATAATGTATTATACATATAAAATGTATTAAACATAAGTATAAAAGATAAGTATTATATATATATATATAAATGTATTAAATAAAAGTATAAAACATGATTATAAAACATAAGTATTATACGTAATATACTTATAAATGTATTAAACATAAGTATTAAAAATAAGTCTTAATTATAATTATATGGACTTCGCCTTTCTTTCCCAACTAAAGTAGAAAATGTTGTATCACATCGAGATGTCGATTCGATTTCCGCCCCCAATAAGATGGATAATTTGTAACCACCTACTTTTGGGCCCTTCATCTTTCTGAATCGAGGCCCAGCCCGGCTTGCGTCATTCGAACAACCGGCGGGAAGCACCTTAGTATACGATCGCGCGCAATAACATACTAAATATAAGTATTAAACATATTAAACATAAGTATTATACATATAAATATTATACGTATAAAATGTATAAAACATAAGTATTAAACGCAGTGGCGGACCCACGTTGGCCTTAGTCCCCCCAAAATTTTTTGAAATTTCAAAATGGCCCCTAAATTTTATTACTAATTCTATAAATATAGAGAATGACCCCCCAAAAATTTATAATCTAAAATTCTCTAAAATTTCAATATACCTAGAAATTTCTCTCTTCAATTTTTTACCTATAGTCCCAAAAATTTTATATAATTTCTATATATTATTTATTTTTAAGGATGTGTCCTCACTAAAATTAATTTAAACTTAATTTAGGAGAAATAATAAATTTATTAATATAGATCCCAAAGTTTTTTGTTATATAATATTAGGATTCTTAATATGAGATCTAAAGTGAAAATATAAGAAAAATCATTTAAGACTGATGATCTATAAGAAAAATAGTTGAGAGGTTTTATCCTCTAGACTTCATTGAGATAGAAAAAATTTACCTAAGATCTCAATTATATCATAATTAAATGTTTAATATAACACAAAAATATCTATATTTTATATGAAACTTAATAAACTAGCTTATACACTATAATAAAAGATGACATTCTAAAACATCACTTGATAGTTTATATAAAAAAATTATAAATATTTCATTAACAAAATAATAATTGATGAATATTATTCCATGAAACATTATCATCATAAATTTGAAACATATATTAAATTGTGTTTAGAATTTTATTTTTACATTTATGTATCAAATTATTGAGATCTAATTTTATATATGGTTATTTTTTTTTAATTTCTTTTTTATTTTACATAAATTTCTCACATGATATTGAAGTTGGCCCTCCCAAAACAATTCATGGTTCTGCCACTAATTAAACGTATTAAATATAAGTATTAAACGTATAGAACATAAGTATTATATGCGTATTATACGTATAAAATATATTAAACATAAGTATTATACTTATTATACGTAATAAAACATAAGTATTAAACATATTAAACATGATAAGTATAAATAAGTACTATATGTATAAAATGTATTAAACACAAGTATTAAATATAATTATTAAACGTATTAAACATAAGTATACATAAGTATTTTATGTATAAAATGTATTAATATAGGTATAAAACATAAATATTGAACATATTAAACATAAATATTATACGTATAAAATATATAAAACATAAGTATAAATGTAATAGCGGACCCAAGTTCGCCCCGAAATTTTATTTATAATTCTATAAATATAGAGAACGTAAAAAAAATATATATATTATAATCCCCAGAGGCCATATGCTCTCGAAAATTTCAATATACCTGGAAATGCCTCTCTCTAATGTTTTTTCTATGGTTTCAAAATTTTGTATAATTTTTATATATTATCTACTTTTAAGGATGTGGCCTCACTACAATTAATTTAAACTAAATTTAGGAGAAATAATAAATTTATTAATATGGATTCCAAAGTTTTTTATTATACAATATTAGGCTTCTAGATATGGAATCCAAAGTGAAAAACAAAAACAAAAAAATCATTTAAGGTTGATGGTCTATAAGAAAAGTAGTTGAGAGGTTTTATTCTCTAAATTTCATCGAGCAAGATAAAATTTATTTAATGTTTCAATTATATCATTAAATGTTTAATATGATACAAAAATATCTAAATTTTACATGAAACTTAATAAACTAGCTTACACACTAGAATGAAAGATAAATTTCTAATAGATCATTTGATAGTTGATATGGAAAAATAAATAAATACTAAATATTTCATTATAAAAATAATAATGGATGAATATTACTTTATCAAACATTATCATCATAAATCTGAAACATATATTAAGTTGTGTTTTTAGAATTTTATTTTTACATTTATGTAGCAGATTATTGAAATCTAATTTTATATATAGTTATGTTTTTTTTTTCACAAAAATTTCTCATACAATAGAGAAGTTGGCCCCTTTCAAAACAGTTCCTAGCAATGCTTTAAATATCGTACCGTACCGGTCGGTATTTTTTGTATTGGCCATTGGTCCGGTACAGGTATTACACATATTTCGTACCGGCCAAAATTTTGGCTTTTACTGGCCTGTATTTCGGCCTCTATTTTTTTTCAAATTACAAGCTTATTTTTTGACCCCCAATTCAGATTAGACTATTTATAATTTATATATCTTTGTATTTATATATAATTTATTCATATATCGATTATCCCGAAACGGTACACAAAACGGTACCGGTATCGAAATATTTTGTTCTAGTGTCTTGACCGGTACAGCGTCTAATACGGTATTCAAAACATTGGTTCCTAGTTCTACCACCGATTAAACATATTAAATATAACTATAAAACATAAGTATTATATGTATAAAACGTAAGCATTAAACGTATTAATTATAAGTATAAAACATAAGTATTATGCACAAAAAATGTATTAAACATAAGTATTATACTTGTTATATGTATTAAACATAAGTCTAAAATGTAAGTACTAAACATAAATATAAAACATCAGTATTATACGTGTAAAATGTATTTAGCATAAGTATTAAATATAAGTATAAAACATACGTATTAAACCTAAGTATTATAGGTATTAAACATAAAATGAAATAAAAACATCTAGAAATATTATTTTTGATTAATTAATATACAAAGTAATAATGTTATAAGTTTATATAATAGAAAAAAAATTGTCAGAGTTTAAGAAACAACTAAATGAAGATAAAAAGAAGAAAAAAAAGCACTTACAATGGTTAGTATATAATTATATAATTAAGAAAAAGTAAAACTTTATAGTCTTTATGTTCAACATAATAGTTTATTGCATGATTGTATCAAAATAAATAAGAATAAAGCTTTTCAAATTTTCGGCTTTAGGCCTCAATTTTGATTGAGCCGCTGAGTCACGCCGATGGTAATGATCAAGTCTGTGAGGGTGGTCTCGTGGAATTGGATAAGGCCTGCATCCTCCTTTTTTTTTAACCATTTAAGGGTCTTCTTAAATTTCTTTATTTTTCAAAATTAGAATAGATATTTACGAAATATAAATCAAGGGTTTGATAAAAAAATTTCCTTGGAGAAAATATTTGTAACACCCCGCTCTCCAATAAAGACATTTTAGAATTTTTGGGGAGCCAGTGTGCTACTATTGAACTTAACTAAAACTTTTTCTTTTAAATAACGAGCCAGATGCAAAAGATTTCATAATTAAAATAAAATTTAATTAATACTTAAAATCCAACATAGAGTTGCGGAAGCACTTATTTAAAAAAATAATACGGAAGTCTCATGTGCTTATCAAAATAATCTACTGAAATCTTAAACTATAAAACTTAATTATAGCAAAATCTGTCTAGGCCTCTGCCTCGCCTCCCGGGGTCAAGTCCTGTCCTGCAGTCTCATCCTCATAAATGTCATCACTTGGGGTGGTTTAAAAACATGAAAAAAAAAAACTAAAATGAGTTGAATACTCAATAAGCACACATCATACAGTAAACATAATGAACATAAGGTTTCTTGCAAAAACGTGCATATTTATAAATACATACGTAAATAACATGAACATGAACATGAGCTTATCTTTCACTTGTCATAGGCCGTTACCCACTGTTGACCCCCGTGAGTTAGGGTTAGCGAATCTAAATAGATTCCGATTCCGCCCGTGGCCGCGGGTTGTGGAATCCATACATAAGGAAGACATACTGGGTGCACTACCAGCATGTACGACCTGACAATGCAATATGCTCATAACATAGGTACCGTCTTCATATCATAACATAGGCCGTTACGTATCTTATCATTCATATTTCATCATAATCATACTTGCATACTTGTCATATCATAGATTTCAAAAGAAATCACATACATACTTGTCATATCTTGTCATATCATATCATAGATTTTAAATGAAATCGCATTCTTTCATAACATGTCGTGATGCATGACTTCTCACATAAAATCATAATTTTTCATAAATACTTTAATGCAGAAGTCTTCACATAAAATCATGATTTTTCTTAAATATTTTAATGCATAAATTTTCTCATAAAATCATGCATGACTTTTCGTAAATTACTTTAAATGCATAACTCTCACATAAAATCATAACTTTTCATAAATATTTTTGATGCATAACTCTTTTCATAAAATCATGATTTTTCATAAATAACTTGATGCATAATTATTTACACAAAATCATAGATTTCCATATTTTTATCATGTCTTGGGTACGTAAAAAGGGACTTCCAATAAAGGGTATACATGCATAATATTTTTATAAAAAAATATCGTTTTACCGTAAATACGTATAAGGGTATGATCATGCTACTTATCTTGCAGCGCTACTTCCTGAATCTCACTTCGTAACTCGTCACCGAATGGTACGTGACGGGGGTTGGCTGGACGAGACGACGGTGGCTCTGGGTGGCCAGGAGTGAGGCGACGCAGCTGGTTTACTGGGCTGGGTGGTGCGACGCCGAGAGAGGGAGAGAGGAGGCTGGCGGTGGTTGTGGTTTCTTATGTTTTCTTCTAGAGGTCTCGGCTAGGAGTGGGTTTTATAGGCAAGGAGAAGGGTATTGTGACCATAAGGAGATGAGATAGGATTTGGAGTTGAGAGTTTGATTTCCTAATACGATTTGGAGTTATTAATTAGAGGATAAGAATGAGGCTTATAGGTGGAGATAGGGAGAAATATTGTTTAAATTCAAAAAATTAAAATTCTTGTGCTTAAAACAAAAAAATCAGTTCATGATAAAATACTAATACTAATACTAATAATAATAGAAATAAAAATAATAATAATAATAATAATAATAATAATAGTAATAGAGGCTTAATTCCAAGTTAAATAAAAAAATAATATGTTTGATAAATTCTTTTATAGGCTTAAAGTCATTTATTAAGCCTAATAAAATTATCCATAATTATTCTTAAAAAATATAGAATCGGGTCGTTACAATATTCCTCTATTATTTTTTCCATAAAATGATTAGATCACTTAAATATATTTAGTGCTTCTAGGATGATTCCTGTACATTAATAATTTCTTATAAAAGGAACGTTAGTATCTAACAGTATGAGTGGCTTCCCCTTAAGTAACATTAACAATCTTTTGTGGTGAAAAAATAATATGAACATTCTTAAATGATCCATCTCTTGCGTGATCGACAGAAATATTTGTCAATGACTCTTATGTAGATTTGACAAAGAACCAATATCACCGGGTTTCTTGTGTGTCGGTAACAATGCAGCCTTAAGACTAGGGCATTTTAAAATACGGAGCTCAAGAGCTACACTTGGTGGTTGTCCAAGTCAATACAACCTTTAAGGTCGGAATACTCGGAAGTGTCTTGTCCCGACACATCAAAAGAGCATAAACTACGAGGAATCTTCTATATATACTCATTCTTCTCAACCATTGTGAGTGTGCCTACTTATTTATCACTACTTATTTATCACTTTTCGGCTTATGAATCGTGTACTTGTTATCAACACACACTGTCATTTTTTTTTATCGGTAAACACACACTATCATATTTAGGTAAGAAAAGAATGAGTTTGAACACTGGAAGTGGAAGAGCATTCATCTTTGTGGCATTGCTTGGGATATGGGCTTTCCAAGCCACTTGCCGCATGTTGGATGGAGTTTCCATGTTGGAGAGGCATGAGAGATGGATGGCTCACCATGGACGCACTTATAAGGACAATGCAGAGAAAAAAATGCGTTTCAAGCTTTTCAAGCGCAATGTAGTGTTAATCGAGTCTTCCAACAGTGATGGGAATCGGCCTTATAAGCTAAGTGTCAATCAATTTGCTGATCAAAGTAATGAAGAATTCCAAACTTCTTACAACGGATATAAAAGGCTCTCCAATCGGCCTAGATCATCTCAAAGGGCACCATTTAGGTATAACAATGTGACTATTGTGCCATCTAGAATTGACTGGAGAGAGAAAGGAGCTGTTACCCCTGTAAAGGACCAAGGAACATGTGGTAAGGAAAATATACTTTGTCTTCATTTATTGTATGCATAATGTATAAATCATGTAACTAGTTTCTTGTGCTATAACATGATTCTAGGATGTTGCTGGGCATTTTCTGCGGTTGCAGCCATGGAGGGGATCGCCTACATCAAAACCGGAAAGTCAGTCACTCTTTCAGAGCAAGAACTAGTTGATTGTGACACTAAAGGTGATAACGAAGGTTGTGAAGGTGGATTAATGGATGATGCATTTAAATTTATCATCCACAACAGAGGCCTTACAACTGAAGTTAAATATCCCTATATGGGAGAGGATGGAATTTGCAACAAGAACAAAATAGCATCCCATGCAGCCAAGATCACAGGGTATGAAAATGTTCCTGCCAACAACGAGAAGGCATTGCTCAAGGCAGTGGCCAACCAACCAGTTTCTGTTGCCATTGACGCTAGCAGTTTTGACATTCAATTTTACTCGAGCGGGGTCTTCAAAGGAGAATGCGGAATAGAATTAGACCATGGTGTTACCGCAGTTGGTTATGGAACTGCAAAAAATAGAACTAAATATTGGTTAGTAAAGAATTCATGGGGCACCGATTGGGGTGAAGGTGGATACATAAGGATGGAGAGGGGTATTGATGATAGGGAAGGTCTATGCGGCATAGCCATGGAGGCTTCCTATCCCAATGCTTGAATCATAGTCAGTGGTGAATAAGTTTTATTCTAACATTAGAAGCGTTACATCCTACTAGTTTTAGACAACACAAATGCTTTCATCGTTATCGGGTTGTACGGAGAACACTTGAAAAATTAGAAATGGAATTGCATGCTTGCTTGCTCTTTTCTTTATTTTTCTTCCTTCTTGTCTTTTAATTATGTTTGGAGTTCTTTGTAAATGATTGAATATGACTACAAAGAACTTGTGCAATTAGAGCACCATTTTTTGTGCGCTTGCAAAGAAATGTGCCAACAAGAGCAATGATAACCTTTGAATATATAATACAAAACCAAGGATTCACCACTGAAGCAAATTACCCATACGAGACTATGGAGGAAATTTGTGACATGAAGAAGGCGTCCACTTTAGTAGCTGCGATTAGTGAATTTGGATATGTACCTTCCAACAACGAGGTGGAATTACTGATGGTTGTGGCCACCCAACCAGTCTCAGTTTCCATTGATGGTGCCGGACAGGGGCAGAACTGTGCAGTAGATTGGTGGCTACCGCCTCCAAAAGTTTTAGAAATTAATCTTATATATTGTATAATTATAATTTTAGATTTAAATATTCTTAAATCTTTGAGATTGCTCCTCAGTGTATCACTGAAATATCCTTGAGCTCATACACATGATAGCCTTGATTTGATACAGTAAAAAGTCTAACTCCATTGACACATGACACGATGTGTTTTCTTACAGTTTGAGGCTGAGAGAGAGAGAGAGAGAGAGAGCAAAAACAGTTCTTTTTCCAGATTTGAGAGAATGAGGAAGCAAAGCAAGAAAAGAAATCCATGGAAGTCTACCCCCAACGCCATAGACACGAAAAGCGGAAATGATAAAATATTAGATCTCTATGTCTCTCTATTTGTTTTTGGTGTACGGTTTGTTTCGTTTCTTATCATACAAGTTTTTCTTTCGCTTCCTTTCTGGGCTTACATGATTTTTTTTTTCTCATCTGGGTCATTGTCGACATACTTGAGTTTCAATTTGCATTTGCATCTTCATTCTTCCGTATAGTCGGTGACTCGGTGATCAAGTTTATAGCTTTACTGCGTTGCCTATCTGAAAGTTTTTCTCCTTCACTATCATTTACATAAGACAAGCATTTTTGACAAGAGTGGTGATAGGGACACAGTCACAGAGACTTGTACACCTTTTTCCTACAGTGTAATTTTTTTTTTAAATTTTTGTTTCTATTTATTTGAAATATTTTTAAAACCTATTTAATTTTCTTTTAAAGTAGAAAAAATTATAAACTTATTAAAAAACGCTTCTTTAATTATTAAATAAAAATTAAAAATTAAAAAAAAATGTTGGTAAAAATGCTTGGTAGATCTATCATTTCTCTTTTTACATAAAGTAATATCCAATATTCGGAAAAATAAACTTTTTTTTTTATAATACCCTATAACCTGTACGTAATCTTCCTTTTACAGCCTTTGAGATATTTTTTTAACCATATATAAGTCGGTTAACTAGCTAAAAACTTCAAGAGAGTTGTGCCTTTTTCCAAACCTCCGAGTTATTACTTGTTTTTTTCCCAAAGCCTGTATTTGTTTCTCATCTATGTGAAGTATTATATAAAAAAAAAAGTCTATGTGATTGTTCTCTCTGTCCATCTCTGTTTGGAACTATGTGAAGTGGCCTCCAGAACAATCTCTCTCTGTCCATCTCTGTTTGGAACATAGCCCATCGAAGCAAAGTTGGTTTTCTCCGTCTCGCTCGAATGGTCAAAGCAGTCTCCAACATAATTCGTTTTAACTCTTTCAGTTCTACTGCAGCTATTGATCGAGTATTTTCTGTCAAAAATTTATAAAAACTAGATTGTGTATTTGAATGGAAGACAAATTTCTTGTAGATCATTTACTAGTTTATATTAAAAAAAAAATTGCTAAGAATTTCATTTTAAAGAAGATAATAGATGAAATTTATTCTATATAAAAGATCATCGTCGAGCTTAATTTGAAGGGGAAATCAAATTGATATTTTAGTTTCTTTTCTTTTTGTAAAGGTCTAGCAAAATAAGAATTTATTTATTTATTGCATTTAGAAAGAAAAATTACCTTATACGATAATTTATAGACAAATATTTTTTGTATATAATTTTATGACATAGGATTATTGTTTTTTATATAGTTACGTGCAATAAATACATATATACATATTACTTATGTAGACACGTACCATACAATCCCCCCACCAAATCCTCGTGCTGGATATGACTTTTAACTTCTATTCAAGCGGGGTTTCCTCTTGAGAATGTGACACGAAAACAAACCACATTGTTACTCTAATTGGGTATGGAACAGATGAAGATGGTACTAAGTACTGTTTAGTCAAGAATTAATGGGGTGAGAGTGGCTACATGAGGATTCAAAGAGATACCTATCCCCAAGGTCTCTGTGCCATTGCCACGGAAGCCTCCTATCCAGTTGCTTAGGCAGCCCAAAGATTGATTCAATCACCTATTATAAATTTATATGCATTGTTCTCAGTTTTCCCATGTGTTTTAAATGTTCTGGCTGTGAAAATGCCCGTATTGCTGTTTATTTCTCAAAATCTGAGCGCAGTAACAAAGTCTACACTTCCAACAATAACTAGCATGAAGTAACGTAATGAAATCTGACAAAATCCACAGAATTTGGCACTGTACAGTAGCCGTGCGCCTACACTCGAGACTAAAGTACTATTGACAAGATTGCCCAACTTGAGATGCGAATGAGACGAGTGAGATTCCAAACAAGCTAATGAACCAAACATTTTAGGGGCATCAATAACATTTGCTTTGTTTTCTTCTTTTTCAAATGGTGAAGCTGCTAACTATCTTTTCCAGCATAGTCCCAAACCTAGTCTAATTAGATTCTAGAGAAATTTGTGGCAAAGAAGAACAGTACAGTTCTTGAGAAATGACCTGAAATCCAATGCGCAAGTCTATTTATGTATCCAGTAAACGTAGTCAAATATATCCATGAAAGTATGTATCTAGATAACAACGAAACTAATTGTACAAAAATCCCCGCACATTCTGGAAGCCTCTCTTTCTTTCTTTCTTTCTTCTTCTTCTTTTCTTTGCATTATTCTCTGTATGGCGTTTTATTTGTCTCGAGTGTTAAAGCGAATTGCAGCCTATCATAATGGAGCAAAGCTACATCCTAGGTCCTCACTATTAAACATTTTTAGAAAAAAACTACATGGAAATCGATAGAACAAGGTAATATCACCAAAGGACTTAGTGGCACTACTGCCTTGTGTACATGCGTCTGATGTATCTTCATCCATAAGTGTGACTCTTTTGCTGCATCAAATATGTTGATTGCATTGAAGTCTTAGGTCTATTGCCTGACAATGTAACAGTTTGTTCTGCCACGAGTTTTTCTTAACTACTAGAATTCATGAACAAATCAATTGCATATCAAAGGGAAAGCAAAATGACAGCTTTCATATAGGAGGCATTCTAATAGTTCAATCCATCAATTGGAATACCGCAAAAAATAAACAACCATATGCCGTCACCTATCTTTTAGGGAAGAACGGATATATAGCAGAAAAAAACCACCAGTACTTTAACAATATCATTACCACGAATAGTTGGAGGGCTCGGGCCTAACAGGCTTAAGCAATGGGGCACAGGAATTCTCAAATATCAATCATATATCAAGAACAAGAGAAGACAATGACAGAAAAAGGGAGTTAAACTAGACAAAATACCTCCAAATGATGGATTACAATCGTTATCATTGCACATAAGATGGAAACCCAACTAAGTCCACCTCTGTGAACTACGGGACAACATTGCATATCATTGCACTTATCCGCTGACACTGAATCATGCAGAGTGACAATTAAGCACGCTTCCCGCTGTTGGGGTTGGACTTTGTGCAGAGGACCTTCCGTCCCTTCGCACGTCGGCGCTTCAATATTGCTCTGCCACTGGTGGTTCTCATCCGTCTGCGGAAGCCGTGAGTTCGAGCCAGAGACTTTCGCGACCTGTTTCTCTTTGTCTGACAAAGAGCGAACTTCCCAGCCCTCACAACTAAGCTGCGGCCTTTTTCTCTTCCGACCCCAATACCAGAACTCAAATTCAAACCCAAAGATAAACCTAAAAATTAAACGAAAAAAACATTAATTTTGCGCATAATTCATTCAAATTCCCATTTCAACATTTTTCGCCGTCAATCATGGCTAAAAGCAGCGAGGACAAGGGAATTAGACAACTGAATTATTATTGCAATTAAAATCCTTTTATCATTTTAGATTTAAATAACCCTCGCAAAAAATCCTCGGAAATGCCATGAAATAAAGCACAAACTTTGATACTTACTTACTCAAAAGCGGTGGTGAAATTACCTGAAAAGGAAGAAGGGAAAGAGAAAGAGGACGAAAAAGAGGAGGAAGAGGAGGGAATGAAGGAGCAATGAAGCAGCCCGGAACGAGGGATGGGGTTGCTCCCAGCATTCAACGACACCGAGCTCCTCCTTGTTGAACCCGCAAGGAATGTGAGGGAAGCTGAAGAAATGCAAGCCTGTCTACCTCCTCCGCACGAAAGCCAAGGTGACGACGATGATAACACTGTCAGCGAAGCCATTCTTTCACAATTGGTTCTCAGTCTCTGAATCTATCAATCTCAGCGTTCGGACTTTGGAGATGAGGTTGCTACTTGCTTGCCTTATCGAGTATCCGTAAATCCGTTTTAGCTTTCCCTGCGGGCTTTATTTTATAAACCGGGCCTCAGCCCACAAACCATGACCTAACTCCCATATTTGGGCGCAGAAAGCCCGCTATTAAGTTATTAACCCTATAAATGGCCACCGAAAAAGGTCTTATTCAAGTAAAGAACCTCTAAACTGATCCAACTAACGGAGCTGGGGATGTAGCTCAAATGGTAGAGCGCTCGCTTTGCATGCGAGAGGTACAGGGTTCGATCCCCTGCATCTCCATTTTCTTTTGCAAGCACTCAAGTTCGGTCAGCTCAGAGATCATTGTTTCTGCACAAACTGAAGTACTCTCTCCGTCTGTCCTTGCGTATAATCTTCACTGCATTGATTCTTGTGTTAAAAACTTCAAAAAGATCGTTTAGTTAGATTTAAGCCATCTAAGATGGGTTCCAGTTGACCAGGCTGAACAATTTGTAACACAACCCTTTTTCTTTTTCTTTGGGTCCCATGAGCCGATCGAGCTACCTGAAAACTGAGATTTTTATCCAAGAATAGCAGCAGTATAATTTGAGCTATAGATTCTAGTTTTTTTTTTTTTTGGCCTTTAGCTACGGATTCTAGTTCACCTAATTAGATTGTTGTCGGCATGAAATATCAGCAAAACCAATGGGAATTGAAACTCCAAGTCCATTAGGATATCGTTGAATCAATGCCATACGTTACACAATTTGCATTGTAGCTCTCTAACTAATCTGTCCATGACAGATACATCTGGGGTTGGTATAATTTTGCATTTTTGTGAAGTTGAAGTCAAGCAAATGCAGCCAATTCATTCTTTAAATGTGTGTACTTGTCCTTATTTCTTTTGTCCAAAATGGAATCGATGTTCGTTATCATAATTGAGTTTGGACGATTTTGATTACACGCCAGAATTCTGCCCGTAAAAGAAGGGAAAAAAGGGTTAATACACTGAGCAATAACCAGTTTGGTGACTACTGCATGTAAGCCATGACTGTATTGCACCCAATCATTGCTATATTGGATATACTTTGACTCTTCAGAAATCCCTTTTCTAAAGTACTCCTTCCGAGACCTGCAATTCTCCAAAATCAACCCCGGCGGCCTGCAGCTGGTTTTTGAATCTCAGTGGACGATTTTGGAGTGAGATTGCCACAGAAGATAATAGGACAATCATAACCTTCTCCCTCGAGGCTCGAACTAATTTTAAAGCTAAAAGGAAAGACCATCGTAATGAAATAAACGAATAATATTACTATTTCATCTCATTTGGCCATTTCATTTTTTTCACTTTCATCTTTTATCTAAAACTATTTAATCTTTGAATCCAAACCAGCATTTAGTGTATTGGTGTATTTTTTTAAAAAATATTTAAAAAATAAAATAAAATAAAAGTAAAACTTGTATTGATGAACACATCGAGTAGTAAAAAAGCTGAATAATACAGTAGCACTACCCAAAATAAAGTAGCCAGAGAAAGCCATACTCTTTGGTGTGGCAATTTTGAACTGAGACCATGTAGTAGTAGTTATGTACTCCTTGTTATCTAGGACTTTTCTTTAATTTATTCGGGTGTCCCATGTGTCGGCACGGCAACTTTGACAGGAGAATGCATTCTCGTGACTGGCACTAGCTACTAGCTAGTTAGGGTTTTGGACAGGGAAAGGTGTAAATATGATTTCTAAAGCCTGCTCTTAATTTGCAATTTGCAAACTGGTTGATTAGTCATCAAAGAATGCTGTTAGGGGACCCCTAAAACTGGTTGTGGAAGGCGATCGACTGCAAATCTGCACAGGATGATTATCAGTCCCCCCCACATATATGATATCTTTAATTCCTACTATTATTTCTGTTAAAATATAAAATAAGTAATAAAATTTACATTTTTTTCAAAAATAATTAATTTACAAAATTTTATTACCTACCGGCGTTGAAAACACAAAATTTATTATAAAAGGATTATATTTATATATTAAAAAAATAGTCAAAATATCAATACACTACAAGAAAAATGGGCTTTTGCGACCAATTTATTGCAACCAACAGACTGAATTAGTTGCAAATACAGACTATTTGTAACTAATTCAGTCGGTTGGTTGCAATAAATTGATCGCAAAAGTCTGTTTTTCTTGTAGTGATATTTTTATATTACACGAGTGACAGACTTTGACATTAATATTGTACGTGTTTATGGTATCAAATCAAGAGTAGTGAGCAAAACAAATTAAGACTAAATAAGGGAAAACAGCACTGCATTGCACTACTATTTTGACATGTAGTGGAGGGCTGTATAGCGGTACTGTGAGATCGAAGGGAGCAGCAAGTGCTAGAAAATTCATCTCCGTCAATCATTTTGTTTCGAGTCTCATTCAGACTTCCACCAGAGAAAGAATCGCACAGTGCCTTTAGTCATAAAACGTCACGGGAGCAAACTGTACTGATCCTCCTGCAAAGGAATCTTTTTTTTTTTTTTTTTTTTTCTCTCTTTTAAAATGGAAAGAAAGTGATGCAACCAAGCAGAAATACCCTACCCTCGTGGTGTGGCTGAGAACAACACCTTAAAGATGATGTGAGACACGTCATCACATCAATAAAAATTATCAGAATATTAATGAAATGATTGCATGCATTCATCTAATTTTCTTTTTAGGGCTGTTTAATCGATCATCATCATCAAGTCACCATTATTCAAACAATAATCAATCCCTTTCTGAAAACATGCACTCGGTCTTACGTTTCTCGGAATTTAATTTTTTCTTGTCAAGTAAATAAACTAACATATAAATCTTGATTTTTCCTTTTCAACTGGAACGTCTTTCAAAAGTTATTTGCAGGACGGACAGCAAGTCTTGGATAAATTAGCTGAACAAATGACCTTGTTCTGTAAAAAGGAAACGCAATTTTCGTGGGCCAAGCTTGTAAATGGACGTTATTTGAGTAATGTCAATGATTCTCAACAACTGAGATTGCTTGCTAGCTTGAGGAAAGGTTTCCCCATTAATGAAGCTAGCTAGCTATGATTAACAATTGGCATTTCCAAAACATAGGGTGAACACTACACAAAATGCGTGTGGTTGGAACTTGCAATATTTAAGTCACCCCGGCCCCATGCATGCATGCATGCCACAAAAGTTGCATTATTAATGTTGAATTAATTAATTATATAGCCCTTCAGAAAATGGACACTTATAAGAATAATAGACGGTTCACCTACCCAAAGAGATGGGACCAATTTTATAATGTAATGTAAGCTGGCGCACTACTCAACCTGCAGTTAGTGATGAGGTTTAACAGAATGTCATTTAGCACTTAGCAGTAGTACTGTCCCCCACCTAAGATGTCTGGTGGCTGCTACAGCCTCCCTTCGGACCCATGCACCACTGTTTTATATCCACAGCCGATGTTTTGCCTACTTGTTCCAGAACTCTGCATTCAGAAAGAACTATTTTTACGAAAACAAATGGATCATTAATTTATTTTAGACCTGTTTGGATGTTTAGTCGGGCCATTTATAAATATTAATGAGTTGAGACGGTGAATTGAATTTTGTGGAATCTACCTAAGAAGTATTTAGATGTATTTACAGTAAGTTGAAAAAAGTTGTAGTCCTGCGTGTAAAGAGGTATTGAGTTTAAAAATATTGTAGATTTTACGTGTAAAAATATTTTGAATTGATATAAATTTAGTGATTTGAGAGTTGGGTGTTTGGATGTTAGACTCAACTTACCATTAGATTGAACTATTTAATTCAGTCCAAATCACAAACGGGACCTATATAACTGAAAACAACTAATTGTCATGTCGAACGTATTCATTATTGCTTGAAAATTACATTCGATGCATTGCATTCTTATCATGTTCATTCTTAATTTCTGAAAAATTAGCTGAAATAGAAAAAGATATATACTCTGATTCTCTAATCTTCATATAATCAATTCGTGAATATTTATACCGTTATATTTTCTCTGTTTTTTTATTAAAAAAAATCATCTTTTTGACGATCATCCGTTCGTAATCTTTTCAATAAAAATCCCATCATAATTTTCTTAGATTTTCTTTTGAAAATTTGACATATGATTTTACGTGTTTAAAAAATCATATAACATCATGCAAATTCTTACAAATTAAAAAAAAAATCTTAAAACAAAAAGATAAAAAAGAAGAAGAAGAAGAAGAAGGGATGGTCGCATGAACTTCTTTTTTTTTTTGTCATTTTTTAGTTTAAGAATTTGATTTTTTTAAAAATAGATTTAAGAATTTACTTTATGTTTATATGATTTTTAAGTTTTTAACAATCTTTTAATCATGTGGCATGCCTCATCATATTATATATGTCGAGTGGAGAGTTTTTATTAATCCCGAGATCAAAACGTACCATGAAATCCATGGACTTGAAGTAATAAAAAAGGGAACGAATATCAATTAATGCTGCATGCAAGACTTCCATTCGACAAGTCAATTAAAGAAGAGCCGCGCAAAGCTACGATCACTAGCATAGCATCGCCTCACGTTTTTAAACGTATCGTGCATGGCATGCAAAACAAATTTCCTAGTATAAACTTAGCCACAGTACCAATTCTATATTATATACCGCCCACGTAAAACATCATAATACAAATTTAATAGACCGTGTGACATGCACACCAATTGAATGCATCTAAAGAATTTTCGAAGGCCCCCCCACCTATATATTATCGATACATTAATTTGATGTTACCGATAAAACAAACTTAGTCCCACGGAACATGGCTAGGTTTGAACATGACGATTCCATCCAAGATTCCCAGCCCATGTGACACATAAAAAATCAACGGCAGTACTTCCCCTAGCTACCACGGATCTTGTGAAACTTCCCCCCTTCCCTCTCTCTCTCTCCCCTTGTCTACGAGCCTCTGCTACGTTGGTTTTATCCGCCAGTTAACTACTTTCACAGATTGGACTGAAGAAGAGTCACTTTATACAGTACTTGAGACTTTTCTTTTAAGCATGCAAAAGTCTGGTTTTATCTCTCATTTGTAAAAAATGAAATATGATTCGTGAAAAATATCATCATTAAAAAATAACTATTAAAAAAGATTTGTGTGTATTGAGTAAGTGAGGTTAAAAATTCTAAAAGAGAAGAAAAAAATATATGATATTTTAACTAATTAAAATATTTGAAAATGTCTGTCTTCAAATAAAAAAAATTTATTTACCATTTTCATATATTATGTATTATTTATTTATTTATTTTATTAAATATGTGGTATATGAATGATGAGTAAAAGAATTTAATTAATTTAAAAAAAATAAAAAAATATGATGTATAGTATATGAGGATAATGAGTAATCTTTATATAAGTGCAATGATTTTGTAAAACCAAAAGAGAGCCCACAGATGGCAAGTTGAGCAGAACTCCATCAGAGCTTTGTCCTCAATTCGAACTCAAGGCTTCTTTCCCTATATAAACCCATGCCGCGAATCACTTTTTGTTCAGAGCTTGCCTTTTGACATTTACTTTGAAAACCCATCACCAGAGATGGGATTTCGTTTCCGGGCCTTGTGCTTTGTGTTTCTTCTTAAAGTTCTGCTCCTGCTCCTGGATCAGGCAAGAGCAACAGAGCAATTCTACAATGTGAGCAGTTTTAGGGAGCGAAAGCAAGTGAGTGGGTGCAATCTGTTCCTAGGAAAATGGGTGTTCGATGCTTCTTATCCTCTTTATGATTCTTCAAGCTGCCCCTTCATAGACGCAGAGTTCGATTGCCAAAAGTATGGCAGACCTGATAAGCAGTACCTCAAGTACGCTTGGAAGCCTGACTCCTGTAACCTTCCCAGGTGATCTCTCAACTCGCTACCTTGCTTGCCCATTTCAGGTTCAAAGAATCTGTTTGTTTTAGTGCTCCAAAAAGCAGCCTTTTGTTTACAAAAATTCAAATTTTTGAGCGTTGCAAATACCACAAATCCATTTACTTGCAGAAAAGTTGTTGGGAACATATTCTGGAAATTTCTGTCTGCGAATCTTAATTTCATTGCCATGTTTATGCTTGACGCCCAGCCTTCAAATCAAATCATATTGTACTTTTATTTTTAGTGTGTATTTGTTTTGGGAGCTTTTCCTGGACATACGTGCAGGTTCTTTCCCTCTATTTCCAAAGCATTTTGATTCTGTATTCTTATTTTGTCTGTAGGTTTGATGGAATGGGATTTCTAAGGACGTGGAGGGGGAAGAAGATAATGTTTGTGGGCGACTCGCTGAGTCTGAACATGTGGGAATCGTTGTCATGTATGATTCACGCGTCGGTGCCTAGCACCAAAACCAGCTTTATGAGGACAGGCACAGTGTCTTCTGCGAGCTTTCAGGTAAGATCAATTTCAGCTTGTTTTATTTGTTTGTTTGTCTGTTTCAAAATGAAGTCACTTCTGTTCATTGCTTTAAAAAAACAAAAACAATTCTTGGTCGTTGAATGATTGCATGTTTGTCTGCTTTTTTACTATATTTATTTATTTCTTCCTTTCTCCTTAACCCTACAAAATGGCTCGTTTCGGCACTCAAAATTCTTTTTTAATCGGACAGTCTAGTAGAGGAGTAAGGGCTGGTTTAGGGTATGAGAATTCTTAAAAATTTTCATCTCATCTCAATTCATCATTATATTTTTTTTAAATTTTTATATAAAATATATTAAACAATTCAATTTTTTCAAATTCCAATACACATTTTTCAAATTCCAATTTAACTTTTTCAAATCTCAAAATTAAAAAATAATATTTTAAACTCTAAAACAAAACATAAAATTCTCATCTCACTCCTCAAACCAGTCTGGATACACAAAATTATCTCATTTTATCATTATAATTTTCTCAAATTTCTACATAAAATATAATAAATAATTCAACTTTTCCAAATATCAAAATAAAAATTATATTATAACAATATTTTATTCAAGTTTCAACAAACCATCTCATCTCATCTGAATTGCATAATCAAACGAGATTTTGTCCCATTTTGATTCAGAAAGTCTCTCATCTTATCTCATCATTACAAATTTTCTAAAATTTCACACAAAATATAATAAATAATTCAACTTTTTTAAATCTCAAAACAATAATAATATTAAAAAATAATATTCTAAAAATATTTTATTCAACTTTCATATTTCATTTAAAACAATTTCATCTCATCTCATCTCAGAATTCAAACCAACTCTAAAGAGTTTGTGGTGTCTATCTGCTTCCGGAAAGATGAGATTTTGAAGAATTCTAATAATCAGTCACTATTCACTCATATATCCCACATCTATAATTTTTTTTTTATAAAATATGAGATGTTGGGTAGTAAATAATAGCTGATAAGAAGATATTTTTTTGATAGTTTATATTCCATTTAATTAAAATCCTTTTTCATTTTTTATTTGACAGTAATACTTAAATTTTCTTTAAAGAAAATTAAAAAATCTAGCTTCTTCATTCCGTTAAAAAAAAAAAACAAGAAGAAAAAAAGTAGGTGCAGGGAGTGTAATTAGGGAATCCAAGCTAAATTATAGGTAGGATGCACTATCTTTGGATAGGTTAATAGGGGCAGTTGAATATTCTTTTTGTAGAGTGTAGACAATTGAAGATGTCATGAATTGAAACACAAGGAACCAATCGGATGCCTCATCCTTATTCAATTGAAGATGATACGATCGAGTGAGAGGGAGAAATAGAGCTGTAAAAGTCCTAAGTATTTATATAGATAATAATGGGTAATTTAAAAAAAGACTACTGATTATTACGGCTGAAATTTCGTAAAATATTATTAAAACGGCAATAACTTGTGCCGTTTTTAGCATGCTCGTTAAATCAAAATGGTTAGTCAATATTATAATTAGAACTATCAGATAAAATCAGGTATCATGGGGTTTCATTTAGCATGTTTTTATACATAATAAGAGAATAAAATTTTGCTTTGCGGTTGTTTTCTTCCAATTGTGACATGAGAACAGATTATATGCGTGTATTTCATTTTGATTTTCTGAAATCGGATTACTTTTGTTTGGGACCTCAGATGAGACAAAAGTTTCGTTTCATTTCATCACATCTTATTTTCAAATATAATTTCAATATAAAATTTTTAAACTAATCATTATAACTGTTTTAAACTTTCAAATAAAAAATTTCATTCTTTTCAAATCTCCAAATAAAAAGAATATTATAAAACTATATTTTATAATATTTTTATTCAACTTTTTCTCTCTGCTTTCCTTAAACTCAAAAAATATTCAACTCAACTATCTCACTACTATTCACAAACTATTTTACTACCATTCATAAAATTCTCATCTCATTTCACTTTCTAAACAAGCCTTAATTCCTGATAATTTGTTAAGTAAAGAGTTGAGAATCTTACAAAGTAGTCATTCTTAGCAATAATTATTTTTATAAGTATATTTTAAAATGAGTATATTTATGTAAAATAATATTAATTTTATAAGTTATATAATAAAAATATTCATTATTTATAAAAAAAAATTATATAAAAAAGTAATACCTCTGTCAGTTTTACTTTCTGAATTACAAATAAATTAGGCTTCGTTTGTTTTTGAAAAATATCTTATCTCCTCTCATCTCATCTCAATTTTATCATTACATTTTCTTAAATTCCAATACAAAATAAAATAAATAATTTAATTTTTTTAAATTCATCTCATCTTATCTCACCTAATCATTACAACTTTCCTAACTTCTAATACAAAATAAAATAAACAATTTAATTTTTTCAAATCTTGAAACAGACTAATATTAAAAAATATATTCTAATAATACTTTATTTTACTTTTTAATTTTAATCTCAACTCATCTCATCTCGCATTTAAAAATAAACGAGTGCTTAATTGCAAAGAATATAGACACGGAGGGAATATTTGTCTTATTTAGTGGTCATAGGATGTTGAATCGAGGCATTAGTAACTCGAAAAGGCTGTGGCGAGGGACCAGACAACCTGTGAGTGTGAGTGTATGACGGCGGCCCTCTTCATCGATCTTTATCGATATGAGCCCACGATCTCTCTCGTACGGCAATGCCATGTTACACCATCTATTAATTATGAAAAATTATAGACGTAACCACTCATAACAGCTACTTAAAATTACACCCATTTTATTTTCTTGCTTTTTGTGTGTTCAATGTAAACATGTAAATAAAAAAGGGGTAAGTTACCAAAGTATTTAAAATGGAGGGTGGAAATTGAATGAAGGGCGAAATTATATGCGTGCAGGACTACGGTGTTACTTTGCTTCTCTACCGTACACCATACCTTGTAGATTTGGCGAAGGAAAACGTTGGCCGCGTGCTGAAGCTAGACTCGATCCAGGGTGGAAATGCCTGGAAAGGGATGGACATGCTGATCTTCAACACGTGGCACTGGTGGACCCACACTGGAAAATCACAACCGTATGCATATTTCAATCTCCCATCTCATATTACACATTTTTGTAATGCATCTGCTGCTAATGTTTTGGTAATTTACATTACATACAGTTGGGATTACATAAGTGAGGGGACAAAGCTGTACAAAGATATGGACCGTCTGACAGCATTTTATAAGGGGCTCAACACATGGGCCAACTGGGTCAACCTCAATGTTGATCCTACCAAAACCAAGGTCTTCTTTCAGGGCATCTCTCCCACCCATTATAAGTAAGTGAAACTCCTCCAACGCCTAAGATATGCTAAATAGGTTCAAAAGAACCAAGGAAGAAAAAGGTTCTTGTCACCAAAGGGGTATAAAGGAAGTGTAAATGAATTCATAAAAGCAACAAAGCTCTCTTAATTTAAATTTCAATGCAAGACATATCAATAAGAACTAAGATTTTGGTTGTGTTGTTAAACCAGAGGCAAGGAGTGGAATAGTCCTAAAAAGAATTGCGGAGGAGAAGGGCAACCTCTATCTGGGTCAACCTATCCGGCAGGTACACCTCCAGCTACCGCTGTGGTCAACAACGTGTTAAGTAAGATTAAGATACCAGTTTACTTGCTTGACATAACGACGCTGTCGCAGCTGAGAAAAGATGCACACCCTTCCTCCTATGGTGGTAAGCATTCAGGCACGGACTGCAGCCATTGGTGCCTTCCTGGACTGCCCGATACTTGGAACCAGCTCCTATACGCAGCTCTACTTATGTGAAGGCTAACAAACCAAGAAAATTATAGTTATTTTCAAATCATTGTTTGGTAAATGTTTGGGGGGGATCAGAATAAGATGGAAAGATCAATTGTAAAGTAATTGATTGTCTTAACCACGTATATCTCTCTTTTCTACTTTAGTAACCTCATATGTACTTCAAATCTTTATCCACGTAGGTTTAGAGCTATCCGAATTGTGAAGTTTTGAATTTGCTGACATAGCTAGCATGCTACTCCCCAAAAGTTCATATTACTCTAGCAATCTTGTAATTTTTCACGGTCCCCAAGATGCCAAGCCTAACAAGGATCGATCATTGGAATTCACAAGCAAAGACCCTTAAGTAATTAGAGTTACAAATTACTTCACCGGGGCCAATAATCTTATTGTAACATGGAATTTGAGTACTTCGATCTGAAAAACCATGTATAAACCAGGTTGGCAGGGGAGCTAGGCACTTCAACATGCAGCAGTTGATTTATCACATTCGAATTTTACTATTCACAGATTCTTACTTGGTCAGCACCTATCTAGTGACAGGCGAAATAACTTCCACTTTTCATCCCATTTGAATTTGATTAATGGATGGAGCATTATTTTTCTGCATAATTGCAGAACTAGATAGGAGGATACTACTACGCTGAATATTCTAGAATTCAAATTTGCAGTCTTCATTGCACTCACAACCACACCAAAGACTCATAGAAGCATTCAAGTAGAGAAGGTTGGGAGATAAATAATAATAACAAAAGGAATACTTGATATGAAAGATAAATAAACAAGACCAGAGTACATAAAGAGGGATTTAATTATGAAATAGAAGGATAAATTTTGTTGGATTCATGACACTGACAAAATGGCAATTTATTTTATTTGAACGTTTGTTTGTTGTGCATTACACAAAGACACAAAGTCCATTCATTGGGATTAACAAAAAGATATTGCACAATACAGTGGGTAATAAAAAGTGAGAGCTGACCTTCGAACAATTAGAGGACAGAACAGAGGAAACAAGAAACTAATAGCCAACATATACTGCAGCATTCACTATGTAGCAGTCATCATTCTTGTCTCCCATTTCTTCCACATGAACGCCACTTGAGCATATAAGTCCACCATCCACAACTTCAAACTTGACAATTTTCCCACTGCAATATTTATATACATACAATAAGAAATTGGAAAAGAGAATAATTATTCAAAATGCTCTTTTGTATAAAATGCCAATGTCATTGGACGGTAAACGAGAAAACTGTGTTATTTATCAATTACTAGGAATTGTGTCGCAGAAATGATAATGTCTCTAGTACCCTACTTTCGCATTTGCTATAGTATGTGGATGTTAGGCAAATTATTGCTACCTATGCAATTTGTCTACCTCTTGCTAGTGATCATTAATGGCTAAATATTATAAAGTGTGCAAAAAGATTTGGACTGAGGTGGGACTTTGTGACCCAGATTAGTGGTACAACAAGTCATTGACTTCAGCTCGAGAGCGGGACAGCATCTTTCTGCTGGCATATACTCTGTTGCATATATATATATATATATACACACATCACTGTGTGGACTTCTATTTTGTAAAAACCATTGGGTTTCTCTTAACTGAAGCATTTCATCATATTTTTTTGTACGAATTACAAAGAAAACCCTAAAAAGGTGTAAATACTTAAACTGAGATTAGGACTAGCATTTTTCAAGGAGAGGTGGCATAAACCGATGGTAGGCATAAAAGGAAGGGAAACAACAGAAAATTTGCAGCGTCCAGAAGTAATATATTGATGCTAGACAGGATTTTCTTTCGCATTCTAATACTCCAAGCATCCTTAGAAATCAAGCAAAAAGGCCCTACTTTCAAAAAGAGGAAGAGTTCTATACATTCGCCCGAGATACATGCACAAAGAAAGAGGAGCAGATACTCACTAAGGAAAAACGGACTTGACCCTCTCAATATCCAAGGATTCCTGGAGAGAATGAGGGACTCCCAGCTTGATCTGTAGTTTCATCTGATCGAATGTAACACCTGGTATGGACCCTGCAACAATTTCATCTCAGCAAAAGGAGACAATTTCCACAATGAAAATTTTAAACCTAAATAAACAAAGACTTAAAAAAAAAGTTCCCATATTCAACAGAACCAGAAAACACCACTTTCTCACAAATACCAAACAATTGTTCTTTCTTGGTCTTCTTTTAAGGGATATATATCAGAAATATATTAGTATGGTATTATATCAACTTCTAGAATGGAACCCAGCCACCCATGTATTCTCACATTCGCACGCTCCCGTATGATTTTTACTCACATAACTCTAAATCCTTTCCCATTTCAAGCCACCCAAGTATGCCCGACCATCCCACAAATGGTTATCACCAAGATACAATATACATAGAGAAGCAATTAGTTAATAATGGAACGAGGGCTGGCAGCAATAGAATTGTGAGCATAAGAATTAGAATCCCAATTGCGCATTATGCCCACTACATTTAATGGTAATTCAAAACCCAAATCTATCAAGAAATAGCTTAGTTCCCATCACATGAGAACCTGAAATCTGCCCAATCCCACGCCACATCGATAAAATACGCGCACACAACCCCAAGAAGGAATACCTCTTCGGAAGGCCGGAATCGAGTTGGAAGAGATGGCATCCCTGCATGCCCGCATAGCCGCAGCCGTAATGTCTTGCCTGTTGCATAAAAAAAATCATCTTAACCTCTTTTCTTCCTAAAATGCAACAATCTGGCAATCGAATATGAAAATTTCTCAGGTGGGTATTCGTGCGTGTGTGCGCGGGCGCGTGTAGCAGAGTAAGGAAAAGAGAGTTAGGTGGCACGGAGTAGGCACCCATGTTGATCGTAACCAACGCCCATCTCCACAAACAGAAGCTTCATCGGTGGGGATGAGCCGCTTGTTGTGGTACTTTGCTGAGCCTCCATTGCTGCCGAAGTCGCTTTGGTTTCAGAAGAGACTCGCGAAGGTTGGAGTTGGAGAGAAGACGGATTAGTGAGACAGAGAAGAGGGGAATTATTGCTAACGCAATTATTGCAGAGAGACCGAATCTCGGAGGTATAGGAACGAAACGGGAGATTCAAGAGTAAGCGGAGAGTCATCTCCTTTTGCCAAAACTGGCAATTGCTGGCGGCTGAATAGATGAAATCGATTGATTACTTCGCCATAAGGACTACAAGGAACAGCCCAATTAACAATTACATCCTAATAACTGTCTTCATTCATCAACTCCAAAGGTTAATTAAATTTCATGATAAATCATTCGACGGTAAATATTATCAAATCCACATATTTTATTTATTTTTTAAAAATTAAATTGACAGATAATAGTATTAACCAAGATGGAATACCTTATTTTGGTTACTAATACTATTAACAAAGGAAAAATGCTATGTATAAGTCTGTGTAATTAACACATTTAGTAAATTGTTTATATAATATAATTTGATTTAGAATATAAATTATAAAATTTAAATCTTATAAATAAAATCTTATCAATTTAAGTAATGTGGATGGTGTGATGTATATACCAACTTGAAAATATAACAACTCTTTGACAAAGGGCATGGTTTTGGGTGTTGGTTTTGCTAACATTTTTGTTAGGTTGTTCAAAACAATCAAGGCTTTAAATTGGACTGGGAATTTACACAATAGAAGTAATATAAAAGCAAAAATGCTCCAACCCTCTCAAGGGATTAGGTAGAGAGACCCTTTCTCACATTTTCTTTTCATATTGGGAAGTGAAGTGCTCTCAAGGGTATTTCATAATTTCATAGAGAGAAAACTTTTGGAAATATTAAAGGTAAAAAAATTTGCAGAAACAACTTTGTAATCTCACACCTCCTGTTTGCAGATGATCTGATTTTATTTGGCTCAGCCATTACACAAACAGCTCAAACTTTCTCTTCTCGTCTTGAAAAATATTGCAATTGGTCAGGTCAAAAAATTAATCTGAAAAAGTCCTCATTGCATTTCAGTAATAATACCCTACCTATATAAAAAAAAAAAAACAAAAAAGAGATCAAAGACTCTTGAATCTCAAAAACACACCCTCAAAGCTTCGATATTTGGGTCTTCCTCTCTTTATAGGAATAGGAAAAAAAACTATTTTAATACATCTTAACAAAAATCCAAAATAGACTTCAAGCTTTATTTCTTTTCTAGGCAGAGATGACTACTCTCATCAGATCGGTTGCTAGCACCGTCCCTTCATATGCTATGTCCTTTCTAATAATGCCAAAAGTAGTCACAATATCCACAGACTCCAATTTTATAAGATTCTAGTGGGGAACAGACTCTCATAGCAAAAAAAAAAAAAAATACTCCTAAATTTTGGAATTATATTTGTAGTCCAAAAACCATAGGGGGATTAGGTCTCAAACATATGAACAACTTCAATAAAGCTCTGCTGTCCAAATTTGCATAATTAATCCTAAACAATGCAAGTAGTTTATGGAAATACCTTTTGTCTAGGAAATACCTGAACAAGACCAATTTTCTGGAAGCCACCACAAAATCCACTGATTCTTTGTTTTGGAAAAGTCTTCTCCAAACAAAAGATTTTGTTAAAATTGGTTGCTGCTTCAAGGTTAATAATGGTAGCTCAATAAAAGTCTGGTCTGACCCTTGGATCCCTACATTAAGAAACTTCACCCCAATACCAAAACTTGATAATGTTTGGAGGGACCAAGACATGACAATGTCTGAGCTCACCCAGGAAGAACCAAGAAGATGGAACACTATTATGCCCCACAAGCACTCTTCACTGAAGAAACTGTCCAAGAAATCCTATCTAGCATTAATTTTCATCTTCTTAATGATAATTTAAACTGTACCTACCATACCTCAGGACAATTCTCAGTCAAATCAGCCTATGCAGCCTTAAAGAATTCTCAAGAACCCCTTCCAGTCCAACACAATTCTTCCAGATAGAAAAAACTTTGGAAACTCAAGATTCAGGATAGGCTCAAACTTTTCCTATGGAAAGTTAGTCACAACATTCTCCCTACTAGGTCTAATTTTAAGAAAGTCATCTAAACGGAAATAGAGCAAGCACAGTGTCCTCTTTGCAAAGCAGAGGAGGAAGATATGCCTCACCTTTTCTTAAGTTGTGCCTTCTCAAGAATCCTGTGGAGAAATTTAAGTTGGCCCATCAATGTGTCACATTTTGCTACTCAAACCATTGACAACTAGATTGACATTATTATCAATCCAATAGCTGGTCTAGCCATTCCTGAGGAAGAACAACAAACCTTTCAACTATTTGTTGTTTTAGCTATGGATAGTATATGGTTTCTAAGAAACAAAGTGGTTCACAATTCACCTTGTCCCTCGCTAATGACATTTGTAGCCACAGTCCTAAGAAGCTATGCAGAACACAGAAATGCATGGTCAAGAAAAAAAATATAAAAGAAGAACTACACTATCAAACTCCATGAGACTTTCATGAGATATATTTTGATGTAGCAGTCAGGAAAAAAGAGAACATAATTGCAACAGTAGGGAAAACATATGCAGGAGATACTTTGTTTGTCAAAACCGATATTATTCCCCATAACAATTCCAACATAGGAGAAGCAGCTACAACATTGATGGGTATAAAGGAAGCTATGCAAAGAAAATGAAGAAAAATTACCACTAAAGGTGACTCGCAATAGGTGGTAAAGGTAGTGACCTCTTCTAACCCAAACATGAACTGGACTATGCAAGCTATTATCAATGACATCAAGCACAACCTAGAGAGCTTCAAAAACTGGTATGAGGAAAAAATTCATCGAACAAAAAATCGATGTGTGCACAATGTGGCACAATGGGCAGCTTTTACGCAGGCCCTTGGAAACATTCTCCTAATCCTAATACCACCAAGTCTGCTGAATTTCTCCAGTGAAAAGGACCCACCAGTGTAATATAATTAGAATATGATGTATGCTGGATATTTGTATGAGAAATGCTACACAACCTCCCCAACCTCCATATACCATATTTTTTTAAATTTTTAAATTTTTTAATATTTTAAATTTTTTTTTTTGAGTTTATTCTTTTTAAATTAATTTAATTTTTTTATTTTTTATTTATATATTAAATATTTGATAAAAAAAAATGTGGTGTATGAAAATTATGTGAATAGTAAGAAGTTGAGTAGAATTTTTATACCAAATAACATGGAGGGTGATGGCTATCAAGTAGATCATAGAATTATCGGGCCATCAATTAGGCCGGTCATCAACTAGCCCACCATTAATAATAGTACAATAAGCCCGGCCCAAGTTTTATTTGCCAAATTAAGAAATTTAAAACCAATAAAAAGATTACAACAATCCCAATTCCATGACATTGATCAAGAAGAACTTTTTTGGAAAAATGTTACTAAGACTGATACAATTGACCGATTGTGATTGTGATTTTTATTTTTATTTTTTAACTTAATGGTTAAAGGAAGTGATTATTAATAAATTCATATTCTTATTTTTATTTTTTAAAATGTTTCAAAATATATAAAAAATGGTTGAAAAAAAAAAAAGAGTGCATTTGCACTTGTCGGTCAGCTCTCTCGGTTAGAAATGCCGGTCTTGGTAGCATTATCATTTTATAAAATATCTTATAAAATTAACGTTATTTTACAAAAATATCATCATCTTACATCATTTTTGTGAAATATGTTGTGAAAATATCTTATATTATATATGTATGTACCACTCTTTTAAAACCGGAAGGGTACACCATAAATTCATTTAGAGTGACATCAAGTTTTGCAGTCCAAAATTTACTTGACTTTATCATATTATGATATCATGAACTTTTATTACTTTATATTTATAATAATATATGACCTAAAAAAATGTGGCAGACATCTTTTGGCTTATCGTTTATGTTTATGCTTTCTCATTCATTCTTCTTTCTTGTATTATTTTTTTTCCAACAAAACCGAACAGAGCACCAGTCAGGTAAAGGTAGCCCAATAAAGTGCGTTGAAAGCATTTATTTTCATACACTTCAAGTAGAAGTCTCCATAAATTTTAGACGGCCAAAAGAAAGTAGAAAAGAGCGTGTCTAAAGCACAAAAATGGGCAAAACACAGTCGGGGGAGATTGCTGTTGTTCTTCAAATGGAGTACTAGAAAGGGAAAGAGCTGGTATACAAAGCCCAAGGGCAAGTGTAGTAATTAGTTCATTATCAAGAATAATGAACATGCAATATTGCAATAATCTATCTATCTTGTTTCTCCTTGAATTATGAATAAATAATAGATTAACAAATGTTATGTCAAAGATGGCCAGTGCATGCCGCATGGTATTCACAAACAAGATGCCTATCTTTACAACAAAAAACTGGTAGCAATAATTCTGAAGCTGAGTTTGCTACAGATTAGCAAGGTGTAGTAGACCTGCAAACAAACTTTTGTTGTTGCCGGTTTTGGCATTGTATATGGCATGATTTGGCTTTATCTCTCAGCTCTTGGAATGCCCTCATTGTTTCCACATCAAAGCCACCGGCAAACTGGCAAAAACAACAATCACGTAGCGTTTTACATACATACATTCCCATCAGCAAAGCACTAAATTACTACTAAATAAGATGATTGCTCGTAATTTACCTGATGCACTCGGAATGCAAATCTAACACATTGAACTATCAGCTCTTCTTCTTCGGGACCACTGCCAACTGTTTCAAGCTCTGCAGACACTCTCTTCATGTACTTCATGGCCAGTTTCACAGATGCCAGCTTGATCTGTAGCATTTTCCATCATTATTGCCATAAAGAAGCTAATATTGGGAAAGCAAAAATACAAAAATTCATCATCCAACCAGGACATTAAAAGAAAGAGACAAAAATTCATCATCCCAGATCGGACACGAAGAAGAAAACCATGTGATCAATAAAATCTGACATCTTTAAGTGCTCAATATGGAAATCTAGCCATTATTCTGTCAATCTGTCAATAGCAGATTCTTTCTGTCAAAACCCTTGTGTTGTCTCCCCAAGATCCATACGCATGACGCTCTAAAGGGCCTAGTGGTTGTTTCTAGAGAAAATTCAGACATTTCAGAGAAAATGAAATTACCTGACTCACATAACCAGAATCCAGCATCCAATCCGTTGCAATATTAAAAACTTTATATCTCCTTGTTGCAGATTCTCGCATTCGGTTGACATTATAGGCACCGTGCTCTAACCTGTTTATAGTTATTTGAAACGACACAGAGTTAGAGAACATTTGAAAAAAGAACAACCATAATTTGAAAATCTTGCACAATAAGAGTCGAAGACAATTTGCAAGTACTTTTCGAGCAAAGCCTGCATTTTCTTGAGGGCAGGCCCGCTTGGCTGGCGAGCATTATCACGAAAGGAGGAAGCCTCGGATTCAAGCTTCTTGAGATCAGCATACCCGAATGCAGCCTCGCGCAGTGCATCCGCCTTCTGCTCTGGCCAATTAAAGTGCTTCAGCACCGCTCTTTCATCCACCTAAAAATAATTGAAGAGTCAGGACTTCTGTACGAGATTTTGCGCAAAAAGGAACAGATTCTCAATAAGAACATAGAAATAAAGAGAAGGAAATGTACCAAGTAAGAGAGCTCGTCGTCCAGCCATTTCACAAAACGCACAACATCCTCAATGTCCGTGAAAGCTGCATTCTCAACTTCTTTTATCAGAAATCTTATGAAGTCTCCCTGAGTTTCTACGTCCGATTTTATCTGTGCAAAAATAAAATAATCGCTAAACATCATAATCAAGCCAGAGGGAATTTTCATTTTTTTCTCCAAAATAAAAGCCTTTAATCGAGGGTTTATTGAATTTGCCACTAAGCTTCATCAAAATTACAGCTTTTTCCTTCTAATTTTTTGTTTTTAAATATCCTATTGATTTTGAAAGAGGATGACGAATATAAACGCTGTCTTATCTGCCAAGCAACGATAAAATCCAATAAAGAATGCGCGTAACGGCACACCGGTAAAGACACAAAAGCACCTGTCAGTTGTCACTGACATAAAAGCTCGAAGTGTGAAATCCTTAAATACGGCCACAATAAGAAACCACCACCGGTTACCGAAACTTACCGCGAGCAAGTGAGTAGACCGGTTCTCGATCTCGCCGATCATGTCACGGGCGTTGGCCGTGGCAGGTGCCGCGTCGGAGGCCGTAGCGGTTGCGCTTGAGTCCTTCCGCGAGTCCCTCCGCATTAAGGAGTGGTAGAACTCCACCACCTCCGGCTCTCTCCGCACCTTCGCAGGCAACCCTTTCAACCCCTTTGGCGGAGGCGGAGGCGGTGGAGGAGCCATTTTCTTCGGTGGGGGAGGCGGCGGAGGGACCGTTTGCTCTGTTGCAGCTTTGCTCTCCGAGGAAGTACAGGGACCATTGGATGAGGTGGGAGCTGATAAGGTCGAGGATGATGGTCTTGGAGGTGGTTTTGGAACCCTAGGGGGGCGAGATCGGAGATTGGATAGGGTGGGCTCGGACGAATCGGTAAGGTCCTCCGAGTTACACCTCGAGTGCCTCGGTCTCCCATTTTCCGTATCCTCTTTTTTTGAACCCGGTCCTTCAAGCTTCTGGTTCTCAAAAATAGAACCGCTTTCCGTACATTTTGTCCCCTTCTTCAAGTTCTTGATGAGATTTGATTTAATGGAGACCTCCATTAGGCCTTGAAACCTTTGGGAAGATGAAAGCTCGTCACTGTCTAGGATGAGCTCCGCTCTGTAGCGATCCGAAGCTGTTCTCTTCAGTTCCGAAATCTCGGCCTCCATTGCCTTGACTTTTTCCTCGCCTTCTTTCCTCTGATTATCCATCTTCATCTTCAGACCCTCCAGTTCCATTCTCAACGTCTGGTTCTCAATCTCCAAGCACTCGACTCGCTTCGAAGCTCTGTGGAGCTCTGCATCCTTGACGGAGATCTCGTTCTCGAGGACGGGAACAATGGCGACGGACTCCTTCAAAAGCTTGTGCTCGAGGAGCTCAGTCTTCAACAGAGACTCTCTCTCCCGGAGTTCCTCGACCAGGCGAAGAAGCTCAGTGACGTCAGGTGGTCGAGGCTGGACCTGAGCCGAGGAGCGTGGGAAGTACGCCCCAAAGGAGCGCGAGATTGACGCCTTCTGAGGCACCTTCCCCGAGCTCGGCGACGGCAATGGCGGTTTCGGAGGCATTTCTTGCTTCGAACGCGCTGGCGACTTCTGCAGCCCCATGGCCACCCTCACCTTCCCGGCCACCATTGCTACGCAACTCTACCTCTCTCTCTGTCTCTCTAAAAGCAGATGCTTTAAATCTTTCCGAGTAGGTAAGTTTTTGGGGCTCTGGTTTTTTCTTTCAGTCCTCTTGTTTTCGATTCACAGGAATAGAGTGAAGCCTACATACAAAGACATCGTTGTCTGAGCTGAGTTTGTCTGTCCACCGGGGGGGGGGGGGGAGAAGAGAGATACACGGAGAGAGCTAAGAGTTTGAACTTGAAGTTTGTGAGAGAAAGAGAGAGAGAGTATAAATTATCAGGTTTTTTTTAGAGGACGTTGATAATGCAGGGGGGGGGGGGGGAAGAGAGATACACGGAGAGAGCTAAGAGTTTGAACTTGAAGTTGTGAGAGAGAGAGAGAGTATAAATTATCAGGTTTTTTTTAGAGGACGTTGATAATGCAAGAGAGGAAAACAAAAGGCAAAATGCACTGATAACGAGGAACGGTCTTCTTTTCTTTTCTTGGATCCGGTTTGAACAACGCAAGTTCTAAAACAAAGAAGAAATCTAAACACAATTACGATCTCTACATTAGAGGAGAGATGTGCAATAGAAACAAACACTAAACGCTTGGGAGTAAGTATATCAACAGATACTCGCTGGATCTTCCCGACAGCTCGGTTTATTAAAAACGGTCAGTTTACAACGGTCGGCTTAGTTATAACTGTTTTGCTTTAGCTACAAGCTTCATGAGCGAACACGTGCCTCTTTGATATTCTAAGTCAAAGCTCAAATGAATGACCAATTTGTTTTGATCAGAAATTCCGACCAAAACAATTTAAGAATCACAATAAAATTTAAGAATTCAGAGATATGAATCATCAAAAAGAAAAAAATAAAACCAAACTATGTGTTAGTTATGATTAATTTAGGTTTTTCTGATTTGAAAAACATGCAATAATATGGTGCAGTTGATACCAATTATCTGAGAGGGTAACGATCGACTTTAATGAGAGGGGAAATTACAAAATTACATTGAATTAATTGCATGGAGACCGAAAACTGAAACAATCCCTACGTAAGAAGGCTTTGAAAGTCCGGAGTAAATGAAAATTAATGAAGCTTTTATTTGCGCGGTTGATTGTTGAGAAATCTAACGACAGAAAGGTAATAAACAAGTGATCTTATATTGCGTAATGTTTTTGAAAAAAATGTAAGATTTAAAACGAGAAAATAGTTTTTATTTATTTTTTAATGTGATAATTTTTCACAATTAATTTGTGGAAGCCAATGATGTTTAATGTTAATTTACGTGCAAACATCGTTCCATGTAGTCTTATTTGTACCGTTAACCGTGAGCTCTATTCAACTACCAATTTAAATTCAGGCAGTGTATTGATTTTTGATGAGATGGGAGGATGCATTCATGGGTATGTTCCACTACTTTTCACTCTGAAGATCGAATTGGTTAGAGTCCTAAAAACATATGTTTATTATTTACAGCCTTAGCTGCGACCCTGTTCGATCGGTTATTTCAATTGCATTCAGTACTCTTTAATTTGACACAAAGTAGTGGTGAAATAAAAAGGGCTTACTTATAAGTGATTCATGAGAGACTGTACGTACGTAGTAGTAGCTGGCCTGAGGTTGACGCGAGAAATTAACTCTCTCCCACTTGATTTATAACTTTAAAAAAGGGCTTAATTTTTTACATTTGCATTCATTTCGTAATGAATAGTGGTGAGCAAATAACTAAAGTTTTTCAAACATATATTCAATTAATTATCAAATTAAGAAGTGTTGAGTTTTATGAATGATATTCTTTAGAGCATCTTACTCTGTTTAAGTACGTTTTACGTGGGAGCTAGCTATTGGCATGAGCCTGCATGCAGTGGATATCTATATGTGTGAGTGTGTGTGAGTGTACAACTTATTTGGATCGAGCTTGTTGTGAAGGCGAGAATACAAGAGAAATTAGCGTGAGGCCGAGCGGTCTCAATTAAGAAGCAAGAAAGGAGTGCATGCACAGAAGAGGTGGGAAATAAATGAATGAACAATCGAAATTAATTGGTCCTCCGATCTGTATCCATAATGTCCCATTTGCACGCAATGGCAACGAAGCATGAACGTGAATGAGTAGTTAATGTGCATACCCTCTATTAGGCTCCATTTTACCTACTCTCATCGACAACATTCAGCGTTTGCGGATTAGGATTGGGATTTTTCCAATATCCATTCTTTCTTTATATTTGTGGGTAGAGGCCGTATAACCCGTATTGGATGACATGCATGGTTCGAGCCAATTATCAAAGTTGATATTTTTTTTTTTAGAATATGCTGGATCAGGCCGAGTGTATATAATAACTGCATGGTATGATCAAGCCAGCCTTGTGGAGTTCATATTGCATTGATTTTACTTATAATTGAACAGATCTTATATATCTTACATACCTTTTCTTTTGGTCATTGATGTTGTCTTACACTTGACCTAACCGTTATTAATAAAGTTTCTAAAGGGACTATAGTAGTGCAAAAATTTCCAGGAATTCAATTTGCAACTTTAATTTCGTGTACATCATACATTGTATGGCCGGTTTGGTTACATGTACGTAGGATTCGAATTCCAGAAGTACACTACTTTTTCTGAAAACTTTTACAGATGTACGCTGCTACAGTTACTGCTCCCAATTACTGCTGAGAGCTACCGTTAATTATAAAATGTATTTTTATTTTTTTTGTTTTTTCATACATGTATTTTTTAACATTTTAAAATATTTTTTAAAAAAATAAAAAATTATAATATTATTAAAAAATACTTCCTTAATCATTAAATAAAAAAAAATTAAAAAATAAAAGTGATAAAGTGGAGCGGTATAATAAAGTGGTAAGAGTAGTATTATTCTTTACAAATTTATGGTGGCTTGCTTGTATGGTCCTTTGAGAATGGAGGTCAAGTAGTGTTTTGTTTATTACACAGAGCTCTGAGTCAATGACAACTTTCACATGCCAACACTGTACTGTAATGGGGGAGACAGTAACACATAAATAGACAGAGCTCGGCATATATATATGTATTTCAAATCCGAAATGTTTTTCCTTTTTTGCTTCAGTATATAGGCATTTTTTGTTAGTAAAAGATTAGAAAAGAGGGTTATTTTTGCCTTCGAAATTGATCACTACTTTCAATTCTTTCTTCGGATTCTCCCCAAATTATCAGGCCTCCATAGTGATCTGCCTTGTAAGACCGAGAAAGTAGGGCCATTTTTGTGGGAATTTACAGTCACTGGGTCTGTTATTTATGTTCTGAGCAGTCATGGGGCTCACATCATTGGTGTCGTAGAATAGCTGTACCTGAAGAACAGCTCATAGACACAACAAAATGACAGTCAACTTTTTCTCCCGAATCCAGCAACCTTGTCCTCACATAAGATTTTGAGGCCACCTTGATTACTCATGTTCCTTACAGAACTCCGGATCAGGGCAAAGACATGCAATTAAAAAACTAACTTCTGATAACAAATTAATTAAACAAATAATCAGGTCCAGTAGTTATCTCGACATGCCATGCTGCAATGGTGTGCAGCTCCAATTCAACGGATGCACCAAACAGTTCAAAGACACAGTGCATTTCGGCTTTGATCCCTAGGGTTTAAGTAGCCAGGACACGAGACAAGTTTTACATGGCTAGATTATGTACAAAAACTTGAGTTATGATACATCCTGAAGAGATTCTATTGGATTTGCATGGGCTCTCTCATATGAACAGTGAGTTCCGTGACCCTCTTTCGGAATTAAAAAGTCCTAGCTTTCAGTAAAACTTGGTGTGGCATGATCTAAATGACTATATGGATATAGTGATCTGTGAATTCCCTTAAATGGATTTTTGCAGAACTGGATCCTTGTTTCATCCCATTACTTGCATGGTTAAAAAGGGACGCTTAAAGAAAAATTAATATAGGCAAAATTGTACGGATGTTGAATAATAGTGAATCTAATCAGGAGATTAGAATCTTGACAAAATGCAGCATGTTCTTCAACATGTACTTTCATCTAAACCTAATGTTTGTCTACTTTGTCCAAGTCATGTCAGGGGTCCCTGGCCTCGCTTCTCATGTTCTCAAGCACTGAACCAGAAAATAAAAGGACTCGAAAGCACCTATAGGCTCTAGCATTTCTCAGTTATATTTAAGAAATTCAAAATATCAGTATTTTTATTATTCTAATAGTGTGTAACTTCTACATATGCTTTGGGTATATTAATATACAAATTTGCAAAGAAATTTTTTTCAAAAGTCATATAGGCACATATATCTTCTCTCCGCCCAACCTTGCATGCCAAAATGACAAACTTTCTCAAAAAAATAGATGCACTGCCCTAACAAAAATTTTAAAAAAGATAAATGGTATGCATCAGCCACTATTCACTCCCACACTCTATACCTATAAAATGTTTTTTATAAGGTGTGAAATGTGGGGTGATGAATAGTGACTGATGAGAAGAATTTTTCTTTAAAAATATATATATGATGAAGACGTTGAGCTGAGTTTGAATTTTCCCAGGGGATTGAAAGAGAAGTTCATGTGCTTGCTCTCGAACGTGTCCGAGAGAGAGGGAGTAAGTAACACATGCATCCAATAACTGTGGGGTCGGTGGTTTTGAGCTGGATGAATGCCCAGCATACCATTTGTTTCCAAAAAATGGCTGTGACTCTGTATGTTCTGCTCTCTTCCCGTGAGTCTATTGTTTGAGTACTTGACGCTGGTCACGGGCTTTGAAACACATGATTTTCTTCTGGAGAAAAAAGAAAAGTTACAGTACTGAAGGATCGTTTTCAATTAACAAAATTGCATTTAACGCAAAAGTGGATTGAGATTTACTATATACAATTCTTCTAATCTATATTATATCTTCTTCTATAATTTGGAGAGAGATAGACACAGCATGTAAAATTCACTGAATTTAACGCACAGAGTCCCAATCGAAGTAGTCACTTTTAATCATGTCCCAAAGTTTTCTTATAAGTTGATATCTGATATTAGATATCGTCCAATGAAAGAGTCTCGTTATTCATTACGTGACTATGCCAAGAGACTTGAAAGGGCAGTCTGAGTATGTTTTCTTGGCCTTCCCTGGCCTCCTTCGCCCTTTTTCCAGAAGTTGGAGTGACCACTTTCATGCTTTAATGGCGGCAGGGAGTTTGGAACTCTTTTCTTTTTAACTCACATACAGCTCAGTGAGGGTTCATTTTCGGGACCATGCATGATGCTTTAAGACAATGTTTTTTTGTCTTGCATCAGGGCAATGATAATATGGATGGTTTGTCTGCATGCAATAAAGCATGAGAGCTGCATTGAGTTTGACCCATTTGAGAAGTATGTTCGTGCCTTGCATCATCAGTTTCTTCTTTTACTTATTGTCCATTGGAAGCTTGCGGTATTGCAGTGAATTGGGGTGGGAACTAAGTAGTAATACTAGTGTTGCTAGCAAAGGGAAAAGTGTCGTATTCTGGCCCCGCTCACCGACCACAACACATGGTAATCCAAGGACGTTTCTTACCTGTGTTCAGCAAGATACTGTTTTGTGCTTCTAGTGATATTTGAAGATACGGACACACAGCAAATAGAGAAAATGAAATGACCATAATGAGAAGCTAATAGAGATTTATGACAATTCAATGCCACCACCCTGTAACAACAAAGAGGACCGATCCCCAAATGCCAGGTCAAGAATCTTATCAAGAGTTCGAAACCCACTAGAGCCGATCATAACAACACTAGGGGAAAATCAAGAAATAAAAGATCATAACAATCTCCAATTAATTTATCATATTAACACTTGAGGATTTATTGATAGAATACATAAAAAGAATTGTAGTAATTTAACGTACTTTCTACAAATGTTCGATCCAATCAACTGGAGGAGCAAGGCACAGAATCACGGGTCGGCTGAACTTTGCGGAATTAGCACATATAAGACCCAACACAAATCAAATCATGTAAAACAATATTCAACCTTCTTGCTGGCCTGAGAACCCACCAAGTAAACTTTAATCAAAGGAGTTGCCACTCATCCTCGTGCGCATGGCCCTCGGCATCACTCATGGCCACCACACCAAAGGAATCATCATTTTGGAGCCCATCAGTGCTGACCGAAGACTCGGGGTGACTAACTGGTTTTGACAAATTATGCTTCTGAGCCACAGTAAATAATGGGGCACCATTTGATTCATCAGCTAGCTTGGATGCCCGGAGACAAAAATCATCAAAATCATCTGTCAACCGGGAAAAATGAAAGAGAATATTCCAGTCAATAAGACATTGGTCATAGGAAGTGAGCAGTGGAACCATGAGACTAAATCGACAGGGAGCAGCAAACCTTTGTCTCGACAATAAAATCCAATTGCTAAGGATGGATCAATTGAGTCCAACGAAATGTGCCGAATGATACTGAGAAAGAAAGAATTAGAAAGCCAAACAAAAAGAAACCATAAACAGGAAATCCATCTCAGCAATAAACTTACTTGCAGTGGTAAGATGAAGTATCAGCCTCTAGATCGTCCCTACTAATGTTAACTACCTAGTAACAAATAGCAGTAAAATAATATAGTCAGCAAAGAGAGAAACCAAAATTGCATTATATGCTCAAGCAGCCTAGAATGTAAAACAACTGGCATAAGGAGCATATTCAAGACTGATAAACAAAAACCAGAGGGGAAACAAGATGATATTTACAATGATGAAAAAGAAATACACAAATGACAAAACAAGATGCTGAGGCTAATATTCAACCATCCACCTCGGTTTTTTGGTCAATTCCCATTTTTATTTTGAAGCTTCAAACTAAAGAAACTAGTTACAGGTCTTGCGAGGCCTAAAAAGTTGCAGGTTTTGCATATATGTGGCGATTTTCAAGAGCTATGATAGACTGACAACCGAACTACACTTTATTTACAACTTATCAATAAAATAATATTTTTTTAAAATTCAAATCCGTCAAATCAATATCAAAATTAAAATAAATATTTCAAAAAATATTATTTTGTTTAAAGATTGTAGAATAATTGTAAAGTAGTTGTTGTATCATTTCTCGAATTTCAATCCAAAGAAACAGTAAACCCCAATTAGTGGATAATGTGATTGAGGTGATACATTCTGGCAATACGGTGCTTCAATCTCTAGTGGATATTCAAGATCACATAGAAAGTTATTAAGAAGACCTTCTCAAAGAGACAGAGGTGTGGCGACCTAAACTGGATGGGTTACTTTTTGAACAGTTGGAAGGTAGTGCAATGAGTTTGTTGGAGAGACCATTTGAGGAGTCCGAAGTGCTGCAGGTGGTAACAGGTATGCGTAAAGATAAAGCCCCGGGGCCAAACGGTTTCAGTATGGCTTTTTTCCAAGAGTGTTGGGGCATAGTGAAGGATGATGTGATGAGGGTCTTCCATGAGTTTCATTGTTGCCACAAGTTTGAGAAGTCTCTCAATGCCACTTTTATTGCACTTATTCCGAAGATAGTTGGAGCCATTGAGTTGAAAGATTTTCGTCCTATTAGTTTGCTAGGCTAGATCTATAAAATCATTTCGAAGGTATTAGTTAATTGAATGAATTTGGTGATGGACAAAATCATTTCCAAGCCTCAAAATGCCTTTGTACGTGGCAGGCAAATTTTGGATTCAGTTTTGGTAGTGAACGAGTGCTTGGACAGCCGGTTGAGGGATGGTATTCTGGGAGTCTTATGCAAGTTGGATATGGAAAAGGCCTATGATCATGTGTGCTGGGATTTTCTGAGTTATATGCTGAGGAGGTGTGGCTTCTGTGACAGGTGGTGTAGTTGGGTGCAACATTGTGTATCTACCGCTTGGTTTTCTGTTTTAGTTAATGGCCAACCCTGTGGATTTTTTCAGAGTTTGCGGGGCTTGAGACAAGGAGATCCGTTATCTCCTTTTCTCTTTGTTTTAGTGATGGAGGCGCTGAGTCGCATGTTGGAGGCGGCAATAAGGGAAGGTTTTATTGCTGGTTTTTCAGTGGGTAATCCTAACACAGGTGCTTTTTCCATTTCCCATTTGTGTGCAGATGACACCTTAATTTTTTGTGATGCTGACAGTGGACAGCTTCAAGCTTTAAGGGCTGTTCTTTTGTACTTTGAAGCCGTTTCGGGGCTCAAGGTGAACTTCTTAAAGTTGGTATTGGTCCTGGTAGGGGAGGTGGATAATATCAACCATCTAGCAGAGTTGTTGGGGTGCAAAGTGGCCTCTCTTCCTATGAAATACCTTGGATTACCTTTGGGAGCCTCTTTCAAAGCAAAAACTATTTGGGATGGTGTGTTAGAGAAGGTAGAAAAAAGATTGGCGGGTTGGAAGCGGCTCTACCTATCAAAAGGGGGGAAGACTAACTCTCATCAAAAGTACTTTCTCAAATCTTCCTACATACTTTCTCTCATTATTCCCTTTACCGGTGGGTGCGGCCAATTGAATCAAAAAAATGTTTAGGGCCTTCTTGTGGGGTGGCATGGGAGAAGAGCAGAAATTCCATTGAGTGAGCTGGCAAAAAGTGTGCTGCCCAAAGGAGATGGGAGGCTTGGTGCGTAATTTATTCTTTTTTAATAAAGCTCTCCTTGGGAAGTGGCTGTGGAGATTCCAATTGGAAGGGGAATCGCTATGGAGATTTGGTTATTGATTGGAAGTATGGTTGTGATTTTTTTTTGGGGAGGGGGGGGTTGGTGTTCCAAGGAGGGTAGGGGTACTTATGGGGTGAGCTTCTGGAAATTTATTAGAAAAGGGTGGAAGGTGTTTGTAAAACAAACTGTTTTTGAGGTGCGAGAGGGTACAAGAATCAGCTTTTGGTTTGATGTATGGTGTGGTGAGAGAGCCTTATTTTCTGTTTTTCCTGGAATATTCAGACTGGCGGCAAATTAGCAAGCCGCTGTTTCGGATGTAATGAGTCGAGCTAATGGTAATGTACATTGGAATATGATCTTATCCAGAAACGTGCAGGATTGAGAGGTGGATGAAATAGCGGGTTTTTACAGCTTTCTTTATTCCAAGAAGATAGGAGGAAATGGGCGAGATAGAATGTTGTGGAAAGATTTGGGGAGCAGGAAATTCTCAGTTAAATCTTTCTATAAAGTGTTGGCAGCACACCAACCCAGCGGGTTTCCTTGTAAGGGTATTTGGAGAGTCTCCGTACCCCCTATAGTTGCCTTTTTTTACTTGGACCGTAGCTTTAGGAAAGATTTTGACACCTGATAATTTAAGGAAACATGGTGTGATTGTGATGGAGTGGTGCTACATGTGTAAAAGCAATGGCGAATCGATTGAGTATCTTTTTTTGCACTGTGAGGTGGCAAGGAAATTATGGGCGGGTATTTTCAGCCGAGTTGGGTTGTCTTGGGTCATGCCCAAGAGTGGTGGATCTCTTCGCATGTTGGAATAGGAAGCATCATAGCTCCCAACTAGTAGTGACGTGAGGATGGTTCCTTTGTGTCTTTTGTGGTGTATTTGGATGGAGCGCAATGAGAGGTGCTTCAACAACAAGGAGAGAACTGTGGGGGAATTATGGAAATTTTTTTGTATTTTCTTTAGTTCAATGGTTTGCTGCTATTGTATTAAAGGGAGGAAATGCCTATGAGTTCTTGCTTTCTTTTCAACTTTCTAGAATGTAATTAGGTGTCTCGTTTGTATACTTCCTGTGTACATAGGCTGTGCCTAATTTCGTTCAATCAAGAAAGTTTCATACTTTAAAAAAAAAAAAAAATGGATAAAACATGAACAATTTAGTCATTGACAGCTTTCTCCACAAAATCACATGCCATCATGTTGCTTCTTACCATCTCCCTTCATCTTATTCCTCTAGTTTTCTGAAATTAAAATAGATCAAGGTTTTATTATTATTTTCAGATATATCAATTTCTACAGTATAGTCCTATCCATCTAACATAAGTTATTACAAGTACTTACATAGGAAGTAATTAATTCAAGTGAGGGTACATACCAGTTGAGTATCGTGTGGATCAAGGAAGAAAGCTTTTTCATCTTGCATACCAACAATGTAAGTTGAAGCACCAGGCTTCCCACCTAAGATGCCAAGGCTCTGTGGGAACATAAATGTTGCCCGCAACAAAGGAATATATCTGCAAAGAATATGACAGTGAGTTATTAAATAGATAGTAAGAAGCGGGATAGAAATATGTTCTAAATTTCACTGATAAAATCATTGAGTTAAATTGTTTTTTGATAAGTAAGAGATAAATATTATTGATATGAAAGAAATAGGCTTAGCCCTTGTACACAGGAAGTATACAAAAAGACCCCTAAGTACATTCTAAGAACTAGAAATTAAAGACAAGAAATCGTAAACATTGTTCCCATTAAGTAAAATGGCAGAAAACCAAAGCATTAAAGTGTGAAAGAAAAACTTCTTCAGCTCCTCCATAGATCGTTCCTTATCTTCAAAGCATCGCGCATTCCGTTCCGACCAAATACACCACATGATGCACAACGGAATCATCTTCCACACCGCTGCCACTTGGTGACAACCTTGCATCTTCCTCCAACACCTGAACAAATCCACCACCCTCAATGGCATAACCCAGGCAAGATCAACCCTTCGAAAGATCTCATCCCACAACAACTTTGTTACCTCACAGTGCAATAAGAGGTGATCCACAGATTCTCCATGTTTTTTACACATAGAACACCAATCCATCACTACACATCCCCTCTTCCTCAAATTGTCCGTGGTCAGAATCTTCCCAAGAGTTGCATTCCATACAAAGAATGCTACTTTAGAAGGCACTCGTGACCTCCAGATATTCTTCCAAGGAAACAAAGTGCACTCCTGTGTTGACAAAATTTTATAGTACGCCTTAACCGTACATTTCTTGTGATCATTGTCCCTCCACTTCAAATTATCAAGTTGTGCCGTCGGACTCCCCTTGGAGTATAGTAAACTGAAAAAATCTGCTACACTAGATAATTCCCAATCATTAAAATCTCTGATAAACTGTACATTCCACTGGTGCGCACCATGGGAAAAGAGCCGCAAATCAGCCACCGAAGCCTCCCTATTAGCTGCAATACGATAAAGAGTCGGAAAAGCCATTTCCAATGCATGTTCTCCACACCACTCATCCCGCCAAAAGTTTATACGATTGCCCTCACCAACTACAAACCGTGTGTGTTTTTTAAAACAAGGCCACCCCCCCCTTATAAACTTCCATAAACCCACACCATGTCTCCCTCGCACTTCATTGGAGCACCAACCGCCCCTAGAAGCTCCATATCTAACATCAATGATCTCTTTCCATAATGATTCTCCCCCCGAGTAATATCTCCAAAGCCATTTCCCCAGTAAAGCTTTATTAAACGTTTTTAGGTCACTCACCCCTAACCCTCCATACACAACTGGGGCACAGACAGTTTTCCATCTAACCAGATGGAATTTCTTTTCCTCCCCCAAGCTCCCCCATAAAAAAGCCCTAAAAAGTTTCTCAATCCTGTTCACCACCCTTGCAGGCATTGGAAACAAAGATAAAAAATATGTGGGGAGGTTAGAAAGAGTGCTTTTCATAAGAGTGAGGCGACCCCCTTTTGATAAATACATCCGTTTCCACCCCGCCAACCTAGTCTCTATCTTTTCCACCACCCCATCCCATATAGCTCTAGCCTTATAAGATGCTCCCAAAGGAAGACCCAAGTATATCATTGGAAGAGAAGACACCTTACATTCTAGAAGGCTAGCTAGACTGAGGATGTTAGGAACTGCACCCACTGGAACCATCTCAGACTTACCAAGATTCACCTTGAGCCCAGACATAGCTTCAAAACATAGAAGCAGTGCTCGTAAGGTTTTGATCTGATTGCTGTCTGCTTCACAAAAGAGTAGAGTATCATCTGCAAATAAAAGATGTGAAATGACGATGGAACCACCAGAACCATTACCCACCCGGAAGCCAGATAGTAAGCCTCTACGAACAGTAGATTGTATCATCCGACTGAGTGCCTCCATAACTATGACAAACAACAGAGGAGATAGTGGATCTCCTTGTCGCAAGCCTCGAGAGCTGTCAAAAAAACCTGCCGGTGTACCGTTAACTAGAACTGAAAACCGGGCTGTAGATATACAATGCCTCATCCACGAAATCCACCTATTACCAAAACCACACCTCCCAAGTAAATATAAAAGGAACTCCCAGTTCACATGATCATATGTCTTCTCCATGTCAAGTTTGCACAAGATACCTGAACCTCCCTCCCTCAATCTATAGTCCAAGCACTCATTAGCAATAAGAACCGAGTCAAGAATTTGTCTCCCACGAATAAAGGCATTCTGGGATTTGGAAATGATCTGATCCACCACAGGACTTAATCGATTAGCCAATACCTTTGAAATAATCTTATACACACTACTAACCAAGCTTATAGGACGATAATCCTCAATAATCAAAGCCCCATGCTTCTTGGGGATGAGCGCAATGAACGTCGCATTAAGGGATTTTTCAAACTTTTGAAAGGAATAAAATTCACAAAAAACTTGCAACATATCCCCTTTCACTATGTCCCAACAAGTTTGAAAGAAACCCATAGAAAAGCCATCCGGGCCCCGCGCTTTATCCTTAGCCATGCCAGCAATGACCTTATAAATCTCATCTTCATCAAAAGGTCTCTCCAAGACACTCGCACTCTGAGAGTCAATTGCCTCAAAAGACAAGGTATCAAGCTTAGGCCTCCAGCTAGCCGATTCAGAGAGAAGGGCCTCATAATAATGCACAATATGATTTTCTAGCTCAGAAGGAGAGGATACGACCTGAGTACCTGAATATAGCGACCCGATAGCGTTGCACCGTCGATGTGAGTTAGCCACTTTGTGAAAATATTTCGTACACCTATCACCTTCTTTCAACCAAAGAGCCCTAGATTTTTGACGCCAAGAAATCTCCTCTGACAACAAAACCCTCTCCAAATTTGCCATCACCGTGGCCTTCCTTACTAACACCTCATCGGAAATCTCACCCAAAAGTTCCTTACCCTCTATCTCCTGTAATTCCTCCAACAGTGTCGACTTTTGATTGTCAATGTGGCCAAACACTTCTAGATTCCATTTCTTGAGATCTTGCTTCAAAGCCTTCAGTTTACTGGCAAGAATAAAACTTGGGGTGCCTAAATACTGATATGCTGACCACCAGGCACGCACCATCTCTACAAAACCATCTGCCAAAAGCCACATGTTTTCAAACTTAAAGGACTGGCGACCCCTGTTCATACCCCCACACTCTAGAGTAATAGAAAAATGATCTGAGCCGACTCGAGCTAACCTTTTCTGACAGACTTCTGGAAAGTGTGCTTCCCACGATGAAGAGACAAGGTCATTGAGTTAAATACTAGTCAATATTTTCTGCATACCATATTTTGAGGATTAGTATATTTAACAAGGGGTATGGGTCTCACTAGGATCAGTTAAACGGGATAATCATCAAATGCCTTCTCATATCAATGAAATATGAAATTCTTGGAGAGCTGATAAAATAAATGTTTCTGCCTGTAAGGGGTGCTCAGCCTTGTTGCCTGGGAAAGCGAAGTTCGTAATCTTCATAAAAAATAAAAATAAAAATAAGTTAAACGTGCTCCAATTGTAGATCTAACTAGTCTTTTCAGAGTGTAAGCACAAACATAGACTCTCGCAGCGTTACAAATGGTATCACAGTCAATCCGTGCCAGAAATGTGGGATTTAAGTAGTGTCACAAGGGAATGTCCGAACAAGGATATCAGAGATTTGATTGGGGACCAATTTTAACATCCCAGATCAATGAGAGGGGGGTGGTAAACAGGAGCATAGTGAATGAAATCACATATTGCCTTGGAGTGAAAAGTTCTTGGCCTTAAATAATGATTCCAAAGAACTCCAATCTTAACTTCCCTAGTCCTTTTGGAATATAAACACAAATGTGAGTAGCTCTTTCCTTGTGTCGTTACACCTCTCCCTAAAACAAAGAGTGAAAGGTATGTAACGGGTTTGATCCCATGTGGGTTCACGATTTGCATCTAAACAAGGTAGACAAAAAAGCAGCTATTATGTCTTTCCTCAAGAAGATAGTTCAATAAACCCAGTGTATATACAATCCCAGCTAAACCAAAACCAGTTTAAAAAGGGGGAAAAAACTAAACAAAACTAGTCATTAATATACAATGGTTTGAGATACCCATGCTAAACTAGATTCTAAAACTTCCTAGGATAACCAAAGTCCAGAGACAAAGGACAATTAGTGAAAAACCTATAACTTTACAAACCTGGGATTGACTTCTTCAAGTCCAAGAACCAAAGGAACCAATAAAAGAATAGGTGTCCAATCAGCTTGACCTCTTGAAAACTCACAACAATGCCTCGAGGCATCTTCAATGCAAAGAACAGGAGCTCCACCTCGCTCCCCATCTTCATCTCCAGAAACAATATAAACAGCCATAGGAAGTGGCTGGTCCTCAAGGTCAGTTGCTACTCTTTTAAAGCGGGCTAGAGTTTCCCATGTGCGGCACATAGCATAAGGGCCCACCCATGACCCAGCAGCTAGGTCATAAGCCTTTCCAGCTTGAAGAAGGTTGTGGATAGAGAAAGGTGATGCCTTAGAATCCCCAAAATAGTGAAGAATCTCAATGTATTCTCGATCCAGCGGCTGCACATGTTGCAAATAAACCATCAGAAAGATGCATAGGGATGATTATATCCAAGATGAATCTTACATGGTTTTGGGAAAAAAAAAAACTAAAACACTATATATATATCTCACACTTACTATTTATCTTTATTCCCCCTCCCCCACTCCCCACTAGCATTGCAAATAGAATGGAGAAAATTCAACATGATCTTTTGTGGAATGAATCAGGAGATGAATTTAAATTCCACTTAGTGGGGTGGGACAAGGTATGTTCTCCATTCACGGATGGTGGCTTGGGGGTTTGAAAAGTGAGGGATTTCAACAAGGCTTTATTAGGTAAATGGTTGTGGCATTATAACCACGAGAGGGAAGCCTTATGGAAATGGGTGATTGACACAAAGTATGGTAGTGATTGGGGGGGGGGGGGTTGGTGTTCTAAAGAAGGTAGGGGGTCTTATGGAGTGGGACTATAGAAGTATATATGGAAAGGTTGGTGCTCCTTTGCTAGTAATACTCAGTAGTGTTTGGGGGATGGTAGTAGGATCAGCTTTTGGACGGATGTGTTGGTGGAAGACACGGCCTTGAAGGATGCTTATCCCATGATCTTCAATATTGCAAGGGAGAAGGAAGCTTTGGTGGCTAACATGTGGGTAATCAACCAAGGTTCACAAGAGTGGAATATTGGCCTTACTCGGGATGCTCATGATTGGGAGCTTGCTGTTTTGGTGGAGTTTCTGAACTTGCTGTACAGCACTCCTATTGCAGACACAAATGAGGATTCGTTGGAATGGAGACCCTCTATGAAAGGGAAGTTCTTGGGACGCTCCTTCTATGACTTTGTTACCATGCAACAAAGGCACAACTTCCCTTGGAAGAACATATGGAAGAGTAAAGCACCAACCAAGGCCACATTCTTTGTTTGGACAACAGCTCTAGAGAAGATTATGACCATAGATAATCTTAGACGACGTGGCCTTATAATCACAGATTGGTGTTGTTTGTTTAGAAATAGTGGTGAAACGGCGGACCATGTACTTTTACATTGTGATTTTACGCGGGATATTTGGAACTACTTTTTCAGCAGAATGGGGATATCTTGGGTAATGCCGAGTAGGGTGGTTGAACTGTTAGCAAGCTGGAGAGGGATCATTGGGACACCACAGATAGCAGCCGTGTGGAAGATGGCTCCCATATGTATTTTTTGGTGTATTTGGTGTGAAAGAAACGAGAGGCTTTTTGAGAATCACGAGCGCTCCTTGAAAGAGTTTAGGAGTTTTTCTGGAAGACTTTGTATTTTGTGAGCCATTGCTTTAGATTTGAATGGTCACAGCTTCCATGATTTCCTTGTAACTGTTTTTAGTTCTTAAGTAGGTGTATTCACATGTATACTTCTAGTGTATTTGGGCTATGCCTATTTTATTATCAATGAAATAATTTATTACTTATAAAAAAAAAATATATATATATATCTCATTTCTACCATACACCTTACTTTTTGCAGAGGTTTCCTCCAAGATCTCCCTAATCGATGAAAAAGCAAAGCCTGCAGAGAAAAGATAAAGCCATTCATTAACAATTTGTTCTGATTAAAGCAAGAAAAAAAACCACCAAATGAGCAATAAACGTGAAAATCGTTTTAAGACAATATAAAGCCACCGTGGCAAAATTAAAGCAGAACATTACCTGTGCAGCAAGCATCTGACTACTGCGAAGCATGCAACCCCAGTTTACATCACTGGTATATTTTGAATCTTCAATAGCATCAAAACCTGTAGAAAACGGAGATATAGGTGTCATTCCAAAAATTCCAACTTGCAAAAGCTTTCTTTCTAGATCCCTCATAGAAAAGAGATTATTTCATTAAACAGACCTTTTCGATATGTCATCAAAATTCTTGATGAAAAATCTCGTTCAAATGCTGGTACTCCATTGCTAGTATCAGCATCTCCAGATGACTCTTGTGAGATTCTATAGCACACACCTAAAAGCCATATGTCACTAGTTGAGCTAGAAATGCCAGTCCTAGTCGACCCTAGCACACGCTCCTGAAGTCTCCTCATTGAGCCAATAGCCACAGCCTTTTTCACAGCGGCTGTCCACCCATTTTGTCTGGCATGAACTTCATAAGCTTGTGAATCACTATGAGATGCCTTGTTTTCACTACCTGATGGCTCACTATGTGTTTCAAAGACCGAGAAAGCAGATGCAAAGAAACTTGACCATAAGGAGGCCTTGGGGAACTTACTATCACTGATTCCTGGGTCTGAAGTTAAGGATGTCGGACTTCTATTTGAGGTATCTGTTAAGGTTTTTGAAGGAAAATCTGAAGCAACAGCTCTCTCACAGAAACCCTTCATTACCTACTCATGAAGCGTCATACAATGATGTAATCGGCTCATAGAAGCAACCCAAATTTCAGTATTTACCTGCCGTCAAAGGTAAATATAGAAATAAATTCCAATCCGAAACACAAGGAAGCACAAGAGACCACACCCTACCAATAAAAGGAACAAGTTCCTCAAGTCTAAAAAACAAAGAAAAAACCAAGAGTAGTTGTGAGCAGTCATCACTCAATGACGAGTTTGGAGGATAATGGTTTTTAACACTAACACCGCCTTCTTGACATCTTCAAAGGTTCTAGCATTGCACTCCCGTCAAATGCACCCCATTAAACACAAATAGACCATCCAAATTCAATATTACTGTGGCTTTCAAGAGGGCTTCGCCAGCATGCCAACATCTCCACCCCCCCTTGGGACATATCTCAATCAAAACCAAATAATGAAAGTTAAAAAACCCAACTTTCTTTGTTTCCACTCGGGAAAAAACTGTTTTTTAGATTCGCAGGAGAAAACTCAAAAACGAGTAAACGCAAGTATTCCATGGCATGACAATTGCACATCGAATGTCCAGACAAACTAAAGTATTTTTGGTTATCTTTTCAATAGATACATCACATGTTTAACTGCTACTAACTACTTATAAAAAATAACGTTCAACTAATACTTAATCTGGGGCTTCTGAGAATTCCATGATTAATATAGCTACCAATGAAATTGCCTCGCGGTATCGTCTCAAGAACTCGGCCTACAACAAGGCTCACCCTTTCGATTTTAACATTAAGTTCCATCCAATCTGGAAATACTTTCTGTGACCTGAGATTCCATGAGACTTCCCTTGGTTCCCTAATAGGACTATTCGCAAAAAGTCATAAAGATCTGACTATAATATTTTTATTGGCACCGGTTGTCCAGAACAAAGTTCCGACTAATTGTGGAATTGTGGGGGTGGACAGGCACGGAGTTTGTTGCCCAGTTTCCCAGAAGTGCCTCAAGTAATTCAACGGAAGATTTTTCTAGTTCAATAAATTGTTCGCTTGGGTTCAAACCTAAAACTTGGAGGGAGCATCCCAACAAGAAAAAAGCTCTTTACACTTGAGCCAACCCCAGCTGTTGAGATCCGACTATAATAATCAATGAGATAAATACAAAATACAAAGGTAGAATCCCATAAACGACAGACAAATTGGGATCTGAAAGCGTAACAAGAATCGTAAGAGAAGTGATCTAATTATCCAATGAGTTCATGCAATTCAGAGATATCAGAAAAACAACAACAGGATTTCTTGCAACAATAAGTCCTAATCAATACAAGCAGCACATAATGACCAGAAAATTAAAAAACCTAACATCCCACAATATATATATGATTATCCTTGTAGAAAAGAGAGAGAGAACAGGAGGAAAAGGAGAGCCGACCTGAAAAATTGCTGAATTTGAGTCTGATAAAAAAAGAAAATAGTGGAAGTCGATGCTTTTGGGGTTGGATTACTGGCCGGGTCGCGTCGCTTCTTGGGTATTAGGGAATTTATCTTCTTGTGGTGAGCGTCTGAGGGAAAAATTTTCACACATCCAGATAGATAGAAAACCCAAAAACCAAGCAGAGATCGAGGTCGAGGTCGAGGTCGAGGTCCGAGCTTGTTTCGGAATTAGGACTCTCGGAACTCGGTTGATACCAACAGGCAACAATCCCCACTCTGAATAATACCTTAAATTATTTATTACTTCTTTTTTGGACAAGATTACTTTTTCTTTTCGGGTGTGGAAAACTCGGAGCCCGCATTCTAAGTGCTCGGCCTAAATTTAAGCCCAGAAGTAAACACCTGAGCCTAGGCCCAATCTAAAGTAGTGAATGAAGCAGACCTGGACTGACTCTACCTGACCGGTGTCACTGTTTCGTTGAATTTTATGTTATATATACTAAGAAAAATGTTGTGGAGATAAAAATAAACTTATAAATTGATGTGTTTTAATGCAGTAAAATTGTAAATTTTTTTTATTGTAACATAAATCTAACGTCTCATGTTAAGTCATATTATTTTATAAATTTATTTTTGTAATATCTATATGTAGATCTATCACCTCTCATGTAAAAAATATTCATTCCCCTTCCAACATACTTATGTGTATTTTCATTAACCATATCAGCTCTTATATTTCTAAATAACAAGTTAAAAAATAAATAGATAATGTGGCATGACGCATGAGCACAAAAATTGATATTCTGATTGAAGCAAGTGTTGGGAAAAGTATCCTCGATCGGCCCAATTCTAAAAGCCCATCCTCTGCGTTAATCTAAAATAGAAGAATGTTAATACAATAAAGTATTAGATTTATAAAGAGATCTCATATATAATCATTAGATTTACAAAGACTCAATTTTAAAATTTATGTTTACAAGATTTTCTTTATAGACCAAGTATTCCTTGTGATGTCATAAATAATTATAGCATGAGATCGAAATGCTTTAACTATAAAAGAACTTCACAAAAATAAACTGATAGACTGACTTGACATGATATGTTAAGTCAGATTGTAAAGTTACTTTTATTGTAAAGTATATCTAATATATCATTTTAAACCAAATCAGTTTGTGAATTTATTTTTATGAAATTTCTTTGTGCTTGTAGTGCCATGACTCTCATGACTCTCTCTTATAGCATGCATATTGTGACTTTGTGAGATACCTTGTATAAAACGGTTGGTCTAATATTTATAATTATTTCTATTTGTTAATTATGAGTGTTAATAGATGGCCGGCCAAGTATGGCAATATGATTGGGCATTCTCTCACCTAGACATCGAACTAGCTAGTGCATGCACATTAGTGGTCCAATCTGTTTAATGTTTATCTAACAAGGATGACAAAGCTGATCATCAAATTTATACCTAGCTAGGTACGACATTCATAACATGATAACATTTTTTTCTTTTTTAAATTTTATTTATGATGTTTTCTGATCATCTTCTGTATGTAGTACTCTAATCGTATTTTAGTATAACTTAAGGAGTGGTCCTTAAGTTATACTAAAATATAAATTATCCCAGTCACTTTCCAAGCCGATGGTCATAATTGTTTGGCAATGAAAAACGTGCATGGAGGGCATTTCGAGGAATTAAGTGGACAATATCGATCACGAATTAATGCAAACATAGAAGATATAATTTATTCACATGACACTTTACCTACCCGTTAACACCCGAATCCTTTCATTTGTCTCTCTTCTCTTCTAGTCTTCTCCTTTCTTTTTTCAATTTTCAGCCGGAAAAGTAAACTGACATGGAAGGAAGGTGTTAACGGGTAGCTACGTAAAGAGTATGAAGTTGAACACACACACACACACTCACACTCACAATCCCTATTACTGAAATATAACAGTGCTCACGACTCATGTTATGACACTTCCATGTAGAGTTAATAAGTGTGGAGGCCGGGCCGGCCGGGGGAGTCATACTCCTCTGGCTTTGGATCAAATTATAAAACCCTCAGGCATATATAGAATATTTCTCCTTTAATTTTTCATTCCTTTCCTGGCAAGGCTCAGCAAAGTATCTAAACTTGCAATAAATACCTGCCTTCTTAGACTTCCAAGCATCTTTTGTTTTTTTACGTATATGTTTTGGTTTGATAACTTCAAAGCCAAGACTGCCTGCCTGCATGCGTCTTGAGATGATTTACGACCATACAAGAAAAACGTTCATGCATTAATATTTGTCGACAAGGATATATAGTCGCGGTTGCGTTTTCTGCATCAAGTTTTGAGTGGAGTGCAGATCGATGTACTTAGCATAATTAATGCGCGCGCGCGCGCACACACACATATATATATATATATCTATATATGAGAAAATGTACTTAATTTCTTACCATATGGGTTGGAAAAATACATTGAAAACTAAGGCTAGTTAATATTCAATATTCTTTCAAAGTCCTGCATACACCATATATGTTGCATGCAGGTGAAGTTTTGTAAAATTATTTCTTCAGCTAGACCTGGAAATTAAAACAATAGTACTATGAGTATGAAGCTAGCGAGGTTGCCACTACGTACCATGATCAGTAGTACTAATACAGCTTCTAGTATTATTCTTTTTAATGGCTTCGAATATTTGGGGAGGATAATTATTTCACTATACAGAAAAAAGCGGGAAGGTCTCTCTGGCCTCAAGAAAAGAAAAGCCTAGGGGGAAAAAAAGGAAGAAATTAAAAGGTGGTAATTAAGGCCAGCCTTCAAAGCCAAGATTAATATCACGATTCATCATGTGCATATATGGTCTCATGCATGATCACTGTGTCTTACTTGACTAATTATCAAAACTGCATCACTTATATGCATTGCACGAACTGGGTCATGATCTATGGCATTAGATTTGCAGATATTCGACACGTACGCATGCCAGCCTTGAAGGGATATAGAAAGCACGTCGATTTAAGCATTTAAATTAAAATATTATTGAAGCTGATCAATTCCCATTCGTACGTTAAACGACATTTTCGTGCCTGATTCACTCATTGAACCGTCATGTATGTAATTTTGACAGGCTGTTCAGGTTGGAATTAATTGAGGTTTTATATATATGTTGGGAAGCCATTTTTTTATAATAACTCGATCGGTTGAATCAATGGGAGCTAGCTAACATGGCGCACGTCTTTAGAGCAGGGCGGCACGTCAATATGTTTCGAGGTCTATATTAGGCGATTATTAGCATGATAATTCTTATTTTAATTAACTAATAATTTATTTATTGCTAGGGTCTTCTCTCGGTTTCTCCGACGGAGGCCTCTTGCTTTTGTTTAATTTCTTGTTCTTTCCTTTAATTTGCTTGGGACCTTGTCCCATAAGTTAAAGGCGGTGCCGATACTACTGCCTTAATTTTAAAGCTACGTACAGCTCAAAGGGATAGCAACTAAGGACTTTCAATTTCTTGACTTAGTCAAATAAGGACTTTCATGACTTTAATTTTTTTTAAAATCTTTTGCTCATAAGGGCTTTTCTCGATTTCTCTAACGGGGGCCTTTGCACTGCCCTTGGATAAGACGACAGTTTAATGAATAACATAAGGGTCCAAGCCATACATATCTCAATTATATATCTAAGAGTACTATTGCTAGAGACAGTACTGCAAATTCTACTGCATAAGTTTCAAAAAATGATTCGTCGCAGATCAAAATTATAATCAAAGCCATAGATATTACCTTGATAATTAATGTGGAAGCAATCACATGAACTGCCAATATCTCACTTTATAAAGTTTTTGTAGTAAAAATTGTAGTGTGCTTAACGCTTTCTTATTTCTAATGACAACATATCAATTGACTTTTCCTTTTCCCTTTTATTCTTTTTTTTGGTTTGCAGAAAAGAAACCTGTTGATATATTCTTGAGTTATTTGTACAAGTTATTGAATCCTAGCTGGAGATCTAGCTTTAAAAGTATGATTATGGCCACACAATAATCCAGCTACCATTAGATAGGTTTTAGTTAAGAATTCAAAGGAATACAAGGTAGAAGGTCGAGTGGATCAAAAAGTTTGACTATCGGTGTTCTAAATAATGAAGTCATTGATTTCTCAAGCAGTGTCTATAAAGCATGCGATAGGAGTTATCCTCACAAGGTGGTTTGGGTTGAAGAAAAAGATGGGTAGCATAGCCAAAAACTGGAAGAGTCTTAGCGGCAAGAATAATTGGGAGGGTTTGTTGGACCCTCTCGACATTGATCTTCGCCAGTACGTAATTCACTATGGAGAAATGGCTCAAGCTACGTATGATGCCTTTGATACAGAGAAGGTGTCTAGATTTGCAGGAAGTAGCCGATATGCTAAGAAGGATTTCTTCTCTAAGGTGAGTTTAGAGAAGGGCAATCCTTTCAAATATAATGTGACAAAGTTTTTGTATGCAACATCAGAAATCGACGTTCCCGACGCATTTATCATAAAGTCGTTATCGAGGGAGGCATGGAGCAAGGAATCAAATTGGATAGGTTATGTTGCAGTAGCCACGGATGAAGGGAAGGCCTTGTTAGGGAGGAGGGATATCGTGATTGCTTGGAGAGGAACAGTACAGACTTTGGAGTGGATAAACGATTTAGAATTTATTCTGGTTTCAGCTTCCAAAATACTTGGAGCTGCGGGTGATCCTAAGGTGCACCATGGTTGGTATTCCATCTACACTTCTGATGATCCCCGTTCGCACTTCAATAAGACTAGTGCCAGGAACCAGGTACGAGAACGTAATATTTTGACAATTTCTTTGCCTATCATATTCAAATGATCTTGTTTTTTATGATTATAATTATTTATGAAACATGCCGTTCAGAACTCATCGATGAATTTGAAAAAAAAATATCCGACAACCCCAAATCATAAATGTTTTATGGTTTTTCTACAAGGAAATTTTGATAAAAACTAATTTTGCGGACTTCGATAATTATTTTGCCCTCCCTCTATATTATATTTCCTGGTTCCGGTCATGCCGACAACCAAACTATTATTTCGTTTATCCAGGTTCTTGGTGAGGTTAGGAGACTATTGGAAGAATTCAAGAACGAGGAAATCAGCATAACCATAACTGGCCACAGCTTGGGTGCAGCAATTGCAACTCTAAATGCTGTTGACATAGTTGCCAATGGAATCAACAAGCCGAAAGATCAGCTAAAGGTAGCCTGTCCGGTAACAGCAATCTTATTTGCCAGCCCCCGCGTGGGAGACTCAAATTTCAAGAAGGTGTTCTCTGGATATAAAGATAGTCTTCGAGCTTTACGCGTCCGAAATTCTCCCGATCTTGTTCCCGGCTATCCCTTAATAGGGTACTCGGATGTGGGAGAAGAGTTGGAAATCGATACTCGCAACTCGAACTACCTGAAGACTGGAAATCTATCGACCTGGCATAACTTAGAGGGTTACCTGCATGGAGTTGCAGGGACACACGGGAGTATGATAGGAAGGTTCAAGTTGGTGGTTCATCGGGATATTGCACTTGTAAACAAGACGATGGATGCTTTGAAGGATGAGTATCTTGTTCCGACATCATGGCGATGCGTGCAGAACAAGGGCATGGTTCAACAGGCTGATGGTTCCTGGAAAATGATGGATCATGAAGAGGAAGACTTCGATCCTTAATTGAACTATTAATGGTTTATACATATATGGGCGTTGATTGGTTTGGGTTTCTTTCGATCGTCCCCAAGTATAAGTTTGGTTGTGCTCTTAGATCTAGCTAGATTCATCATGCGGAGATCTGATTGCATGCGTTAATTAAATTAATGTTACAATTTGCTTTCGCCGGCATTAGCTTAATTATTAGAAAATATAAAGTAAAGAATAAGCCGTGTGAAAATTTGAAGGTCGTCGTCCTTGCTGTTAAAAAGCGAAATTAGGGTTATTTTTGTGTAATAATTAAGGATCGTTGTGTGAACCTTATATGCTAAATAAATATGTTCTCCTGATCTTGTCCGTGTGATCAACATCAATATTGATATATGCTAAAAATAATGCATACGAGATTATTCTCCATGATTTATCAAGCTCCTCTCTCTCATGATGCCCATACATATATATATATATATATATATATATATATATATATATATATATATATATATCCTTTTAATTCCTTTCTGCTAGGAATTTGTTGTTGCCATGGAAGGACGTAGTTTATATGTGGGTCTCCAGTCTCCTATGTACCGTGTACGTATTGCATGATTCTCCACTTAAAGGTATCACACATATAGTACGTACTTTTGAGTCATGGCATTAATACGTACGACGTATATGACAGCTGAAACGCATCGTGCATGTACTTAAAAACAGGCCGGCGGCTCAAAGGGTAGCTAGGCAGCCGAGGAGGGTATCTAGTAACCTTAAAAATTCTGTTTGGTCTTTTGCTTTCCACGTAAACTTCGCTGATAACTCTTTGACGTTGTATTAGATTATGACAGCACACATGCATTTGATCACCTGCTTCATGCAAATAAATCCTCCACATTGGAAGCTTGAAAGCTTCGGTTAACAATCCGATTAACCAAGCTCCAGGTCACAAGCAGCTATCATCCGGCCCGGCCCTTCATGAATTCATGTGGACAGCTGGCTATCATTTATATTTATATTTACAGATTCCCTCCTTTAATTATGCGATCATGCATGGTTGACATACATTTGTATATATTTGCCACCACATATTATCTGTAATATTCATTGAAGAAGAATATTCAAACACTAGTTTCAATCTCTTTTATAATTTTTTTTATAAAATAAATCTAACATATTATATTAAGTCACACGATAATGTATATATTTTTTTTATAAGATTTATATAGAAACTTAATACTTGATCTCTTCTATAAAATTAAAAAAATAAATAAAGAAAGAAAGAAGGCCCAAATTACAAAACACAGAAAAACGGAAGAAAGTGAGAGGACTATTGGAAAAAAAAAAAAATAGTTACCTGACATGATTTCCATGCATGTTGCATACCGTTATAAAGAGTGATAATGTCATGAGAAGACTATTGATGACATGGCAAAAGTGAGAGCGCGAGCAACAAATAATTAATAACATTGCCTAAAAATCTATGCTATAAGAGCACTAGCCATTGGATTGGTCAAATGTATTTTTAAATTTTAACCAATATTACACTTTTTTACATTTGCATATTCTATTTAAATTCAATCCCCACATTGGATTAGCCATTTACTCTCTCTATAATAATAAAATATTATTAAATTAATAATTTTGTTATTTAATTTTTTTATATCACATTTTATAATTCTACTAATTTAATATTAATAATAATTATATTCTAATTAAATTAATATTAAAAAATCATATTTTTAAAAGTCATTTAATGCTAATAACAAAAAATATTTGATTAAACTTATCAAAAACTCTATCTAAATTTCTTAATTACAAATCAAATAATATTTTTATTGGAGTGAGAAATTAATATTTTAATATTTACTTGAAGTGAGAAATTATTATTTTAACTTTTGGTGAATCAATTTGGTTCTTCAAATTTGACTAATCACTGTAACTAACATCCAAATTATTTTAGAGATGCCCAATCTAATGTGGGGACTTTTTAATACATATTATCTAAAATTTAGCCAATCTTTAATTTTAACCAAACCAATACTAATGCTCTAAGGCCTCATTTCCTATTGGGCCGGCCAGTCCTACGTAAAAGGTGGTATGTATTTTTGTGTGCCGTGAACGTGAGTGCGTGGAAAACTTTCATTTTCAAGACTTTTCTTCTTCATTATTAGGTAAGAGTAATGCTACGGAAATAATACGCAAACGTTTAGGCTACGTTTGGATCCTCAACCCAACTCAACTCAACTCAACTCATCATTACAATTTTTTCAAATTTCAATACAAAATATAATAAACAATTCAACTTTTTCAAATTTCAAAATAATAATAATACTAAAAAGTAATATTCTAACAATATTTTATCATCTCAACTCAACTTAACTCAATTCAGTTCAACATCCAAACGTAGCCTTAAGTAATTATTTTGATAAAAAGTATCGCCTATTATTAAAAAATTAAATTTTTTTTTTGTGTGGGTTAGATATTTATTCGTATTTTTAAAATAATTGTGCGGCGCTTGCGCACTCCATAATTATAAATATTATTTTTTTAAGCCAAGAGGAAGCCTTGGCGCTATAGATAATCAGATATAAAGAAATATTTTGACTATATATAAAAAGATCTTATAAAAGTAAACTCATAAACTAACGTGATTTGATGTGATATGTTAGATTCTAAATCTACTTTTATTGTAAAGTAGATCAATCTAACATAACATATCAAGTTTTGTCAGTTTGTGAATTTATTTTTATAAGACATCTTTGTGACTATAACACTTCTCTCATATATATATATTACTAAATATGTACCTCTGGTGTAGAACCAACTTTTTACCGTCAAGAAGTTTGACAGAAGAGTAATGATCATATACTCATAATTTTTTTAGAACTGTTTGTAATTTATTTTACAATCTATCAATACAATTATACCACTTCATTACAAACAATTTTTATTGTAGTACTTAACAACTTTTATTTTAAAAGGAAATGTAAAATAGTTATACATTTCTCATTTTATTTGTCAAAAAGAGTCTACACACATTCACGAAGAGTTTACAACATAGACAGATGAAAAATGATAAGTACTGGCCGGCCAAAAGATTTAGTTGAGTCATATTTAATACAAAAAATTTATTCAACCTCCTACTATTCACACAACCTCCACACACCATATATTTTTTTTTTTTATTAAATATTTAATATATGAATAATGAATGAAAAAATTAAATTAGTTTAAAAAGAATAAACTTAAAATTTTTTTTAAAAAAAATATTAAAATTTAAAAAAATGTGGTATGGAGAGGTTGTGTAGAATTGCTCTATTTAATATGATCTAGGGGTGTTCAACCGGATCCGGATCCGGATATCCGGCCATAACCGGATCCGGATATCCGGTTGTTAAAATCCGGGCGGTTATCCGCCCGGATTAATCCGGATGGATAACCGGATTAAATCCGGATACTCGGATTTTAACCGGATATCCGGATTAAATCCGGATCCGGATTATAACCGGATTTAATTCGGGTTTTTTTTTTTTTAAGACTTTAAAGCTTTCCGTTGGGGATGAACCCCGGGAAGAAAAAAAATATATATTACAACTACAATTACAACTACAGAATCCTGATCAAGATTTGTTTACAAACTAGTTTAGTTATGAAATTAGAGATAAACAATGCTACTTACTGCATACTGAATCACAAATTACAAAGGTGAAAAAAAAAAAAACTATACACAAGAATGAGGAGAAACTGCAGTACAAAATGAATGACAAATTGACAATTGAGTTGCCTAATGATGCCTGCTGCTTTCCCAATCTCTGCAATGGGTCATCGATCCCACATGGCCTGAAATATGGTAGGTCTGTGCTTCAGGCATTACACCATCTCCATGTCCAATGAAGAATTATTTAGAACAGCATCCAACATTAGGCTGCCAAAAACATTTGAGGAGCTCTTAAACGACCATTAAGCATTCAAAATTAAACATGTTTGTTAGTGTTTTCAAACACAGGAATGGGTAATCCCTTGCAACCTTAGTGGATCCCTTCAAATTCATTAATTGGGAAAGCTTGAGTTAATTTGAGATCAAGGGAAAGTTTTCAGTATTGTCACAGAACCATAGGAAACCAAATATAATCATTATTTGTCAGTTCAAAGACGCAATGGGCTCTATCAAGGTAATTTAAGTACCAACTAATTAAACAGCAAGCAAGCAACTGATCTCAGGAAAAAAATGTAGAGGATTTTATTTTATTTTCTTGCAGGGTGGACTGAGCTGCCTATTGGATGCATATATATTAGTGCATTTTCTAATAAAATAAGGATGGAAATAAAGACCTAGGAAGCTAGTGTGGGCGTACATGTGTTTTGAGCACATTGATGTGTTGTATACACTAAAAGAAATATAATGTCTCATATTGTATAAGGATTGCAGAGTACGATTCACTGTCTCAGCAAGTTTTCAATTAATAAGTGCGCATACATGAGAGGAATCATTATAGCTGTCATAAGGGAAGGAACATGAACATTCCACCAGATCTTTTACATTCTATGAAAGAACTAAGAATAAGAAACTAAAGAAACAGCCTCGGTTGAAGGCAATTAAAACAACTCAGGAATAAGAAAGGCAATCACTCACATGGGTCTCTCAACCATATCTAAAAGCCAATAGAATGTTTACAAAGAAAACAAACAAACAAATAAAGGGGTTAATAGCTCCATAAGCATAACTCCAAAACTACACGCCATTCTATCATTAATTCAACCAAAGTCTTTAAATATTGTAGGATTAAAACCAATTTTTGACAGGCCGTGGGGACCCATTGATTACCAAAGTAATGTTTCATGAAAGAGGGTGAAGATCCATGTCAATCCACTAGGGTAGGGATAGAGACTAGTCAATTTGTTTACTTGCTTATCATCATTCTTTTGAAACAAGGGCTCCTCCTTTATGGTTGAAATTGGAGTAACAAATTTTCAAATGGGAAAAATTCGACTAATATAAGTCAAATGACAAGAGAGATGGTCATTTAAGCTAAGGCACACAACTAGTCTCAGATCGATATATTAGAACAAACAAATCCATATGGGTCTCTCAACCATATCTCAATAATACGAACCTATAGATCCAGTCATTGTCTTTGAATAAATAAATAAATAAAGGGGTGGCATCGTTTCAATGGCAATCTATTGTCCACTTTTTTAAGGCTTGAACACAAATAGTACAACTTTCCTTTTTTTATTTCATATAAACCAAACAAACAGAGCAATGGAAAAATAATATAAACCAAACAAACAGAGTATTACATAAAATAGTGATTAAAACTTGACTTTTTTCATTTCATACACGAACCGAATAGAAAAAATCGACTAATAAGGTATCAAAATAAGCTTACAGAGCAAAGAAAAAATAATATAAACCAGATAAACCAAAAAAATCCCTAATTTCATACGAATCTAACAGGAAGACGAGAAAAGTCTGAGAAAAATCTCTAAGCACAAAGAAAGATGCCTTATGAGCTTAGAGAGAGAGAATATGGATGGTAGCCTCCGCGTCTCTCACCCAGATACGCAAAGGATTTCGAAGTTTCTGAGAACTGAGAAGGCCAGAAGGGATTCGGGGGAAATACTTGAGAGAAAGGGCCAGAAGGGATTCGGGGGAAAGACTTGAGAGAGAAGGCTAGAAGGACTGTGAAGTGCGAAGAATCGAAAGCTGCTACCAATCTACCCAGACGCGCGTAAGTTTCAGGGCTTCGAGTTCGAGAGAGAAGGTAGATTCGAGCAGACAGATTCGAGAAGATCAGGAGTAAAAACAGATTCGAGAAGACAATTTTTTTTTTAAGGACCCGGTTACGGATAACTGAGTCACCGAACCGGATCCGTAACGGGATCCGGATTCTTCTTACCCACCCGGGTGTAATCCGGGCGGATAACCGCCCGGATACACCCGAATTTCCGGGTTCCGGACCGGACCGGAAAAGAAATCGGTCCGATTGCACACCCTTAATATGATCACAGCTCCATGCATGATCAAGAGTGCTACTGTTGTACTAATTGGCTAGCACTCAACAGATCAGATAATGGATTCATACAAGTTGGTTTTTTTATCTGTTTATGATCATAGTGTCCATATATATATATATATATATATATATATTGAAGCATATACCCTTTCATTTATCAGACTATTCGGAAGTAAGCCTCTTACTACTACTTAATCCATATTCTCAATGGTTGTTCTTTTTCAATGATCTTAGTTGTTATAAGGTAATTATGATCAAAACTAGATAACCCAAGCAATCAAGGCAGCTCGGAATTATATATAGTACTGAGGGTCCCGTACGTGTGCCTATTATTGTTCTAAGAATTAAGGCCCTCCAATAAAATTATTTTATAAATTTACTCCCCAAACTAGATTTTCTGGTTCTACTGCCACTACAAGAAAAACAGGCTTTTGCGACTAATTTATTGCAACCAATAGACTGAATTAGTTGTAAATAGTCTGTATTTGCAACTAATTCAGTCTGTTGGTTGTAATAAATTGGTCGCAAAAACCCATTTTTCTTGTAGTGAGCTCTTGCAAGTCATCTAATATTGAAGCCCAATGGCCTGTACATGTTACTAATTTTCAAACGATTAAATTCTAACATGATGGTTTTTCTTATGATCAGCAGAAGAAATTGATTGATTTGAGAGTACAACGTACGCATGCATGATGCAAGCGAGACAAGTGCCTATATATATTATATGCATGCATAAGCCTGGTATGTCATTAATGACGCTAAGTCAGCTATATAGAGAAGTCACGTTTGCAACAAAATAGAACTTTCGAATGTGGAATATTAATACGAAAATAAATAAAAAATTTATGATTGGGCAATTTAACTTTCTTTTTTTTTTAAATTATTCTTATCGATCGGTTTTGGGCACTTCATGATGATGTATGATCGATGGCCATGATCTTTACTACCCTTGGAGTCTGGAGATCCCTTCGGAAAAACATGCATGCAATCGAGGCTGGTTTGATTTATAGGCACAAAGATGCAGGAGTACTAGTACTCCATGCACTTGATCAAATTATTTGGGTCAAAATTGAAATATATAGAAATATACAGAATCCAAACAAATTAATTAAATAGTATTCCAACCAATACATGAAAGCAAGAAATTAAAGAATCAAAAAAAGAAAAGTTGGACAGTCATGAATCTAATTAATTCATTTTCCAATATTCCCGGCCTTAACCAAATCAACGATGAATTTTGAACCACTACGGCTGGAAGTCATAGACGTGTTCTACAATCAAGTACTGTAGTCAATGGAGAAACACGCTGCTCGATCTACGTAATTTTTATCTGATCCTAGTCTTCAAACTTTGCGTTCTGGACTCGTACTAGTACTGCTAGCTGGCGCGGGTTGATCATGACGATGTGTTTTTTTTTTCAATAAGAAGGGCAACTTTATGCTTGTTGCATGCTTCAGGAATTTATTAATTAACCCTTTTCACTTCGAGACTGATGACGTCTAATTAAGTAGCACTCCCAAGGAAAGACAATGTAACAAACCAAAGTGCACGAAAGAAAAATGAAACCAATTATATAAACTTTTGACATCCAATTTTCCTTAGTTTCTGGAATTAGCCGCGAAGGGTCTTCGTCTATAGGTATATATCTTGAATTTACAGGCCATGAGCATGGTGCAAGTAGAATATAATTATACGATTCCTTCTTTATATATGTTAAACATATAACTTAAGTAATTAAATTTAAATCTTTTTATTAGAGCTGCATGCACAACATGGCATCACCACACTCAAATCACAAGGTCATCAAGGATCAGAAGGTGCTCGTGACAACATCACATGAGGAGCTGATCTGTAGATCATACTGTCTTCACCAAGATCTCAGTCTTGAACGTCTTTTTACAATCTTGATACTTTTGTTTCTATTAATAACTGGCAGCCAGGGTGGACAAGATATATCGAACATGCAATATTTGAATTTCCAAATTTCTTAACTACTTTGATATATATATATATATATATTGACTGACTGTCTAGACTTTTAAGAGCATTGGTAATGACTTATGCATTTTCATATTCATCTTCATATTTGTATAACATCTCTTCAAATTGTTCTGCATTGGTTTATGCATCTTTAAAATTTTGCATAACTGTAAACAAGATTTTTTCAAATTTGAAGAAGCATTGTTCACTCTCTAAATATTATTTTACTATTTTTTCTCTCCCCTATCCTTTGATCTCTCTCAACAACAACGCAAACAAAGAAATCAAAGAGGACCGAACGGGATTGATAATTGCTTATTTGAAGCATATCAAAGAAAAATAATTTGATAATTGTTTATTTGAAGCATATTAAGAAAAAAAATTAGGAAAAAAATATATTTTATTATTATTTGATTCAAAAATTCATAATTTAATGTGTAAGTTTTTCTTGATATGCAAATTTAAAAGATTAATTTTGCATATGAATATAGAAAAACGCTAGTGCCATTAGACCGGATAAACATTGCTTTACCGGGAAGCCCTAGTCTTTCTAATTCGCAGCTTTTAGTGGAGTGATCGTCGGTCCAAACCGCAAACACGGACTCCGTCATATGCACGGATGACAACTGAACGACATGGTTTCCACTTTGTACGTACAAGCAAGACTTCAAAATTGCATTTTTATTAATAAGCTGACTGCACATGAGATTAGACACGGCATGCATACTTCGAAATTTAGTTTTTTTTTTTTTTTTTTGTTGAAACTTCCAGTTAATTAATTTGACCATGCATGTCGACATGCAGAAACTTCATGTTTTTGGAATTGCTGCGGTTTATGCCTTGCGCCGTACGGTTATGGTAACTCGATCTCTTTGATTAATTGTCCTAGCTAGCTAGTAGGTAGTTAAAAAGTTTACTAAATTACAATCAGCTCCGAATTAATTACAAGATTTCACGCAAATCTCATGATTATATATAATATTTTTGAACAAATTTAGAAAATGCGAGCTGATGTGTACGTGTTCATCACTTTTTCTATCTTTTTTTTTTATTTTTTTATTTTTTATTATTATGTAGTGCGTGTAGCTAGCTAGTAGCGTAACAATAGAAAATGTACGTAATGAGCTTTATTTATATCATCTAGGTATGATTATAACATTCAGGTATGATTATATCATTTAGGTATTATTTAGTTCTTCTACGTACAAGCAGTTTTGGGTACTGGCCAATTGTGTACTGATGCCTGACATGGCTCTTATTATATATATATATATAAAACACGAAACTGGAAGAGAAGAAGACATACATGACGGTAAGATCCAGAGCTGCTTGCGAAAAAATCCAAGTTAAAATATTAAAACTACTGTCTCTGTTTTTTTCAATCCCCAACATGGAAGCCAAGGGTTACAACAGCAGTTTTTCAAGAGTTTCTAACCGATTGTCATCTTCCCTATTCTCAACTTGCATCTCATAGAAAATCTTTAAGAATTAATGGCACTTGACTCCATCCATGCGAGCTAAGTCTTTTAGTGGAAAAAAAATGACAAGGATCGATAAGCTACCTTTGATTTTTTAGGCCTATCTGCACCTGATCCCAGAAGCTCCTAAGGCAAGTGATTCCAATCTATTGAGGAAAAGAAAAGCAAGCTTCTGGAAAAGAAATCACGAAACTAGACAAAATTTAAACCAACAGATGTTGAAGCATCTTCCAAGAAGAAAGTCACAGGTAGTAGAAAGAAGAGATCCAAACTCGATCTTTGTTTTGGAGGTGTAAAATCAACTGGTTTTGGGTTGATTTATGATTCTGTTGGGAATGAAAAAAATTCAAGCTCATCAGAATGGACTTGAAAATCCGTAGGGCGAAGAAGTCAAGGCTTTAGATACTACCAAGGCGGAAAGAAGAAATGGGTTTTCATTTTGTGGTCCCATGCTTGATGAGTGCACAATGGGTGCCCAAAGTCACTTGTATTTAGGATTTTTCTTATTGATTTAAACATTTGTAGGCCACAAAGGCCGTGAATATATATATATATATATATATATATATACATATTTGAAATCTTCTTGCACAATAGGCTTTATATCTATATATAGATATAAAGCCTATTGTGCAAGAAGATTTCAAATATGTACCGGTCTTAATTAATTATCTATATAGAACCTAGCTAGGATGAAGCTCATATTTCTAAGATTTGGTGCGTGGATGAAAAGTCATGATATATGAATATCATATTCTTTAGAGCTTTGCTACTTATCATCTCACACATTATATTTATTTTTTTTATTATATATATATTTTGGATTTACTCCTCCTAAATTAATTAAGTTATTTTACTCATTATCCATACACTGCACATTTAATAAGAAAATAAAATAAAAAAAATAAAAAAATTATGTATAATATGTGGTGTAAAAATGATGAATAAAAAGAAGAAGAAAAAGAAGAAGAAGAAGAAGACTCGCCATCAACTTAATTGGAACCATGAATTATGCCATTGATGGAATTAGAGTCAAACTATGTTTTGGTCCTTGAAGAAGATTCCATACTAAGTTCTATCCCTTCTCCGATCTTAGAATTAAAAAGAAAAAAAAAAAGCATGTTAATATTAATTAGTTAGGTAATTTATTTTTGTAATCATCATGATCAAGAAAATGAAAACAAAGAATGATCTTCGCATCCAAGATATTGTGATAACCTCAATTAATCTTGTAGGGCTAATTGCTAGGGTGTGCCACTTCGATCGAGCTTCCGTAATTAAGTTAATGTACATGTAGTTTTTCAATAATTTTAAATTTGAAGAAAAATGCAATCAATAGATGAAGATATGCCAATTTTATCAAATCAAAGTCATAAGATGCTTAGATTAGAAAAGAGTCATAAATGCACAGCTAGAGGAAGCACCAAAGGCCTCATGACTCCCATTTTTTCATACGTTACTCTCCTCAAAGAGGCCTATAAAAAGGCAGCAGTTTCTTTTTTCATTACATGCACACACAATAGAAATCCTTCCCTCAAGTTCTCTTATCTTTTTCTCTCGTGAGAAAATAAAAAATATGCAGAGTCCAGTAAGGTTTTCGAGCTGCCGAGGCGTGGCGTTTGAGATCAAAGTCATGAAGATCCCTTTGCCATCAAAATACCCCCCGTAGAAGAGGCCCCCAGCAACTCAATATTTTGGCTAGGCTCTTCCAAAGTGTTCCCATCTCTCGTTAGCAGGTCAATAAGTAAAACCAGTAGCCACTTTTGTGATCTTGACCTCAACGAAGACGAACTGGATATTGATTTGGAGATTGTGCCTGAAGAGAACGACGAGGAGAAACAGAAGCAAAGCCCACTTCCACTTCTGGGTATTAGTAAGCCTGAACAACCATCAAATAAGCCTACTCAAAAGAACGGTTCAAGGCTGTCGATTATACTTCTCGATCAAGGGTTGTTCACTGTGTACAAGCGACTCTTTGCGGTTTGCTTGGCTCTGAACATTGCTGGTTTGGTTCTTGCAGCCACTGGGAATTTCCCATATGCAAGGAGCAGGCCTGCGCTCTTCTCCATTGCAAACATACTTGCCTTAATACTCTGCCGGAGCGAGGCCTTCCTGCGTGTCATTTTCTGGCTCGCGGTTAAGATATTTGGGAGGTCATGGATCCCTCTGTTTCTCAAGACTGCCATTACATCTCTTCTACAAAGTCTTGGTGGGATACATAGCGGCTGCGGTGTCTCTTCGATTGCATGGCTCACATATGCCTTAGTCCTTACTCTCAAAGACAGAGAAAACACTTCACCTGAGATCATAGGTGTCGCCTCCACCATTCTTGGCCTGCTGTGCTTGTCTTGTCTGGCAGCATTCCCCCTCGTCCGGCATCTCCACCACAATGTATTCGAAAGAACGCATCGCTTTGCTGGGTGGACTGCTCTAGCTCTCCTCTGGGCCTTTATTATACTCACAATCTCTTATGATCCAAAAACGAATTCTTACAAGAATGATATGGGCTCCAGGCTGATTAAACAGCAAGAGTTCTGGTTCACAGCAGCCATCACGCTGCTAATCATTTTGCCATGGCTGACCGTGAGAAGAGTAGCCGTTAGTGTCTCTGCGCCGTCAGGCCACGCCTCAATCATCAAGTTTGATGGCGGAGTGAAAGCTGGCATATTGGGTAGGATTAGTCCGTCTCCTTTATCCGAATGGCACGCTTTCGGCATCATTTCTGATGACAAGGAGCACATGATGCTGGGGATTTCACCAAGTCCTTGGTCTCGAATCCTCCAAGCCATTTGTGGGTTCGACAGGTGCACTTTGCGGGCCTGCCTTTCCTCGTTAACATGTATGAGAGGGTTGAGTTGGTGGCAACCGGTTCAGGGATTTGCGTCTTTCTATCATTCCTGTTGCAGCAAAGTTCAGCTGATGTGTGCTTGGTTTGGGTGGCAAAGGGAATCGAGCAAAACTTTGGAAAGGAAATCAAAGAGATGGTAAGTGGATGGCCGAAACAGAAGGTGATTGTCCATGACACCGCCGTGCTGGGACGTCCCAATGTGTCTCAAATGAGCATGGAAGCTGCTAGAAATTGGAGAGCAGAAGTAGTCATCGTAACCAGCAATCCAGAAGGAAGTAGGGACGTTGTCAACGCATGCAAAGCCGAAGGAATTCCTGCCTTTGGTCCGATATGGGATTCGTAAGTCCCCCTGCAGTCCCGCATTGTACGCTAAACAATGTTTAGAAAGAACAAAAGAACCGTTCTTGTTCTAGTTCAAGGGTTCTGTAGGAATAGATAGTAATGTCACAGAGTGAAACTTACAGTATTTATTATGGTCTAAATAGATATTTCAAAAAATTTCGATCAAGTAATCAATAAAAGATAATTATCTGTTTTATGCACTTTATTTCTATCAGGTGAGTTTTCAAGCTTGACCAGTAATTTGAAGGACTATATATTTTTCCTAAACAAAGTGTGAAGGGAGAAAATCCCTTACATTGGATTAAAGGCAGGGTCTTGGTTACAACTCAGATATAAGACCTAGATTAAACCAGGTCAGAAATATGGGTCGGGATAGGGCCCAGGTGCGCGGCATAGCCTGGGCTAGGTAGTAGCTCTTGGGCCAAAGATCGGGTATGATACCCGGGTCGGGTCATTATCACAACAGGGAGTATGGGCGAAACTTGAGACGGAAAGAACAGAACACTCATTACCAGATAAGGGAAATCACGACGGATCACGCTCAACATTAATGAGACAAGAGGGAACTCAGAACAGAAGGTGTGCCGCATTCAATGCGGCCCAAGGTGTAAACCATGACGCATTCAATACGGCCTAGAGTAAAAGCCATACCGCATTCAATGCGACCCAAGACCCGAGCAACATACGATGACTCAGAGCACTTACTAGCTCAACGAACTGACACCATGAAAATAACTTGGTGAATAGATAGCACAAGCGTATTATCCACTGCTATCCAACACTCCACTATCGTGGAGACTAGGTCGGCAAGTATAAATAAGGCACTACCAATAGCAAGCCAGACAATAAGAAATAAAGGTACCAAGTCTAATCTAAATTTATCATCAGTCATTTTATACTCATGTCTTGACTACCATTAATCATCTCCATCAACAATTGTTGACTTAAGCATCGGAGGATCAACGGACCCTGAGGTCCCCCCCTTTATGATTGTGCAGGTGATCGCTCTTACACTGCCTGCGTGAAGTTGCCCAGGTCCGTGAAACACGACATCAACAGTGTGTCCTTCGTATGCCGATAACAACCCGTTCTCAGCGTTTGTATCGTGAAGCAGTACAGTCTGAGGCAATGGAAGCAAGGTTCAATGAACAAGCTGAAGTTATACATAAACTTATGACGAACATGGAGACCCTCCGACAAGAAAATGCTGCTTTACTGAAGAATAATGAAGAACCTGAAGCAAATCATCAAAGTCATCATTCTGAAACCTGTCCTCAACCTAACACGATCACAGTAGATGAAGAACGACGAAGAGTCAATATGCAGATTCAAATAGAGGTGGCCAAACAAATAGGCTAGCCTTCCACGGTCGATCAGTTGCTCTCCAACACTGAACTACCTTATAGCACTGCAATTATGGCTGTTCCTATACCTCCAAAATTTAAAAGTGTAATACCCAGCTCACAGCCAGACCCATGCACGTGGAAAACATTTCTAGAATCTGTCACATGGGTTCACGCCATCTTTCATTTTTCATGCACGTTCCCCTTTCCTTTATTTTAGGTTTGTTCTGTTTTCTATTTATAGCCTATATATGTTAAGCTTTTCTCAATCCTAAAGTCATTGCTGCTGCCCTCTCTTCACGCCTCAGCCATCCAAACTCTTCTGGGCATCCACTCTCCTCTGTGAACCTCGGTCCAAACCTTGCCACCGCGCCTAGCCACACGAAGCTGCCGCCCAACGCCCCTGTAGCCTCTGTTGCAAGCCTTGTCTTCCTTTGTTTTTATATCCAAAAATAGAGTAGTTCAGCCACCTTAAGCCGCTGCAATCACCCTCCATCGAGAGCTCCACCATGTTGCGACCCCACAGAATCTGCAGGCGAAGACTTCCCGTCACCCAGTCCGCTGCACGCCTCCTCAACTTCCCCAGTAAGCTCACGCCATTTCTTGTTGGTTTCTCTGTTCTCTCGGTCTTTCCCTCATTCTCTCACTGTGTGCCTCTCTTGCTCGTCCCTCTCTCTTCCTCTCTCAGCCAGTGACCAGGCGCCACCCCTCATTCGCTGTAGTCACCCACCAGTTCCACGTTGTCATGCCCCCATCTCTTTGTAAGTGTTGTCGTTGCACTGTTGTTGATTTTTTCTTATTTTCGTTCTCTAGTAGTTCATTACAAGATGTGTATATATATATATGTATATGTAACTTATGTTAACTATAGTAGGAAGTATTATTACCTTTTTACCTCTTATAGTATGCCTCCAGATTTATTGTTTCGGGTGTTAGTTTAATGAGTTTATGTTATGTATTTTGGGTTTGAAATCATGAGTATATTACGTGGGTTGCAGAGTATGTTTTTATTTGGACGTAGACGTGTGGATTTATATTGTTAAGTTGGTTCTATAAGAGACTAATATGTTAACGGAATATTTATTATGTAAACACTAATGAATTTTTGAAGTGATTAGTAAGTGTAAAATCTTATTTTGAATCCTTTAAAAGAATATTTATTATTTAGACAAAAGTATGACTTTTTTTACTTATGATGAATTCAATATAGTTATGTTATTTTATTTCTTATAAATTATAGTAAGATCTCAATTGTAAATAAGTTAGAATTTAATGTTTGTTAGTAAGTTGGATATTGATGAATTAGAAAGTGATGTTGGTATTTTAGGAATAATGAGAATTTCGGATTTTGAGGAATTAAAAATAGATTATTTTAGAAGTTTAGGGTTGAATATTGAAATACGAGATTGAATGAAAATTTACGTGATTATCTTATAGGTGACAATTAATTTTGTTCGGCATTATTGAGGAAATTTTTTGAAAAGTTAAAGTCCAGGTAAACGGGGTTCCTGTACTAGATTTGCATAAAAAAAATGAATTGAGATTGGTTTGTAAAAATATGCATTTTGTTTTAAAAAGAAAATGTGAAAAACAACATTAGTATATATTTTGCATTCATTCATGAGATATGTATGAAAGAGAAAAGAAATATTTTTGACATAAATAGTGTAGACATGAGCAATATTTGACATACTTCTGAAACATGCAAAAGAGCAAATACGATATCATTGAGATTTTTTTTATATATGTGATATGAAATGATTTGGATCTATTTCTGATCAAATGGAAATGATATGAATATGTTTAGCACGTGTTTTGATATGATATGGATATGAAAAACCTTTGGCATACTTATCTATTTGATTATGATTCTGAATATGGTTTTAATATGATGATACTACTTCATGTGATATGGTTGGTACCAACATGATATGATATGATATGAGTGCACCCACTTTGGAAACAAAGTGGTCTTTTATGTATTCTTTCTTGTGTGCACAGTCAGAGCTCCGAAATTGAAAAATGAGAAGTTTTACAATATGATACTGCATGGTTTGGCCATCGGGGATAGCACAGCCCTACCACGAGGGTTAAACATGGTATATGATATGATAAGATAAAGATGTTCAGTTATGTTTTGTCAAAATGTTTTTTAATATGAAACGGATCTTTAAATATGTACAATTGGTTTTTGAATATGAAACGGATCTTTAAATGTGAACAATTGGTTTTTGAATATGAAAATGGTTTTTGAATATAAAAAGTGTCTTTAAATGTGAACAATTGGTTTTGGATATGAAACTGGTCTTTAAATATGAACAGTTGATTTTTGAGTATGAAAAGGTTGAAAAGTCGCTCTGATTTTCTGATAACACGTTTCTGAGATCTGCATATAAAAATAAAATGTGTTGTTTATGCATACTGAACTTTCTGAAAATGGCTCATGTTTACATACTAGTATATGTTCTCTGCTTACTGAGTTGTTGAAAACTCACCCCTTATCTCCACAATATTTTTCAGATGATTTGAATATTCCTGTTGATGATCAAGAATATGAAGCATGAGAGAGAGGAGTTAAGAATGATGGTTTAAGTATAGAAAGTTTATATGAGTATTGAGGATTTTTTTTTCACTATACTTGTTGTGCTCTGATGATGTGATTTGTTGGGAGATTGATGTTTATATTAAGGTTATGCTTGGATGTTTTATCTTCCTCAAAATTTTCATCTCATCTCATCTCATCATTACAACCTTTTCAAATTTCTATATAAAATATAATAAACAATTTAATTTTTTCAAATCCCAATACAACTTTTTCAAATTCTAATTTAACTTTTTCAAATCTTAAAACTAAAAAATAATATTTTAAACTTTAAAACAAAACACAAAATTCTTATCTCACCTCCCAAACATATCCTAGACTTTGTATTGTCTTAGAGTAATTATACTGGAGTATTTGATGTGAATTAATGAGTATTTTGTGCAATAGAGAAAAATTTGAGTATGTACTATATGAATGGAAAATGATTTTTTTGGTGATATGAGTTAACTTTTCGAACCCTTGGGGACGGGGTGTTACATAAAGTCCCTCAAATGGAAATGTATAACGGATCAGGAGATCCATTGGAAAATAAAAAACCCCACATGACTTTCCACGACTTCCTTAGTGATGTAGCATGCAAGGCTTTCCCCCTCACGCTGAAGGAAGTAGCACGAACATGGTTTGGATCCCTATGACTAGGAACTGTGGATAGCTTCAACGAGCTGGTGTGTCTTTTCCTAACACAGTTCCTGACCAGCCGAATGAGGAGGAGATCAGCAGCTTACCTTTTGACTATTAAACAAAGGGATGATTAGAGCTTCAAGTCATACCTTTCCCGCTTTAACAAGGAATGGATGACGACGGATGACCAAGACGAAAAGATTACTTTGGCTGCCCTATTAGGAGGAATCTAGCCTTGAAACCCCTTTATGACGGAAATCACCTGAAAGACCCCAGCCACTCTGAGGGAATTTATGGACCGAGCAGACGGTTACATAAACAGGAAAGACACGCTCCGAGAGTTGACTGCTCCCAGGAAAAGTGACTTGGAGAGGGTGGACAAAAAGACTGCGGACCACCATAAGGGTTTGAGCCAAGGCGATTACAAAAAGAGGACTTACGAGATTAAAGGAAAAAGAGAATAGGCTCGGCGAAAGAAACCCAGTCCTCATGTGCATTCTAACCTAACGGTCGAAACTGAAGAAAATCTGAATGTACGAGAAGAGCAAAGACGGGATTTGTCTCGTCCTAAATATTGTTCCTTTCACAAAAGCCGCGGACACAATACGCAAGATTGATACACAAAGAAGAAAGCGTTTGGAGACCGGGAGATTCAATCTGACAAGTTTGAAGATGAGAGGAACGAACCACAATGATATTACTGTCCCTATTATCGAAGGGACCAGAATCGAAGCCCTGTTCGGAGAAACCAGGGGCCGATTCGTAGAAGTTACAGGAGAAAGAATGAAGAGGGCCCCGATAGAAGGAGAGCTGCAAATCCACATGGAGAAAGCCTGCACCAAAGAGACATGAGCAGAGAAGGACCTCCTATAGGAGAAATCAACACCATAGCGGAAGGATATGCCTGGGGAACTACCTCCTCGACGTGGAAGGCCCATGCAAGAAGGGCCAGGTATGAGGAATTATTCTAGGTCTACAAGCCGCTCCCCCACAACAGGGGTAGGAGAATATCTGATAACTTTTAGTGAACAAGATGCAGAAGGCTTTTCATGCTCACACGATGATGCTCCAGTAGTAACGACACAAATTGCTAACTATCGAACTAGAAGAGTTCTCATTGACAACGGCAGCTCCAGTGACGTCCTCTTTTATGAGGCATTTACTAAAATGGGAATCACGCCCGATCGGTTGCAACCTGCACCTACCCATCTCAAAGGTTTTACAGGGGACACAATCCAACCGATCAGAGCCATCACCTTGTCCGTACTATCCGCGACTACTCCTAAAACGGCATCCCTTTTGGTAGATTTCCTGGTGGTAAAAGCCCCATCCTCGTACAATACAATTTTGGGACGACCATCACTAAATCGGATGAAGTTTGTGACCTCCACGTATCATCTAAATGTGAAGTTCCTTACCCCCATCAGGAATAAGGGAAATGCGCAGCAAACAACAAACTACAAGGGACTGCTACGCTCGAAAGATGAAATCCAAGGCGATAGCAATACAGTCCCTCGATGAGGACCACAGGGAAGCAACCCCGCCTCCACTGCCAGCCCTGACAGAACTGGATAGGGAAGTAAGGGACGAAGAGGCTCTAAGGTAGGCAGAGCCTAACGAGCCGTTAGTTTTGATACCAATGGATCCTAAAGAATTGGAACAAAATGTGGGAATGGGGTCTAAAATGTCCAGAAAATTGAGCCAATCAATGAAGCAACTACTCATCGAACACCAAGATGTATGCCTGGTGTCATGAAGAGATGCCAGGCATTGACGAATAAGTGATAAAGCATCTCCTCAGTGTGAATTCGGTGGCAAAAAGAATTAAACAAAAGCGTCGTAGCTTCAACGAGGAAAAGTATGCAGCCATCACCGAAGAAGTGGATCGCCTGTTGGCAACGGGATTCATCCAGGAGGTTCACTATCCCGAATGGCTCTCCAATATCATGTTGGTGAAAAAGTCAAATGGGAAGTGTAGAATGTCCGTAGACTTCACCGACTTGAACAAAGCCTGTCCCAAAGATAGCTTTCCCCTCTCAAGAATAGATTTGATAGTGGACTTGACAACGGGGCATACCTTGCTCAGCTTTATGGACACATACTCTGGCTACAATCAGATCAGAATAAGCCCAGATGACAAGGATAAAACTGCGTTCATTACGGTTCGAGGCCTCTACTGCTATAGAGCAATGTCATTTGGTCTCAAAAATGCGAGAGCAACATATCAATATTTGGTCAACCGAATGTTTAAAAATCAAATAGGAAGAAATATGGAAGTATACGTAGATGATCTTTTGGTTAAGAGCAAGAAATCAGAACAACACCTTGAAGATCTCCTCGAAGCTTTCGCAGTGCTTAGAAAATATAAGATGAAGCACAACCCTTAGAAGTGTGTTTTTGGAGTAGAGTCAGGCAGATTTTTAGGATTCATGGTCTCTAAGCATGGAATCGAAGCTAATCTCGAAAAGGTTAACACTATTATGGATATGTCTCCTCCTCGAACAATCAACGAGGTCCAGAAGCTCACAGGGAGAGTAGCTACTCTGAGCCGCTTCATTGCAAAATCAACCGATCGGTACTGCCCTTTCTTCAAAGTTTTGCGAAAGGAATATCTAACCCATCCACCCTTGCTCAGTCACACCACGCCAGGAGAAGATCTAACTGCCTATCTAGCCACATCGCCAAATGCAATGTCTGCCGTATTAACTCGAGAAGAAAAAGGAATCCAACGGCCTGTGTATTATGTAAGCAGAGCCTTTCGGAGAGCAGAAGCCAGATACCCCCAAATGGAAATGCTAGCATTTGCATTAGTAATTACGGCCAGACGGTTAAGGTCTTACTTTCAAGCTCACCCAATAAAAGTGCTTACTGATGTCCCTTTGAGAAGGATATTTCAAAAATCAGACACATCCGGCCAGATGACTAATTGGGCAATCGAACTTTCCGGAGGAATTCTCAAACTTTTCAGAGGAGATAGTCATCATGCCCCAAGGCAAGCCTTGGTAGGTCTATGTCAAGGGCTCTTCCTGCCGGACTGGAGGAGGAGTAGGGATACACATAATAACTGATTAGGGAGAAAAGCTTGACTATGCACTCAAGCTCGAGTTCAAAGTCACCAACAATGAAGCTGAGTACGAAGCACTCTTGTCAGGACTGACCGTTGCCAGATCATTGGGAGCTACTGAAGTCGAAATAAAATTCAATTCCCAAATAATGGTGGGGCAAGTATCCGGACAATTCCTTACAAAAGGAGAAAATTTGAAAAGATATCTCCAACGGATAGGAGACGAGCGTGATCTCTTTCAATACTCTTTCGTCCATTAAATCCCAAGGGGAGAAAACCAGGAAGCAGATCGGCTGGCTAAAGCTGTCTCAGGCCATGAGGAAGTACCACTACCGGACCACATCATAATTCGGACCATTGACGTACCAGCGGTAGGGATCCGAATGTCTTCTATCGAGGTGATACAACCCCGAGAATGGGCCACTGAAATTCAAAAATTTCTCCAAGAGGGAGTCCTTCCAGAAGACCGGGTGGAGGCCCAGCAAGTTAGGAACCTAGCAGCTTGATTCACTTTGGTAGAAGGAATCTTATACAATAGAGGTTATGCATAGCAACTATTAAGGTGTATCTCGTCTGAACAAGCTCAGTACGTCCTAGTAGAGACAAGAAGGAGTTTGCAGAAATCACGCTAGTGGAAGGGCACTAACGATCTGAACGACCTGAGTAGGGTACTATTGGCCTAACTCTCACAAAGATAATGACAAATTCGCAAGAAAGTGTCTCAAATGCCAGGAAAACGCTCCTATTCCACAGTCACCTCCCCGTGGCCTTTTGCGCAATAGGGATTGGACCTTATTGGCCCCCTCCCTATGGGTAAAGGAGGAGTAAAGTTTGTTATAGTGGTGGTCGACTATTTCACGAAATGGGTAGAAGCGGAAGCTTTGGCAACAATTACTATCCGAGCAATTACAAATTTCCTTTGGAAGTCTGTAATCTGCCGCTTTGGAATCCCCTAAAGTTTTGTATCGAACAATGGACTACAATTCGACTGCTCCCACTATCGAGAGTGGTGCTCAGAGCTCAAAATCAAGACTAAGTACTTTTTTCTAGGACATCCGCAAGCCAATGGGCAAGTAGAGGCAACCAACAAAAGGATACTCAACATCCTGAAAAAGAAGTTGGGAAGCCAAAAGGGGGTATGGGCTGAGGAACTTGGATTTCTTGGAAGAAAGGCGGGTGGATGCAATATAATCTAAACAGCGGCCAACAAGTAAAGGGTCGAACAATATTTTAACAAACGCGTCTGACCCCGTAACTTTAAAGTGGGAGACATAGTTCTAAAGCGAACGGGAGTCACAACTAAGGCTGAAGGCAAACAAGGCCCTAAATGGGAGGGGCCGTATATAGTAACTGCAACCGGGAGACCTGGTTCTTATCGACTGAAAGACCACAAGGGACATGAGTTGCCACACCCATGGAATGCTGAGCACCTGAGGAAGTATTTTGTATAAAAATAAAATCAGAGCCAAGCTCAAAAGATGTAAGGTTGTGATATATTAAAGTCTTATGGACTAATTTTTTAATATTGTATCGTTGTGTCTCCTACAAACAGGGCTACTCAATGACTTGCCAAATTTTGAGCAATGGTTCAGAACCAAATGAGTTGGCGAGAGAGAACAGGGCCCACGGGCTCTGCCAACCTATAAAGACCAATCCATGAAGTATAAAGCACAAGAACGGAGCCACGAGCTTTGACCTGCTAACAGTTATTCTCAATGCAGCCAAGTGGCCGAGTTTCGTGCAATGAGGCAGAACCGAATATGTTGGCGAGGGAGCAGGGCCCATGGGCTCTGTCAACCTATAAGGGCCAATCCACGAAGTATAAAGCACAAGAACGGAGCTACGAGCTCTGACCTGCTAACAACTATTCTCAATGCAGCCAAGTGACTGCCGAGTTTCGTGCAATGGTGCAGAACAGAATGCGTTGGCGAGGGAGCAGGGCCCACGGGCTCTGCCAACCTATAAGGGCCAATCCATGAAATATAAAACACAGGAACGGAGCCACGAGCTATGACCTGCTAACAACTATTCTCAATGCAGCCAAGTGACTGTCGAGTTTCATGCAATGGTGTAGAACCGAATGCATTGGCAAGGGAGTAGGGCCCACGGGCTCTGCCAACCTATAAGGGCCAATCCATGAAGTATAAAGCACAGGAATGGAGTCACGAGCTCTGACTTGCTAACAGCTATTCTCAAAGTAGTCAAGTGACTATCGAGTTTCATGCAATTGTGCAAAATCAAATGCATTGGCAAGGGAGCAGGGCCCACGGGCTCTACCAACCTATAAGGGTCAATCCACGAAGTATAAAGTATAGGAACGGAGCCACGAGCTCCGACTTGCTAACAGTTATTCTCAATACATCCAAGTGCCTGCTGAGTTTCATGCAATGGTGCAGAAAAATGACGCAGTCTATAGGTCGGCCATGAAGTCAGCGCAAGTGGAAGACATCAAAAGAAGAGACCAAACAACAAGGTACACAAAATTATTTTATTTATTACATTGCCTAGTTCTTACAGAGCATGAGCCCAGTCACTTGACTAAACAAAATAAAATTTGAAGAAGATTGCCACTCAGCAATACTCTGCATTCTATACAAAACTAAATACAGCGAGGAAAAGTGAAGACAGGTATATAAAAGCAAACATTGAGACATTTTATTATCTGAACAAGGTTACAAGAAGGTAATTATATCATCAGAAACAACAAAAAATAGAAAGTTTCATCCAAACATGAGCAAAATGCTCAACAACATGGAGTCCTGAAAAGGAAGGTGACCACTCGGTAGGTCTCAGGTTCATCTATGCAGAAATAAGATGTCATATCTTTCCACATGATAATGAGCAGCACGCTCAGCATTGCGGTATCTTCCTCCTCTGAAAGGAGAAGGGAAGGAAAGGGGGAGGTTGGAGTGCAATGGAACCCGTGCCCAGATCCCAAGAGAGCAAACTGGGATTCAAGGTTGATGGGCAGGGCACCTTGAGGGACCTGATGGATTCCAGAGAGTTGATGGCTACCTTGAATTGTCCATCTGTTCCTATCCACCTTCGCCTCGTCGTCGTGCCATCTTCTTGTTCCAGCTAAGCTCAGAACCAGCAGGTAGCAAGTTCTGATGCAACAGCTATGGGAGTTAACTCCGTAAGTAAGAGGGCAAGAATAAGTGAGGCACTATAAGCAAGAGGGAAATGACAAGAAATACCAACGATCTAATCCCTCGATATTCAAACCGCCATATCTAACGACAGCCTGAACACCAAAGGAGAAGGCGTCACCCCTCGTAAATCTCAAAAGAATAAAAGGAAGCCATAGGAGTCCTCCAAGTCTAGAGGAATGAAAGAAGAAAGCAGGATATGAATTCCCAAAGACAGGAAAAGGCCCCCATTTTATAGGCAAGAAGGGCGTTTGGCATCCCAGGGCACCATAACTCCCAAAGTTACCCCAACCGTCCACGTTATCCCAGGGCTTCCCTAGCCGACCACGTGTTTCCTATAGGGAATCATTGTCCCTTGGAACTCGAAAGGTATAGAAACATTAACCAACGCGGAGTAAATGAAAGAGTTAAATGCGGTGTTAATGGAGTATTAATAACGAAGTTAATGACAGACTACTTTAATGAAATTGAAAAAGTAGTTTCGGAACCAATATGGAGTCAAAAAAAGGTCGAAGGACTCGCGTGGAAAAAGGTACGAAGAGGGCCGACGCACGTTCAGACAAATATTAGGGATTTACGAGAAACTCAAATGAATCCTTAAGAGATCCCACTCAGAAGTTACCTGTACAAAGGTATCTGCTAGGTACCAACACAAAAGGTACCTGCTTGGTACTCGTACAAAAGGTACCTGCTCGATACCGACACTGGAGGTTCGATGCTCATCAACTCCAAGTGTTGCCCCTCGGCAATCGCCTGCGCGAAATTACCTGCTCAGTACCTATCTATGCGAAGTGGTCTCACCTGCAACAACTCCAACGTGGAGGCATTATCAATAAACGGTCGAGCATGGGAACTTGACCCTCATCAAGCAAAGGAGGATGTGTTTGGTCTACCGTCAGCAAAAAAAAAAAATAGAATGGCAATTCTATAAATGAAAGTCAAAAGTACATATAGAATGGAAGATATATACATATAGAATCAGAGTTATGTACATTTCAATAAGAATTGTCAATTTCACGACAAAACCCATGCAGGTCCAAGCTAAAAAGAAGAAGAAGAAAACTAAGGAGCAACATACAGGAAGATAGAGGCAGGTTGTCTACGCCCCACGTCAACATTTCTTCGTAAGCAAACTTGCTCGGCAGAAATCTCCAGGGTATAGAGATCGGTCTCAGGGTTCTTAAGTATCACCTCCCTGAGGCTCTCGAGACCTTCCTTATACCCGTACATCCAAGTTTGGTCATGCAGAGCGGGAACCTTTTCGAGTTGAGATTCAACATTGTCCCCACGAAGCCGAGCAGCTTCTAGAGAGGACTGCAAATGAGAAATGGCCTTCCGAGCTATAGCCCTCATCTTATCTCCTTCTTTGGCTAAGCCTATATATTTGTTGAACAGGATATATCACACCTCAATGGGGCGCTTCTTTTCCTAAGTCAACTTCTCAAAGGCAACATTGCTTTGCCTCAACTCCTCCTGGGCGAACTCTATCTCGCACTCTAGCCTCTGAACTTCGGCCTGAGTGCCCCCTCTCTCGAAAAAAAGGAGATCGGCCTGAGTGCCCCCAATGAGGATATCTTCACATTGGCTACTTCGATCTCCATATCTTTGAACCGGATCTCTTTATCCTTGAGCTCGAGTTCTAGGGCCATTACCTTCACTCTGCGCTCCAACCCCTTAGCCTCCTTCTGCTGGGCACGGATCTTCTCATGGAAGAGCACGTTATCCCCTCTTAGGGATTCATTTTCTACCTCTAGAGCACAGAGATCAGCCATCAGTTTCTCTAAGCGCAGGTTCAATAGTTTGTTCAATGCACTCTGAGTTTTTAGGTATTTTTCAAGAGCCTTCCGCTCTTAAGAAACCATCTCGGCCAGCTGATTAACCGCCTGAAAGACTAGCAAGGCATAACGTTTATTGCCAAAATGTGAAAAACAGGAATCCATCGAGAAAAGAAAAATGCTTATATTAGCGAACAGGGGCCTGAATTTCTGGCTTGAGCTTCACAGGATTCCGACCAAACCTTTTTATAACCTGGGTGGCTTCCTTGCCCGGAAGAGGAGGAGGGTTCTACACATACCAAAGAATAGCCCTAACATCTAAAAAGGGCAAACCAGATTCCTCCTCGTTTTGCTGAGAAACTTCGGTTGGAGGATCTTACAGAAGGATGAACTGAGAATTTGGCTGTTCCTCAGCTTGAGCCAAACTTTCACCCTGTGCATTCGCCGAACAAGGGGAACTGCCTGCGGACGTAGAGCCATCCTCCACCTCCACAACAACATCTTCACAGGACGTAGGCAAAGGTGAAGCCTGGGGAACAATGTTGTCCTGGAACAAAAGGCACGGTATAAGACACAAAGAAAAAAAGGAAAAGGAACAGTTCGAGTAGAAAATAAGGAAAGCAAATACCTGAAAGATCGGAGGCTCAGGGATAACAGGGGGAACCAACTAGGCAGTTTGTTCCATTATAGGGAAGGAGACTGGAACCTCAGGAGGAATTGATTCCATAGTCTCCTTAAAGCCTAGCTCCGTAATCTCAGGCGGCCCGACAGCTTCCTTGGAGCGCGACTCCACTATTTTAGGAGGAGTCAGCCCCTCCCCAAAAGTAACCTCTGAGCCCATGGGCAAGACCAAAGGGATGGCAGGAACAACTGGAATTGGCACCACAGGAAAACTGGGAGGAGTCAGACCAGGGAGCTCTGGTGGCAGAAAGGGAGAATTAGTCAAGCGTTCCTCGAGTGAGGATTCAACCTCGTCAAGTCTTCCCTCAAAAGGAGTTGGCACCACGCGGGGTGGAGGCTCCTCCTGATTGAGAACTTCCTTGGAGGAGGGAAAAACAAAAAGGAAAGGGAAATATCTGTCTTTTCTCCTTTATTGTGGCCTGAAGAAAAATGTAGGATTCAATTGGCTTTTGGTTAAACGAACATAGCAAGAGAAGAAAAATCTTAGAAGTTTCAAAAATACCTCTTGAAGGGGGAGCTTGGGAAAGATCAAGAGCGGCTCGGTCAGAACTGCCTTCAGGGGCAGCTCGGTGAGAGTGGCTCTCTTGGTCAATTCAGCGAGAGCTGCTCTCTTTGGTAACTCTCTTAGAACCTTTCTCCTCGCCTGCTCAGTCGGTTCTGCTCTTTTTAGCAAGTGGAGGAGAATTACCCTCCGGAGCAACTTGCTGGGAGCCCATCTTTTCTCTATGAGGGGACCTCGGCTTGGTGGGATACGGGAGATTCATAGGAACCTCCTTGGTAGGCACTGACCATGTAGGAACAGTGGCACCCTCTTCCGTTCAGGGCCGCTTCGTGCAGGCCTTCAGGAGGAGAAGCTCTGCAGCGTACCTCTCTCGGGGCGGCCGGGGGGGGGGGGGGGGAGGATAGGCCCATTAAGAAATCCCGACTAGTCACATGGTTGCGATGGGGAGCAACAATGTAATGTCGGATGTACTCGTCGTTCAATAACGAATCAGTCTCTGCTAGGGAAGGATGAGCAGCCACCCAGGACATCACGGAGGCAATCCTAAGTTCTTCTCTCTTTAATAACTTAATAGAGAGAGATTTGGTGGTTGGAACCTTGGCCCAAACGAACCGAACGGGAAATTCGTCGTACTCGATTTCTTCTTCCGGGCGGTTTCCACCCAAAACCACAGACAAAAAAGAATCGCTGATGCCATTCTTTCAGTGATGAATATCGCTTCTCCAGAATAGCGAAACATTTATCAGCAAAGTAGGATTAAAAACTACAGATGTTACCCAGCATGCGATTGATTCGGTACACTGTTAGGAACTCCCGAGCAGTTAAATCAGGATAATCTTCTGAACCAGTCAGAACAATCCGAAAGGCCACGCAACTGGCCATGACTGAGCACCAAGCGTTAGGATTAAGTTATGTCGGAGCAAGCTGCAAAAAGTCCAAGATATCACGAATCGGGTGGCAGAACAGCAGACGTAGTCTAATGTGAAACATATGGGGGAAAAGAGCCACTCTTGTATACAGACCATCCTCATCCACCATTGTTTCACGAGGTTGAGGAAGTACGAGAACAGTTTCATCTGGAGTGGGGAACTCTTTGCAGAATGTACGAAGTTCATTCTGGGTCATAGCAGACGTCCACCCCTTTCTGGCGAAATACTTGAGTCGGGGATCGTTCTCATCCTTTTTACCCATTGTAGCAATGGATGAAAGGCTTGGAGCAGTTTTGGGTCTCAGAGAAGAGAATGAGGAAACTGGAACAAGAATGTCGAAGAAGAAAGAACGAAGAAAATGAGGAAGAAATAAATAAATAGGGGCGGCGTGATGGAACGACTAGGTGCCTGAAACGGCGGCACAAAACTAGAAGAGACGCCTCAGCTATGGGAATACGAAATGACGTTTACCTGCCACACTCATGCTTGGAACGGACCAATCCTGAACGACATTGGCACATTAGGAAACAAATTTAATTGAATAGGAACCGATTCGCATCCCTTCAGACGAGGAGGTTGGTTCACATTAATAGCGAGCGGATAAGTACCAGTTCAAATTCTACGTACACCGATCAAAGGAAAGAGAGAAGAGGGAAAACTTCTTATAATTTTAAGCCCACAAGTGTGCTAAAAATTAGCGGGGTACTATGAAGGGAGAAAATCCCCTATATTGGATTAAAGGCAGGGCCCAGGTTACAACCCAAATATAAGGCCTAGGTTGAACCAGGCCAGAAATATGAGCTGGGGAACTAGGCCAGAAATATGAGCTGGGATAGGGCCTAGGTGCGCGGCGGAGCCTGGGCCAGGTAGTAGCTCTTGGGCCAAAGATCGGGTATGATACCCGGGTTGGGTTATTATCACAACAGGGAGTACGAGTAAAGCTTGAGAGGGAAGGAACGCAACACTCTACCAGATATGGAAAATCACGGCGAATCACGCTCAGCATTAATGAGACAAAAGGGAACCCAGAACAAAAGGTGTGTAGTATTCAATGCGGCCCAAGGTGAAAACCGTGCCGCATTCAATGAGGCCCAGAGTAAAAGTCATGCCGCATTCAATGCGACTCAAGACCCAAGTAACATACGACAACCCATAGCACTTACTAGCTTGACGAACTGACACCATGCAGGTAGCTCGGCGAATAGATAGCGTAAGCATATTATCCACTGCTATCCAACACTCCACTATCATGGAGACCGGGTCGGCAAGTATAAATAAGGAACTGCCAGTAGCAAGCCAGACAATAAGAAATAACGGTACCAAGTCTAATCTAAATCTATCATCAGTCATTTTATACTCATGTTTTGACTATCATTCATCATCTCCATCAACAATTACTGACTTAAGTATCGAATGATCAACGGATCTAGAGGTCCCCCCCTTTGTGATTGTGCAGGTGATCGCTCTTACACTGCCTACGTGAAGTTGCCCAGGCCTGCGAAACACGACATTAACACAAAGGATGATCATCTATCTTAGAAACTGTGTGCTTTATATCCAAGACTTTTTTTGTATGTTTTTATCATCTACTTGACATAATTTGTTTAAAATTTAAATTTTAAAATCAATCTTTCGAATCAAATTATGTCACGTAGATAGTATATTATATTGTTCGGTGTAATCGGTCTGGTCCGGGGGGTCAAGAACCGAAAATCTCAGACCATCATTTTTTCTGCACTGGACCATTAGCTATCAATCCATTTGGTCCAATTCTGTCAACGAATATTTTTTTTCCTTTTTTCTTTTTAAGAAAAATTAATTAAATTAGTAAAATTAAAGTTAAGTAATCTCTTTAACATTTTATATATGGTTAATGAATATTAAATAACTTCATTATATATATGGCCAATGGTGATCTCATAGATGAAGATTATATAATTAACTTATACAACTACTATATAAAATAATATATTATTTATATATAATATTTACAATTATATATTCGTTCAGTCGGTCTCGATTTGGTCTGGTCTAAAAAAATTACACTCTGAGATCAACCAATAAGACTATAGGTCCAGTCTGGTCCAGACCGATAGTCAAGACTGGCGATAGTCTTACAACCCTAGTATATAGTGTAAATGTTTTCTAATAGAATTATTCTTTTAATTATCATTATAAGCTAAAATCTTGTTTTTTTACTTTTTTCATAAAGAATTACTCTACTAATCATTTCTACACCACACATCACACTTGATTTTTTTTATCTTTTTATTTTTTTCTCTTAACAAATGTGTGGTGTATGTATAATGAATAGAAGAATTTATTTTAATTTAACAAGAATAAAACAATAAAAATAAATAGATTTATTTATAATATAGATAAAGATGATGAATAGAAAGAATGCCTTATAAATCTCTTGTCACGGGTCATGCCCATAAAATAAAGAAAAATTCTTTTCATCGATTATTATTTATTATTTTATATCTTATATTTTATGAAAAATATCTCAATATCCTATAAAAAAATTAGAAATATAAAATATGGGAATTAATAATGAGTGATGAATAGAGTCCTCTCAAATAAATGAAAAAATTTATTTTACCCACCAATTCTTACTGCTCTATTTGACTGCTTGGAAAAAAGATTTCTTTTTCACTTAATGATTAAAGAAATTATTTTAAATGTATTGATGTATTTTTTTTATTTTAAAAAAATATTTTAAAAATTTTAAAAATTTTAAAAAAAATTTTAAAAAAATATATATAAACAACTGACTCCAAATAAATATAGCTAGTACAACTTTAAAACACCATGTCTACCACAGTTATTTGATGAGTCATAATGTACGGATCATATTTGTATCGTCAGCATTAGCTGTGCCAGCTATCTCTCGTCGTATTCTTTTTAAATGAAAAACTATCGCGTGGTCGAAGTCTATTTCAGTCGAAAAATTCTACATTATATATAATTTTTTAAATTTTAAATTTTAAATTTTTTTCTTTTACAAAATATGTGATAGATAAATAATAAATAAAAAAATTCAATTAATTTAGAAAGAATAAAATTAAAGAAAATTAAAAAATAATAAAAAGAAAAAAAATATAATGTATAATGTTTAAAAATGACGCGTATCAAAACTCATTTCATCAATTGAAAGTTACGGTCAGGTCAGCCACCCTCTTAAAAGGGATAATGATACCTTAAGTATCTTTTATTATTGTCTAATTTGTTTTACTATCTAACTATTTTTTTATTGTTTAAATTTAGACTAAAAATATCATATTTTTACATTATTTAAAAGAAAATAAATTTAATTGACTAACATAGTTATATAATTTAATTAAAAACAAATTGACTTTCTTTTACTTTTTGAATCAATTTTTATAAAATTAAATTTATTTTAAATTAATTTACATGATTACATTAGTTGATTGAATTTATTTTTTTTCTAGATTATGCAAGAAATTCATATTCAGAGATTTTTAATCTAGAATAATAAAAAGAAAAAAAAATAGCTGTATATTAAACTAATAATAAAGGAGATGTAAATTTATCATTACTCTCTCAAAATATTAGGAGAATCTATATTTTTTGAAAGAATAGGGATATTTCTTTACATTGTGCACAATACAGTTATATAAGTTAAATTTTAAAACTTATCTTTTAAATTAAATTATGTGACATATAACATGTGATATAAAGACTTTTAAATAGAGTTATTCTTTTTTAAAATATAGAAGAAACACCCCGAAAAGTTAACAGAACTTTTTTTTAGAAGGCAAAAAACCTACAATTGTATAATAAAAAAAAGAAAAAGCCCAAAAACTCAACTAAAAAAAAATTGAAATTAGAAAAAAAATTAAAAAAAGAAAAACACCGTGTTGATTTTTTTTTTAAATTACTTTATTGGGATTATTTTTTTGAATTTGTATGTTTTTTATTTCTCAAGAATTTAGTGTTTCCTTTGAAAAAAAAATTTGTTATATTTTATTTTTTAAAATTAGTTTTATATCTTGAACTTTATTTGAAAATAAAAATCTATTTTATGATCATATTTTACTGGAATTTGTGCCCAAATATAAACCAAATCCAAATATGTAACCAATTTCTTCCTTAGCTTTTGCCTCTGCTTCGCGCATAAACATACCCACGAAAATAACTCAGATAAAAAAAGAATAACTACAAATCCAAATCATGACCCCACAAACACAGTATTTGAAAAAAAAAACCAAGAATCTCAAGATGGTACGTATCACCGATGAGGGCTCTATTTCTTCTCATTCAAGTCCTTCAACAAAGGATCAATCTCTCCCGTCGATATCACCGATGTAGCCTTCGACGCTAGCCACGACGAAGAAGACGGGTGAGGGAGATGGAGGGGGTTAGGGTTCAGATACTGGGAAAGGAAAATTTTGGAGAGATAGATGAGGGAGATGGAGGGGGAGCACAAGATGGGTTTCAGAAACTGGGATGGAAAAAAATCAAAAACATACCGTATTAGTTTCATATAGACTCTTTTATTCATGCCCATACCTACGCAAACTCTCCTTCATATAGAGTTTTCCATATATTATAAGTCTCCCCATAAATCTATTAACTGATTCTACGGTTAACCGATCACTTTATTACCTATTTGTTAAGAAAAAAAAATCCGTTGATAAGTCAACCATATGCAAAAAACAAAAGAAAATATGCTCATCAAATATACCCACTCATATATTTATTTTTTCTCTTATTTTTTTTAATGGCTAAGGATCAAGTGACTGTTAGTGAATTTATACTTTTTTTTATTTTTTTCTTAATCGGTAAAGATGTTTAAAAAATACTTAAAGAAAAAGAAAGAAAAAACTCATTTATATTAGTATGTACATTTGGTAGTCATTCTAGCATTATCTGAAAAATCAATGTTTTGAATACCGTTTCGGTGATCGTTTCGGCCGAGGCATTAAAACGAAATATTTTGATACTGGTACCGTTTTGGATACCATTTCGGAATAGTCAATATATTAATAAATTATATATATAAAGTATATTCTAAAATAATAGTATATATATGAATAAATTATATATAAATATATATAAATAAATGTATATAAATTATGAATAGTCTGGACTGAATTGAGGGGATCCAAAGATGAGCCTGCAGTTTGAAAAAATGAAAAAATAAAATAAAAAAAATAAAGGCCGAAATCCGATATAACAGCTAGTACAGGTTGATATATCGGCTGACCGAAATTTTAGCCGACACGAAACACTATACTTGTCTGTACCTACTACTCGGCTGGTACGGCATATTTCGATTGTAACGGCCGGTACGAAACGAAATTGAAAACTTTGACGAAAACAAAAGCCTATTAGATTAGCCAACCAACTCATAAGAATAAAAAGAAGTGAAGAAAATGAGTAAATAACAAGAAGAGTAAAGTTCCGTTTAGCAATACAATTATCATAAAGTATTTTTAGATATTTCCTTTCCAAACATCATTCAAACACAAAATATTTACAATTTCGAATCTTTAACTTTTTCATTTAATCATTACTTAATCATTATAACTTTCTCTTTTTTTATTTTTTTATAATAGCATATCTCATTCCATTAATTAACGAGGACATACAAAGTTGACTTAAAACAAGTCAATTACAAACGGTAATAGCTTCCCAGCACACTTCTGTGACTAGCTGGTCTAGTCCAGACGGCTCATCTCTACAAACCTAAGTCTACAAGCTAGCTCACCTTTGTCCACGACAGAATAACAATAACCCACTAAACAAAACTCTACACTGGACTAATCCGGATAGGAGGAGGAACACCCCGCCAACTCCGCCTACGCGGAGGGGGGAGAAACTCCATTCGGACCTAGTCCGAATGGCACAACGTTTTTGGGTTTTTATAATCTAGAAAATAGTGTCAAGACATAAAGAAAATTACATTGTGAAAACACTGTAAAAATGGAAAATCAGTGCACAAAAAGGTTGTTGGAGGGAAAACTGACGTCCGAGCTGTGATGATCCAGAGACGCCTGTTCGAAAACGGCCGCGCGTTGCAGCGTCAGAAGGTTCCTTGGTGGCGCGTGAGAATCACACACCGACGAGCTCCGAATTCTTCGACCAGCGCGTGCGGGTTACGCGTCGCTCCGGTTGAGGCCACATTAGGAGGTTTAGCAGATCGGCGGCAAGGAGAACTCCTGGTGAGGCGCGTGTAGGAAGATGGTGACCGGAGAAGCTCGGATCGATTAACCCCCTTATTCGGCTGAAAATACTGAAATAAAACAAACCAAAAAAACTAAAGAAGTCGTCGGAGACACAAGGCCAACGTTAGAAGGGAGGAGAGGAAAGGGAAGAGGAAGCCAAAGCTCCCCCTCCCCCAGCTGTGATCGGAAGAGAGAGAGAGGGTCTCCCATTATAACTTTCTCAAACTTTCAAATAAAATACAGAAAATAATATTATTTTTCCAAATTTTAAAATAAAACAATATTAAAAAATGGATAATGCTTAGTGAATCGATGAATGTGCCCCCCTATATTTGACCGATTATATATTTTTATTTTATTTATTTATTATTAAAAAGTGAATATAAGTGAATTTATTATTATTTTTAAAAAAATATTTAAATATATTTAAAAAAAAAAACTTAGAAATAAAAGGAAGTAAATAAAAAAAGTGCAATTGCACTTATGGCTCAAAACCAGGAGCGCCATCTTCAGTCCCCGTTGTAGTGTCCTAAAAAAAATATATTTAAATAATTTTATAATAAATAATTTATTCAATTTGCTCTCTTTTATATTTTAAAATTTAATAAAACACCTTAACTCAAATTATTTTATTATTATTAAAAAATATTTTAAATATTCAAACGGATCCTAAAGTCCTGCGTCTTGCCACAGTCATTGTGGTTGCCAGCCAGCCAGCCCCCTCGTTGGGTACCTAGGCCTTGGAGACAAAAGCCCACTAAAATTGATAATTTTTCATTTCTCAGAAATTTTAAATATAATATTATCGTTTTTATGGGAAAGTGGGTATATTACAATTTCTTGCTAAAATTGATAATTAGTAAGTAATTATAAGTCACTTTAAAACAGTTAAAGAGGTTTGTGTATTTTTCCCAATTTCTTGTGCTCCAACATATAATATAATAATATATATCGAATGGTTCTACATACAATGAATGCGTCGTCAACTCTCACGGGACATTGTCATAAATGGTTTCTCTAGCTGCAGTTTCTGTTAATACATACATATATATATATATATATATATATATATATAGCAAGATCAATCAGACATGTCCAAGGGTCAAAACTCATGTCCGCGCGCCACTACGTTGCAGTTTCTGCTTAATAAGCAAGATCAAGCAAGATCCTTGTGTACAAGGATTTCTCTAGCTAGCTGCAGTTTCTGGTCACTCCCTGAAATGTTTATGGTCTTCATTATTGTAGACATTCCAAAGATCGATGAACCAACTTAACCCTATATTATATAATAATCAGGTGTGGCTGCAGGGTGATGCAATATTCAACATTCATATTATTGTAGTGCGCAACGACATCATGACCCAATTATTATTATATAATAGTACTTTACTAATTGCTGAGCATTCATGAGAGCATCATTCATGCTCGATCGAGCAGCTTATTCAAGCCTATATATGCTCATGCATGATTTCGAGAAATTAGTTAATCGTATCTATTACACTAAGGTATTACGTATTAATTACAAGATAAACGTGCATGAAATTAAGTATCATTTGTTAGGTATTAATTAGGGGCTGGAATATTATAGATGATCATGATATAAACGAAACCTTATCATAAATGTTTTTTGTAGAGAAAAATTGGCTCTTTATTTTCTTAGATTTGGAGCTGTAATTTTAGTTCCATAATTATTAGTATTGAATAAATTTTAGTATTTTTGTCATTCGTGGCGCTATATATGAATATAATGCTTGAAATCTTTGACCATGGCAGGGTGATGCATCAGCTCAATCTGATCAGTTGCCTTAACACGCTACAAACGCCGTCTAGATCCATTAAGATCAATAAAATAACAAAACAAAACTATATATGTAGATGATTATATATTTTTCTTATAAGGTGTCGTACGTGGCCCGCCAAGAACCAAGTTTTTGAAAATCAATTGAGTTCATGAGATCCTTGGGGTGATCTAATTATTAGTATTTTATAAACTTTGCTGTTATTCATTTACAAACAAGATGACTATATATATATATATATATATATATATAGATAGATAGATAGGGCAGCGCTACGCGTACAGTCCACATAATAGGACTCCATTGCGGTCCAAATATAGTAATAGACGAAAAGGCCCCCATTTTATCATGCACTTGACCAAAACACTCTTATTTCCAACATATACGGTGCAAGCATGAATAGCCGTATAAAATCTAGTCACAAATTTTTACAAACAAGTAGAGTGCACACAAAATTTAAAACAACAAATGAAAAATCCAAGCTCATGAAACATCAAAACTCACCTAAATGGGAAAATAGAAGAAGAAAATTTAATTCTCTTCTTTTCTCTCTCTGGGAAAGGGTGGAGCGAGGTGAGTGGGACGTGGGAGCGGTTATAACAGAAAGTAGTAGAAACGAAGATGGCATAGAGAGGCAAAAACAACTATACGGTGGCAGAAGGTGGTGGAGTACGGTGGATGTAGGAGTCTGGGAGGGTGGTCGCAAAGCAGGGTCTCGGCGTAATGGACCTAAGGTGCTCTGTAGATGGCCGCTAAGAAGGGGAGTGGGCGAGTAATGGAGGATTTGGAAGAGAACTGGAAGAAGTTAAGGTTACTGGAAGAGGAGGTATTAGACAATGTAATAGAAGATAATTGTTCTAAGAAACTGAGAGATAAGGAGTAGAGAAGCTTAATGGGAAAAATGATTTCGTCAAAAACCATAAGCAGGGAGGCTCTGGAAACAACAATGGCGAAGATATGGAGAATTAGCAAGGCAGCTAAGTTCATGGAGGTTAGTACAAACATTTTTGTCCTAGTTTTTGAAAACCAAGAGGACAAACAAAGAGTTTGGGCAGGGAGGCCCTGGTTGCTTGATAACAACCTGCTAGCATTGAAGGAGTTTGAGGGTCATATCCCTTTGAACCAAATCAACTTTGACCATGAATGCTTATGAGTTAGAATGCATAACTTACCACTATCATGCATGACAAAAGAAAGAGGGGTACAAACTAGTAGTATGGTTGGTAGGGTTGAGGAAGTTGATGTCTAGGATGATGGTTGTGGACGGGGGAGTTTTTTGAGGGTTCGAGTCTTTGTGAACTTGACACAGCCTCTTGCAAGAGGTCGTACTCTGAAGGTTAAGGGTGAGAGTGTCTGGATACCTTTTAGCTATGAGAAAATGCCGCGCATATGTTTTTCTTGTGGATGCATTGTTCACGGGCTAAAGGGATGTGGTAGTGTATCAGATGAAACAGTAAACAAGGAAGAGCAATATGGTGTTTGGCTGAGGGCTACTCAATTTCAAAGGGTTAAAAATCCTAGCATTTTTTCTAAGAGGGAAGAAGGGCTAAACAACTGGAGGAACGAAGATAGTAGATAGTCTCAAGGTGAGGAAAGCAGACAAACAAAAAAATGAAGAGGGGATTAGAGGGGAAGAGGAAGTTGAGGGGGAGAAAATGAGAGGTGAGGAAGAGAGAAAAGAGAGAAAAGAGAGAAGAGATGAGGTTTCAGAAAACTTCAATAATGGGGGGGGGGGGGGGGGGGAGGGGAAAATAATCCTATTTTCAATGAAGAGGAGGAGAATTTGAGTGTGGGAAAAGGGCAAAAACAGATAGAGGAGGGTATGATAGAACTGTTTAAGGTAGAGTTGAGAGAGGAGGCAGCTTATCAAGCTATTGAAGATGGGGGAAAGGGAGTTTAGTCCTATCGAGGTTGTAGTACAGAATAAGTGTAGGAAGGAAAATCAGGCCATAAAAAATGGTACATGGAAGAGGAAAGCAAGGAAAAAAGGGAAGATGGAATATCCAGTAGGTAATTGTGAAAATAAAAAGAGGAATGGGGAATCTATGGTAGATGGAAAAGGAAGTGGAAAAATTAGAAAGAAGGGGAAATGGAGTAGTAGTGCAGAGGGAGAAGATAGGGTGGATGTAGTGGCGGAGGCTATTTTTAGCCCCGCCAAGTATTATGAAAATCTTAAGTTGGAACTATCGAGGATTAGGGAATCCTCGAAAAATTCAAGATCTCTGCATTATGGCAGAGAATAATAAACCCAACTTGGTTTTCGTCATGGAAACCAAAATTAGAAGAAAATGATTGAATACTTAAAGAAAAGATTAGACAGCGAAGGCTGTTTTACTATGGATCCAGTGGGGAGAGGAGGTGGTTTGATATTATTTTGGAATATAAATGTGGAAATAGAGATTGTGAACTATTCTCAAAGGCATATTAATGCTTGGATTTGGGATGAAGGGGCTGAAAAGAGGTGGTTTTTGACTTGTTACTATGGTCAGCCTGATACAGCCAAGAGGAAGGAGTCGTGGAATTTGCTGAAATCTTTCAAACCACAAGCTCAGGTTGGGGTGGTGTATTATGGGGGGATTTCAATGAAATCCTTGTTAACAGTGAAAAAGTGGGGGGTAGAGTGAGACCTGAGGGTCAAATGGCTTTATTTAGGGAGGTTCTTATTGCTGGGAACCTTTTTGACCTGGGTTGGGAGGGTGACAGATTTACATGGAGTAATTTGCATGGTGATGAAACATTTGCTAAGGAAAGGTTAGATAGGGTTGTTGCTAACCCTGAATGGAGAGAGGTGTATAAGGAGTCACAGGTGGAAGTATTGGTGGCTAGTACTTCTGATCATAAACCTTTGTTAGTTCATCCATAGAAGGAAAAAACTACTGAAGGGGTGGGGAGGAGATCCTTTAAATATGAAGCAAGGTGGGCTTTCGAAGATGAATGTGAACTGGTTTTAAAGACAGCATGGAAGAAGGAAGTTCAAGGGATGAATCCCTCAAATAAGGTGTTGAAGCTACTTGATAACAGTAAAGCATGTTTTCAGAAGTGGAGTAGGAAGCTTAATAATGGTGGAAGAAAGGAAATTGAGGAAAAATCAAGAGTACTTCAGAGGCTACAAGAGCATGAAAATTATAGTGATGCACTTGAGATAAGAAGAGTGAAAGAAGAACTGAATCTGCTACTAGATAAAGAAGATCTGAAGTGGAGACAGAGGGCAAAGACAAATTGGTATAAGCTTGGAGATAGAAATACAAAATATTTCCATGCTTGCGCCAACCAAAGGAAGAAAAGGAATCTTATTAAAGAAGTGATAAATGAAAGTGACAGGAAAGTTACTGGGCATGAAGAAATTGAGGAGACTTTTAGAAAGTACTTTATGAATCTGTTCCAGACAAATAATCCAAGTAGTGAGGAGATAGAGGACTGTATTGGAGGCATTGAAGCTAAGTTTACCCCAGAGATAAATGAATGGATTTCCAGGAGCTTTTCAAGGGAGGAGGTGGAAGAGTCAGTCAGGCAAATGGGACCCTTAAAGTCCTCTAGTCCAGATGGGTTTGGAGCTTGTTTTTTCCAAAACCATTGGAATGTGGTAGCTAAGGAAGTGTGTTATGCAGCCTTGTCAGTGCTAAATGGTAATTCTATGGATTCTGCCATTAATTACACATTTATTGCTTTGATTCCTAAAGTGAAAGACCCTAAGATGGTTAGTGATTTTAGGCCCATTAGTCTTTGTAATGTCATTTATAAAATTGTGTCTAAAACCATCACTAACAATTCAAGACAGTGCTATCAACCATCATTTCACCCACTCAAAGTGCTTTTTTACCTAGGAGAATGATAAGTGACAACATTATGATAGCATATGAATTGTTACACTCCATGAAAACAAGGAAGAGGGGGAGGATGGGAAGTATGGCCATCAAGTTGGACATGTCCAAGGCCTATGATCATGTAGAGTGGAAGTTCTTGGAGGCAGTTATGTCAAGACTTGGTTTCTGTGAAAAATGGGTGAAGCTCATCATGAAATGTGTGAGTTCAGTGTCTTTTTTTTCAGTACTTATTAATGGAAAGGTAGGTCACACTTTCAAGCCTTCAAGGGGTTTAAGGCAGGGTGATCCTTTGTCACCCTACCTTTTTATACTCTGTGCTGAGGGGTTGAGCTCGATGCTGAATTGTTATGAGAAACAGAACTATATTAGAGGTGTACAAGTGTCTCGAGGGGGGACTAGTATTAGTGATCTTCTATTTGCAGATGATTGTATACTCTTTGGAAGAGCTAAATTGGAAGAATGAGACAAGATTCAAGAAGTACTAAGCCAATATAAGAAAGCTTCAGGTCAAGTTCTGAACAAAGGGAAGACTTCAGTATTTTTCAGTAGTAACACAAAGGAGGAGGACAAGAGGAGGATTATGGTGGCTGGGGCTTCTGTTGCATGTGGAAGTTATGAGAGGTATTTAGGTCTCCCTGCTCTGGTAGGTAGATCTAAATACAATTCTTTTAGAGTTTTAAAAGAAAGGGTTTGGCAGAGGATTTCTAGCTGGAAAAATACTTTTCTCTCGTAAGCTGGAAAATAAGTGTTGATAAAAGCAGTACTTCAATCCATCCCAACATATTCTATGAGTGTGTTTAAGCTCCCTATGAAGTTGTGCAAGGAGACGAATAGTTTATTTTCTAAATTCTAGTGGAGGAAGCAGTATGAGGATGGGGGTATCCAATGGAGGAAATGGGAACATTTGGGTCTATGAAAAGGGAAGGGAGGCTTGGGATTTAGAGACTTGGAGAGCTTTAATTTAGCCTTCTTAGCAAAGCAGGGATGGAGGCTTCTTAAATATCCTAAATCCTTAGCAGCTGTGGTTTTTAAGGAGAAATACTTTGGGCATTCTAATCTGTTGGATGCTAAACTTGGTTACCAACTTTCATTCATATAGAGTAGCATTTGGTCTACAAGGGATTTACTCCAAGAGGGCTTAAGGTGGAAAGTTGGGGATGGGAGTAAGATTCAAATTTGGGGCTCTAAATGACTGCCAATCCCAACATCATCCTCTATTCAATCACCAGTGTCTGTGCTAAGGGGAGACTCGAAGGTGGAAGAGTTGATTGACAAACAGAATAAGGTAGGGGATGAAGGAAGAGTTCGAGCCATTTTTTCAAGTGAAGAGGCTGAACAAATTCTTACCATTCCGTTGGGTAGAGGTAATGTTCAAGACAAGTTAATATGGGGTCCATCCAAGAAAGGGGCTTTTACTATTAGTAGTGCGTATTACTTGCCACTTGAAAGATTGAGAAGCAAAAGAGGTACAAGTTTAGCTGAAGAAATTGAAGATAAGAGATGGAAGAATATTTGGGACTTAAAAGTTCCAGGAATGGTCAAGATGTTCTTATGGAAAGCAGGAAATAACTTGTTACCTATTAAAAAGAACTTGTTTAAAAGGAAAGTTGTGAAGGATTCAATTTGTCCCATCTGTTTGGCAGAAGAAGAGTTAGTCATACATGCTCTCTGGGAGTGCACAGCATCAAACGACATATGGGCTGAAGGGAGCAACATTGTATAGAAATGGAGTTGTAAGGAGGCCGATTTTATGCAGCTATGGGAGAAATTGATGGCAAGGTTGAATGTGTTACAGCTTGAAGAGATGGCAGTCCTTTTTAGAAGAGTGTGGCTGAGAAGGAATGAAAGTGTCTCTGAGGGAAGACTGTCGTGTCCTAGGAATATTCTGATTTCAGCTAGAGAAGGTCGTGAAGAGTTCAGAAATTCTCAAAGGGCACAAAGGAAGGATGATTACCAATCAAATGCAGACTTGAACAAATGTAAATGGTAGAAACCAGAGGCTGACTTTGTGAAGGTTAATTGGGATGCATCATTAGACTTAAAGGGGAAAAGAATGGAAGTGGGAGTAATGATTAGAGATGAGAAAGGAGATGCATTGGTGGCTGCTTGTGATCAAGGGAAGCATGTTTAGAGTCCAATAGCGGCAAAATGTCAGGCACTTTGGAAGGCACTGGAATTGTGCAACGAGTTGAACTTTCAGAAGGTGGTGTTTGAAGGAGATGCCAAGGCTATCATCATAGCAGTTAATAGTGAGGAGGAAGATCTGTCCAGCATTGGTTCTTAGTTGAAGATATACGTTCAATGTTCAAAAATGGACCAAATTGGTCTTTACATTTTGTTTATAGAGAGAAAAATATAGTGGCTCATACACTAGCAAATGAAGCTTTGAAGTTAGTAGAAGCTAAGATATGGATTGAAGAAATTCTAGATTTTATTGTAAACTGTCTGGAAAAAGACAAACTATGTATTACTTAAAGTTTGATTAATGAAGGACTGAGGTTTATTTCAAAAAAAAAAAAAAAAGAAGACAATTTGAAGGCAACGAGGGGATTGAAAGAAATTTCACAACCGACATTAGAAATCCACTATTACTAATTTCAAGACAATTCCCATCAAACTAGAAGCCACACTTCAATCTTGAGAGTCTAGGCCTTTTTCCTCTTTTGTTTTTTTTTGTTTTTTCTTTATCATCCCAGTTTGAAACTTTCGACTAAGTAAAACATTCAACAATGTCGGCAAAAGTTCTAACATTTATCATAATGTAAAGAAACAAAAATACTAATACATATAAAAGAAACATTCAGAATGGAAGGAAGGGTAAGGAGCAGTGTAGGTGATGGCGACGGCGATGGGGGTGATGGGGCTAGGGTGAGGGCATCTGAGGAAGGAAGCAATTTTTCACTCACAACTTGTCCTTGGCTGCTCTGAGACAAATGAAATGGGATTTTTCATCTTAGTGAAACATTCTGTTTCATTTATAAATGAAATGCTCCTACTCCCGTTTCATTTATGCTGCGATTGGATGTTGAAGTGAGTTGAGTTGAGTTGAGTTAAGATAATAAAATATTACTAGAATATTATTTTTTAATATTATTATTATTTTAAGATTTGAACAAATTAAATTGTTTATTATATTTTGTATTAAAATTTGAAAAAAATGTAATGATAAGTTGAAATGAATTGAAAGAAGTTGAGGATCCAAACGAAGCCTGCCTGCAAGGTAGTCCACATCTGTGGACTGCAATAATAATTTTCCATATATATATATATATGAAGTGAAAGACATGGCAGATTACCTTAAATATTACGTCAACTTACACGTATATTAATCCGATCAATGACCCGCAGCATATGTATCACTATATATATAATACTTGTGATGTCGGGTATAATAGAGATGGATTATGACGATTAGTTCCAATAGATGATCAATACAAAGAAAATAATTCTAAATAATCTTGATTAATAGTAAAATTTGAAATTATTTTATGAAACCCACAAGTCGAATTTAAATAGCTGCAAAATTCAAAATTATGATATTTTTTTAAAAATAAAAAATATAAATTATTTTATGAGAAATACATACATAAATAAACAAGAATCCTATCAAAAATTTGACCAAAATCAAAATCAGAACTACTTCCAAAATTTGAAACCAAATATTTACTTACAAGGCAAAAATGAGCATAAATATATAATTACATGGAAAATAAATAAAATTGCCCTTAATCCAAGGGATATATTATGCATTTCCTTCCATATTTATACAGATTCATCTTTTGAAGGTAGTACTTCAATATGCAATCAATGTAGAATCTAGATTCACATATCCTATATCAATTTGGATTTGCATCATTCTCATCGGGTTGGAGAGAATTTGTTCTCAAATTCTAAACTTTTTCGTATCTATCTTTTGGATGTCCAATTAGACTAGTCTATCTTTCCTTTTGTTGTATCGTCCCGATGATCATAGAAAAACTAAAATTGATTTGATCGGGTCGAAATAAAATAATATTGAGCATCTTATACTCCAAAATTAACTCTCATTCCCACATCTCAAAAAAAAAAAAAATTGTATAGGAGAATTTGAAAAAAAATCTTCAACTCCATGAAAATCAACATAGTTAATTGTCTCAAAAGTTATTTCATGATTTTCAAATTTCAAAACTTCATTGCCATTTTCTTTTTTTCAAATTTTCTATGTTTTCAATAAAAATAGTTACCTTATCCACTAGATTATATTTATTAGGATAGGTATCATAGATTGGTATAGAGTTTCACCCTATGAAAGAACGTCTATTCTCAAGCTCTTCTTCCTCAGAGTAGTAAATCTACATAACCTCATGCAATAAATTAACGAAACCTTCAGCTCAAGAGTACCGGGAAATTCTGGTAAATTAACTCTGAAATTGAGGTTCCCATGATGCTCTTCCCTACCATGGTACCCCTAAAATAGAGTACGCTTGTGATACAAGTTCTCAAAACTAAAATAGAAATCGTGATCTTCCATATCATGATCACTAATATGCATCACCGTGAGACACCGTGTTAACTTTACAACTTGTCTCTACAAATCTCCAATCATCGCATCTTGAATGCTACGATCACAATGCAGTACTTTCTCATTCGGAACCTGCCCATGACGATCACAACCACTAGCCATGAAAATTGATGAGATATCACCACAGAAAAGATGTTGAAGCTTTTGGTGCCAACTGACGCTAGACAGAATAGAGAGTAATTCTGACGGCTAGTTCTACTAGATGATCAACATAGAGAAAACAAGAAATTCGTCCAAAATACTGAGTAAACAACTTTGAATAATATTGATTAATAGAAAAATTAGAGATTATATTATAAAGCCCATAATCTGGACTTAAATAGCTGCAAAATTTGGAATTATGATGATTTTTTCAAATTAGAAAAATCTAAATTATTGTATGAGAAATAAATACATAAATAAATAAGAATCCTACCAAAAATTTGGTTAAAATCAAAATAAGAATCACTTCCAAAATTTGAAACCAAATATTTACTAATAAGCAAAAATGAACATAAGTATACGATTTGATGAAAAATAATTAATATTGCCCTTAGTTAAAGGAATATATTAAACTTTTCCTTCCATATTTATATATATTCATTTTCTTAAAATAGTACTTCAATACAATCAACGTAAAATCTAGATCTAGATACCCTATATCAATTTGGATTTATAGTCAACTTGCGATCCCTTTCCCAATACTTTGTGCTTATATAAAAGGACCAGCTTTTATACGTTGAAATTAGCTTATAAATGTTCCTGGCCATTATCACACAGAGAGAATTAATGGAGATTTAGCAGCTAATTTAATGTCTATATTTTAACGAAAATGACAGACATGTAATTACTTTTATATTAATCCTCTCCATAATTCTGTTTTAAATGAGAATATTTTTATAAAATAATTTACAAAAAAAATATCATTTTATATAAATATTTTTATTTTAAAATGTGATATTTGTCAAAATGATTGTGTGCGTGTATCGTTGCTCTTTTAGTCTAGTTGCATGCTAATATAAGGTACTATATGTATTTCTGAGCCAATTGTTGGCGCAAATTAATAGGTTTGAGTTTACTAATTCGTTCATTTCGAAATTCTCGACACGTATGCGAGAAAATGACAGATGGAACAAAAGCTGACCAAGATGCAATTAATTAAGCATTAATCGATTCTAAATTAGTTGAAACTTACAAATTTAGCTCGTTAAACTTTCTTGAATTGACTGCACAAGTGGATGCATCGTTCCATTTATGGAATCGCTCTATATTTGAACTTTTCTAGTTCAAAAAATAAAAAATGAATACGGTCATGAGTGCCTCTGCACACGGAAGAATGCAAGTCCATGCACGCTGGTTTGGTTTAATTGAAGATAATAAACGAATTTTGAACAAATTGAAATTCAAGATTATTTGAATTTGATATATAGTAATTAATAATTATATCAGTAGTACTACAGCCTTTTTAATTATTACTAGTTACTATACGATATACATATATATATATGTTAAATTAGGACAATATTTTCATATATAAAAATGGCCGAAAACATGTATTATTGGCGATATTTTACGCAGTACTGTACGTCTCGGAAGCAATTGTCTTTTTTCGGAAGTTTTTTTTGCTTTGGTTGCAAATAAGGATTGTTCAAATACGACAAAATATCGTCGAAAATAGCCAAAATATCATTTTTTTTTTTTTGAAGACTAGTACTTCGTATATAGTAAAAGCTGATTCGCTGGCGGGTGGGAGATTCTTTTTGTTAAAATTTCTTTAACTCGCATGAGTAAATAATCGGGGTGAGAGGTAATATATATGTGATAGTGAATTTAATATCAACACCACACAAAATTAATGAGTTTAAATTTGGTATAACAGATTCAGGTCTAAACGAGTTATTCTGTTAAGATATAATTTGTAAATGGGTTAAGATATAATTTGTAAATGGATTAATAATGAGTCAATCCATTTAATTCGAAATCAACATGTTTAGATTTTATTTCAAAATTATAATTTTTTTATTGTTGAGTTTTAATATTGATATTTTTTATTATATTTATGTTTTTATTTTTGGGATTATAATTCTGGACTTACGCTAATATTTGTTATTATATTGTAGGATTTGTAATATTGAGTTTATTATATATTAAAATTTTAAAAATATTGGTATTTTTTGGTTAGTAGATAGCCTAATTTTTTTAAAAATATTGAGCTTAATAATAAATATAGATTTTAACTTTTACATGAAATTATATTAATCAAGTCAAGTGGCTATTGTGTGTTAGTTCAACCTATTTACATGAAACCGATTTAAATGAGTTGTGTTGTGTTGGCCTATTAATTAATTATTAAACGAGTCAAAACAGATAACACGACACGATACAAACCATGTAATCGAATATTCATGATTTGACACGATACAAACTGCCACATTCCTAGTAAATAATAACTTCTGACAATTATTAACCAAAAAAAGGTATATTATTCAACACACCGATATAAAAAAATTCTACTCATTATCCCTACATCGCACATATGCTTTATTTTTTAGAAAACAATTCGTTGACCAAAAAATCTTATATACATTCATATTGGATTATGAAACGTCCGTCCATTCTTAATTTGTTTGAAACTTCCAGATTAATTTAGAATGTTGAGCTTTTCTTGAATTGACTGTCTTAATTTATTCGTGCATTATTCCATTTATGGTAACCGGGCCTCTTTGAATTGTTCCGGTAAAGGATTGAGAGGTTGCGAGTTACAAAAACAAGTGGACTTGCATTAATTTTCAGGAGCTGCTACTTTGATGGGACCTGACTTGTATATATGCATGTATATGAAATGTATTTTTTTTTCTTATAAACTATACTCGATGTTAAATAATTCAAAATGATGAGGGAACAAGGGAGCATGGCACAATAATTTCGTAACAGATTAAATATTGTTTAAATCTTATCCATATCAAAGTACTGGACAATTTGTTTTTTCTTGGAAAGGGATAGGAGGAAGGACATATAATATATATTGATGGCTTCTTGCTTGAACATGATTACAATAACAGTAATTATTACATAGATTATTCAAAGTACTACAACGTCCTAGCTAGTGGCGCTAATTCCATCCATTAGTACTAACAATTAGTATCTATCTAAGTAATATTAATAATTTCTACATAATAATTAAGGGTGTAAGTCCGGATCCACATTGGAATTTATAATGCGGTCCGTGGTGCCGGTCCGGGTCAACTCGAGTGGGTACCTATTATAAAAATTTGGGTATTCGATAAGTTACTTAGGTTGTAACTGGATACCCAAGTTTATTTAAGAAAAAAGTTTTGAAGATGAGAATTACAGACACAACATAACGTCATTATAAAGATAAAAATGGAGTCATTTTGATAATTTCTTTTAACTATAAAATTCAGTTATGGATACTGGATATTAATTCAGAACCTGCATTATATAATCATATACACATTTGAATAGAATTGGGTACAAAATTTGGATATCCCCGGATAAAATTCGGGTAGATATCCGCCGGAATGAACTTGATTTTGCAGTTCCAACCCACCGAGAAAAAAATCGGCCCGTATCTACAGGTCTATATATGTAATCATTTTGCCGGGAAACATGGTTTAGTACTGTGTTATAATCACTTGAGCTGATTTGATACTTGGACTAGATTCATGGTTAATTGTTAAATATTAGATAAAGAAGGGACTGAAGCAGCCTAGCTTCGATCCTTTGCGATATCTGGATTTAAGGAATCATGACTAGGTGGTGTCTCTATTTTCATACATGAGCTGTGAGATCATACATGTTTACCTCTGCAATTAGTTTACTTGTGGTTAATTTTAGGTACTGATCATCTGTTTAATTTTATACTTAAAAAGTACTAGAATTAATGCCTGCAGGTTCTGAATTAAAAGCATAAGCCAGTGCTCGATCGATTAGTTTCACCTTGAAACCTCCATCCAAATACATGATGATATCTCTCTGGTGATGTAATTACGACATCAATTGTACAGTGTCTTAGAGTATATATAAAAGGAGATCAGGAGGTGAGGGAAGGCGTGGAAAAAGGGCCAGTGCTGATCAAAGCCTTGGATATAAGGTTGTAAGCAGCCTCGGTCAAGTGAATTCCATCCCAGTTTACATGAGTAGATGGATCTGCACAGGCTTTGGATACAGTATGACCAGACCTTGCCGAGTTATTAAAATTCTATGGTCCACCCCCTCCGCAGCATGATGCTTTTAAAGTTCCATTGAAAAAACCTGCACCATTACGTACATTATATATTAACATTAATTCTAGTTGTACGTACGTAATTAGACTAGTAATTAAATAATGAAGCTAGCTAGCTACGTACTACATATATGTCTTTAATTACTTCTTCATCATTCTGATTTTACATTATTATAACCAATAATAACAAGTACTATTGCTATGCTAATAAAATTTGAATATCCTCATTATTATTTTTATTTATAAAAAAAACAGCAGCCTTAAATGACCCTTATAATTGCTGTACGTCTAACGTGCATGCATGTCAGCCATATGCATGGATCTTTTTGACTTACTTTAAAAACGTGTGGCACGTACGTACATGACCTCAAGATCATCACTTTTGTTATTGAAGAAACTAATATATATCCATGTCAAAAGTTTTGCAGATAAGTGGGAATATATATAGAGCCTAATATGAAAAGATTTCGGGTGTTCCTCATATATACCTTTTACTTTAGCCTTAAGTTTTCATACCGTTGTGAACTGAATATAACTTCTGACTTTATGAATCTTCAGGCTTCAATGAGGAGAAGCATGTTATCTATAACGCTAAGAAATCCAAACGAAATCCATAAAAAAAAAAAAAGTAAAAAAGAAGAAGAAGAAGAAATCCAAACGAAAGAATGGCATATCCAAGATCCAACATACTGATTATGTAACTCAAACAAGACTGAAGCTTGAAACAAATGAGAAGAGAGAAAAGTAAAAGATGAATTTTGAAGACTATATCTTTATTAATTTAAATTATGACTGAATATAACATATGAGTTAGTCTATATACAATTTCTAAATAGAGACTGCTCATACAAACTCATACAATTATGTTTTATTTTTTAAAAAATTACAATAATATTCTTTTTTAAATGATCTTTTTTTTACTTTTTACCCTCATTTATTAATGGGATTGCACACTTCATTCAAAACTGTAAATATAATTTCTTATAAAATATAGATCCTTATATATGAGCAAATTATATGGAAATAAAATAAGATAAAATATCTTGATCATTATGAAAATGGTATCACTTAGATTTGATAATTATGGAAATCAAATCATCTTTGATTTGATATTAACTCTAACATAATAACACTTTTTTTAATTAAATTTTAAAAAATTCTGAATTTTTTAAATAAGAAATTAGTGTTACTGTTTAGTGTCCCCCAAAAAAGGGGAGTTTTCAACTTTTCAATCCCTGAACGCAGGAGAACCCCCTGATTGGGCCCATGTTTACTGTTCAATCTTGTGCTATCCTCAATTTTGTATGGCTATATACAGTGGCCGTTAGATTAATGTCGGCAAGTGCAGTACTCATTCAATAATTTTGAATGAGAAGGCGAAGAAAATATGGAAGTAAATACCACGTTTACAAAATCAAAGTTATAAGATGCTTAGAGTCAAATATATCTTTAAAATTTAGTTAATATTATACTTTTTTACATTTATTTATTTTATTTAAATTCAATCTTCACATTAGATTAACTATTTACTCTCTATATAATAATAAAATATTATTAAATTAATAATTTTTTTATTTAATTTATTTATATCACATTTTATAATCCTACCAATTTAATATTAATAATAATTATATTCTAATTAAATTAATATTAAAAAAATTATATTTTTAAAAGTCATTTAATGCTAATAATAAAAAATATTGATTAAACTCATCTAAAATTCTATCTAAATTCTTAATTACAAACCAAATAGTATTTTTATTAGAGTGAAAAATTAATATTTTAATATTTGCTTGGAGTGAGAAATTAATATTTTAATATTTAGTAAATCAATAGTAGTTCTTCATCTTTGATCAAACACTGTAACAAAAGTCTATTTTATTTTAAACTTGACCAATCTAATGTGGAGTGTTTTTTATATAATCATCAAAATTTTAACTAAATTTTTTATTTGACCAAGCAAATATGAATGCTCTTAATCAGCTCCGAAGGCCTATAAATGCAGCTTGCACTCTTTTGCTAGATGTAAAATCGTTGCTGAATCCTGTTGTCTTAAAGGCTCTTCGTAAACAAGTTGTGAGTTTGGCACCTGCTGACACAAGCTGTATGGGCATTGCCCAGACTCTGTTCAGTTCTCATACATGAGAAAAATTACTTGTCCACAAAAAAACAGAAGCACAAACAATAGATATCGATCCCTCTCTCAAGATCTATTTTTTCTCTATATAACTTCCTCTTGTAGAAAAACAATATGCTAAGCCCAGTAAGGTTTTCGAGCTGCCGAGGCGTGGCGTTTGAGATCAATCGGCTTCGTGCAGATCCCTTTGCCATAAAAATACCAGTCGCGGAAGAGACGTCTCCAACCAACACAATATTTTGGCATGGCACTTCCAGAGAGTTCCGGACTTCTTTCATTCAGAGGTCTTTAAGTAAAGCCAGCAGCCACTTTCGTGATCTTGACCTAAATAAAGATCAAGAAGAAGACACAGACTTACAGGTTGTGCTGGAAGCTGAAGGGAGCCAAGAGGAGAAACAGAAGCAAAGCCGGCCACTTCCACTTCTGGCCACTAGCAAACGTGAGCATCCATCAAAGCCTGCTCAAAAGAATTCAAGGCTGTCGATTATAGTGCTCGATCAGGGGTTGCTCACAGTGTACAAGCGACTCTTTGCGGTTTGCTTGGTTCTCAATATGACAGGCTTGGTTCTTGCTGCCACAGGGCATTTCCCATACGCAAGACGCAAGCCATCGCTCTTCTCCATTGCAAACATACTTGCTTTGACGCTCTGCCGGAGCGAGGCCTTCCTGCGTGCTATTTTCTGGCTCGCGGTGAAGATATTTGGGAGACCATGGATCCCTCTGTTTCTCAAGACTTCGACTACATCTCTTTTACAGAGTCTTGGTGGAATACACAGCGGCTGCGGTGTCTCTTCGGTTGCATGGCTCGTATATGCCCTAGTCCTCACCCTCAAAGACACAGAAAACACGTCACCTGAGATTATAGGTGTGGCGTCCACTATTCTTGTCCTTCTTTGTCTGTCTTCTTTGGCAGCATTCCCTCTCGTCCGGCATCTCCACCACAATGTATTCGAAAGAACGCATCGCTTTGCTGGGTGGACTGCTCTAGCACTCCTCTGGGTCTTTATTATACTCACAATCTGTTACGATCCAAAAACCAAATCTTACAAGAATGATATGGGCTCCAGGCTGATTAAACAGCAAGAGTTTTGGTTCACAGCAGCCATCACGTGGCTAATCATTTTGCCATGGCTGACCGTGAGACGAGTAGCCGTCAATGTCTCGGCCCCGTCAGGCCACGCCTCAATCATCAAGTTTGAGGGCGGAGTGAAAGCTGGCATATTGGGTAGGATTAGCCCGTCTCCTTTATCCGAATGGCACGCTTTCGGCATCATTTCTGATGACAAGGAGCACATGATGCTAGCAGGTGCTGTTGGGGATTTCACCAAGTCCTTGGTCTCGAACCCTCCAAGCCATTTGTGGGTTCGACAGGTGCACTTTGCGGGCCTGCCTTACCTCGTTAACATGTATGAGAGGGTTGTGTTGGTGGCAACCGGCTCAGGGATTTGCGTCTTTCTATCATTCCTGTTGCAGAAAAGTTCAGCTGATGTGTGCTTGGTTTGGGTAGCAAAGGGAATCGAGCAAAACTTTGGAAAGGAAATCAGAGAGATGGTTAGTGGATGGCCGAAAGAGAAGGTGATTGTCCATGATACCGCTGTGCTGGGACGTCCCAATGTGTCTCAATTGAGCATTGAAGCTGCTAGAAATTGGAGAGCACAAGTAGTCATCGTAACCAGCAATCCGGAAGGAAGTAGGGACGTTGTCAATGCATGCAAAGCCGCAGGAATTCCTGCCTTTGGTCCGATATGGGATTCGTAAGTCTGCCCGCAGTCCAGTAGTGTATGTTAAACAATGGTTTTATTTTTTAAAAAAAATTCAGGTTCTTGTTCTAATTCAACAATTTTACGAAATAAAGTAAATCCTATAGTATTGGTTGCTATCTGCGTAAATATTTGGAATAGCATCAATTAATTAATCAATAAAAAGTAAATGATCTACTTTTATACGTCCATCTCTTAATTATTACTTGAGGCTTTCAGCGAGAACAATAATTGGAAGTGACGTTAGTGTAAAAATAATATGCTGGTACGTTGTTATAGCAAAACTTAGTCCAATTGAGTTGTAAATATTTTGAGTAGTGTCTATGTTGTAATTGGAATAAAAAGTGCAAAAATTGCAAATTTGCAAGACGTGATCTCATCACGATGAGATCGACCTATCCTGAATAAATCGGTCATAACATTTTATTCCCTAATCGGATTAAGGTGATCCTGGTGGCGTTATAAAGCTAACCAATTGTCTATAAATTATTGTTTCACAAGGATATTCAAATTCTACCGTTTACGGGATCAAAACAGCTGAACAGAAAGTTCACTTATTGCTTGACACTTTGCTCGAGCTAAAATTTTGAGATTAACTTTCCTTTTGAGCCTGGACGCTTTAAGCGGTCTACTCAAAACACTTTGCACGACTTCTCAGTTTTGGAAAGAGATTTGATGTAGAAAGTTCTAAGGAGGATCCATTGTGCAAAGAAGATCTATTCTCTCTTGATAAACATATCTCCATCATATTTTTCTTGTGTTTTAGTACTATTGAGTCCATTGATCATGTGGGATGTGTTCGTTAGCTAGAAGGATTTTCAAAATTGTCTGGATGTAGAGATCGAGTTTGTGCTCGTGATGAAACTACAAAAAAAGCCCGTGGTTAGGAAACTCCAAAAAAAACTTAGAAAATGAAAAACGCCCGGCTGACTTTTTTTTCTTTTTCTTTTTAAATTACATTTTTGGGTTGAATTATTTTCTTGAATTTGTATGTTTTTTAATTCCTCAAGAATTTTTTTTCTTTTTTTTTTTTAAGAAAAAAAACTTGTAACATTTTTTTTAAAATTAATTTTAAATCTTAAGTTCTATTTGAACATCAGTATTTTATCATTTTTTACCAGAATAGCTAATGCTTCGATAAAAAATATATTTGGCATCGACATGTCAGTTTGTTAGTGACTGTAATCGTAAAGATTACAACCATCTTATAAGTCTCTCGTATAAATATATGGGTTTTGTTATACATCATTCTGCATCACACACCATACATGTTTTAATTTTTTCATTTTATTCCTACTAAACTAATTGAGTTTTTCTATTCATCGTCTCTACATGACATACTTGCTAAGGAAAAAAATAAAAAGATAAAAAATCATGTGTATTGTGTTATAGGAATGATGAGTAGAATTATTATAAATATATTGGTTGATTTGATGATTCACCATCACTATATATATATATATATATATATATATATATATATATAGAAGATGATGGTACCCTAAATTTATTCATAATAACCCTCACTTATGACGAAAAAAAACTACGGTTACAACTGGACGCCTGGAGGTTACAAATAGTCGAAACCCAGGAATAAAAAAAATGCAAGATCCAAAGCAAAACCACAAAACATTATACAAAATATTAAAGGAAAATTCTAATAAATACAAAACCAAAATAACATAACATACCTGCACAAAAATCAAGATAAGAAAAACTCATAGCATACTTGTTATCTACAGCGAATTACATGGAAATCTACTCGATCCATGCGAATAGTTCCCAGAATGCCATTAGGAAGATTATTTTTATCATTAAAGAAGAAGTCCATACCTTTAGCGCTCATTTTGGCTAATTTGTCAGCAACATGATTTGTTTTCCTAAAAGTATGATGTAGCCTCACCACCCTTGATCGAGCCATCAATCTTGCCTCGTTCCAGTAATTCTAACTTTGCCAAGGAACTTGCCCATCTTTCTCCCACTAATTAATCCCAAGTCTCGAATTAGATTCAACCTCTATGTGAGTTATATTCATCTGAGCACATAATCTAAGACCTTCTGAGAGAGCTCTAATCTCAACCACATTGTTGGAGTTTACACCATAGAACTTGACAAAAGCAAAGATCATTTTTCCATTTGCATCTCGAAGAATACCACCACCTCCTCTTCTGCCTGGATTACCACCATCTACATTAAGTTTCACAAAACCATGTGTTGGGCGCATCCACTTCAAAATCTGAATATTCTTTTTCTGTACAGGCATCTTCATTAGACCTAATTGCTTTAAAATCATATTACCTGAGCATTTAATGAATGACTTATTCATTTTTGAATGGATAATTTGAGCCAACAAATTCTTGACTTGATAAACCACTTGGTCCCCTGTTTCAACAATCCCTTCCATTCGAACTTTACACCTATATAACCATAGGAACCAGCTGAGTAAAGATGAAAGAATACCAATCACTACATTGATCTGTGAAACCGCCTGAGCCTTGGATATACATTGATGAATTTTACCCAGCGCTGCCTCAAAATAATTTCAAACAAAAGCTGGAATCTCTCTTAGAAGTAGCAAGTGATTTAAAGATTCACAACCAACCATTTTACGACACTCACATTTAGAGGCCATAGAAATAGGCAACTTTATTATATTCTGGTCAAAAGGCAAACAATTATACATACTTTTCCACATAAACATAGATATTTTAGTCGGAAGTAATCTCTGCCAAATCCATTTGGCCCATTGTGGTTTGTCTTTAGGTTCACGATTATATTGACAAGCTGAAGAGGTAGAAAAATTTCCATTATGCTCCACTCTCCATATAGGAATATTTGGGCTTGAGAAAAGTTGAATATGTTGTGACTTTAGCTCTTCACAAATGTGATTCCCCACTAACTCCTGCATGTTCTCCTAATACCTCCCGTATTAGAAAAAACTCCAGCTACAGTTGGAGAGAGATCTGTTACATCCGATAACATTCGATAAGAAGCATGATTCAGGGAGAATGGGTGATGTTGAGCTTTATATTCAGCTTTGAAGAAAGTAACCCAAATAGAATTACTATACAAAAATTGCCAAACAAATTATATATAAAGAGCTTTCTTAATGTCTTCCACCTTCTGTATACCAAGACCACCTTCACCCATAGGCCTACAAACAGTGTCCCATGCCACCAATTTCTTTTTTCTTCTTCCCCTTTTTACTTCTCCACAGGAAGTTTGTAAAAATCTGATTTAACTTGTGTTTGACACTACGAGGTGAATTAAGCATAGTTAATAAATGTATAGGAATATTGGACAACACATATTTTAATAAAACAAGTCTACCACCCTTCAAAGAGTAAAGCACATTTCCACGAGGTCAACTTCTTTTGCACTTTCTGAATTAAGGAATCTATGTGTGTGGCTCGTATACTGCTGAGACATATAGGAGCACCCAAATATAAACAGGAAAAAGAACCCTCATGAAAACCTATAGTCTGAAGCCCAATCATCTTCCATGTTTTAGAAACTTGTTTAGCAAAATATATTGTAGATTTGGTGTGGTTGACCTTTTGATCATAAATGCTTTCATATGTGTGTAAAGTATTCATACACACATTCAAAGAGTTTTTGGAGCCATTTAAAAAGATTATAAGATCATCAGCATAAAAAAAAGATAAGAAATACGAGGACATCCTCTGTGGGCTTTGTAATCCAATATTTTTCCGTCTGTAGCACTCTTGTTAAGCAAATGACTCAGCACTTCTCAGCAATAATGAAAAGATAGGGAGACAACAAATCCCCTTATCTCAATCCCCATGATGATTGAAAGTAGCATTTATTGGTGCCATTCATTGAAGCAGAGAATTAGGGCTTGGTAATGCAGTCTTCTATCATTCGTCTCCATTTATCAGAAAAACCCAGGACTTTTAACACTTCCAAGAGAAAGATCCATTCAAGGCGATCATATGCTTTAGTCATATCCACCTTAATTATCACATTTCCTCCCATCACCTTAGAGTTAATGCTTTGAAGCATTTCTTGAGCAAGTGTGATATTTTCATGAATGTTCCGCCCTTTGATGAAAGCGTCTTGTTCTTTCGAGACAATTTTTGAAAGAATGAGATTTAGTTTATGGACCGTAATCTTAGACAACACTTTGTAAATCACTATGCACAAACTAATTGGCCTGAATTTAGTAAAACTCGATGGATTCTCCTCTTTGGGAATAATAACAATGAATGTGGAAGTATAAAACTTAGTAAGAGGAGTCCCATTGAAAAAATATGCAACTACTTTGACTATATCCTCTTTAACAATCTCCCAATATTTATAAATAAATAAAAAAAGATCCAAAGCCGTCCAGTCCAAGACTACTATCTTTTGGAATATCAAATAAAGTTGTTTTGACTTCCTCCAAAGTTGGACTTTTGCAAAGAGCATCATTTTCCTCTTTGATGATAATTGCCTGAAATAAGTTTTGCCATGCATCCAGATGTTGCACCCCTTCAATACTCAATGTGCTCTGAAAAAACTGCTCCCTCATGAATTTCTTAAGGGGAGCTAATTGTTATTCTGTTTTCCAATCTCATGTTCTAAAGCATCCCTCTATTTCTTTTAAGCTTTAAGGTGGCATGAAAAATTTAGAATTCGAATCCCCTTCCTTAAGCCACTTCACCTTGGTTTTCTGTTTGAGTAAAATTTCAATGTTATTTGAGCTCCTTTTGTCTTGAGAGAAGTTGCATTTCTAGGTCATACCTATGATTAACCATCAACTGAGCTTCTATTTCCATAATATCATCTTCCGTATTCTGAATCTAAACATTGACTCTACCAAATATCTCTTTGCTCTATGTATGGAGAATTGTTTTCAACTACTTTATTTTAGCTACAAATTTGAGGATATCTCCCCCATAGATAGGTTGATTCTAGTTATCATGTATAAGTTGGTAAAAGGTCTTGTGATTGCACCACATCTGCATAAATCTGAAAATTAGGAACCCATATCTCGACTCTACCTCTTTGGCTTGAATGAGTAAAGACCTATGATTTGAACATGTCCGTGCTATAAAAAAGTATATATCTGAGGAACAACCCCAATTAAATTGTGAGAAACTAGCGTTCTATCCAACTTGGCATATCCGTGCTTACCCCTTACGCCCATTACACTAGGTGTATTTCGATCCTTCCAAATTAGGTTCCAGCATATGACAATTATGAATAAAATTATTAAAATCATCCATAACCACTTGCGGTTTCGCTCTCTTTTCAGTATTGCTTCTTACAGTATCAAAATCACCATATATAATCTAGCTAGGATTCAACACATAGACTCTTTACAGCTCAGTCCAGAGGTTTCTTCTGTCAAGGTACCCACAACTAGCATACACAAAAGATGTCATGAGAGATAGGTTACCACTAGTAATAACCCCAGTAATGACCTGTTGATGAATCAAAATAGGAGGAAAATTAATGTCATCCTTCCAGAAAATCTGTATCTTGCCTAGTTGATCTTCATTAGATAACACATAATATATATTCAAATTCTTTGGCTATCATTTTGACCTTTCTAAAAGCAATGAATGGCTCAAATATGGCAATAATTTGAGGTTGACATTTCCTAACCAATTTCATCAGTTTTCCAACTGTGGGCATATTCTCAATTCCACATATATTTCCTACTAGAGTTTTTGGAATTATTGAGAATCGATAAATAAAGTCCTGTCAACCAGGGACGAATATTTTTTCTTTTTCCCCGCCCCCTTTCTTCACAACTTGGAATTGCCTATCAGAATCTAATTTTTACCCCTTGCGAGCATTGACTATGGCTTGCAATAATTCTTCCTCATCTTCTAAATCCTTTATATCTAATTCACCCTTATTTATTGGTCTAGAGTCTTGTTGAAGTTCAGTGGATCCAAATTTCAATGTCGTAGCATCTTTGATGGAGTCCACCTCATCTTGTTTTATCCCTTCATTCAAATCCATTATAAATTTAGTATTCTCTCCCTTAGCATGATCGTATCTAATAGATCTTTTGATTGAATGGACCTTTGTGTTAGACAATTAACAGACTTGGCCTTAAGCTCTTGGCCTACTGTTCCTTCTTTTCCATTTATGCTATCTTCAATATCTACCCTTTTTATCTCATCCTTGTGCCTATCTAACTCAGGATCATTTGATTTATTTGTTCCTTGATCTGGTATTTCGATATAAGAATAGGCCTTAGTGTCAAAACTACCTTTTTCATTCACACTATTTTTCTCTCCATTAGATATTGCCATAAAGCCAGGCCGCATCCTTAGATTTCGGTCTTCAGTATTGTCCATCTTGCCAATATCATCCTTAGGATATTCAATAAGCACAGGTTCTATGTTATTATTCTTCATTTCGCGTGTGTTTTTGACAACGTATTTCATATTTGGATGTTTGGGCTTTTTAAGTGATTCGTTCGAAAATGAGCAGCCAAAAGGTTATTCCAAGTGTAGGAGCGTGTCGCGTAGTAATTAGGAATAAATTCCTAAATCGTCTCTACAGGAAAAGTGCTAAAAATAAATTCGTATAAAATGGTGAAAATATTTACAATGAGAAAATAAAAATAAAAGTGATGATATCTACAATGAATGGAGAAGTGCAATGAAAAAGAAAGTTTACTGGTCATGAACCAGATTCATTTTTGTTGGATTTGAGTGTAGTGATTAAAAGTAAGAAATCAAAGTACAAGACATAAATTAAAATTGCTGGAAATTAAATAACTGAAATTTAAATTAGTAAGAAAATTAAATGACATAAAAGTAAATTGCAGAAATTAAAGGTACGGAAAAATAAATGACAATAATTTAAATGCTGGAATCAAAAGTGCAAAAAAAGTAAATGACAGTAATTTAAAGTACAAAAATTAAAAGATAGTAATTTAAATGAACAATAATTTAAAGTGCGTGGAATAATTTATCATAAATTTTAAACTGAAATAAAATAAAATTAAAATTAAAAGTGGAGACTACAGGTGAAGGAGGAAAGCTTGGTAACAACAGTTGATTCATTAGGCTCTCAACTACGATACCGGACTCCCTCACTTCACCTGCACTTTCTCCAAAACTGAAGAAAAATAAAACAGGCTAAGTTACACTACTCCTACTCCTACTCCTAAAATCTACCGAGTTTCTCCGTCTGCCTTCAAGTCCTTATATAGGTTTCAAAATAACACTGTGCTGCGTGCATCCGTGATTCCAGTTCCATGTTTTGCGTCTTGTCTCCCACTATGTTGCTTTTGCCGTGCGTCCAGACTGTGAGAAGGAAACAAACTATTTTCTTTGCTTTTCGTCTGTCACCTTTCAACCGCCCATGTGCAACGTCCATTTTATTTTTTTCTTTTCATTCCCTCGTTCCATTCCTCTCTTATTCTTTTCTCTTTTTTTTTTTATTTCTTTCTTTTCTTTTCATGGGTCCTTATGTCTTTGATTCCCGTACCTCTCTCTCTATTTTTTCTTTTGTTTTTGTTGTCAGCCCAGTGTTTCATCTGCATTTCTTCTTCATTTCCTCCCCTTCTTTCTTGTTTACTGCCGTCTTCATGTGCAGGAGAATGTTAAGCAAAGGTGGCTTTGGAGGAGACTGGGCAGTCGAGAAGGAGCTGTCATGACTGCAGAAGTAGAATAGAGGCACTGCAATGGATTTCGTCTTTGATGGTTGCAGAGGTTGTTGGGCTTACGAAGGAGTGGTGGACGCAAGAGCCGCGTGCGGTGGAGGTGCAGCAGTGCATGAGATGCGGTAGACATGCGGAGGAGCACTACAGCGAGGAGGTGCTGGTTGTGGATGAAGTGCTCTGTTTTATGGAAGTGAAACAGAGGTTGTAGTGAGCTGCAGTGGTGGCCTGTACAGAGGTGGAGATGGAGCACGGTGAGGCTACGCTGGAGGTTGAAGATGAACGGCCTAAACGGTGGTTCTTGGTGATGCAGGTTGGCTTCGAATGGTGGCTGGGCGGAGGGGCAATTGGACGTGTGCATGGGAGGTGCGGAGGATCACTGTGGTGCTGCTAAGTCTTCGGATGGTGGATGAAGTGATGCACTGTGCATGTGGTCGAAGGTTGAAGATGACGCGAACGACATGTCGTTTCTGTCAAAAGAAAAAAAATGACTTGTCGTTTAGGCAACAAATGTTTTGTCTTCCTGTGGAAAACAACAAGTCGTTTTTCCGTGGAGGAAAAACGACTTGTTGTCGTTTAGCACCAGTGTGTTCTGCACTATTTTTTCTGTTGTCGCCATCTCCTTCTTCGAGAAGATGAATGCTGGATGCCCATTCAACTGCAGCGGCGATTCTATGGTGATCCCAGATTGGTTCGACAAAATAAGCATCGGCTTTAGCAGCTCAGCAAATGTGCGAATGGACCCCGCTATCGAGGTCGACAAGGCTTGGGGTGGATCCATACGAAGAGAAAACAATTCGCCCTAGAGACTTTTTTCCCAGGCACGTGGTGGCACACGCAATTATATATATATATATATATATATATATATATATATACACACACCTACCATCACTATATTACCTATTGGTGAAGGAAAAATAAAAGTCAATTGATAGTACTAGATTGAATATTGCTCTTGTGCGATTTGAACTTTATTGATAATCCTCTTGTCATGAAATCAAAATGACATCAGAAAATAAAATAAAATAAAAAAAGATGAAAATTGGAAGTACTCTAGATTCCTTCTACTATTTTTTATATTTATGATTTTAATTTTTTTAATAAATCATGTGTCATTACATGATGGTGGTGCAATGTCGAAAGAACCATATAAACAGTAATTTAAGATAACCAAGTAGTATTATTCGTAATAAATTAGAACCAACATCATAAAATAAGAGGAATGCTATACATTAGCTACTATTCATGACTCTCACACTCCACACTTATAACTTATTTTTTTTAATAGGGTGTAACGGTATTTTTCATAAGATGTGTGGATGTTTTTCATAGGGTGTGAAGGTATAGGGTGTATGTGGGATAATGAATAGTGATTGATGAAAAGAATTTTTCTAAGAACAAAAAGAAGCAAAACCAATAAATAACATTAAGAATACCATGAAGGCCATTGGAGGCCAAAACTAGCCCACTAAAACTGGTAATTTGCCATTTCTCAAAATTTTTAGATATAATTGAAAAATGGGTGTGCGCAGGGCCGTCTCTCCCATAAGATGAGTTAGGCGGTTGCCTAAAACCCCATAGTGGAATAAGGCCTCAAAAAATACTAAAAGAAATTTATTGATAATCCTCTTGTCGTGAAATCAAAATGACATCCGAAAATAAAATAAAAAAAGATGAAAATTGGAAGTACTCTAGATTCCTTCTACTACTTTTTATATTTACGATTTTAATTTTTTTTAATAAATCATGTGTCATTACATGATGGTGGTGCTATGTCAAAAGAACCATATAAACAGTAATTTAAGATAACCAAGTAGTATTATTCCTAATAAATTAGAACCAACATCATAAGAATAAGAGCAATGCTATACATTAGCTACTATTTATGACTCTCACACTCCACACTTATAGCTTTTTTTTTTTATAGGGTGTGGGGGTGCTTTTCATAAGATGTGTAGATGTTTTTCATAGGGTGGAGGGTGTAAGGTGTATGTAGGATAATGAATAGTGGCTGATGAAAAGAATTTTTCTAAAAACAAAAAGAAGCAAAACCGATAAATAACACGAAGAGTACCATGAAGGCCATTGGAGACAAAACTAGCCCACTAAAAATGGTAATTTGCCATTTCTCAAAATTTTTAGATATAATTGAAAAGTGGGTGTGCGCAGGGCTATCTCTCCGATAAGGTGAGTTAGGCGGTTACCTAAGGCTCCACAGTGGAAGAAGGCATCAGAAAATACTAAAAAAATAATTAAGTAAAAAAAATAAATTATCTATACTAAACAAAGAAATTTAAAACTTATGTTTAAAATAAACAAGCTGATGGTAAAAAAAGTGCAAACAATTATAATAAAAAAATATATAAATTTTTATTTAATTATATAGACTCTACAACTTCCTTTAGGAAAGCCAAAACTCTTAATAATGACTATAAATTTAATGGTTCCAATATACCTCTATAAAGTCCAAAAAAATCCAACGGAACATTTAAAAAACTCTCATTTCATCACTTTTGTACTCCACTCTCCATTCTCTAATCTCTCTCTTGCATCCATCTTGCTTGCATGCACTGGTAGTCTCTCCATTGTCTTCAATTGCACCGTCAAATGTTGAGCAGCTCTGCTATGTAGCCTGTGTTTTGGTAACGAAGGTAAGTAAAACTGATTAATGTAAGACTTGAGCTACAGTTTGTATATAAAGTGAAGTTTTTGTTTTATATATATACAGTAAATGTTTGTGGCAATAAAGAAGCCACGTGAATGTGATTCCATGATAGACTTTTCCAAGACATCCATGTCCCTTGGTTATTTTTTTCTTTCTTTTTCAAGACTTAATTGACACTTTCACAATTCACACGTCTCTTTTAATTATTCTAGTTTATAATTTATGTCTTGATTTTGGATATTAACATTAAGATATTTTATTTTATTTTATTGTGCAGATTAACAATTTTATATAAAAGTCAAGGTCATTTACTAAATCAGGTTCTATTGTTTTATGTTAATATTTATTTTATTCTAAAATATTCATAACCATAGTAAGATTTTATATAGTGAATATTGTTTTTTTCTATTAGAAAATATGTCTAACAGAAAATATGCATCTAGATATGAGAAACTTAAAAAGAAGAAGAGAAGAATAGAAAAATTGATTGAATCCCAGAAAGGATATTTAAATAAATTTGTTACTACCAACAAACAAAATATAGTAGAAAATTTAGGTGAAATATTTGTAAATGATCAAGAAACACACCAAATAGAACTACAAGATAACAAAATAAATCAAAAAATACGACAAAAAGGATATAGAGATAATGAAACAACACAACAAACCCAACAAAAGGGATCTGAGGATAGTGCTCAAGCATGTACTATTGCAATTATTGCTGGAGAATTTGGAAAAAGTATAGAAGAAAATAAAAATACTGAGGACATATCTAATTCTATTCCTTCAAATATTTATGACCCAACTCAATGGAAATATGTCGATACAAAATTAAGAAATTTATTAGTAGAAAATGGTTCAATTAGATATAGTGATATAAACTTTCTTAAGGATGAGAACTCTAGACATTTTTCCATTACATATTATATCGAAACTTATCAAATGGGGAGAAATATAATAGAAAAATGTTAATGTATTCAAAAGACTTGAATAGAGTATTTTGCTTTTGTTGCAAGTTGTTTAATTCAAAACTTAATATAAGCCAACTAGCTAATGAAGGAACCGATAACTGAAAAAATCTTAGTGCTAAGCTTAAAACGCATGAAACAACCAATGAGCATATTACTAACATTACTGCTTAGCTTGATTTAGAAATGAGATTGTTATGAAATAAAACAATTGACAAAAAGGTCCAAGAACAAATTAACAAAGAAAAAGATCATTGAAAAAAAAGTGTTATTGAGAATTGTTGCTTTAGTAAAAACCCTTGGTAAAAATAATTTACCATTTCGAGGATAAAATGAAAAGATCTACTAAGAAAATAATGGAAATTTTTTTAAGTCTAATTGAGATTATTTCTGAGTTTGATCCAGTAATGCAAGAACACATTTGACGTATTCAAGATGTTGAAATTCATAATCATTATCTTTGGCATAATATACAAAATAAATTAATTCACTTGCTAGCAACTGAAATTAAAAATCATATTATTAAAAAAATAAAGGAAGTAAAATATTTTTCAATTATACTTGATTGTAACCCAGATGCAAGTCATCAAGAACAAATGTCTCTCATACTAAGATGTGTCAATATTTCAACAAGCCCAATAAAAATAGATGAACATTTTTTAAAATTTATTAAAGTAGATGATATAAGTGGAAAATGTATTCTCAGTGAATTATTAGATGCAATAAATATCTTGAACTTGATATTAATAATATTCGAGAAAAAGGTTATGATAATGGGTCTAATATGAAATAAAAAGAGTAAGGGGTGCAAAGAAGATTGCTTGATATAAACTTCAAAGCATTTTACATGTCATGTGGTTGTCATAATCTTAATCTTGTTATATGTGATATGGCTAATTCTTGTCCTAAAGCTATATCATTTTTTGGAATAGTCCGACGTTTTTATTCTTTATTTTCTTCATCAACAAATCGATAGAAAATTTTACAAGATAATGTGTCGATTCTAACTCTTAAGCCACTCTCACAAACATGCTGGAAAAGTCTAATTGAAAGTATCAAAGCAATAAAATTTCAAACTTCACAAATAAGAGAAGCTTTATTGCAACTAATAAAAATAACTAAAGATACTAAAATAAAAAGTGAAACTAATTGTTTAGTAACATATGAAATTGAAGACTTTGAATTTATATTAGGCATGACCATATGGTATGATATATTATTTGCGGTTAATACTGTAAGTAAAAGTCTGCAATCCAAAGATATGCATATAGATGTTGCTATTGATCAGTTAAAAGGTTTTATTTCTTTTTTTAAGATTATAGAAAAAATAGATTTAAATCTGTTGTGATTTTATCGAAAGAGATTGCAATTAGCATGTAAATAGAACTTGTAATTAGAGCAAAACAAATCATTCATAGAAAAAAATAGTTTGATGAAAATGTCAATGAAGAGACATCACAATCTGTTGAAGAATCTTTTAGAATTAATTATTTCTTATTTATAGTAGACCAAGCAATTTCTTCAATTCAAAACAGGTTTGAACAATTTCAAATATATGAAAATATTTTTGGTTTTCTATTTAATATCAAAAAATTGAAATCACTTGACGATGGTAGTTTGCAAAAAAATTATCTTAGTCTTGAAAGCTTTTTGAAATATGATATTGATGGTTTAGATTATTTTTTGAACTAAAAGTTTTAAAAATTTTTTACTAGTAGTAGAAAGCAATCCTATTGATATATTAAATTATATAAAAATACTTGATTCTTTTCCAAATACATTTATCGCTTATAGAATTTTACTGATAATACATATTGCTATTGCTTTTGCATAAAAATGTTTTTCAAAATTAAAATTAATAAAATCTTATCTAAGATAAACAATATCGCAGGAAATATTGAATGGAGTAGTCATATTATCAATTGAGAAGGAAGTATTAAAAGAAATTAAATATAAAAATTTAATTAGTAATTTTGTATCTCAAAAAGTAAGAAGAATCATTTTTAAATAAAAATACATTTAAATATAACTTAATTAATTTGATAAAAAAAGTTTTATTTTAACTTATCGTCATAGGTTTCAAAATCTATTGAGCCGGCCTAAGTTGTGCGAATATTACAATTTCTTGATTGTTACATTCGATGACTGCCAAAATTGATCATATGTAAGTAATTATAAATAAATTAGTTTAAAACAGTTAAAGAGGTCTGTGTATTTTCCCTCATCTATTGTCTTCCAATATATCGGGTTAAATTTACGATGCTTCGTCGATTCTCACACGTACGATATGTCAAAATTGATTTATCTAACTGTAATTTCTGTTAATATAGATGGGTGGCATTACAGCCACCTCAGAATTATAGGAATTCTCTTGACATGATGTGTATTTTTTTTGTTTTTTAATGTATTTTTTAATCATTTTAAATAATTTTAAAAAATTACGATATAATTAAAAAATAATCTTTTAATTACTAAATAAATAAATAAATAATATCGGACTCATTATCGAAATTTTTGTCATTTTCCAACGTAGATAAGCATGATGATCAATCTGACAACCCTTCAAAAGTCAAAATTGTCTGCAACAGTACCATATACGCAATTTTTTTTTTTTAATTTAATGTGATGAAGGTGATGATAAGTTAAGTTGTCATTTAAATAATAAGATGGGATTAAATAATTTTAAATAAAAGTTAAAATTGAAATAAAATATTATTAAAATAATAATAATATTTTTTAAATTTAAAAAAATTAAATTATTTATTATATTTTATATAATAAAATTATAATAATGAGATGAAATAAAAAGACTTAATTTTTTACTGCAGTTTCAAGTCAATTCCTGAAATGTTTATGATCTTCATTGTAGAAAGTCCAAAGATGAGCCAAGTCAACCTGGCCGATAATTCAGGAGGCTTATGCATTCAACATCCAGATTGTAGTCAGCAACGACATGACCCAATTGTATACTTTACTTGCTCAGCACATTGATAGCATCATGCAGGTTAATTATTTCAGACTATATATGCTGATCATGCATTTCAACTTTCAAGAAAGCAATTAATGATCGTACCAATTAGACTAATTTATTAGACTAAGTCAGTAAATTAGTGATCAGTAATTTAAAACTCTATTAGACCAAGTCAGTAATTTATTTGAACAAGGCATTACGTATTAATGTTAACAAGATAGACATGCATATGATTTGTACATTTGGTATTATATATGGGGAATATAGATAGAAATGGAAGCTCATCACAAATGCTGTTTGTAGACGAAAATCACATCAACATGATGCCATTTCGAAGAGATCTAGGAATTATATCTTGACTCTTTCTTTTCTTAGATTTGGAGTCATTTTAGTTCCAACGTATGTCATGAAAGGCTCTCTTCATATTATTAGTAATATTGAATAAATTAATTATCTCAGTCTTTTGTCCATTCATGGCGCTATGAATGATATGCTTGAAATATTTGACCGTGGCAGAGTCAGCTCAATATATCTGAGTTGCCTTAACACGCCACAAACGATGTCTAGATCCACCTTTTATGTTTAAAAAATAAAATTCTATAAATTAATTTTAAATTTAAATTTTATATTACATTTTTTATTTAAAAATAATTTCTATCGTTTTACAAAGCAAAATTACTAATTAAAACTTTATACCACCTTCTCAATTGATAATCCACTTAATCTTCATTGGAAGATTACTGATCTAGAGAGAATTTTATCAAATCTGATTTTACAAAACTTATTTTAAATTCTTAAAGCAAGTGTAACCATTATTAATGTCAATTAACTTCTATAAATAACCCAAGCATTTGGGAAAAAGATTGTGCTAGCTCTTGCCTCTTCAAAGGGTATACAAAAAACTTTTTTGAACAGAAAAGTAGATTTTGCTATTTATAATTTTCATATTCTATAAAAAAAGTGAATGTACCTTGAGAAGGAGAGTATGTGAAATAATTATTATGAGGAGATAGATACTTGAGAATTTGGATCACTTCGTGTCTTATTGCTAACACTAAAAATGAAACGAGATGGACCTGAGAAAAAGTTTTGTCATCATCATGTAAACTCAAGCATAAATATAGAATTCTGAAAAAAGAAATCTCAATATCAACATATATATTTAGAAAGACCATATAAAAGGATACTCAAGCCCAAAAAAAAAAATAAACAAAAAACTCATGCTAATGAATATTTTTTGGTAACTAGGAAACATTACTAACATCTTTACAAATCAATAACTTAATATGAAAATAAAGGGCTTGATTGTGATCCAAAAGATTCTGAAAAAAAAAAGCCATGAAACAAGAAAACTTATAAAATAAAAGTCAAGTTTTGAGAAAGATAGAAAAATATGTTAAATCAAATAGAGAGATGATCAATTACATAAAATCTATTTGGTACTTTTTATGTTCTTTCAATGGGTTAATCAATTTTGTCTAATTGAAACTTTTTTGTTTTCTTTTGAAACATTCTTTGTGGAATTTTTTTGGGAAGCATTCTTCAACTAGGGTCTTGAGATTTAGGATGTAATCGGTCCGGTTTGGTTCGGTTTTAGACATATTTTAGAATAAAATCGATATACACCGGTTATGAGATTTGAAGAATTGATAATATCGCACCGGTTACAACCTTAAACCGGTATTTTCGATTTTACCAGTTTCGATCTGATTTAGTCTATTTTTTTGATATATTATATATATAATATACTATATATATTATAGTATATCACCATATAGTAATATATTATAGTATATTATACTATATAGTGATATAATGTTAGTATAACTATTAATACTATAGACTATAGTGATAATATATATAGTTATCTAGTGGATTGCTAATAATATACTTAGTATTAATACTAATATATACTATTAGTAATCCACGCCCATCATATATAGTATTAATATACTATACTAATACTATATATACATGCTATATAATGATATAATAACATGTATATAGTTATCTACTAATACTATATATTAGTGATAATATAGTATAATTACTATAGTATCATATAGTGATAGAGTATTAGTATAACTAATAATACTATAATAATTTATATAGTTATTTATATAAAGTGGATTACTAATAGTGTTAGTGTTAGTATTAGTATATATATAATAGTATCATATAGTGATAATATGCTAGTGAGTGATAATATGTTAGTGTTTAACTTATTTATATATTTGATTATATATGTTAGCGATAATATGCTTGGTTACATATATGTTAGTGATAATATGATGGTTACATATACTTTTTATATGAGTGTATTATATGATCAAATGTATAGATATACCGCCTATTTTTACTACTTTTATTATTAGCTTTCTATATCTATATATTATCTTAATTATATTATCATATTTATATTACTTGGGATTTACGTTTTTGGTATCAGAGCCATTGGCGATTATATTATATCGTTATTGTTATTTTATATATTGTTATTGTTATTATTGTTATTTTACTGTCATTTTATTTTACATTTAATTTTATAGAATATTATTTTACTCCTGGTACTGGTTATAGAGATCTGTATGATTTAAAATGTATGGATTATAATCTAAGACTTGAATTACAAATGTTGATGGATGATATGAAAGATCTTAAGGAGAAAATTTCAATAATGGAACAAGATAAGAGATCAATGGTAACTAATCACCTTCTATATCAAAGTAGAAGACAGTTATTAGAATTCTTGGAAGATCATCGTAACTTTTTAATAAACGAAATTAAAAGCATAAAGTATCATTTAAGTATCCTTGCATTGTAAAAAAAAAAAAAAGAGTAAAAATCACTGATACAGATAAAGATAACTCATAAAAAAAGAAAATGAAGTATATTGGGAGACTTGTGTTGGTAAGCCATTAAATCCGTTGGTCAGCCCATTTATGATGGAAGGTTTTTAAGGGTGGTCCAGGTAGTGTTCCATCAAACTCTTAATCTACTTATTTTTCTTTGGATATAAGAAATCTTTATTCTGTCTCAATGAACTTGAACTCTTTATTTAAACCTAATGAATCTACTACTAGTATCCCCATAAAACCTGATAATATTAACCAAGAAGATTACAATATAATAGATATAAAAAGAAATTTACAAGATTGGACGATTCCTAATGTTCCAAAAAATCAGACATATAAGTATTGTACTTTTTCTTCTAAATTATCATTTCTTACTAATTATACAATTAAAACAGTAGAAAAAACTATTAGTTTAAATAATGATTATGAATCATTACAATTATTAACAAGAGAATCTATCAGGCATCACAAAAAACAGAAATACTCTTTCATGCATATTGGATTAGTACAAGTTGCTATAAAATCACTCACTAGAAGTGGATTAAATACCTAAGTATTACTCTATCTAAGAGATGGAATATACATAAATTTTCATAATTCATTACTTGGAATGGTAGAATCAAGTTTGTTCCAAGGTCCAGTTTATTTTAATTATTATCCAAATTATTTTGTTTAATTATTTAATCCTAATATACTACATGTTTTAGTATTAAATATTAAAACGAACGGTTACAAAATGATGGAAGGGTCACATCCTCTAACAGTAGTATATAGGATTCATTATAAATTAATGAAAACAACATTAGACCCACAAGCTCTTATTACCAGTCCAAAATGATATACATTATTATTACAATCTAGTACACAAAACTCTAGCATACAAATTCTCAGACAAATTAACTGGAATCAAATTACTTTTCTTAATAAATGGCAATTAGAAAACATTACTCCATTACCTAGGGTAGAAAATAATTCTAAGGACGATCTTAAGTATATAGATAAAAAAACAGACGGAACAGTCCAAATAGCTTTTCAACATTTTAGAATATCTTTTTCACATTATTCTTCTCCAACACCTTCTAGTTATTGTACACCGCGATCTGTTCTTACATCAAATTCTCAAAATTTTGACAACAGATCCCAGAGTATGGATACACAAATTAAGGGAATTATTTCTGTAAATATTATTGATACACCAGTTAATATTGTTAGTCATAGTCATCCAGATAGGGCATCCACCTCTCATAATTCTGAAAAGGAACATTCTTCTCCAACATATTCTCAAGTGATTGGAGATAATGCCCAAATATACACCCTGAGTAAAGAAGAATTTAAAATTAATAAAGAATATCTTAAACAAGATTATATGAAAGAAGAAAATAATCATAAAAGATTAATATTTTTCTCAACCTTTACAAAAATAGAAAGGGATTATATTTAAGAAAAATATTACCAATATTTGGAAGAAATACAAATTAATATACCATTCTTTACATGGTTTGAAATTTATAAAACAAACCGATTATCAACCATAAATAGGACTACTAATTAATGGATTAAAGAAGAAAACAATCAAATTGTTTATAAAGAATATCCTCCATTTGAAGCTATTAAATTCCAATTAAAGAAATACCCAAATACTGGCATCACCAATAAAAAAACATAATAGTTCAGTAGAAACTAAAAGCACTGATAACATAATCCAACAAAATAATTACACCAATTTATATTTAAAAATCATGAGTAAACAATTAGAAAGAATTGAAACCCCAATATCTCCTATTAATCCCACCATTAAAGAAGTAAAAGAAACCCCTTTATTCATTCTTCATGAGATCCCATCTCATAAAACTATTTTTTTTAAAAACAAAAACGATTTATTAGAACAAATCTCTAATAAATTAGAAAAATTAGCTATTAGTAATACTGCATCCACTTCAAAACAACCACATATTAATGTATTAAGTAAAACAGATTCTCCTGAAATATCTGATTCTGAAATAAGTAATATTGAAAACCAATTTAAAAATTTAGATTTATAAATAAATAAGATTAGGAGAGACCGTGCTAATACTTATTCAGACAGAGATTCTAAACATCATGTCTTTATTACTCGTAATTGGTATCCAAGTCCTACCCCTCCAGATATGCAATTCGAGGAATGAAAACATATAGTAAGATCTACTTTTGCACCAAATGTATTGTATGAATGGAATATAGATAGATTATCTGAATATGAAATATTAAACCATTTCCAAAAAATGATTATGGTAGCTAATGTCTATAAAAGTAATCGAAAAACTGACCACTAAGTAGCACATATTCTTGTTACAGGGTTTACTGGCCAGCTAAAAGGCTGGTGGGATCATTAGCTTTCAAATGATCAAAAGACACAAATATTAACTGCTTATAAACACGATGAAAATATGCAAGTTATTCAAACAGAAAATGGATTACCATTAGAAGATGTTGTAAATAGATTAATATACGTATTAACCAAACACTTTGTTGGTGATCCTGTCCAATTCAAAGAAAGAACCAGTGATTTATTGATTAATTTAAAATGTCCTCAATTATCTGATTTCCGTTGGTATAAGATGTATTTCTAACTAAAATTATGATCAGAAAAGACTACCAACAACCATACTGGAAGGAAAAGTTCATAGCCGGACTTCCATATTATTTCGCCCAAAAGGTACGAGAATCATTAGTAAGATCAGATGGTACTATTAATTTTCATAGTCTTACATATGGTGATATAATAACTACTATTAATAGAACTGGTTTAACTATGTATAATGATTTAAGATTAAAAAAGTAAATGGATAAAGAAAAGAAATTTGCTAAAAAAGAATTAGGTATCTTTTGTGAACAATTTGGATATACTTCATTAGTAGCTCATTCAAAAAGACACAAAAAATGGAAAAGAGTTTATAAGAATTATTTTAACAAAAAGTGAAAATATAAAAAACCTTATAAAAGAATAAAAGAGAAACAGGTATATAACAAACCAATAAAAACTCCAAAAAAGACTAATAAAAAGAAAAAACAAATTGTTTGTTATAAATGTGGAAAAGTTAGGCATTATAAATCAAATTGTAAGATTCAATAACAGATTAATGAATTAGAAGTACCTGAAACATTAAAAGAAAAATTATTAAATATTTTTATAATACATTCAAATGAAGAAGAGGAAAGCTCTTCTGAAGAAGAAGAAATCTATCAATTAAAAGAATCAAATCTTTCGGAACAATCTTCTGAAAGCGAATCCAAAGAAGATGAGATACAGGTCTGTAATTGTTTAGATAAAAATAGTTATTTTTGTAATAAAACTATTAATGTACTTTCAAGACAATAAGATATTATATTAGAATTAATAGACAAAATCAAAAATCCACAGGAAAGAAAAGATTATTTAGAAAAATTAAAAGATACTTTTAATAATCAAACCACTTCAGTAACCTCTTCAACTCCCTATAATTTCTCAGAAATAGTAGGAAGATTTAAAACAGAAAAACAACGAATCACATTACAAGACTTACAATAAGAAATTAATGAGATAAAACAAGAAGTTAGAAATTTGAAAGCATCCAATCTTAAATTGGAAGTTTCAAATGAATAATTACTATAAGAAATTATATTATTAAAAATAGACAAAAATATAGATAATTCTCATAATAAAAAATAAGGAGAATGTTCAACAATAATTATTAAAGATGAAACAGATAACTTCATTAATATCTTCTATATGATAAATTTTCAAAAATGGTATACGGAAGTAAGGGTTTCAATTAATCAAGAATTTTCTTTTACTACAATTGTTCTATTAGACAGAGGAGCAGACTTAAATTGTATACAAGAATGATTAATACCTTCTAAATATTTTGAAAAAATAAAAGAAACATTATCCCAAGCTAATGGGGCAAAATTAAACATAAATTATAAACCATCTAATGCACATATTTGCAATAATGGAATTTGTTTCAAAACAACATTTATTTTAGTAAAAAACATTAACACCAAAGTAATATTAGAAAATCCATTTGTTACATTACTCTACTCTTTCTCTATAATAGAAGAAGGAATTTCTACTAAAATACTTGGACAAGAAATACAATTTAAATTCCTATTTCCTACTGTATCAAATGAAATTAACTCCTTAAAAGAAGTTTCATTGACTAAAGAAATTAATCTCTTAACAAAAAACAAGATTAAAAGAAAAGAAAAACAGATAAGTTTTTTAAAACAAGAATTAAAATATAAAAGAATTGAAGAACAATTGAAAGATCCATTATTAACTCAAAAAATTGATAATTTTAAGATTATGATTGAAAAAGAAGTATGCTCTAACCTACCTAATACTTTTTGGAATAGAAAACAACATATAGTTGAATTACCTTATGAGAAAGACTTTTCTGAGAAAAATATTCCAACTAAAGTCAAACCAATTCAAATGAATAATGAATTATTAGAATTTTGCAAAAAAGAAATTAATGATTTATTAACAAAATAATTAATTAGGAAAAGTAAATCACCTTGGAGTTGTACTGTCTTTTATGTTAAAAAAGGCAGAATTAGAAAGATGAGTTCCTCGGCCAGTTATTAATTATAAACCTTTAAATAAAGTATTACAATGGATTAGATATCCAATCCCTAATAAGAAAGATTTATTATCTAGACTTTATGACGCTACAGTATTTTCAAAATTCAAATCGTTGAAAAAGATCGATATAAAACAGCTTTTATAGTCCCATTTGGACATTATGAATGGAACGTTATGTCATTTGGATTAAAAAAACTCTCTTAGTGAATTTTAAAAAATTATGAACGAAATATTTACTTATTTTACTCATTTTTCAATAGTCTATATAGATGATGTATTAATATTTTCCTCATCTATTGAACAACACTGAAAGCACTTAAATAATTTTGTCCAAATTATTAAACAGAATGGATTAATTGTTTCATCACAAAAAATAAAACTATTTCAAAACAAAATTAGGTCTCTTAGATATGACATTTATCAATGAACTATTACTCCAATTAGTAGAGCAATAGAGTTTGCTGATAAATTTTCAGATGAAATAAAAGATAAACAACAATTATAAAAATTTTTGGAAAGTCTCAATTATGTTGCAGATTTTTATCAATCTCTTAGGCCATTATGCAAACCATTATTTAAGAGATTAAAAAAGAATCCACCACTATGGACAGAAAAATATAGAAATATTATAAAACAAATTAAAACACATGTTAAGAAATTACCATGTTTGGGACTCTCATCCCCTCATACATTAAAAATTGTTGAAACAGATGCCTCTGATCTTGGTTATGGAGGAATTATGAAACAAAAATTATCAGATAATTATGAACAGATTATTCGATTCCATTCAAGATGTTGGAATCCTACCCAAAAGAATTATAACACCATTAAAAAAAAGATTTTAGCTATTGTATTATGTATTTCTAAATTTTAAGATGATTTGTTAAATCAAAAGTTTTTACTTAGGATAGATTGTAAATCAACCAAGGAAGTTTGATTAAAAATGTGAAAAACCTGACTGCTAAATAGATATTTGTTAGATGGCAAGCTATATTAAGTATTTTTTATTTTAATATCGAATATATTAAAGGAGAATCTAATTCTCTTCCTGATTTTCTATCTCGAAAATTTTTACAAGGAAAATTGTCTTCCTCAAAGTTCAAAATAAAGACCAAATCTTTTTATGCATTGCCACCATCTCCTCCCTATCCTTCATCTTGTCCTTCTGTAACTCCAAGACCATATACGGTTCTGGGGTGATTACCACAAAATATTAGACCATCATATAATCCATTCTCACCATTATCTTCTCCAAAATTACCCACATACTCCAAAGTTGTTTCCTCTTATTCTCCTCATTTTCAGATTATTAGCCCTTCATTACTATCTCAGCCTTCTAATATCTTCTATTATCATTAAATCTCACTGGTACCCTGTCTTTCCTATCGAGCCTGAAATTCAATACCTGTCTAACCTCCAAAAATTACTTGATGCCTTTCTTTTACCAGATTGACATTATATCCCGCAAAACATTAAGAAGACCCAAATTTTTTATGAATTCATATTAGTAGACTCCGACTCAATTATTCTCTCTGAGATCCCTTGTTCCCTTCAAACTCAACCATCTCCACCTGCATCTCTAATTGTTGCTTTTCATAAAGTCACCATTAAACGGGTTCTCACTTTAGAACAATGGCGAAAAAATTTCTATTTGACAAGAAAGTTTTCTCAGTCTTATGATCCGCCTTATTATGATTATTATGATTATCAGCAGGCATGGATAAAAATATTTTTAAAACAAAACAAAAATTTGCATCATTCGTGATTCCTTCATTTTGACAAATTACAAGAAATCAAGACACTTCCTAAATGGTTTTCACTTTGGTGGGATCATTATGGACCCGAACCTCTTCTCCTTCCTCTTCCCCTCCAGGAAAGTTTTCAAATTTTTATTTCATAAGATGACAGTCCAACAGCATTAGGCCATTGTTCACCACTTCTTCTTTTCTTTCTTAAAACAAAATTAAATTGGATTAGAAAATGAGAATATGTTATCAAACCTCATCCCTCTCTTAAAACCATTATGTTCTTGACTCACCAAGTCTCTGTCAAATGGTATGAAAAATACAATTATGATCACGTCTTGAAAATGTTTTCAAAAATTACCAAAGTTCAAGAAGTACTTGTCCAACAGAGTATATTTCAGACACAATTAGCATCCATTATCACTAAGAAAGATTTGAAAAAAATTAACGGAAGCAATGTCCAGGCCTCTTATTCAGGCGCCTCTCTTTCTCAAGATTACTCGCCTTATCATCCAATACCTCTGATGAATTTTCAAAATCCGTTTGAACTGGAAATGGCAAATTATGATCCCCAGATTATGTGATTCCAAAAGATTACTACTTTCCTCTGTTCAAGTTAGATTATTATTGTTACTCAAGATTCCTATGTTCAAGTCAGATTATTGTCGCTGCTCAAGATTATTATCTAAGAAAACGACAAAAGACTTTGTACATATTATTCACGAGTTGGTACTATTCAAATATTATTAGAGTTACTGTTTGTACAAATTGATTTTCACGTGATGGTACTGTTCATGTATTATTAGAGTTACTGTATTGCACTGTTTTAGTGTCTATATAAAAGAGTTTGTAACAAAGGAAAGACATTTGAAAAATCTCTCATCTGAAGCCTTTTCCTCTCTCGTTCAAATCTCTCCTAGTTCTCCCAAGCCTACCTTTTGTAAACCAACTTTCCTTTCCTTCTTCATGTCTTCTGTCTTCAACTATTCTGAGAATTAGTTTCCTTGTAAGTATTATGTCTTCAATAAAGTTGATTTTGTATATCTCTTTTATCTTATTTATTTTATCATGCATATGGTCGGTTATACAGCCTACTTTAATTGCTCTCATGCATATGACTGGTTATACCACCTATTTTTACTGCTTTTATTACTAGCTTTCTATATCTATATATTATCTTAATTATATTATCATATTTATATTACCTAGGATTTACGTCTTTGATATCAGAGTCATTAGCGATTATATTATATCGTTATTGTTATTTTATATATTGTTATTGTTATTATTGTTATTTTACTATCATTTATTATGCTATAAAATGTATTTATCCTTAATATATATAGTTTATATTAATAGTATATGACCAAATATTCATGTTTAAGATTAAAATTTATGTTATATTAATTTTCTGTTATAAATTAGAATTTTTAATGATAATGTTATATTAAGATTTATAATATTAATTTTATTTTATATAAAATATTATATAAAATTTATGTTATTAGATTATTATTATACATGAATAATAAGATTTTTAAATTTAATTTTATATTAATCAGAAATTTAGTATATAATATAAAATTATTTTATATATATTATATATATAAATTATATATAATATAAAAAATCATAAAAATATAAAAATATATATATGAACCGGTACGATCGAATTCAATTCAGTATTAAAAAAAAAATCATAATCAGATTGATTTCGATCAATTTTAAAAAATATAAACTAATATGGACCGAATCACAAGCATGGATGGATGGATTTCTTTTAATATATAAAAACCGTATGTTCCACATGTCGTTAATTCTGTACTCTTTTTTTTGTCTAATCTGTTAATTCAGTACTTGACCCACCAGACAATGATCCTAAATTGGTGTCGTCTAGACTTTGCCGCAGGGCGCCGTTGCATTATTATCGCAAGCAACGCATTAATGGATCATCCGCAACGCATTAATGGATCATCCCCAACGCATCTGTTGGGAGTTACCGTTAGCTATAATTGATATATATTTTTTAATTATATATATATATTTTTAAATATTTTTTTAAAAAAATAAAAAAATCATAATATTAGTAAAAAATATTTTTTTAATCATTAAATAAATAAAAAATAAAAATAAAAAATTTCTAGCAATAACACCGAATTATAAGAATAAGTGGTAAGAATATTATTTTTCTTAATTTTTAAGGCGACACTACAGTTATTACTGGTTCCTGCTAGTTATTTTAGTGTGTTTATTTTTTACTTTTTTTTACATGTATTTTTTTAACATTTTCAAATATATATATTTTTAAAAAAATTCACAACATAATTAAAAAATATTTCCTTAATTACAAAGTAAAAAAAAAAAAGAAAAAAAAATGCTAGCGGTAGCTCTCACTCCCCATTATCCAATTCACATACGCTGAGGTCCTCCGCACTCCTGATTGGTTGCTTCCTTGGACTTTAGATTGATTTGACTCCCTTGACTTTGGACTTTCTTAATTCCTTTGGCATATATATTTTTATGATTGGAATAATTATAATAGAGACTAGTATCTTTCCAGATCATGATCTTGACCAATAACATGTTGGCATGCAGAATTCTGTTAGGGTTTGCAGGTTATGTTTGGATGTTTTATCTTTTTCAAAATTTTCATCTCATTTCATCTCATCATTACAACCTTTTTAAATTTCTATATAAAATATAATAAACAATTCAACTTTTTCAAATTCCAATACAACTTTTTCAAATTTCAATTTAACTTTTTCAAATCTTAAAACTAAAAAAATAATATTTTAAACTTTAAAACAAAACACAAAATTCTCATCTCACCTCCCAAACATATGATGGTAAACACACATCAAACAAATCTTACAACATTTAATATTGCTCGTATAAATTTAAACCGAAAGTATTAAATATTATAGGGATCGTTTTAATTCTATAAAACCGATTTTTATATGCGATTATCTTTCTTCCATTTAAGTCCACAACTTTGAGCAAGAATTTGAGAATACTTATCTTTAAATAAGTACAGCAAATTAAAGATGCATAATCAATAGATGGAAGAAATAATAGGATTCGGAATGAAGTAACAAAACTTGCTCGCGCACTCAATATATACATTTAGGTCTCATTTGGATAGTGAGATAAGATGAGATAATTTTAGATGAATGTTGAATAAAATATTATTAGAATATTATTATTATTTTGATATTTGAAAAAGTTGAATTATTTATTATATTTTATGTGAAAATTTGAAAAAAATTATAATAATAAAATGAGATATTAAGATGAAACTGTTTCTTATCCAAACAGGTACTTAATTGCAATCTTCCACTTCAGAGAATTTTGTTATTGAATCAACCAACATCCATGTCAAAAGCTTTGTGGATAAGGATTTATATAGAACCTAATATCGAAAGATTTCAGGTGTTCCTCACCTTTAGTAGTCTGAGTCTAGATCAGTAATTATGTTTTTATACCATTTTGAACTGATCAATACTTCCGACTTCATAATGACCCTTCAGGTTTCATTAATGACATGAGGAGAAGCATATATGTTATCTATAACACAGAAAACTCAAATTTCGCTGAAGCATGAATTGGAAAAAAAAAACAAAGACTGCTTAATATATAGTACTGATTTATATAATTAAGTAGATATTAAAAAAAAATGAAAACTGCAGGACGACAAAACCTCTCTTGTAAAAAGCAACAAAACTATCTAGGATTAGTAGATAAATAATTAGTAGATAAATAAAAGATAGGCAAATAGTTTTTTGATCATTTATTATTACACAAAGAGGTCTCTTTACCTAGGTAATGAGACATTAATGATAATTTTTTTTTTTTTTATATATAGGAAATCAACAAATTTCATTCAAGAAATTACCCATTACATATATTAATCAAACCAAATGGCTTGAGAAAGAAAGTCTGAAATACAATCCCACCACATCTCAATATTATCAACTCTCCAAGAATGACAAGCAAGCTGATGAGCTGCCCCCATTCCCCTCTCTATTAACATGATTAAAAGAACAAGTGCCAAAACATTTTTGAAGATTTTGAACTTCTTTAAACAGAACCCCAAGAATAGAATCCTCCATATCATTGTGCTTTAGAGACTCCACCACCAACAAACAGTCACTTTCCACTATAATATTTGATATGCCCATAGTTGAGCACAATTGCATTCCTAGAAAAACAGCCAGCAATTCAATAGGTTCAAGGTTCTCAACTTCATTTTCAGCCTTACTTGCTGTCATGACCACTTTTCCTATTGCATCTCTAAGGATCACTCCAATTCTTGCCTTTTGCAAATCACCAAACCTTGCCCCATTAGTGTTCAGCTTTAGCACATCTTTTGCAGATGATCTTTTAGTTGTACTCGAGATTTGACTTTAACTTTCTTAAAACTTTTCATAAGGCCCAAAGCATACTCTATCACATGTCTTGGATTCAATCTTGTCTTTCCAAATTCCATTTTATTTCTTCTATACTAGAATCCCCAAGCCAAGCTGAAAAATAAACCCAATCTATCATACTCATTCCGTTCAACAAACTTTATGGCCAAATCAGAAACCTAATGTCTTGAGTTGTTAATCATATATGGGAACAAATCATGCCATAATTCCCTTATTTGACTACATCCCATTAGAGCATGATGAAGATCTTCTAATGCCTACAAACAGAAACAACAACTGCCATCTAGAATGACTTGTTTCTTTAACAAATTTTTCTTAGAAGGAAGTACTACTTCTTTACAAGCACGCCATGAAATTTTTTTTTTTTTTTTATCTTGTTTGGAACACTCATCTTCCACAAAGCCCTCTACAAACCTTGCTGCCTACTCATATTTGAGGATTCTCCCAAACAATTGCTTTACGGAGATGTAATAAATCTCTAGCAGCTCTTAACAGAAAAATTACCACTTCTTTCATGGCTCCATACCCACTTATGAGCTATATCCCTAGGAGAAATCACCACTTTCATTATATCTGTCACCACTATTGGATTGAAGAGAGATATAATTTTCACAATATTACACCACTTTGTAGAATTGTCAATAATAGAGGCCTCTACAAACTAGAGAGTCACCAAGAAATATACAAAAACCAGTAGTTGATCTCCTACTATCTGGGCAAGATGCCCAATCAGAATCTACAAAAGTTTTGAGAGTTAGATTATTGTGAGCTGGAAAAAAAAGGCCAAGAGAAGGATTATTTTTAATATATTGTAAAATCCTGTGTGCTGCAGCCAAATGAGGGAGTCTAGGACAATCCATAAACTGACTAAGCCTCTGAACTGAGTAAGATAAATCTGGTCTTGTAAGAGTTAGGTAGAGAAGTCTACCAATCAATCTTCTAAAGACTGTAGGATCAGGCAACAAGGGACCAGCAGTTTTACTAAGTTTCAAATTTTGCTCCATAGGAAAAGAAACTGGTTTACAAGCTAAAAAATCAGAATCTTGTAAGATTTCTAGAGCATATTTTCGCTGACATAGTGAGATACCACTAGATGATCTGGCCACCTCTAAGCCCAAAAAAAACGTACGGGGCCCAAGATCCTTCAGCTTAAATTTTTCATTAAGTAAATTCTTTAAGGAGTTCACAGATTCCATATCATTACTGGCTATCAAAATGTCATCAACATAAACCAATAGAGCAATAAAAGAGGGACCAGCAGATTTAGTAAACAGAGAATAATCGGATCTGGATTGCACAAATCCCAACTCAAGAAGAGTATTAGAAAATTTAGAGAACCACTGTTGAGAAGCCTGTTTTAGGCCATAAAGGGACTTATTCAGTTTACATACTTGAGACCCCCCTTTAGTATGAAAACCAAGGGGTAATTTCATGTATACCTCTTCGGAAAGATCACCATGTAAAAAAGCATTATTGACATCAAGTTGAATAAGATACCAATTTTTTAGAGCTGCAACAGCCAACAAGGTTCTTACTGTGGTTATTTTGGCAACAAGAGAGAAGGTTTCAGAATAATCGAAACCTTCTTTTTGTGTGTAACCTTTTGCAACCAATCTAGCTTTGTATCTTTCTACAGAACTATCGGAACGATATTTTATTTTATAAACCCATTTACAACCAATTGGTTGTTTATCAGGAGGTAAAGGAACAATAGTCCAAGTATTATTCAGTTCTAAAGCAGCAATTTCAGCAGTCATGGCATCTCTCCAATGGGAGTGCCTGACTGCTTGATGATAAAATTCAGGTTCAATGTCAGCAAAGATAGCAAGAGTAAAAGATTTATGATTAGAGGATAAGTGCTTGTATGAAACAGAATTAGAAATGTCATATTTTATAGGAACAGATTTAGAGTATGCAGTGGATGAATTACAAAAAAAATCTTGTAAGTAACCAGGGGCACCTCGTATTCTGGTAGACCTTCTTGGAGGTGAGGTTGAAGTGGGAGGGGAAGAAACATCATTAGTAGATAAAACTTGAGGAGAGGAGGTAGTATTATTAGGAGAAATTTCATTTGATGTTGTTGAATGAAACATATCAAAAGTGGATGGTTGAGAGGGAGCAGGAAGAGGAATAGATAGTGAAGGAGAAGAAAAATCAGTTTTGAATGATTGAAAAGGGAAAATATGTTCATGGAAAATAGCATTCCGTAAAATAAAAGATTGATTGGTTTTAAGGTCATATAATTTGTACCCTTTGATACCAAAGGGATATCCAAGAAAGATACAAAGCCTAGCTCTCGGGTCAAACTTTGTTCTTGCCCTTTGCAATGTAGATGCAAAGCACAAGCAACCAAAAACCCTTAAATGATCATATGAAGGAGAAGAGTGACATAAAAGTTCTATAGGTGATTTATTTTGAGTGTTAGGAGATGGTAATCTGTTAATTAAGTAAGTGGCAGTTAAAACAGCATCTCCCCAAAAAGTTAGAGGCAAATGAGATTGAAATAAAAGGGCACGAGCAACATTAAGAATATGTTGGTGTTTCCTCTCCACAACTGAATTTTGTTGTGGAGTTTCAACACAACTATGTTGGTGGAGAACACCTTTAGAGACAAGATATGAAGATAAAAAAAATTCAGTACCATGATCAGTGCGAATTTTTTTGATCTTGGTACTATATTGAGTTTTAATCATTTTGAAAAAATTTTGAATTAGAGAGGAAACTTCAAATTTATTCTTAAAAAGATAAACCCAAGTAGCTCTCGTACAATCATCAACAATTGTTAAAAAAAATTTATAACTCTCAAGGGTGGGGACTGAGAAGGGACCCCAAACATCACAATGTATAAGATCAAAAGGTAAAGATGAAATGTGATTAGAATTTGGAAAAGGTAACTTTCGTTGTTTAGCTAAAGGGCAGACTATGCATGAATCATTAGACAGAGTCAAATTAGGTACAATAGCATGCAAAAAAGACATTCTTGAAGTAGATGGATGGCCTAACCGACTGTGCCATAGGTAAAACAAAGAGTAATTTGATGAACTAAAGTAAGCAGATGATAACAAAGTACTAGTCTCATTACAGTTTGTATGGGGAACAGCTAAGGGAATTGGAGGGGAGGCAGGGAGCTCTGGTTGGTGCAAAACATAGAGACCTTTATGTTGCCTACCCAGACCAATCAGCCTCGAGGTGGTCAGGTCCTGAATAAGGCAATAGTCAGAGGAAAAAAAATAAAAAATGTGAGATTGAGTGAGTTTACTAACTGAAATTAATTTAAAGTGAAAATTTGGTACACAGAGAACATCTCTAAGAATAAGATGTTCATTGAAATTAATGGTGCCAATATGTGTAACATTAACAGTGTGTCCATTAGGTAACGTGACAGAGGTGTTGTGAATTGGGGTGAATGATGTAAAGCAACTAGTAGAGGGGACCATATGATCGGTGGCCCCTGTATCAATTATCCAATGAGATTTATTTAAATCAACAGAGGCAATATTAGAAAATTGAGAAGCATAATGTGTAGAGGAAAACATACCAGATAAAGAATGCGAAGAGGCGACAGTATTGACCACATGACTGGAATCATCAGGCTTTGGCTGAGGATTGTGAGTGATCATAGAAAGTAATTGCTTATATTGAGCCTCAGTGAAGGAAAAGGGGGAGGCTTCTGTAGGGTTGTCATTAAGAGCAACAGTATTGGCCATGGGCTGCTGTCGTGGCTTTGGCTTGTAACCCGGAGGGAAGCCATGTAGTTTATAGCATTTATCAATAATATGGCCAGTTATGCCACAATATTTGCAAACTGGCCTTTCCTTTTTAGTAAAATTTTTCACAGGTCGCGATGGATCAGAATTAACAACAAAAGCATGAGCATCAGTAAGGGGAGGAGGAACAGAGATTTCTCTCTGTTGCTCTTCCTGTAAAATTAAAGAAAAGACTTTATTGAGGGGCGGTAAAGGCTCCATTAACAGGATCTGAGCCCTAGCCGAAGAGAAAGAATCATTTAGTCCCATAAGGAACTATAGGATTCTTTCCTGTTGAACATAAGAATTCAACACAGTAACAGCACCGCAAGAACACAGGGGAAATGGTTTGTAATTAACCAGTTCATCCCAAAGGGCCTTCAGTCGAGTAAAGTAGGCACTAACAGTGAGTTGCCCTTGAGAAAATGTAGAAATTGATTTTTGGATCTGAAAGATCCGAGAGCCATTTTTTTGAGAGAACCGCTCCTTGAGATCGGTCCAAATATCAAATGCGGTAGTAACATATAACACGCTAGCATCGATTTCAGGAGAAACAGAGTTGAGCAACCACGAAATCACCATATTATTACATCTTAACCATAAAGATAAAAGAGAAGCCGTGGGGACTGGTTTAGTAATCGTACCGTCCACAAACCCTAGCTTGTTTTTGGCCGAGAGAGCCATGGTCATCGAGCGGGACCAAGTGTGATAGTTATCGCCGATGAGGACTTGCGTGACCAGAACAACCCCAGGGTTATCGCTAGGGTGAAGGAAGAACGGACTCGCAGCATCGGGAGGAGAAGAAGAGGGAAGAGGGGGTGGATCGGGAGGCGCCATGAGAGAATCAAACCTCAAGATTCTTCTGATACCATAACAAGAACAAAGAAACCCTAGAAACCGAATGAAGAACAAATTCGTGTATTATGAGAAATCTGGAGGAAAAGTATCGATTATGTACACTGTACAGGTATTTATACAAGGGAGAATAAATAAATCTAATTACAAGTAAAAAGACTAAAATAGCCCTAACTAATGAGAAAGACCAAAATACCTTAAGTAATAACTATACAACACAGAATCTTAATTTCCATAATCGTATATGTACAAAGAAAATAATCTATAGTCACTTTATAATTTAATAACATCCCTTCTGTTTTGGTCAGTGAAGCCTAACTCTTGCTCCAAATTCTTATGGCCTGTAATCCACTAGTTAGTCCATAGATGAGATGTTTTCCTATCCCCAATCCTCCATTTACATCCTACCCTCAACCATTTCTTGTTCTCCGAAATATCCCTCCAAGTGTATGAGGGACAATAGCCCAAACTAGCTTCAAAAAAATTTGTTTTTAGGAAATATATGGCCTTTAGAAGTTGGTGAAGCACTGAGTTTGAGTCTTGATAATTATAAGATAACATATATGATAGAATTTAAAAATAAAATAGAAGAGGGGGAGATGAACTTTAGGGTTATATCTTTATTTTCAATTATGGTTAAATACAAAATATAGGTTATTTTTTATAGTGAAATTTCATGGAAATAAAATAAGATAAAATATTTTGATTATTACGAAAATCATATCACTTAGATAATTTAATAATTATGAAAACAAATTAAGGATGTTGATTAAATTAAATTCTTAATTGGATACTTACTCTATCGTAATAATTCTTTTTCTATTAAATATTAAAAATGTCTGAGAAATTTTATTTTTTAATAAGAAATTAGTGATAGAGTTAGCAAGCAATTATTTCTTCCCCCGCATCCGCGGCGAGTTTTCTCTCCCTGCACGCAAGAGAACCCCCTGATTGGGGCCATGCTTACTGTGCTAACCACAATTTTGCAGGGCTATAGTACTGTGATCGTTAGAATGTCGGCAACAGCAGTACTTATTCAATAATTTTGAATGACAGGAGGCGACGAAAATATGGAAGCAAACCAAGTCTACAAAATCAAAGTCATAAGATTTAGACAGGTCAGCTATGCAGTATGACTTGGTTAAGTAGATTAGATGTGATAGATATAAAATAAGATAAAAGTTAAAAATTTAATAAAATATTATTAAAATATAATTTTTATTTTAAAATTTAAAAAAATTAAATTATTTATTATATTTTTATATAAATATAAAAAAATTATATTAATTAAATGAGACGAGATAGTTTAATAATAGCTAAATGCAGAGTATATGCACTCTTTCGCTGGATATATAATCGCGGCTGAATCCTGTTGCTTTAAAGGCTCTTCGTAAACAAGTTCTGAGTAGTTTGGCAGCTGCTGACACCGCTGCATGGGCATTGCCCAGACTAGTGTTCAGCCTTCATACATGAAAAAAATTACCTGCTCTCGAACATAAAAGCACAAACAATAGATCATCATTTTCTCCCTATATAGCTTGCTCTTGTAAGAAAAAAATATGCTAAGCCCAGTAAGGTTTTCGAGCTGCCGAGGCGTGGCGTTTGAGATCAATCGGCAGCTTCGTGCAGATCCCTTTGCCATCAAAATACCAGCCGCGGAAGAGACCCCAAGCAACGCAATATTTTGGCATAGCTCTTCCAGAGAGTTCGGGAATTCCTTCATTCAGAGGTCTCTAAGTAAAACCAGCAGCCACTTTTGTGATCTTGACCCAAATGAAGATCAAGAAGAAGGCACAGACTTACAGGTTCTGCTGGAAGAAGGAAGCGACGAGGAGAAACAGAAGCAAAGCCCACTTCCACTTCTGGCCACTAGCAAACTCGAACATCCATCAAAGCCTAGTGCTCAAAAGAATTCGAGGCTGTCGGTTATACTGCTCGATCAGGGGTTGCTCACTGTGTACAAGCGACTCTTTGCGGTTTGCTTGGCTCTGAATATGACTGGCTTGGTTCTTGCTGCCACAGGGTATTTCCCATATGCAAGACGCAGGTCGTCGCTCTTCTCCATTGCAAACATACTTGCTTTGACGCTCTGCCGGAGCGAGGCCTTCCTACGTGTTATTTTCTGGCTCGCGGTGAAGATATTTGGAAGACCATGGGTCCCTCTGTTTCTCAAGACTGCGACTACATCTATTCTTCAAAGTCTTGGTGGAATACACAGTGGTTGCGGTGTCTCTTCGATTGCATGGCTCGTATATGCCTTAGTCCTCACCCTCAAAGACAGAGAAAACACGTCACCTGGGATTATAGGTGTGGCCTCCACTATTCTTGGCCTTCTTTGTCTGTCTTCTTTGGCAGCATTCCCTCTCGTCCGGCATCTCCACCACAATGTATTCGAAAGAACGCATCGCTTTGCTGGGTGGACTGCTCTAGCTCTCCTCTGGGCCTTTATCATACTCGCAATCTCTTATGATCCAAAAACCAAATCTTACAAGAATGATATGGGCTCCAGGCTGATTAAACAGCAAGAGTTCTGGTTCACAGCAGCCATCACGCTGCTAATCATTTTGCCATGGCTGACCGTGAGACGAGTAGCCGTCAATGTCTCGGCCCCGTCAGGCCACGCCTCAATCATCAAGTTTGAGGGCGGAGTGAAAGCTGGCATACTGGGTAGGATTAGTCCGTCCCCTTTATCTGAATGGCACGCTTTCGGCATCATTTCTGATGACAAGGAGCACATGATGCTAGCAGGTGCTGTTGGGGATTTCACCAAGTCCTTGGTCTCGAACCCTCCAAGCCATTTGTGGGTTCGACAGGTGCACTTTGCGGGCCTGCCTTACCTCGTTAACATGTATGAGAGGGTTGTGTTGGTGGCAACCGGTTCAGGGATTTGCGTCTTTCTATCATTCCTGTTGCAGAAAAGTTCAGCTGATGTGTGCTTGGTTTGGGTAGCAAAGGGAATCGAGCAAAACTTTGGGAAGGAAATCAATGAGATGGTTTGTGGATGGCCGAAAGAGAAGGTGATTGTCCATGATACCGCTGTGCTGGGGCGTCCCAATGTGTCTCAATTGAGCGTTGAAGCTGCTAGAAACTGGAGAGCAGAAGTAGTCATCGTAACCAGCAATCCAGAAGGAAGTAGGGACGTTGTCAATGCATGCAAAACCGCTGGAATTCCTGCCTTTGGTCCGATATGGGACTCGTAAATCCAACATGATCAGTACTAGTACTGCACGCTAAAAAATGTTCTTTTTTCCTTTATCATAAACCCGCTTCAAGTAGTTTGTGCATTAATTTCATTTTCATCCTGTCATATTATCCATAATCGCTTTGACAACGTTAACCCTTTTGCATTTGCTTTATCAATTCTCGATTGAAGTTTCTGGTGCTGTTACCTGTTTCTTTCTTGGTAGTGCTATATCCGCAAACAATTCTTAAAAAATAAATTCACAAATTAACATAGTTTTATATAATATGTTATATTTATTTTAATATTAATAAAAATAAATTTACAATCTAACATTCAATATCAAATCACATCAATTTGTAAATTTATTTTTATTAAATATCTAATTTGTAGCTAAAATATTATCTTTCATTTGTAGAAGACACCAAGTTCTTGACTTGGTCTTAAATTAATCATTAAATGGACACCAAGCCTTGAGCACAAGTTATTCGATAAATTATATTACGTTAATTGTAACCTTCAGTATCTTTTCTAAGCTTAATATTTAGTTCTTGGGACTCTCTTTCTTCCAGGTACCCTGTTTCTTCCAAAAACGTTATTGGAACCCATTGTTAAAAGTATTAATGAATATTTGTGAGTTTAGATGGTTTGTAAATAATACTGAAATTTATAAGTTGAAATTTATTAATAGTAGTAAATAATAGTGATCTCTCAATCCAAACCGACTCTTAATCCTTAGTACCATCCGGAGCAAAAGACTGTCATTCTTAAAACATGTCACATTAATAAATATGCTTAAAGATGACATGACAATGAAGATTAGTAATATTACTCAAATATGTATAAAAACCACAAATTAATTTGATTAATTGCGTATATAGGAGATATAAATTTCAACAAACTGGAAGTTTAGATGATGGCAAAATTACTTTTTTAATTGTCGTCTTTTGAACAAACTTAAGGAACTAGACTGGTAAATGATTTTTTATACCACACGTCCCATCTGGATAATGCCCTCGGAGTTGAAAAATAAACACGTACATGATGTCTGCAATACGAAGGCAAGCATCATAACGCAACGATAAAAATTAGCATAGTTTCATACGGTGAGGGAAGCGAGATTGCCAGCAGAACTAAACCAGTTGACAATGCAATTGAGATCCCTGCAATCTCCTGTCTAGATTGCCGAAAGTTCGGGAAGGAGTGTAGGTATATATATGGTGGCCTCCACCCATAATACATTTGTCTGCCATACTTGACAATAAATTTATGTAAGGAATCCCGGTCTATGAAATGAATCTGGATTGCCTGTGACTCTCCTATTGAATACGTGCTGATTTGGCTCCTGAATGTTGATGGAAAATTCTCTTCTAAAAGCGTCTGAAATTGTATTCGATCAAGAGGCCCATAATTTTCTTGAGCAAACTGGGTCTGGAATCCGCTCTTCCAATAAAAATCTCGATTACAATGTGGAAGGTCATTTATGAGTGTCTTCCGATGGATAACTGCATTCGTAAAATTGGTATTCCTATAGTTTCCCGTTGTGATTGTTGCTCGACTTATGGTGATGAGGACCTTAATCATGTTCTTGCGAGAGGGGATTTTGTAGAAAAAATTTGGAGAATTTGCTTGGTTGTTCTTAGAGTACTTTGATGGAAGGTAGCTCATGGAGATAGAGGGTGGATTGTTGGCATAGGTGGGCGAGAAATTCTAATCGCCCTGGTCAATTACTTGGTCTTCTCCCGGCTATCATTACTTGGAGGCTATGGGGATGACGCTGTAAGGCTAGGATGGAAGGCTTGATGGATTCGGTTCAACAGGTTTGGTGTTCCATAAAATATTGGTTGTCTTGGATTGCTTTAAAACTTAAGGAAGTAAATGTGCTCACTCGGCATGACGAAGGTATTTTACATTGTTTCACTCTGCCTTTAAATTTCCTGAGAAAGGAGATTGCCATTCCGGTGACATGGAAGCATCCTAAGCCAGGTTGGGTTAAGCTAAACGTGTTTGGTTGTTCTTTGGATAATCCCGATTCTTTGGGTGCAGGTGGAATCATTAGGGATTATAAAGGGGATCTGGTTTGTGGGTTTGTCGCTGCGACTGGACACAATTCTAACAACTTTGTTGAGTTAATGGGTTTACTCCATGGGCTTCAACACATTAATCAGTTGGGTCTTTTATTTGTGGAAATTGAACTGGATTCCTTGTTAGTGCTTAACTGGTTGAGAACTTAGAGATGTGGCCTATGGTATATGGAAGATTATTGGGAAGAAATACAAAGTTGGCTAGCTGGATTTCAAGTTTCTTTTGTTCACTGCTATAGAGGAAGTAACTCGGTTGTTGATGGCTTTGCTACAATGGGTGCGAAAGGTTTAACTGGCTCTTGGGCTATGTTATCTGAGTTGTCTGCTTCCATTAGAGGTAACCTTAGGCTTGATAGAGGGGGTTTTCCCTATATTTGAAAAGTTTGCAGAGTTTGCTAGTGGGGCATTGCTCCAGGTATGTCTCTCCTGCCATTGGTTTAAGTTCTTATTGACTTTATGTTCGTGCAGGTTTGTTTTTGCAGGTTAATACTCTGTGTTTCGATCTTGTATTCTTTTTGGCATTTTATCTCGTTGTTGAGTTACTTTGGTTTTTTTGAGGCCTGGTTTTGGTCTTAGTTCTATATTTGTAACTCCAGGCTTCTGGTTGTAATTAATGTATTCCTCTATCACAAATGAGGGTTTATCTATAAAATTGGGTCAGGATCACAATTGGATATGTGACTTTTAGCTCTTTAAAAAAAAAAAAAGCAAACTTGCATCACGCGAGAGCAACTTTAGGGTGTAGAGCCTGCCCACCCAGTGGGCACAATACTCCCTCCATATACATGAGAGTTTTCCAAATTGCTTGCGATTCAGAGAGCAAATTGCAAGAAATAATATTAATTCTACATGAAATGAAAAATACCTTCAAAATTTGGTGAAATTGTGGATATTCATCGTAAGAGCATTGTCATTGGCTTTATCAAAACCCTTTTCAAAATTTGATGAAAAGTACACGTTTTTCATGATAAATCCAAAACCTCCCTGTGATACCCCGACTCCCAAGTACGAAAATGCAGAAATCATGACATCGGGATTATGACAACATGGGTCACGCATCTCAATGATAAGTGCTCAAGTGTGTGTAACATGCAAAATGTGCACAACAAAAGTCACAACGGTTAATTAAAAGTTAGCCAACTAAATATCAGAAGTTTTAAATACAGATATCTAAAATAAATTACCTTTAAAAAGTTATACAGTTATTCAATATAAATATAATACAAACCAAATACATAGCGAAAAAGTGGGAAACAAATCCCAATACACGAATAAGTGATCCCAAATCACTTCTTCGATGGAGTCGAGTCCTCAAGCTCTTCATCCTTATCTGTATCAAAATTTACGGTACCATAAAATGGTATTGTAGGGTATCAACTACCGTGAAATTATGAATCTCAGCAAGTAATCAACCAAGCAACCCAAGAGATAAAAATGCATTAATGCAACCAACAAACATGTGTGCACATGACGAAACACGAATGTGACCCAAAAATCTTATTTTTCCCGAAAATGATTATTTTCCAACGCATGCAAAAAAAATCTCATTTGACCCAAAACACGCCATGAATAATATCCGCCATTTTCTTAGAAAATGACTCAATATAATCATTTATCAGACATTGTAGGCGGCAATCACAGACGAGACTCTACCACCATTCATATCGTGTGCATCGTAGGCATGTATCATAGACAGGACTACCACATCCCTACAGCTCGCGTTGTAGGCGGGAATCTCAGGTGGGACTACCATCATCCCTGCTTACCACCATCTCTACCACGTGCATCATAAGTGGGAATCACAAGCTGGACTATACCATCATCATTGCTTACCACCATCCCTACAGTTCCTTTCCACACAAGGAGTACCTATCATAGCACTATAGGCAGGAATCACAGGGGAGACTATATCACCATTCCTGTTTACCACCATTCCTACAATTCATTTCCACACAAGGGGTACCTATCAGAGCACTGTAGGTGCATATCACAGTTGAGACTCAATCACCATCCCTGCTTACCAACATCCCTACCACATGCACTGTAGGCGGGAATCACAGGTGGAACTATACCACCATCCCTACTTACCACCATCTATACCGCGTGCACCGTAGGCAGGAATCACAGGCGGGACTATACCACCATCCTTACTTACCACCATTCCTACAGTCTCTTTTCCTCTCTCTCAAACCATTCAATCTATTCATTTCAAACATACTCAAAATTATCTCTCAAATGAAAACCCAGTTTTCATTCACAACACATGAACATGCATGACATGATGCAATAAATGCCATAATGTAAAACACAACCTAAATGCACGCAAGCATAATTCAATTAAATAAACAACCCATCCTCACATCCAACCGACTCCCATACTTCTCAAACTCAATGTCCGACACTACCAACTAGACTACAGAAGATTTTTTGGTGCAAAAATATATTTAAATTTTAAGAAATTCTTTAAAAAATTACTTACAGTGCTAAAATATAATTTATGAAAAATCAAGGAGGTGCAAGAGGTGGTGGCACAACCACGCAACAATGCAAATTGCACTATGGCCGTGGGTCTCAAAATGCTAGATTTTGAACGTGGACAAACAAAGACTTGGAATGGCTAGAGAATGGCTTAGGGGTGTTGATAAAACTACTGGTGGTGGTGATTGGCCATGGGTGGCGGCGTGGGCGGCGGTTAGAGGCCAAAAAGCTCAAATTGAAAATAGAGATGAATGGGCTTCACCGATGGCGGATTGGGGCTGAGGAAGAGTGAGTTAGGTAGTTGGGAGGCCGCGGATACTGTGGTGAAAATCTAGTGGTCAATGGTGGTGCGATAACGGTGCTAGAGCACAAAAACTACTCGGCTTGAAGCTGTGCGTGGAGGCTAACGGCGGCGAGGGAGGAGTTGGAAATAGAGGGGGTGGTCGCTGGCCAGTGGGGAAGAGAACGGGAAGGGTGGTGTTGGCCACGGACGGCACATGGTGGCACTGTGAGCTAAAGAGAAAACTAACGGGGGAAAGGGGAGGGACTTCGCGCGTGAGAGGAAAAGCAGGGGAGGAAGAAAGAAAAGGAAGAAAAAGAGACAAAAAAAAAAAAAGAGGAAAGGGAAAAGAAAAAGAGGAAAAAGAAAAAAGAAAGAAAAGAAATGAGATCTAAATTTTCAACTCGGGGTCTCGAAACTGATTTAACGAAAATGATTTCAAAATGAAAATTTAAATAAACTAATTTAAACATAATGATTGAATAAAAATAAAATAATTAAATCCAACAATAAACTAATTTAAAATAAAGAACAATTTAAATAATGAACAATAATTAATAATAAGAAAACATATTAAATTAACAGTTACAAATCTTAAAATAATACCACGTAAATTGTCTAAAATTTAAAACAAGAAAATCCATAATTTTAAGAAATGCAATAATTACTTAGTCAAAATACACGTAAATACAGGATATCACACTCCCTATCCATAACCTCACATTAGATTAACTATTAGATTCATTAAAATAATAATATAATATTTTTTTTAATAATAATATAATATTTTTTTCATATTTTATAATTACACTAACCATATATACATTAATAATTTAATTTGATACTTAAATTAATATTTTCTAACTAATTTTTTTCCTCAACCTAATTATCCAAACCATATTTATATGGCCTCGTCATCTATTATTTGTTTACTATAATTATTGTTTGCTGGATTCAATGACTGTCCTTTCATCTTTATATGCCAAGTACTTATTTATCTATATTGGTACCTGCATACGAAAAGTAAAAAGACGGTTGTTGAATTAAACCGGAAGAAAAAACATATTTGGTTGGTGATCAATAGTAGCACTCTAAATATGAAAAAAAATAATATTTTATTTTAGCTCAAAATTTTCAATTTATCTTTTGATTAATCTAATGCAGCTATATTTAAAAAAAAAAAAAATTATATTTTATATTTAATTAAACTTTTAATAAACTAATACCAATGCTCTAAGGTTGCGGCCGCAACGTGCATGTGAATGACAAACTAGCAGGAACCTATATATGGCGAAGGCTCTTGGTTCAAAAAATTTACAGCTTCAATCCAACTGTACCCCGTATATAGCACCAACTATCAAGGGGGTTTTGCTATTCATCCTCCCCATACTCCACATTCCATACTTTTTAATATTTTTTAATATTTTTTTAAATTTTTTTTTGAATTTATTTTTTTTAAACTATTTATAATTTTTTATTCACTATTCATATAAAAATATATTTGATAAAAAAAATTAAAAAAAAAATTAAAAAAAAAGATGGAGTGTGGAGTGTAGTGTGAATAGTAGGAGGTTGAGTAGAATTTTTGCTACCAAGGCGCCTTGGATGGATTGCGAGAGAATATCCATTTAACCCATTTTATCTAATTATTATATTTTTAAAATTTTTTTATATAAAATATAATATATAATTTAATTTTCTTAAATCTTAAAATAAAAATAATATTTTATTTAACTTTCATTCAATCTCATATCATCTTAACTCACTATCCAAACCTTCATTCATATTTCAAACCGCATCCCAACAATTCAAGACATTGGGACAAACATATAAAGAAATAAAAAAGAAATTAATAGGCCAACCAAGTTTATGGTGAATAGCATGTTTATTGTTAAGATAAAAAATAAATAATAAGAATCTATATTTTTTTATCAGTTTAAATTTTTGAGATAAATAATGATTTTCCATGCTATCAGAATAGCGGTATTAAGTTCGAATCTTGACTCTACATTCTATCTCATTTAATTACATATTCTACGTATTATGTCATCCATTGAGAGAAAGTCTGACCAACATGCAAGAGGTAGTGTTAAGATAATAAATAAATAATAAAAATCTATCTCTCCCTATCAATTTAATCTTTTAAGACACTTCTAATTAATTCACCTGCCGGTCACAAGAATTTAAATTAATCCGATTTTTTTTTTAATCTAAAGTCAACTTATCAGTGAACAATCTTTTTAGACTCATTCCTGTCAGTAACCTTATATCACACTACTAAATAGAATAATTCTTTTTTTCTTTTCTTTTCTCTCAACAGGTGTGGTGTAGACTGTAGTGCTGAAAGAATTTTTCATCTTTTTATTTTACCTTTATTTCCTAATATTATAACTAGAAGCATTCTGTTGTATCCCATTTTGTTAATTTCCTTGTGATCAGAGAAAAAAAATCACGTGGACTACCGCATAGCCAGTCACTTCATATATATATATATATATATATATGATAATTTACTACTAAAAAATTTAATAGTTTAAAATTGTTTTCTCAAAACTGAATTGGTAAAAAAAAGACTGCATGAATAAAATTATTTAACATTAGACTCACCCTGTCTGTCTCGCATACCAATTTTCAAGTTGAGTACTAATGCACAATAACAAGGGTCACATGCTAAATATGACATATGTTGGGACAAATTGCATTAATCGTCCAAACATGCAATTAATTTCGACAGAGGTGACTGTTCAAATCGATCGATTGCAAATATAGAGCCTAGACACAGCCAGAAGTACGTACTAGAATTAATGCATGCAGATTCTGAATTAAAAACATAAGCCAGTACTAGATCGATTAGTTTCACCTTGAAACCTCCATCCAAATACATGATGATATCTCTCTGGTGATGGAATTAAAACATCAATTGTACAGTGTCTAAGAGTATATAGAGGAGATCATCAGGAGGTGAGGGGAGGCGTGGTAAAAGGGCCAGTGATCAAAGCCTTGGATATATGGTTGTAAGCAGCCTCGGTTAAGTGAATTCCATCCCAGTTTACATGAGTAGATGGATCTGCACAGGCTTTGGATCCAGTATGACCACACCTGGCCGAGTTATTAAAATTGTATGGTCCACCCCCTCCGCAGCATACTTTTAATAAAGTTCCATTGAAAAAACCTGCACCAATACGTACATTATATATTAACATTAATTCTTGTACGTACGTATTAATTAGACTAGTAAATAACGAAGCTAGCTAGCTACTAGCTGCATGGGACTACGTTGCTCGCCCCTCTTAAAATCATCTGGAAATTCCTAAAATCACTTTTTTTTTTCTTTGAATTCTTTTTCTTTCAAGTACTATAATTTTTCTTTTCCTATCGATTAGCTAATCGGTCTTGAAATGTTCACTTTTAGCTGCATCCATCCGAAAGTACTCTAACTTAGCTACCTAGGTCGACTTACGTTTAAATTGTTAATCAACAGGAAAAAAAATAAACTAATAACGAAATAAGTAGCGCAAAAGATACTAAGAAATTTCATAAAAGTACTAAACTCACAAATTAATATAAATTTAAGTGATATGTTAGATCTACTTTACAATAAAAATAATTATTTTACAATTTGACGTACTACATCAAATTATCTAAATTTGTAAATTTACTTTTGTTAAATCTTTTTGTAGGTAAAACTTTTCTCAAGAGAATATATAATAGATCAAGATTTTTTTACAATTTTTTTATTTAAATTCTTTTTATAATTTGGAGGAATATATATAATAGACATAGTATGCATGCAGTGGATCTATTTATGTACAGAGTTAATGTTAGAGTCTACTATGAGGGAGGCCGTTCCTAGTGTCAAGTCGAACCACACGGGGTCGGCCCATGAGGCACTGATGGATCTTAAGGATAGCCCGGTAAAAGGAAATCGGTATAAGAGGACATGATGGGTTGAGAAGGGAAAAGTTGGCATAGGAAGAAGTAGCGAAGTAGCACACGCGGGACGTGGACCCGAATCAAAAGGCCTGACACCTTTATTGGCAGACAACCCATACGCACAAGCTGAGGGACAACCTTGGTCCTTGAGCATAGACCGTTGGACAGACTCGGAAGGTGGGAGCGTCAGACCGAGGCCACGCCGCATTTAACGAAGGACAAAGACGGACACGCAGGGATACGAATCCTGGACTGTCAGCATTTGTCATGAACATGCATGGATAGCTTGTCGCATGGCAGAAAATTGGAAGAGGGCACGATCTGAGTATGGAGCGACATCACCACGATCAGCTCGCTAGGAGACCACCCCCACTAGGTATATATACCCCCCTTGCGGGGCAGAAAACTCTCTAAATGATTTCATTTGAGCTCCCTTAAATTATAGACCAATAACTCAAAGCTGACTTAGGCATCAGAGGTGTTTCTCGCCCCCTCGAGCCCTAATTTCTCCATATTCATAGGAACAGATCGACCCCAATGTGGTGTTACTCGGGCTACAAAATACAACATCAACGGTGACACCGTCTATGAGATATATCTTATAGAAGCGTGTTCTTTGCATGCCGACAACGAAACATTCCCAGACCTCACAGAGAGAAAAAGATCAGTTTGGAACGATAGAGACGAGACCCACTAAAATGGGAGACACGATAAGGAAGTTGATAGAGGAGGTGGGAGCCATTTTGCAAGAAAACTTGTGTTACGAAGAACCAGTGAAGAACAGGCGGGAGGAGCAGAACCTAGCCACAAGGAGCTCGTCGAGGCACGGTGCTCCGCAGAGATTGCTATGGCTGACGAAAAGAGACGTAGGATGCAACTTGGTCTTCGGGAGCTCGAGGACAAGTACACAGAAATGGCCAAGTGAATAAGCGCGTCATCCTCTGTAGACTAGTTGCTCACTAGCACAAATCTACCATACATCGTGGAAGTCATAGTCGTCCCTCTCCCGCCCAAGTTCAAGGACTCCCATATGGAAGCTTACGACCGGTCCAAGGACCCGCTGGAACACTTGGAGATGTTCAAAACCCACATGACCCTTTATAGGCTCCCGGGAGAGGTTGCATGCCAAGCCTTCCCGCTGACGCTAAAGGGAGTAGTAGAGTCTGGTTCGGATCCCTACCATCGGGGTCCTTTGATAGCTTTGGTGAGTTGGCCCACCTCTTTCTAATGCAGTTTGTGGCAAGTCGGAAGAGGAGGCGCCCGGCCGCCTACCTTCTAACAGTTAAATAACTTGAAGACGAGAGCTTGAAGTCATACCTTCATTGGTTCAATCAAAAGTGCATGACAACCCGTTCATGACCGAGATAGCACGAAAAACCCCTATGAAGCTGAAAGACTTCATGGACCGAGTCAACGGCTTTATCAATGCTGAGGACACCCTCTGGGTTTTGACGGTCCCTAGAAAACTAAGGTAGAACTAGCGGATAAGAAAGCCACAGGGTAGAATAGCAGAGCGAACCGCAAAGGGAACAAGAATGGCGCGCAGGAAGTCAAGCGAAGGAATCAAGCAATGAGAGCTATTACCCTTTTCATCCTGGCCAAGAAGGCCCCCAGAACATCAACCACGATGACCGATTAACTAGTGGTGAAGGGCCCCTCCTTGTACAATGCAATATTCGGTCGCCCAACCTTGAATAATCTAAAGGCAGTGACGTCCACATACCATCTCAAGATGAAGTTCCCTATAGCCTTAGGGGTGGTCGAAATATGAGGCAAGTAGGTATTGGCTCGGGAATGTTACACATAGGAGTTACGACATGAGGGAAAGGGAGTCAGGGCGGTCGAGGAAGCCGAGGCGACTGCCAGACAGCCCCCAACATTGACTTTGGCCAAATGGTACAAGGAGGTCCAAGATGAGCAGACACTACGACAGGAAGAGCCTAATGAACTAGGGCTGGAGTGGCTTTTTTGACCTCATGGTGAAAGGGGGCCTCTAAGAAATCCTGACCCAACACATACAAACGTTCGAGAGAGGACAAGAATCTTATGATGTTGGCCTCACTTAACACCATGTTGATCTCAATGTCAAGAGGGTCGGCTGCCATCCAAGCTTGCACGGTCGCCAATTGACCTTCTCCTTCCTGTTCAATCTTATGGATAGGCTCTTGCTATTGGGCACATACAACCAGATGGCCTGGACCAGGAACTCCTGGTGGACCTTCTCCCCCTCAGGATACTCCCATCTCGAGCCAGAGACGAAGAAGACTCGCCGAGACAAGTCCTTGATGTGGGAATGCCGCTTTTCTAGGCTGGCAATGCGCTTCTCGAAGGAACTAGTCTAGAAGCTACACAACCTCCCGTCGAGGTACAGTACCCGATACATTGACATAAACTCCTGGGTTGTCAGGTCAGGATACTCCTCAGGACCAGAGCTGGGCACCCTCTGGAAGATCACGCAGTAGGCAACCAGAACCCGCAAGGAGTTCGAGTGGAGCTATCTTGGGGCCAACCCCAGAAAGTTGAGGACATCTCAAATAGGGCGGCAGAACAAAAGATGAAGATTGTTTGCAAAAATCGAAGGATAGAATGCAACCTGAGGCGCCTTCCCATCAGAGTCCACCGTGGCTACGCATTGCTCAAGGATCTCCAGAACTTCCAACTCTGGAATGTTATACGTCCTCCTCAATGTGTGGAGGTCATTGGTAGAGACTGACGACTCCCAGCTCCACCCAACGAAGTACAAATAACGAGCGTCGAATGATCCTTTGGGAGCCACTGGAAACTAAAAGGAAGAAGGAACAAAGCAAGAGACTGAAAGGGGAGGAACTAAGAAAGTAGGCCCAAAGAAAAATGCAAAAGGATGAGAAGCGGAAATGGCAGAAAATGAGAGAAATGGGGGCTTTATATAGAGGAAGACATGACGGTTGGCATTATGCAGACAACGAAGCGACCCCCAGCCAGAAACCCAAGGGACGTGTTAGGTCTTGAGAAATGTGTAGAGTGGCATTGTGGAACGGGTTTTGCTACACAACCTCCTACTATTCATCCACACTCCACACTCCATATTTTTTAATATTTTTTAATATTTTTTTAAAATTTTTTTTTGACTTTATTTTTTTTAAAATATTTCAAATTTTTTATTTACTATTTATATAAAAATTATTTAATAAAAAAAATTTAAAAAAAATAAAAAAAATTTAAAAAAAATTTAAAAAAAAGATAGACCGTGGAATGTTGGGAGGTTGAAAAGATTTATTGTCGTGGAACCCAACTGACACGAAATCAAGAAAGCATAAAGAGCAAGCGAAGTGCGCGTGAGGCGCACTGTCCAATTGACTGTCTAGCGCGTGGGAGGACTTTCCACTGCCTCGAACAATCGGATGACGAAGGGGTGGGAAGAACACTAGGTGTTGTCAAGACATTAATGATGCAATCAAATAGCTGTGGGGCGGCGGACGTGTGCTAGAGAAAACTGACCCGAGAAAGGCAGAAGGAAACGTTTTGAATTCTTGCCATGCGTGTGTGGGAATTCAGAGGGTACTTAACATCTAAATCTACATATATTATTCGTAGAAAGTATTTAATACTATGAGGTTCATAGATATATCTATGTATTTCTAAATTAAAAAAAAAAAACTTATTTTACTAAAAAACTGAAGATCATGTTCTGAGAAAAAAAAAAAAGAGTAATAATAGATTAGCTTGATCTTAAAATATACAGTAGATCAGAGAGAGAATGGCACAAAAAGCATGTAGAAGTCACCGTAATGCCGTGGTGCATGAAAGAATTGCATTGCAGCACCGTAATAATCTGCATAAATTATCTTTGCATGCGGGTACTTTTGTCTCAGCGTCTCCAGGGAACGTTCCAGTTGATTATTATGATACTTAGCGAAAGCATTGAATGCCTTCAAACAACCATTTCTGTTGTCATAGTCGGCTTTGCGTGGGCTTGGAAACAAGGTTAGATAAACTGCAGAGCACCCAATCGGAAAATTCCCCGGCACCACCAGCGCCACCGCCCCTTCCTCTATCAATGCCTGTCGTGAAACCCATCGACGAAGATTGCGATGTTAATAGGTTTTTACAATATCCTGACAATTCATTTATGAATGAACTTACACTGGTGGCCCGAGTAATTGCTTCAACAACAGCAGGAACGGCAGCTCGAAGTTGTTTAATGGTTCCCCCGACAAAGAAAGCGTAGTTATAATCATTTCCACCAATTTCTCCCACGAGGAAGAGCGATTTCTTGAAGTAGTTATCACAATCTGTTGCAGTATTTATAAATATGTTACTTGATAATATTATGGAGAAAAACGAAAAGAGAGAATAGTGACATGTAGGTCTTAGATCATATATTTGTCACCTTGTTTGCTTGTACAAACGGAGGACTTGAGCTTCTTAAACCAACCAAGCTGAACGCTCAAAGAGTCATTTGTCCATAGGAGTTGTCCAATTCTTTGTGAAATGAAGAATTCTGGGTCAAGTGCGGTGGCTCCAGAAACAGCAAAATTTACTCCATGCCGGGGATATTGACCATTGGTTATTGATAGGTAGGGAGGAAGATATGGCAACCCAAATGCCTCCGCTGCAATTTTCATTTCGCATCAGAATTAGCAATGTTTAATAACCTTTTTTCATGCATTTCTCTAACATTTTAACTTGATTAATTAATGAGACTAATTCCTTGTCTCTTTTTCAATTGAAAAGGTAAGAATATTTGAACGCGTACTAAATATGAAAGATGCATGGTGAAGAGAAGAGATGAGCTAGTGAGTACCAATGAAGTCAACAATTAGGCGTCCATCGGAGCACCGCCCTGTTGCGTGTTGAAAGAAGGTTTCGCCATACGGGAGCATCCCTATGACTGGAAATGCCAAGGCGCCTGAAAGAAGAAAATTTCCGGTGTCACTGAGCGAGTCACCGAAGTTGAAAATTGACTCATATCGCTGAGGAGGAGTGGATAAGACTTCCCCAAATGAGATGTATAACAAGGATAGGATGAGAAAAAAAGTTCTCATTTTGAAAGCAGATGTGGTGGCCGGAAATGGAGTTCAAGATCAAATGTTGCAGCTGTACGTAGATTGTCGTCTACTGTCAAGTTTTATAAAGGGCTAGCAACCTCTCCCACCCCATGCCTCGAAACGGTTGAGTATTAAATGTAAGACGCACCTTGAACCAGATTTTGCGGTTCTCTTCAATGCTATATAACTGTCGCATTATATATGGAGATCATGAAGTTTGATCTCGAGACTCAACCAACCAGTGTGATTTCAATTGATAATTAAACCAAACTTATCCTTTTCACACCATACATCATTTTTTTTTTATCTTTTTTTTTTTATTTTATTAAATGTATAATGTATAGATGATTAGAAGTAGATCAAATCAATTAGTTTAGAAAGAATAAAATTAAAAATAATTAAAAATCAATTAAAAATAAATAAAAATAAGTACGGTGTGTAGAAATGATAAGTAACATAACTCTTAAATCAAAGATAATTTGCTACTCATCATTCTAATACATACTACACTTATTTTTATTTATTTTGTTTTATTATTCTTAAACTAATTGAGTCATTCTACTCATCATCCATACACCACATATTGGTAAGAGAAAAAAAAAATTATATTTGGTGTTTGATGTGAAGAAGATGAGCAGAAATTTTCATTTATAGAATTCAAAATAACTATCATTTAATTAATTATAAACTGATTAATTCAAGCTTAAGAACATGGAAAAAAATATTTTATATCTTTCCAATAAATGTGTGTGTGTGTGTATGGCCCGAGTGACTCATAGTGATAAGTGATACATAAAACTTCGTTATGTGTTGTAATTAATTGATTGAATGGCCCTCCATCTCCGCAGCATGCTTTGATTGTTCCTCCTGTAAACTGGCCATGCGATGGACATGTACGTAGCATGCAACTAATTAGTGTCCTTTAAGATTACTTGGAGAATTTTAGAATTTTATGAATAGTAGTGAAGTGATTTGAATTAGAATGTTTTATTGAGTTTTAGAAAATTAGAGAGAAAATGTTGAATAAAAAAATTATTTGATTATTATTTTTTAATATTAATTTTATTTTGAATTTTGAAAAAGTGTTGACTTTTGTATTTTGTTTTGAAATTTGTAAAAGTTGTGATGAAGTAATGATAGATAAAAAAATTGAAATATAAAATTAAAAAATATTTTATGTTTGAGTAATAGAATTAAATTGTAAGAAGTTCTCGTTAACCAAACATACCAATTCTTATTATTAACAGTACTATCAACTTTGACATTATTATGGTTGAAACCGGATTTACATTTCCAAAATATCTGCATTTTGTAGAAAGAAACACTACAAGCAGATCCAGAATTATTTCTTACTGTCCATGTAAAATTTTAAAATATTATTAGATGTTTTAAGATCAGCACATTAATTCTATCTCTGTCTAAATTACTTATACAAACTTAACAGAAATTTTTTCCCGACCTACACCAAAAAACCAAATTCGAGTCTATGGCTGCTGATATAAATCGATTACTCAATTGATTAACAAGTTTAATTAATTTATTTAATGTTTGAACTTACAACCATTCGTTTGGTTTCGGCCCTGAATCAACCTTGCGAAAAAAACATGCTGTTGTGAAAAACAATAATAGAAAAGCAAAAGTAAATAAGCATATTTATATGATTGCATGGTAGAAGTTCTAATTTTTACTTTTCTACAATATTTGTTCGAGTAGGGTGTCGAGCACGCCTCAAAAGAACTCTCTGACCGATATCAATAACGAATCATTGTCAGATCAGATCATCAATTCAGGCCGCCACAATAATAAACCAGGCTCCACAAACCCAACACATGCTTCATTAGAAAACATGATTGCTGCCTCAAAAGGATTATCTTTAAATTATGTTATACAGGGTAGAGGAGCTGCAAATGATGGAAAAAGACGACACAAAAAAAATGTAGGATGTAGGATGCACCCAAGGTTGCCTATTCGAATAATAGGACCATATGCAGCAGTCACATCTTCCGAAAAGCAAAATGTACCAATTTGGGGTATATATTGTATATGGAATTTCAAGTAAACCATCGGCAATCCATCTATGTGTTGCTTCTGTTAAATGCATACCATCCCAGCTAACATACTGGGAAGGGTCATCACAAGCACTCACCGTGGAATGGCTGCATACCGCCGATGTATTGTAATTGTAGCCCTCCCCCTCCACAGCATGCTGCAAGTGCTCCTCCTGAAAACCCTGCAATGAACATGTAACAAATACTCAGTATCAAATCTTTGATATTTAAAATTAATAGTTACTCTTCAGTGTCCATCATTCTCTGCCACGAGTGCCACTTGTAAAGATAATTTCAATGTACTTTGGCAAGAAAGTGCAAAAGAACTTGCCCCCAAAAAAAGTGCAAAAAGACCAAAATTATTGGGGAGTTCAAGTTACCAAATTTGCTTGGAGAACGATAAAATCACATTGCAGCAGTGTAAAAATCACCATAGGTGATATTGGTAGAAGGATGTAGTGCTTGAATCCTAGTCAGTTCTTTCTGTAACTGGTCATTGTCGTAGTTAGAAAACTCGTTTAGCCACTCTAGACAGCTGGTTGCAGGGTTATATTCTTCCTTATTTGCAGTGTCATAGTGTGTTATGAAGGCTGCAGAGCATCCTTTCGGTAGGTTCCGGGGAACCCGAGAGGCAATGCCCCAAGATCAATCAGCTCCTTCAAAACAATACTCAAGTCATTTGGTTAGGTTTGAATATTGAGTTGAGGTGAGATGAGTTGAAAAACAAATGCACCGATTTCTTGTAACTTGTCAAGCACCCAAACTGATCAAAGAAACTATTTTATTGGACCAAACCCCATTAAAAAAATAATTTAGAACTTCTGAAAACTCAAATCCTAGGGAAAGAAAATTCAATGGAAATTTTCAGACGTTACATCATCCCAAATTGAAGTGATGTCCTCGGGCGAGCGATCCTTCACCCTCTCGACATCCATAATCGAGTCCAACGGCTACGGCTGCAATGGCGTGAACCCGGTGGCAAACCTTGATGTCCTACAGAAACCAAGCGAGCCCCATTTCAAAAAATCGCCCGGGAGCGCTCTCTCATGCAGTTTTTGGGGATTTTCTTGCAGAGGCAAGACACTGAAAAAATGTTTCGGGAAAACACAGGCTGTTGAAGCATGGCTGAGTAGTGTTGTTGATCAAGAAGAAGAAAAAGAAGTAGTTATGATTCTCAAAATCCCTGATGTTAAACGTTGCATATTCAGACTCCAAATGTAAAATTCGATAGGTATGAACTATTTTTTAAACCTTCAAAGCCTAGAGTTTGAAACTAGCATACGATGCTTTCAAAGGGTGACTGGATGCAAGTCGGGGTTCAGACGGCTGTTGAAGAATTTTAGGTCTCATGTCCTATCTATGACTGAGACTCGTCATCCCTAGTGTAGCCAAGTCGAAGAAGACAATAAGGGACAGGGACCTGTTGAAGAATTTTATCAAGCGAATGGACTACGATAGTCAATACATGTAGCTCCAGATGATATGAGATCGGGAGTCGGGACCGAACGCAGAGAACCTGGAAAGAAAAGGAGGCAGATAGCTAATGGGCCAGAGGCCCAGCAGTAGGACAAAGACTGGGCTTCGTGGGCTGCAAGAGCTGAAAAGGCAACTGGGTTGGACTTTTAAATTTCCACTTTGAAGCCTATATTTCATGGGGCCTCGTTCGTATACTGAAACTATTTTTTTCAGCACTGCGTTTTTTTCCAGTGCGGTTTTTTCAGTGCATTTGTTTGCTTTACGTTTTTTTATTGTGCGTTTTTTTCATTACGTTTTTTTATATGCGTTTTTCTGTACCTTTTTTCTACCTGGGCATTTTTTTCTTGTGCGTTTTTTTTATGCATTTTTTCTGTACGATTAAAACGTGTTTTTACGTACGTTTTTTATGTGCATTTTTTCTCCGCATTTTTTTATGCATTGTGCGTTTTTTTTATCTGCGTTTTTACGTACGTTTTTTATGTGCGTTTTTTTCTCCGCATTTTTTACACGTTTTTTCACTCTACGTTTTTTTACCTGTGCGTTTGTTTGCATTTTTTCTGTATGTTTTTTATGTGCATTTTTTTCTCCGCCTTTTTTATGCGTTTTTCTGTACATTTTTTAGCATTTTTTTACTGCACGTTTTTCCTGTACGTTTTTTCTGTGTTTTTTACTGTGTATTTTTTTTATCTGCATTTTTACCTACGTTTTTTATATGCGTTTTTTTTTCCGCGTTTCTTTATGCGTTTTTATGTGCATTGTTTTCCTGTGCGTTTTTTCTGTACGTTTTTTTACCCTTGCGTTTTCTCTATTTTCTGTACGTTTTTGTCATAAAAAAAGGTTTTTGTAAGTGCATTTTCTCTGTGCATTTTTTGATGCGTTTTTTTCTGTACGTTTTTGTAAGTGCGTTTTTTCTGTACGTTTTTTATGCGTCCTTGCTGCGCGTTTTTCCTGTGCTTTTTTTACTGTGCATTTTTCTCTTTTTTTCTATGCATTTTTCTGTGCACTTTTTCTGTATATTTTTTACGCATTTTTTTACTGCACGTTTTTCCATTGCATTTTTTTTATGTATTTTTTACTGCGCATTTTCTTTATCTGCATTTTTACCGTACGTTTTTTATATGCGTTGCGCCGTTGTTTTCTCCTCGTTTCTTTATGCGTTTTATGTGAGTTGTTTCCCTGTGCATTTTTTCTGTACATTTTTTATGCATTTTTTTACTGCACGTTTTTCCTGTGCGTTTTTACAGTGTTTTTTACTGTACATTATTTTTTTTATCTGCATTTTTACCTACGTTTTCTATATGCGTTTTTTCTCCGCGTTTCGCATTGTTTTCCTGTTCATTTTTTCTGTGCCTTTTTTCCTGTACGTTTTTGTAAGTGCGTTTTTTCTGTACGTTTTTTATGCTTTCTTTCTGTAAGTTTTTCATGTGCCTTTTTTTTCAATGCATTTTTTTACTGTGCATTTTTTCTTTTTCTTTATGCATTTTTCTGTGCATGTTTCCTGTATATTTTTTTTGCATTTTTTTACTGCACGTTTTTCCTTTGATTTTTTTCTATGTATTTTTTACTGTGCATTTTCTTTATCTGCATTTTTACCGTACGCTTTTTATATGCGTTTTTTTCTCCGCATTTCTTTATGCGTTTTTATGTGAGTTGTTTCCCTGTGCGTTTTTTCTGTGCGTTTTTGTGAACGTTTTTTACCCTTGCCTTTTTTCTATTTTCTGTACGTTTTGTCATAAAAAAACGTTTTTGTAACTGCATTTTTTCTGTGCATTTTTTGATGCGTTTTTTTCTGTACGTTTTTGTAAGTGCGTTTTTTCTGTACGTTTTTGTAAGTGTTTTTTCTGTACGTTTTTTATGCGTTTTTTCTGTGCGTTTGTTTTCTATGCGTTGTTTTACTGTGCACTTTTTTAATGAATTTTTTTGCTCTGCGATTTTTTACGTACATTTTTTATGTGCGTTTTTCTCTTTGCATTTTTCCTGTGCTTTTTTATGCGTTTTTTTCGTGTACATTTTTCCTGTGCGTTTCTTTTACCGTTCGCTTTTTTCCTGTGAACCGTGTTTTTATGCATTTTTTTACTGTAAGTTTTTCTGTGCCTTTTTTTATTGTGCGGTTTTTGCTCCGCATTTTTTTACTGTACTTTTTTGCTGTGCCTTTTTTTCTCCGCATTCCTAGAAAGGGAGAGTTTTGATACATGTTAAAGAAGATTGCAAGAAAATAAATAAAATCAATAAAATCAAACTATACAAGAAATAAAACTATCCGTTGAGCCAAATAAGATAAAGGATACTTTCAAAAAAAATATAATAATAATAAGATAAAGGATAAATGATTAGAAAAAAATAAGATAGAGCCACTGCTTGAGGCTCCCACTAAGAGCTCCCGTTGGTTCTAGCATGTGCTTTTTCATGTGTTTTTTAAGTTATTTTTTATATAAATTTTTTTAACACTTTTAAATATTTTAAAAAAATAAAATAAATTTAGAATATCATTAAAAAACACTTCCTTAATTCGAAAGTTAAAAAAAATTATTAAAAAATATTTCCTTAATCAGGAAGTAAAATAAAAAAATATGTTTTTATGATTTTCTATTTTATTTCGTGATTAAGGAAATATTTTTTAATAATGTTGTGAATTTTTTTTAAATATTTAAAATTTTTCAAAAAATCTATATAAAAAAAACTAAAAAAAATACATAAAAAAATACATGCTAGAGCCAACGGGAGCCCCCAACGGTGGTTTTAGCATTAACAAACTATACAAGTAGATTTTTTCTTTTAAAAAAGAGTGGAATTCATCATTAACAAATTAAGTTTTTCATGTAAATTTCATATTTATTCACTTTTTTCAAAAGAATGCGCAGCTTTTACCTAATAATAGTAGTACTAGTATCAATAATAGTAGTATCAAACAATAATAAAAAAGAAAAAAGAAAAAAAATATAATAGTAGTATTAAGAACGTACAACAATACAATTCAGCTAAAAAAATCAGAACAACAACAACAATATAATCAGAAAGAAGACCTCTTACTTTTTTACCCTGAAGCAAAGGAAGAAAACAACGCCCATAAAGAATCGGCCGAGTGCATCCATGGCAAAATTTGCATCCAACTGGCTAATACATTATCTAACACTACAAGAAAAATTGTCTTTTCTGGTGTCAATAATTTTCACAAATAACCTATAATATCGCTACATTTTAATCTTTCTTGATGATTTTTAATACGCCGAACGTTCATCGTAATTGTTTATTCAATTATAAATTGAACCAGCGATAGGCAAAACTCGTCAAAAAAATTACTTTTATTTAGTCGCCGCAAATAAATAAAAAAACGCTTGAAATAATGTGATCCGTTTAACACTAAATTGCTAAGAAAAGTCATTTGCAACGAAAACTTTTTTTGCAAATCTCAATAAATCACCGCAAATGGCTAGATTTTTTTCTAACGATTATGAATTATCGTCGCTATTATATATTTGTGGTGGGTAATTTTTGCCGAAATAGAGATTTTACTGCGATATGTTATTGCCGCAAATAAGTTTAATGGACAAAAAATCTATTTTCTGGTGAATTTTGCTCACCGAAAAAGGTTTTTCACAAAAACAAAAAAAAATGCACAAAATCAGAAAACAGAAAAAATATATAATACATGTCTAAATTATATGTTCATGCTCAAAAAAGCAATTGCACAAGTGGGAAGCACAAAACAAGACTGACAAATGATCTAAAAACCAATAACATGCAAGTGTCACCAAGCTACTAATGCCATTCGTATAACTCTTTTCGAATAATGCCATTCGTATAACTCTTGTGTTCACATTTCTTGCACCTCTCATCTAATTGTTAACTTTTACGTACGGTTGCCTTCAAATAAAAAATATAAACGATGAAGGTGAAAAAATGTACACAAAAGTGTGCACAAAATCTGTGGAAATTAATGCTCGCGGCTTTTGAACCCAAATAGAAATGGTTACATGGTAAATTTCTCTATTTATGAAGCCCTCGTATCTAGAGTAGAGTGAGCTCACTACAAAAAAATTGGCTTTTCCCGGTGTTAGAAATTTGCTGCAATAAGTACTATATTCGCCAAAATTAATTATTCCCAGCGATTTAAAAATTATTGTATGTTCGTTGCATTTGTTTGTTCACTTCTGTTTTAACCTAACGAGTACCAAAAATCGTTGCATATAAAGACTTTTTCTGGCGATTGTTTTCACCGTAAATGACCATTCATGTTTACAGCGATCCACTCAATGTAAATCGAAAGTTGGGGTTTACTCTATGCGATGAAAATAAAATCGCCGCTAAAAGGGACCAATTGCGGCAATTTTATTTGCAACAAAGGAAAAATCGCCCAAATTGGTCCTTTTTCTGGTAGGCGCTATATATCTATCCTCGCCACTGCATGTTTTCTTGGGATGATATTAATTATTGATAAGAGAAGAGCTACATATAGTCATAGAAATATCTCACAAAAGTAATAAACAACTCATCTCATCTCATGGCAATTGTTTGGATTGTAAACTCACATCAACTCATCTTAATTCATCTCATCTTATCATTACAATTTTTTCAAATTTTCATACAAAATATAATAAACAATTCAATTTTTTTAAAGTCCAAAATAATAATAATATTAAAAAATAATATTTTAACAATATTTTATTCTACTAGTAACAAATCATCTCAAATCATCTATGAATCTAAACAATTACAAATTGATATAGATCATATATACGTTAGATCTACTTTACTATAAAAATAGTTTTACAATCGAACGTTTAACATCAAATCACGTCAATTTATAAATTTATTTTTGTAAATTCTATCTCTTTGTTCTGTATTAATAATAGATATCCTTGCAAAGGTAATATAATTCTAAAAATAGCATGCATATATAAACTCCGGGCAACCTCACTCATCCAACGGAAACAAAATTCCCATGAGTACAGAATCGGGCAATCACGTACAAGATAATGAGAATTTGCTTGTTACCGTTGCTTCAATCAAGCTACATTATTTATAATATTCAAAGTCTCAGACCATCCAATACCATAAATTGCTCACAAACGGGCACTTGCCAATCAAATGCATTTTTATTGTGATCTCTTAGTCTTGAGTACTACTGATCTTATAGTACCTTGTAACCTCGATATTCTCAGCATTACACACACACACATATAATGATAGCATAAAAAGACTCGGTTAAGGAGAGTTTAAACTGAAAAACGCATGCAAGTCCCAATATCTTTATTTCTTAAGGAATCTATCTAGGGCAATACTGATGGTGGTGAAGTGTGATGAATATGATCTGGACCACCGGGTGTAACCCTATCTGCATCTGTGCTTGTCCCAATGTCGGTGATCAGCGCCCTCCTTTTGTTAAGATTTATCTTCGACAGGTCAAAGCCTAGTTCACGCAAAAGAGAACCGCTATTTATTCTTTTCCGCAAGTTCTTACGCCCTTGATAATTGACAGCGTCCAAGTCCCTCATATGTGCAGATAAAATGAGTAGGACGATCAAAATGGAAGCTTTCATGACGTTGAAGTTGGCCATTCTGCAGATGCTCACTAGCTAGAAGAAGTTTTTGTTAAACTAGCTGGATTGATGGGGTGTCATTCTATGAACAGAGGCCGTCCCGAATATATAGTGAGAATTCAAGGGAAGTTTTCAAAGATCCCGAGGCTCATTAAACAATACTGATTTGGATTTACAAGCCGATAAACTCCAACGATGATCATTGCCTTTTTTTTTTTTTTTTTTTTTTTATCATTGCCTTTTTTATGTATAAAGTCTTTAGCTTTTTGAACGAAATCCGCCGATTTCTTTGAAAATTAAACGAGGAGAACTCGTCCTTCGTCCCTAAGAAGGTTTAGTGAAACCACCACACTTTGAGTTGGTGAGTCTATTGTATTATATAGTTGTATTTACACATCTATGTATGGAAATTACATGTAGAGATTGATTACAAATAAATGAGAGAAATCAAGTAAATAAATGGAAAGAATAATGCTACACTAATCACGGGTCAATGAAGACTAAAATAGGAAAGCCTTATGTTAAGGCATAGGATCTTCATCCTCAACACCCCCCCGCAAGCTGAGCGTCGGATTAGAATTAACGTGAAGCTTGGAGCGGAAGAATTCAAAAAGAGGACGAGGAACACTTTTGGTGAAGATGTCGGCAACCTGTAGATCAGTGGGCACATACTGCATGTGGAGTTTGCCAGCGACAACGAGTTCTCGAAGGAAATGATAGTCTAATTCAACATGCTTGGCCCGCTTATGCGAAACGGGGTTGGAGCTCAAAAAAATTGCACTTTTGTTGTCGCATAAGAGAAGAGGCTGCTGTGAAATAGGAACCTGGAGGTCATGAAGAAGGTGTGTAAGCCAAACAAGTTCAGCAGCAGTGTGCGCAAGGGCACGATACTCAGATTCACAGCTGGAACGGGATACAGTAGGTTGCTTCTTAGCACTCCAAGAGACCAGATTGTCACCAAGATAAATAGAGTAACCAGATGTAGAGCGACGAGTGTCAGGACAGCCTGCCCAGTCGGCATCAGAGTAGGCAACTAGAGCACCAGGAGCAACAGAGGAACGAAATGTAAGGCCAAAATGAAGAGTGCCTTTAACATAGCGAAGAATACGCTTAACAGCAAGAAAATGATCTTCAGTGGGAGCATGCAGAAACTGGCTAACAGAGTTGACAGCATGAGCAATATCAGGGCGCGTGATGGTCAAATATTGGAGAGCACCAACGAGGGACCTATAAAGAGTGGGGTCCGTAAAAAGATGACCATCAGCAGACAAATGCTGAGAAACAACCATGGGAGTATGCACCGGTTTGCTGTCAAGTAATTGGGCGCGAGTAAGGATATCCCGTGCATATTTCAGCTGACTGATAAAAAGACCATCTGCAGTTGGTGAAGCTTCAAGACCAAGAAAGTAACTGAGAGAACCCAAATCTTTGGTGGCAAACTCAGAATTAAGCTTACAAGTAAAGCTGTTAAGAAGAGATGAATTGTTGCCAGTAACAATAATGTCATCAACATAAAGAAGCAAATAGATAATGTCAGATTGCTTATTGAAGACAAATAGAGAAGGGTCAGCACGGCTGCACGAGAAACCAAGCTGGATGAGAAAAGTGCTGAACCGCTAGAACCAGGCACGAGGAGCTTGCTTGAGACCGTAGAGGGCCTTCTTCAACTGACAAACATGATTAGGAAAACGAGGATCAATGTACCCAGGGGGTTGTTCCATATAAACATTTTCAGTGAGAGTACCATTAAGAAATGCATTCTTGACATCAAGTTGACGGAGAGGCCATTTGTTGGTCACAGCAAGAGAAAGCACAACACGGACAGTAGTAGCCTTGATAACAGGACTAAAAGTATCAGTGTAGTCAAGACCAGGTACCTGTGTATAGCCCTTGGCTACAAGACGAGCTTTGAGGCGCTCAATGGATCCATTAGGTAGATATTTGGTCCGAAATACCCATTTGGAGCCCACAATGTTGGTGTTGGCCGGACGAGGAACCAAAATCCAGGTACGATTATTCTGCAAGGCTTGTACTTCTTCATCCATGGCAGCAAGCCAAGCAGGATTCTTAGCAGCAGATTTGAATCCTTTAGGCTCAGTAGAAACAAGAAGAGCAGAAAGAAGTCCAGAGGATGCCAAGACACCAAGGTTGGCCGGATGGCGAGTTTTGAAAATACCAGCTTTAGCTCGTGTGAGCATAGGATGAGAACCCAACGGAAGTGCAGAGGTAGAGCAGGAGAGGCAGCCCGTGTCTCAGTAGGCGATGAGCAAGAAGCCGAGGGTGGTGAAGAGGGACCTGCAAAGGAATCAGTGACCTGCAAAGACTCATCCACGGGGTCAGTACAGATAGCACACGGGGTGGATCTGGACGGAGTAATGTGCGGAGAATGGTGAGCAGGGGAAGAGGGAGGGGGGTCTGTTTGGAGAAGGCTGGGTTCCAAAAAATTTGAAAATTGGAGAGAGGAAAGGGGTTGAGCCTGAGAGGTATTGATGAATGGGAAATGATGTTCATCAAATTGAGCATGACGGGTGATATATAACCTAGAGGTGACGGGATCAAGGCAACGAAACCCTTTATGAGAGGGACTGTAACCCAAAAAAATGCAGGGAATACTGCGAGGAGAAAATTTGTTAGGCATATAGTCACGCAAACAAGGATAAACACGACAACCAAAAGGATGAAAATTTTCATAATTTGGAGAGGAACCATATAAGAGCTCAAACGGGGACTTACCTCCAAGAAGTGGTGTGGGCAAATGATTGATGATGTAGGCCGCAGTGCTGAAAGCGTCAACCCAGAAGCGAGGTGAAAGGTGAGAGTGAAAAAGGAGGGCAAGACCGGTTTCAGTGACGTGGCGGTGTTTGCGTTCGGTGCGACCATTTTGGGCGGGTGTATACGGACAAGATACTTGATGATGAATGCCGGAAGTACGAAGGTGAGCTTGAAAGCAAGTGCTAGTAAATTCACCCCCGCCATCACTTTGGAAAACTTTGATATGAGTAGAATATTGATTTTCCACAAATTTTTGAAATTGAGTGAAAACATCATAAAAGTCCGATTTGAATTTCAAAGGATAAAGCCAAGTAAACCGCGAATAATCATCAATAAAAATAACGTAATAGATAAATCCCAAATTTGATTTTACGGGGGAAGGGCCCCATATATCGCAATGAATGAGATCTAGCACATGGGACGATCTATGTTCGTTACAGGAAAAAGGCAAACGATGACTTTTCGCAAGTTGACAAGTAGTACACAAAGTTGGAGAGGGCAATAAGGAAGTAAGATAAAGATGTCCTTGTTTATTCAAAGAAGAAATAATAGAATGATTCACATGTCCTAGGCGAGCATGCCATAAATCATAGGAAGCATATAAAGATTTATTCTTAAGGACAGAAATAAAAGCAGAGTTGCCACGTTCCAACACATATAAGCCTCCATCTCTCTTACCGGTTGCCACCACCCTTCTTGTTTGACGGTTCTGAATAGTGAAAAAATTATTAGTAAATGTAACGGACAAAGGAAAATCAGAAGTTAATTTACTAATAGAAAGGAGATTTTTGGTGAGATGAGGAACAACCAAGACATCTAATAAATGAATATTCTGAGCGGGAGAAATGATACCAGTATGTGTAATAGGTAAGGAGGCACCATTTCCCACAATTACTGAGTCCTTACCCGTATACTGAGTGGACTGATCCAAAAGGGATGGGTCATTGGACATGTGGGCCGAAGCCCCTGTGTCCAAGAACCAATCAGAGGACTCGGTTCCATTAAGGGAGCAGGAACTGGTGAAAGCTTCAGCAAGGTGAGCGTTGGGCTCGCTGGGTTCGCTGCGTGCATACCGTTGGTGACAACGATCGGCATAGTGAACATCTCGACGGCAGATTTGGCAGTGAGGAGGGCGGCGCCCTTGACCAGAAGCAGAGCGGCCTCGATTTCCAGAGGAATTTCCGAAGTTACGGCCATGACCATTGGTTCGGCCATGGGAATTTCGGGAAGGGTGGGGCTGATTCGAGCGACCGGGGCCACGATTTACAGCAGTGAAAGCTGCGGTTTGAGGTGCAGTGGACTCAAGGGACTTCTGAAAGAGTTCAAAGCTCTCAGCTTTGGAAACAAGATCTGCAAAACAGGGGAGAGGAGTGAGAGCCATTTGCGCGGTGGAGAAGCTCGAGAAGTCGGTGCCGAGACCACGGAGGAACCAGTGCACCTTATCGGTGCCATCAACCGGACGTCCAATAGCATGAAGTTGATCACAGATGGTCTTGAAAGCTCGGGCATAGGCAGTAACAGATCTGGTACCGCGCTTCATCAGTTGGAGATCGTCTTTAAGGCGAATTTCACGGGCCTTCGATCGATGACTGAAAGTATTTTCCAAGGTCAGCCAGACCTCGCGTGAGGTGGAGAGGCCAACAACCTCGGACATGGCCTCCTCGGTGAGGGAAGAAAGGAGGAGACTGAGTAGGCGTTGATCAGCAGCCTTCCACACCAAGTGTTTGTCATTTGGTTTGTCAGAATCGGCAGGTTCAAATCTGGGTGGCGGCACAATTGTTCCATCAACGTAGCCGATTAATTCTTGGCTCTCAAGAAGAGGAAGCAATTGACTCTTCCATAGGAGATAGTTGGTGGAAGAGAGTTTGATGGTGACCATGTGAATTAAAGTGGTGAAGGGAAGAAGGGTGGGGGAGGTTTCGGTAGCCATGGGGAGGATGCAAGGATCGGGAAATGGATGTTAATCCAGAGAGGGCTCGTGATACCATGAGAAGGTTTAGTGAAACCACCACACTTTGAGTTGGTGAGTCTATTGTATTATATAGTTGTATTTACACATCTATGTATGGAAATTACATGTAGAGATTGATTACAAATAAATGAGAGAAATCAAGTAAATAAATGGAAAGAATAATGCTACACTAATCACGGGTCAATGAAGACTAAAATAGGAAAGCCTTATGTTAAGGCATAGGATCTTCATCCTCAACAGTCCCCACTTGAGCACCCAATATATATGCATGTCACATTATTGCTGTGAAATCATGACCACTTATTCTAAAAGTTTAAATTGATAAGAAGGGGTAACTAGATTTTATTATTTATTTTATATCTTAATTGCTAATGTGTGGACATGCAAACTCCCCTTTAATAGATGGCTCAACACATGAAATATTTAATTAAATGTAGTAGAGTGTAAGTAGAGTCATGATTCAAATTCAGGACCTCTGTTTTGATACCATGCATGTAAAATTACCACTTGTCTCAAAAGCTTAAATTAATAGAAAGAGATAAGTTTTATTTTTTATTTTATATCTTAACAGTTGCTCATATATATCTTCTCCGTCCTACCTCCTTCCTCTAGTTTCTTGCATTGATAATTTATAGCTATATTACACACACACACAGTGACACACACATATATATAGATTCATCCCCAAGTATATATTGTATTACTCGATCTTGTCGTCCACTGCTAATGTGTAGTGTGTACATGTAAGGTCTAATTGGGCAGTTCGAGGACATATATAAATCAAATTTTAACAATAGAAATTATATAGATGGGGAAGCTGGTCTCTGACAATAATATAATAAAAGCTCACTATTTTTTGTTTGATAGCTTTCATTAAGAAGTAAGGGCCCACGTCCAAATGTGTCTTGCCCACTATAGATGATCATGGAGAATGGTGGCTAATAAAAAAAACTCCGGCCAGCGCTGATTGTTAAATTGCATTCTATATATGCTGTCTGCTTTATGCTTAATTGCTTATCCAATTTATGAATGCTTCTGTTTTGCGGCTTGTAGAATCCTAATGGGATCTACTTTAAATCCACAGGTGATACAGGACGTCATAGGAAAGACAGACCTCAACAGATTGATAACATTCTAATTGAGAATCGATCAATCGAATGACGTTCTGATCCGTTTTTTATTTTTGGCCGGACGGGAGGAATTTTCAGAGTACTGGAAACTACAGATAAATGTTCATTGATACATTTGATATATCGGGGAAACAAATGATCAAGTCAATGTTGTAGAACAAAATTGGAAAACAAGCGTCGATCCATTGTTTGAGCATATTTACGGAAGTTCTATTAATTTAGAAGTATCATTATACTTTCTTTTAACTTGTGAGTCTATATATGACTTTTGTTGACTTACTTTTTTAAAATTCATGGGTAGCACCGCTTTATCATGTCACTATGATCTTCATGAATCATGATGTCTCGGAATGGAGACGATAAGATCGAGGGAGGATCAGATTAATCCCACCACCTTTAATATAACATGCACATACCGACTAGGTTTATTATGCTAATACAAAATCTTACCTTTCTTTCATGGCCGGGTCACCTTATGCCGCGCGTGGATGGAAAAACGCGGATATACATTGCAATTTGCAGTAAGTTCTTCATGTACGCACGTGTACAGAGGCAAGAGATTATTTTCACCTTTTTAATGGGGAGATGATCTTTTAGGAGCTAGCCACCATGCACCTAATAATTTGGGCCAAAGAATCAACATAGATCATTAAAATAATTCAATAATATAATAGTAAATACCTTCCCTCTTCTAAAAAAAAAATAGAATAATGCTACTCGGAGTTTGATCTACTGGGATTTTTTTTTTTTTCTACTTAATGCTCGAGGAAGTCTTTTTTAATCATGATGTTATTATTATTTTTTAAAATATTTTAAAGTATTAAAAAAATACATGTAAAAAAAAGCAAAAACAAAATATAGATGAAATGTACTATACTGAGAGCTCCCAGCGTGCGGTACTGGCTGTAGAGCCACCCAAAAAAATATTTAAAAAAAAGAGCCGTTTGCCGAAAATACCTAAATGCTCCTTTATAAAATATTACTTAAATGCTTAATGATTAATATAGTTACAGATCGAATTCCTTTCATGTATTATATTGGTCTCTCGTCTCTGACTCTCTAATATCTAACTCATATATATATTGCTGGCCGCTGCGATGTATGATCGATCCATGCATGTGATCAGCTAATTAATCAGTAAAGAAGCAAATAATTATAAACGTACTGATCTAGTCGTGCGGTGTGGTACTCGATCGAGATATCTCGATCGATGAGCTGTCGTAGAGATCACAAATTAAGAATATAATACAAGGACATAATTTTTGTTTCCAAGTTTTGCTTGCTATATTGATCTGGCCAGGACTTAACTATTGGCCTGATCAGGGCTTGTTTCCGGATTAAATTAGTATTGCCCGGCGGTTCATGTTTAAAAGTTAGAAGTACTTTTGGAGGCTATCATTGAGGTCAAATGCATATTAAAAAAAAGGAAAAAGCGAATCGAGGCCCAGATTCTGCTGTAGTTGGCACTTTCTTGGATTCCAGCTTATTATCGCGACCTTATATAAAATATAGACAGGCGTGCAAGCTGGGATCATTAGCAATCAATAACAATTGATAGAACGTTTACGTGCCCTTCTTTCAGTCCCATTATCTCAAGGATATCGAACCAGCTAGCTGCTGTAATATCTATGAAAAGTAGAGCACGATCAAAGATACAAAGTGAAGTACCCATTCTACAAGCCTACAACAATGCTTTTAGACGCAGGGCCGGTATCGAGCTTTAATTTTAATATTCACTTCTGCGAGATGGTCAGCTTCTATTTGTTTTGGTTTTCTAATTAAGCCGATAATCCATGCAGGCTACAGCCTTCTTTTTTCAAAAACGAAAAGAAAGTGACATATATATTATACGAAGTGAATACGTGCTATATAATATGGTATTATATATTGGTAATATATATATATATATTTATATATATCGCTGACCTAGTCGAGTAACATGCACCTCTAGATCATACCCTCTACATGCAAGGGGAGAGCAGATGATCGTGATATATAGCCAACCTAGAAAGGATAAAATGATGGTCAACGTCGTGGGTCAGGTACTCCTCGATCCGGGACTGATCATCACTCTATTTGGGCTAGCTTTGTCGTTCTGCATGGGTTTCGTTTCAAATATTATTTCTTATAAACACCTTTCGGCGGACTGCTTCTCTTGCGAATTAGTGATTGGGGAGGTTTCAAATAAATAACAGGCCGCTCAGGTTCTTCGAGGTCTCTATATTGGTACTTTCGTTCATTAAACAAGTAGCTTTGATACATACATAAGTAATAATTTAATGGTGGTGGTGTGTTAACAATTGGTTGTTAGTTCAACATCATTTTTGGCATTTATAGATCTAATTAATTAGTACGCGGTGGCCGTCCTAGTTCTCCTTATCTAAAGTGAAGACGGCCTAATGGTTCCAGCCAACCAAACTGATCAACACTATATATAAAAGAACGTACGTACGCCTGATCTTTTAGGTTCATAAATTGACACATTGATCTGATCTATATCCATTCGATCCGTGTAATAAATAAATTAAAAGAGCAGGAGGCCGATAATATCAAAGTGCGGTGTCACTGCCCTGCATGGGTGCCACGCTTTAAGGATAGCCACCGGCCGGAGCCCGGAACACATATAGGCCGCATGCATGCAGTAGTACTAGAAGTTTTGAAGAAGAAATTAAGTACTAATTTAGTGTAGGGGGCCAAATTATTAAAAAAAGAAAATTAAAGGGGCAAAGTTAATATTCATAGAGTTTGATCTCTTATTAAAAAAATCGCAAAAAATATTATTTTTCAATTTCTGAAAATTCTTGACCATATTTAACGTTCTGCCCCTGATGGAACGTCTATACTAAGAACTTTTTACCAATCATGCGCGCATTATTAGGAAAAAAACAAAGCTAGCTGTAATATAATCAATATTCCACGCGCATGATACCCTGATCATGCATGGATAAGCACTAGGACCGTACTTAAAAAGAAAAAGAAAAACTTGGTTTTAGTGTAAAAAGTGAAAGGGACAATTTTGTAGTGTTCACAGCCTCTTAATGCTGGTGACGGCGGGCAAGTCAGATTAGCACAGCATTGTCAGCATTTCGATGATACTGTATTAAATTAGAAAAATGCTATTTTATCTACTTAATTTATCACTCATATATTTTAATTTTTTATTTAATAATTAAAAAAGTTATAATTAATATATTAATTATTTTTATATTTTTTAAAAATATTTAAAAATAATAAAAAATATAAATTAAAAAAATAATTTTAACATAATGATAAATTGCAACACAGTAGCATCGCTCGTTAAATTATTAATACTCATGTAATATTAGTGGCCTCCGGTGCATATGCATGCGTGATTAATGAATGGATCAAATTCGTATTCATTACCTTTGATTAATTGAAATACTATATGCATCCCGCACTAGGAAGAACGTACGGCGTAATAATTAAGTGTAGCTGCTAGCTATTCGATCAGTTTAGAATTTCTCGGTTTAATTTGTTGGATGGTAAGGTTTTATTTTAATTTAATTAACAAATAACTCCCCAATATAATATTACGAAAATAACTAAAAACTTTCTCATTTATTGACTTTCCTCAAGGGATTTAAATTAATAAAGAATAATTACACTGACCCTAATTGCATGTTGCTTCAAGCCATGCATCGTTGCTACTCATGACCATGCATGCATGGGCGCCTCTCGGGACATGTCGCCTCTCTCTCTCTCTCTCTCTCATCGAGACACAGTTCTCTAAAAAGTTTTTTCGTTTCGTTAAGTGACATTTCAATGCATGCATGCATTAAGATATAGGACGCTACTCCCACAGAGAGAGTTCAGCGAAACCAATCACCGAATAGGTAAAAACATTTTTATCTTTTTTTTTTTATTCAAATATTTTTTAAAATTCTTTAAATATTTTTTTAAAAAATATAAATTTATTTTAAAATAATTACTTAACAATTAATTAAAAACATAAAAATAACCTCCTGTGGGAGAAGCATTATGCTATATCAACTTATACTTACATGTTGGAGATCATTCGTGCTTCATCAATTGTTAACTGTGTTTTGATTATCCAAAACCATTCCAAGTATCTCCCTTATAATGTCAATCACTAGCTATAGTACTTAGGTTATGTTAGGATTCTGAATATACATAAATGATAAAAATGGAATGAGCTTATGTAATGGTGTTTGTATGATTTAAAAACAGAGTATAAAAATGGAAATAGACTGAATTATGTATTGCTACGGGATCTTCGAGAGACCCTAACCTCCATATATAACAGTAAGAACAAACAATAACTTTCAGAAGATGCAAATTGTATCAGCTCTCCTTCATCCTTATAACTGTGGATGTCAGAGAGTACAGATGAAATCTTATAATTGTTTTTATTCTTTTTCAGCTAAAAGACAATTAGTGTGTATAACGGATCAACATCGCAGCAACATTCTTTTATGATAAAATGATAACGTATCATCGTCTTAACAGCTTCCATTAAACGCAGCACTTGACTCCTTCAGTAAACGACGACGTATTACTCAGGGTCATAACAAACTCCTCTCATTAAAGAATCTTGTCCTCAAGGTGTAGAGCATTGATAGCCTATTGAATCAGCTGGCATGGGAAGATTTCCAAGGTCTTAAGAAAATGTCACCACCCAACCCACCAAAGAAGATAACTACCACTAAAATTAGAATTTGCACACCATCAAGCCAGTAATTAAATTCACCAAGAAATATAACCAAGTCTGCCTCAGATAACTCAGGCATCCCTTTTGCAGATTGCTCACTAACATGAGCTCTAAGATTATTTCTAACAGCTGAACATGGTCAACACTTTCTACAAGGACAAGTTCAACATGAAGGCTCTGATTCATGAAGCTACACTGTTGAATAAACAAATGGATGCTCTCATTGCATTGCAGATAAAGGTGCGGAACCCTCATCTTAAGCACTCTAATTTAAGGAGAAGTAGTCTTTCCAATGCTGCTTTGAGGATGCCCCCAACTAACATCACTTCAAGCCCAACTAACGTCACTTCAAGGGGGATAAGAGTTCAGGAAAGGAGGATATGGGTTTGACTCCATTGGTTGCAGTACTGATCATAGAGAGCAGAGGTGTTTTCAAGGATTCCAAAGAACAGGATTTGAGTTTTAATAAGGAGGAACAGAGAAATGTTGAAGAACAACTGAGACGTGTTCATTGAATTCTACAACAAGCTGCTAGGCCATTGAGTCATCAAGCGACCTACTATGTCATGTGCCACCACAGTTTCTACACGATCTCCACCAACAATCTTAACATGTATTCCACCATCCCCAATTTTCCTTTATCAAAGGGCCAAAAAACAACCTTAAGGGGCAAATATAAATTCTCCATGTTGCATGGTTCTATATGAAAAGTATAATCTAGACCAAAATATTCATAATATTCATTGTAAGGCAATTTATTATCAGTCTCCCCTCCAATTGCCACCGTTGTCTCGTAGCACCACTAACAGGTAACATTGCGGATTGTATACCCTCCACCAAATACTACAACAGTTGCAACCCATAGAAATTTCCCATTGCTCTCCACCAAATATTACAACAGAAGTGTAAAGGGGTTCAAATTTATTAAAGATACCTTCAATAATATACTTGGCACTTGAATCTCGATAAAAACTAGAATTGGGGATAAGGGAAATGTACTTACCACCTTCTATTATTAAATCTTGAGGTGCTTGATTCCAATCCATATCAAAGGGCGCATAGCTTTTCAAATCCAACACGACCACCAATCCTCTCCCGTGATTCCAACAAGACAACCTTAGCTCCTCGTAGGTTACTTTCCCACCTCTGTCAGTGTCCAATAATGCCAACATATTCTTGATTAGTCCTATCTCTTCAACAGATAGGTGTGCTGTAATTACTTGAAGGGCTTTCTTTTTTAATATGGAATAGAGAGTGTAAAAATTATGGCAAATTTCACCTCCTTCCAGAGCAAACTGCACTTGGGTTTTGTGGATTATGATAGCCACTTGTACCTTCCCATTATTGTCCCTTGAACTAGAATCTCGAGCATGTCTAGGGTGTGACTCAACAAATAAGTCTGTTAGAACATTGAGCAACTCTATTGAACATGATTTCAAGGCCCTAATGTTTATGGTTGTTAGTTTCTCTGAATAAATGGGTACCTTCCCGAACTCCACAACAAAGTCTTTTACTGCAGACAAATTTGATTGATTAGCATCTCTTCTAAGGCTTAAAACAATTTTGTTTTGAGACACAAGAACCTCATAAGTTTGAACATACTTGGAAGTCAAAAGTATTCCCATGAGGTCAGAGACGGGGCCACCACGCATTGGCTGAGCAAAGGGAAGGAAAATCCCCACTAGCGACTGCGGCTTCACCGCCTTGAGAACCCCAACATTGGTGCCAAATCCTTCAGCGGCTGCTACCCTATGGATCTCTTGCTGTGCCCATGAGTCTCAAGGGCTATAAAAATCAAATGACGCTTGCTGTGAATCTTAGTTGTTTGCCTGATTTCTTGTTGCAGAAGAGAAATGTCGTCTTTAGTAGGTGGAGGAGCCTCTGGAGGGATATTGATGGTGAGAGTTTCTTCTTTCACAGTCCGTGTATAGATATTGCTAGGGACGACCCTGGAAAAAGAAGGGAAGATAAATGATTTCTGATATGAGATGAAAGAACCAAAAGTCGGAGGGGGCGATCAGAAAATTTAGATCTTAATTTCGGATATCTATTTCTAAGAACAGAGGAAAGAGGAATATCCTTAGGGAAAAATACCGTGAGCACTGCCTTCTCTTTTCTTTCTTCCACGATCTCATATACAGTCGTTGTTCCATTTTTTTCCTACACTATCAATTTTTTGAATCTTCGACTAAAGACGTAGCTGCCTTTACTACCACCTCCACAGTTTGGTCTTCCCAAACCAAGCAATTTTTCGTGGACACTGCCACTGCACTTTCTTCTTCATACAGCACAGTTTGGTCTTCAACAACTACTGACTTTTGTCTCCTCACCTTTAATCTCACTAATTTCTCCATAATAGCATACCGATTCGAAATATTTTTCTGCTTTACAACCCAATGAAGCAGCATATCTGTCAACTTGTTCAAGTTATTCTTAAGCTCCTGAAGGCTCTTTACATTAGAGTATATCCCCTGTTATTCTACTTGCTGCTTGAGAAATTTTTCATCCTCCATGGATCGTCGGCTCTGGATACCAGTTGTTAGGATTCTGAATATATGTGAATGATAAAAATGGAATGAGCTGCTGTAATGGTGTTTGTATGATGTAAAAACAGAGTATGAAAATGGAAATAGACTGAATTATGTATTGCTATGGGATCTTCGAGGGTCCCTAACCTCCAGAATAGTAAGAATAAACAATAACCTTCAAAAGATGAAAATTGTATCAGCTCTCCTTTATCCTTATAATTGTGGATGTCAGAGAATACAGATGGAATCTTATAACTATTTTTATTCTTTTTCAGCTAAAAGACAAATAAGTGTGTGTAATGGATCAGCATCACAGCAACATTCTTTTATGATAAAATGACAATGTATCACCGTCTTCATAACTTCCATTAAACGTAGCACTTCACAGCACTTGACTCCTTCAATAAACGACGCCATATTACTCAAGATCATAACAGGTTACCCGGCTTGTTTCACTCCTCAAGGATGAAAAAAATATGTCAGAAATAGAGAAGTAGAATAAGTTTAGTAATTGTAGTACTCATTTATTCATTCGTTTAGTTGTTTCTTTTATAAGTTTGGTCACACATGACCCCTTGGTTCTACATAAGCCTTGGGATTAGTTCCCTGTGCAGTTTTTCTTTTAAAAATAAGATCAGCTTGCGGTTTCAGTTATTTAGAAATCAATTCCTCGGTCATATTTTTCGTCCATCAATATTAATAGAAACACGTGGCCGGCCCAATCATAAACTGCCACGTATTATCTATAATCTTTTATAAAAATAAATCATTTTTTTTTTGGCAATATCTATTTTTAATAATAAAAAATAATCTTTATTACTAAAAACTAAAAAATTAAAAAGTAAAAAAAAAAAAGGGGACAGCCAACCATTACAAACTGAGCGGTGGCCATGTTTGAACCAACCTACCTTTATGGTGACCGGTTTCCGGCCACCATTGGGTGGCGCCCCAACCTGTGGAATGGTTAGGCCGGCGTTTGCCCACCGCAGCATGCTAGGGGATGAGCCTAAATAAGACAAGATGCAGTGCCTCAGCAGCACCACCCTGGCAGCCACGAAGCCACCTACATGGTGGCCAAGATGATCTAGCGCACCCCCCCCCCCCCCCAAGTGGCCACCATGAACGAAGCTCGTCTCTTTTTCTTATATATCTTACTTCATGATCTAAATTCTAATGCAATGTTCGAAGGCCGCGAGGGCCTTGATCATTGATAGCGCAATACATGCGCAATATTGCAGCTTCTTTCATGCATGCTTGTGCATGTGTGGGTCATTTTCGTAAGCCTAGTGATCCTATCTTCCTAACAATGAGAAAAGTAATGTCAACGGCCTGCAGCGCACGTGGATCCACGTCGTATTTAATTTCGTGTGTATAATAGTTTGAATATATTTTTTAAGCATTAGACAGCTAGCCTGGCCTAGGGCCAGGACCTGTAATTAGAACAAACTCCTCGAGTCTAGAATTATTCCAACTTTTCTTCTCCACTCTTCAATTTGCGCTTCTTGATTTATTTATTTATTTTTGTTAATTTGTCATCATCAACACGTAAATCATGGCATGATGCATGATATACTAGATGCTCAGGTTCGGCAAAATGGATCGAGGAGCTTCCTCTTGGTTTTTCTACTTCTGCTATTGGGATTGGAGGAGTTGCGTCCTGGCTTTTTCAGCAGTACTGCAACCCCAAGTGACCACAGAAACTTCCTAGCCTATTGTTGGAGGCTTCCCGTAAATTAAGTCCAACCTTTTTCTGATAGAATCTGATATTACACTTGAGGAGATGGAGAAGTCATGATCATGCAATGGACTTGACAGCAAAAGTTGGCTCAGATAAATTATTCATGTTTTCTTTTCTTTTTTCCACATCAATTTCGAAACATTAATATGGCGTTTTAATTGTTGAGAATATCTTCGTTTTCCAAGAATCTAAACCCTCCACATTTCTTTTTGGATCCTGCTAGCTAGCAACCCTTGATTTTGGTATTGGTCAGTGTTAATATGTAGAATATGTACGTTTGTTTATTAATTGAATCATGGGAGATATATTGAGCTCCTGCTCGCCAGCCCAAGTTTATCCCACATGCACTCATTCATCGACCGACCGATCATTAGCATACTAGTTGACATCCTTATTTATTTTTACATATATATAACTTTTTTCTAATCTCTGTCTGCCTATCTCACTCTTTTAATTTGTTAATTGGCCCCTAGCTATGTTAACAGTTTCATTTATCGATCATGCTATGTACCTACTCACAAGCACTATGGACGTTGCCACCATCATTTTAAGATTTAAGAATGAATGAAGAAGCTATATTAATAAGCTTGCAAATCCCCAAGCCGTACTAATTCCCCAATAATCATATTCCAATATTCATAGAACAACATAATAATAATAATAATATGGTTGCATTGTAACTTTTATTATATGAAAAATGATAGTTGCAATCATAAATGGACAAGTGATGTGCAATCACTTAGAAAAAAAGTGAATAACTACGAGACTAATATGAAAAAAAATTAATTTTTTAATAGTAGACCCCACTCTTTTTTAAAATGACTGCATGACACTTACGTATTTCACGATTGTATGTAGCATTACTTTTTACTATATATAGCCAACTATGGAAAAAATAATTACTAGAAATATAAAATTAATTAGGTATCAAACTCAGGATCACGTACGACGTACACATCCCATTTGCAGCAGCGCCTAGAATATTATGAGCACTGGTTATACATGGTTTCAACAGCATTATCAAGCGCACTTCATTCAAGATCAAATGATAGAAAAATACATAAAAGCAAAGGAGAGATTATCTCATGACCGAACAGTACTACCCGCTTGAACTGACATTATTCATTATCGAAAACAATCTCCCCAAGAAGATACTATGTTATTCTAATTGAGCATTATTCAATGATGCTTCGAATCGGGCCCCCCTGGACTCCTGCGTTGAGTACTCCTTGGCGGGTTCTTGGCTGATCCGGCCTTGAGTAGCGACCCGAGTTCCTGGACACGCAAGGCCACTGCAGCAGGTTGAAAAGCTTTAGTGGTTGGATTTCTCGTCCCAAAATCTGGATAAACAAGCTGGCGAGGTTCAGACACTGCAAGTGAGTAAAACAATAGAATGATGCACAACCAAGACCTTGAGTTTTCCATATTCTCTCAAGTCTCAGTTAGGCTTATAACTTATATATGGGGGAATTAAGAAGATCGAGCTGGTGTGGAGATTCTCAAAGGGCAGGGTCAGGTCGTCTGGTATTTATAAGCCTTTCAGGTGTTTGTCTTCTTATCTTTGGTTGAGTTTTATTTTCCATTTGACACAATGAAACAGAGTGCGACTTATAACAAGTACCATAGGTGATCGTACGTGTAGTACTACTGCCATTAGGCTAATATATAATGTATGAGCAAAACTGCATGGGCTTGGAGTCTTCAATTTGAGTTCTTCCTTCTCATCATTCTCCAATGGCGTATGTCAATAATATCTATATAGAGCTGTATGCGCAGTAGATCCAGTCAGGAGTTTTGGCCATATATATGTATAATGTGAGAGAGTAGGATAATAGAAGGCATCGATTTAACTTGTCCTCCAATGTTTGGAAAGCGCTTACACTACGTGGCTAATTAAGCCGTTGTTTTCATTTTCTCGTTGACCTAAGAAATTAAAAAAACAATAGCACTACTCTAGCCATATATGCAGTACCATATTAGTGGAGGTTTATGGTTGGCTTCCTCGTTTATCGGTCGGAAGTACTTTAATATATATTAATATATATATATACATAACATTAATATTGGTGGTCCATGCATAAAACATATATATGAAAATAATTACAGTACAATTTTCCTTTGCAAAATCAACATATTATATACTTCTGCATTGATCCTCAAAAAAAAAAAAACATACTTCTGTTCTGCGTGTATGCTCATTTAATTACTTGCATGGATTAATAATCCTGGGGCGCATATATAAATATATATATATATATTATATATATATTTATACACACGACCTTACCCTCACATATTGGTGGGCTTGATGTCCCGTCCAGCGTCTAATTTAATTTATATGTGGGCAAAATCCAAGTGCCCTTTCGAAACTTACGGAAAGACTATTTGTTTTTTCATTCGATAAGAGTATTTATATATTTGAGTTATGTGTGGCTCTTAATTTGTCTCACACGCACTATATAATTATTATATACGCCAGGGGTCTCAAAGGGATTATTATTAATAGTATAAGTTGATCGATCTAGGTCTCAAATCCGTAACTACTCATACAGAAGTTGGAAGTACTGTTTATCAAAACTTGGTTTCACTACAACAGTTTGTCTCTTTTGGGACTAAAATTTTCGTCACAAAAAGATATTGTTTCGTCCCAAAGTAGTTTTTGGGAAGAAAAAAAAAGTCACAAATTTATCCCAATATCATTGTTCTGAAAGGTTTTTTGGAACAAAATTGAAGAAAACCTTTTGATAGCGTTTGAATGATGAAGAAGTTTGAACATGTTATATTATTTGTTCGATTGAATAACTTCGGTTCGAACGATATTACATTCGAACATCACAATTTAATTTTAACGTATATAGTTGAATGTACGAAGTAAAGATATTAACGTTCAAGCGTAAGTAGTTGATAGTTTGAACTTCAACTTTGACGTTTGAACATTTTACTATTCAAATTCGTTTGAATGTTTAATGCATTATTTGAACGGTTATGTAATGTTTGATTTGCCCGATGGTTGTTCGAACGCAGTTTACACATTAAGTTCGAATGTCTTTATTACACTGTTCAAATGGTTAGCGCTTATTAATTGTTCGAACGATTTTTTTACATTCGAACAGTATAATATTTTTTTAACCCATAAATAGAAAACAGAATACACATAAATAACATCTTAAAATACATTAGTACTTGTTCAACAAACATAAAAATAGTCTCATAAATGCAAACCAACTAAATAAAACAGTAGTTTTCATAATACAAAAGCTGGCTGTTGAAAATCTAATCTATAAGTTAAATTAGTTGCTTGAAGACTTGAATTGTTGCATAAGCATATGCATTTGGAGTTGCATTTCTCTCCTAAACTCCATTTGTTGCTCTTCTTGTTGTTTCATTCGCATTTTCAAGTCAACTCGTTGAACTACTAACTCATACTGGTTTGTCCTCAATTCCTCGATCTCTGACTTTGCTTCTTCTAATGCTCTAGAAGTGTTAGCATTACTAGAACGATGAGAATGAGCTAGAAGACTTGATGCAATGATCCAAACGCCTCAAATAGCCTGAACATGGACCCAGAACCTCCGTAAAAATTTCTTCATCATTTGTTGTGGAATTTTGATCAATTCCAGATTCAGCCAACAGAACAACCATTTTTTCCTACACATAAGAGGAATAATTAATATTCTCACAAAATATAAATAAGTTTAATTAAAACATATTATAATGCTTACATAATTTTCATGGGCATCGAGATGAATCCACTCTCCATTACGATTAATATGTGATGCAGTATATAATTTTGTCATATCATAATTGCTATCTCAGTTTTGCTACACGACAAATATTTTATAGATATAAAGTCATTAGAATACAACAAACAATAAACTTGAGTAAAAAATAAACTTACCTACTTCCTAAAAAGGCGGTGGAAAAATTTTGAGCCTACATGGTGATGAATCTCAAGTTCAATCTATTTGTTTTGTTTATAGAATTTTACTCCTGCATAGAAGTTGTAAATATGAGCAAGAGAAATTATAAGCCATGACATGTAAAACAAGTTATCTATTAGGGACACATTTTTTCATCCCATTTTATTTCGTTCGATTAGGGACACATCCGTCAATTTTGTAAAATGAAATTTGAATTTCATCCCTAAAAAGCATATTTTGGGATGATTTGCATTTCGTCTCAAAAACAAAAATTTGTTGTAGTGTTTTCCCTTTCAAGTCTCTGATCTTGTGATTAAAACACACTGATTTTACATCCTCGTTGATGCATGAGTACTTCATGAATAATGAGCATATCCATTTTAGAAATTTAGGAAATCATGTCTGGCTTCTGTTTCTCAGATTAATTTTTTTATTTTCAAATTTTCCAAAACAGAGGACGGTATACAACCACGCTACCAATTAGAAAACGCGCGCTCACACACAAAGAAAAGGGGTATATGAAGCTTTCACTAATATTAATGGAGTATATACTGGCCGTAAAGGGCCGGATTGTTTACAGGCAAAAGGTGCATGGAGATCACTGAACTGCTTGTCATGTAAAATATATATGATATTTGAATGGGGTTTCTACGTACATCACTTATTTAAGATGGAAAATATTTAATTTCCATTCGTTATACTTTATTTTATTTTTTAAAATACGAGATATTTAGGATGCATGTGGAATTTCAAATTTAATTATCTGCTAGATCTGTTAGGGTCGGTCTTCGATCCCCTACAGGCTACAGTACTACTTTAAAGGGCGTCAGATGAGAATTAATGATTAACAGCCCTGGAACGGAAGCTATTTTTTATGGTTAATTAATTAATTTAATAAATTTTATTATGAGCTGATCAAAATTTTTTTGTGCACTTTAGACTACATGATCATTACGAAAGCGATTCTTTCTGCACTTTATAAGTCGGGAAAGCGATATATATTTCTTTAGTAAGGATGCTCATTTCGTGCCCATCATTATCCCAAAAGTGGCTTAAAAATAGCAATATTACTTAGGTTATCTAAATTGTTAACCGTACTATATATATTAATCACACGTTGCTGCATTCTATGTTTATATATATATATAAATATATTAGTCATCGAGAGTATATACTCTCGAACTCCATGATAATTAGGAGATGATCTTAAACAAACTTCCCATGCAGTCCGACTACGTACGTGAATTCAAGAAACACGTTTATTCATTACATTAACATATCACACTTCTACTTCACGATGAGATACCAACTACGTACAGTACTAGTAGCTACGGCCTCTACCTCTCACGCATGAATTCCTTTACCTTGATGTATATAATGATGTTTTGGATCAGGACCTCCCGGAGACTCTCGTGTGGGTTTATACCTGCCTGTGATTGTGTTTTCATTTCCCAACCCATGATACTCCTCATGAAGCGTACTTTCCTTATCACCTTTGATCAATGCTGGCAATAACCCGGATAATTGGTTCCTACCCTCCATGTTTGGACTAAGATGGCGAGTTTCAGACCTCAAGACTAAAAGCGAAACTAGTACAAGACGGACACAAATTCTCAACTTTTCCATTTTCACTGATCTTCAGCGGCGTCTGGGATTTGAAATTGCTAGGCTTAATTGTATGTATGGGCTCAACCTGAACAGATGGTGTTATATAGATATAGCAGCTGTACTGAATCTTCTTAAATTAGTCCTAGTGGGTAGAATAGAAATTCCCAAGAGAACTATAGAATGATTTTAAGTATGTTTTTGTAAGCACTTTCCGTACGTAGCTTTGTCGACTATTCTCCACTAATCATATAAGAAAAGATCATGGTGACCACATGAATGTAATTTGGATACAGCACTGTGATGCCATTAATATAAGTTTTTCAACAAGAGATTCCTAGCTAGGATCCCCCAGTCCAATCAAATGTTTTTGGTAAATACCAATTCAGTTTAATATATTCAATCCAATTCCCCCAAGTGATTTGTCATCATGTGGACATGCGCATAAACTTAGGGCTCATTTGCGGAGCGATATGAAATGAAAATTTTGTAAATGGTAATAAAATAATTTGTGAATAGTAGTGAAATAGTTTGAATTGAATATTTTTTTAATTTTGAAAAATAAGAAAAAAATTGAATAAAAAATAAAATATTGTTAAAATATTATTAAAATATTATTTTATAATATTATTTTTGTTTGAAGATTTGAAAAAATTGTGTTTTTTTATTTTTTGTTTAAAAGTTTAGAAAAGTTATAATGATTAGTTTGAAAAAGTTGTAATGATTAGTTTAAAAATTTTATACTTAAATTATATTTAAAAATAATTAAATGGGATGAGATAATATGAAAATTTTAAAATGAGATTTGTTTCTAAACAAACCGGGGTAGGCCTACTTATAATTAAGCTCTAATCTCTATTTTTCCTTCCTTCCAAGATTCCACCGTACGTGGATTGAAACTCTCGCGCAGTTTATAATTGGCTGCTACCGAAAGCAACCTTATCCTAAGCCTTTATATAAATATATATATTTATTTATTTATTTATATATATTATATATGTTTGGTGCGACTTTCAAACTTCCACATTCAGTTCATGTAATCTATTCAATAACTTTTTCCCTCTGGCTCCCACGCACAAAAGTCTATTCTTTATGATCATCTATTTCGTTTTATGCATTCTTCAATCTCTAGATTCTCTAGTGTTGCTCACAGGATTGGCCGGCCGGCCGGCCGGTTGGCAGTTCTTTAAATCACAAGTGGTTGGCGCATTCACAAGATCACACCGAGATCGTTAATGGGTCTGTGAATCGTCCCAGAATATGTCATCATGATACTTATCATATATTTTTCAGAAGTTCCAAATTGGATAACCATTGCCGCCGTGATATCATTTACGATAGATCTCTATGAATTATGATCATGAGGAATTGCTTTACAATATAAAACCTCAAATACTTTCCGCTCAATGAAATATTTGGAGACATTTGTTTCATGATCAGTATAACTGTCAACATGAAGATGCTCAATCTTCAATTTCATATTTCCTTGTACGTAATTCCGGGTTTCCCCGGCCCGAAGTACTTTCCCAATGAATTATTTCTCAAGTAGAATTCGACAGAACTTGTTTTTCTCCTATATATACATCGAATAGTCCTACGTATTTCACATGCAGGAATTTAAAGCTGAATCATCAAGTTTTCCGAGATGTAGGCACTGAAGAAGACTTAGAGCTATATATATAAAAATATATATATGAATGTATATATATACTACCTTTCGAATTTTCAAGCTAGAAAGATCAGGTAACTTCTTGCCAGCTCTTATATTAGAGAGCAAAGTTTGTTCTCTTCAGCTGAGATCATTTGTTTGAGTTCCGCCAAGAGTACTTCATGCATGCTCGAATCAGAAGTTCATCAGGAGATCATCAGAATTTACACGTGTCGAGGCACTACGTACGTTCAGTAGTTGACTTCTCCGTTAAGCGGGATAGATCCAAGAAATCCCCTCAGGGTTCAAAATTAAGCTTGAATCAACAATATTATAATTTTGCCCTAGCAGGTCTCATGTAAAATTTTTCATGTAGAGACTTAGTACGTACTCGTGAACATTAACCTCCCCTCCAGAAGAGCAAAACAGATCGTGTATATATATGCATGCATGCATGCTTATAACAAGACATCACAAAGAAATTGACCGGTCCGGTTCAGTGTAGTGAAGAGTCATGACGAGCAATATTCCAAAAACTTGTATTTAATTAGAAATTATCATCCAAATTAAAGTAACTTATAAAGAAGCAGTACATGCATGGGCATCAATCGAGAGGAAAACTTGAATTGATCAAAAGAGATTCTTTTAAAAAGGCCGGGAAATGTATAAACATCTAAGAAATTATTTTAATATAGATGCATACACATATACATATATATGCATTGTCTTTAAGTTTTTCCCTTAATCAGTTTTTCTTAACTAGTGAATTTTACTTCATCAAATTTATATATATTTAGGATCCTCAATCGATCGTCTAGTCTAATGATGATCAAACACTAGTACTTTGCTGATCTTTTTACAGTCTATTTAATATCAATATCACAAGTAGTACTTTTTTTTTTTTTTTGAAAGTTATCACAAGTAGTACTTTAAGCTAGCTACATCAACATATCAACTAAAATCATGCATGTGAGCGTGCCAAATTAATGCACCTTTGGAGCATAGCTAGGCATGGGTCACGAAGGTTATTAAACTTTCATGCTTGAACCTGTGTTACTTCTCCCGTGGCTGAAAATACAATTACCAACATTAATAAAGTTAAAGCCTAATTCTATGCCAATATTTTTAATGTTTTTCCTATAATCAGCTAATTTAACGCTCTTATCTCAAGTATGGAGGGAATTACAAAAAACTGCATTTCTTGAGCTTAGACATTAAGGAAAATTTAAGGTAACTATCCCACTGCAAATTCTATGTCAACAAGAAAAATAAGTATTTGTGACGAATTATTTGCGACAAAAAATACCATTTGTAAAGAGAATAGACTTATTTTGACAGAAAATAATTGCCAGCAAATTAAGAGTTTTCTTGTAATCATGTCATGTACTCATCTTTTGGTTCTAAACATAACTGGACCAAAACTGCCTCCTCACTTAAGAACTTTGACAACGAATCAAACATTTAGTATAAGATCATGACCTCAAATTTTGATGATCTGGGAGGTTTGGATATAAAAAGCCTTTTAACTCATCTCATCTTATTTAATCATTATAATTTTTATAAATTTCTACACAAAATATAATAAACAATTCAACTTTTTCAAATCTCAAAATAATAATAAAATTAAAAAATAGTCTAACAATATTTTAATTTATTTAACTTTCAACTTTTATCTCAATTCATCTCATCTCAACTCATTATTCAAACCTCCTTAATATTCTTAATTTTCACTTCCTACCAAATTACTGATCAGAGCCATGCGCGCATCAGTGTTTTGGTATGGATAATGGCTAGACTTGGAGGAATTTGTGAAGGAGACTCTAAAGTCTATTGATAGGGTCTGTACACGCTTGTTGACAATAGAAGGGAAGTGGTAAATCTAGCCTCCAAAATTTGAATTGAAAACTCTGAGATATTTAAAAATATAGCTCACTTAATTATCAATACATTCTAAATTATCTTAACCCTTTTAGAAAAATGTTAAATATATACATTTTAGGCTTTTTTTACAATGTAGCCCCAAATCTAACAAAAATACTGATTTTTTCTTAAAAACATAAAATTTTGGCTCTTAAAATATTTGAAAAGTAAAAAACTATAGATTAAAAAACTCATTACTTATGATTTTTCCCTATTAATCTTCTTGGAGTCCTATTCAAGGTTTTCTAATTTATATTATATATTTTTTTGTTAATTTTATTTTCAACATCTTTTTTTAACATATAATTTTTGTTCTCTTTTTTTGAGAGCCTAAGTTCAACTGTTTAAGCACCCAACGAGGGATATTTTCCCTATATATTGGCCTGGAAAATTCTTCAAAGTAGTCAACCTAAAAATGCACACAGCAAACTTTGTTTACGTACTGGCAAGTGGGGTTTAAAATTTTTTAGAATAAACAGGTGCAAAACAAGAGATAAAATTTTCCTCTTGACTTTAATGTCGTGGCTTGTGGTAGTTGTTATGTGTAAGAGTCCACCATCATCCCTTCCACGCTGGCAGCGCAGTTGAGGTTACAGCGTGCTCCACGTCTTCCCCACCAACTTCGCAGCTCTGAATCACGCCTCCCTTCTCTCTCGGTTTGGTGTGAGAGCGACCTTTGGGAATCAACCACCATCCATAAACCCCCATCCCCCAATACCAACCGCCACTCCATCCTCAGCTGCCAAAATCCAGGCTCCGATCGGTAACAATGCATGTCAAAATCTCAAACACCTCCCTCGTCTCCCCCTCTCCGCAACCCTTCGAGCAAGATCATGTCCTCTCTCTCTCCCATCTCGATACCGACCCTAACCTCAACGTCACCTTCCGTTACCTCCGTGCCTACCAAAACACCCCTACTTCCACTCCCTCCTCCAACGATCCCTTCCATGTCATCTCCACCGCACTCTCCTCCGCTCTTGTCCTCTACTATCCTCTTGCCGCAACTCTCCGCCGCCGCCACAGAGACAACCGCCTCGAGTTGTTTTGCTCCCCTGGTCAAACCGTCCCTCTTGTTCATGCCGCCTTGGACTGTACTCTTGACTCCCTGAACTACCTCGACGACGCGGATGCACAGTTCGTAGAGAAGTTGGTGCCCGACCCGAACCCGGATGATGGACTGGTCGACCCATGTATGCTGCAGGTCACGGTGTTCAATTGTGGTGGCTTTACTCTCGGGGCAGCAATACACCACTCGTTGTGTGATGGCCTCGGCGCGACTCAGTTCTTTAATGCTATGGCTGAGTTAGCTCGCGGGGCGAACCGGGTGTCGGTTGCGCCGGTGTGGGACCGGGCAACTTTGTTGGGGCCCAGAAAACCGCCCAGAGTTGACGCGCCGGTCCACGAGTTTTTTACTTTGGATAAGGGGTTTTCGCCGTACAGCCAGGCGAAGATTGGTCCGGTTGTGAGGGAATGGATTCCTGTGAGGGACGAGTGCTTGGACCGGTTCAAGACCGTGCTGTTTGAGCGATCTGGCTCGAAATTCACCACGTTTGAAGCTTTGGGTGCTTTCATATGGCGGGCCAAGTAAGTGCTTTCTTATTCCTTTCACTTTCTGCATTCTGAGAAACACTGTTATTTGCTTGACTTCCATTATTCGCCATTGACGGAACAGGGTTAAAGCCTCGGGGGTTCCAGGTGATGAGCAGGTGAAGTTTGCATATTCAATCAACATGAGGAAACAGGTAGAGCCACCATTACCGATCGGGTATTGGGGAAATGGCTGCGTTGCAATGTACGTGCAGCTTAGCGCCGAAGAGCTGCTGGATAAGCCCATCTGGGAAACAGCGGACCTGATCAGAAAGAGCAAGAGCAAAGCCACAGACGAATACGTTCGCTCCTTTATCGACTTCCAGGAGCTACATTATGGAGATGGGATCACAGTAGGGAAAGGAGTGAGTGGATTCACAGACTGGAGGCACTTGGGTCACTCGACGGTGGATTTCGGATGGGGTGGTCCTGTTACTGTTTTGCCACTCTCAAGGAACCTCCTTGGAAGCGTTGAGCCTTGCTTTTTCTTGCCCTATTCTTCGGTTAGGGCAGGAATTAGTACGGATGGTTTCAAGGTGCAAGTGACTTTGGAAGAGAGTGCAATGCCTGCTTTCAGGGAAGAGATGAAGAAGTTTAGCAGCAGCAGCCAAGAATTTGGGTCGTCTAGATACTAGATATTAGCGAGTCCAAGTCGATGTTGCGGTTATCTATCGTTCGTATATTTTGCATGACATATGCAAAATTAGACAGGCCGATGAGTGTACGTTGTTCGTAAATAATAAATCTGTATCTTCAATTCTTATTTAAGTATTGCAGATACAAATAAATCACATTAAAATAAATTAATAAATTAATATAATTTCATATGATAAGTTAACTATTTTATAATAATTTAATTTTTCAGTCAAATGTACTATGTCAAATTATATCCGTTTATAAATATGAATTCAATTATGCAAGTTTATAAATTTAAATTTATAAAATATTATGCGACTAAATTACTCGTCTTTCTTGTTTACTTCCAACCAACTACCTTCTTGTATAGGCATGCTGGAAAAGAGGGGCATACGACGCTTTGAACAAGTTTTCTTTTTGGAGCCTAACATATAGTGCGTGTTAAAAAGATAAAAGTGTTGTTTATGGTTTATACGGCACTATCAATGTATATACCAATGGATCTAGAGAGAGATCGATCATGGTCAACCAATGCACTGTTTTTTTCTTTTCTTATAATATAAAGTTTTCATTATTTTAATAGTGATATATAATTTTTTATTACTTTTACTTTTACTTTCTTATCTTCTTCAACGTAGTTCTTTTGCTTTTGCTTTTGCTTTTACTCTTTGTTTTTTTTGTCCTTGCAATGCACTGTAATTTCGTAAAAAAAAAACATCATTAGCGAAAGAATCTATCGTCTTATCCGCAACCTAACGAACCAATAAGGAAGTAAGAAACCATGTCAAGTTGTGAAGGTCAAGAAACGCTGTGACGCATACTGCACCCATAATCAATTGCCCATGGCATCAGTACTGGGAACTTCCGCAACTGCAATATTGGCTTCACGGCCCTTTACTTCTCCGACCCCAAAGCCTTCCGTTTCCACTTTCACTTTAACCCCAGGCATGTCACTGAATAAAGAAACTAAACCCCGCTTCATTTTTTTCGGTCACTTTCATCTTCTTATTGAGTACATATGCGACAGACCCAGTTTGCCTATGGTTCTATGTTCTCAATCTTTAAAATTTGTTGATTTTTAGGCGTTGGCAATGATCACAAGTTATGTGTCTTGCTTTATCTTTATCAGTGGATTACTGTTGATTTTGACAATTATGAGTTTTCAGGGCAGGGCAACGGGAGGAAATTTTATGGAGGGATTGGGATTCATAGTAAGAGGGGGAGGTCTCGGTTCCATGTTGCAATTGCAAACGTTGCCACTGACATCAACTCTGCTGAGCTGGTATTAATGTTCTTGATTTATGCTATTTTGGTGTCAAACTGTGGTTTGTTGCTAGCTTTTCCGTATGTGCATATATTATAGCTAATCCGTTGCTCGAATTATTGTAAGTACTCTGCGTTCTTGTTTAGTGTTTGAATAAGATTTGTGGACCTTGCGCACTCTAGATGTTTGTCGAAAGGATTTGTTGGTTAATGAATAACACGTTTAGCATTGTTAAAAAAAAAGGGGGAAATTAAACCTGTGGAAGAATTTGTTTCTTAGAAGAAAATTTTTGCTGAAGATATTTTGCAAATTGGTCTCAGATTTTACACGACTAATTAAGAACTTTACATGGCCTATCAGTCAGGAAAAAAAAACCCTAAGGAGTGTTCTTGATGATTTCCAGGCCCAGAAACTTGCTGCAAAGGAAAGCCAGAGGCCAGTATATCCGTTTTCTGCTATTGTTGGACAGGATGAGATGAAACTATGCCTTCTGCTAAATGTGATTGATCCTAAGATTGGAGGGGTCATGATCATGGGTGATAGGGGAACTGGAAAATCCACTACCGTAAGATCTTTGGTGGATCTGCTTCCTGAAATCAAGGTGGTTGCTGGTGATCCATATAATTCAGATCCAGAAGATCCAGAATCCATGGGCATGGAAGTCAGAGAAAGAATTATGAAAGGAGAGAAACTACCTACCGTGTTGGCCAAAATCAACATGGTTGATTTGCCACTGGGTGCTACAGAAGATAGGGTCTGTGGGACAATTGACATAGAGAAAGCCCTCACTGAGGGCGTCAAGGCATTTGAGCCCGGTCTTCTGGCTAAAGCTAATAGAGGAATTCTCTATGTGGATGAAGTTAATCTTTTGGATGACCACTTGGTGGATGTTTTATTGGATTCTGCTGCCTCAGGCTGGAACACAGTGGAGAGAGAGGGTATTTCGATTTCACATCCTGCTCGATTTATTCTCATTGGATCAGGCAACCCGGAAGAAGGGGAGCTCAGGCCACAGCTGCTTGATCGTTTTGGAATGCATGCACAAGTGGGGACTGTCAGGGATGCAGAGCTGAGAGTCAAGATTGTGGAGGAGAGAGCTCGATTTGACAGAAACCCCAAGGAATTCAGGCATTCTTACAAGTCAGAGCAAGAAAAGCTTCAACAACAGATTTCCTCTGCTAGAAGTTATCTCTCCTCCGTTCAGATTGATCATGATCTCAAGGTGAAAATATCCAAGGTTTGCTCAGAACTGAATGTTGATGGGTTGAGAGGAGACATTGTGACAAATAGAGCTGCAAAAGCTCTATCTTCTCTGAAGGGAAGAGATAAGGTATCATCGGAAGATATTGCTACTGTGATTCCTAACTGCTTAAGACACCGCCTTCGGAAGGATCCCTTGGAGTCCATCGACTCGGGTTTACTCGTCATTGAAAAATTCTATGAGGTGTTTAGCTGAGGGAGTTTTTTTTTTTTTTTTCCTCAAGCAACTTAGTGAGGGAGTTGTCTTTAAGTTTTTCTCAACAGATTGTTGTTTCATCTAGTCTTTTGTGGGAATATTAATTTTTCACAGTAGTATCGGGGGCATGAAGTTGAAGAATCCATTATGTGTAGAGTTCCTTTTCTTACAAACGAGCTTGTAATAAGATTTGCCAAGCCAAGCCATTCTGAGGTTCCTCTTCTGAGCTTATGGAGGTTAATTTTTCACAGTAGTATCGGGGGCTTGAAGTTGAAGAATACATTATGTGTAGAGGTCCTTTTCTTACAAACGAGCTTGTGATAAGATTTGCCAAGCCAAGCCATTCAGAGGTTCCTCTTCTGAGCTTATGGAGGTTGCTAAATGCCAACTATTTACCAGGTGAAGAAACCCCCTAGTAAATTAGATCTGGGTTACTCTGAAGTGTGTAACTAAATTACCCGTCCCTTTTCTAGTATAACTCATCAGAGAAATAAAATCTCTTTCCGTGTATCTGTAGGAAACATGGCTTTCGGGTTTCAGATGCACAACACTACCTGAGAAGAAATGAAAATTCCGCATGAAGTTGGGTATAACAATGATCTAACAATTGCATGATAATGTTAAACTTTCAACTTCAGACATGATCATTCTTGAAATCCAGTGGGCTGTCACCCTGCTGATATGAGATTAAAATTCTGGGCATCCAGTTGTTACCACATATGATCTTATGAGTCTGCAGAAAAGCAGGAACGTCTAGAACGCAATAACATCAGATCTTTGTTACAACCTAAAAACGCAGGTGTTGCTAATAAGGGAGGAACTGCCCAAATGTAGTATAAAACCTGGTTTTAAACCCTCTTGTTCAGGCTACTTAATTCTCAGCGAAGACGCATAGATATTGATGCCGGTTGCCTCCTTGGGTCTAAAAGTATTTCAGCCTCTTTAGTTTTAAAACTTCCACCACTGAAGCCATGATCGAGCTTTTCCCTTGTTTTCATCAAATTTAAATTCAACTTCAATACAAAATTACTAGTCCAACAACTGCTAGTTGCGGGGACACTATTGCAGGAAGGATGATTACGGGTAATTACAACCCAAAACATCTTGCTTGAATTTAAGGCACTACGGTATCCTTATCAATAACTTTCGGAAACTTGAAAATGGGATTTTGTTCTACAAAAGCTGGTGGCCGCTGGTATACAACTGATGCAACCCGTATCAAGATGCTAGCCGTCAAACCCCATATCATGTACTTCTTATTCTCGATTTCATAGTCGAAGAAATGCAGGATATACTTCTGTCCCATCCAATCTCTCTCCTCTGCTCTCCGATTCTCATCCTGAATCAAATATGGGATAAAGCGAACATCAAAGATTTTTTTAAATGTAATTACATAACCCTAAGTCAAGAAGCAAAAGTTAAGAGAAAAACCTTGATAAACATTTCCAAGGGAGCATCGAATATCACTTCCACTTCAGAAAGGTTTGGAGCAGGCTTGAATGAGTTCCTTTCATTAAGTATGCCGATGACAGGTGCAACTCTCAGGAGGTGCTGCACACAAAAACCAATGGTAGAAGAACCACCCAATGGGGGAGAACCTAATGCATTCTATACATGTAGTTTTCAATGCTTCAAACTTATTCTATGACAATAACATGCATGGATTGTAATTTATCATGAAACAAAAGCACATAAACCATAATCACAAAGGGAAAGGGGAATCATTCAAATTCAAATGATAACAACTCTTGTACCCATCATCAGCAGTTTATGATGACATCATTAACCTCTAATTGATTATCACTCATGAACCTCACTATTTTGTTAACTAACAATATTCAAGGCGCCAAATTTTCGAAAGATAACGCACATCATGCTCAGGCAAAGTTAAATTTTGAGTTTCAACCTAGGCTTCAAATTACTCATAGAGATCTCAACACAACGTTACAATGTAAAATTCAGAGTTCAGAAGTACAAAAGTTTTCTAGTCGAACTTAAAAAGTATGAAACACTGAGAAACATGTGTAACCCAAATAATTCAGGCCAGACATTAAAATAGTCTTCAAGATGACCTTTGGGAAATAAGTTGAAGCGGTCTTGCCACGCAAATAGTCTTTTCAGATACCTCTCAACTTAGTTATCCACTTCTCATATCCACATACTAGTCATTCCCCCCCCTCTTTTCGGAACCGGAACCCTAAAATGTAGATAAGATTTTTAACCTATATAAAACAGGCATAATCAAGATCCATGGATTTAGTTCATTTCCCAGAAGCATTCAATTCCCAATAACAATAACCCAAAAATAAAAATAAAAAAGAATAACCGTTGCTAACTGCCTACAGGTAAAATTGAACGCATCATATTTTGAAAATGTGAAAATATTACATGATTGGAACCCACTAAGTTCTGCATTCACCCATTTGACACAGTACATAGTAACTTTATCTCAATCGATACGTACAACAGTCGCTTTAAAAAAAATGACAATGGAAAAGAATGCGAAAAGTTGATACCTTAGACAAGAATGGTTCAAGTACTGTGACAACATTGACAAGTGAAGGATCCAGCCCAATCTCCTCCCTTGCCTCCCTTGTGGCCGTATCCCCATCATCCTTATCCCCCTCCTCAGCTTTCCCACCAGGCAATGATACTTCTCCTGCAGCAAAGAAACACCCAATGAGTTAATCAATCTGGTTATCTTAAACAATCTCACATCACAATCATCAGCTTATTTTTGTTTGCTTCCCGAGAAAATGAACGAAAGTTCCAAACTTTCTTTCAGGAACAAAACAAAAAGGTGACTCCAGTTCCGCTGACCCGAGTGCGTGGACAGCTTCGACGACCGCTTAGTGAGAATGACACGCAGATCCCCTGCATCCCCTTCAAAGAGACAAACCAAAACAGCGGCTCTCTTGGGTCTAAACCTTTCTGGATCTTGTGCAACTGGGGTGACCGATTCCGCAAAACCGACTTGGGATTGGGAAACCACTTTCACAGCGCTTCCTTCGAGGTCCTGCTCCTCGGAGTCGTCGAAGGTAGGCGGTGGCTTGTAGAGGCGGAGCTGTTGGGACAAGGCGACGAGTCTCGGAGAACATCCGACGAAGCTGGACGGATCCATGAGCTTGAAGAGCGGCCTTGGGGAGGGTACGGATTTGGATACACTTCCAATAATGGGAATCGGGAGTTTGCCAGTTGGCTTTTTATTTGGTCTAAAGACTCTAAACTACAGAAACAATTACCTGAGTTTTCCTTCTCAAAAAAAATTACACGAGTTTTCAATTATTATTGGTTTGATTTCCCAGATTTATCGATGAGCGCACTTTGTAACGTGCACTTTGTAACGTCCGCTTAATACTCTTGACATGGCTTTATTCTTTCTCGTGCCTTCTTTGTTTTCAAGATAAAAATTTAAAATTTTAAAAATTTTTCATTCTATCATTATAATTTTTTTAAATCTCCATATAAAATAAAATAAACAATTCGACTTTTTTAAATTTCAAAACAAATATAATATTAAAAAATATATTCTAACAATATTTTATTCAACTTTTTAACTTTAATTTTATCTCATTTCATTTCATCTCTAAAAACAAACGAGGCCTTAGAGTAATAATTAAAAAAGGATTTTGCTACACAATATCTTACTATTCACCTACACTCCACACTCCATATTTTTTAAAATTTTTTAATATTTTTTTAAATTTTTTTTTGAGTTTATTTTTTTAAAACTATTTCAAATTTTTTATTCACTATTCATATAAAAAATATTTGATAAAAGAAAAAAATTAAAAAAAATGTAGAGTGTGGATGAATAGTAAAAAGTTGGGAAGATTTTTTTATTAAAAAATAAATAAATATTATATCTATTAAAAATTCAATCATTGATTTAAAAGTTTTAAGACTATTGAATACTAATTTAAGTTAATTATTTAATCTATTATGATCATAACATTTCATTATGTTTCTGAATTTGACATTTATGGTAGCCCACTTTATCGACATTGTCCCGATAGTAGTCATTTTCTTTCTAAGTATTTCACTCATCTATCAATATTCAATAGCTTAACACTATACATATATATAGTACTAAGATATTTTCATATAGACTATAGGTCACCCCTTCTGTAACTTGAACTCTTAACGTGGTTCCTGCTCTGACACTAATTGTTAAAAATTCAATCATTAATTTCAAAGTTTTAAAACTGTTAAATATTTCTACCATGATCGTAACAATATAGTGAAATCTAATATTTCTTTCAAGATTCACATTCATAGACTTAAAAGTTTGAAATTCTTGAAAAATTGTGACTAAACAGTAAACCAACTTTTAAGGTCTAATTTATTTTTACAAATAATGTTATCTCATCTAATCATTATAACTTTTCCAAACTCACAGACAAAACACAAAAATTAATTTAACTTTTTCAAATCTCAAAACAAAAATAATTATAAAAATTATATTCTAATCTAATCTATGTAATCAAATGAGGCTTAAAAATGATATAAATCTTAATAGAATTTCCAAATGACATGAGATCTTATTTAATTTATAGAAAATGATTTATATAGTTTTAGTATGTGCAAGTTCCGCACACTATTTAAAAAAAACATGAATAAATCGATATCAGTACTGTAGATTATGTGTAATGTAAAGATTTTCATATAACACTACTCTTATTCTTTATTTATTATTTATTCCTGATTATATCGTAGAAATCATTTATTCTTTTTAAAATGGGCAATGGTAGGATGCACACCAAATGTGAATTGCAAATATGCACACTAGCGTAGATGGTTTTCTTTTTCTTTTTCTTTTAAGAATTTCTTAAACATCCTTAACCATTAAGAAAAAATAAAAATAAATAAAAATACATGAGAGAGCATATTTGGTGGACACATTTAGGAATCATACTAGCATTTTCCCTCTAAAACATCTTTATAGAAGTATTTTATATTAGATTTATCTGATGAAAAATTAGGTTAATAAACGTTAAGAAGCATTACAGAAAACGTAACTTTCTCCGCATGGATTGTCACAAAGGAGAGCGCGGAGGGGGAAGATTCCCTCCTCCAAGCCTATGTCCCCTGAAACAAAAGTACAAAACTTAAGAGATAATTATCTTTGATACCAAAACTTCTAATTCTGCATAAACCGGTTCAACCCAGCAAGTCCTCGGCAACCTTTGAACTGTATTTTGATTCTACGAGCAAAACAATGCCCCTTTTAATTCATGAATGAGAACCCATTTAGTTACTGAATGAGTTATGAGTGCACTTTAAGCTCATGCAAATCCCAAAAGCAACATATTCAAACCCCCAACTTTTTTCTTTCTATTTCCACCATTTTCGGGTAACCAAACAGGATATACTGGACGTCGTGGGTGTGAACTACTTGGGCATTAGAGACCATATCGAGGGTGTGTTTTTTTTTTTCTTCAAAATGTTTAGAAATTTGGTTTTTTATTTATATGTGGAGAAATGAGAGAAAAGTGTAATAATATGGGAATACCTTTACCCCATAATATAGTTTGGTACGAAAGAAGGAAGAATACAGAGTATGACTCGATGATTCTACTACTTAGTCAAAATGAAGAAATTGTGAAGAAACTCAAATTACAATCTTATTTACAGCAGTTTAATCCATCTCAGCACACTAACAAAAACATGTATGGAAGGATAGCAAACATTAGGCGCAATAACAGCCTTGGCAAACATTCTTTGAAACATCGCCAACAAACATCTACATTCTGAATGAAATAATATATTGTCTTCCTTTTATATACATCATGGGCAAAGAAAAAACAAATATAAGGACGAGGAAACAATGACTAGGTCAGTTCCACATCCAGGTCATTCCAATTATTCTATTACCACAGACAAAACAAGATTTGCTTCCAAGCCACTCTCCTAGGCACAAAATCAGATATGAGAAACATAAATAACAAACTTGCTTTCCCTCACATTTCAGCATTTCAACTACTCGAAAAATCCAATAGAACAATTTCTATTCCATATTATTGGTTTGGTACTAAGAAACCAACTGTTCTTTCTTATTGTTTGCCTCTTCAGCTTTAATGTTCCCTTCATGCGCAGCTGATTTTTCAACAACAGGGTAAGACAATCTACGGGCCTTTGTGGTTCCCTTCCCATTGGTCAAAGGAGGTTTGACTGAAACATCTTTTTTCGGTGTTGGAGAATTTAAATTTTTACCAACCTTGCTAGGCTGCCTACTCTGGGCTTTCTTTGGGGTAATAGACTTGGAAGGGACACGGCTTTCCCATGGGCGAGCAGCAATCCACCGTTCCAACCAGCTCCAACCCCAATTAGTTCTACCAAGTTCATAATTACCCAGCCCATGAGTCTGACTGGAGTTAGCCCTCCACTGAAAATCATGGGATTTGTATGCATGTCAATTGGTCCTGTGAGCCTAAATAACGAGAATGACATTTTTTTCATCCTGGAGAATGACATACCTGATGAGAAAAGGCATATGCCATAGTACGCTCCCGCTTAACTGCTGCGTCTTCTTTCTGATGTATTCTTGCAAGAACTATCTCCATCGTTTCAGGGCCACCACACCATTCTACCTGTTATCCATTCAGACTATTAATTAATCAAGAATTCAAGAGAGAATGAGTTAACTGCATTCAGAAAGGTCCATGTATTAAATATAATAATCAGACACCAGGGCCTAGCAACAGTCGGTAAACCGGATGCTTTGAGTCTAAATCTTTCCTTTTTCCTTTTCTATTTGAAGAAAGTGACTACGACACAAGGATCAAGAATCTTGGACTTTGTATCCTGATTCCTGAGAAATGGTAAGTTCTAAAGGACCAAGAGTTCCTTGATGTGGGAACCAAGCAATTTCAATATCATTTTCAGAATCACAACACAGCCTTTTAAAGGAAGGAGATGCCATTCACTCCAATGATAATTTGGCACAATCAATCACAAGTTCATGATGCAAGTCCTCACACGCAGGGAGCAGGCGGTCTAACCTCTAGGTCATGAAGCTTAGCCTCAAGTTTTAGCTGATTCTCTAGTTTCTTCTGTCTAAGTCGGCCTTCTGTCACCATGCAGAGTCTACGAGCTCTTATATGGGATTGTATGTTGCTCCAAGTGTGAAGATGGCTTAATGTTGTTGTAGCTTGCCTCTTAACAGAATATGCTTCGGTCAGGACCTGTAGTCTTACTGCCCCTTTCAGACGACGTAAAGTTCTCCTAGCCTGCAAGCAACAAAATAAATCCCCAAGACATGAAATAAAGCAAAATGAAAAAAAAGCACCAAAAAAACACACCAAAAATAATGGAGCTAGTTCATGGCCCCAAAAATTGGCAATGAATGGCTATACAGTTCCTCTTCTGGTTTCTTTAACTTCTTATAGGAGCTGATGATATAGCCACCTAATATTTGTTCAGAAGGAACTGTAAGGTTCTTCTTTGCCCAGTCACTGCGTAGTGGCCAGCTACCAACCGCAGTATTTAGTAGCGAGGTTAAAGTAGAGTAAAATTGTCACCAATTATACAGCAAAGATCAATTAAAAGTTCTGAACCTAGAAGGTAAATAAGCAAATTGCTCATCGTTCATATAGCCTCTGTAACTACAGTTAACAAGGCAAAAATGTGAAACTAAAAAGCAGGAACGGCATTGCTTGGATATCAGGGAGTCTAGACATTTCCAATGAGCCCCATCAAGTGTGAAAAGTTCCAATAGAGAACAGGCTCCATCTTTGTGGGCCAAAAATTTGCTAAAACTGTGAAAGGATGTCCTGAAATGAGAGGAAATGTGCTCTGAAGCCTTTAAAATAACGCCCATGCCACATTCTTAAGCAGAAAAAAGTAACAGTCATAGGTGCACTATTCTTGAGCAGTAAAAAGAGGGGAACATATTCTTGTTTTAATAAATCATACCAATCTGCTAATCTTAGTTAGAAGCAGATCACAATGGACATGACCCATCCTTAAATCTTCCCCAATAAACCAATGCTACCATTGCCCACTAACTTCAAAATGCCCTCGAAAATACAAAGAAAAATGTTTCTAGTACTTAAATAGATACCATATACCTACAATCCAGTTCAGGCATATGCCTAGAAAACTCATAAGATGTATATCATTTTAACTACTTCTCAAAATATCAGCATTCTCTCCTCCATGCATGTTTCTTAGCTCTCATAACGGGCCAAAGATATCCTGTTCAATTGTCAATTGATGTGAATTCTTTTGTAAGGATTAATCAATTAGGATTTCTTCACTTTTTTTCAACCATGTTTCATAATTCACAATGCAGGAATGAGATCTGATTTAGTCCACTCAACCACAACACTATTGGTTGACATCATTTGCCAAAGAAATAGCTCAGTATTAATTCCAGCCCACTCAACTAATTGGATTTCAGACCTTCACTTGACGCTCTTTTCTTTTAATTGGATCTCCTACTGTTAACCATCTACGATCAAATTAAAACTTCTTATCAAGGAATGATGTTAAATGGATTATATAATCGTGTGGATACACTTTTTACATAATATTTTATAAATGTGGCAGTGTGTATGTGTTGCTGTCATTGCAATTATCAGTACCCTTGGGAAATGCAAACCAAACAGTGAAAGTGCTCATGGATTGGTAACCACAAGAAGGAGAAAGGAAAATATACATAAAAAAAAATCATTTAGATCTATATACTTATGACTTCAGTGTGTATGGTTTATGACTAGCATACCACGTAAGCCCTGAATGCAGTCTGAATACGTGTTGCAGCAATATCCTCAGTTGGCTTGCCAAGAGACTGTTTATGCAGATGATTCTTTGATTTTGCAGAAGCTGAGGAGCCCTGTAACAGAGCACCAGAAAACATGAGAAATAGCAAATTTATATTGGATTCAATACTGAGGTATCAAGTTGATGATAATGTTGGGCTTGTTTGTGTGGAGTTTGGTTTATTTTTGTGGCGGTCCGATTTGATGACCTGACCCAATAAGAATTCGTTGCAGTTTTTGGTGTATTTTCAATGGGCTTAGACCATGGAGAGCAGGCGGTTATAGCTCCTAAACCAGTCCAACCTGACCCCTAATTAGGGTTTCGCCGCATCTATATATTGTACTATTCCGTATGGCCTCATATTGTATTCTTGCAATGTATATTCGACTTTCAAGAGAATAAAATCCTCTGCAGTTCCATGGACGTAGACACATTGTTGAACCACGTAAATCTAGTGTGTCATGTGTGATTGATTTCGTTTTTCGTGTTACTTTTTCTTCTTATCGTTCCCAAAAGATAAAGTTTAACCAACTTTAGTTCTGAGTAACAATGCTACCAATTGATTGATGATCTTATGACCTTTATGATCAGTTAAGAGGATTCAACCCACGACTAAAAAAATTAAACATCCTTCATATTTATCATACCAATGGTAGATTAAGCCATGCCTTCTAGCATGTCTTGTTTGACAAGTAAAAACAGGACTGTAAAGAGATACTTAAAAATCCAAACCTCGACAAACTCTATTTGGGTTTCCTAAATTCCTGCCCAATTATCGCCTCAACCATCAAGTATATATATATATATATATATACACACACATACGCAGAGATATGTGTATTTATAAGGTAGAAACAACAGCTCCTCAGTTTCAGGTCTGAACCTAAATTAATAAGGAGTAAATGCCATTGTTTAGAGGCACTGCAAACTAGAGTTAAGATATGACAATTCACGAGGACATTCAAGGGAATAACAAATAAGTTTTTGATTTGGAATAAACAACTTGACAGTTTGGATACTCAGTTGAATTAAGCAAATACATAGCTTGGTTTCAACCAAGTCAAAGTTAATCAATGAGTTTGCAATTAAAGGGCTCTGTACCTTCGCTTTTTTTGACCTGCCATCTTTCGGTTTCTTTAGGCTGACTATAGTCTTAAACCAATCTCCAGAGCCCATCTCCACGATTAAGAATCTGTGTCCGATTTAACATGCCCCTGAAGTAATTCCAATTTGGATCTAATCAAAATCGCCATTAAAAGACAACATCCAACAGACCAAGTTTTAGCATTTATAGTGTTCAGGTTTTCTTTTCCTCGACCTCGCAGCAACAAACAAAATATGAGGCTGCTACATCTTGTTACAAAAAAACAGCGACGGAAGTAATATAAACAAAATGATTAAAAAAAATTGCATCATTAACTACATTCAATTCAAATGAGAGGAATCATAATTCCACAACAAAATATGCCAAATACACTTCACCAATTGCATTAACTAACTTTAGACGAGTCCAATACACTATCATACTCGCCAAAAATTCAAAACATAAAAATAATATGATTAAAAATAAACCACATCCACACCAACAAATGGCAGAAAATAACGACATATTTCCATAACAAGCTGCATTAGTCCTCCTAGTTTGCTTACAATTAGCTTCCAGATCCCACCCATCCCTCCCAAACATCAAATACGTATCTCAAGGTCACATTTGGAATCCCAGAACAGAGGGAAAAACCCACAACAAATGCAAAAGAAGAGTATCCGGGTAAGTATGTCATACCAGAGAATGGCTCCTCCAATGGGTCCAACAGACCGTTTTAGAAAATGGGCACTCAAGATCTCGGAGCAAAAAGGCGATGACAATAGTATTAGTAGAAGTAACGGAGAAGAAAGGCTTGAGAAAAGAATAAAAGGTGGGTGAGCAATGGGGATTGTTGCCATGGCCCAACACCAGCTTTTCTGCATTTCTTTATTTTTACTTGTATTTTTCCTCGAAAGATGTTGAACAAAAAAATAAAAATATCATAGTATTAAATGATAAAATCCTTCTCTCTCTCTCCTGTGCGTTGTTCTGTCTGACTCTCACTCCTTAATCAAAGGCTCAACCAACGCTACAACTCGTGGATCGACGAATGTGAACATTATGATATTTGTTTTTTCCTTCAAAGCTCAGCCTACAAAGGAGGCTACAGCGACATCAAAACAAACTGTGACAGAATTTGATGGCGATTGGCTGCCTTTCGTATCGGCTGCGATTTGGAGCTACTTGCGAGTTGAATTTGTTAAAAGTTTCTTGGGCCGTATATCATATGAGTTGGAGATTTCTGGCAAAAATTAATTAAAAATAGTAGAAAATTAATTTTATAAATCAACTACTTATATAAAAAAAAAATACCTAAAACATGATATATATTAAAAATAAAAATATTTTAAAAAATAAAATAAAAAATAATATCAATGATATAATCACATGTTAGTCGAGAGTTAGAATTACATAATACCATCATCTTCCTTATAAATAAAAAATAAAAAATAAAAGTCAAAAGTCACATTCCCTGTTATCTTCTTAATTAACGAGGATAGTCGGGAGTATTGCATATGCACATTATAAGGATGTCATGTATGCCACAATCTTTAGCTTAAGAAAAAAGAAATATATGAGAGTCTAGATACTAGATAGGATATAATATAATTCCCTTATTAAAATAGTAGTACTCAGCGTAAATGGCCAGCAAGTCACATCAGGACAATTTGTTGAGGATTTTTAGTTGAAATAAGAAATTTTCAATAATAAAGAAATGGGTGGTTAGATAGACCAACCCAATAGAAAATGACCAATTCTATTTCCCACTATTAATTAGTTGATATGTTCATCACGATCAACAAAACTAATATAATTCGTCCGTTAGACAACATTAGCTGTTGGTTGATTGTTGGTTGATCTTTGCTTAATTCTTAACACTCATCCTCATGTGTTTAAACTAGTGCTCGTAGTGATCATTTTGGCACAATGATTTTCACGCCGTTGCTTATTCGTTAGCACATCTGTTTTCTTACTTAAACTAATGTGATGGAATTAGAGGGTTGTGATATTGGTTATATGTTACGAGAAAATCAATATATAAATATATATATTTCTTTTTATTCACTTTCTTGAAAATCTTCTTCAAGCATGTTGATTCTTCTAAAATGTCAAGATCTTTCTTAATTCTAAAAATAAAAAATAAATAAGAGGAAGAAACTGGTAATTACTGATTTCACTTAAGTTATTACCAAATTTACAAGCTATAATCTACACAGTAATTTTATTTTCACAAAATAAAGGTGCACATAGGGCTGATCTTAAGATATAATTTCATCCTAATCAATTCACTTTATCAAGAGAGAAAAAAAATACTATTCTCAAGCCATGAGGTTGATAGTGAGATTTCAAGCCTTAATTATGAATAAATATAGAGAGTAGGTACGATCGAGGTCCCCATATTACACACGAATGCCGAATTAAGTATTAATGGCTCGATAGGGATGGCTCGAATTAATCAAACAAATTAAATTACTACAACAAACTTCATGATGAAATTATAAGTTTCACTACAAGCCTTTATATATAGGCTAGGCTAGCTATAAATCTACTAAATCTAGGAAATCTTAGAATTCAGGAAATAAAACAAATTAATCTAGAAGTACAAGCTATGACGACGCAAGAGACCAAAAGCTAGGAAATAGAATAAATTATTCTTCATGTAATGACAAATAAGGATATATTCCTAAGATCCAATATTGAATATTAACGGTATCTATTAAATTGTCAATTCATTACATTATAGGTAATGATGAAGTTAGAGATCAAGTTTCTAATTATATATATTTCAACAAAGACTATTAAATATCCCTGATAAACGCAAAAAAAAAAAAAAAAAAATCGGTTTAGCTCTTTCATCTGAGGGAATCGGAAGACAAACTTTTGCTGCAAGTCTCGGCCCCACACCCCCCCCCCCCCGGGGGGCGGGGTCCACGTGAATATTAATCAAACATTCCAAATTCTTCTTCCTTTTTTCTAACCCACGTAAGTGAAATATTAATTACATTCATCGATGATCCTCAGGGTTTGAAAGCTAAAGGCTGAAATTGTTTTATTTTAATGGAATGTGGCCTTAGAAAACTTTCGACTTGGAAATTCAAAGGCTTATAGTTCCGTAAAACACGCGGGGGCAAATGGTTCAACATCCATCCGGCCGCATAATACAATGGGCAAAGTGACGTCCATCGCTTGTGACTTTCAAGGCCTAAAATTTACGCACCAACTGCATCGACCTCCTACCTGCAAAAGATTAATACATACATTCAAACATACATATATTAATTATATATATATATGGTCTTTTCCCAAGAGTCCCATTGGCTCCTTGTCTTTGTGGGAGTTGCGTGGGCAAAGGGACAAACGTATGAGAAGCTTCTTATATTTGTCTTTTTCCTCGTGTCGAACCAAAAAATTAAGGAATAGATGTGAAATCACCAAGGAACTAAAACGGATACCCAAAAATGTCAAACCTCATGGAGTCATGGGGTACAAAATTTCCATACCCAACAAAGTTCTCGAAACCCCACCAATTGACATTTCCATGATTTGCAAGAACAAAGTAGTACGTAAAATAAATAAAACTCGTTGCTGTTAATCAAGCAAGTATAGAGAAATTGATCATCACAGAAAGAGAGGAAAGGCCAAGGCATACATACACCAATTGGTTGATCATTCAAATTGATTAACGATGAGTTCTGATGACGATGATAAAGATAGCAATGATGGTGCCGGCCGGGAGATCTTGATCGCTGCTATATTCTCCCTACTTGCCGTAGTGATTTTTATCACCATCCTCCGTACATATGCAAGGTATCTCGCAAGAAGCCAAGATAGAACACGTCGTGATATCTTGAATAGGGTAAGTACACTAGCTCAAATTGCATCGGTCGACATGGGTTCTGTCGATCCACCAGCGGAGACTGCCGGAGGGCTCGATCCATTAGTCATAGCCTCACTACCTAAGTTCACCTACAAACCAGCTAATTCACTCGATCAAAGTGAAGTTATAGAGTGCTCAGTTTGCTTGAGCAGCATAGAAGAGGAGGCCATGGTTCGGCTTCTACCAAACTGTAAGCACATGTTTCATGTGGAGTGCATCGATGTTTGGCTCAACTCAAACAAAACTTGCCCCGTCTGCCGCACTGTGGCTGATCCTAAGGTCCAGCCAGAACGAAATGACATAGGTATTACTGGGGTCCAACGTCCTTCAGCTCCACCTATAGAGAATGGTATACCGCATGGTGCTGCCGAGTTGGAGAAGGCAGGTGGATCCGGATCAGGCTCACGATTAAGCTCTTTTCGGAGGATGCTTAGTAGGGGGAGATCGTCAAGGAGGATTCAGAGTTGTGGAGATCATGAAGTGGGTTCAGAAGATCTAGAAAGACAATGATTGCCTCCTATATATTGCTATCACCTTAATCGAAGATCATAAACTAGTATACGTAAATAAGATTTTAATATTATTTATATAAATATATGGGGTGTTCGAAATATTTATGTTGGATGATGCATGATATGAAGTTCTTTTCTACCAAATATATAATGAGGCACGTGCTGGTACTTATGGCTTCCTTTCCAGTTTGCATAGATATGACCAGCTTGGCACTGATTGATTTATTCGTTTGATGTAGTTTTCCATTTTCATCTATGTATGGTAAAGAATGTTGCGATCGATGCACGTAGAGGACATCTGCTTCATTTTGTGGAAATTTTTCACTTCAATCAGGCCACAAAGTTATAGGTGATCTAAATATTGCCAAAATAGTAATGAAACAGGTAAAGCACTAACACAAGAAATGCCCAGAAAGTGTTTGAGAGAATGCCTCAATCGATAAATTAGTACTACCACGGGGAGTGTGGGCTGTGGTAGAGGACTCATGAGGGAGAACGGGCCCAGTGGAAGTAGGAAGTGAGGAAGGCCAGGAGAAAGAGAGAGGGGTGGAGCTGTATTAGGAGATGGGCTGGAGAAAGAACAAAAAGGCCAAGATAGTGGTAGAGGCCTAGGAAAAATAGGGTTTGAAGAGGGAGAAGTATTTTTGGGCAAAGGGTGGGTCGAAAAAGTAAAGGGAAATTAAATATGTTTCGTGAAATTGAACATCACGGGAAATATAGGTTCGTCCCATGAGAAGGTGTAGACAGCAATAGCGTTTGTGATCTAGGCTATAACCTATAAAAGCACAAAGTTTAGATCGAAGATCCAATTTGTAATGATTAAAAGGTCATAAATTGGGCCAACAGACACATCCAAAAGTCTGTAAAAAGGTATAATCGAGAGGATGGTGAAAAAGGACCCAAAATGGAGAAAGATTATTGAGAATGGGCGTGGGCATACTAATGATAAGAAAAACCATAGTCTAAAATGCCTCAGCCCAGTACTTATGTGGACAGAGGCATGAGCTAAAAGAGAAAACTCAATCTCTACTATATGACGATGTCGTCGTTCAACAGTACCATTCTGGGCATGAGAATAATGAAACAATTTATGAAGGGCCCAAATTCACCGCCCTAGTCAAATTAGACTGACACAACATTAGAGGAGAATGAATTACTAACATATTGTAAAAAAACTAAGGAAATAGAAGAAACATCGGATTTAGATTGAAGAGGAAACACCCAAATGTATTTAGAAAAGTCATCTATAATAGGCAAATAAAACCAACAACTAAAGGAGGAAAGCATAGGCGCCGACCCTCAAACATCAAGGAATAAAAGTGCAAAAGGCTGCTGTGATCGAGATGGAAAGGAGTGGTGAGGCAGGGCATGGGACTTTGCGAGCAGGCAGGACAGGGAGGAGCAGCAGCACCGGCAATGACTGAAAGCTGAAAATGAAAAAGGGTGAAAGAAGTGATTCGAGGGGGTGGGTGACCGAGACTAGAGTGCCAAATCTGAGGAGGGGTGTTCACCGACAAACACTTGAGGCGAGGAACTAGAGACATAGAGAGAGGGTGAGGCAGAGACATCAGTTGGTAGAATGTAAAGACCATTCCTAACATGGCCTTGAAGAAGAGCTGCCTGGGTATGCAAATCCTTTACAAAAAAACAATTAGAGTGAAATTCAAAATACACAGAATTATCAAGTCAAAATTGACATACAAACAGTAGTGCAAGTAATAAAAGGGACATGAAAGAGTTTGCAAAGAAGAAATTTGCCAGAAGGAGCATGCAATTGAGTCGTGGCGATGTTTTGGATAGGAAGAGTTAACCCATCACTGATGCTAACTTGATTAGAGCCCTGATAGGCAGCAGTGTCCAAATTGAGGTTGGAAAAACTGGCAGTAAAGTGATTTGTCGCAACAGTGTCAAGGAACCAGGCACTGGACTGGGGTGCAGAAGAGGGAAATGACATGACGTGAGCTACAAGTGATGGAGGAGTCGGAGCTTGATAAGCTTGGTTGAACCGGTGATAGCAAGACAATGCTGTGTGACCAGGTTTTGACAAACTTGGCACACTGGGCGGCTTTCTGGTTGATTGGAGAAGAAGTTATGGTTTTGAGAGTGACCACTTGGGCTGCCCCCACGTCCTCTTTGTCCACGATGGAAGTTTCCTCTACCCCTACTAAAGAGAGTTAATGAAGTGGGTTGCCTGGATGTAGTAGCATGAGCGGCAAGCTAACCACCTAAAAGAAGAGTTTGAGTTTGATGAGAAAGTCGAAACTCATGATTCAAGAGATAACTGTAAACTTGTAGAGTCGATAGCAAATATGGCCGAGTAGTAATGGAGGTCATGAGTGATTCATAGTCAGTGCCAGGGCCTACTAGTAAATAGATAATAAATTCAGATAAAGAGAAAGGTTGGCTTGCAGCACCAAGAGTGGCAGCCAACAATGTTGCTTTGTGAAAATACTCTGTAATAGACTCAAATCCTTTCTTCAAAGTTGCTAATTGATATTGGGTTTGCATCACATGAGCGGAGGATTGAGCTGCAAAGAGGCTGTGTAGTGTGGTTCATACCTCGTGTACGTGAGGTTGCACAATCAAGAACTTGAGCTAGGACTGTCTCTGATAAAGAGGAATTGATAGCCGAACTGATTAACTGATCTTGCAATATCCATTTGGTGTATGCTGGGTTGACATTTCCTTCATCCATGGGAGATGGCATAGCAATTGAGCCATCCACATATCCAAATAGCTTATGGCCCTTGAGAAATGACACAATTTATGCTTTCCACAAAACGTAATTTTCTATGGTAAGTTTGAGTGTAACAAAGTGTGTGGCTAAGTTAATAATGGTCGGATTGATAGTGAGTGGGTGGGAAGGGGTTGATTTTTCTAGAGATTCTGGAGATTCCATGGTGGTTTGCTAAAGAAGAAATGGACATGGGTACTTTGGTAGTTCTAGTACCATGTGAAATCATCATTTGTTCCAAAAGCTTAAACTGATAGGAAGATATATATTTTATTGTTTATTTTATATCTTAACACTCATTCTAACTTGTAGGCTATACTCTCCCTCAATTAGTGGTTCAACACATAGAATATTTAATTAAATGGGGTAGAGTGTAGAGTCATAATTCGAATTCAGGATCTCTGCTCTGATACCACAATAAAACAAGTAAAGCATTAACACAAGAAATGCGGAGAGTGTTTGAGAGAATGCCCCAATCGATAATTCTATTATATCATTTCATCTTTGTTGCTCATCGCTCTTACACAGACCCTTACAAAGAAAATTTATACAAGACTCATGATAGAGAACAATCCCACTATTTTCCAGATCTCACGACCCTAGCACTCCACCTCATCAATTATGTTATACAAGAATATTCTAGAGCTAGCTCTACACCTCAGCATTTGTTGTTATGAGGAATATTTCCAGAAGCTTATAAATCTAGTGGCAAATCTTCACGTTGCAATATCTCCTATGGACAGGTCTTTGTATAATCTTCTTCTTGACAGATGATAGCCTTAATAAATAGCATCGTATGTGAATGATATCTAAATTGCGAGCGATGTTTTAATTAGTGGTGTTTTTTTCTAGACAATTATTACAATAGATGGATATATAGAAGTGAGTCTATATATCTTTCTAGTCGTCCTTAACATTAATTTGTGCCTTTGTGGATCTTCGAATATGATTAATTATATATATAGTATCACATCTTATATAGTGAAATAAAAGTATAATAGTGTATAAAATTTTTCATATATATATATACACAACCGCGCGTCATGGTCACGCATTTGAATGATAGAGGGGAAGGTTGTTTAATTTTATGGACCCAAAGAACGAACTGAAAATTCAAAATGATCATTGACATTTGGGGGAAAAAAAAAAAACCGGTCAGAGTTTTACTTTATCTTAAGATGGAACAACTCGTTTGATGGGATTTGACCAACAACTCGATAAAATAAACAGATTTAATTCTTGATGAGAATCTAATTTGGCGGTGCTAATTAAGATAGGTAGAATGGTAGATACTTACATCCATCGCATGGCGCGAAAATGACTATTTGACCAATTACAAGAAAATTACTACTTATTTATATTTAGTTATTTTTTTGTAAAAATGATTATTATTTGTTAAAAATAATCTATTTTTGTCACAAATAATTATTATCGTCGCAAATAATATACTTATTAATTTTCTTGTAATAAGTGCATGTCTGAATGATCTTTAGCCAGAAATTTTTACACTGAATTTTCGCACAATCCAAACCCTATAAATTTCAAATGAAGTGAGATCGATGCCAAAGTACTCACCATTCACCAAGTCGAGTTAGGTCAAAATGGAGTTTTAGCAGCAGCTTGCTTGTTTGTTGTTGTTTTTTTTTTTTTTAAATCAGAATCAATTATTAGTACGATATAATATTCAATTATATCATCACATGAAAGTACTGACTCACATTTTAGCTGATCAATCGATCATATCCTGCGTACAGGAAATTCTCTCGGGCGGCATTTATTAGATGCACCCCACAGAAAAGAGAACCACAAATATAATACATGAAGCTACCTTCATAAACAGTAATTTTAACCTATATAACACAACCCTTTTCAGTTTTTACAGTTTTTTACACAATTATGTTTTAAATTTGGAGTATTTTTCTAATTAAGACGGTACTGATATTTTTATAAGTTATTTTTATAAAAATGTAATTCATTTAAGATGTAATTATATATCATGTATAGTGTTGTGAAAAGGATTGTGCCTTAATTATGATCATTTTTCTCTAATTAGACTCTGCAATCTGCAGCTACATGCAATCAACGAGAGGTATTGATAACGGACTTGGCATGGGGATCAAGTCGGGATCCTCTTCATAATGAAACAAGATTATAATCTGACAACCCATGTGAATGCATGTCCTCCAAATTAAGTCGCTTTCCACAGAATGTTTAATTAGTACTGTTAATTTCCTTGTATATATATTATTGAAGCTTTACATGATGATGATGTAAGATTGACACTTGGCAGAAAGATTATACTTTTTGTTATAAAATAAATCCTTAAGTCACTCTATCCAAGACTCAATAGTAATACAAACCAGGTTCAAGAATACACAAGACTCTCTTGTACAGACTCAATCAAGAAATATTTTGAATAATTTGAACTTATAAAATAGAGAAATTGATATCAAGTATCTGTAAACTGAGACAAATAGCCTTGCATCTAACATAACCAACAGATCTGACCAAGAGCAATATGAGACTGTATAACAAAACAAGAATCAGCAAGATTTAACAAGCACCGAAAATATAGCAAGAATAATAATCAAAGAGATTAACAGAAAGATAAAGAAATAAAAGAATCAACACAGGATATACGTGGTTCGACCCTAATGGTCTACATCCACGGCAGGAACGGCCTCAGAGCTTTATTGATGAACAGTATACATCACGGAGAAGCCTCAGAATCCCTCTCATTTACACAGCCTTTCTCACACACCAGAAAATCACACCGATTTTCTCTTCTAAGTGAGAACCGAATGCAAACCCTAGGATCCCCCTCTCTGTTCTCTCACAATCGCACAAAGCCCCTCTCACAATCAGAATGCATCAAAATGAATTAGGGTTACAAGGCATCGGGTAGCGATATATATATAAAGGAAATCAGATGCAACCACGTGTCCAGATCCTGCGGCTCAAGATTGAGGCCTTTTCTGTTGCAGCTTATAAGTCACATGAGTAACACGTGATTCACCAGCCCAGCAAAAGAACTTCAAGGTCCCAAAATCAGCCACATGTCAACCATCCACACGTCACAAAAAACAAAAGGGTCAGTGATCGAAGATAACAGATAAATAAATGTATTGACACTACATTTACACTTTTAATTGAGTAATGAAGTTTTAAATTCGTTTGCAGAAAATTTGGGCATTATTATAGAACTATATCTATATATATATATATATATGCATATTATGATCTAGTGTGTATTTTTTCATGATCAAGATGCTGATCACTCATTAAATATGCAAAATGGTACGTACGGGTTTAATTAATTGCCAGGTTGGAGATCACATCGCATTACTACCAAATAAGGTGTATTCACTAATTCAAGAATCAAGATTAACACAATATTTCAGACCTCCATGCATGTCTATGACATATTCTTTTACTACGTACGTAGTACTCTTGACCCAAGTAGTAGTCTCTGCTTGGTAATTTTTATAAAATTAGTAGTATCCCGGGCAGGGGCACCTCCTGCATGCTTATCTTAAACTAGGAGGGGTGATAGCGAAACATACACCAAACTTCTACACGGAGATTTGGATTGAGCGCCCACATTGGCAAAGATTTCTGGAGATTTGGATGACAAAATAAGGCATGCATGCAAAATGTGTCTGAGGCCTCGAGGTTGACATTTCTGTGCATGATCAGGGAATATTGACTAAGCACAACCCTTAAGAAATCTTCCTTACAAACGGGAAAAGATAGAGGGAAAGATGTAGTTGGGCGAAAGAATCGAGATATGAGAAGATTACGATGATTGCTTGGATTTCCGCGCTTTGAAAACTCGTACATTTTTCTTGGAGAAAGCAAATGAACTGAGAAAATCCCGGAAGTTCGGGCACTTTCTATGTCTCACTTTCTAAGATCTTTCTGCAATTTTGCGCCGAAAACTCGGGTGTCTTGTTCTACGCTTGTTCATTTAACATAGCCACTCGTCCGAGTTTTACACCGACATCCTTTGAGATTTCCTTTCCATCTATCTCGGTATCTTTGTTACTCTGCATTCTTTCATTTGGGTTTGCTTAATTCGCTTTGTATATTTATACATTAGATTCATGGACTTCTGTTCAATTCATGTTGATAAACAGGATTAAAGAAAAAAAGTACCTGTAGATAAGAGAGTAATGTGTAGCAATACTAGCAGCGGTGGTGCTGCTGATAGTGCTGGCGACCTTGATGATTGGACGCCGGGTTCGTATAACCGGCTGAAGCGCCCAAAGATCCCTAGAAGAGGACCAGGAGTGGCTGAACTGGAGAAGATCCTACGAGAACAGGAAAAGAAAGACTGCACTACTCCTGCCGTGAATACCAATTTGGATGGCCATTTTTCACGCTTCGTTTCCCCTCTTCCCGACCCTTATCATCATTCTCAATCCCTGATCAACTCTCCTCCTCGGCCACCGCCACCTCCAATCACAACTGCAATGCACCCGGCGACACCGGCTATCTGTTCCTCTCCATCTCGACATGTTTGTTTAGTACCAAATCTTGCTCAGTTCAGCCCACCACCACCTGATCCGCCATTAATGACTTCCGTTCATGGCAATGATAGCAGTAATACAATAATTGGAAGAGGCGGTGGCGTGTATGTGGTTGGCGGGACGACTGTGGCTCTGCCTGAGAAGGCCTTATTTGCCATAACGTGGGCTTCTAGCAAGTCCAGTGTGGATGGGGTGGAAGGAAGCAACTCAGACTCTGGTATCCCATTACCAAATCATATTGCCAATGTATCCATTCCAATGTCTACTTCCCCTAAATTACTGCAAAGGAGACATTGCCAAGATCCTTCTATAATGGTAACAAAAGATCAGATTCCTGCAGCTTCATGTTTTTTTTTTTTTTCCTGCCGGCCCCTTCCCCATGAGACGCCAAATTACCAGTGTCTAGGGTGGTGATTGGCATGTTGATTTTCGGTAGTTGATGTGATTTCACTTCATTGTTTGAAGAATAATGTTAACACATGCAACTAATTACAGGTAAATCGTAATTTTCCTGGGTCTGCCACACCACCTTCGTCAGACGTATTACCTGCCAAACCGTATAATCATATAGAGCCCCCTTCAAACCAAAGATCTTGTTACAACTACACGTCTCTTTCGCCCCAGGAAGTGAAGGCGAGTCTGATTTCCTGATCATTTATATTGTTCTGCTAATTTATGTTGTAGGATTAATTGGTCCGGCATAGACGTACTTAATTTCCTCCTTTGATTTCATTGATTTTTCTGTTGTTATGAATTTTTCCGCTCGAGTTTTTCCCCCCATTTTATATAATTGAGAAAGAAGAGGAAACGTGCATAAAAATGGAGTAATCCTTTATGGCGAGCACATATATTTGGTTACTGTGTTATACAGATGCATGGCATGAAGAGGCCAAAGCCCTTCTCAGAAGACAATGCAGCTGGTCCTCAATTTCATTTCCAAGTTCCTCCGTTGATTGATCCTCGCATCCCCACACCAGATCAATCATCTTCGTGGTATAGTCGCAGTGCATTTAATGTTGGCCCCAGTAACAAATTAGTCTTCAGGTTGGTATAGCTTTATCGTCATTTGTTCACTCTTTTCAATCTGTCTCCATTATGTTGCCTGAAATTCCGTTTAATACCGATCTCAGAGGTACAAGAGGGGATGGCCCATCGGATATGAACTCGAAGAAGTTCAGTACTCCATACAATAATTTACCCGATAACAATTTGTACAGATTTGGCTGCCTTGCTAATAATCCTCCGGCGCCTATGGCACACAGTCGTCATGAAAGGGAGTTCTCCAAACTTGACAAGCTTGCTATCCGAGTAAGATTTTACTCCACCATCTTTTGCCAATTGCAAATCCCAGGGGAATTTAAATTAAATGAAGTACATTTTTTTTTATTATTGATTATGAGATTTTGGTTTGTTGTATAATGTTTACCCAAATTACAATTTGAAGGAAAGCATGGAGGACTCAGATCAAAGGTCAGGAATGGGCGGATTAGATAGTGAAAAATCCTTTAATGGCTTTTTCCAACCAAAGGAGCAGATGGGCTGGAAAGAATTTACCCTTCGCTCAAACGATGAGAAGGGTAATGAAGCAGGAGAGGATGGCATTGATCTCAACCTCAAACTCTAGGAGGGTTGCTTATCATGGTATATGATCAAGCATTTGAGAAAACATTTGGAATGTTGTAGGGTGTGTCTGTCTGTGTGCGCGTGTGAGAGAGAGATCGATCATGTGGATGACTTTGTTTCTTGTAATTAAGTGAAATTTAGTTTCTTCTTTTTTTTTCTTTACTTGCTTCCACGAAATATAGATGAGATTCAAAAAAAAAAAGGGGGAAACTTTAGCACATAAACCTCAATCTTTGTTAATTTTGTCTTCGCAAACCCAACTCAAATGTCTAATGTCATTGCTGGCATCCACTTTGTTCTCTAGAAGAAATTTTATCTACAGTTTTGGATATCGCCGGGGCGACTACTTGTCCATGATCATCACAGGAGGGTTGGTGAATTATTTAGGGTGCGGAAATAAAATAACTTCAATGCTACTGTTCTACTGGTCCAGAGATTGGAAAATTCTCTTCAAATTATCCAATGTACATTTACAAAAGACTTTTTATCGAGAACCTATCTACCTCCGAAATTAATTAGGAATTTGTTTTAAGAAAAAATCTATTCATAAGTCTACACACCACACACCACAACTTTTTTTATTTTTTTTTATTTGTTTCTCTTATTAAATGTGTATTATATAGATAATGAATAAAAAAATATAAATGTTTTAAGAAGAATAAAATAAAAAAAAATGAAAAAAACTTGAAAAAAAATGAAAAACAATTTGGTGTATGGTGTGTGGACTTATGAATAGCAATGCTCTTCTGCCGCCCCGCATTCCACCCCCCGGGCGCCGCTCTGCCCAGCACTCCTACAGGCCCCCGCGGTCGCCGCTCGCTGCTCTTCGCACGAGTTGAAGGTTGGGAACCTCTTCTTCATGGTTGAAGCTTGGGGACCGCTCTTCGCACGGGTCAGGTATTTCCGACAAGAATAGAGAATGACTTTGCGACAACTATAGGGTAAGATCAATGCTGTGTCATAATCTTAACCAGTTGTTGAACCCAGAATACTATTGGTACACCACTTGCAGGTTTAGCAAGGCTGAATTGCTTGCTTTAACAAGGGGTTAAGGAATGTTCTTCCCTTCTCTTTTTAGTATTTTTCTTTTTCGCTGGATCAGATCGGTCCTCCCAAACAGCCCGATGCCTTGTCTCTCCTTCACCCTCCTAACCAAAATGCGGTTGAAGAAAGTAAGATCCAAGGGATTTGCTTCCTTTTAGTAAACTGACAATTCAACAAAAGGGTTGGTCAATGATGTTAAAGTTAAGATTTTTTTTTTTGCATAATTTGAAAGATCCCGAGGACTGAAGACTACCCAAAAAAGAAAAAGAGAAAAGTTTACAGTACTTTGGAAAAGCTTAGGTGACCATCAATTCCTGTTGTAACATTCATAATAATGTTCTCGTTTAATTTTATTACATCCTGATTGAATATATGGAGCAGAAATTGAACATAAAAACTTGTTGCTAGTTCTTTATGGAGGACACTTATCTTCACAGATCTGAGAGGCAAAACACAGACACAGAATGAATTTGTAAAGAGAGATTAACTTCTTTTTTTTCTAAGAGATGATTTTGGGTACTATGACCATAGAAATTAATCAGAGTGGATATCTCATTGCGATATTGATTTCTTTGGGTTTATGGCATTTTGTGGTGAGATACTATTATTCTTTGTAGCAGAAACTTCAGAACCATGATATGGATTATAACATGGATTATGCGTGACTTCCCTGCCTCTTTCACTCATAATTTCTTGCTAAAATACTAACATTGATGACTTCCCTGCCTCTTTCACTCATATTTTCTTGCTAAAATTGATATGTATTATGCATTCATTGATTGTCATTGTTAGAGACACTTGTTTTCTGAATTTCCAAATTGTCTTAATGGTACTGTGGCAGTGTGTATTTATACACTTTACAAGAGGAATCATTCTGTTACAAGAGATTCCAAAATAATAACAGAAAGGTAAAAACCTATATTCTAGAATATTCTAAAAACTAATTTGAAATGGAAGGTATTGTGCTAATAGTCATCACCTACTTTACATACAGACTTGTCTCAATTAACAATTTCCTTGTCTTTCATCCTATTTGAATGTAATCGTCTTTACATTTTGGTTGTGAAATCCAAATTCTATGCTTGACTAGTCCTCTTATTGGGGCTCTCTGTTTCAATATCGTGATGGGGGAAGAGAAAGATAGAATGCCACCCATGCCTTCGACGTCATCGATTTCATAGACCCAAGAATATTATGGTCCCATAAATCCAAACTACCCGCCAGTTATGACGCACCAAAATATATATCGAAATCCAAAAAGTTTGTTTGGTGTACTTTTGAATCTAACATGGAGAGGTATAATTGTAGCATCCATTTGAAGTAAACATGGCGTACCCTCCATGTAAATCCCGAGAGAATTTCAGAGATACGCCATGTCACAAACATTTAATTAGCGAGATAAAGTACAACCCACAAACGATGAAATCAATATGCAAATATAAGATACACTTGGTTTACCATGTTATACTTTGGGCATGCAAAAAATTTCCTTCTAGATTTTTCTTAGTGTATAACATCTTTAGTTGTGTTTTCAAAATACACCAAGAAGTAGGTGATTCCATCACAAAATCATCAACTACACATGATGATGATGATTGGGTTGATGCCATGCCTGATTCTAAAAAATCAAATTTTCAAGATTTAAAAGTATAAACTGTATGTATGGGGCATTGTGAGAATTTTGAAGAAGATTCTCCAAAATTTTAATCTGGTCTGTGTTGATAAGCACAGTTTGTAAAGCAAAGTATAAACTGAATGTATAAACTGACAAGCAAAGTTTGGTAAGCAAAATTGATAACCACAATTTTTATCTCAGTTGATAAGCAAATTATAAACTGTATGTATGCAGGGTGAAGAACTGCATATTATCTCAATTGTAAATCTGATATGTGTTGAAAAGGGCAGTTTGAATGACCATCTGTACAATTTATTAGGAGAATAAGTGGAGGCCTCAAAACGGGTAGCAATTCTAATGACAAAAAAAAAATCATCTCGGTCTTAAGCAGTCTGCATATCCTAACTTACACTCTTTAATCTACCCTCATCTGTACAATTCTCTAAATTTCAACAGCACCATTCATTATAAGAAAATAATATTATTAATGATAATAATTAAAAAAAGAAAAGCCTTGTATAAGGTGAAAAATGAAAAATGATATGAGATCATGCTGCCCATGCTTGTTTCACCAGCAACAGCTGCTATACAAGAATCATTCCAAAAGTTCTTTGAGAGTCTTTTGAGATGTTTAGGTTGTGTTTAGATGTTAAATTCAGTTGAGTTGAGTTGAGATAATAAAATATTATTAAATATTATTTTTTAATATTATTATTATTTAAAAATTTAAAAAAATTAAATTATTTATTATATTTTGTGTTGAAATTTAAAAAAATTATAATAATAAGTTGAAATGAATTAAAGATCCAAACGAAGCTGGTACATATGTGGTTCCCTGGATCTCAGGTTAATTTAACATTTTTAAAGCACCAGATATATTTTCAAAACTCAGTTCCCTCTCTAGTGTACAAAACCAAATATTTTTTTATGTGACATGTTTTTAAAGCACCTGCTATATTTAATATTGTTTTGCAAAATCCAATATTTTCATTGTACATGTTTTCAAAACTTAGTTCCATCTCTAAATGGGAAACCCATTTTTTGGGCCTGTTTTTTATGGGCTTCTCTGAGGAAGAGGGAGAGATTGTTTTCTTGTTTTGTTTTTTTTTTCGACCAATAGCTGATTCACCAAAATCTGGATCTAGAACATCTTCATGATTATTTTCGTCAAAACTTGCAGGCATCAAACCCTGCCCTTGGCTGTAGCAGTCTACTGTTTTCTCCCAACTCTAAGTGATAAACGAGGGGGAAAATGTGTTGGTGCACAAAGGAAGAGCAACATACCTGCCCCCAAGCTAAGAATAACCTAATGAAAATCATCTTGCAACCACAGCCAAACCCCACCAAATGGTGTAGCTTTAAGAATATTAGTATCTGATTTCTAGTGAATTTGAAAGCACATATTCGAAGAACTATATTATCCTCCATCGCAATCATCTAAATGAAACTCAAAGCGAAAAATGGATACCTATTGAATTCAATATAACCTCAAAGCAAACCTCAGGTAGTACCAAAACAAATGCATATATTTATGAATTAATAATCAATCGCCAATCAAGATACGATAGGGTGAATATATAGTGGGTTATATACCTGCAATTGCAAGAGGGTTTTCGTATGGAGAATCTTAATGATTTCGGGAAGAAGCTTGGCAACAATTAGAGAAGAGGGCCACGATTTGCAAATATTTCATATGAAGAGGGAGACGATTTTGGGAGGTAGAGAGCAACGATTGGAGAAGAGGGCGACGATTAGAGGGTTTTCATATGGAGAAGAGGGCAACAATTTCGTATGGAAAGAAATGTTCGGGCGAAAGAGGTGAACGGTTCACTTGTTAATGAGGTTTGCCACCTAAGGTGTGGGGTGGGAATTGAGAAACCGACTGATGCGAAGAATTTTTCTTTTTTAAATGCATTTTTGCAGAGCCTGCAATTCCAAAGCGGGTTAAAATTGAGCATACATTCATGTTCAAGGCAAACTTTCAGATGTTTGGTGCAGACTTACAAAAGCGTCTAAAAATTTATTAACACAACTCAGCTGACCAAACATGCTTCTTTACACGTGGCTTCGGGACAACCGTTTTATAGTTAAAAGCAATATAAACATGAGTCGTGTCGGTATGCAGTAACAATTCCTTCTTCCCCTCTCAGAAAAACAGAAGGGGACACTTTAAAGAGCTATGGTCACCATTCGAGCGATATAATACAACCTCATGTAACACCTACTCAGGTTCTCACCGTTATAAAGAAATAAAAACTACCCATATATAAGCCTAAAACTTCTCGGAGTCCATCCTAAAACCAACATCAAGAAGCCCAGGTTTTCTGTTAATTAAGGCACTTTATAAACAGAAATTAATCATGCTGGCAGCTCATTCGTGACTGCATAGTTTCTCAAGATCTATGATTACGATTCCCATATCACCATACCTTGTCTTCAACAAGGTAGCACTAGAAGGATCAATGGTCTTCTACATTAACGAGAAATTTCCAAGGCCCGAGGCTAGCTGATACAGGCCATACTAAACTCTTCCCCCTCTGATCCTATTCCTGAACGACTCCAATAGCAAGATTACTTACCAAAAGAGTTCTGCCCATGGTGCTGGTAAAAATGTGGAGCAGCCTCTATTAACCAAGAAGGATCAATGGAGATGACATTCCGCATGTACTGCCGATCAGTTGAGACAAGAGAATGGTATACGACCCACTTCGGGTTAACTCTGCATACAAACAAAAGTTTCAAGATAAAACGTCACAGCTATAATATGTGCACAACCAACTACATACCAATCAAATGATAAAACATAGTGAGAGCCATAGAGCTGCAGCATGAACAAAAAAACAAACACAGATGAAATATATATCTAGACCAAAAAGAAAAGGCATCGGTTGAAACCAAAGAAAAACCATGACTGAAGGGGTCTCCCAGAAATTTTGGCACCTTAGCCCAAATAAATGTCAGAGGAATTACTATATTTGAAACAGTAGCAGTGTCTGAGAAGAGAGAATCAAGAAGACTAGTTTCAGTGCCCTATATTACTTTTCACAGTAGGTTGCTGCGAGCAGGTCATCAAATAGAGATACCTATTCCTGATACAGCAGAAATAAACCTTAACTAATTATAGAAGGAATTATGCAATGACAAAAGGAGGGAGTTTCCAACCAACCAATAAACCTAAACGAAGTTATACCACCTACTTCTACCCACCAAATGAGAAAGGCAAACAACCAGCAAAAATTCAAGGTCCCTACTAGAGTAAGGGCATACTCTATAGAAATGGATTGCGTTGAATACAAATTCACAAATATACATTAACTCTAACATATCTCCCAAGACCATCAGCCCTCTTCCCTCTTCAACTAATCACACAAGTCCCCATCCTGAAAGGTAATTATCAGGTGAAGAGGAAGCACAGACATTTAAATATACTTCTATCAAATTCCATATTGTATAAATCTATTAATTAGGAAGATAAAATATAAAACAATGTATAAATGCTTAAAATACAGGAAACGAATCGCTTTAATATATAAAATGGAAGGAAAAAAAACGAAAAGTTCTTGCTCACGGTATCTAATCAAATATCAATCCAGTTTCTGTACCAACCTGAACAATACAGATGATGGGTGAATATAAACTTCTTGAGAGCCTCTAACAGTCTTGTACATTCCACTGTGACTGAATGCCTTCACACAAAAAACCACAAAAATATATCAGGGCATTAGCCAGAAAACTGTTAAAAGGCAACATAAGAATGAATGTAGGTTTCTTCAAAAAGGATGAAGATAAATTCATTTTTTTTTCCAAAATATAAAATTCAAGGGGTGCATTCAAATTGTGATGAGGAAAATACTCACTTCTAATCGACACGCATTTGCAAAAAAACCAGCAGTAACTGCCTTTCTTACCACCTGGAAGAGATGAAAATAAATGAGAATTAACCATCGCAAACTGCTCAGGATACAGCAAAACAAGTTTTTTTTTTTTTTTTAATCTGAAATCAACTACTATTTCAAAGATCTAAGGAAAAAGTTATGAAATGAGCGAAGCCACAGAAGAATGGGTCAACTAACATTAGCTATCCTCATACAAAAACATGCAGAGATGCATATATCTCTTTATAGCTTCTAATCATGCACAGGTAAGGATACCAATAGGATAGGGATTGAGGAACAAAAACGCAGATTTTGCGTAGGCCATGGATGGATTGAAAATGAAGTATTTCTTGGTTCTACTGACAATTTTATGGTGAGCATAAGGCCTCATTTGGTTACACAAATGAGATGAAAGTTGAATAAAATATTGTTAGAATATAATTTTTTAATTTTATTTTTGTTTTAGGATTTGAAAAAGTTGAATTGTTTATTGTATTTTTTTTGGGAGTTTGGGAAAGTTATAATGATTATTAGATGAGATGAGATAAAATGGTTTGTGAAAACAAACCAGGCCTAAATCTTTTTTGATAAGTAACCAGGCCTAAATCTTTTAGAGGGCAGTATCATTACACATCCAGAAGAGTTAGAACTTACCTGCATATCTCTTTCACAAGATTTTAACACGATGCCTAATCTCTGTGCTATTCTTCTTAGTTGTTCTCTAATTTCAACAACTTTTTTCTGCACAAAATTAACACCAATATCAACAAAAACAATGCTGTCGTGTACAGGATAATACCATTTTAAAACATGTACAACTAAGTTGGTGCATGGAACCTAAAGTGTTAAATAGTAACCATTTATTAAATTGGCCCCCCGTCAACCAAATGGCATCTCCCTGTCCCTTAAATCCAGGGAAAGTGTGAGGTCACAGGTTAAGAGCCTATTGGTGCACGAGCTACATTACCCATAGAAAGACATCTCTTAAATTTTCTGAAAAAAGCAGCTAAACAGAGATACGCACCATGGCATGGTAATTCACATGATTCTTATGACACCATTGTGAAGACTTTCCAGATTGAAGAAACCCTTTGTAAACATTTAGGAATGTCACATGGTCACCCTGCATTTATTACATAACGATTACTGAGCAGAGAAAGATATCATATCCAACCCTCCCCAAAGAGGGGAATTATTGATCCATTCATGGAAGATGCATTGAGTAGAGATCAGTAGTACCATCACACACATGCCAAAGCACCATAAAATAAGCAGATTTAACAAATTCTGCACTCATATTTGAGATAATCATTTCAGCTATACTTTAGAGGGTAATATAACAAAAGCATTTGTGAACATGCAATTACACTCAGGTGTAAACATTTTCAGATAGGATAAGATTAGACACAGACTTCGTTGGACATGACAGATCGAACAGAGGTGAATTTAGTATAATATTATACAGGATAAGAAATTTAAAAATCCAGCAAGGTAAACTTAATCCAGCAATAATACTTAAAGTTGTCCTGGACAATTGAAAATTAAAATCAAATACCTCAGCAGCAGCAAATCTCAACTTGGCTTCATCCAGTTCCCTATGTACTCCCCTCCCGTACACCCAAATGGACTGTAAAAATAAATGTTAGGTGTGAAATAAAAATTGCATCTTACCTTTTTTTTTTCCCCTGTATTAGCTGTAGGGACATCTACTCCTCTATTTACAAGATGCCTCCCTCCGGCTTAGTACTTGGAGGTGGGAAAGGATTAGAAGGGGTCATTAAGCATAAGCCCCAAGCTCACTCCAACAGAGTACTCTTAACTCCATGATAGCTTAGGTACTTACTAAAACCATTATCCAACTTCTTCCTTAGCAATATGGACATGCTACCGAGCATGGCTTTTTTTTCCCCCATTCTTTTGCCACGTAATCAGAGGAAGGAAAAGAATAAATGATAGCTATTATGGCTTCCTCAATTAGAACATTTTCGCCCATGTTTCTACTTCAAAATCCAAAGCCCACCATGAATCATCATAGAGCCTGAGAAAGTGATAAAACTATCAACCCACTTATTAGAGATAAACAACTTACTTGGACAGAGAGAACAGCTGCAATAGTAAGAATCTCCTCTGAGCACCCAAGTTCGTTTGAAGAAAGGATCATTTTTGAGATCATTGGTTCCTACAAAGTACAAAATTTCGACATTTTTTACATATAATGTGAACCATAATAAATGCTAGATTTAAAGTAAATTCAGAAACTGGCATGGCTTGATGTGATGTGTCATATCTACGTTACAGTAGAAGGTACTTTACAATCAACGTACCACATCAAGCAATGTTAGTTTGTTATTTTACATTTGTGAGATCTCTTTATGGATCTAGCACCTCTCTAAAGTAAAATCAACAAAACCTTGGGCATATAATTCAAGAAACATGGGTTAAAAAATGATATTGTAAGAGAATAAATAACTAAATGTTGGACGGATACGAACAATATATTTCCAAGGCATTTGGCTTCATAGTGTTATTTCCAAATTGATCAATAAATACATGATTCAAATAACAGGAATCAAGAAAGGATAACAGCAATAAAATATTTGACATTAAACAAATGAATAGGCGATCTTAATCTTGGGGATAAAAAAGAACAAAATAACCAAAAAATAACAAGCACAAGATCATTTGACCAAATAAAATCATGAAAGGAGTTATAATCAAGTTTTTTTGACAAATTTTTTAATTAGAAAGAAAAAAAAAAGGAAGAAGGAAGAAAGAAAGGAAGGCTGTGAAGCACCAGAGATATAAGGATTACATGGAGTGCTTATGGGAAAGGTATTACTTTCTTCTTCTTTTTCTTTTTGTTTTCTTTTGGGGGGGAGGGGGGGCCAGGCGGATTTTAGAGACACTGTCACATCCATTCCCAAGTCTAGCAAATTCAAAAAATGCTTAAACGATGTAGAAGAATAAATGCATGAACATTTATATGCCTCCGCTACGACAAATTACTGTATTGGAAACATACTAATGGAATCTCTGCTACTTGAAACCCAGCTGGTGAAGTAAGCTTGGCATCATCATCCAAGATTCCAAGTGAATAAAGTATTTCAAGAGCTCGAATCATTGCTTCAGGAGATGGAGATGCTGGCCAATCAAAGCCCAGGATATTATCTATACCCAAGGCTTTTAGCTGAGATATCAGACAAAATAATTAGCTACTAAACTTTAGCTAAAAAACACAAAACTCTTCAAAGCTATCTCTCAATTTTCATCCACACCAAATTAAATACCCTGACCTCAACGAAAGAGTTCGTGATTAACCATTACCCTATTAAGTTCTTGCTTGCGGAGAGGCATAAAAACAGTTCACACCAAAATATAACCTACTAAAACTATTTACGTGCTTACAGCCATCATAACACCTTTCATTTCAGCCAATTACAAACATGAAGAGAATAAAATCTCTATACAAATTTCTAACGCAGCATATTTCACAATTCTTAATGGAACAATCCATTAGGAAAATGAAAGGTGTGAACAGATGCCAGCCCTTTAAGATATGCCTCTCCTTCCACCATTTTTCCTGCTGAATTTGTGACCTCTACCATAAATCAGATGAATATCATTTTAAGAAATGTAAAAAATGCGTTCTTTGAAAAAAGAAAAAAAAAAAAGCAATGGTTGCAGATACAAAAGTCCATCACCTCATTTTTTTTGGCACCATCCAATGGAAGGAGGAAAAAGGAGAGGAAAAAAATTGCATACACCTTATGAAAATTGTTTCAACAAAACTGCATACCTGGATCACACAGGAAACAAGATTTGATCTTTGCATCTCCGGAATACCCTCGGCAGACATTTCTTTGGAGAAATACTCTTCAGTATATAGCCTGGTTGCAGCCACAGGAGACAATGTCACAATGCAACTCTGTCATAGGCCTTTTCTGATAAGTTTAAAAAAAAAAGTAGGATGCGTGCATAAAAGTTCCCAAAATGATTAATTTCGAGGAAACAATGAATGGCAGCAAAAGAGATGTTACAAGTCATATACTAAACAAACTATTGCATCTTGGGAAAAATGCACAATAAGATGGTTATTAAAGATAAAAAAGGAAAAAAAGAGTGGGAAATTTAAAGATTACATGGTAAAAGGCATGTGATGTTATGCAGCAGTTTACAAATTGTAGTAAAATGAATAGCTAATAGTAAATTGATGATATGGTTAAATTCCGAAAGATTCAGAGACTCATGAACCAACAAACTTTGTTTTTGATCGGTGACTTGTGAATCAACAAACTGAAACAAAATGTGGTTGTGTGCAGTTCAAAATGTGCACCTACAAATCAGAATACACCCATATCATTACAATATGCTCAAAACTTTTATTTACTTTGCCAATATGAGAGGTCAGCACCAATTACACTACTGCTTGCACTTAGCAAAGGACAACATTGTTTGATTGGTAAAATAACATTTTATTGAATCCTGTAAATAGGCGAAGCTCGAGTACGAAGGAAGTATACAAAGAGAAGGATAAAAATAAGGTACATACCACATAGTATTTGAGAAAAAAAAACATTTAAAAAGCAACAAAATCACCAGATCTAGCTGGTCAGAGATAACTAAAAAGAAATTTTGCTGAGATAAACACAATTCACACACACACATTTTCAATACTACATTCACAAAAACATAACTGCACCTTATGCAAAATATTTATGAGTTTTTGGCATTTCTTCATCGGAAAGGAGATCATTGTTTTCATAAAGGGGATAAATCACAATTTTTGGTAGTTTGAGAGGGTGATTGTCAAAATGATAGTTTAGAGTGATTGCAAAATTAAGTGATAATTTGACAGAGATTTTTGTGTTTTCCCTTAAAGAAACTAGTAGCCCTTAATCTTAAATATTGCATGTTGGATTGTACCTGTAACACTTCCCAGGTCGAACTCTTCCAGCCCTACCTGCCCTTTGTCTAGCAGATGCCTTCGATATAGGTGCCACTACCAGATTCTCAATGTCTGAAATCTGCAGTGAGGTGAAGAAAAGATTTTAAAAAGGCAAAACATTTGGTAATTAAAAAAAATAGATAGAAAAAATGAGATTAGATGTGAACGGAATCAATAATGATGGACTCAAAATTTTATTTGCAACCCATTATACAGGGAAAAAGAAATTAAAAAAAAATATGATATTGTAATGACAATTGGCACATTTAAGAACAATTCAAATTATAGAAGATCTAATCCATTTTAAGGACCAATCCACTTTAAAAAAAAACACACTAAAAATAAAGAATAATGCTTTGTCCACAAAAAGAATTACCAAAAAGTCATTTTACAAGCTGTGATATCCCATTCCGATAAGTGATAAGGGTAGGTGGTGTATGGGATCCCACATTACTTGGGAATGAGAAGTTCTTGCTCTTTATAATGTTCTCATGGGGCTCCAATTATGTCATTGAATAGTACTTTTGAAGTATAGACCATGTGACTTGGGCCTTCCATTGTAGAGTTACAAATGGTATCAGAGCCTATCACAACCATAAATGTGGGACTTGAGCCATGCCACCTATGACGGACGGGCCCGACGAGGAGGCCGGGAATTTAAGGGGGTGAGGGGGGAGATTGAGATACCTCATTCTGATAAATGTAGGTGAAGTATGGGATTTCACATTGCTTAGGAAAGAGAAGTTATTGCTCTTTATAATATTCCAATGGAACTCCAATTGTATCATTGACTAGTCCTTTTGGAGTATAGGCCATATAGCTTGGGCCTTCCATTGGGGCGTTACACAAGCTGATGTAGCTTGATGTGTTATGTCAGATTTACTTTACAATCTGAAGTAACACATAAACCCACATAGTTCATAAATTAATATTTTGTAATTCTCTTAGTAAACTCAACACTTCTCAAGAATAACAACAAAATCAAGGGAGTAAATAATACACGGTAACTTGTATTGCGTGAAATTGTTAGGAGATCAACTCTGTAACCAAGTACTAAACCATAAATCTAAGGAAGTATTTTGACGTCAATGATAAAGATACACAAGATCAGTATATTTTCAAGAAACAATTTTGGATGGCAAAAACATTTAATGCAACATTTGAATATGGGAAACAATCATACTACTATATATATTTTTAAGCATCAGATGACAAAGACATTACCGGATTGTAGAATTTCTGTTTTGAGAAGCCACTATCAACAAGATAGACAATTCCCTGCAAGTATAAGAGAAGGATGATTGGATGCAATGCACTGACTGGTTCCTTTTAACCACTCACACCCAACAAAAATTGCTCGAATGCAGAGATGTTACCTCCAAAGTCAAAGATGTCTCCGCTATATTTGTTGATATCACTACTTTCCTCTTCCCTCTAGGAGTTGGAGAAAAAATCAGCTCCTAAGAGGAAAGCAAGCAGGTGATCAGTAAATTACAAATTTGATGAAATAAAACTCTGCAAAAGATCAGTTTAATGCACCTAGATATGATATCAATATATCATTAACCTGTTCCGCACGTGGAAGTCCCGAGTACAGAGGCAAAATAATCAATCCTGAAAAGTGAAGTTATTCTCAAGATCGTGTCAATACTTTTCCTAACAGGTAAGAATACACCAAATAAAATAAAATGTTGAACACTGCATTCGAAGACAAACAACTTCATCAATTTAACACCGTGAAAGGAGCAATATAGGATCCCAGGTCTCTGCTAATACAAATAAATTAAGGTGGGCCATGAGACATTATATTGTGTATGGAAATATCATCATAGGAATGCCCAGAAACTAAGAAAAGGGCAGGAAAAAAGGGGACATGCTGACATAAGATCTAAATGAAGTTGATCAATTGTGAGGTTATGCCACAGAACTTTCAAATACAAAACCAACCACAGACCGGGACCTAATACATCACAACATGCAAAAACACGCGCATAGCTATATGAACACATATAGCCATAAACATATACATGTTACTCACTATAGCAAATTGCAACTCCTTTTGGATGCATGAATGTAGAAAAGTACAAGTCCAGATATAATTGCTTTGTCAGTCAAACCTGAAGAGTGCTTTCTATTGGTTTGAGCTTCTTCATTTAGCAAGTGAATAGCAGCATCAATATCGTCTTGACCGGTAAGAAACACCAGAATATCGCCCATGGGTTCCTATAGGCAGTACATATAACATATAATACATGTTCATGAAAAAAAACCGCCCAAAGATAGTCTTCGAATTTTGAAAATAAAAAGGGTAGTCTTACATGAAAGTTCGCTAAAAAATCAAAACATTGTCTATTTGTCTACAAGTCTGAGGGAAAAAATTGTTAAATCACATAGCATTATCCACTTTGATAATTGCCATGAAAAAGGGGTAGTCAGGAATCTTGAATGAGGTATTCAACTCCAGGGATGAATCGAAAAAGAAATATTTATTGGTTCTACCTCCTATTTTTTATGAAGAGAATGAATCCTTTTATCGAAGCATCAGAAAAAAATGGGTCCGGACCTCCTGCGGGAATGATTTGGAAGATCCAAAACCAAAAAGGTGGTATTTGCTAGCAACAACATAATGGAGGCAACACACTAACACCAAAAAAAAAAGCAAAAAAAGATGAAGGTAAACTTTCAAGAAAGACGACATAACACTTCAATGTACGTCTCGTGCAACCATACTACAGCGGCAAAAATGAAAAGCTCAGAGGAAGTATGACCACTTGGTAAAGAAGTCAATCAATATATCCTTGGTCACGAAAAATAATACTGTAGGCACAGTTTATTTTAAGAATTAAAAAAGATTCGATGCTTTTCCAGGAGAAAAAAAACTTGGTTCCCCCCCTATACATTTAGTTATGAACTTACTCATGTAGTTCTTGCCATAGGACCATCGCCCTAAGCATGTCACTAGCATAGGTGCCACGTAGATCCAACTTCATATGAGATGCAATGATGAATGCAAGATAAAGCTAATGTCTAAAGAAGCAAGGGTTACACCATATATATTTTGATAAGTTAAGACATTTATTAAAAGAAAAATATGCCAAAGGGGTCACCACCAATGAATGCAAGAAGGCTAGAAGCAAACAAGGAAGATGCATAAAAGGCATTGGAAGGGAAAATTCAAAAGATAAAAAATGCAAAGAATCAAGGAAATCTAAAGAAAAAAGAAAGATGGTCCAACATCTAAATTGGAAATGTTCTTTTTTTTTTTCTTTTTTTGTAACGAAGAAAAACTTTCTTACTAGAAATAGACACTCTAGAACACACAGGTGGAAAAGAGATCCCCTTAAAAGTTATAAGTACCTGATCATGAATTAACAATACTGTTGACACAGCAGCCTGGACATAGTCCTGGACAGGTTCCTCGACAAAATTAATCTGTACATGAAAGCCTCTACCCTGAAAGTTTGGCAGATTACAATGATTCCCCAGATTTGTAATATCCATGTTACATCGTAATGTTACATAAATATAACTTCTATCACAAAAATAATGAGACCACCTCATAAATTTTGAATTACCCCTAACGGTGGGAGCAGAGAGAGAGAGAGAATTGGCAGAAAACATACCTCAACTGATAGGATCGCGGGGTCCATCCTTGGTCCAAGGTCCTCACCTTCCAGTGCTCGACGCCTTTTGCTATTTATAATAAAAAGGAAATTAAACTAATATTTGACATTTTCTACTGATAAATGGCATTAGGCTGTAGGCAAACTCAAGGTAACAGCCAAAGGAAGATCAAGATAACTTTTACTGGATTCGTAAATGGGACAAAAAAAATAAATAAATAAATAAACAAAGCTATGCAATAATTAAAAGGTCATAAAGTGAAATCAATTAAATTGAATGAATAATGACAATAAGGGAGCCATGCTTTATGATAGTGACAATTTGCATGATTATATAACTTTCTGTAAAAGCAAACTAAAATACAAATAAAATTTTTTTACACCAAACCTTTCAATTTTTGAAATAATTATTATTTTGTGCTTTCTTATTTACGAGAATCATAACATCCAGGCAGAACAGTGCAAAGAGAAAATTTTCCCAATTTTAAAAAATAACTAGAAACAAAATTATTTTAAGACAAAAATTTGATTATTAAATATAAGTTCAACATCAAATTTTTTGTGCCTCGAAAAGAACTTCCACAGGGTCTGCCAAGACCAGAAACATGCCAAAAGGATGAAACAAACAAAAAACAAAGAAAGTACACAATCCAACTTCCCTCAAGGCTAGGAAGAGAAGAACCTGGTTTGGAAGAAAGCAGACATTGATTTCGCTTCAATTGTAGCAGAGGATATAATCAGACGCAGGTCAGGTCGACGTCGTTGAATCTAGATACAAGTGATAAGAATATATACAACAAGGTAGGAATTAAAAATTTGAGAAAGGTGAAAAAATACATTTCTTTCATTTCCCAAACCATCTATAATAACATCCTGGGGTACCTTTTTTAGTAGGCCAAGTAATATGTCAGTTGAAATAGACCTCTCATGAGCCTCATCAACCATTACGACACTAAAACAGTAGTCAAATTTAAGGGGAATATGTTATAGTTGCAATAATAATAGAAATCATAATAATGACAAAACTACAATTACAAAAAATGATAAAACTGCTAGTAGTGGTAGTAACATTAGTATTACTAGTAATAGTATTAATAACAATGACGATGACAGAAAAAAAAATTGTAGTTCGCAGAATCAATAACTTAACTCTATGAAAAAAAAAAAAAAAACAAAAATAAGTGAACTTACTTTTTGGTCTAAAAACTTAAACTCAGACTACATTGCTTCTTTTAATAAATGATCAATTTGCATGCATGTGCTTCTGCAGACCAGCTAAAACTGAAAAAACTAGTTGGTTTTTAAATTCCTAAGTTTCCAACAGCAGCAATAAAGAAAGGACAAAGGAATGAAAGCAATCAATACCTGTACTTGGTCAAAAGAGGATCATCCATCATTTCCCTAAGTAACACTCCATCTGTCAGAAACTTTATCATAGTGGTACCCTGTCTGCCAAAACGGGAAAAATCCCCGTATTCATGATAAGGAACTAAAAAACAATTACTGGCCTATGACAAGAACTCCATAGACATATGATATGTCAATGCTCACAAGTATTCTGGCGTAGAATAAGCCCTTACAACAAGAGAAGATATCCTATAAATGAATGAATGATAGATAGATTGAAAATAAAATAAAAATCTCACCGAATTCGTAAGATCTTCAAATCGAATCGTGTAGCCAACTTCCTCTCCAAGCTTGACCCCCATCTCTTCAGCTACTCTTGCAGCAACTGCCTATGCAGCAATACAGCTATTATTTCTTAGAAAAAAAATACACTAATAACATCATTGATGTGCCTACAGCTTATAAGAAAATTGAGCATAGGTATTTGAGACAGAATCAACAGCACCATTGGAGGCTCAGTATTTCTCATCCAAAAAAAACAACAAAAATGGAATACAACTGATATTTAGAATCACCATAGGAAATTCATAACCCCATATCTGTGTCCCAAATGATTACTTGGAAATGATACGAATCCCTTCCAAAAGGTAAAACTGATCAATCCAATTTTTTTTTACCATAACGTGGACATGATGCAAGTGCACAAAATGGAAAGTGAAAGAATTACTCTTAATGTTATGTATTTGGGCTTACAAGTTCCATTTTTTTTTTCTCTTTTTGGTAAGAAGAACAATTTGGAATGATAAACAATGATACACTATTATCCTTGAAAGCCTTTCACTAAAATGGATGCAAAACTTATTGTAGCCTACTCTGCCCATTGAAGCTACTTTGTTACCTCCCACCAGCTGAAGCACATAGTTTTTTTTTTATAACTGAAGCACAAAGATCAACAGCTGCAATAGTATAATAAGATTAATAGTTTTCTACTCCTCTTTAAGTGAGAAAATTATTACTTTTGTTAGTTTTTCTCTCCATACACATCTTAGTTTTCTCTCCGTACACATCTACGATGGGAAGTTGATTGAGCTAAATTATTGCACATTTTATACATCTAGAACCAATATATTTCAATTATTTCATGACATTACTATTGGTTTTAGATGAAAAATTGGTTAAGAGACATAAATCCAAGTTGTGATGTAAAGGTTGATAGCATTGTTTATGCTTAATTTTATAACTTGTGATTTAATTGGGCAATATTTCTTCACATGCACAACACATCTTTAAAATTTTATTCTTCCTTTTAATTGTTTTCTGGTTTCTACTTTTTCATATAGGCCAAGACATGCACTGATGCTTAAAGAGAGAAAAAAAAAAAAAAAAGGCTTAGCACCTCTCCTCTCCACCTGTCCTCTCCAAAACGCACAGCATTAGACATTAAGAAGAAAAGAGAAAACAAACACACACACACTGGGGAGAAAAACGGACGCACACTAGGGAGAAAAACGGATGCACGCAGGAGGGAAAAACACAAGCAGTGCCGCCAGCTTTGAAGAGCTCCTCAGGGGTCCAAACCGCCGCTGTCCAGCCTCCCTCCGCTACCTGCGGTCTCCATTCCCAGCTATCTTACTTGCACTTTCCATTCCCTAACTTTCTATTTAAGCCCCGTTCGGATAGTGAGATGAGATGAGATGAGATAAGATGGTTTTAAATGAAAGATGAAAGTTGAATAAAATATTATTAGAATATTATTTTTTAATATTATTGGGATTTGAAAAAGTTGAATTGTTTATTATATTTTGTGGGAATATGAGAAAGTTGTAATGATGAGATGAGATGAGATGAGACCGTTTCTATATCCAAACAGGGCTTTAGTTTGAATTTTATGGTGTATTTTTTAGATTTTTGGCTTAGAACCATTCGGTTTTGGGTATTCTATTTCCTGCTTGTTTCACTTTGATGTTAGTTGTTTTCCTTGCTCCTTTAAGCTTCTGTTTAACAGGTATTACAATTGTTATGGATTGAATTTGAAACTTTTGTGATTTGAATACAAGGATGAATCCTAGAATCTTGATTTTAGGGATTTTCAATTTCCAACTCGTATTTTATCAATTATTTTCTAATCTAGCTTAGTTCTTAGCTTAGTTTTGTTAATCTCTTAGTTCCATTAGACATTAGATTGATTAAGGGTTAATTAGGGCTTAATTAATTTCGGTTTTGTTCATTAATTTTCTGTTAATTAAGACTGTTTAGCTTAGTTGGTTTCTTGATTTTTGAATTTCAATTTGTTAGATTTAGTTGTTAATTTTGAGTCTTGCAATTAGTTTGGCAATTTTTGTTGGTTAGTAGGTGGGTAATTTAGATTGAATATTCTGTTTTGCCTCATTTGTTGGTTAATGTTAGATTAGTTAGCTTGCTTTATAATTTAGTGTTTAATTAGTTTCAGATTTATTGTTTAATGTGCTATTAATTAAATTAGTTTAGTAAGTTGCTTCTTGGTTAATTAATTTCAGCGAGTTTACTTTAGTTATTAGCTTACTGTTTTGCATCTTAGTCTTTTACTTTTCCTTGCAACACTCAAAAATCCAAAAAAATAAATCTGGTCCACGACCAGTGCCCTTTTCATTCCCGTTGCACTCTTCCATTCATTGCACATATCACCACTTTTATTTTCTCTTTGTGAATATTTTCACCATTTTACACAAGTTTGATTTTAAGCAACTTTTCCCAAAGAGACGATCTAGGAATTTTAAGCAACACCCTCCTGAACTTGGGACAGCCTTTGTGCTGCTTATTTTTTAGTGAGTCAGAAGTCTGTTCCGGTCCTCTCCAGAATCAACTTTCTTTAGTCTTTACGATTATTTTACAATTTTGAGATAAACATGGGCCTCCTTAAACATCTTTTAATAGAAACAAAAGTGTTTGTTTTATCAATGGAGGGCAGAAACTATTGTCGCATCACGAAGAGGGGCAGGAAGGTAACCAAGGATATGGTGCTCAACCATGCCAATGCTTGCTGGCTGGCGAACACAATAGAAAAATGTTTATTATCGAAGGGAATGAAAGATTTTTAGAAGACATATCAGGACAGAACCCAAGCTCTATTTGCTCATAGGCATTCTAATGCTTATGGGCGTTTCTTGGAAGTAACAGACTACCGGTGGTGGCAGCGAGGGTTGAGGTCTTTTAGCAATCCCGAAAGGGACAGAAGGAAAGGGCTGGAAAAGTTTTGTCTATGGAGTTAAAGTATGTTCTGTCAATGCATACTTCGGCTAAGAAGGCACCAGTTTTGGCTCCACGACTGGACAAAGAGGTGGACAAGGGGAAGGAGACGGGGAGGAAAACCAAGTTGTATGCAGAGGCGACGTTGGGTGGTGCAGGGAAAAGGGCGGCAGTGCATAGAGGTACGAGACACCCTTTGGCATTACAGCAAGGTGAAAAAAACAAAAAGGGGTGCATGGCAGGGGAACATACAAGCGATAATATGGAGAAATACGGCAGATGTGATGTACTGGAAATGGGGAGTGGGACTATGATCTATGTCTATCCAGAGGAAAGTGAGCTGCAGAGGGCTCTGTCTAGTTTGAAAGAGGAAGTTTTCGGTGTGAAGGAGGAAATGGAATTCCCAAGGAAGGAGATAAAAGCATTGATCTCTAAAGTAGACAAGGGCCTGGGCCACGGCCATCGGACTCTAGAATAGGAAAAACTAAGAAAACTAAGATGCTTAGTGGGCGGAAGCTACTCAGGCCTGACAAAGGAAAGGCCAAAATTAGGTTGGGCCGGATAGGGCCCAAATCAATTTCCTACTATGAAATGGAGGCTAAAACAGTCTGGGACCTTTTTTAAAAGGGCTCAACGTCTGGGCCCGTATCACAAATTTGTGGGAGGGTGCCTGGGCCCATGGACCCATTTCCGATACACCAGCTAGAGGGGCCACCTACCTCTGCACCGGTAACTCCTGTATCCAATTCCAGCAGCACCTATGCTGGCCAATCTTTGTCGGTACCAACAAAGCCTATGCAGATTTGCACACTGGTGCCTACGGAGCACATGGGTGGGCCGTCAGATCTCGTGGTGGTACAAACTCTGACGCCAGTGCTATCTAGGTTGCTCCCATCACCACGGCGGTGAAGGCTACGGTCCTAGCATCGGAGAAGGCTAGGGTACCAAGCTTTGGAGACGAGGAGATGGCAAAGTCAGCGGAAGTCTTGGAGCATTACGGGAAGCCACAAAAACCACCGACAGAACCTTCTTAGCTGGTTGCCAACCGCTGTTCTGTGCCGTCTACTGTTCCGACACCAGAAAAAACAAATTCAGCCAAGCACAGCTGTCTATTGTTACAGGGAGTGCGGAATCAGTGGGTGAAATGGGGGAGGCCGAATTGGTTGGTCCACTGGTTTTGTTTGAGGCTAATAAGAACTGGGAGGAAGAACTTATTCCTTTAAACAAATTTCATCCCATCGTGTCAGATTGGGTTATCCAGAAAGCTATGGAAATTAAGCATTGTGTAGGAATTACATGCGAGGGTTTCGAAGCTGAATTTATGGCCTTACTCACAGCCATAAATGCCAGAAATGCACAATCCAAATCCGATTTATCCTTTAATTTGGCTAGAAAAAGGGGAAAGAAAACTCAAGAGGCTTACGTGGGCAATGAAAGATGATGGTGGAGAGAAGAGCTCTAACCGGGAGCGTTGCAAAGGGAGGGGTAAGATGGTTGCTCTATGAAGCCAAAAATAACATCATGGAACGTAAGGGGGCTGCATGAACATAATAAGCGACTCCAAATTAGAACTTAATTGCCAATGGAAGGGGGATATTATTTGTTTACAAGAGACTAAGTTGGAAGCTATTACAAGACAACTAGTTCGTAGTGTATGGAGGGGGAAACGTGTCGGGTGGTCACACTTGCCATCTAAAGGAGCATCCGGGGGAGTCTTAATTATGTTTGATAAAAGGGTGGTGGAAAGGGTGAAGAAGTGTGTGGGTGACTTCATTGTGGCATGCTCTTTTGTGAACTTAGAAGACGGCTTCCAATGGGCATTCGCTGGTGTTTATGGCCCAAATATTGATTCAGAGAAAAGGCCATTGTAGGAAGAATTGGCGGGACTTCTTAGTTGGTGGGAGCCATCAAGTTGCATAGGGGGTGGACTTTAACATGACTCGCTTTCCGACCGAAAGGTCGAGCGTATCCCACGTCACTCCTACCATGAGGGAGTTTTCTAATCTCATTTCAAAACAGGAAATTATGGACATTCCATTAACATGAGGCATGTTTACTTGGTCCAACAACCGAGAATTCCCATCTTGGTCGAGGATTGATAGATTTTTGTTAACTCCAAAATGGGAATTACACTTTCCGGATTAGCTCAAAGAAGATTACCCCGTTATGCTTTGATCACTTCCCCATCATTTTAGACTGTAGAGGCATCCAAAGGGGTAGAAGGTATTTTAAATTTGAGAATATGTGACTTAAAACAGACGGTTTTGTAGACAGGGTCAAACAATGGTGGACTTCTTACAATTTCCAAAGCTCTCCAAGTTTCATAATGGCAAGAAAGTTGAAAGCAATGAAACAGAATTTAAAGAAATGGAATGAACAAGTTTTTGGCAATGTGCTTCAGCAGAGGCGCTCTCTCTTGGAGGAGCTACATGGTCTGGAGGGCGAGGAGGAGGCAAGAACTCTCTAAATCTGAGAAAATCCTCAAGAGTCAGGTAGTCGCTGAACTTGAAAGAGTAACATTGATGGAGGAGATTTCATGGAAACAAAAATCAAGGGCACTCTGGCTCAAGGAGGGAGATAAGTGTACGGAATTTTTTCCATAAGGTGGCTAATTCTCACAAGAGGAACAATGTTATTGATATGTTGATGGTACATGGCGCAGTTTCTTCGGATTAGATGGTCATCAAGAACTATATCGAGCAGCATTATCAACAACTCTTATCCAAAGAGCACAACTGGCAACCGAAAGTGCATTGTTTAACTTTTTCAGCAATAGATCAGCAGAGTCCAGAGTGTCTAGAAAGGCTGTTTGCAGAAGAGGAAGTGTGCAAAGAAATCAGAGGCATAGCTAGTGACAAGGCTCCTGGTCCAGAAGGGTTTACTATGGGGTTCTTCCAAGCTTGTTGGGAAGTGATTAAGAAAGATCTCATACAGGTCTATCATGATTTTTATACTAATGCTAGATTTGAAAAAAGTCTTAATGCTACCTTCTTAGCACTCATTCCCAAAAAGATGGGGTCTGCAGATGTTAGAGACTAACGCCCCATTAGCCTTATGAATGGGGTGTATAGATTATTTCCAAAGTGCTAGCGAATAGATTGAGCTCGGTGGTTCAAAAGTTAATTTCTAAGTCACAAAACGCATTTATCAAAGATAGACAAATCCTCGATTCGGTCCTTATTGCAAATGAAGTTTTGGATGGACGACTTAAATCTAAAGAACCCGGGTTGCTTTGCAAATTAGACATGAAGAAAGCATATGACCACGTCAACTAGCAGTTCTTACTTTATATACTTGCAAGATGTGGCTTTGGAGGGGAAATGGCAGAAATGGGTAGAATTTTGCATCTCTAGAGTTCGATTCTCTATTTTTGTGAATGGTTCACCAGTGGGTTTCTTCAACTCCTCTCGTGGTTTGAGACAAGGGGACCCGCTCTCTCCTTTACTTTTTATATTTGTCATGGAAGCTCTCAGTAAGATGATTGAGGACTTGGTGGACGATGGGCTACTCTATGGTTTTTCAGTGGGGAACGGCGATCTTAACATTTCTCACCTGCTATTTGCCAATGACACTCTCATCTTCTATGGTGCACATCTCGGGCACATTCAATCCTTAAGGGCTCTACTCCTTTTTTTTTAAAAACTGCATTGGGTTTGAGAATTAATCTTTCAAAGTTTGAATTAGTGCCAATGGGTGTTGTCCATGAAGCGGAGAATTTAGCTTCCCTCTTGGGTTACAAGGTATCATCTCTGCCTCCGAAGTATCTTGGCTTACTATTGGGTGCTTCCTTTAAATTTGAAAGGATTTGGAATGGCATGGTTGAAAAGGCAGAGCACAGATTGGCTTCTTGGAAGAGATTATATTTGTCGAAAGGTGATAGGTTAACTTTGATTAAAAGTACTCTTTCAAACTTACCCACCTATTTTTTGTCATTATTCCAGCTCCCCACAAAGGTAGCTAACCGCATTGAGAAGTTACAAAGAGATTTCTTGTGATGGGGATTGGAGGAAGAGTTCAAATTTCATCTGGTTAATTGGTCAACTGTTTGTACTCCAATTTCTAGGGGAGGATTGGGGATTCGCTACTTGAAGAAATTCAATCAAACCCTATTGGATAAATGGTTGTGGAGGTACCAACACAAAGGGGGGACCTATGGAAATCTGTTATAGATTCACAATTTGGAAAGGCTTGAGGATGGTGCTCGAATGAGGTACTAGGCACACATGGGGTGGGGTTGTGGAAATATATTAGGAGATATTGGTAGATCTTTTGAGGACATGAACATATTGTGGCGGGAGATGATTTTTGTGTCAAATTTTGGTATGACAAATGGTGTGGTAACCATAAGACACCTTCCCTGCCATTTTTGAGCTCACACAAGAAAAGAATGCAACGATTGTCGATCTTTTGGTCTTTTCCAATGGCTTCCTTCAATGAAATATTGATTTCATTAAGGCAGCCCAAGATTGGGAGTTGGGAGACTATTACAAAGTTCTTTGCGGCATTGTATTCAGTAAGTATGACAAGGGGCACGGGCGATAAGATGCACTGGAGCCATTCCAAGAAATGTAAGTTCACTGTTAGATCATTTTACCAAGTTCTAACGAGTCCTGGAATGAACATGCTCCCATGGAAGCGTATGGCAGACAAAGCTCCTTCAAAAGCATTTTTTTTTTTTCGTTTGGACGGCATCATTGGGCAAGATCCTTACCACGGATAACTTAAGGAAGCGCTGGGTAATAATGCTGGATTGATGTTGTATGTGTAAGAAGCATGGGAAATCAGTAGATCATTTGCTTTTACACTGCAAGTGGCCAGGACCATGTGGGATGATTTTTTCACAAGAATCGGATTGTCATGGGTCATGCCTCTTAGATTGGTGGATTTTCTCGCAAGCTGAAGTGGCCTTCACGGTAACTCACAAGTGGCAGCCATCTGGCAAATGGTTCCTATATGTATGTGTTCGTGTATTTGGAGGGAGAGAGATGCTAAAAGCTTCGAAGATCGCAAGAGAACATCGGATGAGCTAAAAGTTTTCTTTTTTAAGTCATTGTTCTTATGGGCGGGGGCCATAATTTGTAACGGACAAAGTGTCCATGACTTTCTATTTTCAATTGTAATCTCTAACTAGGTGTTACTCATATATACTACTTGTGTACCTGGGCTTTGCCTATTTCTATAAATAAAATTTCTTGATTACCTATAAAATCAAATCAGAAATCAAATCAATAACCAGGACTGAAAATTGATTAATTCCATTGTAGTTCATATCACCACATGGATACAGATTATTAATTAGTAAAATGACACAGGCAAAAAAAAACCATAAGCTCAACCCAATTTATATTCAGGAATCTAATAGAAGGTTCCCAACAGCCATCCCAATTGTTACCCACCCCTGCTTATCTTGTTACTAATATAGAATAAGCAGCCACAGTCAGGTCTACACCATACTACAGCCCTAACCAGAAGTGCAAACAGAATGCTGAAAGTAAGCATGGGCTGTTTTGATAACCTATTCCTCGAAGGAGAAAATAAATATAGATTGACACCATAACCTTTGCTCTTCATTTAATTTGATGCTGAACAAAAGGTTCAGACATCAAAACAGCTGTCTTTTTCTTTTTTATAAGTAAGAAAGACATTTTTATTCATCGAATTAAATAGGTGAAGCCCATGTACAGAGGAAGTATGCTCAAAACAGCCATCTTATGTTTCAGATAGTTGAATAATCAAACATACTTTTCTTTTACAAGTAAAAAGCTTATTAATACTAATAGAAGAATAAGCATAACCCAAGTATACAAGAGAAAACACAAGGTTAGGAAGAATAAATGGATATGAGGAAATCATGAAACTTAAGCCCATTAAAATCTATAGCTATTGCCCAAAGAAAAAACATATTGAGAAAAGACTTCTAAGTTCCTCCATAAATGACCGCCAAACCCAAACTTACTCAATAAATATAGACTTACGAAGATTCCTATCACATAATTTTGGATGGAGAAGACTTAGGACAGCATTGCCCCAGATAACGCAGTTTGATATTTCCCTATTGTACACTTAGCAGTAGCATAACTACAATGCTCTACCAGATTCCTTTCAAGATAATGTCTCCAATAAATAATTGTACTAAAAATTCATTATCGAAACATTTTATTTATAAGTACTATCAAAACATAGAAACTTAAATTAGCAATTTTGTAATACTCTTTAATTACTGCCAATTAAGTGTGTTTGAAAACATCACAACAGCTATTACAGCAAGCAAGTTCATATTCAGAGCACTAGAAGCAACTTAAAATAGAATGCAATAAAAAGACACAAGTAAACAAATAACTCTGTAAATATGATGAGGTAAAATTTAAAGGAACAAGTCCTCCTGTTGCACCCCTCTTTTTTATTTATCCCAAAAAAAATCTACAGCAGTAGCACAGACTAGAAATTCACCTGAACAGCCAGTCTTCTTGGTTGAGTGCAAGCAATTACACGCCCACCCTCCGCCCAACCTGCTTCTTTGAGGTACTGCAATTTCAGCAAATAAGGGTAGACATTTTCATTTATTGATATGCTAACTCATTCAAAAAATCTTAAAATGCTGCCCAAACAAAATCTAAAACTGAAAACACTTTTTTTTATGAGTAAGGAGATATTTTATTGATCTAAAACTGAAAACACTTACAAACCCAAGAAAAAAAGTATTAAAGCACATCCAAAACGATTATCATTCAATGGGGTAGGTATCTCTTAGTCATTCAATAGAAATAAACTCACCTATTATTCGTATTCCTTGGAACTGGAAAAGATCAAATCCAAAAAATATCCTTTCATGATACAATAATTAGGCATGCTGTACTCAAAGAAATCAAGACCTCACTTTCGGTGCCTATACGTTAGACACATTCAAACAACCTAATTTCCACCGCATCAAAGACACGCCAACGCTTTGTTTGGTTGCCAAGCTGCTAAGAATTGGGATATAAAGTAAAAGGCTGGAAGTAATTATTAAACGGCGGGTTAGGGAAAAAAAAAACCTGAAAATTATATAGTTTTAACTTTCTTTTCTTTTCCCTTTTTCCGCTTTCTCAGCAATCAAACAAAAAATAAGCAAGTGATGCAAATAATAACGAAGAATAAAGTTTACGGGCACTCGGCACCAATAGAAGCATGGTACAATTTTAAAAAATGACATTTCTATAGCTATCTCTCAATTTTCCGAAGAAATTAATAGGTTCGCTTGAGTTTAGAGGTAAGGAAGTGTGCCTGAGGAATCTGGGTGGTCTTGCCACTACCGGTCTCGCCAACAATGATGGTAGTTGCGTGCTTCTCAACCAAATATAGAATCGCAGTACGGTACTTGTACACCGGAAGCCTCTGCCTCTGCTTCTCTATACTCGCATACCCAAATCTAAGCACGCCTAAATCAGCGACAAGAAAAACGAAAATCGAAATAAAATCATAACGAAGAAGAAGAATACCTAGAAGAGGAAGATGAAGAGGCAGAGGCCGAGAAGAAGAGGACTCCACCCTCTTCGTCGTCGACCAGGCGAGGCTTTTCGGTGCCAGGCTTCCAGAACTGCGCCATTGTTGCTTACGCGTAACTTTCACTCACGCCGTCGTATTGGACCTATTGGTTCGGTTTGCTGCTACTGCCACTCTTGAACTCTTCCAAGTTCTAAGTCAGTTCGTGCTGTGAGGGAGAGTCTGGACCCTGGAGGCGCAGGATTTTCTTTCTGATAACTGAAGCTATGACCCGTCCCCAATTGGAGCGGGTGTTGAGGACAAACGCCAGCCCGGTTTGCAAAGCCTAAACCCTTAAACAGGCCCAAGCTCATCCTTTGTATTTATTTTTTTTTAAGAATAATTATATTTATAATTTTCTACATCACACATTAATATATAATTTTTTTTTATTTTTTTAAATATACATATTTAAAAAAATAAAAATAAGAAATTACATATTAATTCATAGTGTAAGAATGATAAATAACATCTCTTTTAAAGATTAAGGATACTTAGAAAAAAAAAATTTACAAATTATTTATTTAACTTTATATCATAGTATAAAGTTTTTATTTATTTTAAAATAAATCTGAAGACTGAGATGCCGCGTTAATTCTATTAATTTATAGTTTTGGAATGCAAGCTGTCATTTCATTTGCAGCACCGGCCATCAATCCCTTCTACTGGCACTTCGTTGATTAAGTTGCATTTAGATGGTGAATTGAGTTGAGTTGAGTTGAGTTTTTTATGAATAGTAGTAAGTTGAAATTGTTGAATGAGTTTGGGAGGATCCACTTAAGATGAGTTTTTATTGTATTTGGATGTTGAAATGAGTTTAGATATATTTTATAGAAAGTTGTAAAATAATTAAGACCCACCACTGTTGGCCTCAGATTTGTGTTCCCCACGCGCTGTTCACGACGAGTTTATGACAAAAAAAAGTTATCCCCTGCATAAATCCAGAGAGATGATAGCAAAAAGAAAAAAGGACAACCAGCTTTTGTTAGGAGAAAGATGTGGTTTGACGGCAACAATAAATAAAAACTAAGAAAATATATTATTTTTCAACCTTTCAATCATGTCTATGTACAGGAAAGGAAACTCACCGAATTCATTAAAGGATGCAGTCAAGTGGGGTGTTTGGATGGCTGAATTGAGTTTAAAATGAAGGATACTCAACTCAGTTTGAGATCCAAACGAGCTATATCTGCAGTTAATAGTTATAGAGTAATGTCGTGCACTTTTTTCAAAATAAATTTAAATTTAAATTTAAATTTTGTATATAAAAAATTAAATTCTTAATTAAGATTTCACTCTTTTTAAATTCATTATTTTTCAAAATGAACGTTTGGTGCCTATATAGATGCTACTCGTTAGCCTTTCTTGATAAAGTGGTCAAAAATTGTTCTGAACAGGTACGGTTGATGCATTGGAAAACTCTTGGTATCAGCCGGTTGTTGGACGTACACCCCATGTGGCAGACCAGGTTCACTAAAAATGAACCAGTCCTGTACCTACCCAACCCTTCCGGGTTTTTCTCGATTCTAAATGACCCAAATTGTTGTTTCAGATTCTTCTAATTTTGTAGAAATCCATAGAGATGTTCTTTGACTGAAAAAGTTCCCAAGTAAGTTTAGTTAAAATTTCTTTTGATTTTATATTTTGGACTTTTCTTTTTTCCCTCTGCATTGTCAATCCAGTGCCCTTATTGTACTCATCAGCAAGCTCGTTTGCTCCACCACCATACTTGCTAAAGTAAGCTTTCTGGAATGTCTTCACAATTTTAGATTTTGGAGTTTTCTTTTTTGCCCTCTACAGTGTCAATCCAATGCCCTTGTTGTACCCATCAGCAAGCTCGTTTGCTCCACCACCATACTTGCTATAGTAAGCTTTCTGGAATGCCTTCACCAGTCCAAATCCGCATACGGCTCCCAAGCATTGAGTTGCCATATAGAAAAGATGAGAGAGAGTGTGTGAGTGAGAGAGAGATAGAGAGCTTTGTTAGAGAAGAAGAGAGAAAGAATGATGGGGTGATTGATGAGAAAATGCATAAAGGTTTAGAGGAATTCTTTTCGCCTTAGGGAAGGAAAAAAAATATAAATAAATAAAATGTGTGTGTGATAGAGATAGAGAGCTCTGTTAGAGAAGGTGAGAGAAAGAGTGATGGGGTGATTAATGAGAAAATGCATAAAGGTTGAGAGGAATTCTTTTAGTCGTAGGGAAGGAAAAAAAAAAAAACTCACCACGTCAGATGTGGTGTGTAAGATCAGATACAGTTGTTAATCTATATAATTTCTCAAATTGGCAAAGGGTTATGGCATTTACAAAAAGAGAAATTATTGGCATCGCTTGTTGGGCGCACACTCCACACCGCATGTGGCAGACCGAATGATTGCGTCTCTCTAATGGTTGCCCAAAAATATCCCAACGTTGTTCAATTTCTCTCTAATAGCTGCGTCTTTGTCATCCATGAATTTTCCCAGAGGAGAGAAGTAAAGCTTGTCGAGGGTGAACTGTAGGAACAAGAACTCGCCCATGATGATGGGGAGGGTGAGGTTGAAGTCGAAGAGAGCGGCCTTTTCAATCTCGATAGCAAGGGAGGGAGGGGCAAGGGCAAGGGAGGTGGCGGCCACGAGGGAGAGGGTGAAGAATTTAGAGGGCTTGATTGCGAGGTTGGGGAATGGAGAGTTTAGGTTTGGTGGTGGAAGAGGATAGAAAGGTAGAGGCTATGACGAAGGGTTTGAAGGAGGACATGAGCATGTTGGCCATGGCTGCTGCTTGCTAACAGTGGTAGTGATTGTCGATGGAGTTTTGCTGTGTTTGGAGGATGCGTGTGAGAATCAAATATCGGTTAAGTTGTGAGAGATTGAGAAGGGAAGAAAGAAAAAAATAAAATAAAACCCACCACCTTAGGTGTGGGGTGTGGGATCAACTACAATTGCTGATCTATAGAATTTCGAAGTATATGGAATTGATTCCAGCATGTTAGCACTTTTATCTGACGCTCCCCAAAATGTTGGTTCGGAGATTGAGTACCGTTTGGTTCTTCCACCATTATCTTCTGTGTTTGATCCCAACAGTGTTGTCCAACAAGAGTTGATTGCGCTACTGAAAACACAGTTTCGGGTTTTTATTGCCCTTCATTCATCATTAGAGATGGCAACTAGTTTTGTACAAAACCAAACTATCTCATTTCATTTCATATAATGATTACAACGTTTTTAAATTCTCACATAAAATATAATAAACAATTCAATTTTTTCAATTTCTAAAACAAAAATTATTTTAAAAAATTATATTATAATAATATTTTATTTTATTTTCAACAAAATATCTAATCTTATCTAATATGAATAGCATAACGAAGCGAGGCTACTTGTTTAGAGAAGCTAAGCAGATGGGACTTTTTGGGACAGACTTGGATAATGTCAGAAAGCATTTCAAGTTTGCTAGACTGTGTCAACAACTAAGGGCACTAGTATTGGCTTGGTCAAAGTTAAAAATTGGCTAAAATTTAGATAATATGTACTTGAAACACTCCACATTGGATTGGCCAAGTCTAAAATAAAATAAACTTTTGCTACAGTGATTGGTCAAAGATGGAGAATCACTATTGATTCACCAAACAATAAATTTTAATTTCTCACTTCAAGAAAACATTAAAATATTAGTTTTTCACTTCAATAAAAATACTATTTGGTCTGTAATTAAGAAATTTAGATGAGTTTAATTAATATTTTTTATTATTAACATTAAATGACTTTTAAAAATATAAATTTTTTAATATTAATTTAATTAGAATATAATTATTATTAATATTCAATTGATAGAATTATAAAATGTGATAAAAATAAATTAAATAAAAAATTATTAATTTAATAATATTTTTTTATTATATAGAGAGTAAATGGCTAATCCAATGTGGGGATTGAATGTAAATAGAATAGGCAAATGTAAAAAGATGTGATATTGGCTAAAATTTAGAGATGCATTTGACCAAGCCAATGCTAGCGCTCTAAGTTATTTCATATATGGAAGGGGCCTTGGGAATCATGACCAACTATTTCGAGATTGGCAGTTCTGAATATCTAGATTTCTATACCCAGTTCCGGAAAATATTCAGAGCTGAATACTAGAAGAAGATAACTCCAACCCTGGAATATAATTAGAATTGTTACACAAGCAATATTAGAGAGAATGACTACTTCTCAGGTTTAAGTGGCAAGCCACAAAATACATTTTGAAGAAGTCCAGCTCTCAGATGCTCCTATATTGAGGATTGTGGACGTGGTCGGAAAGAGATACAAAGAAATAGACTTGTAGATGCCAGAGTTTGGCTTCTCTGCTAGCAGTTCCATAGATAAGGTCTGTCCGGTCCAATAATTTGGCCTGGAAACTCTAAACGGAATCCAAGAGGTTGGGAAATGCCTAGTGATGCAAAGCCACTGAGAGTTGTTGTTCCATGTAAAGCAACATTTCAGGCTTTTGTGAAGGTCACGTATGGGGAGAAACCGAATTCTAACAAATGCGACGGCTTTTGCAATCGAGTTTTCAATAAGGTGCGAGGTCTTTTAGACTATCATCTGCCTTACAAATTTGAGGCACATAATGGCACGTACGATCAGCTGGTTTCGCTTGTCTATAATGAGGTAACAACTTTTCTCTGCCATTTTTCCCAAGTACTAGTTTAATGAACCCCATTCTTTCACTTCACCACCATCCACAGTACTTCCAGAGAGACAGAGATCCCTTAGAAGAGCAACGAATCAAGGACTTCAGAACCAATCTGACAAGCTAATATTGAACCTTTCCTTTTCTCTTTTACATGGGTTCAATTATTTATGTTTTATTATGATTCTATGGGTGTCATGTGGATGGACTACAAAGGACTTACGATGCTGTCGATGGCGACTTGACCATATTATCCGACCGGCTGCAGCAAAACCTGGGAATTGAGTTTGGCGACTATAGTTCCAACAAAACGTGCAGGGCCAGAATTGATGTTTACGGAGCCTCTCACCTGGGAATTGTGGGTGGTCACTGGTGCCATCTGGATGTACACAATGCTGGCAGTTTGGTTCTTGGAACTAGGGCTGAGCACCGACCTGTTCGGAGTCGGAGGGCCCAACCTCCGACTCCGACTCCGACTTTGTCGGAGGTCGAATCCGACCTCCGACTCCGACTCCGAGGACTATAGACTCCGCTCCTACTCCGACTCCGACTTGTCGGAGCGGAGCGGGAGCGGATTCGGATTTTGGCGTTGTGTGGCTGCATGCGATGGTGCGATTTGCGAGAGGGGTTGTGTGGCTGCTTGAGCGTGCGACGGTGCGAGAAGGGCTGAGCATGCGACGGTGCGAGAGGGCCTGTGTGGCTGCGTGAGCGTGCGACGGTGCGAGAGGGGCTGTGTGGCTGGAAGCTGCGTGAGCGTGCGACGATGCGAGAGCCGAGAGGGGCTGTTTGGTCGAGCGTGGCTGCGTGAGAGACGAGACTGAGAAGAAAGGACCCGAGATTCGGTGTGGTCTGCCGTGAGCCACTGAGCGTGAGAAGAAATGACCCAAAGATTCGGACTCGGAGAAGAAGAAACGGTGCAGTGGGCACACTGCGTGACTGCAGAGTGCAGAGGAGAAATGCCGGGGGGAAGAAGGGGGGGCGATTGGGACTCTGGACAATGGGAAACCCTAAAAAGTAAAGATTAAAGTAAAGAGTAAAAGATTAAGAGTAAAGATTAAAGTATATTATACTATTAGATTAGAGATTTAACTTATATATTATATATAATATATTATTCTATGATATTTATATAGTATACTATTAACTATGGATCTATGATATATATTAATATGAATATTATTAATACTATTAGTAATCCACATGGCCTATTTTATATATATATTAATTCTCTAATTTCTTATACTTTATATTTATTAATCTAAATAAATATAAATATTATTATATTAGTAATACACTAATAGTATTAGTATATAGTAATACTAATGTAGTCTATATTAGTATTAGTAACTATGGATCTATGATATATATTAATATATATGAATATTATTAATACTATTAGTAATCCACACCATTAGGCATTATGGCCTATTTTATATATATATATATTAATTTTCTAATCTCTTATACTTTATATATATTAATCTAAATAAATATAAATATTATTATATTAGTAATACACTAATAGTATTAGTATATAGTAATACTAATATAGTCTATATTAGTATTAGTTATACTAATAGTGATATTAGTTATACTAATAGTTATATTAGTTGTTATATTAGTTATACTATATTATAGTGATTTATTATAACTATATTATATATTAGTATAAGACTATAAGTTATAGTGATTAGTATAACTATATAGTCTATATTAGTATTAGTTATAATAATAGTGATGTTAGTTATACTAATAGTTATAGTATTAGTTATATTAGTTATACTAATAGTTATATTAGTTGTTATATGTTATATTAGTTATACTATATTATAGTGATTTAATATAGATATAAGTTATAGTGATTAAGTATAACTATATAATATACTATATCACTATAGTTAATAGTCTCATATAGTGATATAGACTATATTATTAGAGTGAGTATTAGTATAACTAATACTATAGTGATTTATATAGTAATTTATATATAGACTTAAAGTGGATTACTAATAGTATTAGTATTGGGCCATTAGGCCATAAATGTAATTAGTTATACTAATACTCACTCTAATACTATAGTCTATATCACTATATAGACTGAAGAATCTGAAAAAATGAAGATAACGAAATGGGGAGAGAGGGGAACTTGGGAACTCTAAAGGGCCTAATTCCTAAACAATTAAGTTATTAACAAATAGAAATGGCACCGTGTAGTAGTATACTAATTACTATGAATCTATTTTATATATATATATATATATGAAGATTCAAAATATATATATATATATATATATGATATATCTACTTTAGTTATTATACATTAGTATTATATGTTATTATAAATTTATAGATTAGTGTTTATCCATTAGTATTACATGTTATTATATTTATACATTAGTACTTTAGAATTTTAGTGTTACATGGTAGTAATATTGTAAATTTGAAATAGTATGATGTTTACATATAGTCATGTACTAAACTATTATTAGTTTTAATCTATATATATTATAGTATAAATATATTATTTAACTAGTATATTATTGATTTTAACTAATTATATAAGATATAGTTGTATAAAATGTAAATGATTAATATATAGAAAAATACATATATTTTTATAAAATATGTATAAAATCGGAGGCGGAGGCGGAGTCGGAGTCGGAGGGCCAAGTCGGAGTCGGAGGCGGAGTCGGAGGCGGAGTCGGAGTCGGAGGCGGAGTGTCGGAGTCGGATCGGAGCGGAGCCGGAGTCGGTTCATCAACAACTCCGACTCCGACTCCGACTCCGACTTCTAAGCGAAAAAAAACTCCGACTCCGACTCCGACTTATCGGAGTCGGAGCGGAACCGGAGCGGAGTCGGATTCGGAGTCGGATTTTCGGATTTTTGCTCAGCCCTACTTGGAACGCTTTTCCAATCCAGAAATTAGCAGCCCCTGGAAGAATCAGATTAGCAGCCACTGATCTTTGGTTTACCTTCTCCTTTCTGTCCTTTGCTCATAGAAAGCAATCAATTTCAGTGTAAAAGCTAATGACATTATAATATGTTGTGTAGAAGGCTAACTATGGACAACAGTCGTTCCAACATTGTTGGGAGGCAATCTCAGAGAGTTTTTAGTTTTGCAATACTGGCTTCTGCCCCTAAAATCACTTACCTCACTGCATTACTTACTAAAAACTTGCAAGAGTTCTCAATTTCATAAGAATGTTTCTGAATAGCTGAATGTTGCTGGGCAGAAAATCTACAACAACTACACGTTTTGTGATTGTAGTGTGGCCGTTTGTTGTAATGGTCCCAACCTTTTTTTGTCCCTTAAACAAGAGGCCATACCCCAAGTTTTATTGATGTGCTCTTGCTTTTGGTATAAGAATACCTCAGGTCATGCTCCTAACCTAAGCTACGCTGCTAGTCTGTCTTCAATGCTCACCGTGCAACAACTAGAACCAAATGTTACACATATCTGGTGGCTGAAGAAGAACTCGAAAGCTGGTTGTGGTGGCAATTCGTTTACAAAGAGATATCTGGACTATAGGCTCGAGTTTAGTCCAGCGAATATCATAAATGTAAGCGTTGTATACACACACATGCCTAGAGGAATTAGAAACAAAACTATAGCTGTGGCCTTTCTGGAACTCCCATACAGGAAAGTCTTCTGAATAAGTTCTTGCAGGGGATACAATACCACCCCCACCAACAGATATGGAAGATTTGGCTTTGTGAGTAATTACACCAAACCTTTCAATTTCACGAGACTGACCATCCCAAATCACTGCTTTATTATTATTACTAGGTTAAAACCTAAAGGGAATTTTCTGTTGTTTCCCCACTCAGGCCTTCCAGAAAGGGGAACCAATTGCCACGGATTTTTCTACAGCTATTCGACAGCTGTCGGAGAAGGGAGAATTTAAGAATCTGGGGGAACAATTGCTGACTCCTTCACATGAGCGCTCGACCAACATTACTTCCAACAAACCCAATAGCGTAGCATCCAAATCTTTTATCCAATATCCTTTTTCTACATCTACCATTTGTCATCTGCTATCCCTAATTTGTTGTCGAAATCAAGATACTTTACGAGGAAATGTTGCTACTCATGATACTCCAGGCGATAAGAGCGTCTGGAAGAAGCATTGAACTATAATCAGACAGCTCCATACCAAGAATCAAAGAACTCACAAATCTGGCAGACACATCCAGTACAAATGAAGAAGCTTCAAAATCGGATGTAAATGAATGCTAGCCTGCCGTTCTGCTATCCCCAATCCGTCACCCCTCGCTTGCATAAACTCTGAAGACATGCATTCCTGAATGTTCAAAAGCAGCAAACAGAAAATTGGCTGAGATCAAAGCTACGCTCGTTTCCATATAAAGCTTTCTTTCGGACTTGTCTTAGATATTCCTTCTCCGTAAATGTTGGCCACGCATGTTATATAAAAATTAATCACTCATCAGAACAGTATCAGTTTTCTCAAGTTCTCATTCAACCAAACAATTTCTATTCTACAAATTTTTAGAATTGTAAAATCATTTCTCGGAATGCAAGTTATCACATGCATACACGGAGTAACAGGCATGCACAGATTCCATAAAATCCCAGCTGCTGCTTTCATCAGTTGAACTAGAAACGATTAATAACTTCTTGAGGCACTAAAAGCTACTGGATAAGCTCCAGAGCAATATGATTCCTAGTGTTAGACCACAAACAAGTCTCTAGATACTCAGCTTTCTCTACGAATCAAATCTAGCTCCAACAGAGAACAAGAATAAACAAATGGCTTCTAGTCGTATACTTCCCAGTGGATGTTGAATTTGTGAATTCACGTCCAGCAAGCACCTAGGCTACCAATAGCCTCTTCCTCTTCCACGTCCAGCCCACCCCCTGCCTCTGCCCCTAGTCCCACCTCTCCCACCATGAGACAAACCTTCTAATGCTCTATTAACTAGCTGGGTTGGTAAACCACCAGCTCCACGGCCCTTTTTGGATGTCACATTGCTGGATCCATTAGTAGCATTAGCAGGTCGTTTTCCTCTGCACACAAAGTTCATGAAAAAAAAAAATGTGTCCATTAAAGACATAAAACCCGTGCATGCTTATTCTGATTTAATGAACCCGTATAGATCTTTCAGCAAAGACAGGAAGATTATCAACGCCAGAAACCATATAATAAAAGAAGGAATAAAAGATCAAACATTCTATTGCGTGAAAAAAGATTGGGGGTGACAGAGAGAGTGATGAGAAGAGAAGAGGAAGAACAGAACCAGAAATATCTATCCTACCCAGTTGTAGCTGTGGCAGTGGGAATAGAAGGTTTTGTTGCTTCTTTCCAAGACAGGTTGATGCTTTTATCTCCGGTAAATGAAGGTGTTTTTGAATGCAATGGCTGGATATAAGTCATTAAAGATCAGCTTTTACATATATAAATAAAGGCCTGTATATTAGAAACACAAAAATAAATCTTTTCCTTTCACCTTTGTCATTGCCAAAATGTTATTACATGTCCGCAACCCAGTTGTAGTATTCTGCTTTTGAGTTTTCTGTACATTACAGGAAAATAGTCATAAAGTAAACTGTTAAGAAAATCAATAAATAAAGCTCCACCGGAGACTGGGATCTATTGAGAACAAACTCACAATGCCTTCCTTTGCTTCATCAGATTTGGCAGCAGCCATAGCTTTGTTGTGCTCTGCCATCCCCTGAGTTAATTTCTTCATGGTAGCCCTGGTTAACTCCTCGACATTACTCAACCTGAAAGAACAATATAAATTTTCAACAAGCAAACCACAAAGTACACACACAGCACAAAAGAAGAAAAGAAAGAAAAAAACAAACAAACACACGACCAAAACGAAAAAGGTTGCAAACTCTAGGGGCATGGCCAGTTCAGAAATTTTATATTTGCTCCCCATAATAGAGAATGAACCCTCCACAGGAAAATAAATAGTAAGAGAAAACATCAATTTTGGCTATCAGAAAATACATGAATTTCTAATTTGGTGCAAGTTCAACAAGTTACAATCAAGACTTCAAGAAAATCAAAATGTCGTAAACAGGTACTTGTGTGTTTTTTTTAATTATTACTTTGACGAGTACAAGTAGGTCGTTTTGCTAGAGAAGCTTTTTCTTTTTTTCATAAATTTAATTATCAAAAAAACTAAAATGAAGAAAAAAAAAATCCACATCCTCGCTTCCCATAGATGAGGTAACACTCATACGTGTAAGTTGATTTTCATTTTCCATATCAACTGCTGCATGAGAAACTAACCTGACTATCAATTTTTTTTTATTTTTTATCAGTAAATAAAAAACATGACACTATCAATTATTACTAGTCAAATTGATGCAAGAGTTTAGTTACACTTTTTTAGATTGTTTTTGTAAGTACATTTCTTTTAGATCATTTAATGATACAATCGAAACTTCTTAAATGTTAAGGACCAAATCAGAAACTAATGTATTTTGCAAGGACTAAAGTAAACATTTACCCAAAAGCTAATAATTTGAAGAAGCAATTTCTTTGTAACATATATAGAATGAAATAAATTAATAAAAAGAAATCAATTACCTTTCAGTGAACTCCTTATATAACTCTGAGAAGTCCTCCCCAAGCCTATCTGATGGTTGGCCAGTCACTATCTTGTAACCACATAGACTGTTAGTGGCATTGGGAACCTGAAGAAGAACAAAAAATAGGGTAAGTATTGTCCAATAGTAACAAACAGAAGAGTATTTAGCAAAGATACATCACTGGAAATCAACCTTGTGAGCTAGATGGTGAAATGTGTACAGCAAGCACTCAACATAAGTAAAGTTCATCTCTTCCCCTGTCTTCCTCCGGGGCATGTACTTCTGAGAAGGGAGAAGGAACATATTACGAGATTGAGGCAAACATATTCTCTAGTCCAAAAAAAATTTCGGGTACTTCAAGTAAGGCTTCAACATTTGGTACATCTAGTAAAGACAATCCAAGCAGGTATAAACAACAAAAATTCTTGTGTGAATGAACGAATACCAATTCTATGTGTCGGTCATAAAGACAAACGCATACATGTACATGTTTTTCTGTCATTTTAAATGTGTACCTTTAATAGCTGAACAACATTAGGAAGAATCTGACGAGAATCCTGTGGTGTTGTATAAGGAGAAATTTCTGCAAGGGCTTTGAGCATATCTAGCTTTCGCTCCTCAGGAAGCTGGAAGAAATAACTACCAATGAATTAAAAATATAGCTGGTATAAAAGACAATTAGAGCGCATGTAGACATTTGAATTAATTTAAAACAAAAAATAAAATAATGCTCATGGAAGTGATGTAGCTTAAGATCAAAATGTACTAGAACATGGTTTATATCTTCAAACTAATTATTTATTTATTTTTATTGGCACTGGGTGTCAGAGAACAAAGGTCCGACTAATCCCAGATATCTTGACACTACTTATAAAAAATATAGCTGGTATAAAAGGCAATTAGATTAAGCATAAGCAAACACATATAAGAACTGAAAGCAACAAATTTTTAAATGAAAATATCCAAAAGGCCAATGAACTTGCGTCACCTGCTTACTATTTCAAGACAAGGAAGCGATCATTACCTTATCAAATACAGGTATAATGTGTTTGTTCAAATAATTGAGAAACTTGCTGCTTGAAGCACCCCTCTGTGTGACAAATTAAAGTCATGGAGCAGTCAGAAATACATACAATGAGCCCTTTAAATTGAAAAGTAATATCGCACATAGTCCATACCACAACAAGTGGAAGAGCCATGTACAAGCATGATATCAACCTGTCAATATGGTCCGCATCCGAAACCTGTTTTTTTTTAAATCCATTCAAACAAAATTGTTACAATTTATTCATAGAGCCATAAAGCAAAAGATATTATTTACCAAGGCTAGAGGATACAACAAAAGGAGGAAGAAACAAACGTTAGTCACAAATACAACCACCAGTGACTAAGTAGTCCCCAGAATGATCATTGCAAATTTGGGACAAGAATATAGCACTAATCGCCATTCACAATATAGGATACTATGTCCCAAATTCAAGATTATAACTGTCAACCTCTTAAAATCTCAAACAGTACTTATAAATCCCTTGAGAAAAATGCATGTCTCCACTTTTGAATCCTTGAACTCTACCAACATTACATTCTCAAAGCCTTAATGTACCTCTAATACATCCTGGACTTCAAAAGTTACTTCTCTTAAATGCCCCCAGTGTCAACACAAAGAATCAAGTACTCACATTGAACTGTGCATCTAAATCAGCTTGTCCTTCAACGATTCCAATTAGTTCTTTCATTCGTTCTGGGGGAGCTTTTTCTCCAAAAGTGCTCAAACTCTTTAAGAAGTCCATAAACATCCTGAATTCTGCGCCGGTTACATCTTCTAAACTCTGATAATGGAACTCAAATCATACTAGTCAGACATCTTCCAATTGAACAACAGAACAAAAACTGAGATTCAATAAAGTCAAAACTTTGAACTGGGACAAAATGCATTGATCAAAGTAGTAAGACCAAGAAAACACCTTTTTTATCAAATCAGTTATATGTCTTTCCATTTCTTCCTGAGGCTTTAACAGTTCAGCCTTAATGGGAAAAACCTGCAGACCCAATTACTTATCAAAATGAAATGCAGTAAAAAGTTACAATTCGAATAATATGAGTGAGTCTTCTTACCTTATCTCTTATAAATGTTAGAACTTTCTCACGAATAACTTCATCCGTACTCGGTTCATCAACACTCCCAATATGCTTAAATAAGGCCGTCAAAGAAGCTACATCAACAAGAAGATTTAATTACACCAAAAATTAACCCTTAGAAACGCATGCTATAAATATGACAAGGAATATGCACAATGAATGATATGTATCACACTAGAAGCACATTGACTTGAGATGTTCATACAAAGAATTACTAACAGAAACACATATATTTATAACCATTTTCCAGTTTATGATTGAATGATACATGTTAAAAGCTCATTCCTTCTGCACGCAACAACAGATAATATCTTCCATCGCAATTGTGGCAAAAAATTTTCTTGGACATACTCCAATAGTTTAAAAAGGTATACAAATAAACAAACACATAAAATTCCAGTGTCCAAAGGAAGAAAGCTTATGCACTAACTCCTACATGGCACAACTTGCACTCAGGCACCATCACCAAACCAGAAGATAAAGCACAGTACCTTTCACATCCTGCGTCAACAGGGACATAAGGGCTTTATGCACGGCATCACGCTCCACAAATTCCTCTAAAAGACGAAATCTAGTATCAGTTTCATATTAAGGGGAGGAGCCACATGTTGAAATTCTATAAACATAAATGTTTAAGAAAGCTCTAATGTGTACTTTCTGACCACGGTTCCCCCACCCGACCCCAAACAAGTTTTTCTCCATATAATACCCATGAATTTATTTCTTTTTAAAACTACAAATTCCTTTTAGTACGTCCCAAAGCATTCACTTTCATTTAACTAAAGTTACAATCCAATTAGTACCAAGCTGTTATATCATTTTACTTATATTGATTTTTCACCAAAAAACTTTCAATGACCACCTTATCACTATCCGAATTTTTTTTTCTCTGCTTCTGGGCTTCTCATCACATTGCAAAGAGATAACAATGCTTCAATCTAAGAAAAGGTAAATTGTCAAGGTTTATCTATCTTCTGTACTGTTTTTTTTTTTTTCAAAATCATGCTTAATTTGATTATGGTTTGAATTTGTTTACGATATTCTTTTGGTACTAGAAATAGCAAAATAAATAATGTGCATATTTTATCATTTTAGTTTAATTTTCCCAACTCTCCCAAATAGTTAGATCATTAGCTCCAATACTGTGTAGAACAAGCACAATACCAGGAGAATAAGCAATGCAAAATCCATAATTTACCGGATGCAAGGAGTTGCACAAGAATGTCTACAATCTTAGCAATATGTTCTGGTGTATCCTTGCAGAAAAGGGGAAGTCCCCTAATTGCTTGCACCCGAACCTGTACAATAGATGAGCATTAGAAACTACCATTGAGATTGAAAATAATAATAATAATAAAGCATCACTTCCAACAAATAGAGAGGCGCAAATATTCAATAAATGACGTGACAATCATGTTCTTTTGCTTTCCTTTCTCACATTATATTAGCAAGCAAATAGAACTACCACAAATATAAATACGTCAAAAGATAAATTACAGACCCCGAGCTCTTCTTCTTCGATCAAATCGAGATGCGTGTCGATGGCGGGGCCCGAGAGAGTGGGGAAGAACTTGAAGAACCTGGGGATGAACTGAGCGGCCAATTGCTTGGCCTTGATGCTGGACTTGGCAGTGTCGATGATACCCTGGTAGTCCTTCACATTCTGCAAATAACCGAAAAACGAGAACGATCACACACAGGAAGGCCAGGCAGGTTGTGGCTGGGGTAAACCCTAGAAACGCAGAAAAGGGGAGTAGAGCGGACCTGGGACTTGTCCGTGGCCTCGTTGAGACGCTCGACGTACAGGTAGAGCTCCTCGATGTGTTTGGAGTCATCTGCGGCCGAGTCACTCATTGTGATAAAGAACAAAGATAAATTTAAGAAGGATGTGGGAAATGGATTTAACGAGGGTTTTGCTTTACTAAGTAACTGGATATTGGTGGATTTTGGAGAGAGAGAGAGAGATAGGGCTTTGCGAGGAGTACTTCTACTTCAAGCTCTACTTCTACTTGAACTTGGAAGGAAAAGAGGGCTCTCGTCTCCACTCCGCAAGGGTTTCTTAATTCTTATGGATACTTGGCCAATCGCCAGGAAGAAATAAGAAAAAAAGGACCTTCTTTACGATTCGTCATCTCATCGCCTACCGTTTGGATTGAGAAATATCAACCACTTCGTTTTATTATTATAATTTTTTTAAATTTTAATATAAAATATAATAAATTATTAAATAACTTAATTTTTTTAAATTATCAAATAATAATATTTTATTTTATTTTCATTTCAATTCATCTCATTTTAACTCATTATTCAAACTTAAACTTAATCTTTAATTCCATTTGAATTCAAAAAGTGTTTTATCTCATTTTATCATTACAACTTTTTTAAATTACCACACAAAATATAATAAACAATTCAACTTTTTTAAATTTTAATTTAACTTTTTTAAATCTTAAAATAATAATATTATTAAAAATTAATATTTTTTTAACTTTCAACTAAAAAAATTTAACTTGGTTTGGATAGTGAAAGTGTTTGAAAATGTTTGTAAATAATAGTAAAAAGTAGGTAAAAAGTAATAATAGAATATTGAATAATAGTAAAAAGTAGATGAAAAGTAATTAATAGTAGTAAAAATAAGTGAAAAGTAATAATAAAGTAGAGAATAGTAATGAAAGTGTTTGAGAGTACCTCAAAGTACTTGAGTACCCAAACAAGGCCTTAATCTCATCTCTTTCGTTTGTTTACCAAACTCATCTCAACTCATCATTATAACTTTTTCAAATTCTAACACAAAATATAATAAACAATTCAACTTTTTTAAATTTTTAAATAATAATAATATTACATCTAATTTTACATCCAAACGCAACCTAAATCCAAACCCTTAGACTTAGCTGTCCCCACTCCCAAGATCGTCGTGACTTGCATGTTCTTATCAGATCTTCCTAAAACGACGTGGTATTATTATGTTTTTGTCGTGAATTTCCACTCAAGCTTAAGCTTGGCTTACCTCGAAATTTCGCTTTATACGTCGTGTTGAAAAAAATTAAGGGTGCGTTTGGATGTTGAGATAAGTTGGGTTGAGTTGAGTTGAGATGATAAAATATTGTTAGAATATTATTTTTAAATATTAAAGTTGTTTTGGGATTTGAAAAAGTTGAATTATTTATTATATTTTGTATTGAAATTTGAAAAAGTTGTAATGATGAGTTGAGATGAGTTGGGATGAGTTTGGTATCCAAACGAAGCCTAACAACAGAGATGGATGAAAAACCTTACTTGTTTTTTCACTTAAAAAAATCTAATCCATTAATTTTTCAATCGTATAAATCAAAATAAAATTTTAATTTTTAAAACAATGTAAGCCAAACTCGCACCCTCGAATGACTATTTCTCTTTCTTTTATATATTATTGAATACTGGGTAGGGAGCAACGTCCAAAGCATAGTTGAGTGAAACAATTTTTTTTTTTTACAAAAATAATATAGTTTAAAAAAAATGATTAATGAATAATTTTAATGAATGAAAAATTTTTTTTAACAAATATAGAAATAAAAAGTATAATAATTAAAGAGAATGGGCTAGTAGATCAATATTGATCAATGCTGCCATTTTCAGAGTTGACGGAAATATAAGAAAAAGAAAATCACTTTTATCTCTTGTCACATAATATCTTATCATCGTTCATGGAATTATTAGGTCATATACATATACATATATATATATATATATATATATGTATGTATATGTGATATTGTTTATTGTAGGCTATCTAGATGAGTCTCTTAATTAAATCGGATTAGATATTCTTTAAAATTGGATAATAATCAACAAATATTATAATCCTCAAATGTCATAATCCTCTCAAACGATGACAATATCCAATATTACAGAGCTTGGCCAAACATCAAGATTTTCGTTTGGAAGGACCTGCAACCTGAGGGGAACCAAAAAAAAATGCGTGCTTGGCAATGTTTTTTGGCCAAACTAAAACGAAATAAAGAAAAAGAAACACATGCGGACCCACAAAAAGAAACGAAAGAAAAAATATCCAATATCATTGTTTTTTCTTTCCAATATCAATATTTGTTTAACATACCTTAGGTAAAAGCCCTAGGGCTTCATCATTTTTTCTCTTTCCCCTACTGCGTCGCTGCCCCTTCTTCCCTTTCCTTCTTTCTTTCTTTTTCTTTCCTCTGCCTTCTCCTTCGCTGAGCATTGAGAAAATGGGTAAAATATAAAAACTAAATAGTTGTATAATGTTTTACCTTACGCATAAAAGCAACAAACGCAGTCTTCAAGCCCAGAACATCCACAAAACATTCACAGGTGGGTGGGTACTTGGTCATTGCAAAATCGAGTGCCCTTACGGCTGACCCATAAGGTGACTTCTTCTGCTTTATGATGATAATTATCAATTCCACACCTTCAGCCTTCACAAACCTCTCCCTGTTTTCCAACGGCATCAGCAAACAATACAAACAATCGAACAAATTTTCTAGCAGCTCCTCCTCGTTAGAAGTCCTGGGGTCCTTGGACTTGTACATAGCGACCGTTTGAAGCACCACATCCACACCGTTCATCTGGCCCACTTGTATGGTTGGTCATGCTGCTCTGCAACATAATCGCTAATATTTTCGAGGCGTACTACTTGTTGGAATCAAATTTTTTTACCTTGATCCTCCCCAACAACATTTTGTTGCAAATGGCGGCCATCTCGTCGAGTTGGTTTAGTCGCCAGCATGAGGGGAATCGTAAGTTAATAACCATTCACAAAAAAAAAAAAAAAAAAAAAAAAGGAAGCCATAAAAGACTACACCAAAGAATTGAAATTTTTTACTTTTGAAATATGTTATAAAATGTGTTGTGTGAATATAATTGTTGGGATTACCTATTAACAGACTGAAATAAAAAAAACAATAAATAAAAAAAACCCAGAAAATAATTTATATAGAAAAGACGTTTCAAAATCAATATTATAATACACTTGTAAAGATGAACCATAAATGTCTAGTTCTGAAAGTTCTTAACCAATAAGACTTGAAAATAAACTGCCAAAGATAACCCACAGAAAATAATAAGGACTGCTGTAACAAAAAAAAAAAGGTGGCAGAAAATACATACTTAAAACCATACACGCAGGATGATCAAACAAATAAATGGAAAAAAAAAATGTCAAATAAAATTAAGAAACAATTTTTTTTCTCAGAAAATCACCTGTAATGAGGAACAATATGCAAAAGCACAAGAGGACACAATATCAAATCAATTTTGGAAAGAGGCTCGAAATGGACTAACCCACCAGACCCTTTTAATGTGCAGCGTCCACTGCTATTCTCCAAACGACGTCCCATCAATATAATTGTTGGGATTACCTATCGACGGACTGACATAATGGCAATTGATGGACCAATGCAGAATGAATTGATGCGGACCCAAATAATAATAATTTCTCATTATCCAGACAGGATGCATGAACTGACGAATGAGATATGCATAGATTTTTATTTTATTTTTTAAAAAAAATTTATTGTTCAGCAATAAATATCCTATTTGCTCTTGTCAGTGTAAATCTCTCTTGCTCTTTCATTCACAGGGATCCTAGTTGCGAATCTCGAGCATGAGTTTTTCCCTTCTTTTTTAACCAATCTATTGCTTTTGTCAGTATAATTTTTTTTTATTTGCTTATTCTTCTATTCATGTAAATCTATTGCGCAAATACAAATACAAATCTCTATTCGTGCAGATCCCTCCATCTACTCTCTCTACTTAGTGAGAAAAAAATAAATCAAAATAAATATTAGTGATTTTTTTAGATGAGACATGCATCTTTTTTTTTCCTTCTTCTGTCGTGAGCACGGGTTTTTTTTTACAGTTCTTTTTTAAATATTTAAAGATGTAAATCGGCATAATTACCTGTACACATGTCTGATGAACTGCCATTATTTATACACATGCACTGATGCAACCGGCTAGAAATCATAGAAATTAAATCACTGACACAACCCACCACTCACATAATTGGGAAACACAATTCTGCACTGACACAATCCATCACTCAGAAGAAAAACACGTATAAAAAAATAAAACAAACTAGTTGACACAAGCCATCACTAATAATAAAAATACACGTATAAAATAAATAAAATAAAATGACTTACACGAATTGTAAACAGAATAAAATAGAAGAGCAGGAAATAAGCACAAACAGAACATAAGGATAATGAATTTACAAAATTTGTTTACTGTTCAGCAATAAATATCCTATTTGCTCTTGTTAGTGTAAATCCCTCTTTCTCTTTCATTCCCGAGGTTTCCAGTTGCGAATCTCAAGCATGAGTTTTTCCCATTTTCCTTTTACCGATCGATTGCTTTTGTCAGTGTAAATTTTTTAATTTGCTTATGTTTCTCTTCTTTTCATGCAAATCTATTATGCAAATACAATTACAAATCTTTGTTCATGTAAATTCCTCTCTCTACTCTCTACCTAGTGAGAATAAAATAAATCAAAATAAATATTTGTGTTTTTTTCAGATGAGACATGCATCTTTTTTTTCCTTCTTCCGTAGTGAGCACAGGTTTTTTTTTTTTTACAGTTCTTTTTTAAATATTTAAAGATGTAAACCGACACAATTTACCTGTACACATGTCTAATTAACTGCCATTATCTATACGCATACATTGATGCAACTGGCGGAAAATCACATAAATTAAATCACTGACACAACCCACCACTCACTAAATTAGGAAACACGCTTCTGCACTAACACAATCCATCACTCAGAAGTAGGGGTGATACCCGCATGGTGCGGGGCGGGGGGTACCCTCCTCCGCACCCCGCCCCGCACCATGCGGGTGATGGGGGTTTTCCCCCCGTCCCCCGCCCCCGTGAGGCGGGGGCGGGGTCCCCCGCTCCGCTAGCGGGGGGCGGGGGAAAACCCCCCATCCGCCCCGCCCCCCGCCTAGCCCAACACTTGTGTTTAAAAAAAAAAAATAGTCTAAAAATATTTTGTTAGACTCAAATTATAATATAATTTAAATAATAAATTAAAATTTATAAATATAAAAAAATCTTAAACTCATTAGAGTTAGATTTTGGATTATCTTGGCCTCCTAGGCCAACCTTTATATAGGAGGCCAAGGCAATACAATAGTCATCCTTGAGCAATGTGGGACTTAGTAGTAAGTCCCACATTGCTCAAGGATGACTATTGTATTGCCTTGGCCTCCTATATAAAGGTTGGCTTAGGAGGCCAAGGCAATCCAATGACTTGAATACAATTTTAAGTCTTTAATAAATTGTATATATCTATATATAATATATTTATTTATATATTTATATATATAAATATATAAAAAAAAAATTTATATATGCAGTGCGGAGCGGGGGGCGGGGCGGGGCCCCGCTGGGGTCATCCCGCCCCCGCCCCCGTTGATCCTTCTCCATGCGGGGGGGGGGACCCCGCCTCCGCATGTGCGGAGCGGGGTAGCCCGCCCGCCCGTGCGGGGGCGGGGCGGGGCAGCGGGGGCGGGGCCCCGCTGCCCACCCCTACTCAGAAGAAAAACACGTATAAAAAAATAAAACAAACTAACTGACACAATCCATCACTCATAATCAAAAAACACGTATAAAATAAACTGACTTACACAGACTATAAACAGAATAAAATAGAAGAGCGAAAAATAAACACAAAGAGAACACAAGGACAAAGAATTAACTATTCATTCCTGTAGCAGTTGGATAGCTGCTTATTATAATAGAAAGATACATTTCTGAAGTAAGCAAGCATTCTATTCAAAGTCCCTTTTCTATACAGTTTATCATAGTAGCATGCAAAAGATGGCATCACTACCATCAAGCCACAAGATCATCAAGACTCAAATGCTCGTGAAAACATGAATGGACCTGATCTGTATTCACAGTCATCACCAAATGCACTTATTGCTTGTAATAATGTTGCTGTTAATTTACTAAAAAGTCCCAGCTGAGTTGTAATGTACTTTTATGTATTTTTAGAGTTAGTTATGTAGTTGTACAGATTTGATGTATATTCCATTATTCCTTAGTTGGTTAGAGTTGGTTTTCCTTTTCATTACATAAGGCAGCTGCACCTTGTATATGTGACAATGAATCAATGGAATAAAGTAGCATTTCCATAAAATTCTGTCTTTACTCTTCTTCTTATTCTTCTCCTTCTCCTTCTATTCCTTTGTTATTCTTGCATGGTATCAAGAGACACAGAGTAAGATTTTTGTTTTCAAATGGCTACTAATCAAAACAACTCTATGCATTTGGATTTCACAAATATCATCAACTCATATCAACTTGATCATGAAGATAACCCTTCCCTCCCCTTGGTCCTTGACCTTCTCACCGCAGAAAACTATACCACTTGGTCAAGAGCCATGTGCAGGGCTTTTCGTGCCAAGAAAAAGCTTGGATTTATTAATGGCAACCTGCCAAAACCTAAAGATACCACTGACCCTCTCTATGATGCATGGGAACGCTGTAATGACTTAATAGTGTCCTAGCTCCACAACTCAATCAATCCAACTCTTAAATCCAGCATTGCCCTAGTGGATGATGCACAACAGATATGAGATGAGCTTAAAGATCGCTTCACTCAACAAAATGGTCATCAAATCTTCCAGTTGAAAAAGGCCTTGACAGGTTTGCAAGAAGATAATGACTATGTTAATGTCTATTTTGGTAAGCCTAAAACCTTATGGGATGAAATCATCATATATGACCCTATGCCTGATTGTACATGTGGTAAACTTGATGTCTTACTTGACAAATACCAAAGGGATTGTGTTATACAATTCCTTACGGGTTTAAATGATTCCTACAATGTTACCAGTGACCAAATCATGCTATTGGATCCCTTACCTCCCATTAATAAAATTTTCTCTATGATCCAATAGCAAGAGATGCAGCATCTCATGTTGTTTGGACTCCCCTCTCTTGACTCAGTGGCCCTTGCTGTCAGGCAACCATATACTCCATACAAATCCTTTCTCAAATCACCTCAACAACCAAAGAGCATGATAGGCCATATTGCACTAATTGCAAAATTCAAGGCCATGTTCTAGATAACTGTTTCAAAGTAGGGCAAGCCTAAGCCCCAATTAGCACACACTGTCACATGACAGGACACATAGCAAACAAATGCTATAAATTTTTATGACCACAAGTTGCATGGAAAGGGTAAGCAACTTGGTTTCTCTTTTGCCAATCTGACTTCACTCGAGCAAAAGGACTCATCAGATGACACATTAACTTTTACAAAGGATCAATACATGCAGCTCTTATCTCTATTAGAGTCAAATGAAGTTTCCATTGCCAATCATTCAGTCAACCATGTCCAGGCAAATTGTACTCATCCTCCCACCATGAATGGTACCATTTTTTGCCTCACTTCTTTCACTCCAACACATCAGTCCTCCATTCACTCGCCTTAGATCATTGACATTGGTGCAACAGATCACATGATCTGTAGCACCTCATTCTTTTCAACCATTACCTCTCAAGTTTTATGTGTAGTTAGACTCCTTAATGGCCACACAGTACCTGTCACTCACGTTGGCATTGTCCAACTCACTAACACATTAATTCTACACAATGTGTTATGTGTCCCCTCTTTTAGTTTTAATTTAATCTCAGCAAAACAACTAACCACTTCACTTTCTTGCTACTTCATTTTTATTTTACAACTTTGCTTTATTCAGAACCTTTTGTCATGGACCACAATTGGCATGGGTGAGATAAAGGATGGCCTCTACCACTTGCTTGTCGAACTAGTGGCATCCACAGCTCTCCGATCCTTCAATCAGGAACCATATTTTTACTATTTCTAATGCAAACCTTTGTCATGTGTGTCCACTTGCAAAGCATCATAAGCTTCCATTTCCAACAAACACTCATAAAAGTAAACATATTTTTTAACTTATCCACTATGATATATGGGGACCCAACTCAATTGAAGCTTATGATGGTTCCAAATATTTCTTAACCATTATATGACTTTTCTAGAAGTACTTGGATTTATCTACTTAAAGCCAAATCCAATACCAAATCATGCATTGAAGCTTTTTACAATTTAGTAGAAACCCAGTTTCACACCAAAATTCAAGTACTTAGAAGTGACAATTGTCTTGAGTTTCAAATGAGAGACTTTTTCAATAAGAAAGGTATCATTCATCACAGAACATGTGTGGAAACTCTCTAACAAAATGGGATTGTCGAGAGTAAAGGTGTAAAAAAAATCGGTGAACCAATAAATCGAACCGAACTGAACAATAAGCCGGACCGAACTGAACCGTTGGGTTGGGTCCAGTACCAGTTTTATTTTTCTAAAAATCGGTCAAAATTGATCTGGTTCTGATTTTTCTTTTTTTTAAAACCAGATCGGACCAAACCGAACTGGTTCATATATATATTATAATTTTTTATATTGTATATAATTTTTATATATAATACATAATTATATATAAAATAGTTTTGTATTATATGATCAATTACTAATTATTATAATATTAAATTTTAAAATCTTATATCACTATAGTCTATAGTATTAATAGTTATACTAATACTATATCACTATATATTATAATATACTATAATATATCACTATATTATATATTATAATATATCACTATAGTCTATAATACAATTATAATATATATTATAATATACTACAATATATTATCATTATAGTATTAGATACTATAATATACTATTATATATATTATATAATATAGTATATAGTATATTAAAATTAGACCGGAATCGGTAAAACCAAAAGTACTGGTTTAGGGGGGTAACCTGTTTGGAATCAGTTCTTGAAAATGCAAAACCGGTGCATACCGGTTCGGTCCCAAATTTTGTCTAAAATTAGACCAAAGCGGACCAGTTACACTCCTAATCGAGAGAAAGCATCAACACCTCTTAAACATAGCTCGAGCCCTCAAAATTCAATCTAACATTCCCAACCAATATTGGACAGACTGCACTCTCACTATAGCCTACATCATCAATCGGGTTCCAAGTCCTTTACTCTCCAATAAAACCCCCTTTGAACTTTTATTTAATTCACCACCTATATATTTTCGCATGAGAATCTTAGGATGCTTATGCTTTGCCTCTACCCTCTCTCAAAATAATAATAAAAAATTGATCCTCAAGGTAGGCAATGTGTTTTTCTTGGTTACCCTTTTGGGGTAAAATGATACAAATTATTTGATCTTAATACCAAAACAGTTTTCCTTCCTAGAGATGTTACTTTTTATGAACATATATTTCCCTTTCATACTTCATCTCATTCTTTACCTCATCATCACTTGTTAGTTCCTCCTTCTCTCTCTCCCATCCATTCTGCATAACACTCCATTCTCAAATCCCTCACCTTCAACAACTACTACTATGCCATTATCTCCAGCACATTCCCTTCCATCACTTATGCCCCTTGAACCAATAGTTTCTCTACCCTTCTCTCCCCTCTTATCAACTTCAGACATTGCACCCCATCCTCCCCTTAAGAGGTCAACCAGAACAAGGAAAGCACCTGAATATCTTAAGGACTTTCATTGCCAGCAAGCTACTTCCATCTCACCTACTTAATATGTGGACATGACATCCTCTTCATTAGGTATACCATTTCCTTTATCAGCTTCCATTTCATATGCTTATTTATCACCCATTTTTTTCTTTCTTTTCTGCTACTATCTCATCAACTCATAACCCACATACATACAAACAAGCTGCCAAAGACCCTGATTGGTGTAAGTCAATGGAAACTAAACTTGAGGCATTAGAACTTAATCACGCCTGGACCCTCACTGACCTACCCTTGGCAAAGTTCCCATTGATTGCAAATATGTCTACAAAACCAATTATCACTCCAATGGCACTGTCGAGAGAAAGAATGCCTGATTGGTTGCCAAATGATTCACCCAACAAGAAGTGGTGGACTATCGTGAGACCTTATCACCAGTAGTCAAGATAGTCACTGTCAAAACCATTCTTGCCTTAGTTGCAATCAAAGGTTGGCATCTTCAACAATTCGATGTCAACAATGCATTCCTCCACGGTGAACTTAAGGAGGAAATTTACATGAAAAAGACACTTGGCTACCAAAAGGGAAAACCTGATCAGGCATGCAAGTTGCTTAAAAGTCTCTATGGACTTAAGCAAGCCTCACGCCAATGCTATGATAAGTTCTCCACCTCTTTAATTCAGTTTGGTTTCACACAATTTAAGGCTGACTATAGCCTTTTTACCTGCATTACTGGTGCCAATTTCACAGCCTTACTTGTTTATGTAGATGACATAATAGTTGCAAGCAACTCCCTTGATTTCATTTTCTTGAACTACCACTTCAAAATTAAAGACCTTGGACCCTTAAGATACTTTCTTGGCATAAAGGTTGCTAAATCTCCCACTGGTATTCATCTTTGCTAAAAAAAATATACTCCATATGTCCTTGCTGACTCGGGTCACTTAGCATCTAAGCCTTTAAAAATTCCAATGGATCAAAACCACTAGCTAAGCAAAACCACTGGCACTCTTTTAGTTGATCCCACTTCTTATAGACAACTTATAGATCGTTTCCTATATCTCACCCTCACCAGACCAGATATAAGCTACCCCATCTAAGTCCTAAACCAATTCATGGATAAACCAACCACCACTCACCTTACTGCAGCTCACAAGGTTTTGAGATACCTTAAAAATGCTCCTGGTCATGGTATCCTATTGTCCTCTACTTCATCAATTCATTTACAAGGCTATTGTGACTCAAATTGGGCTTCCTGCCTTGATACACGCAAGTCAGTAACTGGTTATTGTATTTTCTTGAAAAATTCACTCATCTCCTGGTGTTCAAAGAAATAAACAGTTGTGTCACGATCATCTGCTGAAGCATAATACCGTGCAATGACTTCCCTTTCTACTAAATTTACTTGGCTAAGGCAGCTGCTCTCTAATCTTTACATTTCTCATCGTCAAGCTCCTGAAGTTTTCTATGATGACCAAGCTACCTTCCACAGAGTAGCTAACCCAGTTTTTCATGAAATGACAAAACACATTGAGGTTGATTGTCACTTAATAAGAGATAAAATCCTAGAGGGTAGCATCAAAACTACTCATGTCTCCACCCACTCACACTTTGCTGACATATTCACCAAATCCCTCACATCCTATATCCTTTATTCTCATCTATCCAAAATGAAAATAGTAAACATCTATTCTCCATCTTGCAGGGGTATTAGAGCAACATGCACAAGATGGCATCACTACCATCAAGCCACAAGATCATCAAGACTCAGCTGCTCGTGACAACATGAATGGACCTGATTTGCATTCACAGTCATCACCAAATGCACCCACTGCTTGTGATAATGTTGCTGTTAATTTACTAGAAAGTCCCTAATGTAATTGAGTTGTAATGTACTTTTATGTATTTTTAAAGCTAGGTATATAGCTGTACAGATTTGATGCATATTCCATTATTCTTTAGTTGGTTAGAGATAGTTTTTCTTTTCAATACACAAGGTAGCTGCACCTTGAAGTTCAAATTATAAAAAAAAAAAAAAGATTATTGAATGGGAGTACCATTCACTATGTATAATATTGTGCATATGTATAGCACTATTTTTCTTATGGAGTATTTATAAATACAAATTGTGTAAATGTCGTGTACTTTCGTAAAAAAAGTGAAACTCGCCATTAAAAATAGAATTTCTTATATGAATAAAAGTTTTATCTACCTTTCTCAAACAAAATACGCAAAACTTAAAAGTACTAGAATGAGATTTAAAATTTGCGGTGAGCCAAGGCTCATGAATAAATTTCGTTGTTATTGTTGTTATTATTTAGTACTTTTAACTAATAGATGATTGCAAAACCCAATAGTATTAAACTCTCAATTCTTAACCTGTTAATTAGGTAGACCCACATCTATAAAATGAAGAATATGGGTTCGACCCCTTTCCCAATGTATTAAAAAAAAAAATACCATGAGCATAATTTTTTTCCTTAACCAAACGTTACACGACGTCAGTTCGACTGACAAGAAATGTCCTGTTATTTTTGCCACAGGACCCAAGCCGTACCGTAATCGATTGTAGTTCGTATGTGTGAAATGCCATTCCAAAACCCCCTTTGTTGCAACACTTTTTTTAGGCACGTAACGGAAAAAACGAAAACAAAATTCACTCACAAGATTACAATAATGCTTAAAAAAAAAGTTACTACTCTCATTATGGAAAAATAGAAAAAGCAAAATACCAGCACTTCTACTGGTAGAAAAAGGAACTGCATCAAATGCATCAAAAACCAGAACCTTCACTCCGCTCTTTAACATGAATTGCATGCTCACAACGTCCCCGTTGCAATATAATTAATTATGCCAATTCCTTTACCGACTAAAATCCTCTCTCTTTCACCCTCTTATTATAGCCAAAGTTTGTCTTTTGGCTGATCACAGAGTAGGCATGTCTAATGCTTGCAAGACATCCTTGAACTCAAAATCACGCGTTTCTTTGTTGAAGCGCTCGACCAGCTTGTACCTCATATCATTCAAATAAAAGGATTCGGCAGTCTCCAGAAGCCATTTTGCCTCTGTGTCACTAAGCTTGCTTGTGAACACAACATCACCGCGGACAAGTACCAAGTCCTTGCTTTCAGCAAATTCTTTGTGATAAGAAACCGTGAAGTAGGGAGTTGCTTGAGTTCCTCTTGCCTTGTAATCTTCAAGGCCAGTGAAAATAATATGTGGCATCTGCACTGCAAGAAAGGTTTGAATGAACAGAGGCGCAAATTAGCAAAAACACTGGTAGTCATGAAGTAATAGTTTTATCAATGTTATTGACGTCGTAAAAATTCATAGCAAGGAGCTGAATGACATTGCCACGGATGCTGATGCAACTTATGAAAACTTTCTTTTTGATATGTACAACTTATGATAACTTTTCACCATAAGAGAAGGGGACTCTCAGTATAAAGATCATCTCTCCTTGCACTTGATAGTTTTTTACAGGGATTGTACCAGATGAAGATATTAACTCACAATCTCAATATCCATCACTAATATTTGTAATGATTTTGATCAGCTCCCTTCTACATGCACTGTGCACCACAAGTTACTTAAATGTGTACAGACATACATATATATATATATTTATATATGCATAGTCACGATTATTGCTTTGGATTTCTTTGTCTTAATTGCTACTTTAAATGGCACTTCTCTATTATGTCGAAAATGCCATTAGAGTTGACTCTTTTCATTGATGTGAAAAGCACTATGTCTAATGGTGCTTCTAAATTATGTGGAAGTCCCACTAAATTGGATATGTAGAGGAGTGCTTGTAGCCATCTTTGAAGTACCATGGGAAATATCAATTCTGTAAGAGTGAAAATGCATTTAGCATTCTTAAACATTTTGAAAGCACTACTAGACAAAATAGCAATTTACAAGACTGCTAAAAGTATTACCTCAAACTAGCACTCCTACATAGGCCCTAGAAAGTTTTCGTAATTAAATTTTCTAGGGGAAAAAACACTGGCAAAAGATAAAATCATAAGATAAAGAATTAGGGGCACAACCATGACAGGGAATAGACTAAACAAGTCTGGGAAAGAACTTTGGTAACAGGCAAAGGCAACAGACAATTATAATACTCACTTAAAAAAACAAATTTAACTTTTTTCTCTTGTTATTGAGTCTACTAAGGGCCAAATTAATAAATATAAATAATCATTAAAAAATGGTATATTCTGTCTAGTAGGTTCCTCCAAGGACAGGGACCAAACTAGAAGATAAGCTCCATTTGCATTAACTAAATAGGCCGGTAGTGTGAATAATCATATTACTTCATCTCCAAAGGCACACCACTCCACCAACAAGGTCAAGTGAACAACACACAAATCAATTTTAACCTAGAGGCAATCTCTAACAATCATTAACAACGGCACATATGATATAAAGCCAGTGATTAGAAACCAAACCTTGAGCGAACATTGTTGTATAACCACTTCCTCTCCACAAAGGAATGACAAAATACCGGCTGCAAAAACAGATAGAAGTACAAATAGCCAAAATATAGAAAGAGGACACACGTAAAATGTAAACATCATTTTTTTTATTAGTAGGAATTTAATTATAAAAAAGGTTCCAAAGGACACAAAAACGTCATCAAAATGGATTACCAATCTGCAGCTCTTTGCTCCAACAAGTAATAAAGATTTGCTTTCATAGATGCCCCAATATGGCCTCTTCCCAAGTGATACTGATAGACAGAACACATCCAAATATAACTAATTACATACATTGAAAAAAGTATCTATAAGATAAGGTCCTAGAGTTCTATGCTGTTACAGTTTTGCTTCAAAATAACAAAGGTACAATCAATTCACTCATGAAATTGCTAGCTGCCATAAGAGATCTCCTTTTCCCAAAATAACATGAAGGCATAGTCCAGACTAAAGAGAATCAAAACGACCATTTGTAGAGATTGACAGCAGAAAGGAAATCCTCAGATGCTACTCTACGGAGTAATATAGCTGTTCGAGGAAATTAGGCGCATTCAACAAGACCTGTTCTAAGTTTAACCACAATGTGAATAGGCTCAGAAGCAAGCAAATAAGAATTGAAGATGTGTCGTGTACACAAAGATATTTCCTTTCCCAAGAAACAAAAGAGAAACATATTTCGATTTTTCAAATGTAATTTTGGGATCTCAAAAGGGAAGGTAAAAACACCAAAGAGTAGAAAGCTAAAATCTACAGAAAAAAAATAATCTAATCGCACTCTATTAAAGACCCTAAAATGAACCTGTACTAGTCGTTTGTCTTAAACCAACACTCTGACCAATTTGCTATAAGAACTCCTTGATATTGAAGTAGTAAATTAGCTAAAGGTAATGGTCTAAATTTGGCCTAGCCCTCAACCCCTAGAGTAATGGGACACGCCATACTGCACGTAATAAAACTTCCAAAACATACTATAAGTTTGTCCGGATCTTTTCCATCTCTCTCTATCAGAGTAAGTCAATGAGAAACATATCGGATGCATTTACAGGCATCATTAAAGTAAGCTTGATGTTATTCCTTCAGCATGTAAGGTTAGCAAATTCAAGTCATGGTCAATGAAAATATAATTGAGAATATGTGACATTACATCATCCCAAATCGAGGCGATGTCCTCGGCCGAGCGATCCTTGACCCTCTCGATATCCATAATCGAGCCTAACGGCTTCAGCTGTAATGGCGCGAACCCAGTGGCAAACCTAGAAGTCCTAAAGAAACCAAGAGAACCCCATTTCACAAAATCTCCCGGGATGGCTCTTTCTTGCAGTTTTCGGAGATTTGGTTGCACAGACAAGGCACGGGAAGACTGTTTCGGGATAACACAGTTCGATGACGCATGGTTGAGTAAAGTTGTTGACGTAGAATAAGAAGCCGCAGTCCTTAAAATTCTTGATGTCAAGCGTTGCATAGTCAAAGACTCAAAACGTAAACTTCGTCAGAAATGAATTGTTTTGAGGCTTTAAATGCTAGAGCTTGAAACTGTTATACGATGGTATTGAAATGATAACCGGACGTGAGTTGGAGCTCAGTCGAAAATGAGCGCGGACGAGTTACTGTGGTCTGAGGTTCTATTTGTGACCGCGACTTGTCGCTCCAGAGCAACCTAATAAGTCGAGGAAGACAATGTAGGGCCTGTTGAAGAATTTGATCAAACGGGTGGTGTGCGACAAACGAAGCTTGCCTTCGAGGAAGAGCCGAGACAAACCGGGAATAGAAGGTAGCAACAACATTAGAGTGGCTAGGTGCGTTTTTAGTAGGAGAACGGCTGGGCTTCGAAGGGCCGAAAGAGCTGAACAGAGTGGGCTGGACTTTGGAAAATATAGTCCAGGTGCTGATGTTTTTCCTCTATAACCAACCATCATTTTTTTTCCTATTTACTATTTAGTACGCATCTGCATGAAGTACTTGGCAATCTTTGTTAGATCTGATAAGGCTTCAGAGTTCAGACTAGATAGAAAGCTGTATGTAATAATAATAATAATAATAATAATAATAATAATAATAATAATAATAATAATAATAATAATAATAATAATAATAATAATAATAATAATAATAATGGTGTAAGTTTAAAGTGTGAGACTCTTGTGAAGGTGCAAATTTTTTTTGGTAAAAAAATAAATTTTACTAAAAAAGTATAGATTTTTTTTTGTGAGGTATACTTTTTTACAAGATAACTGTGTGGAACTTATCTATTTAGAAACTGTACAAATAATTATTAAAAAATAAAAATATTTTAGCTATAAAGGTATTATATAAAAATAAACTCGTGAATTAACGTGGTTTAATGTGGTACGTCAAATTATAAAATTATTTTTATTATAAAGTAGATCAAATAAATTACATTAGGCCATATTAATTTATAGTTTTTGTTTTATGAAAACTATTTATCACACTTCTCAAAAAAATATAGACAGAATCTGTAGAACTTTGAAGGAAATTACGAATGAGCAATGATACTTTTACAATTATTTTACAATTCCTTTTCAATTAATCAATATAATCATCTCATTCAATTAAAAATAAATTTCAAAATTTCAAAATTACTCTTCATTTTTATATAGAGTTGTAAAATAGTTACAAAATGGTTATAAGTCGATTATTTTCCACTAGGAATATCATAGCTGCCCTTCCTTTGTTCTCTTTCCGCTTTGATTTTTCTTTGCTTTGATAAAAAATTAAAAAAATACAGAACAGATTGAGAGATTCATAAGCATTCACCTCATTGTTCCATGTATAAAGGAAATATGATTGAAAAGAGAGAGATATAGGTCAATAAGGAAGAATCATTGTGGATGACAATTTTGTCGCAAGGGGACTGCTAGTCCACCGAGAATATGGAGAATTCTTATCGAAGTGTAAATAATTCCTTAACTATTAAATAAAAAAATATACTCGGTACCCACGTTCGATGGATATTCTCAGTAGAACTAGCATTTTCCTTGTCACAATCCGCATCACAACACGTCGTGATTTTGCTACTTTTTTCAATGGGTTTGGTAGAGTAGCGTAAAGGGCAGTGGTACTGGACGGCCAAAGTAGGAGAAAAAATAGGATAGAAGTGGAGAAAAATGTTTCTCAAATCCAAAAATGAACTGCTTGATAAAGCTTTAGCTGAAAAGGAAAAGGTAAAGAGGGATTTACAGGGAGGACTTGGTGTCGAGAAAGTTTTGGAGGAGAGTGAAAAAAGAGTTTCTGCTTTTCGACTTCTTGTTTGGACCCATGATCATTAGTTGATACTTGATAGGCCCTCGAGGTAGCAGGAAAATAACAAGACAAGTGAAATGAACAAGAAGGAAAAACAAAACAAATTGGGAAACACACAAAACTCAGCGGTTGACATGAATGAACTCGCACATGAACAAAACACGGGGGAAGAATTCAACTTCTTGTTATTCCTTGGCTCTCGTGCGTTCGCAATGCTAAGCAGCACTCTGAGAAGTCATTGCATTGCATTACTTACAAATAAAATATACCTGGAAACAAACCCATACGATCAAACATTTATAGCCTTAAAATTGGAGGGTATTTTATGTATTCGGTGAATTAAAAATAATAATAATTTTTTCAAATGGTTATGAAGTATATTGATGATATATGATAAAAATCCCAATGGATATGGATGACAGATTCACTAAATTCAGCCCTTTTTACCCATTCAAGATAAAATCCTTCCCAAGTTGAATGGCCACTCGAGGAGTTTGGCTATAAATCTGGTCCGTACTAATTAATGCCAGGAACGACAGTACAATATGGTCCACCCAGCTTTTACTGACGTTCTCACAGCAAAAGGCTTGCTCCACATGCTGCCGGCTTAAAAAGGTAAAAGTAGCATTACCCTATTTTTTTGGCTGAGGTCCCCGACGCTGCACATGCCTGCATTTGAGAACTCATGCGTATAGGCTCACTCTATGACTATTCCCATCAGTTCCTTCTGCACACCATTCTCTTTTGGGAGTCAAAAACAGATATATCTCACTTTGGTTTTTCTTTTCGTGAACCCAAAAGAGAGATTTTTACAATAAAAGAAAGCTGTAAGATGCTTGCTAGGTCATAATTTTGTCTAAAACCAAGATTGATTTGGACATGACAATAAATTGGCCATACCCATGAGTAATCTGATCTCGCATCCTAAATAATAAATATTGTTTGGTATACTGTGAGAGAACAAGCATATCTAGAGACCAGATCTCACCTTTTTATTTGACTTAGAAGCCCCCAAACATGATACCAATTGTCAATTTGTCACCAAACCATATCAGGTTGGATCCAGCTTAAATTTGTTGAAGTAATTCAAAAAGGGCTTTCTTTTGGCTCTTTCTAAATTTTTTCATCATGTTTTTCTCTACGCCGTATCTGGTCTACCCCCTACAACATCATCTCTCTCTTCCCCCACAGAAACCCCCATGTTTTGGCCTTTTGGGCTTCACGGGTCTTGATTCTCTCTATTTTTCAACATGGCAATTTATCCCAAACCTTCACACCCGGTCTTCCTGTTTATACTCCCACTGATCTTTTTTTGTCCTAATTTAGCTACCCCATACTCCAAACCATGTCTGTATCTTCTTCTTCTACCTTTGTTTTCACTTGTTTTCTCATCGTCTTCTTGCTTACTCCCTACCCTTCAAATTGTGCAGCCAAACTGTCAAATACCACTCGCAAAACCAGGCAACTCTCCGTTGATTATTACGCCAAATCATGCCCTCAACTCGAGCAGCTTATTGGGTCCGTCACCAGCCAACAGTTCAAAGAAGAACCAGTCTCCGGGCCTGCTACCATTCGCCTCTTCTTCCATGACTGCTTTGTAGAAGTGAGCTGCAAGATTCCTCAGAATGCATTGATTTTGCATGCATGCCCGTTTTATCATATCATACTATAATCATCGCCCTGATGCATCTTAGTTGAGAATGTGTGTTCATTCAATGCATTTTGTTTGACATGAAATCGAAGTTTGAGTATTTGTTTTCTCAATTTATGCATGGGTGGATGGAAGGGCTGTGATGCATCAATATTGATATCATCGAAGCCGGAAAGCAAAATGTTGGCGGAGAAGGATGCAGAGGATAACAAGGACCTAAGAGCGGAGGGGTTTGAGACTATAAGCAAGGCCAAAGTCTTGGTAGAGAGCAAGTGCCCTGGTGTTGTGTCTTGTGCGGACATTCTGGCAATTGCAGCCAGAGACTACGTGCATTTGGTGAGTGACTCTTTTCTGTTCACTTTCTTTGTGATCATTTTATTTTCATTTTCCTGATCTCAAAGTTTGCTGCATCTGAGTTAATGCAAGTGTTCTTAGAGGGCAAAAAGGAAAACGTGAAGGGAGGTATTTGCCGTAAATGTTAGAAGTTAGAACTCTTCCATTCTAAGAAATATCGATCTTATTATTTACTACTCCTCTGTGTCTCGAGAAGTACTAAACGGTTTAGGGATAAACTTAGACTTTATAAGAAATTACTTTACTATTCATATTAGATTTTTTATAGAGAAAAATGAGTGTCTCTATATAATATCAGAATATGTTAATTTATAATCGATAATGGACTCTTATAATCTACCTACAATGATGGTACTAGAAATATCAGCCAACACGTAAGAGGGCGTATTGAGAAGTCTTACATGACTTAGAAATAAATTCATCTTGAACTTTATAAAGAGTTACTTTACTCTTTTTATTAGACTTTTTATAAAGATAAATGAGTGTCTCTATACTATGCTCAATTTGAGTATTAAAAAAAAGTCGTGCTACACAAAAGTCACATGAAATATGAAGATAAAAAGATAAAATCACATATTTTTAAATGATGTGCCGAATATAAAAAATGCTATCACAATTTGACTCCAAATGGTGGTGGTGGAGCCAAATATACACCGCACTCCAACTGTTCATAACTCATGAGTTAATGGTCTAGAAAGAACCACTAATGGCAGGCATTTGCGGCCTGGTGCACAAGAACGACGCTTTCCTTGCGATTTTATTCAATATTGATCTAGGAAATATAAAACCGAGGAATCAGGAGATCTCGTCGCATACCTGAGCTAGTTTTTCAACTGATCATAAGCTCTGGTTAATCGAATAGAAAAAACCTCTATGAAGACTTCCCTGTCCACTTTTGGGTCTATAAACAGCTTTTGCGTGACAAAAGAAAGAAAATTTGTCCTCGAGTGTAGCACATTCTGCAACAATATCTCTTGCATTGATTTTTTCCGGTACTTCTTTATTTTTTTTTATCCCATTTTTCTTCATTGTCATTATATGTTTTTGGATACGGACGGGGTTTTGCTATCTAACTTCTTATTATTTATCTATATTTTATATTTCATATTTTTTAAGATTTTTTAAAAAAAAAATTTTGAATTTATTTTTTTTAAATTATTTTAAATTTTTTATTCACTATTTATATAAAAATTATTTAATAAAAAAAATTTTAAAAAAATAAAATGTGAAGTATTAGGAAATTGAAAAAATTTATTGTTAAATAAATAAGTTACAACTGGATTAATGCAGAGTTCCATGACCATGTGCCTAATAATTTGTCGTTATATTTATTTCGTCTTGGTTTTGATAATTTGGGTCTCCAAAATTAGTGAGTGTCAGGCGTTATGAAAGTCTAGATCAATCACTTCGTCCTCGCAACATGCCAGCCTGCCTTTATTGGCTTTAAAGTACTAGTCGAGAACTAGTCAGTAGTCGTCTGTATCTGTATCATAGGAATGCAAAATGCATCGGTAAAGAAGAAAGTAATTGTCTCATAGAAATTTGTTAACCTCTCTCTAATCTGTTTTTCGCCTTCCGTGCCGTAGTTTTCTAACCCATATTTGGTTGCCCTTTACTAGACCTAGCCTGGCCGATCTACTGTGAAACCTTTTTCTTTTCTAAACTTAATACTAGATTTTTTTTTTTCCAACCCACTTGAATATTAAGACTGGTTAAGTTATATAAAACTAAATTATTTTATTTTATAATTATTTTAAATTTTTATATAAAATATAATAAATAATTTAATATTTTTAAATTTAAAAATAAAAATTATATTATAATAATATTTTATTTAACTTTCTACTAAACATTTTATCTATAAAACGAGACCTTAATAAGCACCATAGATATTTTATTAATTTTTTTCATAAACAGCACGATCCTAATACTCGCCTAAGTTCTCTCTCAAATGATATCCAATTCAACATGTGCTGCAGGCAGGGGGTCCTTACTACCAAGTGAAAAAAGGAAGGTGGGATGGAAGAATATCGATGGCATCAAGTGTCCCCTCCAATATCCCGCGCGCAAATTCCACGGTCGACGAGCTGCTCAAACTCTTTAACTCAAAAGGGCTAGCTCTAGAGGACCTGGTCGTCCTCTCGGGTGCACATACAATAGGGTTTGCCCACTGTGACAACTTCATAAGCAGGCTGTATGACTATAATGGCACCAAGCAGCCTGACCCAGCCATCGATCCAAGACTCCTCAAGGCACTCACAATGTCATGCCCCCATTTTGGTGGCAACAAAGACATTGTTGTTCCATTTGATGTTACCACCCCATTCTTGTTCGACCACGCTTACTATCAGAATTTGATCGGTAAACTAGGCTTACTAGCCTCTGACCAAGCTTTATTTTTGGACCCCCGGACCAAACCCATTGTTCAAACTTTGGCAAAGGATAAGCAAAAGTTCTTTCAAGCTTTTGCAGCGGCTATGGATAAAATGGGTTCGATTGGTGCGAAGAGGGGAGGAACACATGAAGAGAAAAGGAAAGAGTGCAGTTGTATGCTTTTCTCCTGATGGATTTGGTATTGGGATTTGGAATTGGGGATTAGGTGTGACGACCCTTTTGTGAAAGATCGGAGAGAGGAAAAAAATGATTTTTTTTTTTTTTCCAAATATAACCATTTTTGTTTCAACCAGGTTTAGTACAGTTTATGTACTAATTGAGGGTTCTGAAAATTCCGAACGTAGAATCCTCGCATTCCCAAAAGTAAGCATGAAATAGTTTCTCCCAAGACTAGGAATTAGTAAGTGTTGATGAAATATACAATACTATAAGAAAAATTACCATGAAATTAATATTCAAACGAAATCGATTTGGACTGATCACGAAAAATCTCATTCTATTTAAGAAGATTCAACCTTTTTGTAGTATATAAAGTCTCAAATTAATCGATACAGCAGAACTTTTCTTAAGTTGACTCTTCAAGAATACAACAATTTAATTGATCATTATATAGTTTAAACTAACTCTGCATAAGTGGCTGAGCGCAAAATTCTATTCAAAGAACACATTTCTATTATTTGAAAAAATTCTCAAAAAATATATACACACTTTATTTTTCTCTTTTATTCAAAGAAAACACGATGTTTCATCCGATGAGGAAAAATAACATCATTCTGCAACCAAGACTACTCTATGTACGCCAACCTCAATTTAATATAAAAAGGAAGGTAGGCGTTAATATCATAGATTCGGAACTGGACAATCAAAAGAACAAAGAGACCCAAATTAATATATAGATAAAACAACTTCCAAGAGCTATTAACACGAGCCCAGAACCGGCAAGAAATTAATTGATAAAATTAAAGTTCAAACGGCTTGGTTGAAAAACGGAAGATAATGAGCAATTAAAAATGAGCAACGGTCAAACATTTAAAAAATGTTGAGCAACTGAAACAATAAATACAACCAATTTAAAGAATAAACGTTATTGATAAATATTATTTATTAAAAAATATCAATATTCTCTCACTATTTTTTAATAATAATAAAAATATATATATTTTCAAGATCTCTGGTCTCTGAGTTAGATATTCTCATACATAGCTCTTGAATTATGAGTTTTAATCTCAGTTCCTTCAATGTATTTCAGATCATTTATTTTGTCAAAATTTTGTTTAGTATATCCACATTAATAACATCGTAAGTAAAAAAAATTTCACAATATTATATTTTTCTTCTAAAGGATCCGAATTTACCGTTATAATAACAGTTTTATACCCTATCAATTATAGTAGTAGTATCACATTGAATCAATTGATTTTTTCCACGAATGAATAAATCTCTCAACTAATTTACTTCTTTATTAAAGCCAAAGTAATTCAACTTCATGGTTGACTTCAGAAAAATACGGCAGCTTAAAGCAATAATCAATAAAATCTTAAAATGGCTAATAATAATACATGCATCCAAATATTTATCTCAGGATAACGAAACCAAATCTCAACATTAAAAACTTTCGGCTATGGCACTAAATCCAAAATTAATACCATACGTTTCTTAAACAAACCAAATGGCAACTAATAAATTAGACGCGTCCCATGTAATGCTTATAAAAGTTTTCCGTAAAGGTACACAATTATCAAAGAGTTAACCATTTGATGACTTTACTTCCAAGAACTGAAAGGGGGAAAAAAAAAAAAACGTTGGAGCTAAATATTTAGAAAAAAAAATTATTTTCTAAAAACTCAACCCCCACTAATTTTAAGATTTAAAAATAAATTTTCTTTTCATAAAAGATACACCTTACTCAAAAATCACTTTATTCCAATATAAAAAAAAAAATGGACTGCAATTTTTTATTTCATATCTAAAAAAGACATAAGTATATGTTTCAAAACATTTAAAGAATAATGCACATAAAATGAAACATTTTATGCGTTATTCTCAATATTCAATTTAAACATCACATTACAAATATAGTCCTTGCTCACAAAAACTCCATTTTTTGTAATGAGTGGTATTACTCTGCCGCTCAAAGTGCACTGCTCTACCATACCGATAATGTAAAAGTTTTTTTTTTCTTCAAATTTTTTATACATATTTCTTTATCATTTTAAAATATTTAAAAAAAAATCAATATACTAATAGTCACTTCATTGACTATTAAGTAAAGAAAAAAATTAAAAAACATAAAGAGTCAAAGTGAAAGGGCAAATAAAGTGGGCAAAATAGTATTTTTCTTTTGTAATTACATACTGATCGGATTCCATAGTTTGTTTGAAACCCGTTTTGTTGAGTAAAAAACTCGATATCAAATTCTTCTTTATAGACGTTGTATAGAGTACATCTTTAAGTATCAATATACGTCCAGAAGTGAATTTCAACTCGGCCTCACCACTCCTAGGGACATTGGTTTTGCTTGAGTCACCAAGCATAATAGTCTTATCTTCTTCAGATAGAATACAATTTTTAAACCAATTTTTATCATAGCAGACATGCCTATTGGCACTAAAATCCGCCCACCACCTTTCAACAATTGAATTATGTTAATGTCTGTAATCATTGCTACAAACGGCTCCTCAGTTACATTAACTTGAGATTATTTTCTCGCTTTTGGAACTTACAAATTCGAGTAAAGTACCCAATTTTGCTACAGACAAAACAAGCTTAATTTTGTGAAAATGGGTTCTTGGTTCTTTTCTTTTTGGCTTTGAAAACCCTTTTTGTGAGGTTTACTAAATTTTTTGAAATCTTTTATTTGCTGTTTCAAAGAACTATTTCTTGTATTTTGACATTTGGACAAGCTATTATTTTTAGAAATTAAATTTATCTTTGTCATGGAATTCTCATTACTATTTTGAAACACCAAATCATCTTGGCCTCTAGCTTCCTCCTCTACGTGAATACGTGTGATTAAGGTCTTTAATGATGTCTCTTTCTATTTATGACGCATCGAATTTTGAAAGTCCCTCCACGAAGGTGGTAGTTTGTTGATGATACCACAAACAATTAGATTGTCTCCAATTTTGATACCTTTGGATCTAACTTCAACTACAACCATTTGAAAATCTTCTGCTTGCTCCGCAATGAATTTTTCATCGACCATTTGATATCGAAAAAATCGATTTACTGCATATTTATTTACTCCAGCTTCTTCCGTATCATATTTACTCTGTAAAACTTTCCAGATTTTATTTGCAGAGATGTAAGTAGTATTGTAATAATCATAAAATAGATCTGTAAGACAATTTAAAAAATAATATCGACAGTTATACTCATTTTTTATATTTTTTTCAATCTTTTTTTCGTTAACTCTCACTTGTGCTTCAGTCATGTTCTCGGTAGTGATCTTATTAAAATTCTTTACAATGAGAACATACGAGACATTGAGAAGGCTTAGATAGAATAATACCTTGCACTACTATCTCGTGAAATAAATTTATTTGAAACGGAAGGACTTGTTAAGATCTTCAATACTTTTTATGGATTTTTTAATTATAAGCTTCATGTCTAATTTCCTTAAAATTATTGATAAAATACATAATAATATTAAAAAATTTATAATAAAATTATCGTTATATATCTATACTATATATAATAAGTAGGATAGGGGATGAATAGTAAAATTGTCGTCTTCCGTTTTTCTGTCCCTTTTTTTATGTTATCTTTTTTATCCTTTCATTTTCTTTTTGTGTCTGTTTCCATGAGGTGTTTTTGGTCTTTTCATTTTTTATCTTCTTTTTTTCCTCTTTCAGTCTCTTCTTAAGTCAGATGTTGTCTTCGTGAAACCCTAGCAGAAACCCATCTATCATGAAAAAAAAATGCTATAATCCTTAAACCAAGATCAAAACATGAAAAAAAAATCACAATTCTCAAACCAACTTTAACGACATAAAAAAAAAAATCAATGTTGCACAAACAAACCTGAAGTTGCACATTTGATTCACAAAAACGAAGAGAAAAGAAAAGATGAAGGGAGAAAGAAGGAAAGGAGTTTGGTTCGAGGAGGAGATTCGTTTGCAGAAGGATCAAGAGGTGGATAGAGCTTTTCTGGGTTTGGAAGCAGAGGGAAGAAAGAGGTGAGAGAAGCTTTCCACTTCTTCAGATGTCTGTGGTTTAGGCCATGGAGAGAGAGAGAGATGTTGGTGTGAATGATGAAAGGTAATAGCTAGGCGTGAATATTGTACTTTTCATCCTTTGCATCGTTTGTTTTCGGAAATGAGATGAAAATTTTTGAGATGAGATGAATTATTTATTTTATTTTATATTAAAATTTGAAAAAAATTTAATGATTAGGTGAGAAAAGATGAGATGAATTTGAAAAAATTGAATTGTTTATTTTATTTTGTATTGGAATTAGAAAAAATGTAATGATGAAATTGAGATGAGATGAGATATTTTTCGAAAACAAACGAGCCCTTAAATTTCCTCTTGTATATCAATAATGCCGAATGGGATGAATATATATTATATATTCGAGGGGTTTTGCTACACAACCTCTTACTATTCATCCACACTCCACACTTCACATTTTTTAATATTTTTTAATTTTTTAAAAATTTTAAAAAAAATTTTTTTTTTAAACTATTTCAAATTTTTTATTCACTATTCATATAAAAATTATTTAATAAAAAAAATTAGAAGAAAATTTTTTAAAAAAATGGAATGTGGAATGTTGGGAGGTTGAGAAGATTTATTATTCCAGATAAGGTGATCTGATATAAGCAGACCGTATAGAGTACTAAAAATAAAAATAAATTCATTCCAAGTACGATGAACTCATATAAGAATTCTTAGCAGGTATAGAGTATTAAAAATAAAAATAAAACGTTCAAGAATATGATTATAGTGAAACTCTAGATCTGTGCTTCTCAATGTCTATATTTTAGGAATCAAGTAATGTCATTTTCAGTCGTATTCTGTTCGAATATGGGATATTACTGCTCAAAGAAAAAATCTTAAAAAAAAAAATAGTTACATATTTGTTAAATTTATAATTTTTTATCTACTTGTAAAAATTTCGTAAATTAAAAAAGTGTTTTGTTAATAGGATAAAAACATCAAAAAAATTCAACTGGGCGTACGTGCCTATGATTTCTACTAGTTTGTTTCTCTTTACAAATAAAAGCGGAAAGTAGAAAACAGAACTGGAAAAACAAAAAAGCAAAAGATAAAATAATCATAATAAACGCGCGAGTGCAGACAGAAAATTAGTTTGTTGGGGGTGCTCCACTTTCTGGAACAATCGAAGCAGCACGAACCGCTTCCAGAAAAGCAATCCATGAACACCAATCAAAATGAGGAGACGAAAAAACTCGGACCAAGCTTGCAGGTACAATTAACTCTGTTTGTCTGCAAAGAAAATATAGGAAAAGTTGTGAAATTTGAATTCTAGTTTCAAAATCTCTCAAAGAATCTCCACTCAATATTCCCCAGAACTAGCAGAGTCGGTTCGGTTGAGTTCAGTGATTAGTCCCAGAAGCGTCGAGAATAGCCAAGATGTTATCTTCTTCGATCCAGCCCTACGGATTCGATTATCCATAAATCGGGGACTCGAGAATATCTAAAATGAAAAAGAAAAAGAAATAAATAAATTTTAATATTGCGCCGAGTGACGTCTCCGATCGAAAAAATTCTATTTCCGTTGCCGGGACTTGAACCCGGGTCTCTCGGGTGAGAGCCGAGTATCCTAACCAACTAGACTACAACGGATTCACGTTATAGATGTTCTACTAATTGTAATAATATGAAAAATTATAAACAAAGATGTTTTTATAAAATATCTTATAAAAGTAAGATCACTTTATAAAAATATTTTTATTTTAAATATGTATTGTAGAATCTATTGTGTGAGTATCATTACTTATGTTAAATTTTAATATTCTATGTTGTCCATTAATTGCTTTTTTTAGTAAATGAAAAAGCAGTATCTATCATTGTTTTGGGTCTGGTTGTCAAAGCTACATTTTCTTTTGTTTTGAAAAGTCACAAAGGAAATTTATTAAGGAAAATTTTTGTAGGGCAACAGTACTAGGAAGAAGAAATTTGCAAAAAGATACAAGAAAATCCATGAAAGGGAGAAAGAAAGTGAAGAGAAGAGACTTTTAATCCTAGATTAATTTTGAATGAATTAACCATCTTAAATCTTAGTTGCACTCTAGTTAAATGAAAGGGAAACTATTCTGAATTAACTTACCAGGCACAAAGTATACATTCTCATATTTATATACGAAACTGTTATAAGGAGATAAATTGAATTTACATGTTTGTTACAAGAGATAAACTATAGAATATAAGCTAGCTAACATATGACATAAATCAAATAAACCAAGTCGTAATGATATGGGAGATTGAACAACTTGCTTTATCCTGTATGAACTTTATCAGAATCAGCTAAATCTGGTAGTAAGGGATGAGATATAACAAAGTGATCATTATCCTTAAAATCCCCCCACAAACTGACAAGGAGGCCAGAAACCGACAGTTTGTCATGTAGAAAAAAGAAGTGATCAGTAGTATGGCCCTTAGTAAGAATATCAGCAAGTCGAAGAGAAGTGGAGGTGTGCTCGAGTCGAATATCTTGATTTGCCACCTTTTTACGCACAAAGTGGTAATTCACTTCAATATGTTTAGACTGTGGATGGAAAATAGAATTAGAAGTCAGAGCAAGAGCAAGGGCATTGATATTATCACACCAAATGACAGGAGGGGAGTCAAGGGAAACTTGTAGCTTGCATAAGAGTATATGTAGCCAATAAACCTTAGCCGTAACCAAGGCTAAACATCTGTATTTGGCCTCACTATTGGATTTGGATACCACTTGTTTTTTTGTAGACCAAGATATGAGATTGAGACCAACATAGACTCCATAACCACACATCGATCTTTTGTCTTCAGAATCACCAGTCTAGTCAGAGTCACAGAAGGAGGGTGAGTCCCATTTTAACAATATGACGATGTTATCGTTCCACAAGATCTTTTGTTGAGTTGTGTGAGGACACAATAGGCGATGAAAAATCTCATTGCAGCTTAGAAATTGCTTAAAGTTAGCAAAAATATATTCACAAATGTATATAAAACACTGGATTTATTAGAAATAGGAAACAACCAACAAAAGCAAGTAAATTCATCAATAAATTATTAAATATTACATAGTAACAACAATCACTCATGAAGGAGTGGAAGTTGATCAAACATCAGAATGGGTTGACTCTAGAGGAGCAATGGATTCTCGTGAAGAATCAGAGAATGGCAACTGCTTAAATTTTTCCAATTGACAGGACACACAAATGGACTGTTTATTTGATAAAGCAAGTTGTTCAGTCTCTTGGATTATTATGGCTTGGTTTATTTGATTTATGTAATCTGTTAGCTAACTTATATTCTATAGTTTATCTCTTGTAACAAACATGTAAATTCACTTTATCTCCTTGTAATAGTTTCATATGAGAATGTATACTTTGTGTTTGGTAAGTTAATCTAGAACTTATTTCATTTATTTTATAGTATCAGAGCTTGTCACAGGACGAATGAAAACCTACACTACTTACCCTGTGACAAGGATTAAGAAAAATACTGGCCTGCTCAAAAGGGAGTGTGTTGAGAAATAATCTCACATTGCCTGTAGATAAGGTATTGGGTATGTTTATAAGGAATTAACAATCATCTATTGTATAACCAGTTTTATAAGATAACTTAGGTCCATGAATTTCTTCATCTAATAATTGAAAATAAAAACTCTTAATAACCTAAAAAAGAAATTACCTAAAAGTCAAATAGTTACACTTACAACTATTTTTGTAATTTTTATACAATTGTGCTAAATTGAAGGTATTTATGTAAAGTGATCTTATTTTTATTAGTTATTTTAGAGAAATATCCAACATTTAACATATAATTGTATAAAAGTTATAAAAATAGTTGTAATTCTATATTTTTCAAATTTTGAATTTTTTTTATTGATTACCCCACATCAAAATAAGAGAAAATAGTCATTATTCACCCTTTTGTTTTGGATGGCAATAAATTCTCGTGTGGTTGTAAAATTGAAATATGGAAAGATCGGGATTGTATTGCTCAACAAAAAAAAAAAAAAAGGCAATAAAAGAAAGAACATAATAAGGTATTATCTTTGATTGTTTGGATGTAGAGCAATGAAATAATAGGGAAACGGGGTACTAGGTATTGTTTTCTTGTCAATAAAATATATTTGTAATTATAAAGTGTATAACCGTCGTAATTGTTTTGAAAAAAGTGAATAAAATATAGGATCTATATTAAAAAATTAATTTTTTAATAATAAACTTTACTTTTTTTCAAAATGATTACGTTGCATTTATACACTTCATAATTATACTTAGAGTTACTCTTTCTTGCCACGTAGTTTGTATAATAATATTTTTGTATTGTACTTCATATTCCTCAAAGAACCCAATTCCGTAAGAGTTTATTTGGGGTCATAGATGAGATATAAAATTATTATCTGATATCATTTCTTCTCATTTTATCTTATTTTCAAAAATAATTTAAATACAAAATTTTCAAACTAATAATTACAACTTTTTCAAATCTTTAAATAAAAAATAAAAAATAATTACAACTTTTTTAAATTCCTAAATAAAAATTATATCATTATAATATTTTAATTTTATAATATTTTTTATTCAATTCTTTCTCTCTCATTTTTTAAAATCTAAAAAACATTCAACTCAAATAATTTCACTAATATTCCCAAATTATATTACCGTTATTCATAAATTTTTATCTCACCTCCCTTCTAAACTAGCACTTATGGTAGCAATGAACCAGCCCTTCCTTTGCTTTTGCCCCACTTTTTCGCGTAGTGAAGAAATGTGGCCGCTCATGATATGCTTAAAGGCTACGCATGAGAAGTATGAAACGGAGTGGACCAGAGTACGTGCAGGACACACCGCAAGCAATTATGCTCACCTGCCGACTCTACATTTCTAAATAAAATGTCAAAAAGTCTTGATCCATCCATCCATATGTCGAGAGTAAATGCCCATGGGCCTCAACCTCTACCACCTGCCGGCCAATAAGAAAAATTCTATTTATAATCTTCTATCTATTTATTATTATTATTTTATTTAAATACATATATATTAATGTGTTAATATATATATTTAAATGAAAAGATATAAATAAAAAATTATATATTTAATATGTAATATAAAGATGATAAATAGTATTTCTAAATTATACTGTTTCAAGATCTACGTTTAAGCACGTAACTAGTTAAATTTTATATTCTACGGCCTTTATTCACCAACGTCCTCAGTACGTGACTAGTCCTGCTCTCCACTAAGATCTACAATTATTTTTTTTAAGAAGAAATAATCAAATGCTAGCTAGGCTCAACTATGCAAATTCTCTTTCCCTTGCAATCACGTGTTATTAGCTGGATAGTTGCTGGTACAATTAATGTGATAGACATATAAAACCTATATAGCTGGCTAGGCTTGGTTCACCTATATATATATATAGCTTTTTGCACGATTAAAATCAATCACCAACAATATATATAGCTTTCACATGCAAATGCAGGCCGCTTTCAGCCGCAAATCTTGTCAGTTTACCTAGAAATCTATTGTTTCTTATCCTCCTCGTATTATTCCATAAATTTAGTACCCTCGTTCGATTCTAACAATTAAGATAGAGAACAAAACAAGTAAAGATAGGTGATATGATTTTACGAAGGAATATGCTAAACGTCCTGCTCCCAAGTTGCCGTTGGGAGTTATTGTTGGCCTCTTTTTTTTTTTTTTTCTATAGGATTAAAGAAGTATTTTATTTAATAATATTATAAAAAAATTTAAATATATTTAAAAGTGTTAAAAAAATATATGTAAAAAAAGTAAAAAAAAAAACACATCAAAATAATTAGTGAGAACTAGAAAAATGATACTCTCACTACTGATTCTTACGGCTTTGTTTGGTTCCTAAACCAAACTCATCCCATCTCACTCATCATTACAACTTTTTCAAATTTCAACATAAAATATAATAAACAATTCAACTTTTTCAAATCTCAAAATAATAATAATATTAAAAAATAATATTATAACAATATTTTATCATCTAAACTCAACTCAACTCAACTCATTTCAACATCCAAATGCACCCTTACAGTTCAATATTACTATTGATTTTTTTTTTCTTTTTACTTAGTAATTAAAGAAGGTGATTTTTTTTTAAAAATATTTAAAAGTATCAAAGAATACATATAAAAAAAGATAATAAAAAAGAAGAAGAACAATTATACATAACGATAGCTCCCAACAAGAGCTGAGAGCGATGGACGTCGCACCATCATTTTATAAGGGTATAATTGGTCCAGTTGGATTTGATTTTAGATATATTTTAAAATCGATATACATAGATTTTAAAAATTTAAAAATCGATACAGACCGATTTATTATCAAAATAAAAACTTTCGATATTTTCAATTTTGGTCTGATCCAATTAATATTAAGTTAAAAATTTCATCTTATATTAATTTTATATTATAAGGATAATATGTATAAATAATAAGAATAAAATATCATGTTATATTAATTAGCATATAATGTATATAGTATAACAAATAAAAATATTTGTATTACAGTCTAATTTAGTTTAAATCGATTTTTAAAACGTGAAAACTTGGACCGAATCGGTTTCGATTCAGTTCCAAAATCAGAACTGAAACTAGACCAAACGCAATTCAACCAATTTTTTGATTTTTTTTTTCTTCACTCCTAGATTTTATGGTGGCATTTTTATTGATTACTTAATGAAAAGTGATGTGTATATGTGTATGCTCTCAGAATATGCATTGTGCAAGCCTTATACATTTTATTAAAAAATTTGACAAATTTCGAGATCGAATTAATATTCATAATATAATACAATTGAATGGGTGATATTGTACACTATCAAATTGTATCTAAAGACCAACATTACTCTTTTATAATAACTCATTAGACAGCTAGCATCTTGTAATAATTCACTCTATAAAGTCATCATGGGGGAACTTGTGTGTCCCTTTAAAATCCGTTTGGATACATAGATGATTTTACCTCATTTATTCTATCTCATATAATTTTAATTAATAATTTTATTATTATTTATAAATCATCTCAATTTATCACACTGCCGAAAGGGACATCATGACAAACTTTTTCAACTAAAGGGTTAGCATGGATGCAATCTTTGTCTAGCTAGCAGTTGCTAGCACCTAATTAATACCAAATCATTTTTGTGTCTTTGCCTTTTATTACTGTTGACTTCAAATTTCTCGGTTCACATAAAAACAAACAAACAAGCCCAACGGAGGCTGATAATACTAAAAATTACCGAAAAATCTACACACATGAAAGACGTCTCTTTTCACTACATGGATACTCTTTTTCTATAGCATTCATTCCATGAATTATTACAATTAAACCAAATAAATTAAGCGGCCTGGTTTGGACAAAGAGGTACTTCCATTTCATCACATCTCATTTCAATATTTAAACAACAAGTATAAATATAAATAATTTTTAATTTCAAATCATTAACTTTTTCATCTAATAATGATCTATTTATTATAATTTTTCTAAATTTTCAAATCAAACATAAAAATAATTCAATTTTTTTCAATATCAAAATAAAAATATTATTAAAAAATTATATATTAACAATATATTAACTTTATAATATTTTTATTCAATTTTTTCTTTCTCATTTTTTAAAATTTCATAAAATATTTTAATTCAAATTATTTCTAATTCGTCTCAATATCTCAACTAAAATATCTCACCATTACAGTTTACAAACTATCTCAATTCACTGCCGAGACCTGAATAAGTGAAAAACGAAATATTTCAAAGTAATTGACATGTTTAGCCCCAGTACCCTCGCTAGACCAGGAGGTGGACCTATATTCGAGCGCCCTTAATTAGTTTTTAAGTTGAAATAGTACTTATATTATAAAGATAGGTGAAATCAATTGTATCTATGATCAATTTGGTAGCCAAGTACGTGTGGAATATATATATATATATATATATATATATTTATATATGAGTAATGCTAGGGAGAAGCCACTATAATAATGCACACTTTGCATTCACTATGTGGTTGTTTCTCCTCCTTTCTTTTTTTTTCATCTCTCATCGGCTCTCTCTCTTGCCTGCACTTTCTCTCTCATCCACTCGTCTCTCTCAGTCTCGATCTCTCTCTCTCATCATCCTCTCTCTTATCTCCGCTCTCTCTCTCTCCCCTGCTCTCTCTCTCATTGTCTCTCTCTCTTATCTCCGCTGTCTCTCATTCTCGGTGTCTCTCTCTCATTTTCGAGCTTCTCTCTCATTTTCCCTTACTCAATCTATGTAAATTCGAATTTAGTAGATGTGTGGTTGAGATGGTGCCACATAATGTGTGCAAATAAGGTTGTTGTCAACAGTGACTTCTCCCAATATTTATTCTTTATATATATATGTAAAGATGGGTTTTGCTATTCATCCTCCCCACACTCCACACTCCACACTTTTTAATATTTTTTAATATTTTTTTAAATTTTTTTTTGAATTTATTTTTTTTAAACTATTTATAATTTTTTATTCACTATTCATATAAAAATATATTTGATAAAAAAAATTAAAAAAAAGATGGAGTGTGGAGTGTGGTGTGAATAGTAGGAGGTTGAGTAGATTTTTTCATGTAAAGATAAGGTCAATTAATTGCAGATCTCCATCTATATATTCTTCAATATTAGATGGAGAAATGAAGGTCCAGTACCTCTCACTCTAGCTCTAGTCCATAAATGCATCATATTTGCAATTATCGCGACGAAGCAGCTCCCAATCAAACTAATTATGTAAAGATGTGGGAGCAGGCGACGTACATGATAGAAATTCAAGCATTAGTTTCTTTATAGGCATGTATCCAGTACTTATCCAGTTCTACATGCCCGGCCACATTAACTGTAACCCTAGCTAGCTGTAGCTTGAATTTAATTCATCATGAAGGCTTCAAGCTACAGGCCAACCACGAAGACTCATCTTTCAAAGATTATTTCAGACATATGATAAATGCTCAACAAACAATACCTATCTCCCACCAGCCTATTTATGAATTAGAGGTGGGAATTATACATTCAAGTTCATGCCAGCACATGATCTCGAAACTTATATAAATTATATTTCTCAGCTCGCCAACACTAGTACGAACCAGCTAGCTTTGATCTTAAATTCGACTAAAATCCATGATGATGTCGCTCAATTATATGCAAGCAACGAGCTGTGTAAGAATGCTGATGATTTTGGCATTGGCTTTGTTGCCGTTGCTGTCACGAGCGATGGACATGGGTCAGGTGAGGCAATTGGCAGTTCGCTATAACGTGACAGCAATCCTTGTTTTTGGAGATTCGAGCGTCGATCCCGGCAATAACAACATTCTTCAAACGACCATGAAGGGCAACTTCGCACCCTACGGGAGGGACTTCTTTAATGGCCGCCCGACAGGAAGGTTTAGTAATGGAAGACTCGCCACGGACTTCATTGGTAATTCACATGAGCCAGTATTATCTGATTTTTTTTCATCACAACTTGATTTATATGTAGTACTAATTTTCACAAGCTAGCTAGCTAGCTTTTCATGACGTTTTTGGAGTTTATTGCTTTTTGGAAAGACGAATCCTTGTAATGTACATGTGTTGTGGGTCTTTAGCTCTTTGGATCTTCAAATAACAAGCTTAAAAAGAGGAACCATTTTCAGTCTTCCGTGTCTAATTAAGAATAATTTACAAACTACGTCATTATCCTTTACTACAATCCTTGCCGATAAAATGAGATCACGAGAATTCTGTGAATTAGTAGGGAGACGAGATGAGAATTTCTTGAATAGTAATAAAATTGTTTTAGTTAAGATATTTTATTAGATTTTGAGAAATGAGAGAAAAAAAGTTGAATAAAACTATTATAAAGTTTTGAATATTAATTTTAAATATTAATTTTTTTTTGAAAATTGAAAAAATATATGCGAGAAGTTCTGAGACAGATCAGTATCCATTTCAGTTGATAATTATGTGAAGAATAAAATATAATTAATGTCATAACTAGCTACGTTTGTATATTTATTATGCATGATGCCCCTATATGTGATACATGCCATATATTATTAATTTCAGGACCTTGTCTTTATTAAATATTATGTCTTGAAATTAAAGCACGCCCTTAATTAATTTGAAGTGTTTGTGTTGCCGAATCCGTATTAATTTTCAGCGGAGGCCATTGGCTTCACGAAACAAGTTCCAGCCTTTCTTGATCCGAATTTAAAGCCAACAGATCTGCTACATGGTGTCAGTTTTGCATCAGCTGCTTCAGGTTACGATGACCTTACAGCCAATCTTTCGGTAGAGTCTTTAGACCATATATAAAGAACTCACCACCAACGTCATGATTTCCCACGTACAGCTTATAATTCATGATCACTTTGTTTTTCATTGGTTTTTGCAGAATGTGTTGCCCGTTTCCAATCAGCTGGAGTATTTTATGCATTACATGATCCATCTGAGAAAGTTGGTGGGTGAGAAGAAGGCAAACGATATTATCAGACGTGCTGTGTTTGTTTTGAGTATGGGCACCAATGACTTTCTCCAGAACTACTACTTGGAATTAGTCCGCCCTAAGCAATTCACTGTGCAACAGTACCAGGATTTCTTGGTCTCATCCATGTCTCGTGACATTGAGGTGCTGCAGCTTTCTGTCTCATGTTTCTCTCTCCCCTCTCCCCCCTAATTAATAAAGAAAAGATGCTTGCTTGCTTGATGACCCTTTCATAAATATTGCTTTCATTTGAGGGTACTCAGATATATAATTATTAGTTGGGTTTCTTAACCATATATATATATATATAGCAGCAGTACTTTCATAGCTAGGCATATACAAGTTTTCAAAACCTTTTTATATCCATTTGGAGTTAAATCTTATTTGCTTTTTTCTTTACCATCCATTCTTTCTCGAGCAGCTTGTTTTATTTTCATTCAGATGTTCCAAATGCTCTGATATTTCATGATCGACCGACGCTTTGTATTGAATTGCAGTTAATGCACGGACTAGGAGCCAAAAGATTGGTTGTTGTTGGGGTACCGCCTATTGGGTGCATGCCACTTGTGAAGACAATGATGGGCCAGACAACATGTGTGGAGAGTTATAACAAAGTAGTCGTTTCATTCAATTCCAAGATACAGAAGAGACTGGCAACCATCAAGGCAGCTTTAAGGATGACAATTGCTTTCGTTGATGTATACGGTGTCCTACAGAAAGCAGTATCCCATCCCATGTTATACGGTACGTAATTAGGAAACCATCTTGAGCTTGTCTTGCTTTTTTAACATACAAGGCATGGGAAATTCATCTCCAATTTTGAGAAAGAAAATGAAATATCTGAAAAACAATAAAAACCTGCAGATTTAAAGGAAACTGCGAAGGGGTGTTGCGGGACAGGAGCCATAGAATATGGAGAAACATGCAAGGGGTTAACTACATGTACTGATCCAACAAAGTACGTGTTTTGGGATGCTGTTCATCCGACGGAGAAAATGTACAAGATCATAGCAGATGAGGCTGTTAAATCGCTTAGCCAAGAACTCGCGAGGTAGTTTATTGGGTCGACGTACGTACGTACAACATCATGTTGTGGCTGAATTTTCTATCTACCTTCAGCAAAGTAGCTAGCTTGGCACGACGAGTGTCAAATTAATTTGCAAGTGTGGTGATAATACGTCGGACTTTAATTTTTTTAACTTAATTTCAATCTTAACTAGATAAATTAAAAGAGTTGAGATGAGTTGGAATGAGTTTGGCAACCAAAATTCATATCCTAGAGTTCGACTCTTCGTCTGGATGGGCTGTTTCCTTTGTGGGCCTCAGCCTTCATCTTTGATCATTTGTGTTATGGACTAATCCCGGCGCAGAACCCATGAAAGTTAAGGCCCAAGTTTCCCTAACTTCTCTAATTTGCGCTCCCCGTATTCGAACTAACGTTCCTATGAAGGGAACGCATAAGAATACACAAGGATCAAAGTCAAACCCTTAAGCCGTTATTCCATCAAAAACATTCCTTATAAATTAATCCGCACATTAAAAAAAGAAGAAGGTCAATTTGAAGCCAGAGTTTTCAATTTGTTCCGATTATTGAAGTAATTTCTTCTCTCATATACATTGAATTTAAATGGCTGCATCCTTGTATTGCAGTATCCCTTGCTTCGATATTAAGAAATAGCCAGCGCAATGATTGCCATGCAAACTGGTTTAAGGTACCTTATGAAGAATCGTAATCTCTCTCTCTGATCTCTCTCTGTTCGTCATGTTATGGAAGTTCTAATGCACAGAAGATTATGATCGCAGAGCCAGTACTAGTAAATCAGAGTCTTTGTTCTTTTGGAGCTTTAAACATGCACATTAACAACTCCCCCTTGCCTGCACTTGGTTTTGTTAAAAGGCGAAGAAAAAGTCTAAAGAAATGCTGCTCGTCAATTCTATGAACTTGAGAGATGAGAAAAAGAAACTGCCCCTGTTCTCCTCAAGTGTATTTCCAAAGAAACAACGAAGCGCTTACTCCCCTCACAACACTCTTTTTCAGAATTACAAGTGCGTTATCCTTGTTAATCCAGTAACTTCAAGAACTGGTCAATGCGGTTTGCACAAAGACCCTTAATTATCTAGGTCTTTAGACTATTGCCCTCAAAAACCTTAAATATTAGAATCTGACCCTGCAATTAACATTTAAATACATCATTCTAAGATTAAAACGTAACTAAAATCTGCAGAAAGAACAATTTATAATTGGTCATTGAAGTTGTATACAGGTAGGCCTGCTTTTTTCGCCCTTTTCTAAGCTGTGTACAGGTAGGCTTGCTATTTGAGGAAGGATAATGACAACTATGTGTATTGATACAATCTTTAAAATGTAAGTAATGTACTCTAGCCCGCTTTCCATTTCTTCTGCTTCTCTTTTTCTTATGTAATTGATCATGAATTGTCGGAAGGTTTTCCAATATTATATGCAAAGTACATAGAATCTACATAGATTAAGCCCAATCGATGATGAGAACAACCACACATGTCAACATAGTTAGTTGACATATAATATACAACCTGAACTCTGCTCTACCTTTAAAGTTTTGAACCCTATTCTCCTGCTTGATTTTAGCTGGTCAGTGGATGAAACCTTAAGTTTCCGAATGGGTTCCTTCCATTAATGAATTAGGATAAAGGCATAGCTGAGCTGTACAGATATCACACGGCTAGCTCTACAGCTTTATAATTCTTTATTCCAAGATTTCCCACTTCTCTTCTCCACTTTACTTGGCTTTTGGAAATAGAGCTTGTAATTGGAAATATGTCTAAGAATTGTGAAGACCCACCAGCGCCCGGAGCAATTCTAGAGAACGTGTGGGCGAGCTTTATTAGTGGGGATGGTCCGGGTACAAGATATACACCAGAATTGTCCAGACCCTGGGAAGAACTTCCTAGTCTTGATAGGAGAGATGGTTCAAAGGAAATTCTAAGACGGTTGCCAAGTCTAGGAAGGTGGATATCAATGGGAGCCGAGGCCTGGGAAGCGCTCCTAGATGGGACTGTGGTCCCTGCAAGCAATATGGAACAGTCCTGTAATGACAATTTAGAAAGCAATGGTGCCACAGGCTTGTGCCTACAAAAGCCTAATGCCAGAGCAGAGAAGGCCGCTACAAGGCACTATCGGGGAGTAAGGAGGCGGCCGTGGGGGAAGTATGCGGCAGAGATAAGGGACTCTTCAAGAAAAGGGGCATGAGTTTGGCTTGGGACTTTTGACACAGCAGAGGAAGCAGCTTTGGCCTATGACGAGGCGGCTTTGAGAATTAGAGGCCCCAAGGCATATCTCAACTTCCCACTTGAGACGGTTGCCGAGGCTTTAGGACTTGATTACTCAAGAAATGATGTGACCTGCTGTTCCATATCAAATCAAGGACGAGGAGAGGACCCAGCTTGCACATTTCTTGGGTGCAGTGCTGAGAAAGTTTGCGATCCTAGGAAGAGATCAGCATCGAGGGAGTTTGAACAAGATATTGACATGATTATTGAACAGCCGGCATTGAAGAAAACAAGAAGCATGGAAAATATACTAGGGAATGAATTTGATGTTGTTGAGTTTCAGGACCTTGGGACTGATTACTTGGACAGTTTGCTGTCTTCTTTTTGAATAAAGACTGGATGAGTTGCCAACAGAAAGTGAAAAGAGAGAGTTATTCCCAATTACCGGTTATTTATGTATAACATTTACAGATGCATGTAGATGATGTATTCTTTGCAATATGCAACATCCCAAATAGGGAATTAGATTGTCTGGGTTATTTTTAGTTAGGCATCCATCTCTTAAAGTTTTGTTGCTCATAGACCAGCATTACTGAGGACAGAACGGTGGATTTAAAGTATGTAAATGCATGACAAGACCGAACTGTAAGTTAAATGTTTTCAGTTCACTTTATCCAAACATAATTTCCTACTAAGGTCTCTTGCTGATTTCTCCAACAACACAAGTGAATTTACACTTCCTTCTTTACCTTAAATTCGTAGAGACCAACGATGGTAGGAGAATTCGATTGACAAATTATGTCCGCCCAGATTACCTATTTACACCCCAAATTTATATTGGAATGAAAAAAACAGGGGGGGAAATATTCTGGCCGAAAAGAAAAGGACACCCGCATTTCACTCTTTTATTTTATGTTCTGTAAAAAGTAAATGAAGGCCGATACAGTGTTTAGAGATCAGAAACTGAGAGCGTAGAGGGTACCGCGATTATTGAAGGAATAACTTTCACTCTCACTTGATTAAGTATTAAAAAGCAGGAAAAAGATATATAAAATTATAAATGATTGAATGCAGTCGACTTCTAGTTCTACATAGGTTTTAACGTGGAATAGGTTCTCTCCTACTCATGATTAATAAAAGATTAAACAACACCAAGAAAGAAGATTCTTAATATATAGATTGACTTTTGGTTTGATTTAAGTATATATATATATATATATATATAGATCACAAGTATGGCACGTAATTGGTAAGTACTATCTATATATTCTTTCATTCCTACATATACAAGACAAGAAAGTTTATATTTTTCATAGCTAGAACATAAATTCAAGTAAATAGTTTGGATAGTGACATAAGAATTTTTTATTTTAGATGAAAGTTTAAAATATTATTTTTTAATATTATTATTGTTTTGAGATTTGAAAGAGTTGAATTATTTATTATATTTTATGTAAAAATTTAAAAAAATTATAATGATAAGATGAGATAAAAATTTTATGTCTCATCTCATTTGTCAAACCTACCACGTTTTTATTACTATTGTTTTTTCGTAGATATATAAATATATAGTTTTACTTCTAGAAGCTTTATGATCTCTCGATATAAATTTATATAGATAACCCAATTGCACCGACAAGGAGGTAGTTGATCAAGGTAATTAATTCTCCAACTATTTGACAACCACTCGAAATAATTCTTGACGTGGCAGATCTAGAAGGGATTTTAGGATTTGTTTATTGGACCAGCTATATATACATATGTATGATTATGTTTTACTGGTAAAATTATTTCTTTGGTATCAAAATTCTAATTTCCGCCAGTGGATAGATTTGCATGCGACTGCATAAAAGTTTTGCGAAGTGAAAATGTTTAATCTTATCTCATCTCATTATTATAATTTTTATTTTTATATAAAATGTAATAAATAATTTAACTTTTTTAAATTTTAAAATAATAATAATATTAAAAAATAATATTTTAATAATATTTTATTTAACTTTCATTTAAAATCATCTCATCTTATATTACTATTCAAACCAGTTCTTAATGTTAAGCCTATCCAATGGCAGAAGCAATTAACATTCATAAATGGCCCAAAGATATGTATCGATCATCTAGTTGGTCAACAGAGGGAGAGTTGGAGACAGTCTCATTCGCTATCAAAAGATGACAAGATTTAACCACATAAAACTAGCTACCGTGTGAAAGCCACCGTATTAAAAGCATTTTGGGTTGAGATTGGCCTTGGAATTTGCTCTTATTACCAAGTAAAGACTTTACTTTCGTCGAAAACCAACTCAATGGGCTAATCACGAACACTTTGCATTGCTCATCATGTGGCCTTCTTATTACAATACCAAACAATAACTAGATATGACTTTTCTAGTACACTCTGTTCATTTGTCACTCTGCAAAGCAAATTATAAGGAATACAATCTCTGTGACTAGACCTACTATATACACTAAGAAGGACCCGTAAAAAGACGGCAAAATTAAGCAAAACTGACAAAAAAGAAAATCAAAAGCATTCACTCAGCTCTATCCTCGAATTGCATGAAATATACTATGAACCAGTACTATTAAGGTTTCTGACTAAACTCCTTTATTCTGGGTTATCTAACCGGATATGTCTTTTGCCTCCCCACCTGTGCTACAGCTACTTTCCGATTCTGATCGTGAGGTCCCAACGGAATGTGAACCAGAGCTACCAATACTTGAATCTGAATCTTGCTTATTGTTTGAGCTCATCATGCTGGAATTCGGATGAAATATTTGCAAGGTGGCAGATGCATCCACCACTTCGGCAGGAAAGTTCAGAAGGGCCTTGGCGCCACGCATCCTAAAAGCCGCCCTATCATAAGCCAAGGCAGCCTCTTCAGCGGTGGTGAACGTTCCTAGCCATATACGGGCACCATGTCGTGACGAGTCACGAATCTCGGCCGCGTACTTCCCCCACGGTCGACGCCTCACGCCCCTGTAGTGTTTCTTGGCAATGTTCCGGGCCGGTTCTAGGCTAAGGCTACTGCTGCTGCTGCTGCTAGACGTATTGATTTGGTGCTGCCTTTGGGGCACAAAGGAACCGTTGAGCGACATGGCCTCGTTTAGGACATGGAATATAACCATGTCTTGTGAGTCGTTCTCGTTTAATGGCAGCTCACTTTGGGCGGCTAAAACCATGGCTGCCTCCTTTTCCTTATTCTACTGATCTAGATGGTGGGGTGGGCGTGGGTATTTCTTGGTACTGGAGTTTTTGAAAACTGAAATTGTGTAGGCGACTCGAGAAATTATGTATTTATCTTTGGAATAGAATATGGCCTGCTAGCCACACGTACGTACGTGGGGACTGGGGTCTTGGAAATTTGGAATTCGATCTGTCAGCTTTTGGCAGGACGAAGGATTTAGGAACCAAAGAGACCGGTGATTAATTTCCTTTTTCTTTTTCTTTTTTTCTTACGTGTTGGTTGGTAGGTAGACTGATAAACATTACCATTTGTTTCCTTGGATATTACGTATCTGGAATTTTCCCTCTAATAGCTACGTTCGGTGTGGACATGATTCTCAATCATGGAAAACAGCTAGAAAGTACTTTATACATCAACTGTAATCTTTCTACTCCAAGAGCATTACGATCAATTTCCTATAAAATACATCATTTCTAAAATTTTATTCTAAATTTTATTAATCTTTTAAAAATTTTCTACATCTAATTTTTTGTATTTTTTTTATTCTATTAAAATTATTTTTTAAATTATTTTTTTTTCTCATTTTTATTTATAATCTTAACTACTCACTCTTTTATCTTTTTTCTGTATTGAGCAATATCAACTTCTATATTAATTTGAAACACGAAGCTGATTTTTTTATCCCGATAGTCTAATAAATCTGAAACAATTTATGATATGACCTAGCCCTATTCAAGTTGGCCTTTTTTTTCTTTTAGGGGTTTAGTATACGAAATTGATGAGGTTGGTTTGTTTGAATGCGTTTGATTGTGACTGATCTTTCTCTCATGATATACGCAGTCTTTTATTTATTAATTAATTATTGTCTAATTCAAACCACGTGAGTTGCTCGGTCTTCAATTAGGACACGCACTCTTTCTCCAACCAAAAATAAACATGGACGCCCTTTAATTTCGTGGCTAATTTATGCTTTCGTCTCTTTGAAAAGTCAGAATAATGGAAGGCTTACGAGGGTGATGAGCTCAGATTGTAGAAACTTTTCGAAAATGCGGGGCGTCATGTCATCGCACAAATAAAAGAGACGTATCTTCCCTAGCTACGACCTGGTGTCGACCATGCACATGACAACTACCAATTAAAACGATCCCTACTGCAACCCTGGCCTACCAGCCACGCACTGTCTTCCATTTATTTCTTTTTCAATTGCCTAATTTGCGTTGTAAATGATAAATTGCCAACTTATAAAAGTTTTCAATTTCATTAAATTTTTTTGTTGACTGTTTGAATTTCATATGTTGAGATATCAAAAGATATTTCAGCATGCATGCTTCATTTACTGGCCAGTAATTATCATGCCTTCTACCCCTTCCTCTTCTCGTGTTGCCAAAGTTGTGAACTTGTGGTGTGTCTATTATTGATAAATTCGTAAAGGCTTGCATATTTATTTTAAAAATAAGTAAGGTCTATTACAAAAAAAATTATTTTTTATATGAATTTTATATTTATTTTTTTTTTTAAAGAGAATACGCGACACTTCTAAATTCTAAGAGTTTGTTTGGAAAAAGTTTTCATTCAAAAATTCTTATTTTATCTCATCTCATTCTCAGATATCACTCAAATACAAATAATTTCACAACACATGTTATAAAATAAGGATATTTTTATAAAATGATATTATCTTTATAGTGTATTTTACAAAAATACCCTTCATTTTAAAACATTGATGTGTAAAGGGTAGTAGAAAGTATATGTGTTTGTCATTTTTCATTTAGAAACCATCTTACTACTATTTACAAAATGATCATCTCATCTCATTCCCCAAGCACGTCCTAAAATTGTAAATATCATTTGTCTAAATTTTAACCCTAAGACCACGGACTAGGAGCTAATTATGATATGTTTGCATCTAATATCAATCGATGCATATGGCCAAAAGACAATTAATTGTTTAAAAGCAGAACTTCATAAGATACAAGCTTTAATGGACATCTAAATTAGTAAACATCGACTAGAAATTGATTTAGAGAGGCGTAAGAGAAAACTGGAGAAAGCTAGTTTGATTATTCTGATTTCGATATCGTGAATATTTGTTTTACCAATTTATCTTAAAAAAGTTTGAGCAATCTTATGGCGATATGTACTAAACTTGTGGGGCCCGGTGTATGGACATTTTCAGTAGTTATATTATAATATAGTTTTATTGTTCACACATTAAATTTGTGTTTTGAGGATAGTGTGAATGGGCAATAGTAGTACTTTGTACGTAGAATTGATAAAATATTATGGATCTATTTTACCTCTTTTCAATTTTTCTAATTTTATAAGATCATAAAGTTAATTTGTAGTTTTTTTTAAGATAGAACAAACTCCCTTAATTCATAATAGGACATTACAACTTTGACTTGAGACATATAGAATACAAGCCAACTACTGCTTTTAAGGCTCTCCAATATATAAAATTTCTTTGTGACTGACATGGTCTAGTCTATTACTATAACTCTCTACAGAAAAACTGTTTGAGAGATAGCAATCTATCCTAAGGTAGATTTAACAAACCTTACACTCTATCCTAAGACAAAATTAAACAAACTCACACTTTGTTTAAGATGGAGTAAATGACACACTCTATAGACAAAAATTTAAGAGACTAAGTATTTTTTTTAACCTAAAACACAGGAAATAATAGAAAACATAAAAAATATATGAGAGAATAGAGAATTATAGCTTGGAAAGTTAAAGATTCGCATTTTCAACCTTAAAGGAAATAAAAAATACAAATATCGAGACTGTGGTGGCACATGAAGGACACGCGCCTTCCTGGAAGTAGACGAAACATCAGGTATGAAGAAACTGATAGTCCTGGCCCCAGAAAAAATGCGTGTGGCTGTGATAGAGCTCCCATTGCGGTAACACGTGGATGTCACGATCACGTGCGCACTTTGGGCCGTGCACTGCTCCGTTTGAAGAGATTCTTTATTCGTCTAAAGGATTGGCACCTTAGGAATCTTGTAGTGGGGAGCATGGTGGTTGCCTGGTGTTGGAGAATAACATATCTGCATTTTGCCCTACTATAAACAAAACAAAAAACAAAACCAAAAAAATAAAAGAAAACTAGAGAGAAGAGGGATGAGGGAGGGAAGGAGGAGCAAAAGCTCCAACCCCTCTTTTCTAGTTTGAGTTTCTTGAGGGGGTGGCTGTGTAGAGAGAAAAAGGTGAGAGCGAGAATAAGATTTTTCAGTCATTATCTTGACTCCTTGAGTATAAGTTAATTTGTAGTTATTCTAACATTGTATGAGCTATATTAGATATATTATTACTATATTAGAGTGTGCAAGTCTCGTTAAAAAAAAAAAAAAAAAAATTCCTATTAAGGCCCTGTTTGGATTAAGAAGTGATTTCAACTTATTTTATCTCATCTCATTATTACAACTTTCTCAAATTTTCACACAAAATATAATAAATAATTCAACTTTTTCAAATTCTAAAATAATAATAATAACAAATAAAATTATAATAATATTTTATTCAACTTTCAACTTTCATATCAACTCGTCCAAACGGGCCTAAATAGAAATTTGGCAATGGATAACTTTTAGGCCAGTTAGCAAAACAAGTAGTTGGTACAAAGATGTATATGTAAGTGGGCTGATGTCACGTAGCACTTAAAAGGGAATTAAAGAGAAATCAAAGTGATGCAAAAGAGTTGTGATTAAAGTACACAATGAAGGTATGGTGGAAACACAAGCAACGCAGATAGGTAATATAATAGCAATTCATAGGAGAGGAATTGGAATGGAAATCGAGTAGAAAATAAAGCAATTTAGTGATCCAAATCAGTTAACTTTATAGCCGATCAATGCCTTTTTCAAGCATATTTACTTTTAGGAAATGTTTTCATAAACACATTTATAAGAAGTGTTTGCTCTTTCTCTCTACACATACAAATCAACCTTAGTTCAAATTTTGATTCTAATTGATAATTGGGAAAAGAAAAAAGAAAGAGAAATAAAGTTGAAGCTAAATATAATGTAGAGCTTAACTTCATAAGATTTGATGAACACTGGAGATAAGTTGTGTACGTGATGATGGAGCAAGTGTTTCGAATTTTGCTACAAAAAGCAACATTTATTTTTAAAAAATCAATTTTATACTTTCTTTTTATTTTTATTTTTTGGTTCCTTAATGAAATTCAACATAACAAAATAAAATATCTTAGTATTACATGGTATGAGAGTTTTATAATGAGTACACTATTTGTCTTACTATAATATAGGTGAAGGCTTTATATTTATATACAAGAATTATGTACAAAGATAACAATACAAATTTGAAATTGAAATAGACTTTATCACATTGTTATCTCAACTGGATATTATTGTTGTTATCATCATCTTGAATTTGAGTGTTTGTTGATGTTGTTGACTTGGTCTTATATTTGTTAGTTGCTGAAACGGAGTTGTCACTTACACACCCTCTCAAACTTAGCGGGGTAGAGTTAACGTTGAATTTGTCCTTAAGTAAAGAGAACTGAGGGGAAGAAATAAGTTTGGTGAAGAAGTTTGCAAGTTGATCCTTATTGTAGATAAAGTGCACTTCAGTGGTACCATTAGTAACCATATCACGAACAAAGTGGAAATCAATTTTCAAATGTTTGGTGCGAGCATGAAGCACTGGATTTGTGAAGAGATAGGTGGCTTCTATGTTGTCACACCAAAGAATAGGAGGCTTTTTTGGTAGAGCATCAAGTTCAGGTAAGAGAGTTGAAATCCAAGACAATTCAACAGTTGCATTGGCAAGGACTTTGTATTCAGCCTTGATGCTAGATCTACCAACTGTGGCTTGCTTTTTGCAGCTCCAAGATGTAAGATTATCATCGAGGAAGATACAGTAACCACCTGTAGATCATCGCTACTACCAGCCCAATCAGCATCTGATAATACTTGAATGGATAAGGAAGAAGAAGGTCGAACATGAAGTCCAACGTTGATAATTTGTTTAAGATAACGTAAAAGACGTTTAACTAATGGCCAATGAAGAGGGATTGGTTGCTGAAGAAATTGAGACAACTTGTTGACTTAGAAGGAGATGATTGGTCGTGTAATACAAAGATACTGCAGAGCTCCAATAGTACTATGATATAATGTAGGATTTGAGAAAGGGTCACCTTCATAAGTCGAAAGACGAGCAAAAATAGCTATAGGTGAGCTTATTGGTTTTGCCTCTAGCATATTTGTACATTTGAGGATATCCATGATATACCTATGCTGAGATATAATGCTTCTAGTGGAAAATGAGGCAATTCCAACACCTAAGAAAAAATGTAGAGAACCCAAATCTATATCAAAATCATGATATAGTATAACCAATAAGTCACGAACAACAGTAGGGTTTGAACTAGCAATGACAATATCATCCACATATATAAGAATAAACATGGTTAGAGATGAATTTCTTTTGATAAAAGTGAAGAATCTGATCAGGCAGCATTAGAACCAATGTCGATCAATTTGTTACTGAGTCTAGCAAATCAAGCCTGTGGGCCTTGTTTCAAACCATACATGGCCTTTTGTAATTTGTAGAGATGATGTGGGAATTGAGGGTGTGTAGACCCAGGAGGTTGAGACATTTAAACCTCCTCCGATATAGTGTCATGAAGAAAAGCATTTTGAATATTAATTTGGTGAAGAGTCCAACCAGCAGATATAGCTATGAAGAGAATTGTACGTACTGTCTCCAGTTTAACAACTGGACTAAATGTTTCACTATAGTCCATACCAGGTTGTTGACGATAGTCTTTAGCTACCAACCAAGCCTTATATCACTCGATTGGACCGACAACATTTAGTTTAATTTGAAATACCCATTTGCAGTCGATGATATTATTTGCAGCAGTGAGAGGAACCAATTTCCAAGTTTTATTTTTTAGCAATGCATCGAACTCAAGGTTCATTGCTTGGTGCTACAATGGATCTTTGATAGATAAGGTATACCAAGTTGGCTCAGTTGGGTTGGATGAAGATTCGACGAGAAGGGCTTTTGGAATGGGGCAACAAATCATGCCATAAGGGAGATGTTTTGGTTTGTAAATTTGATTTTTAGAATGAGTTGTCATGGGATGGCATGGAGGTGGGGGCTGAGGGATGGGATTTTGAGGTTGGTAGGAAGGTCCAATAATGGGAGATTGAGTTGATTCGAGAGATGAAGGAGAGGATAAAGGTAAAGATTATGGAGATGAGTGACTTGGCTCTTGAGGGATGGGTTGCGCTTGGTTTTAAGAAGGCGTGGGTTGTTGTGTGTGTTGTGAATTGATGGAAGAAAACGTTGGAGTTGCTTTTGCTGCAAGCCCGGTCCAAGTAGAATGCCCAAGAGATAAAAGATAGTGTGAGTTAGACGGTACAGAAGAAGGAGTCTTAGGTGGATTGGATTTTGAATTTTGAAAAGGAAAGACTAATTCGTCAAAGATAACGTCTCAGGATATATAGGTACGACTTGATGGAATATAAAAACATTGGTAACCATTATGAAGAGGACTATAATTACCAAGAAAGATGCACTGAAGGGATCAAGGTTGGAATTTGTTTTAATTGTAGGGACGAAGATTTGGCCAACACGCACAACCGAAAGCTTATAGAAGGGAGTAATCAAGTGTTGAATTAAATAAGACTTGATATGAACAACGCTTTTTTAAAGTAGGAGTTGGCATGCAATTTATTAAGTAGCACACAATGTGGAAAGCATCATCCCAAAAAAAATGAGAAATATTGGCTTGAGAAAGTAATATTAGACCAATTTCAACAATGTGGTAATGTTTGCGTTTGATGGCACCATTTTGTTGGTGTATGAGAACAAGAAACACGATGAAGAATACCTGGAGTTTCAAAAATCTTGTGTAGTGAACGATATTCACTACCCCAATCAAACTGAACAGATTTAATTTTTGAATTAAAGTAACGTTCAACATATGTTTGAAACTTTAGAAAGATAGTGCTAACATCAATTTTTAAAGAAATGAGATAAAACCAAGAATATTTGCTAAAGACATCTAAAAAAGAGACATAATATTTCATTCTAGATTTTGAACAAAGAGGAGCAAGGCCCTATATATCAGTATAAATTAATTGTAGAGGTGATTATGTTTGGGTTAAAGAAGGAGTAAATTGTAACTGCTTGCTTTTGAAACCCACACAACCTGGACATTTTGGAATGACATTATTCTTGGACACTGGTAATTGAAAAGAACGAAGAACACTATGAACAATCTTGAAGGATGGATGACCCATGCGAGCATGCCATAGAGATGCAAATGTACGCTCATCAACAAAAGCAGCAGGGACATACTTTTTATGTGAAGTAGAAGAGTTGATAGATGCCATTTCTACTCGGGCCATGCAACATAAGTTTTCCTGTTGTTCGATCCTTCAAAAGAAAATAAGAAAGGTGGAATTCAAAAAATGTATTAGTATCATGTGTAAACCGCTGAACAGAGAGAAGGTTTTTACTAATTTCAGGAACATGAAAGACATTATGTAAATTAAAAGTAAGTGAAGGAGTGGATAATTGGGTGGTTCCAATGTATTTGATAGAAAGTCCATTACAATTACCAACTCGAATTGTGTCGATGCCATTGTAGTTCTCAACTTTAATATTCAAATTTGCAAGATCAGAGGTAAGATGGTGTGTAGCGCTAGAATCATGATACCAATTTGCATGATGTGGGTTTTGAGGAGTTGTCAAATATGCTTGAGCTTGGGTGTCGCCTTGCTCATAAGAATCATCTAACTGATGATAGCAATCTAAAGCAACATAACCCGCTTTGTTGCATACTTGGCAAATTGATCGAGATTAATTGGAGGAAGAGGTGGAGTTACGACCACGACCATTTGTGGAATATGTACGACCACCTTTACCATGAGATGTGGAATTGTGAAAAGTAATATGTGCATTTGCAATAGATAATTTGACTGCCGACTATTGCTGTTCAACGCGTTTTTCATGAGCCAAGAGATGACCATAAATGTCTTCGATAGAGAGGGCTTCAACTCGGGTTGTGATAGATGTCACAAATGAATCATATTCCGGGCCAACTCCTACAAGAAGAAAAGAGATGAGTTCATAATCATTAAGAGGTTGATCCATTGCAACCAAGGTGTTGGCAAGAGTGGAGAATTGCCAAAAACAATTAGCAATGGATATAACTAATTTCTTCAACGTTGCAAGTTGAAAATAGATATTTGTAATCCAAGCGTGAGAGGTGGAGGCGAACATGCCCTTAAGAGAGCCACATCTCATATGAGGTTTTGCATTTTACTACGTGAGAAAGAGTTTTCTCAAAAAGAGAATAACTAAGAGCACTGAGAATCAATTGATCTTGTAAGTGCCAGTGGTGAAAAACAGGGTTCACTTGAACCTCATCTTGACCATTGAGTTGAACGATAATGGAGGAAGATGGCGCTGGCATAGTGACGTTAACATAGCCAAACAAGTGAGTGCCCTTGAGATAGGGAACAACTTGGGCCCGCTATAAGAGATAATTATCTCTGTTGAGTTTGATGGTGATAAAGGAATGCAGATTAATTGGGATGGATGTGGTGGGAATAAGAGCAGAGTCATTAGAAGAGGAAAAAGCCACGAGGATAAAAAAAAAATGGTGTCAGTCTTTTTAAGCTCTTGATACGATATGAGAGTTTTACAATGAGTAAACTATTTGCCTTACCATAACACAGGTGAAAGCCTTATATTTATAGATAAGAATTTTGTACAAAGATAACAATACATATTTGAAATACAAATTTGAAATTGAAATTGACCTTATCAGATTGTTATCTCAACTGGATATTGTTGTTGTTATCATCATCTTAAATTTGAGTGTTTGTTGATGTTGTTAACTTTGGTCTTGGATTTGTTAGATGTTGAAATGAAGCTATCACTTACACTAGACAAGCTTGTCAAGGCTTAAAAATTCAAGATGGGTTGGGTGACAAAGGGCTAGATAATGCTTCATTCGAAGATTTCTCCTTTTTATGCAAAAAATATAATATCTTATTATCTATTCAAGGACTAGGAGTTCTTTTGGGAGGAATCATTAATCTCTTTGTAGAGGTTATTTGCGAAGGCAGGATCACTACTTAATTTATTGTTATGTAGTGGCCCAACTCAATGCAATGGCATATATAAGGCCTGCTATACGATCATTTTTTTTTTGCTTTCTCTCTCTCCTAGTTAATCTTACTCAGTTAAGCAATGCTACTCTACTGCTCAGGATAACCCGCTACAACTTACCGTTAGGCCAAAATTACTCTTTTATTTTTTTTCAATTTTTTTTTATCATTTTAAAACATTTTTAAAAATATATAAAAAAAATATATCAATACACTAATAGTCATTTCCTTAACTATTAAGTAAAGAAAAAAAAATTAAAATACATGAAGTGTCAAAATGAGGGGACAAGTTGAGTAGACATAATAGTATTTTTCCGGTTAATAATTAATTAAAGAGCTGAATAAGTTGAATTCTTTCTACAGTCACTTTGAAGGATAAGACCTAAAAGGGAAAAAAGCCACTCTAAAGGGGTGTTTATTGGAATCAGATGAACCAATTCTAACATGCAAATTTGTTTATTTTGAACTAGTTGATTTTAAGAAGTTGCCAACTTCACAATTCATAGAATTTGCCAAACACGAAAAATCCAAAACTTAATATACAATTCATTCTGATCCCGCTAGATTGACAAATTAACATCTCATAAGAATTGTCCATTCGATATGGAGGGACATTCCCCCCCAATTGGACTAGGCCAAGAGTATGGTTGGCAAGGCCCACAGTCTGATTAACTCAAGCCCACCATCTAGCGTAGAGAGATGGAGCCACATTAATTGCGCTGACGAGGGGCGTCATTTGGGGATTCTGACCGGTGATCATGTCCCTGACAGAAGCCACTGCATTGAATGTGACGGTTTCCCTTTCTGAGGTAAGACTAGATACTCCAGACACAGAGAGAAGTATAAAAGTCTCGTTGCATGTATATTTTGGGATCTTCTTCTTCTCCCCAATTTGATCCCCTTTTTATCTTGAAGCTCAAACTAACTTAGGCATTAGAGTCACTCCGGACCCATCAAGCTTCTCTGCCTCAAGTGACTGACAGAGCACAGCGGGGTGTGAAACACATCTTTAACATGATTAATTGGATTGATATGAGAAAAATTTATATTTTTTTAATAAGCATGAAGTTATTAAATTAGCAGTATATCTTAAAAAATCAATTAATAGTATAGGCAAAAATTAAAATCAACATAGAAGTGTTTGAAATGATACTATCTAGTACCTAGTAATGCATTGTATATATTTTTCTCTGAATTTTGTAATATTATAATTCGAAGAAAAAAAAAGCAAGAGATCCTAGTCAAGTACCCTACATTAACAGACCCAAAATTTTTAATTTGAGTTCTAGTATGTGCTCTGCAAATTCCATTGATAGCTGAGGCAGTCTAAATCTTTGCTTAAGGGAGGATTCATATGATGATGAGGTGTCAGACCAAATGGTAACACTCCCCCATCTGATATGTAAGCCATTGCCATATGATTTCCTGCCTGATTTCTTCTAGGTTGCCCTTGTCCCATGCTGCAGGGGCCAACAGCAGGCTGAGCCGTTCCAAAGTTACCTACCCCTTGAGTGAATAGAGGCGCTTCAAGGTAACCTATTCCATTATTTCCTCTGTTTCCTATAATCATATGATCCTGACATACTGCTTCACACCTTCCTAATTGTCTTGCTCTATCTTGTCCCTGTAGAAGCTTTTCATTACAAAATGCAATTTCACCATGGCTTCCTGACAGTGGCAATGGCTAACGAGATGGCTCTGGGACTGTTAGGAATGGAATATAGCCACCTTCAGTATTATAAGGAATTCCAGTGCAAGATACTACTCCTTGGCTTTCAATCTCTTGCTCTCCTTGTAAAGAACAAGTTAAACCAGAATTTAAACCACCCTCAGAACTGGGGAACATCATTCCAACTTCACTTTGGTTGCAACTATTACTACTCCATTGGTTCAAAATCTTTTGTTGGGTGATCAGTTGCTTCCTAAGCAACTGAAGTTCTTGTTCTAGTTGCCGATATTTCCCTAAAGGTCCATGAATAGGGTCCTGCCTCCATATCGAGGCTTCCCATTTGATGGACTCAGCAGCCAGTTCCCTATGCTGCACATCAAGATTCATGAGAATCTTCGACACGTTGCTAACACCAAAAACTCTCTGAACCGTTTGGAAATTTCTCGACCCTATGCGCTGGGAAGTACAGCGCCATAAGACAGGCGTTGTCGCACTTCTTCCTTTGGTGCTTGCACGAAGCGCATGCATGGTGATAACTGCTGTTGCTAGGCTCCTCAGCTCTACCCCTAGGCATAGATATGGTTAGCCAATACGTACAATGGCCTTCACAAGAAGCAAGAAAACTATATATTAGGAAGAGCGTGATAGATCAGTAGTATTGCAGTACGAAGGAGGCGGAGAGTAAACTTGTTTGGCTAGGTTTAAAACAGATCAACAGAGTCCCGAATCACATGTAACGCCGTCAGGCATATCGTGGCCAATGGCCATTGGCTTTTAATTTTTAAGGGATATATATCAAGACATGTTTGAAATTTAATGGACTTTTACTTGGGTTAGGAGACAATTAGATAACAAATCTAAGCCTAATTACAATTAAATTGCAATACTTTACTCCGAATTGATGATGTATATTGTATGGACATGTCTTTGGGTATTCGGCCCAAATTTCCATGAATTCAGGCCTCCGTAACTTCAAATTTGAAAGCTTGTTCTCGGCTAACCTTAAAAAGCATGGAGTCAAGTTGGGCTTTTATTAAAACTAGAACGCCTTTTACTGAATTCAATCCAAACCCAAATTTGGTCACTCTTTCACCAATAAGCTAATCTTTCAACTCTGCCAGTAAAGGATACATCAGCAAATTAACAAGTAATCTTGCAACGCAAATCCTAAAATGAAGCGAGGGTTTATGGGGGAATCATCTGATTCTGATAGCTGCCCTCTAGGAAATCTAATTGACAATTTAACTGATCTTCGCAATAACATTCGTTTCATAAGTCTACGTGTCTATACGATGGTTAAGAGAAATGATATTTGTAATTTTACAGTGTAAGTTTCGTATATTTATTTTTAAAAAAATTAAAAAATTTAAAATTTACATGAAAAAATTATTTTTTAAACAGTAAACTTCACTTTAAAAAAAAAAAGAATAAACAAAATTTACATTTTTTAAAATTGTATCTAAAATATTATTTTCCTGCGTCGGAGTGGAGTTGCACTTTAAAGAACATATAAGTTTATTGGGCTTAGTAATTGTCAGTGGCCCAGAAAAGCACAAAGCCGAGCAATAATAACGGTAACGCCTATAATAACACTTGGGTCCTGCTACAGGGACAGTTGGTTTTATTCCCTGATTCTGACCGTTGGTGCGCCCTAACATTTTCAGTAACACTTTCAGATCATAACCTTTTTGACTCTTTTTAGGCCATTCTTAATCTCAGTCATCATTGTATATTGGTTAACCAACTAAGCAATTCATCTTTTTTCATCATGCTTTCCCTCCCTTCTCCAACACTTAACCAACCAACACTAGCACCAAACCTACTTTGCTAACCTCTCTGGCTCTGGCCTTGCACCTAAAGGAAAGAAAAACCCAAAAGTAATCAATTTAAATTGGATGAGTTTCAACCAAGGTGGGACGTGATGGGGCTTGTAGGTAGTTAAGTTCCTGCCTCCCCCTTTCATTTCTTTTCATACTTGAAAGTTCCTCTTTTTCTCCTCTTGTTGATTTCCCAGTGATTATAACTTCGGGGGAGTTTTGTTTCTAGATAAGGGAGAAAAAGAATAGGGACCTAAGGAAATGAGCACAGCAAGATTTCTCAAGTGTGTGACTGTAGGGGATGGGGCAGTGGGAAAGACATGCATGCTTATTTCCTATACTAGTAATTCCTTTCCAACGGTATGATTCTTCCTCTGGCCTGGTGCTCACTTTAGAAAGCAGTGATTATAATGATCTGTGTGTAAAGCAATCATGATGTTTATTTTGTTTGTTCTTGTTTCTAATTGGTAGGATTATGTTCCAACGGTGTTCGACAACTTCAGTGCCAATGTGGTGGTTGATGGTAGTATTGTGAACGTTGGCCTATGGGATACTGCAGGTGATTCCATGTCTTTCTAGCATACATGACATTACATTGAGATTCCACACATTTAGAGAGTTAATAGAATCAGTGCATTTGCAGGACAGGAAGACTACAATAGGCTAAGGCCTCTAAGTTATAGAGGAGCCGATGTGTTTCTGTTGGCCTTCTCCCTCGTCAGCAAGGCCAGTTTTGAGAACATCTCTAAAAAGGTTTCTGGTTTTTGTCCCTTTTTATTATATTTTATTTCCTAAGATTGTTGTCATCCACAATCTGCTAGACATTGAGATGATATCTGGATTCGTGTCTAGCAGTGGATCCCAGAGCTAAAGCATTACGCACCCAATGTGCCAATCATACTCGTGGGGACCAAACTTGGTAAGACAGTCTAATTTTAGAAGCATTACAAGCATGAGTTGTTCCCTAAGCTGCCATCGGCACTGAAGGGAAAAATCCCAAATTGTTAAAGGTGCTGCGTGTTCTGCTTATTTAATGATAATCTGACTGTATTTTCAGCATTTCTAGAGGCATGAAAACTTCTACAACTAATGTTTATTAACGCACAGCTTTCTCTGTTGAAATTATTTTTGTTTTGTTAATCGTGTCAGAAAATTGTAAAACATGCCAGCAACTCAATCTTCTTCTCCTTGTCACTCTTCAGGTAGGCATTGATGAGATCAAGCCTGAAAATATTACCTAAGCAATATAAGAGTATAATTTCTGACAATTTGATCATTTTTCCCCAAATTTTGAAGCAAAATTAATGCCTAAACAAATGAGAATCCACAATAAATTTAAACAAAGTCAATGAAGTTTTTCTAAGAATTTTGTCATATTCCCCCAATTTGTGCTTCCTCGGCCTCAGGAGCTTCTCATGACTTCTCTGTTGATTCTTTGACTCCAGGTAGTGCATCCTGGAATGCAGATCTTTCAAGTGAAAACCCATTAAAATCTTTCAAAACTTCCACTCATCCCAATTTTTTCTTTCCTTTTGATGTTCATCAAAGTTTTCAGTGTAATTTCTTCAACTTAAATATCAAGGACCTCTATATATGGGACAACTTTTAACTGCAGATTTAAAAGAAGACAAGCTGTTCTTGTCTGATCATCCTGGAGCAACACCAATAACATCAGCTCAGGCAAGTCATTCAGGGATGGAATATGGTTAATCACATTAATACAGCTATATATACATATTACATTCAAATATCTGCGGGATTAAAGTGAGATCGATTGATGATGTTTAGGGGGAAGAGCTGAAGAAAATGATTGGTGCAGTCGTCTACATAGAGTGCAGTTCCAAAACTCAGCAGGTACCCAAATCTATTGAAAATCAATCGGATTTTTTTTATCCCATCTACCATATATCATTGGATACATCCATTTGGTAGGACCTTAATTCAGGTAAAATGCTTTAAGTACCTACAAAGGTATTGATAAACTATTATGTCTCGCTTCGATCTGGTTTTTCAGAACGTGAAGGCCGTGTTTGATAGTGCAATAAAGGTTGCTTTAAGGCCACCAAAACCAGATCAGAAGAAGCCGCGCAAACAAAGAACGTGTGCTTTCCTCAAATGCTAAATCAGCGTCGATATCAAATTCTCTTCTCCAGCATTGTCACTGATCAATTAGAGCATATTTTTGTTTCTCACATGAATGGAATATATATATATATATATATGTGGATTCATATAACTTCCGGCTGGAGCTATGGAAAATCTATAGGGATGGGATTTCAATATAAATCCTAGCCTCATTGTTATGCTTGCTGCTATATGTATGAGTTTCAGTACATGCAGTATTTAGTTTATTCTTTTATGTTAATGGCAAAACAAGAGCTACTCGATCGACTATATTTTTACGTAGTTTATTACCCCTCTCACCCCTGCATGCATTTTCTAGGCCCGTTTAGCTTGTCACAAAGAATGACTTCAGCCTTCTCCATCTATTTAGTCCATAATCTACTAGAGACCAGCCCAAACTGTGCTCTGCAGTACTCCCTATGTTTTAATTAATATAGACACCTATTTTTTTCAATAAAAGACTTAATATGAGGAGTGAGGTAACTTCTTATAAAAATTAGGATGAGTTTGTTCCTAAGCCGTATGAGACTTCTTAATACACTCTCCCACGTGTGGACTAGTATTTCTGGTACCATCATCATAGGTAGATCGTAGGAACTCATTATTGGTCATAAGTTAAGCTGACTTTGATACCATATAGAGACACACATTTCCTCCCATAAAAAGCCTAATAGGAGGAGTGAGATAACTCCTTACAAAGATAAGATGAGTTTGTTTTCAAGCCGTGTGAGACTTTTCAATAATTAAATTATCTTAAAATACTAACAGATTCCAAGAAATATTAATAGCATCAACCTTAAACAAGTTTTGTCCGTTATTACTCAAAAAAAAAAAAATCACAATTTCGGGAATGTTGGATCTGGGGTATAAGGGTTTTGACTCAACTGATTTGTTAATAATATTGATTAAAAAGCTCAGATACTTTTAACACATGAAATTGTCAAAGAGAAAGAGCGATCAACAGTACTACATCGAGTTTCCCGTTGCTTGTTTTACCAATTCAGAGCATGGTTATCGAAAATAAAGGGTTAAATATGCCTCTTAAAGGCAGTTGTTTCTGACTTTTACGATGAAATTAATATGTATTGGACTATTCTTGAACAATCCCTAGCTTTGGAATTGAAACAATGAGAATACGACCCATATATCCAATTAATTATTGGGGAAAGTACGCATGGTTTGGCAGGATATGCACGTACGTACGTACGTTGATGCTGAACCGTATCGGCCGCATGATATGCGGGATATTATTGGCGCTGCTTTCCTTTGTTTTGTTGACAACCCGTGACATATTGCTCTATTTCCTCCAATATTAATAATGGTGCATGGCTATCACTACTTTCCTATTTCCTAATTCGATATTTGTGCCCCATGAGCATCTACAGACACATAGGAAGTCTCCTCAACCACTTAATTGAAATATGCCTCGTGAAGTGCGTATTAAAAGTAATATTTTTGATTCGACATTGAGATGGGATAGATAGTTTCATATGAATTGAATAAAATATTATTATAATATTATTTTTAATTTTATTATTATTTTAAAATTTTAAAAAAATTAAATTATTTGTTATATTTTATATAAAAATTTAAAAAAATTATAATTATAAAATAAGCTGAATTGAGAATATTTCTGTATCAAAACAGCTCTTATAGTATTTACAACCAATCACTTCTTCTTATCGTAAGTTTATATTATATATATTCCCATCCTATTTATATATATATATATATATATATATATATATATATATGGATCTTAACCCACTACTACCAATATAGTGTGAATTACAATTAACATTCTTTCCATTCTTTTCTTAAGAATTGGGATTCCCAGCATTAAATTAAGCACTTGATAAGTGTGTTTTAATATCAAAAAAACAAAAAACAAAATACATGACTCATCCCGAAGGAAGTAGTCGGCCTATAGCATGGTTGATTATATTCATAATCAAACATGATCGTTTCGGTTAAATGGTTTTTATATCCAAGAATCCTTTCGAAGCTAGAATCCCAATTGATGTTGGATTGAAATTTCTCAAGGGGAGTACAAGTTAACAATCGAATTCAAAGATATCTGCATTCCTCTAGATCTCTCTAGCTCCACGAGTTTTTGTGCCAAAGTTGTGTCTTAGTTATGAACGGTCCCAAGAATTTCAACGATCGAAGTAATATAATATTATATGAAGTTAGCATGTGTACCAAATTCCTACATTTACTGCTTGCACGTTCTCATATAGTTACTGCATGCTGCTATTGCCGCAATTTTAGCAAAGACACACACATACCCACTTCCTCTTTGTATCATACAAATAAGTACTCCTGTTCCGCTAAGATTAGTCATGAGGATTCGGTTTGGATTATGGATATATAAAGATTTTAAAGATGAGACATTTGTCTCGGGGCAAACAAAACAGCATCATGCATGTTTCTATTGTATAAAATTAGCTACCAAGTACTCACGATATATATTGATTTTTCTGGTCATCAAAACCCAGAATTAATGCAATAAGCTGTGCTTACTCCCAAGATGATCTGTTCCTAGAGTTGCCAGTATGTTTTGAATGACCCATAGACCCAAAAATATTTTCAAAGGGAAAGCATCTAGCTCCACCCAAAGGGCATAACGTACAAGGCGAGTCGTGCAGGAAAAAAAAGTCGATGCTTATTGTTGCTGCAGCAAAGAAGCAGTATGATATCACATATAGTTGATAAACTTGGACCAGTCCGGAAAAAAAAAATAAGGCCTCTATTCCCATCCAGACAGATTGGTGGGAACGGAAAAGAGGAGGTGATTAATAAGGAGAATGACACAAAAATAGGAAGAAACCAATAAATACAAGGAGTGTACGTACCGAGGAGCAGAAGATCCCACTCAGTACGTACTGCAAATATTTAAAGCGAGTGACCATCAGTGTGGGGGAATGGGATGGATAGATGGATTTCACCGTTAATTATAAACAAGAAGCGTACGCACGTTTGCATATATAGGAGTGACATGATACTGTACTCATTAAAGCCAAAGTGCCAAAACAATCTGAAAAATAATTCGTACAAATTTTAAATAGATAAATGTATCTTTATAAAAAGATGACGTACTCTACATTAAAGAAAGAAAAAAAAAACTATTCTATCTTAGTGGATTTACTTCTTATACAAATCTTGTGTCGAACTTGCGGGCTTTACGCCTAACATTACCCATAGATATTTAGGTTACGTTTGGATCTTTAATCCAACTCAACTCAACTCAACTCATCATTACAATTTTTTCAAATCTCAATATAAAATATAATAAATAATTCAATTTTTTCAAATCTCAAAACAACTTTGATATTAAAAAATAATATTCTAATAATATTTTATCATCTCAACTCAACTCAACATCTAAATACACCCTAAGACAAGTCTACTTCAGTTGCTAAGGATATTTGATGAGTTCGCATTCCAAAGCTCCAAACTCTGCTTACTTTCCTTTTTGTTTGCCCCACAGTGAGAGACTGATTATTTCAGAATTTAGAGGAGGCATAGGAAGAAATGAAAAAGGATACCCCCCTTTCGTTTTCCTCTAGGCGGAAAGGGTCTTTACTCTTTACTCTTTGTTGAATGTGAGATTCGGACGTTTTTTCTTTTTCGTTTTCCTCCAAGGGAATTAGGGTTTGGGCTCCCGTAATTCGTATGTTCGGTCTCAGGGCTTGCTCTTTCTGAGCACATCTATGTGTCATACTGTGCCAATCTTGTGCCGATTAACTACATTATATGGAAGGGATAAAAACTCTGGGTTGAGCCCAATGGTACGTCATAAGAGGCCCATTCCTCGACCAAGAGATCCATTCGACCCGGCCAAATGGCTCGTGAGGTGGTAGAAATGGAGATTGAGGAAATTTGGTATGAAAAAATGATGAGATATCAACAGAGTTGACAAGGCCTGACATGCACAAATATGTTAGATACCTCAGGCACTCTTGAGATGCAATTGTTGGAAGGTGTGTGGAAAAAGCAACCGCACCCACGCCTTGAGGGAAAAAGTGGGCGTTGCCGGCACTAGCCAATAGGTCACCGAAGTGTCAGTTATAAAATTGCGGTTGCTGGAAGGCATGCGAGAGAAGCAACAATGACCCACACCTTGAGGGGAGAAAAGTAAGCGTCGCTGGCACTAGTTAAAAAGTCGTCAAAGTGAAAATCTGGAACCCACGCCGCATTAATTACTTTTCTCCAATTTGCCACATCGCATTAAATGCTTCGGATAGTCAAAGTATGAAAGTGATGGGACAACCCCCGACAACAAATTCAAGTTGCTCTCCTCACACCTCATATAAAAGCTAACCACAAGGTTCATTTGGATTTACGTAAAAAATTCTATTGACAACACCATTAAAGAAAATTAACTTAGATATCGAATGGTCCTCGAATCAACCCCGATCCTCCTATGAATATGTGTTTCTACAAGAGAGAGAGAGCCTACCCCTGGCTGTCCGAAGAGACCTGATTGTGCATACCAAACAAGTCCAAATCACTATTAAGGACAAGAATCTTAGTTTAATATGTACGCAACAATTGAACAAGTACTTACGATTATCAAATTAAACTCAACTCATTTCACTCATTATTATAACTTTTTCAAATTTCAACACAAGATATAATAAATAATTCAACTTGTTCAAATCTCAAAATAATAATAATATTAAAAAATAATATTCTAACAATATTTTATCATCTAAACTCAACTCAACTCATTTCAACATTCAAACGCACCCTAAAGTTTGCAACAACTTGTCCCTCAGCGCCTCTTCAACCAAACTTGTATGGCTTCCAGGATTAATCAAAGAAATTAAGAAATTAATGGGAATGTCATCAGAGAAGCCTAAAGATTAAACACGACGACATGTGCATAAGACAAGGTGCTTATCATGGCTGATTTTTTTAGGCCCCGGATAAAACTTGTTCAATCTAATTTTAAATTAAATCTTAACATCTAAATATTTAACTCTTAAATAATTAAATTTATCTCAATTTAAAATTTTTTTATACGTAGGAACTATAATATTTTTCAACTCAACACCTCTTTATAAGCGTGATTCATAATTTTTTTTAACTTCTTATAAATATATCTAAACTCATTTTAACATTCAAATATATTTGAATTCATCTTAAGTAGGTTTTATAAAACGTACTTTACTCTTTTAACTCACTATTATTCATAAAAAATTTAATTTATCTCAACATTCAAATGTAATCTTGAACTCACAATTACGTACATGAGTTGGACTTACGGTGCCATGATGTTGGAGAATTAAACTAGGTACGTACCTTACGTTTTCAAAGATTATGCGGATGTAAAATAAATAATAAAATATAATATTTTTATTAAATAATAAAATCATTCTTGTCCAACAAGTCCACTCGACAACGCAAACGGCGATATATTGGAGTTTCTCAAGTACTACTACTGTTATGGTCAGAATCAAAGCATTCTAATTGGCCAAATATAAATATAAATTTTAGCTAATATCAATAAGTTTGTATTTACCTATTCTATTCAAATCTAATTTTTATATTGAATAATTCATTTACTCTTTATATAATAATAAAATATTATTAATTTAATAATTTTTTTTATTTAATTTATTTTTATCACATTTTGTAAATCTACCAATTAAATGTTAACAATAATTATATTCTCATTAAATTAATATTAATATTTATCACATTTATTAAATATTATATTAATATTAATAATAAAAATTATATTCTAATTAAATTAATAATTAATATTAACTAATTTATTTATTTTTATCACATTTTATATTTAATAATAATAAATCGAACCAAATATCTTAATTAAAAAAACCACTTATATATTTGGTGAAAGGAGTGAGAAATGAATATTATAGTGTTTGGTTAAGTTACTGTACACATGCATATTTGGTGAGTTACTGTAATTAATGTCTAAATTTATATAGACATGTTTAATTCAATGTGGAGTGTTTTAAGTGTCTTGTTAGCTAAATTTGGTTAAATATAGATGGGTTTGGATGTTGAAATGAGTTGAGTTGAGTTGAGTTAAGATAATAAAATATTGTTAGAATATTATTTTTTAATATTAAAATTGTTTTGAGATTTGAAAAAGTAGAATTGTTTATTATATTTTGTATTGAGATTTGAAAAATGTGTAATGATGAGTTAAGATGAGTTGAACTGAGTTGGGGATCCAAACGAAGCCAGCACTAGTATTGGTTTCTCTTTATGCATCTTCAAAATCACATCTTTTGAAGATGATTTTTAAGAAAAACTCTCACATTGGATTATGTATATTTGAACCAAATAATTATAATAAAATAATAAATTTTTAATTTTTTCTTAAAATCATTATTTTTTATATATTTTACAATTAGCATCATATATGTGCTCAAAAATGCCAATTCCATATATCTAAATATTATCAATTTCATATATCAGAATGATCAATTTTATCAATAAATATTAATATGTACTAAAAAATACTTTGTATCATCAACTTAATACAAATTTTATATATCAAAATCATGTTAATACAAATTCCACAAAGTTGATTTTAATGGGTATGATAGATTAGAAAGAAAAAAAGAGAGTAAAATAATGTTTGGATAGTGAATAGTATTTTTTCAAATTTAAAAATGCATAATCTAATATAGACTAATTTAGAGAGATATTATATAAATATAAAGATATATATAAAGATGTATAAGCCATTGTCAATGCTAATAGGACCTTCCTGCTGCAACTGCGCGCAAGCTTTCGTGACAACCAATAATAGGACTAGCCACTAATTATTTTGTGTTATTTTCAGTTTATTTATATATTTCTCTTCCCATTAATAATATAATTATATTCTTATTGTAGAGGACGTATCCCACTTCGTCACTACAACCGTTAATCTGTACTGGAATCAAAATATGATAGGCCTATTTTGTCAAGGGAAACTCCGATACTTAAGTCAGTAAGAAACTTGAGGGAATTCGAGAAACTGAAAGCTTAACCAAAGAGATCTCTGTCATTAAGGGTTACCTGGTATATATATAGGCTCTGACGTGATGTTTATTTGGTGCTGAGTTTTTCGGTACGTGATGTCAACCTTTTTGACACGTCTTATAACTGAACTGATCACATATCTTTATAGGATCCCTAATTCTACGTAAGAGGCGGTTGACGGTCACACATATCTTATTGGGCCCCAGGCCCTCTAGTTTCTTTTGTTCAATAAAGAGCCTTTTTACACTGAGCTCCCTTCATCTTTTGGGCTCTCTTATCTAAAAATATCTTGTTACCAATATAAGTCATTCACTTATAAAGAATAAAAAGGTATCTTTTGATTAAAATATAATCAAATATTAATTTAATTACATTCCTTGCATTATATATTTGAAAGAGAGATACTATTCGATCGATGCAAAATGATAACCCTTTTTCTTACCAGAACAATCATAGGCTGTTAAGTAAACTTCTGGGCGAGTATATAGATATTATATTTTTGTACCACACCAAATAATTATAACCGGATCCATCTTCTTGTGTGCCAGCCAATAATAATAAAAAATATATATATAGCTACCTTCCAAAACATTACAAGAAAAATAGACTTTTACGACTAATTTATTGTAATCAAAAGATTAAATAATCATTTTGTTAGAATTAACTGGTCGTAAATAAACAATTTTCTTATTGTGACATATATAAACCCCAACGTATACGTACACATCTGCTCTTAATTACCAAAACATTTACCACTAGAAGTCAACAGAAAATAATACTGATGAGTGGTGAATAGACATAGTTCAATGTTGCTTGGCTACCCCAAAATTAAGGAAAAGAAAAAGAAACAAAACCAGGGCGGTTTCCCCTTCAAATCTAACGCACGTACGCATGAACCTCATTTTGTGTGCTCGTGTAAATTTATTGACGTAGCCGTTTCCTAATTAGACAACAAAATTAACTATCTTCTTCAACTTCCGATTAAAAATGCAACTTTATTAGCTAAATTCCAAAACATTTCTGTACGTGTCTTTGTCTGCGTGTATATATGTGTATCATGCGTGTGAGAGAGATAAAAAGGGCTGGGGTTGCAGGATCAGAGAGGGAGTGGACACAGATCAGGATTTAAATAAAGTAAATGAGTGGGTCATTAGATGCATGGCACGCACCAATGCTCGGTGTGAGCTTTGCATGTCGGAACAGCACCGACACCGATGGCCAGAACTTCACTATTCCTCTGATCTTTTAATTAACTCTCTCGTCTTTGCATGTGGAGTTGGACACTCTCTCACCACACATGCATGCACCCCGCGGGCACAGAGAGTTGTTTTTTTTTGTACCTTCTTATTCAATTTAATATATATATATATTAGAAGCGTACATGTCTCTAAATTTGCATAGACATTTCTTAACCTTATATTAATCTATATAAGGGTTAAGAAAGGTTGGTTTTGTTGCAATTAAAGCTTATATATTTATAGGCCGGTTTGATCAACGTACGAAATGCATGTTATGGATTTGACTCTCGATCTGTGTTAGGATCGATGCGCGCTAATATAAGGAGAGCATAACCTTTCAATTACATCCTCCGTTCCTTCTTTTTTGGGACCAACGACAGGTACTGTCCAATAAGTAATCATGATACTGTAATTAATCACGTCAAAAGAAAGAGCATCAACCACTATGCCCGGATCTTCCGCCGTCAGGAGGGCAGGGGCGAGGTGGCGGGGAGAGCTAAAGTACCACCTTATATATTAAGCTCCAAATTTCCCGGCGGCCTCTGATCATTTGCTTCGGGGATTTTACAACCCCCTTTTTGTTTCTTAACCAAACCTATCGAATAATGGAGCGCAATGATCATGAATTCCCGTCATACATTGTTAAAAGCTTTAAACCATCAAATAAATTTGTCTTTTTGTACTTTTTGATTTTTTTTTCTTAACTTTTGATGAGCTTTCTCTGTCTTTTTGTGATTGAACGGCTTTTCGTAGACTGCATGTTTACCTTTTTACTTGTTTTCCGCCTGAGGCATCGATTTACTGAAATGCACATCATCACCATCTCTTTGTATTTAACTGGACTTGAGAATCTCTGCGAAATTAAGCTATCAGTTATATAGAAAATTCTAACAGAAATGATATTTATAATTTTACGATTGATAAATTCAGCATACTCAAGTAAATAATTTTACAATTGACATGAAAATTTTAATTTTAACGATGAACATCACTCTTTTTTGAAAAGTATATACGCAGAATTTACATACTAACATTTAGTTTTATAGCCGATGGATCTCAGAGCGCAGAGCATGCAACACTGAAGGCATTCTTAATGGATTAGCTAAAGTTAAAGGACGCTTTTGATAAACGTGAGAGGAATTTAGCTTTTGGCTATTCCATTCACATAATTACGCACATTGGAATAGTTATTTTTTCATTTTATAACAATAAATTAAATAATATAAGATGATTTTGATTTTGACTATTCACATCAAATCCACACATTGCATTATCCATTTATTCATTATATAGTAATGAGTAATTAATAATTAAAAAATATTTAATTTATTTAATTATTAATTTGTTTAATTTTATCATATTTTACCATATTTTTACCTATTATATGTTAATTAGTAATTATGTTCTAATTAGATTATGGATTAAAAAATTATATTTTTTCAATTTTCATTTAATGCTAATTGCCATTCCAAAAAATAAAAAATAATGAAATAACAAAAAAGCCAGGTCTACAATTGATGGGAGAAAGAAGGAAGAGAAATTAATGATAAAATATATATTTAGTATATCTACAGTAATTAACAAATTTAGAAATGATTTTGGTGTTTACTGTAGCTAAAGTCTAAATATTTGAATTTTAATTAATCTATTGTGATGATATTTTGAGATGTAATAGCTAAATATGTGTGATGGAATAGTTAATTCATTGAAGATACTTGATCATGATAAACAATAGTACATGATATATATATATATATATATATATATATATATATATATATATATATATATATAAATAAGCAATAAATGCGCGCGACATGATATTACTAGCAAGAGCAGATTTGATTGAAAGGCTCCCATGCATAGGGGTCCGTTGTTGATGGAGGTTATATTATTATTTAGCATGTAATGCACCACAATATTATTATTTAGAATTAAAACAAAGTTTTCCGTAGGGCTAAAGTCATCAACTACAAAGATATATAGCTGCAATTAGTGATGATGATGTAGGAGGAAGATGAGGACGAGAAATATTATATATGGCGCGCGGTGTGAGAACATGTGCTATGTACGTACGTATATGATCATAAATATGTATGTACTCGATCGATCACTTGAATGGATTAGTCTTAGATTAGGTTTAGATAGTAAGTTAAGATGAAAGTTGAAAGTTGAATAAAATATTGTTAGAATATTATTTTTTTATATTATTATTATTTTAGAGTTTGAAAAAAATGAATTATTTATTGTATTTTATGTAGAAATTTGTGAAAGTTGTAATGATGAGACAATATGAGATAAAATGAGTTGAGAGTGTTTCTCAATTCAAAGTACTGTGCCTTATAAGCTCAAATATTTTTGTTTAACATGATCAGATATCTCAAATATTTATAAAAATCTAGAATTAAAGATATTTAATAAATTAGTGAAAAAAGTTCAAATATTTCAATGAATTATTAATCTTATTATAAGCTCAATGTTAAACACTTCACGTAAAGCAACTAATTATAAATTGAAGGCAGGCAGGCTTGTAACAAGATTAATTAGCTAGTAGGCCTAATTACAATCATTGGAATAATTAGAGATCTACACTAAACCCTAGAATTTGATCTCGGTTTTGCATGTAAATTTAAAACTTGGATTTTAATTATATCGGTGTTATCCAAATTCCTATAACCTAATTAATAGTATAACAATACGAACTGATCTCACTGGTAATTGAAAGAAATGGTACTGATGATCATCTTATAAACATGAGACCCCATTAATGTCATCTTCTTCTTTTGGTCAAAAATTAAGCATAAAAAATACGACTTGTGCATAAAACTCTACAGAGAAACACAAGAAAGAGACGGCCCCATGCATTATCATATTTTTCTTCTCTTTATTTTTTATTTTTATTTTTATTTTTTGGCTAAATTACCGGTCTATATATAATATATCCAATTGATCACGGGCTGTTTCAATTTCTCTCCCGTGAAAAAGCGTTCCAAGTAGTGTAGCTCACGTGAGTACTTCTATGTTAGACTAGTAGTGACTCATCGAAGGTCTAATTGCATTAGTTTTGAAACTATCCGATCATATATAGAAATTAATTGCATATGCTCGATGGAACTATATGAGCTTTATTATAATTACCCATTACTTATAATATTATAATATATTTATAATCATTAAAACGTGAATGTCAGGAGCACATATCTAGCTGCATACGAACTCATGTCTTGATAAGCCGGCCAGCAGCTTCTAGTGATCTTCTAGAATCTAGATGACGATCATGCATGATGCTGATCTGATCATGAGTAAAAAATCTTGGATTTTGAATTCAGTTTGTAGTACTACTACTCTCTCAGATCTTTTAATGCTAGCTAGCTAGCTTGTTCATCATGGTCAGTGCTATAATTCTTCTCAACCAAATTATAGACATAGACAAGCCCACTCATTAGCTATTGTGAAAGATGTACTATATATTTAGGGCTGAACGTAATTAACTTCGTAAAAACTCATTGATTCGCTAGAATTAATATATATCTTTGTGAGCAAGCATGGGTAGATCGACCAAATAAAATTCTCCAGGCCGGGCGGTGGGGACCCTGCTAAAAATGCCCAAGTAATTACGAAAATAAGTTTCACCACCACGACATATAATTGGTACAAGAGCTAGCTAGCCTCCGCCCCTTTTTTTTCACCATTCTTTTCCATCGGACTGCCATGCATGCACCAATAATGTAAGAGTTGCGTGCAAGTTTTGCGACTGTCCTGACAATTATTTAAGTTCTAGCTAGCTGTGTATTGTTCATGCAACAAATTCGACGGTGTAGACCCTTCATTCATTAAAAAAAAAAAAAAACCCTTTTGAAATCCAAATACTCGAAGATTTATATACAATAATAATAAATACCGACCCTCGAGTCAATCCAAAGGAGAGCGAGCCCGGATAGCTTAGTTTGCCCAAAATAACCTATACTTGCAATTACTATCCCCACCACCGCATTCCATTCGAACTCTACGTGCCCTTCTCGACTTTCAAACACCCCAACCCCCTATTTATTCCTGCAACAACCTTTTTCCATTAGAATAATCCCACACTTGCTCCTACTCGGGCTTTACCATCCATCAGGCCAATTAATATAGCCAGCCTGCGAGCAACCCAAATGACCAAGAGATCATCAGAATCCTCGATCTCCATAGAAATCTTGAATCGATGAACCGACTTTCCCTACTTCTCTAAATTAAGCTATATATATATATATATATATATATATAAAAGCCCTTTGCGCTTCTCTGTCATCTCTGAGGGAAGATTCCAATTAAGCCCCCAGCATCATGTATTCCTTCCATGGCCCTTTTGCCTCTCGTCGTCCTCATGGGGTGAATCGGCTTGTACTTTGAGTAGTGCACAAGTATTTCGGTTTTAATGCAAAAGTGTGACGAAGTGATGGGGGACATGGTACTCTTCTCTTATCTTCCTGCACCTTTTTATTTAATTGGGTTTCCGTTCTTGTCTTTCATTGCACAGGCGATTCCTGTTGTGGGTTTTGCCTATTTTATACTCAAGTAGATTTTCATCTTTTCTTTGGGGAGATGAGAAGAGACTGTTTATTATTAAATTTTAATGTATTTTAATTGTAGTCTGCACTGCGGTAGGTTCTGAGGCTATAAAAGAAGTCATGTTTGCTTTCAAGAGTCAAGACTCAGTTCCAAAAACAAGAGCTACAAAAGGGCAACTCCTTGTTGTTTCCCGCTTCTAGTTGGCTGCTAATTAATTAGATAACCAGCTTTCGTTTCGACCATCCTCGTCATAATTTTCATTACAATCGTCGTCGATGGCTTCATCTAATAGACACTGGCCTAGCATGTTCAAGTCCAAGCCCTGCAACACCCACCACCAATGGCAGCATGACATCAACTCATCTCTTATGTCAAGTGGATGCAACAGAGCTGCTTATACTTCAGGTAATATCACAATTTGCACTTAGCTAAACAACCTTGACTTGAAAGCTCAACATTTTCCTTCTGTTTTCTTGCTCCTTGACAATTTACTACTGTAGATCTCGGACGCTGGGCCCTCAACCCTGCACCCCCTCAAACCAAATAAACCAAAGTCATGAATCTGTCATTATTCATATCTACAGTCCATCTTGTAAAAGTAATAGTTTGAAGTTCACAAATAATATTGTGGCCTTCAATGAGATAGAGAATTCTCTTTCTTAGTTAGCCATGACAGATGAATAAAAAAAATTACGTCCAAAATTTGAAAAAAATCTTCAGATTTTGAAGTTGAAGGCAAATGAGAAGTTAATGGATTTATATTTTATGTTCTAAAACTCTCGTCCAATTTTTGACGGGAAAAAATAACGCTTCATTAATTATGATGGAATGGGAGGACGCATTATGTCCTTACTAGTAATATGAACTTTTCTACCAATAATGATTAACTTGCTCCCAAATAAGACCGAGAGTAGAGAGAGCTCTCATGAATGGATTCTTGCTAGTAGATCATTTTTCTGCATTTTTCCAACAGCTGGGTGTGAAGAGCGGAGTCCGGAGCCAAAGCCAAGATGGAATCCAAAACCGGAGCAAATTCGAATACTAGAAGCAATTTTCAACTCTGGCATGGTGAACCCTCCAAGGGACGAGATAAGAAAGATCAGAGCTCAACTGCAAGAATATGGTCAAGTAGGTGATGCCAACGTCTTCTACTGGTTCCAGAACCGAAAATCAAGAAGTAAACACAAGCTCCGCCATCTACAAAACTCAAAAAACCATCCCCAGCAAAGCCAGAACAACCCTCCAATTAAATCCCTTGCTGCCACCACTGCTCCTTCATCCTCATCATCTTCTTCTGAAAAATCATCCCCTAAAGCACTCCAGAAGACCAACTCCATGAGCTTTCCAAATGTTACGGATGTTTCGCATTCCCCAACGGCCTCAGTGAATCATACCTATTTTCAATCCCAAGGTGAAATTTTACCCGACCCTTTCTTCTTCCCGGTGCAACAGACCGGAGGGGTGCACCATAACGGCGGAACGTCTAGTTTCACTCGAGCGTTTTGCTTTCCTGAACTACCAAATGTAGCTCAGGTACCTGAACACACTATTGGGCCCTGCACGAGTCTCTTGCTCAGTGAAATAATGAACAATGGGGATTCAAGGAAAGATCAAGAAGATCAGAAAGTCATGAAAATCCATCTCCAGCAGAATTACATTGTGACAACTCATCCAACTAGTCACACTAGTGTTGTCCCTCCATCTATAGCTACCACTACTGGTGCTGGTACAGATCACGTTTCCCACCCCATCAGTCAAATTCAAGGTAAAAAGTTGAAACTTCAAATCTGTTTAGATAATGCATGATGTTATACACAAATCTCACCCTTCACTTGATTATCGTTTCCATGATGGGGAGTGATCAGTGAAAAATGACATTTTGCAAATGTTATAACACGAAATTTAAAGCTAAGTTACTCCCCCGGAATATTATATGATTGTCCTTGTTAATACGAAATATACAAGCTTATCCCAGAAGGTTCACCGATATTACATGGACGTGATTGATGTACATATGAAATCTGTAGTATAACACACCGTGAAGGACATGTTTGTCACCTTAGGAGTCATGGACATGAGGATCATTTCGTCTTTTGGGTCCGGGATTTGCGATCTGTGTCTAGATGGACGTGTGCATGGCTTGACATTAGTCCCTCTCGGTTGACTAATGCGTCAGTTTTGACATATATACTAATTTGAGAAGAGGATTATGTACTGGCAGGTGTTGGGGAATTGGGCGCACTGGCCACTGGTGGCCCTTCAAAATCAACGGTGTTCATTAACGAGGTAGCCTTCGAGGTGGCCGCGATGCCCTTCAACGTGCGCGAGGCTTTTGGCAATGATGCTGTGCTAATTCACTCCTCAGGTCAGCCCGTTCGCACCAACGAGTGGGGTGTCACTCTCCAGCCACTCCAGCACGGCTCATTCTATTATCTGGTGCGTATCCAAAGATTTAAATTAATGATGGTTATTAGGGTCAATAAGAACAAAGAAATTAGATTGAGGACAGCTTGGTGTCGAAGTTTTGACTTTGTTGTGTGTGAACTGTACGTAAAAGCTTGTCGCATTAATGCGGCTTTTTCTTGGGTTGCAGATTTAGGATTCAGAAGCGTGGAAGCTGAAGAGATGGGCTTGCTTTGGATCCTGAGCTCGTCTTCGTTTCATTTCTCTGTTGTTTCTCCTTTCTTTGTTAGGGTTGAAATATAGGCCTTGCAACTGATCTGATCATCATCAGTTAGGGTTCTTATCACTCTTGGATATTATGGAACTTAACTGTGGAGCAATGCGTTATGCTTCTCTTTCAAAGCAATATAAATGGAATATGCTCTTGATCTTCAATCCTGAATATATCATGAGATGGCGGTGTGCAGGTGGAAGTTTGACTATTCTATATATAGGAGTTAGACACCTTAACTACGCATATCTACACGTATGCGTACGTAGTATGAATCATGCGCAGTTACTGTGTGCTTTCGTCCAATTGATGTGATATCATTCTCATAAATTCCGCCTTCTTTTGGGTTTTATAACGTGCTTATTCTTGAAGACTTCCAAAATACAAACCGGTTTTTAAGCATTTCTTACAGTATACTACTCTACCAGTCAACTGATTTCAGGCCAACCTGCCATGCAATTTTTTTTTTAGGAGAAAGCTAGGGGGGTGGCGTTGAATTTTTACAATGCCGATATATATAAATATATATTATCGTGTGTGCACGCGCGTGTGGTGCATGGGGAGTAGATTTTGTTATTTCTTACCTAAGATTTTTTTAATACACACATCGTGCATGCATGAAAGGCAATGGCCGGGTGGACGTTTGAAGAATTCACTAATTTTATGTAGTTTTAAAATTCATATGGACAAGTTAGACGCAAAGCTAGCCTGATTTATATTCCATGAGTTCTCTCGAAACTCCTTTATGCATGGGAGGTAGCTGATCGAGGTATAATTGTACCTCATGCATGGCACTCATACAGATCCAAAATGATCATGTAATTGCATTGCAGTTATATATATATATATATATATATATATATATATATATATATGTTGGCCTTAGAATGAATACGTTTGGTATTTGCGTGCATGCGTGCTCTTATTAAAATATATAGTTATTTCCATGGGCAAATATATAATAACATACTCTATATATAGATGAAATTTATAGTAGCAGTACGTATTTTGATAGAAAAAAAAAGAACTACCCGTGCTCCAAAAAGTGAGCCAAAATTTAAAATAATAATAATAATAAGCCCGAGTTTGGAAAAGGAAAATTGTGTTGGCCTAGAAAGCTCATACCATCGAACGTGAGATGCAAGAAGTGTCAAATAGCATTGGGTCCAGTGAAACTCATAATTAGAATTCAACGAAAGCGAGTAAAGTGTTTGACTTGATTTAGTTTTCCTGCATGGTGTCTCCTCAAATCAATTGCTGTCAAAATGAATGCAAAGCGCATGAACCAATCCCATCGTATATAGTAGAAATTTTCAAAGTATTGCATGGCCCGCCTGGCACTTAATTGACTTTATGCAATATCTTCTTCTTCGATCAATCAATAATATAAAATGGGGTTCCTGCGGTTTCTTCAGCAACCAAGAGATAAAAGGCCGATCCCACCAATCTGAGGAGGGTTTTCGAAGAGATCTAGCTCAGGCAGGTGGACCCCGGTCCATACTCATACGTCTCTTTCCTAATCTCTAAGGGATCACAAGAATGTCAACTGGCATGGGTTAATTTTCGACAACCAGTAAGAAGATATTAATACTATCTATATATATATATATAGATATATATCATATCAAACACATCTATAATAGAATTCAAAATTCTTGCAAAAATGTTTACACCAGTGGATGAGTCAATCAGATGCTTTGAAACCAAAAACTTCTTTACTCCAAAAAGATCTTAATTTTCTGACTACTTCAAGCTGGTAAAATCATTTAGAAAAACTGTTTACTATCATCCAGTACTTAAATTGTAAGTTGTCCGTACTCCAAGTACTTATGTATAGACAGTTCTTTACGTTGGCAGGGGCCAAGGGGTACTGAAAGAGACCAGTGACCATGGTAAAAAGTATGTTTAATCTTCCGAACAAGTTGGTAGGGACTCTTGCAGAAATAAAGGAGAAGATTATATCTTAAAGTAATATATGATAGAAAATATAATATAATTTAAAAGAAGAGGGAGAAGATCATTGAATTGAATACAAAGCAACAATTTTTATTTTTAACAAAATTACCTGGATATGAGATAAGTTCTATATTTTAATCATTATAAAAATTAAATAATTTGATTTGATAATTAAGAAAACTAAAGCAAATTAATAATCAATTTAATTCTTAATATGATATTATTCCTAACAATATCCACATGTGTAAATAGTTAATTAACTATTATTAAAACCAGCCATATATAGTACTATAAGAGTTAAACAAAACAAGAAGTGAATGTATGTTTTCATATACTCACGTGTATATTGTATACAAGTTTAAACCAAATAGTTATATATTAATAATTTAAAACAAAAATTGGATTTTTTGTAAATTTATCTATAAAGTGCTTTGCGAAGCGACTGATGGATCTATTAAAAATAAATAAACTAATAAATGAAGTGACTGATGAAGGTACAGACCATAAGCTTGAAGTTGACGTGTCTTCTTGAGGGATGTTGTATATGGTCAAAGACTCGCCTGGGCCTTTCCACCTGTCGATGCTCGATGGATGATATCTGCTAGATCTGCAACACTAATGCATTTACAAATAGCCAAGTGGTAATTTCATGGTCGAAATTACTGTTGGGACACAAGTACTTCTGTCTATTGCCTTCTTCTCTGATTTCGCTGTCCTCTGTATGGCGTGTGAGATCCGTTCCTTGCTATGATAACCAGTACTTAACTGAGCCGAAAAAGTTAAAATGAAATAAAGGAAACTGGAAAATATAACCAAGAGAATATTAAAAAAAGAAAAAAACCATGCATGATTCATTTGAATCGTACGTCTTATTAGTGCATAGGAACACCTTAACCTAATTTTGTCTCATGTACTTTATGCATGCATGTATAAGATGTTATGTATCTCACTGGCCTGCAGCTAGCGTAAAGGGTTGAACTCACGCAAATAAATTACTAGCTATAACACATTCGTGCAATTTGGCTGTGACTCGGATCCCTCTAATGCTGCCAAGTCTCCATAGTCCAACCATTATCTTGCTTGCTGCTGCAGGAATCAGAAGAACTGACCTAAAACGGAAAAGTACTAACGTTTCAAGACTATGAAGATGAGTTTTTCAGAAACTGAGTACCACGTACGTCAAATGAAAAACCAAGATCTGAAAAATATATGAGCTAAGAGTGGTTATTGACGAGGTCAACTTTGGTTGAGTGGTGCAGATTATTAACGTGCATACTGGTGCGAACAGTGATCGCTCTGCTATATATAGTCGGATTTGATTGAGCGATTTGGATATATCAGAGGAAGTCTGCCAAAAATTCCTCAGTGCATCACACCCATACTGTGTTTTGCATGAACCATCACGTATGATAATCATGACCACAACGACCCTCATTCAAAACCAAAAGAATCCCCGGCCCCTTCCTCTCTCAGTAACAGGTTTTTGGAATTCCCGACGAAGGAGAGAGTTTCAGACATGGCGATGGATGTTTGGAGTACTGGAAGCAGTTACGTGGCATGTGCTCAGTGGTGCATGTCCATCTGCGCGTGTGCTCCCATGAAGGGATTAGGTATTGGAACAGTCACCTTGATGGGATTGTTCTTGTCGTTCTGATTCGAGGACATTATATATATTTGATCTGTTATCATGCGTTTTTTTTTTTTTGGGATGAAATGTTTATGGTAAATCGTCCGATATAAAAAAAAGCTAGCCAAGGGGAAAAAATGAAAAGAAAGCTACACTAGAAATTATCTCGAGAAGCTATTTCTTTTCATATAAAAAAATATATACATATAATAAAAAATAAATAATATTGAAAACCTTTTTTAACCAAGTAATGTTATAAACCACGTACTCATTCTAGTCTCATCCTATTATCTAAAATATTGTATGTAGCACTCTAACCATTTATTTTTAAAAAATGAATATGTTAATAAACAGTATCACCTCATCAATGAGAACGAGATAAGGACGTAACTCTATAAAATTTTTCCTTTTAAATATCCATAAAAAAATAATACTAAATAAAAATTTCAAAATAAAAAGAATAATGTCGGATATAAACACTAAATAAACAAATCTCATCCAAACCTTCTATATAAAAAATAATAAAAAGAAAAAAAAAAAGAAAAAAGTGATCACTCGGCCGTGTCATTGATCTTGTGCTCATCAACAAGATCCGTAGATTTTGCAAGGCCTACAATAATCGCTGCGTGCGTCCCCAAAAAAAGGATTTGGCCATCAATCACGTTGTGCAGTCACGGAGAATCAAGGGAATTTTACGCTTATTCTTTTGTTTTGGAAGGCCGGCATTCTTGTTTTTTTTTTTTTTTTTTTTTTTTTCAAATTGTGCTTTTTTTTATATAACATAATCTTGTGCTTTATTAATTCCTTTTTCAGTATTGTATTTTTCTTTCTATTGTAATTAGATTTGCCTCTGTCTAAAAAGGGCAAAAAAGGAAGTATATATAAGATATGCCTGATCTCTTGATTAAAGAAGGGTCGGTGATTGTCACATGAAATTAATGTTAAAATAAATTTAACTAATTAAGCAGATCAAACTAAAAAAATCCATACGTACCCTTCAAAGATGACAATTAACCATGACCAAATCCAGAAGAGATGTAATCAGTAATATTCTAAAAGGGTTTTGTTATTTTCAATTAATTTTTAGCTAAAGCTTAGGATTTTGTTTTTCATGAAATTTTAAATTTAGCTTAATTATGTACGAATCCTAGAGAAAATGTCATTATGGTATGACCAATTAATGTACACCCGTGTTAGGTTGAAGTGGGAATAGGTTTGGTGGGGAGTGGCTCAAGCCCATATCGTTGGATAAGTTATTAACCCAAAAGATTTGGGCCTAGTCATTCCAGGTTCTTCAAGAACTTGAGTGGCTGAATAATGTCTGAACATAACGGTCGGGAATGGCAATAGTTTTATTGTAACGAGTAATCTTTTTGCACTTAAAGTGTGTGTGTGTATATATATATATCAATAATGCTATTCGCAGTCAGCTTGTGCAGTCGCCGCGCAAACGGCGATGATGTGGCAAGCAAAAAAAAAACGCATCGTTTAGTGCTGACCAGACCCAGACGAAACTCACCGTTTCGATTTCGAGCATAGTAATACCCTAACTCGAAGACAGACCCCCTTGCTCGATTTCGATTTTGAGCATAGTGTTGTCCCTCCCTCTCAACTTGAAGACAGACCCCCTCCCTCTCAGCTCGAAGACAAACCTCCAAGCCCACCCTCTTTGTGCTCTACCTCGAAGACAGACCTCCAAATCCTTCCCTCTCTGTGTACAATCTCGAAGACGACCCCTCTCTGTGTTCTCCCTCTCCCTCCCTCTCTGCCTTTCTCACCCTCGAAGACGACCTTCCATTTCCCTCCCTCTCTGCATTTCCCTTCAACCCAATAAGCCTAACCCTAACCCTAACGGGAAGAAAGCCCCTATCCCTACATCCCAAAAACCTAACCCTAACCCTAACCGAAAGAAAAGCCCCTTTCCCTTCATCCCTAACCCCAACCCTAACCCCAACCGAAATAAAACCCATTTCCCTACATCCCTAACCCTAAACGTAACCCTAACCGAAAGAAAGCCCCTTTCCCCTTTCCCGACATCCCAAAACCCTAATACTAGACGACGGTTATCAAGGAAGCCAATTAGTCGCCCCTGTTCTCGCCCCTGTCCTAGAAGCCGGTAATCTTGTATTGTTTGGTGTATCTTGGTTGATTATTTTGTGGATAGATTATTTTGTGGGGGTGATGCAAATATAGATTATTTTGTGGGTTGATGCAAATAAATATTGGTTGCACGCAATCGTTATCACATCATATTGTACCACATGAACACATTGTTGAGTACAAAAGGATCTAGGTTATCTAGTGTATTCCTTGGCAGATACTCTTGCAGGATTTAATCTAATGGGAATGCTAGCTTTCTAGGTAAAGAAAGCTTGATATATTAAAGGAGTTTTGTATTTGCATTAATTACTCTTTCCATTACTCAACCTGTTTGAAGCTTGATTGGCTTTCTTTGTAGAGTATACCTGTATTTGTGAAAAAAAAAATGGATTGTTTGATGCCGTAGGGTTATTGTGGGAAAAACAGGGTTATGTTGCATGCTAGGGTTATTTTTCTTCAAGAATTGACAACCATTCAGTCATTTTATGTAACATTGACAACCATATTTGCATTTTTGAAATTATGTAGTCACAAAATCTGAGCATTTCAATCTTGTGATAAAGTATGCAATGTTTTTGTTTATGCATTGTAAATTATGCAATGTTTCTGTTTATGCGTTGTAAATTATGCAATGTTTCTGTTTATGCATTGTAAATTATACAATGTTTCTACTTATGCATTAATAAACAGTGCAATTTTCTGTTGTGCCTGTGCTATACGTGCAGTGATAAAATTGTGCTATTCAATATAGTGTAACAGTTCAAGGATAACTCAGCTTGTTTAATTTTTGTAGTGGAGCTTACTCATTGATTGTTTGTTCTCCATTGCTTCAGTTTCATATTGATATTTATATTTGTCTGCCATGATGCTTAAAAGCAGTGTACCCCTCTCAGTTTTGTTACCCTGAAATGAATAATTTTATGCTTTTGATATGTATGCCTTTCTGCTGTAATTCTGGTTCATGTTAGAATGTCATCCTTATCACTGTCTTCTTCATCCTTTGCGAAACGTACTTTGGGTCAACAATTGTGCTTTTGTGGGGTTGAAACTACATTGAGATATTCAAATAATAAAAGAAATCCAGGACACCCCTTCTTTGGGTGTTCAAAGTTTAACACAGTGAGTAAATACATGACTTGTAATGTAACATGTTTAATATTATGATCGGTGCCGTTCATCTAACATTTTTGTTATGTGTGTGCAAAATATGAGGGATTACCAAACTGCAAGTATTTCAACTGGGCTATTACCCCAAATCAATACATAATGCCGGATGTGCAAGAAAGACAAAATGAACTCCTAAGAAAGGAGAAAGAGCTCGCGAAGAGACTCAACGATTGCGAGAAGATGGAGATTCAGCTTCGTAAGAGAGCGGATGAGATTGAGAAGAGAGAGTTGGTGCTTCTTGAGAGAGAAGCTGTCCTAAGGCGTTCACGCACGCTATCCCGGGTCTTTTGGGGTTTTGTAGTTCTCCTTTGTTGTTATCTAGTTAAATGGTAGTGATTTATGTAACCTGCCTTATGGATTTGTAGTTTTAAATGTTATAAGTTATTTAGTTATTAAACTTGTATAATTAAGTGTGAATTTGTAGTTTTAAGTGTTATAAGTTATTTAGTTATTATTTTAGTGATTTTTTGTTTAATTTAAATGTATGTAGAACCTTTGGTCTAATTTGTAGTTTAAGTTAGTTATTAGTTATGTAGCCTTTGGTCTGATTTGTAGTTTAAAATCTGGGTCGAATGTGTTTATGTAATTATTACCACTATATTTTGTTTTAATTAAATGTATGAAGAACCAACTTCTTCCAGTTGGCACCCATTTGTCGGTTTTATGTTTAATTCTTGCACAGGTTATTTGTTTGTCCATTTGGTACCTACCCGCTGGTCTATTACACATGCAAAACAAATTGTTGCATTAGCACTGCATTACCGTTACCTTGTTGTACGTGAACATCAATTGGGTGAGTCAATACTGCTTAAACTGGCTATTTAAAAGTGGTTCAACAGCAACAAGCCGCAGTCTTTATTGGGATGTATATAGATATAGAAAGATGCCTAACATTTTTTATATCAATTTGATCCTCACTGTACAGCTCTAAAAACCGAGATGAACCCATAGAACGAAATCATATATGGAGTTTCAGATCAATTTAATAGAGCTGAACCAAGAACAATGACTGAAACAAGATCCAGCACCTGTTTAACTACTCAAAAAGGCCATACAAAATCTGCCCAACAAAATCTAAAATTAAATATAAAATGGCCATACAACATTAACCCATTATGAGTATAATATAGTCATGCAAATTCTGCTTTCTTCCCAAATTATGAGGAAAAAATCCTGGTAGGCTTATAAATACATTCACGACCTGTATTTCTTCTTCCAAAAAAAATATCCATGCAAACTATATCCTCCAAGCTTTCTTCCCACAAAAATAATTACAAAACAGTCAAACTTCCCACAAAAATAATTACAAAACCGTCTCACCCAACCCAACCTTCCTTCTTACAAAAATAATTACAAAACCTTCAAACTTGCCAAGCTTTACTTCCCACAAAAATTAATTACAAAACCGCCTCACCCAACCAAACCTTCCTTCTTACAAAAATAATTAGAAAACCTTCAAATTTGCCAATCCTTTTCCAAAGCACCAGTTGTGATCCATCATAACCCAAGATAGTCCGGTTGTATGCCATCCAACCCAAAAAAATCTGCTAGGATTAATCCATGTAAATATTGCAATTATTAATTCATGTAAATATTACAACTAAACAATGCAAAGTTTAGAAATGAGTACCAATCAATGGTTCTTGGTGATGGGTTCCACTACTGTTAAAAGCTAAGGCATCTATATTAGGATTTGTGATCTCTACTTCCGATGGCCCAAACAAATTCCTGCGCGGGCCCATGGCTTGTGTCTCTCCTTCTAGTGTATCCCCTTCATCTTGCTAAGACATTATATAATAAAATAACAACTAAAAATACTCAATGCTCTAAGTTTACATTATTAAAATAATTACACATGAACATGTTTATTTTTAATTCACCTACATACCGTAAAAACATGCACCTATTTAACTTTCCTTCTGGCCTGTGCTTTCTTCTTTTTGCCTTTAACCTTCCACAACTCTGTCTCCATCCTGGATGCTCTCCTCAGAGATGAGAGTCTTCCTTTCCCTCTGACAACAAATGGACTCTTGACTTGTTGTGAACTGCCATCTGCAATTGTGTCCAATATACTCAAACCAGCATTTGAACCTGGGGCAAATAACTGGTAAGTAAGACATCATATAATTATAGAAATTATATAAGAATTAAAGAAGTAACCATTTTAATAGACAATAAAATTCGTCCATGTAAGAACCTGTTTGGGTCAAAGATAAGTTGCGTGTCCGGCCGCGATAACATTCAGTCATCTCATGTATCCTCTTCTTTGCATCTTCAAATTGCTTATTAGAATCCGTCGCATAAGTTATCATCCCATAACACATATTCAATAGAATTGAATATCTATTACCATTTGGCATCTGATCCCCTGCGTCATAGCTATTGCGGATTAGCGTGTATCTCCTCTTGATGTCTTTCCTCCATCGATCTAGAATGTATCGCTCTGGCAATGATTTTATATCGTTACATTTAAATACGGCCAAAATATGTCAACGCAAAATCCCCCTCATATAAAATAACCCATAAGAACACTTAGCATTGCAGTCTTCCTCATTAAAGTCTACCACATATTTAACCAGTTTACTGAACTCCTCAATACGAACTTCATCTTCAACCAAATAACTCTTCAATACACCATCCGATGTAAGTAGAGATGGATCCAAATCGAGTACACCTATTACTTGCTGCTGAACTTCCTTAAATTTAGCGTTAGTGTACATCTCTTGGAACTTCTTTTCAATTGGGGATCTAGATACGTAGGGAATGGTTTGGCTAAATGACTGGAATTTCACATGATTTTTATTCTCAATTTTCTTTCTCAGCACATTGTCAAATTGGTCGACAAACTCCTTCAAATTTGTCTTTGAATGAACATAATCGTCAAAAAAAGCATTCATACTCTCGCTGCGCTGGGTTGTATTCATTCCAGCCCAAAAGTGCTCTCGAAGGAATATCGGTACCCAATGCTCACGCTCCGCATATAAACTCTTCAACCACACATTATCATGTAAGTCATATGTCTTAATAAACTCGGCCCAACATTCCTCAAAGTCCTCAATTGTTTGTGTGTCATACACCCATTTCATCAGTTGAGTTTTCAGCCAACTTTTGTCGGTAGCATATGACATGAGTTTCTCAGGGACTTTCTTCAATATATGCCACAAACATAATCTATGTCGGGTGTCAGGAAAGACAATAGTAATTGCATTTTTCATTACTCTGTCTTGATTAGTAATAATAGTTTTAAGAGTTATACCGTCCATACACTACAACCATGTTTGAAATAGCCACGTAAAGGTCTCCGTGTCCTCATTGGAAATTAACCCAGCTCCCAAAAGAATCGACTGCCCATGGTGATTTACACCAACAAATGGTGCAAAAGGCATCCCATACCTATTCGTCAGGTATGTGGTGTCGAATGTGACCACGTCACCAAAATCCTGGTAGGCTGCCCGACTACGTGGATCTGCCCAAAAAACATTCTTCAACCTCTCGTCATTGTCTAAATCCATCGACGTAAAAAATCAGTTATTCTTGTATTGCATCCTCATAAAATAATCTCGAAGTGCTCCAGCACCACCCGCACCAAACTATAGATGTCGTGCTTTGTCGATGTAATTGCGACAATCTTTTTTCAGAAATGGGAGATTCTCGAAGCCACTTGCGCTAACGGCAAGAGATCCATAACTCTTATTCAATCAGATGCCAGCTAAGTCGTTTGTGTCTAGAACTCTTTTAACGGTCTCACTCACTTCTCTGTTACATCGAAAGAAGCGGGATTTCTGTGGGCTGAGACCGTGATTATGTGTATTATGGACTGTTGTGATCCCCATCTTCCCCTCGACTCTTACGGCATTAATCTGTGCCTTACAGTCCGTCTTTCCCGTCGGTCGGGGGTGGCAACATTGGAACTCCTATTCCGGGCCTTCCCTCCCCTTGCACAACCAAGGGTGACATATCTGACACTTTGATCCTCTGATCTCTCACTTCTTGGTATCATCACCCAAAACCCGTCTTTTTTAGCATATTGCTTATAATAGCTCAATAAATATTCAAATAAATTGAACTCCATCCCTGACTTTGGCTCTTCAATTATATCGTCTCCATTCGACGATGGCACTACTTGTGGTGTACCGGTAGTGCCATCATCAGTTTCCCGTTCATCTGGTCTATCCAATAGAATTTCTTTATCAACTTTACTAGATGTAGATGGTGTTTCAGTTTCCAAACAATTGGGTGGAATTTCTTGAAAAACTCTTGTGCTCGTTGCGTAGCTTGTACCGATAAATGGCCTCGGAGGTCCCATCCTATATTGAAATGGGTAACCAACGATTTGCTTAAAACAAAAAAAGGAAAACATTTAAAAAATATAAAAAATAATTAACTAATAACTAAAAGACAAGAACGAACTTGAAAAACTACCTGAATGTTGCTTGAATTTTTGTTGCCATCTTGACATATTGAGTTTTGGGGATTTGAGCTAGATGGTGATAGCGGAGATGGGTGTTCTTTTCCTTTTCCCATGCCCTGTAAAAGTTGTTCAATATCCAATGTCAGTCTTTTATAAGTTTTCAGCAAAATTCATTAAATCGACCAATAGTGAAGACTAATATTGTACATACTTCTTCCAAGAAAAAAAAACATATCAAAATTTGATTTAAGCAAATAAGATTTTTACACATGCTAGACATGTACCAAACCCATCAATAGCGATGACTAAACCAACTCTCCACATGCAATCCTCTGTTCATGCACCTAGAAATGTATGTTTACAACTAAAAAATATTTAACAACTAAACCACAATAATTAAACAACAATATTTAACCAGAAAAAAATATTTTCGGCCAACAAATTTCTACATATCTAAACTCTGTGCATGCAATGCAGTGTATTCTAACTCTATGCAATGTATTTTCAGCCAATTTCTTTCTACATATCTAACTCTATGCAATGTATTTTCAGCCAAGAAATTTTAGTCTAATGCAAAAAACTTATTAACAATAACTAAATCAACATGTTGTGCAAGGAAAATAGACTAAATCATGATGGATTAACAATGCAAAGTTGCAGATTGAAGCGAAGTGGAAGCAAAAATAAAACATACTGCGTGGCGACGGGATTACCCACGAAGCTGACCCACTCGAACCAGACCCACGAAGCTCGTCGCTGACCCGAGATGCTCGCCGTCCACGAAGCTGACCCACAGACCTCGTTGTTGACCCGAGGTGCAGGCCGCCCACAAAATCTGACCCACGAAGCTCATTGCTAACCCGAGGTGTAGGCCGCCCATGAAGCTGACCCGAGGTGAAGGCCCACGAACCTGACCCGAGGTGCTGGCCCACGAACCTAACCCAAACCAAGCCCACCCAAACGCTTGGGCTTGACCCACACCAACGTGACCCACCCAATAAAGATGCCCACCCAACAATGCAAACCCACCCAATCTTCTGGGTTCCACACGATGAAGGAGGTGAGTTGGTTGGACTGACCCTCTCTCGCGCACCCTCACCCGGTCTCCTCTCGCACGCAGAGCAGCAGTTTTTGAAGCGGGAAGTTTGGATTTCGATTTGCATCTCAGTTTTATTTTTCTTTTGTTTTTGTTTCCATTTTTTTTTAATTAAATCAGCTGACGTGGCATGACGCCACGTCAGCCGACTGCGCCGCGACTGCACAAGCCGACTGTGCTTAGCAGTATTGTATATATATATATATATATATATATATATATTGAAGAAATTTGTGACAATTTCTTACGTTAATAGGTTTTCAGATTAGTAATTAAAAGTATAGTAAGAATGTTCCAAGGCCCCCATAATGAATATCTGTGTTAATCTCTTGCGTCAATAGATTTTTGGATTAGTAATTAAAAGTTGAGCAATTTAAGAACGTTCCAAAGCCCCCCATAATGAATAAATGGTTTGTGTCGCGTTGTTTGGAGAATTGGATGGCTTGATTTTTTTTTCCTTAACAAGCATGCATTATATATATATATATCATAACTGAAAAAATACATAGTGTTAAAGGTGAATCATTTCCACTGTCTATATATAGAATACAAGTAAGGATACTATTAAGGGTATACGACCAACAAGTAATTTAGTCGCTACCCATTGCGCCATTGAGTGCGTTGATTGGTTTTGTGATCGGTGAATTTTTGTGACCCTCCAATCTTTTCGAGGTTGAAGATTGTGGCAGATGTCATCAATAATCGGGGTTATTTGCCACAGAGATGAAGAAATGTCATTTGTTATAACATCTATAACAATTTGAGCATTGCCTTCTAGGATTGAGGGCCTTTCTTGCAGTAGATTTACCATTTGTGTAGTTAGGAGAGCTGCTAAAGCTTGTGCAAAAGTCGGATTTATGCTTGGGATCTTAGAGATCCAAACCTCCACAAGTTTTCCTTCTAAGTCTCGACATATAGCTGAAGAGGTTGAGAAGGAATCCCTAATTGCTGCATCAAAGGAAAAACTCCATTCATTTGAAGGGATCTAACTTAGAGTTTGGAGGATTTTTGCCTTTTGTTCCCATGCTTGTTTATAAGCTTGGTAAGTTGTTTCTAACTGGATTGAATCCTTTTTGGGCTTAGGGGATGAGTGATTATGAATAATATCATTTCTTTTCCTCCATGTGAAGTCCATAGCTATCACTACAAATAGTTGGAATGAATGTGTTTATGATTCTGTCAAGCCAAGTTTGGAAGCAGGCTTGATTACCAATTGTACCCAGTCATTCATGGTGTTGATTTTTAGTGATGCCAGGTTCAGAGGCCAATTACTTTGTTTCCATAATATTCACGCCACAGGGCATTGAACAAATAGATGAAACAACGTTTCTTTTGCCTGGTTGCACAAAGGACATTTTTCTTGTAGAAAGTTAAGGATGATGTTACTCACCTTAGCCCTTGTTGGAAGTATGTCCCATATTTCTTTCCAGAGCAAAAGCTTAAGTCGATCATGGATTTTCAACCTCCAAAGGGTTTTGAAGTTGGATGTTAGGAAGCTTTGAAGAATGGTAAGGCTTGAATTTTTTGCCTCGAGGTGGTAGGCTGATTCGACTGAGAATTTCCCATTGTATTTGGGAGCCATATCACCGTGTCATTTCTTTAACTGTATTGAGGAAGAGGGATTTTTTGAATTTGTGCAATGTTATCTTGCTCAAACAGTGTAAGCATTTTCTCAATGTTCCAGGAGCAAGGGTTATTGGTTATGATGTCAAAGACTTTTAAGATGGGGTATACCTCATTCATGTTTTGGATAGGCTTTGGCTTGAAATCTTCCATATATTGTATTCAAGATTCTGTCCATATGTTTACTCATAATCTATTGAAGATTTAGAAGCAGAGCCTTTTGCTATCAATTCCCTCGACTTTAGAAGTCCTCCGTAACAATGATTAGATACTTTGGGAGTCACATTAACAAACGTAGCTGAGTTGAGGTATTTTTTTATAGGATCTTGTGCCATAAACCATTGTTTTATTGGCTAAGTTCCCAACTTGTTATGACGAACCAATGTTTTTTGCTAAATTATGCACTTATATTTTAATTTTAATTTTAGTGTAATTAGAATTTCTGGTCCAATGTTTGACTAGTTGAAGTCGTTAAGAGATCACTTGGGCCTATTAGCCTAGGTGTCCAAGCCCACTTGAGTCCCAAAGGGCTCTGTGGTATTAGGCCCAGGGAAGGGCAATTGAGGAATAGGCAAAACCCTAACTAGGGTTAGGACAAGTGGCGCCAACTTGGAAAGAAGAAGTTGTTTTGCTCTTTTCCTAAGACTCACATCATTTGAAATCTAGGAAAAAGACTTTCTTGGTAAGCATCTCGTCGCCAATTGGCAACCATGCAGGAGGGCTTCTATAAGAAGCCAAAAGAGTAGTTGAGTGTGGAAGGTCGGCACACATAGGGCACACACCCTTCTCACCAACCACTCGCCATGTGTCACACATGCACATCCCACCAACTAGAAAAATGAACCTAGACTTGAAATGGGGTATATGGAGTGAGAGAATTAGGGTTTCAATAACCCAAAAGACCCCTACCCGTCTCCCACAAGATCTTGACAATTTCCAAAAATATTGTGTAATGATTTGGGAAAGGAAGAGGCACTTGAGGCTACTACAAATTAGAGGCACGAAATCCCAATCCCAAGAGAAGTGCACGCTAACCAAGAAAAGCCATTACCCTTTTTGGCACTTGTTGAAGTAGGGATAGAATTTATAGAAGCATCTAATCAGGAGGAGCACCTAGAACACAGCAAATCCTAGTTCCTAGAAGTCATGGCCACCACAAACCGCCACCCTTTCCCAAACCACTTGTCACACATTGAGAGTTTCTAGGAGAGACACTTAGGGAAGAGGAATAGAAGCATGGGAAAAAGGGAAAAGGCGCAAAGGGGATGTCAACGGTCTCACGCCCATGTCACCAAGAGGCCTTAGGATTTCGGTCAAAGGGTTTCACACCTACCTAAGAGAAGACAACCACCAATTTGCAAAGTGTCATGCATGCACCTAGGATGGGGATATTCTATAAGAAAGTAATGATAAGGGAGGAGAAATGTTGCATAGGAAAGCCACACACGCGCAACCCCAAGATTCTAGAAGAAATCTTTGTGGGAATTGAGAAAGAGAGAGGGGCGGCTACCACACACACGCCACTTGCCACATGGCAAGCATGCACACACCCAACCCTAGATATTTGTTTAGGATTTCGGTAAAAATATTTGTATCCCCGAAAGTTCATTGAACCTAGAGTCATAGAAAGGACACAGAAGGGACTCTAGGGTTTTGGTTTTGAGCATGAACATGCCACTTGTCATGCAAGCTTGTAGAGTCCTTTGATTTTCCAAAGAAAGCAATGATAATAAGGGGAAAATGAAGGGGTTCGGCCAAATGATGTAGGGCATGTCATATGGCACCCATGCATGGGGTTCTTATGTTCCCAATGAGGGAATTGTGTGAGAAAAACAAAGGGACATATAAAAGGGAATGGAGGCCGACGGCTAAGAGGTCTTTTGATGCCATTTTCAATTTTTATACTTTGCATTTCTTCTTCTTCTTCTCCTCTCACACGACCAAGCTAGTTTCTCTTCATTTTCTCACCTCCCAAACACACACGTCTCACTTTCTCTCCAAGCAAAATGCCACAAACACCATACCAATCCTATTTCCCTCTAGCCACGAGTGAGGAACAGAGCGAGAAGCCACACGGTAAAAAATCCTAAACTCTTATTCCCCACACTCACACACTAATATGAGGATAATGGGGCAACTAGGGCTTGGTTTTGAGGAAAACCCTTGCTGCAATGGGAGGAGATGTCGATTTCCACTTTAATTCTAATGAATTTTCTGTATGTTAGTCCAAAATCAGAGTCTTTTTCCCTATCTGAGTAGAATTTTCTTGAGTCATGTGGTCAAGAGGTAATGCATGAATCTGAATGTAGAAGGTTTGATGGTTTAGTTGGATCTCCTGTAGAGTGGCTCCTAGTGGCCTAGGTTTGAGTATTAAGAGATGCCCTTTGAAATTCCAAGGGGCTTGATTGAGGATTCTTTATTTGTCATGAGGGGTTTGGAAGGTGAAACGGAAGAGGTTGGCTTCCAAGTCTTCAATTTGAAATTTCTTGATGAATTTCCATGCAGCTTTTATGCAAGCATAAATAGCAAACTTATTCAGTGGGCGTGTAGCCACTATGTACGCCACTAGGCGCCCAACCAAAGCAAGTTCTGATGTCTTTTTTGCTTCTTCCACTACAAGTTCAAGCTTGAGATCTTTCCATGGGAGTGATTTGGTTTGCGAGATCAGCTGCTCCATCTTCGACTATTGTAGATGTTGTTTGGGATCAGATTAGTGTTTTGAAGGTTACGGGAGGGAACTCCATGAAGGAGTGGGTTTTCACGACAGTGTAGAAAGACTAGAGAGAGAGTGGACAATTGGATGGCTTGCTTAATTATTAAGGGATTTTGAACAATTAATTCACTTGTTCCAGTTATGGTAATCAATCTGGTTTAAGAATGATCATGGTATCGTCGCCTTTCAGATTTATGACGACTGTGCTTGTGATGAGCTTGCCGGGAAATTGAGGTCATGAGTGGGTGGATGGTCGGCCATCATGCAAATTAATGCTTTTATGATCAGGTGGGGAGGGTTGGTGATTGCTTAATTGGTTATAGAAGTAGTTGCATGCAGAGGTTTGACAGGGTGTATATATAAATTATGTGGGGATTGCCGACTCTGGGTGATGGTGGGTCTTCTTTTTGTGGGATGCTGGAATTGCTTGGTAAATGGGTTTTGAAAGATTATTATCTCCGAGTTGCAAGATTTGATTAAATTGTACGTTTAAACGACATTAATTTCTTTATAAAACTTATTTTATATGCTTAATTATTTTTTCTCTTATTTTAGACTTCAAATCTTGAATAACAAGAACTCTATATATATTAGATTCAAATCTAGCACAATTTGGTGGAGAAATAAAGGTTAGATTTTAGGTCCAAACCTTTTAGATATATTTTTGTCACATATAAGAGCGATCGATTAATCAAGTGTTACCACGAAAGGTGATATCCAAATATGCGAGTTTTTTGAAAGAGTAATGCTAGAGAGAAATTACTATTATGAATGCACACTTTGCACTCACTATGTGGCTTCTTCTCCTCTTTTCATTTTTCCTGACTTTAAAAAATGGACGGTCTGGATGAAGTCACATGGTGTGTGCAAAATGAATACTGCAAATAGTAGCTTCTATCAATATTTTTCCTTTCTGAAATATACCCTTCTCTCTTAAAAAAAAAAAAAAAAACTTCATGGTAGATATCTCATTTAAAAACTTTTTATAATTTTATTCATAAACATCACTCAAACGTAAAATATTTTTTAATTTCAAATCTTCAACCTTTTAATATAATCCAAATAAAACATAAAAAATAATACAACTTTTTTAAATTTCAAAATAAAAATAATATTCGAACAACATTTTAATTTTATAATATTTTTACTCCATATTTTTATCTCATTTCTTAAAATTTAATAAAACATCTTAACTCAAAAAATTTTAGTATTATTTACAAATAATTTCACTACTATTTACATAGGAAAATGATACTATACCCATGATTTTGACCCCTCATTTTGTTAAATAGTTAACGAAACAATTATTAGTGTATTGGAATTTTTTTTTTACTTTTTAAAAATATTTAAAGATATTTTAAAAAATACGAAAAATAAAAAGGCAAAAAAATAAAAATTGACATTTGGCCTAGAGGCATGCCCAACAGCTGGGCGGCATGATAGTAGCCTTCATTTACATAACTCTCATTTCAGCTCATCTTATCACTTAAATATATCAATATAACTTTCTTCTATTTATATATTTATAGTTATTTTTAGGAAAAAAAGGTTTCCAATTTTCTGTTAAAAAGGTGGAAAAGTTTTCAATCTACTCTTTTTTGACCATTCATAGACCACAAGCATATGTCTATGAAAAGAAGAGATCAATATGTCATCATACCAACACATAGGCTCACGTGCCACCCGAAAGCCTCCCCTCCAACAATTACACGCAAGCTACGACTAAACTTCTTTAATCTCAAATCTTCCAAATAGGCTTTATTGCATCGGCATCCATACAGATGCTAAAATTCTTGTGGTGCTTCCATAGATAAAAATAAATCATTCCTAACTATATGTTATATTCTTGCTTTCCATAAATAGGGATACAAAGATTGAAGAAGCCGATGAAATTGTCAAAATATTCTCTTGCATTATTCCTTTCATCAGTTGCACCCTCTCATCACAAACCCCCAAGTCCACCGTTTGGGGATAACAAAATCTTTCTTTCCATAGTACCCTAATGTGAGCCAAACCTTTATCTCGTTATTTTTTTTTTCCTTTTAATTTTTTTTATAATATTAGATATAGTCTTGAAAATGCAATCTCCTTGCATACTTAATTTGAAAAAAAATATGATTCACTATTAAAAAAATAATTTTTTTTACGTAAATCACATATTCATCTATTTTTCTATTCATTAAAAGAAGTGTGCAAAATTTACATACTTTAAAATTATAAATATAATTTATTTTTTTCTTTATGCATTACATCTATCATCCAGTTCGGAAACCCACGTTCACTTCTAATATTTCCAACTTTGATTTCAATCAATTTTGATTGAGGGGAGGAAAAAAGAAACACAATAAGTACAAACAAAAAACTCAACAAAAATACCCACCTAGTTGCATTGTGTTTGTCCGTAAAACTATAAAAGGAAACTAAAGTGGGCCAGGGATGAGTACGAATTGAAATGTAACTAATCCAAGGTCAAGAATTTTGGCACCGCCTAACACGATAAAAGTGTTTTATTTTATTCCATTTTATAAATTCTAATATAAAATATAATAAATAATTTAATTTTTTTTAAAATTTAAAAATAATATTAATATTAAAAATAATATTTTATTTTAATTTCAACCTTCATTCAAAAGATTTCATCCAATCTCACTGTTCAGACCGTAAAAATCTAATTGTTCCAGTTGGCTCATATTAAGAGTGGTTTAGAATTAAAATTCGTTTTAACTAATCTTATCTTTTTATTATAATTTTTTTAAATTTTTACATAAAATATAATAAATAATTTAATTTTTTAAAATTTTAAAATAATAATAATATTAAAAAATAATATTATAACGACATGTTATTTTACTCTCTTCCCGATTCAGCTCATCAATCCAAACCATCCTAGTCTATTCCCTCGACGACCTCCCTCTCACACAAATCCACAATTCAAACACAAACGCCAACACCATGTTTATTTGAGACGAAAACCTCGGTTTTGTCTCATATTTTCTTTCTTACGGAACGGCTTTAAAGAAACTTGTGTAGGAAATGGGGGCGTACAGAGCGGACGATGATTACGATTACTTGTTCAAGGTGGTGCTGATTGGGGACTCGGGTGTAGGCAAATCGAACCTGTTGTCTAGGTTCACGAGGAACGAGTTTAGCCTGGAATCCAAGTCCACCATCGGGGTCGAGTTCGCCACGAGAAGTATTCGGGTTGATGATAAGGTAGTCAAGGCCCAGATTTGGGACACCGCTGGCCAAGAAAGGTTCTCCTCCATTTTCACGTTTCACATTTCCTTACATGGATTTGGGTCTTTTGCGGATCTTGAGATTGCATTCTTATTGAATTTTGGGTGTTTAATAGATCTCGAATTTCCTTGGATGGTTGATTCATGTGGTTATATGCACTTTATATGCCTTGCAATTTTCTTTCATTGACACTTTGTTTTGTCAAGGAGAAAATTGAGGGAAAGAAATAAATGGCAACTGGAGTTTGTTGGGAAAAAGAAAATCTTAACTTAACTCAGCCGAATAATTCTGAAAGACTTAATTGGGTGTCGGCATTTTCTTTATGGAAACGATGTGGAGCCTTTACAAGACAAATGAAATGTGCATGATGTCATCTTAGAATTTAAGTACTTGTTTGTCATGGAAATTGGTTTTCAATGCTATGTATGAAATTATATTTAGTTTGTGGCATTGTTGCATTAAATTTTTGCTCATCTAGGTTGGATGCAGTATGATAACGACACCATCTTTACAATCCAGTTACTTGGACGAGCATTCTCTTGGCATTTCCTTTTATTTTTTGAGGCATGAATGAAATGGTTGTTAGAATACCAAGGGTCCCTTTTTTTTCCGTACGATATATAAGTTCGTTTGATTGACTGATAGTCATTGTTCTTGATGTGATTGTTAGCTTCAATAAGAATTATCCCTGTACGCACCCTAGGGGTTGGCTCAAGTGGTATGAGCCTTGTCCTTGGTGGCATGCTTCTTTCAGGTTAAGATTCGAACCCTTGTGTGCAAACAATTTTTAGGAGTATTGAACTGGGAGAATTTTCCCTTGAATTACTTGAGATACACTTGTGGGAAACTCCTTGTAGAGGCCAGTGCACCCTCGAAATTAGTTGTGATATTTCTGTGATGTAAAACATGCTAGGATCTTGAAAATGTTTTTTTTTTTTTTTTTCAATAAGAAGGGTGTGAAAAACAGATAAAGGTAAGATTGAAAAGGAAGAGAAAACGATGGTCTGAGTAAGAGAAGCTTTTCTGTAAATTTTAGTCATTTTTCTTTAACATCATAACACTGTTCTGTTCTTGATAGTACGGCCTGATTTTAGGCTTGATGAAATCCTAACATCAAGTGGATATTTTTTAGAACAAGACCCAGCTATTTTGGGCTTAATAAAAAGCTCCCATTAAACTTAAATCTGGCAGCATCCTCATTTTTTTTTTTTTGAGCCCCAGATCAACTTGGGTGCATCATGCTCTATTTAGTTGATAAAAATTGAATATATTCAGTTTTTTTGCACATTCTTTGCTAAAGGTATCGTGCAATTACGAGTGCCTATTATCGAGGTGCTGTTGGTGCTTTACTAGTCTATGACGTTACCCGACATGTTACATTTGAAAATGTGGAGAGATGGTTGAAGGAGCTTCGGGATCATACAGATGCCAACATTGTGATCATGCTTGTGGGAAACAAAGCAGACTTGCGGCACCTACGAGCAGTTGCCACTGAAGATACCAAGGCTTTTGCTGAAAGAGAGAGCACCTTTTTCATGGAGACATCTGCCCTTGAGTCCATGAATGTTGAGAATGCCTTCACAGAAGTGCTGACCCAAATTTATCACGTCGTAAGCAGGAAGGCCCTTGATATAGGGGATGACCCAGCAGCCTTGCCCAAAGGACAAACAATCAATGTCGGAACCAAGGATGATGTATCCGCTGTGAAGAAAGTGGGATGTTGCTCTGCTTAAAATGGAGATGAGATCTAAATTATATATCATCTGTGGAATTCTATGCTCTGTTCAAATTCTTGTAGAGATCAGCCTGAGTGAAAGAAATGCTGTGTCAACAGATTATTGACTGTTTGAGCATTATGCTTGCAAACATGAGTGAACTTTGGGCTGTGTCAGTCAAAATTTAGGATCGATAAGATATGTGCCTGTTATTTTCTTTGATTCAATTTGAACTCCCTGCGTCCCCACATTTACCATATTGTATTACTAAAATTATTCTACTCTGGTTTTATATTGAGTTTGGCTGTTTTAGGCTGTGGATGTTCGAGGACTAGCTTCGATGTAATATTATAATGATGTTATTTCCTCTGTATATCATGAACAAATGCTTGCATTCTGATTTTTTATGCGACAAAGTGAGGGTGAGGGCGTGGCCCACTGTCAATCTGCCCCATCCCAGAGACTCCCGGACTCCACCGCCAGACAATGATTTCAAATCAACTTCGACCGAGATGTTGCCACAATTATACAGGAAACTTGCACGTGGAATGAACGGAACGAAAGTCCCTGGGACAATCCCACGGTAAAGCAACCTCCCCAGGAATAGACAATATCCTAATAAAGGGCGTCCCGTTCACGGTCGTCTTTGCACATGATGATGATCCATTTGTCTGACGTCTGACTACAGAATATTTATTCAGCTGCAGGAAACCAGATGGTAGAATGCGGCGGGATTGGAAAATGGTAGAAGAGCTATTGACCATTGTAGAATGCTAATCTCAAGATGTCGAAGTTAGGGAGGAGGAATCCCATGTAATAGATATTTCCGCAGTTGTTTCATGTGGCTGAAACATGGAGAATCTTTGAGCTCCATCTTCACACCAATAAAAGCATCAGAACTACTCGCATAAGGAATGTCAAAACGGATTTTTTTAAATTATTTTTTAGCTTAGACCAAGAGCAAAGTACCTGTATTTTTTAAATAAAAAACTCTATTTGTACACCATGTCATAAAATTGCTCCAGATAAACATAGAATGCCAGAAAAGGAGCTGACTCGATATCAATTTCAGGAACAACTACGTTGAGAGTGAAGGGGTTCCGTCACGATGGTCGTGCACGTCTCCTGTAAAGTTCCAAATATATATATTAGTATAGAACATCTTGTATACAGATTTATATTTCCTATTAAGATAACATGTCCAGATTACTGAGCCGAAAGTAGGGAAAAAACTTGTTTACACAATTGCCAATATGTAATAATAATGTTCAATTATAAATGTACTAGCAACTAAACAAATGGTAGATTTTTCTTGAACCTAGGACAACACAACTTCGGCATAACAATTTCCAGGGGGTCATTTGCGAGCTTCTGCCTTCTTCAGTTCCTTGGCTGAAACAAAGGACACATTATCAATTTCAAGACGTTAAATACTAGGAAACAAAAGACAAGGCAACCTATAAAGGTCCCAAAATCTTACCAGCCTTTTCTTCTCGCTTTTTGGCAGCTTCTGTCCTTTGTTGACGTATAAGGGATAAACGCTTTGCATGTGAAACCAAAAGAAAACACCAAAAAAGTAGAAATTTTTATATTACTAACGTGCATGAGGGGCATAATGAAGGCACGCCCTAAAAAGTATTACAAACTGGTAAATTTCATGCCCTTGAGGCTTCTTCTCTACTTCTATTTAGTCCTGTCAATAGGCCATCAAGATTCGGCCAATGTCATACAAGACACAAGCATTATTAGTATTTGTAACCATTAATATACAATCTTATTAATTTGTAGTTCCATAACAATAATACCATAAAAAATTTGCATGCGAAGCAGTTGTTTTATTGTATATCAAAAACAGGTATGCCTTCCAATCACACACACAACACAAAAACAAAACACTTAAAGCTGTCACAATTGATTAAGTAATAAGTAGTTTATCATGTTCAATTACCTAAATCTTTCCTAGCTTGTTCTGTTTTCCCCTGTTCTTGCAATTTCATATATCGCTCATGAGTCTTCTGTTTCCCTAACTGCTCTCTGCAACATAAACAAAAACTCAAGCTAAAAACAACTGCTTCGCATGCAAATTTTTTAACATTGAATAGAAGTATGTACTCCATTAAAGCTTTGAGATGTTCAACTACTATCCAAGATATTATCACCATTGGACAGAAAATAATTACAGAAAACCAAAGTTCTGTTTTTCAAAGACAACGAATTACTCCAGAAACGGATCATATATCATCTCCTTGAAGAATGGAAGTGTCCATTCACAAACCTTTCACGCCTTGAAAGTTCAAAAGTTTTCCCCAACTGCACAAGAGAAAAACACACTACTTTTCTTTCAAAACTAACAATGAAGAATGTATGAGATGATTGGGTGGAACTTACATCAAGATCTCTAGCCTTCAAGGACTTTGGCTTTACCAAATTAGGATTTTCAATCTGAATAATACCCAGAGTGCCTTTCTGCTTCTGCTAACATTATTGGAGAGAAAGACATGGATTTCATGTTGATAAGCCACATGAATCAGACAACCCAAAACACAAGGAAATAAAGAATTCAACATAAAAATTGGTCATCGTCACTAACTTCATTCTTTCCTTCAGATTCGTCAGATTCTTCTTCAGAACCTACTTCAGATCGTTCTCCAGATTCATCTTCAGGTTCTTCCACTTAATGCTCAACTTCTTGCTGATACCATCAAGTATTAAGGCAAGAGTTATGCATAAGAACAAGTAACTACTCTGAGAAAGCAAAAGGGAGAGCCGACCAAGAGACTATTTATATTTGCCAAATTGAGGAATGAAAATTGGTCATAACTCGTGTTACTACAAATCAAGTGTCCATGCATATGAGAGAGAGAGAGAGAGAGAGAGAGAGAGAGAGAGAGAGAGACCTTTCTAAAAGTTCGAGGACGTGTAGATGTACCGGCAACTGCAATCATTAGAACGCAACAAAAAATGTTTGAAGTCAGCAACACTAAAAAGTTGCCATTAAAATACTACCTTTTAGCTTCATCTTAAATTAAAGTGGGGAAAAAAATAAGAACTCCATGTGAGCATAATAACGATTCTATAATGCGGAATAAATACTGAAAAACAGAATCGAAATGCTAAATGCCAAGGAAATAGTACTTCCAGCCATTGATGTTCCTCACGGTTTTGCTGCGCTTTCTCACTAATGTTTGGCACTTCCAAACTCTACTCACTCTATTTAGATGGTGTAAAACTGAAGGGGATTGAGTGAATGAGTTTGGGGACCAAACTGTAGTATTTATAGCCAAAACTTCCATCAAGTTTCGGTGGCTACGTGTCCCACGTGCTCAGTTTATCATGGGGCACGTTTCCAACGTTTTGGAAACGTGATGAATACCGAGTGGACCATTTCAAGAGCTCCTAAAATAAAGGAGAGCTGAAGACTCGTTCATTACGAACGGCCTCTGTGAGAAACGGTCTACATTCTCCTACTTGGTCCACACTTATATATTCTAATGTCTCATCTTAAGCCCATCAATAATCTGTATTTAAGTAATAAATACATGAATCATGGCGATAAGTCCTCTAATGATGAGTATTACCTTCCATGTATTACTGTGTATTTATTTTTTAAATATTATAATTTATGTGGCAACAATTTCTTAATGAATAAACCCTATGTTTATTCTTGGTCCAACACAGATGAATTTTCTCAAAATTAAATTAAGGTGCACATAAATATGAGAAAAACATCAAAATAATTAAGAATTTCATTAAAATAACATTGTCAATACAATGAAAAATCATATAATAGAACCAAGTCCCATATTCACTACATGATTCTTGAATTTCAACGGTGGCATGCCCTTAGTCAAAGGATCAGCGATCACTAGCTCAGTGCTGACGTGCTCAATGACCACTTTCTTTTCTTTAACACGTTCCTTTATGGCTAAATATTTAATGTAGATGTGTTTACTTCGACTTCGACTTTTGTTGTTCTTAGCCATAAATACAGCAGCTGAATTGTCGCAATATATTCTCAATGGCCTAGAGATAGAATCCATAATTCTAAGCCCAGAAATGAAACTCTTAAGCCATACACCATGTGAAGTAGCCTCAAAACAAGAGACGAACTATGCTTCCATAGTGGAAGTGGCAGTCAAGGTCTGCTTGGCACTCCTCCATAATATAGCTCCACCGGTCATAAAAAAAATGTATCCTGATGTTGATTTGCGTGAATCAATACAGCCAGCAAAGTCAGAATCTGAGTAGTCAATTACTTCCAGATTGTCCGTTCGTCTATACATAAGCATGTAGTCTTTAGTTCCTTGAAGGTACTTCATTACTTTCTTTGCAGCTCTCCAGTGGTCTAAACCTGGATCACTCTGATATCGTCCCAACATTCCTACAGTAAATGCAATGTCAGGTCTTGTGCAGACCTGAGCATACATTAGGCTTCCGACAGCAGAAGTATATGGAATGTTCTTCATTTGTTCCCTTTCAAGGTCGTTCTTCGGGCATTGGTTCAAATTAAACCTATCACCCTTCACAATGGGAGCTACACTTGGTGAACAATCTTTTATCCAAAATCTCTCTAAAATTTTATTAATATAGGTTTTCTGAGACAGACCCAAGATACCTCGAAATCTGTCTCTATAGATCTTAATGCCAATGACATAAGATGCCTCACCTATATCTTTCATATCGAAATTTTTAGAGAGAAATTGTTTCACCTCATGCAGCAAACCCTTGTCATTGGTTGCTAGCAAAATGTCATCCACATATAAAACAAGAAAACATATTTTACTCCCACTGACCTTCTGGTATATACATTGATCCATAATGTTTTCTACAAAACCGAATGAAGAAATTACATTATGGAATTTTAAATACCATTGGCGGGATGCTTGTTTTAAACCGTATATGGATTTTTTGAGCTTGCAAACCAATTGCTCACCATCACTAGAGAGGAATCCTTCAGGCTATTTCATAAAAACCTCTTCCTCTAGATCTCCATTGAGAAATGCCGTTTTCACATCCATTTGTTGCAATTCTAAGTCAAAATGAGCTACTAATGCCAAAATAAAGCGCAAGGAATCGTTTTTAGATACAGGAGAGAAAATCTCCGTGTAATCGATTCCTTCTTTCTGAGTGAATCCCTTAGCAACGAGTCTTGCTTTGTATCTCTCAATATTGCCCAATGAGTCTTTCTTTGTCTTAAAGACCCATTTACATCCAATGGTTTTTACACCATTAGGCAACTCAACAAGATTCCAGATTTCGTTACTCTTCATAGAATTCATCTCTTCTTTCATGGCATTGTACCATAATTCTGATTTTTTGCAACTCATGGCTTGTGAAAAAGACTCGGGATCATTTTCAGCTCCAATGTTGTAGTCAGATTCTTGCAGATACACAACATAATCATTAGGAATTGTTGATCTCCTTGGTCTAATAGATCTTCTTAATGTTGTACCATCATATTCCTGAGAAGTATGTGGTTCAACTCGTTGTTCAAAAGTTCTTGGCAACTCTTGAACTACCTGATCTACTGGAATGTCGTCAGCAGCTTGTGGAACTTCAAAGATTGGTTGTTCAATACCAATTTGTACTTGAGGGGTGCTATAAACAATAACCATTCTATCATTTGAGGTGGAAGGTTGAGATTCTGAATGATCATTCTCAGAAACTATGTTCCTGGTTTGATCACTCCCACTGATCAAGTCATTCTCAAGAAATTTTGCATTTCTTGATTCCACAATCCTAGTGCTGTGAGATGGACAATAAAATCTGTAACCTTTAGACCTTTCAGCATATCCAATGAAATGCCCACTAATGGTCCTTGGGTCCAGCTTCTTCTCTTGTGGGTTATAAATTCTTATTTCAGACGGGCATCCCCAAACGCGCATATGTCGCAAACTCGATTTCCAACCTTTCCATAATTCAAATGGTGTTTTAGGAACAGCCTTGGTTGGAACTCGGTTTAATATATACACTGCCATCTTAAGTGCTTCAGCCCACAAGGATTTAGAAAGATTGGAGCTGCTAAGCATACTCCGCACCATGTCCAATAATGTTCGGTTTCTTTTTTCTGCTACACCATTCTGGTCCGGTGAACCAGGCACGGTATATTGGGCAACAATCCCATGCTCTTGAAGAAACCTTGCAAATGGCCCAGGTGCTTGTCCATCCTCTATGTATCTACCATAATATTCTCCACCTCTATCTGATCTCACGATCTTAATTTGCTTACCACATTGTTTCTCTACTTCAGTCTTAAATATTTTAAAGGCATCTAATACTTCGTTCTTATTATAAAGCATATAGAGATACATATATCGTGAATAATCATTTATAAAAGAGATAAAGTATTTCTAACCATGTGAGTCCATGTCTGGACTACATATATCAATATGTATGATTTCTAATATGTCCGAACTCCTTTTGGCACATTTCTTTGACTTGTTGGTCTGCTTTCCCTTTATGCAGTCCACACAAGTCTCAAAATCAGTAAAATTCAGAGTATTAAGTACCCCTTCATTTACTAATCTTTTAATTCTTTCTATGGAGATATGACCTAATCTCCGGTGCCATAATTTAGAAGAATCCTCATTAATAACACATCTTTTAATGCCATTGTGAACATGCATTGAATCATAAGTGGTATTATTTTGTAAATTAATGTAGTAAAGACCATCAGACAAAGTACCATTCCCAACACAATCAGATTTATAAAATAAATTGAATGACGAATCTGAAAAATTAAGGAATATTCAAAAGGTACAAGTCTTGAAACTGAAATCAAGTTTCTTGAAAAACTTGGAACATAAAAGGTCTTTTCTAACTTTAAAACAAAACCACTAGATAAAACTAAATAGCAAGTTCCAATAGCTTCCACATGTGAGCCTATCTTGTTTCTTGATAAGATGCTTTGCTCACTTCCCACCGGCTTCCTTAGGTTTTGCAAACCCTGCAAGGAATTCGAAATGTGGATTGTTGATCCAGAATCAATCCACCATGTGTTAATATTGACATTAACCATATTAGATTTATAACAAACAAATGAGGTTGGTTTACCTTTGTCTGCAAGCCATTTCTGAAATTTGGCGCATTCCTTCTACATGTGTCCTTTTTTTTTACAGAAGAAACATTTGGAATCTTTCTTTATACCAGCTTGGGGAGGTATTTTACCTTTCCCTTTCTTATTGGCTTGAGATTTGCCCTTTCCATGCGTTGCCAGCATTGCACTTTCACCCTGTTCCATCATCAGTCTCCCTTCCTCTTGAACACACATGGTCATGAGTTCATTAATTGACCATTTATCCTTATGTGTGTTATATGAAATTTTGAAGGGTCCGTATTGATGCGGAAGGGTGTTCAGGATGTAGTGCATCAAGAAGGACTCTAACATTTCAACCTCCAGTTTCTTCAATTGAGCCACATTGTCCCTCATCTGCATGATGTGCTCGCGCACACCTTTCACACTGATGAGCCTTAGGGATGAGAACTTCATAATTAGGGTACTTGCTAGTGCCTTATCTGAAGTGACGAATTGATCATCAATAGCTTTTAGCAAGTCTCGGACCTTTTCATGCTGATCGACAAAACCACAAATACCAGCCGAAATTCTAGTCTTAATGAACATCATGCTGAGGCGATTAGATCGCTCCCATCGCTCATAAAGCGAGATGGCCGCTGCAGTGCTGGTATCAGTGAGTGCTGGTGGTTTGTATTTCCTAATAGCATAATCTATGTCCATCCACCCTAAATGAAGAAGAATTCTCTCCTTCCAGACCTTATAGTTATCTCCCTTAAGTTCAGGGATATCATAACGAATATCAGAGAAATTTGTAAGTTGTACGACTGCATAAAATTATAGATGACATGCTTACGTTAAAACTGAGGCCTAAATAAAATTTCATACTTTACCAATGTAAATCATGCTTAAAAGTTGAATCTAATGACATAAATAATGCCTGTGGGCTAAATTTTTAATTCAAGTAGATTCAATTATTCTTTATGATAGAATTTTATCAAATTATTTACTTAATTCATAATTCTAAAGGGTATATTATGATAAAACTACAAATTTATCAAATTATAATTTGATATATATTTTATCTTAGATTAAACTTTATGATAAAACTATCAAATTATTTACTAAATTCATAATACCTGTGGGTAAGTTATGAATAACTTGATATTTTACCCTAATTAATAATATAAATATAATAAACATTCTTGTGGGATAAAATTTATTATATTAAGTATAATTAATTACAATTAATGTCTAATATTCTTTATGTGATCCTAATCAATCATAATATATAATTTTATTTAATTAAAGATGCTATGGCTATTCTCTAATTAATTAAAATTATATGGATCACTAGACATTAAATTGCATAAAGTCTAGCTTAATATGAGAATAATTATGAATTACATAATTTTAACTAATACTAACATGTTATTATTATGCACAAAGTATTCTCATAATATAAGCATAAATATTGCATAATTTAAACTATAATATTATGCATAACATTTAATTTCATGCCATTAACTCTATATATACTCATCCAAAATTGCATGTATTAATATAAAGCAGAAATAATCAATTCAACAAACTAAAAATGAGCATAATAAATAAATTTGCACAACAATTATCCAAATTGCATAGAATTAAATCAAATAAAAAATTATATGCATAAACACATATAAGCACAAAGGGTGTGGGTCCAAAAACCCACTTTCCAAACCATGTATAAAAGTCGCCGTTTGCCTTTTTTTTTTTTTTTAACTGACCCAAATAAACTACATGTAGTTTTTTTTATAAAGCAAAACTACATGTCGTTTTACTTAACCAAATGAATTCGTCCCAACTAAACTACCTGTAGTTTTTCTTATATAGAAAAATTACATGTCGTTTTCATCAAAGCTGAAAACTACGTGTCGTTTAGCTCCACACTGAATAAAGGCCTCCCACTAAACGATATGTAGTTTTCATCAAAACTGAAAACTACATGTCATTTTGGCCGATACTGAATAAAACGCCTTCGAGACATGTAGTTTTCATCAAACCTGAAAAATACATGTCGTATTGGTCGTCTTCAACCTCCAGACTGGGTTGCAGGTCACGATTTCAGGGTCATTTTTGACATCAAAAAGCATGTTTTTGATCACAGAAAACTTATAAAAACTATTTCCACATGATTTATAAACTTCTTTCGAATTAAAAACATCTAAAACTCAAAACTTAATATTTCAAAAAAAAACTTTCGGCCAAAACAGAGCAACTCAATAAACACCATGGCAGAGATAAAACGGGGCTCTGATACCAACTGTGAACATAATAACGATTCTATAATGCGGAATAAATACTGAAAAATAGAATCGAAATGCTAAATGCCAAGGAAACAGTACCTCCAGCCATTGATGTTCCTCACGGTTTTGCTGCGCTTTCTCACTAATGTTTGGCACTTCCAAACTCTACTCACTCTATTTAGATGGTGTAAAACTGAAGGGGATTGAGTGAATGAGTCTGGGGACCAAACTGTAGTATTTATAGCCAAAACTTCCATCAAGTTTTGGTGGTTACGTGTCCCACGTGCTCAGTTTATCATGGGGCACGTTTCCAACGTTTTGGAAACGTGATGAATACCGAGTGGACCATTTCAAGAGCTCCTAAAATAAAAGAGAGCTGAAGACTCGTTCATTACGAACGGCCTCCGTGAGAAACGGTCTACACTCCATTTTCATCTTAAAGAAAATACAGTCATCAAACTAAGTTGGAGCCTTTCAATTTCTCATGAATATGCATGCATATATTTATGCTTTTTTCTACCGCATACATAACCTAAAATGTGAAACAAATTACATTTGTCTGTAGTGACCATATACCATGTGTTCATGTATATCGGGAATCACATGCACATCCTATCCTAATGCTCCCTCCGTTCTCTCTAAAGAATAGAATGAAAGTGGGACTCTTACATAAAGTCATTTACCCTTTAAGAGAGTATTATTTTATTTGCTATGATACTTATAAAAAGAAAAAAAAAATTATTTTATTTGCTATGATGTCTACAGAATAAAGCACAGCGACCCATAAAAATTTTAAGGAATAAATGGTGGCAAATGTCAATATCAACGGATTCCATAAGCACAAATTCAATCTCTCACTTCCTACCTAATTTTGGTATTGACCTGATAAATATCACAAAAATCATATTACCGTTTGGTTATCTCACTCGAGAATGTTTTTTGAATTTGATCATCATATTCAAAGCTTGTATTCCACTCCCACTCCATCTAATATTTAGAAAATTATCAGCAATCCTTAACAGCAATAATGGCAAGTAATGTTAGATATAATCGTGGAGTGCGTAAAGATCAACAATTATTTTGACAAATAGTAGGTCTCCTATTAAAAATCTAGTTTTTTTTTATATGGACCCCACATTTACTTACTTTTTACAATAAAATTATACATCGCTTGCACACTCTACAACTCTCTCCATTATTACATGGTAACTAGCTCGACATTATTTTGACATTCAGAAAAATGACTAGAATAAATTCGATATAATTTTATCCACCAACCAAATCATTAAAGTTCAGGTCAATCATTTAGGAAACAGACATTGAAGCGAAGTACGCTAAGGAGTCAAATGGTCAAATTTAGGAGTGTAAATTTAAACCGGGCCGGACCAGTTTTGAACTGGTACGGTTCAGGACCGGTTCTTATAATTAATAAACCGGCCGGAACCGGTCCGGTTCCGGTTTTGAGATTTTTCGGACTGAACTGAATCGGACCGAACTGGTGGATAAAATATATATAAAAAATAATATTTTATATAGAAGTTTTATACAAAATTAAAATTATACAAAATATTTTATATATATTAATATATAAGTTTTATATATAATGTATAATTATATGTGAAATTTATATATATATATATAATATAATATAATTATATATCATATTTGAAATAATTTCATATTATAATTTATAAATTATAACATAAAATGTTAATCTGAAATATGAACATTTGTAATTTGTTTGATCATATGCTATTAATATAATTATATTCTAGGTGGAATGAAATTGAGTTATACATGAGATGAATATGGATTAACATACATAGATTGGGATCAACTGTTTTTTTGTTTTTTTTTTTTCTTGGGGGTATGGTGTAAATATGGCCGACGCAATATCCCCAAATATAATCAAAAAAATATAATAGATTGAAATAGGCTATATTTGGGGGAGTAGTCCTAATTATAGCTAGTTCTTTTGTGACTATATATGCAGATGCGAGTACTACCATATATTCTAATATATATAAAAGACACTAAAAGATAAAAAGAAATAAGCAGAGCATTATGTATCAAAGAGCACAATTGCTTAAACCTTCCCCTTGCCTATTTAATATATAAGATCATATTCAAAGCCCCTATATGAGATGAAGGTCATGACTAGTAACTATATCTTACCATTTACCCGGCCCCCTCCCAAAAAATATAAATTTCTAATTGTTATTAATTATTTTAGGTACTGCATACATATCATCAACAAATCCTAGATAATTAAAGACATTCTTAATCATTTTAAAAAATCGAAAAATCAGACCGAAAATTGATAAAATCAGAAATACCGGTTTAGGAGGATAACTGGTGCGTAATCAGTTTTGAAAAATGCAAAACCGGTCATACCGATTCAGTCCAAGATTTTATCCAAAATCGAATCGGTTACACCCCTAGTCAAATTGAATTCCAATATTCAGGAAACCACCCAATCACCTACACAAGCCAGATATAAAACCCAGCAAAAATTAAGGAATTATTGTGTACATAAAAAAGAACATAATTCAACGCTAGAAATATTCTAATCATACTACAACAAACCTTTCTCGGGAACAAAACGGAGAAGAGAAACTCGGGTTTTTTAGTGCTTACGCATCTCTTCTGGTGTCGAGAACTGGCGCTTTCCAGTGGGCTTGTTCTTGAACTTTCCTCGTCCCATCGTGTCAAAAGTCAAAAATTAAAAGTCAGGAGTTGGTGATGATTACCGCTCAGAAGCCAAATATTCAATGAGAAGCTACTTTTTATTTTGAGGCTCTTTGGTCTGAGATTATTCTACCCAGTCCGTGTGCGCGTATGTGTATATATATTTGTGGGACTTGTTTGAGCAAGAAGTAGATTCCTAGGTCTTTCAGGGTTAGGAGTTTGAGGAGTTCTACTTGTAGATGACGACGGCGTGGAGTGGAGGGTAATTCCCGGGTGGGACTGCTCGGACGTGCAATAGAGTTTCCCTCTGATTGTGACTGTGACCGCAAAACCCGGACCCGTTCTGACCCACCCACTTGTTTCCAATGGGTTTGGGCCTCGACCACCTCAAGCCCATAACTGGTTTCGTTTGCTACCTAAATAAAATTTTTCGAAAAAATAAAGACGGCTACAGTCAAATAAAATAATTGAAATTCAATATATCATTGGAAAATGATATTTAATAAACGGATAAAAATAGTATTCATAAGCTTCTTTTGTGGGGATATGTTATTCATAAATCTCCTCTCAATTACTGACCATTCCCAATATACTTTTTTTTGTTGCATTACATTATATATTTTCTCTTTTTTTTTTTGGGAAAAAAAATGAGGCAAATGTTCATTAGTCACAATTCATTAATATTTTTATTTTCTTTTTCACCCAATATGACCCCCATGTATAAATTAGGCTATGATCGTAGAATAACATCAATCTGAAACCCACTACCTAGCTCTAGATTATAAGCCACTCAAACTCATGTAAAAATTATGAGTTTTGTTTGTTAGCGGCATATTATATCATGATCTGATCTTCATATGATGTTAATTAAGGGAAGATTGTCTTTTTTGAGAATGTCTGGACAGCATGTTTCCCATGGTGTGTTTCATGGGCGTGATACGAAACTAGGTGCATGGCTCATACAAACTGATTACGTGGCAGTTCACAACTTAACATGATCTGCAAACTATATATATAAATATATATATATATATATATATATATATATATATATATTTATATATGTAGCTAGTGCACATGCTCTCTATTGAACTTGATAGGACTAGGCCCATTCTCGTTACAAGGAGTCATCTCCGATCCACTAGTCTGGTTGATAATTTCTAACATGACCTAAGATTTCAATCTGAATCCAACACAATTTAACATATTAGAATTGGATCATCTAATATATAATTGAATTAAATGAGTCAGTTATGATTGACTCATATACAATATATATATATATATATATATATATATATATATATAAAATCCAGATCATTACGTTACGACGATTTAAATTTTTAATCTTAAGATTCGTTTGAATAGTGAAATGAGATGAAATGAGATAAATTGAAAATGTTTCTATATCTAAATAGAATCTTATTTTTCAACAATACTAAATATATATATATATATATATATATATATATATATTTATATAGATGCTAGAAAGTAAAAAGTACCCCACGATCATCTCCCATGGTTTGATGTATTTGTTCATTAAAAAAGAATATGGACGTAGCGGTTTAGGAATCAGAAGGTAAGAAAGACCAGAGCACATAAGATCAAATCGTGAATTAAATTAATTAATCTTTATTCACTATCAAGATAAAATGATTAATATTACTATCTGTTTCTTGGGTTGGAAAAAAGTCATTTGAGCAGAGAATACAGCCTTTGAACAAAATCGTCAGTGTAGGACTTCTCAAGCCCTTCGCTCAACAAGAACTTTCTCCATTTTGCATGGTTGGCTCTCACCTCCTTCCCCACCTTACTATCATCTTCCATCACAGCCCTCACTGCCTGGCGCACACCCTCCCTTGTAAACAGCCCGTTTTCTTCACCCTTTTCAACCTCAACTCCGACTTTTAAATCTCCGCTCATCAGCCTCGCATTGATGATTTGATCCCCAGCGTGTGGCAGAAACACTAACTGGCACTCACTCATCATGGCTTCGGATAAAGAACCTGACCCGCAATGCGTCACGAAGCACCCCACAGAAGGGTGCCTCAGAATCAACTGCTGCTGAATCCAACCCCCATGAACAACCCCTCTTCCCTTTACCCTCTCTTCAAACCCTTTCGGCAATGCAGACTCAATCGTTTCAAACCCCATTGGTGGTTTCAAGGCAGTGAGAAATGGCATACCTGATTGTTCTATACCCAAAACCAGTTCGTGAAACTGATCCTTCTTTAAAATGCATTCGCTTCCAAATGCACAGAATATCACGGTTTTGGCATGGAAACCATCCAGCCACTTTCCCCATTTCTCTTGTAATGATGAGGTTGGTGGTTCAGGCACTATTGGCCCTGCAAGAATCACAGGTTTTCTAAACTGTCCTTCAATATATTCAAAGTACGGCCCTTCCATCTCCCTACAACTTCTAAAACTAAGCGCGTCACAATCTCTGTAAGAGAACATAAGGCGTTCCAGGAATGATATACGATGGCCATATTCTTTCACAGTTGCGAACGTTAGTTCTCGGGCCTCATGGGCGCGAAGCTTGATCGAAGAAGGTGGGAAACTTGGCGGAGGTGCCTTAAGATCAGCCTCTGTTAAAGGTTTTTCATCAAGTTTTCTTTCTGGGCTCAACAAATAACCCACGGATGCTGGACTAATAGTGCAATGAAGTATAGCCTTGATGCCCAGTCGGTGTGCCAACGCTGGTACCCAGTGAGTGAAATCATAAAATATAAAATGGGGTTGGAGGTCGCGAAGAGAGGCTTCAATTGTGGGTTCAGTAAGATCCATGGCAGTCATGAGGAGGGAATGCAATGAGAAAGGAACATCTGCGGTTGTTTCAGTACCGGGCGGAAGGCCATCCACCTGTGGAACGATAATTGGGATGAACGAAATGAGGTCTTTATGCAGATTGAAAGGCTCAAGCTTTGGTTGAGTTTTGGTTGGGAGGAAGAAAGAGATTCTGTGGCCTCTCTCAGCAAGTTTGTTGGAGCTGTGGAGGAATGCGGTTAGGTGGCCCATGGCAAACCACGGGTACATGACTATATGAAGGTTTTTGTCGCTCATATTTGCTGCAAAATTAGCTAATTAATTAGTACAAGTTAACGAGTCACGGAGCCCACTACGAAGAGGGAGAACACTTACATACCTGCAATTTTAAATCACGAAGAAGGTTGTTACAAAGGAGATTTTAGGCTCCTGTCAAAAAGAAAAGATAAATTAAATCTACGCAACCACACCGCGAGACATTTTCAAATCACTCATCAGACGAGATTTAAGCTAGCAGTTCGACTTTAAAAAGAATCTACATATACTAATAAGACGATCATAGAGAAATTTAATAAATACAAAGGAGTACAAGTAATAAATCACTCAAACACAAAGCTCGATTAATAGAAAAGATCACTCAAACACGAACAAGGTTATTACAAAGGAGATTTTAAGCTGATCCCGTCAAAGTAGAAAAGATTTAGATTGTGTTTGGATAGTGAGAAGTGTTGAGAAGAGTTGTGAAATAGTAATGAAAAAGTATTAATAAAATATTAAATAGTAGTAAAAATTAATGAATAATAATAAAAAGTAGTTAAAAAATAATAATAAAGTAATAAATAGTAGTGGAGTATTCTAAAAAATACTCGTAGCTAAGCAGCACTGCAAGATCACTAAAATTTAAATAGTTTGACTTTAACAAAGTCTACATATACTACTAACACAATCACAAAGAAATTTATTAATCAAAAGATGAAATACAAAGGAGTGGTAATAAATCACTCAAACACAAAGCTCCAATATATCCAAATCTCATTCACATACAAGATAGACATTTTCTACAAAAAGAGAAAATCGATCTAAAGTTTTCTCTATTCTCTTAACACATCATGAGATACAAAATAGGTATTTTATTTAGTTGTACTGATTCTCTCTTGCTCACTAATATAAACTAAAGACCTCAAACTACTCTCTCTCTCTCTCTCTCTCGTTCAATTCTAATGATCTTCACGTGAATGCCTATTATAATGACAAGAGTTTAACCATTTCATATACAAAGGAGGCAAAGCGTGAGGGGCATTTATTTCCACAAGCCTCGTTAATAGACGTGAGAACATATTTTTCACAATTCTAGTCAGTAGCTAGGCTAGAGAAAATTTCCACAGCAACATGCTTAATTGCTTTTCCGCCCGGTTGAAAGATTAGGCATCAAATGCATGCATTCATTTAATGCATTGCAAGAAATTATTTTCTTCTAGTACTGGGAAAAGAAATGAATTCAGTCAACAAAGACTCCAAAGAGTTGGATCAGAACTACTTACTGTCTTGCAACAATTTAAATAGAAAGCGAAGAAGACCAACCTTAGATATATAGCGGTGGCCGGCTGCCAGAGTGCATCTGAAAGAGAGAATACGGAATAAGTAAAGGGATGTTTCCTTTTAATAGGGGACTAACCGAAAGGGATACGTTCAGCATGCATCTCCCACGAGAGATCCAGATCTGAATATAACAGTAAAACAATGAAGAGATTGATCATTTCTTCGCATGATCTTTTAGTGGTCCTATTCTTCGGGTTCTGATGGTTTGCTACTTTTGCGGGCGTTCCGTTGCTCTCCCTCCTACTCTTGTGTGAAGCCTCCGTCTAATTCGATTCACCGGATTTGACATGTAACATGTCACGTCAAGGATGGTTGCCTTTTCTACTTCTAATTGCATTTCTATGAAAAATGAAGGGCATGATTGTTTAACATAATTTTTTTTTTTTTAGTTTTTTCTTTAAATCAAACTATACATCTTTAAATTTATAAAACAAATTATTTTAACTTTTCATTTAATTATTATATAAACACAAATTAATACAACTTTCACCAACTCAAAGGAAACTACTCTTCCAAAATTATATTGAAACTTCCCAAAGCTACACATTTTTTTACAGATTCCAATACAACACTTATTTACTTAATTTGTCATAGAAGTTAGTTCCCTTTGCCACTCGCTGCACGTTCGCAAGCATGTCACTCATGTTATTATTCTTCTACTCATAACGTAATGATCATGAGACGGGCTGTATAAACCAGACATCTAGTACCAACAAAAACACATAAGAATCAGAAGGAAGAATTGAGTGATTGTATCCTCACAAGGCCCCAATAGAGCGGGTAAGGTCCAAGAAGAGGCCAAGCCCAAATTCATTATTCTCCTACGCGTTATTAAGAAGAGTGGTAACTTATCATTTTCCTACTAAGAATCTTGAGCTGTGAGTGGAGTGGAGCGGAAATCGAGAAAGTTAAGGGATGATGAAGCAAAAACATGCAAATATGGACTGGACATACGATAAAAATTTGTAGTTCAGCCAGTTATTTTCTTAGTTTTGAGTTAAAAGATTGCATCAGGAAAAATTATCTTCCCGACCCACAAAAGGAGAAAAGGGGACAGTAACAACTAGCAAGTCACAAATTCAAGATAAATGCATCGGAATAAGACTAGTAAACAATGTGACAGTAGCATTCTATGCCATGACTACATTAATGAACAAGAAATTGTATAATGGGAATGCCAACCCCAGCTGTCCTATAGTAGACTACCATCGATTCCTTCAAATCTCAGGCCTAGCGATGCTGATGCCGGAGAGAACTTGGGTATAAACATCTCTTGGTGCTAGAAAATTCACAGAAGTTTTCCTGTGGCCATCAATCTAACATGTAAATTTCCAGTATATTGGTTTTGAACCCATATAAGACAGCAACGACAAGCTGGAGGCAGTAGTCTTCATATACAACTACTAGGCAATGCAATCATCTGAATGGCCTGGCCAAAGCAAAGCAGGCATCCGGGTTAACTGACACCAGCAACTCTAACACAACTAATTCATTGGGATGATGCACCTTGAGACCAGGTTCCACAAAACCTACACGACACAAGCCCAAAAAAGACAAGCTATATTAACTCAGCAGCAGCTTCAGACACAATGACTTAGAACAGATTTTTTTCTTTTTGTAAAAGATAAAACGCAATTTGGACCTACCAGGAGAAAGTTTTTTACCCCCATACAACTCCTTTGCTAGGGGATTAGCAGCCCAGTGATTAATAGCTACCCTGCTCAAAGGTTGAAACCCAATAATCTTCCCATCAATTGACAACACCACCTACATTTCAACAAAAATTTAAAAGAACAAATTAACAGTGACATACCACCAACACAAAACAAGATAATAAAGAGGATACAGATACTCTGGAGCAACATTGAGGCAAATCCAGTGCGGAGCAACGTCGAAGCCAGGCCCCTGAGTTTTGAAAATTATTCGATGGTATTAAAAAAATCCACCCAAGAATACATGTATTGCCATCCCCTCTGGTCCCCCCAGATCAAAACTATTCAAGTCACAAATGCTACATCAAAGTTCAAAGAACTATATCTGCCATACCAATCTTGATATCATTAGGTGACAAGATTTTCAGCAGGTCCCAGGCAACGCTTGCGCTTTGCTTGGTGCAATAAGGAAAGCAGTCCATTAAATCAGATTAATATCACAGCCAGCTAGACCAATAAACCAGTCTAGAGGAAACCATGGGATTTGCACATTTCCCTCAACATCCTTAATTTTCTTCTCTGTTCTCAGCATTTGCAAATGATTTATACAGACTAAAAACATGTATTCTTCCAGCATCCTCACCCAGGGAACAGAAAGATGTTATGCGTGAGGATACTGGGATCAGAAAATTGTGTAGGCATATGCTTCTCCTGCATTGTATCATTACTTCTGTGACACAGAGTGCAAGAAATAAAGCAAAGATAATACGAACAGTTTGTGTTTACCTGATAACTAGCAATATACTGTGCAGAAATTTTCATTTCGGCCTCAATTTTCTCTAAAGCAGCAGTTGAAATGCCTTCACCAATGGAATCAGCTTCACTGACCATCCTCAGGTAGGGTGGTAGTTCCCCAGTCCAGGCACCAATTCTTGTTTCTGTCCATATATCCCCGGGCCAACCATAAGCATCCATCATCTTTTTGACAATTGAGACGCAAAATGCTTCCAACTATCCAAATGAAGTTTACAATTAAACCTTTTGAGGAGAATCAAAATTATAATTCAGGTTATAACAAGAAAGAAAAATGTGAATCTTTAATAACAGCACTAAAGCACTGGCTACATCTGTAGATATAATTCACGAAGTCATTAGTAATAAGGGTGCAGTACGTACAAACATGATTTAACAAAAGCACACTACCAAGTCTTTTCTTTTCTTTTCTTTTCTTTCTTTTTTATAAGTAAAAGGATACTACTAAGTCCTCAACTGAATGGCGAGTAATTGTCATTTGTATGGATCCATCAAGCATTGTCAACCCATACCAACAATAAAGTTCATTACAAATGATAGAATATTAATAATCAGCAGATGTGGCTTGGGCTTTCCTTGGGTTATTACAAATGGTAATTAGAGTCAGTCTACCAGAAGTGTGGGACTTGAGCGCCACCTATGATGGATTGGCTTGACGAGGACTTCAAGAATTTAAGGGGGAGAAATTGTAATACCTAGGATTGAGAGTAGGAAGGTGATAATTGAGAACCTACATTGCTTGGGAGGGACAAACTCTTGCCCTTCTGTATACTTCTAGTGTACCTGGGCTATGCCTACCTTTATATCAATAAAATAACTTATTACTTATAAAAAAAAAATGATTCTAATGGCTCCAATTATAATCATGACAAGTCATTTTATAGAGTATAGGCCCATACGTGGCCTAGGCTTTTCTTGGGTTGTTACATAGGCATAAGAATTGCTATATGTTCAGTGCACTTTTGAGATAACTGTTAACTGAGCTCCCTGCTTCTCATTCTTCTACAGCCTCCCATGTTAATTTCTTCTAAACTCCCATGTGCTGTTACAAGTTCAAGCCAAAATAACTTTTTTTTTTAAAGTAAAATAACTAAACTAGTTAACAGACAAAATTTCCTGAGTGTAAACTATATTTAATTGATTAAAAGATACAATGTTCAAAATGCATAAATACCTCTGTAGCATCCAGGGATGTGTTTAGTACATGGTCAACTTCAGATGATGGAAGAGATCCATCTTCTACACGGTAAGTTCCTCCTTTGCTTAGATAAGGTAAACCAAGTTGAGCGAGAGCACTGATTATGGCCAGAAAAACTCCAGTTGCAAGACTAAAAGACAGCATTTTGAAAAAAAAAGAGCTCCTCTGCAAGTCAAGGAACCAATTATCCCATGCCAATGAACAAAACTCAACTGAATTAAACAATTTCAACTGAATCAAATGCCAGCGATCAAGCACAGCTTTTCTGTAACAAGATACCACGAATTACACCCAGGCCCAACTAGTTGGGAATTAGGATAAAGGTTTTGTTGAAATGAGTCAGTACCAAGTCCCCAATGAATGATGCTGACAAGGAGTCATTTGGTTACAGACAAAAAATATTAGTAAAAAAGACAGAACTACTAAGAGATTGCAATTTAACTGTAGTATAAGCTCAAGTAAAGATTCTCCATATCTATCAGGATGTCCCAAATAGGTACCACTCCTTGGATGTTCCACACCAAACATATAAAAAACAACTGTTTTTTCCATAAATAAAATATCACGAACAATTGTTAAACAAATGATTCATGAAAAAGTTAAGATGTGAATCTTCTTGAACTTCAAGCAACTTTTTTTTTATTGGCACCGGGTGTCCAAGAACAACGTCCTGACTAATCCTGGAGGTGCACAAGCCCTCGGCAAGAAGTTTCCGCAAGTGCACCTTGGGTAATTCAAGGGGAAAATCCCCCGGTCTGATGACCCCTAGAGATTATTTGCACCTAGTAGGATTTGAACCTTGGGCCTGAAGGGAGCATACCACCAAGACCAATTCAACTTTAAGCAAAATCACCGAGTATTCATTTCATGCCAATTTTCAAACATGTCACTTCTTCCGATTGATTCTTAAATTTTAAAATTTTCAGAACCCAAACTACCTTAGTTCTGGACTTCATTAAGATAATTTTCTCATTACAGAAGGACAAGAAAACCCTTGCTCATAGTGGCCAGCAGGCCATGTAAAGCCAAGGCTCCAAGTGTTATATCAACCAAGAGCCAATGTGGAAAAGAAAATTGATCAAATACCTTTTTGTTCGACAAGTTTGCAAAACTTGCAACCACGCCACATGATAGTTGTTTATTGGGCAGTGAGTAAACATCTTCATAGTACATATCTAAAGTTTCTGCCAATCCAACCTGCAAAGCTTACAAGCTAGGATCAAAACTGAAAAATAATCAATGCTATAAAAAAAACTCAAATCAAATATGGTTCCACTGACTGCTGATAAAACAATTTAAATAAAACTAACCCTTGTAAAAATGTTTATTACAAATTTGGCTTCATCCCTCCGCCCCAACCCCCCTGCGACTGTACTTTTTTTTAGGGTGCGAGTGTGATGGGGAGGGCTTTAAATCATGTACATTGGAAATAAATTTTGAATAAGTAATAGTGAAAAAAAAAAAAAAAAGACTGGAGACCTCAAATAGTACATGGACAATTCAACATATATAAAATTCCTAGATCTGCACACTAGGAATGAAGCAATATGCAAATCCTAAAACCCAAACAGTTAATAAATGAATGGCATACCATTTGGGTGTGGGTAAGAAGAACTTCCCACCGACTCTGTTCATAATGTTTCCAGCCCTTGAAATCAATAGTGTTGAGTCTACCAGCGTCAATTTGTAGCTTATAAGCAGGGATATACTCACTTGTCCAAGCACTGAACTCAGGACCACCAATTTTTTCCAATTCCACGTGTCCTGATGGCATCCACCAATAGTGCTTTGATTCTGTTTCCTTGGGCTTAAGGTTATTCTTTGTTGAATTAAACTTTTCCAGCAGAATCTTGGCATTTTCAATTATCTCATCCTCAAATAATTTGTATATGATGACTGAAGAATCTTTTGATGCAACCCTTCTGGGCTTTCGAAACCAACGGAAGAAATTACTTGAAGTATTGCCCAATATGTCATCAAGGAAATGCCTTTCATTGCTTTGAAGCGCAGAAATGCAAAAGGCTTCTGCAAGTACAGAGATAACTCTTTCATCTGATGAGGTGAGGCTAAAAGATTCAAGGACCTGCTGATACGAAAGGCATAAGAGAACTGAACCTATCAGTATCATATGGCACCTGCAGGACAGACATATTTATGTGGTATTACAATCTATGAATTTGCGATGCAGATGCCAAAACCTACAAGTAATAAGGAAGGATTACAAACCTCTCTTGGGTTTTCAAGATCCTTCATATTTCTTTCTGAGCCAGGACTAAAAACCATCAGTTCAAAGTTGTAAATCTGCTGCAAAACTACTTGCCTAAATGTCATGGCCAGTATGTTTCTTGATGTAGTGCTTTCGAGCATATCTTTGGAGATAGACCTTCTAAGCTTTTTGGCTTTTTCTTTAACTCTCCTAGCTGGCAAAAACTGATGAATAAAACGGAAAAATAGGCTTAGAGAAGTTTTCAATAAACGATTTCAAACAATAATGTAACACCCCAAGGGAAAGCAAAGCCACGTAACCCGTACTCCAAAAGGACTAGTCAATGATACAATTGGAGCTTCATTGGAACCAATATAAAGAGCAAGAACTTCTCATTCCCAAACAATTTGGGATCCTATATACCACATACCTTTATCACTTATCATTCAATATGGGGTATCACAATCTCCCCCCTTACATTCCCAACATCCTCGTCGGGCCGTCCGTCGTAGGTGGCACGACTCAAGTCTCACATTTCTGATTGGGATAGGCTCTGATACCATTTGTAACACCCCAATGGAAGGCCCAAACTATGTAGCCTATACTCTAAGGTTATGTTTGGAAACAAAGATGAGAAATCTCATCTCATCTCTATCTCATCTCATCATTACATCTTTTTCAAATCCCCGTACAAAATATAATAAACAATTCAACTTTTTCAAATTCTAATTTAACTTTTTCAAATCTCAAAACAATAATAATATTAAAAAATAATATTTTAAACTTTCATCTTAACACTATTCACAAAATTTTTAAAAATTCTCATCTTATCTCATCTTCCAAGCATAATCTAAAAGGACTAATCAACGATACAATTAGAGTCTCATTGGAACATTATAACGAGCAAGAACTTCTCATTCCCAAGCAATATAGGATCTCATACACCACCTAACTTTATCACTTATCAGAATGGGATATCACAATAATACCCCATTGCATTAATGCCTACTTTTTTTTTATTGGCATCGGGTGTTCAGGAACAGCGTCCTAACTAATCCTGGGGATGCACAGGCCCTCGGCAAGGAGTTATTGCATTGTACCTTTCCTTTCCTTCAAAAATTGAAAGCTGGAGTTTTTTAAGGTCGCCAAGTATGCAGCAGAATTTAGAACTTAAGCAATACCCAATCAACAAGAAGACATACTCAAACCAAAAAACAAAATTCCCATTTTGGTAGGACATACTGGCAGTTTCTCATACAACCCAAAATTTCCTAATGAGAGATACAGTTATGAACCAACTATTCTAGTGCCGCTTATAACTTTATTACAGCTCTAATCATGCTGTTGGCAGTCGGGTCATTTTTAGTATTAAAAAAAACAGCAAATTGTATGTCATCTAAAAATTAGGACGTATATAAAGCCCCCACCCCTACAAACCCTGCCTTGGTTGGAAGGAAACAAGGCAATGGTCTTTATTCTCTCGTTGTATGCACTGCAAGCCTGTCCCGTAAAAGTTTTAACAGATATTATGACTTAAATGGATAAACCTGCACAAGCACAGCTCAATTATACGCATTAACAACTATACTTCTTTATGATCCTATATTATTCAAAATTCTTAAGAGCATCAAATTTTGGGCAAGCTCAAAGAGTACTCGGTAATATCACTATGATATGACAGGAAGCAATACGATTCACTATCTGAGGACAATCCGATTGAAATATAGAGAAGCTCAAAAGGCATGGAAATTGAACAGACCAGCCGGGTAGAGACGGTGCTGCGCTTGTCCGAAGGGCCAGGAAATACGGTCTCGACGACCATAGCAGGCACCCCGGAATCGATGTGCTCGGCGGCAGCTTCACCGCCGTCTGCCGCAGCCGCCGTCAAGGCCTGCTCGAGGTCGACGGATCCGACGAGAGTCAGCCGAGCCAAGTTGTTCTCGTAGGTTCTCACACACGGGAGTGTCTTCTCGTCGGACTCCACGACAGCTTGGAGGACTTCTTGCTCAGTGGCTGGGAGGGACTTGGGAGAAGAGCAAGAGAGTACAGGGAGGGCATTTCCGGGGGTTTTGAGGGGTAGTTTGGTAGCAAGGGGTTTTGGAAAGAGAGTGCGAGGGCGAACGGGAACCAAAGGATTGAGATGAGAGAGTGATTGAAGGACTGGCATTGGTTGTTTTCTAGGGTTTTGAGGTCTGGGTTGGAAGCCTGAAGGGGTTTAGGATTAGGGGTTATGCAGCGAGAAGATGGGGGGAGTCCCTCGGAAGTTGAAACAAGAGTAATTCTACACAGCCTCGACGCACTATTATTTTTTTAAAATTTAATATTTTTTAATATTTTTTTAAAATTTATTCTTTTTAAATTAATTTAATTTTTTTATTTATTATTTATATATTTAATATTTAATATTTAATAAAAAGTAAAAATAAAAAAAATATTTTATATAAAAGTTGTGTGAATAGTAAGAAGTTGAATAGATATTTTTGTTAAATCAAAATGACGCAATTTCTCTGTACGTCGCCGTTCTTAAAGGAATGAAAATTTTCTTATGTATAGACGATGTCGTTTCAATGCCATGCCGTGCACGTCTCTCAGTACGACTCTGTGACAACGCTCTGTACTCTCGTAGCTGTAAATATCTGACACCTGGAAAGATTTGTTTTATTTTATGTATTTATTTTACTTTTTGGAATAGAAATATCGAATACTCCAGCATCAATCTTGCAGATTTTTTGGGACTCTCTACCTACGTGAAGTTTGGGTTTCTGCTTGCGAATCAGCCTTCCAAACAGTTCGGTACGCTTTTGTATTGGTAATTATGGTCTCGATTAGCTTTATATCTATCTTTTTGTTTGATTATAGGAAAAAGTAGCATGTTGCGGGTGTTTTTCACCTTTCGGTTTGGTAAAAACGTATGATATGATTTCTTGATTGTTTATTTTCTTTGCGTTTATCAGGAAACCAACCTATGTATGTTTTTACTATGAAATTGACGGGGAGCTGATTTTCTTTGGTGGGTTTGGCTAAGGTCCAGTTCCTGTTGGACCTGGGATTTTGTTTGTTCGCGTTAGTAGTTGTAAATTTGTAATGGTCTTTTTATTATGTCTTGTGAGTTTTTCATCGTTCTGAAATAATAATTTTAAAAAGTACGTTGTTTTCCTGTTGCTTGCGGGTAATATTTATTCAGTGTTGAATTTTGTTTTTGTTTGAAGGATTTCGATGCTGCTGAAGTGTGAAAAGTTGTTTCGAGTATTTATGCTGTTGTTCTTTCAAATATATTAGAATTGAATGCAACTGTTTTTTCCTTTCCTTTTTAAATTTTTTATGTTGATAATGGGCTGGCTTGCTTATAATAATGACAGTGATTTTGGAACAAAGATTTTGAGGTATGGGGAAGAGGAAATCCAGATCAAAGCCACTACCTAAGAAGCGGATGGACAAGCTTGACACCGTCTTTAGCTGTCCTTTCTGCAACCATGGAACCTGCGTTGAATGCCACATGTAAGTATACATGTATTTTTCATGTATAATCTGTGAATATCTTATGAAACCGATGACAAAATTTGAGAGGCTCTTAGACGGCCCAACTATCTCATTCTGTCTACTGAATATGTTGGACATCAAGACTGTTGACAACAAATTATCTCTCTCTCACATTTGTATTTTTGACAACATGTTCCGGTATCAGAGTTGTGTAGATCTAGTGAAAGTTGCTCATGTAACCCTGATTGTGTTGTAGAAGGACATGTGAATGAACATTTTTTTAAGGTTTATACCATATTTTACGGTTGCAGATTCCACAGTTTTGTTCTTACTTATGGAATGTATCTCGTTTCAGTGATATGAAGAACTTGATTGGGGAAGCCTCCTGCAGAATATGTGAAGAGAGCTTCAGTACCAACATCACAGGTGATTTGGAAAGCCATTTTTTTATCAGTAAGATATTTATTAATGAGAAAAAATGGCACCATCCAGGTTCACAGGAGATATAGTGTAATACTTGGTTTAATATGAGATGGTGGTAAATGAGATTCCACATTAGAAATTCTTACCTGTTCTAATCATTTCAAGCAGCTAAGATGTGACTTGAGTTTTCTTTAGGTCATTACAAACCAACCCCAAATCAGAAGTATGGTACTTGAGTTGTGCAATTTACAATGGAATAACCTGGCGAGAACGTTGTCATTTTAGTGGAAGACGGAAACACCCCAGGTATAGTATAAGAGGGTGATGAATGGGAATATCTGTTTGATGAATATCATCATGATGTTATGCTGACTTATAATACCATAAATTTATTAGAGGCTGTGGTGGAAATATGAAGCTAAAATGTCAATTTGATCACTAAAGATTATAACTGAATTGATTCTCACGGTTTGTCTCGTGTTTTTGCAGCTTTGACCGAGCCCATTGACATGTAAGTGCAATCTCTCTCTCTCTCTCTCTCTCTCTCTCTCTCTCTTTCTCTCTTTCTTTCTCTCATTGAAGATGTGAATGTAGATATAGCGAATGGATTGACGAATGTGAACGGGTTAACAACCTTGAAGACGACGGTGCTCAGGATGAAAGACCGGATGCCTTTGAACACTAGTTCCAGTGCTGGAGTAACTATTAATAACCAAGCCAGGGACAATCTTAGGTTTAATACTCTTGGCACATGGTATCTAATTCCGTGTTAGTGTGAGAGAATAATTTGTAAGCATTTCAAGGTAACCACATTAGGAATGTGCCCTACGTAGGTGATCCAAATATCAAATGCTCCCATACATTGTGCTGTAATACTAATACTTCAGATTTATGTGCTAATATATTGTGATGTATGATAAATGTGTTGCTTAGACTTTTGTTCTCGTCTTTAGTTTTTCTGTGATAAGAGCGGGCCCTCAACAATGCTTGTTGGGTCTTTTTCTATGTACAGCATTTTACCTCCAGTTATGTTAGAGCTTAAGCGAAGGATGGTGATATGCTAACAATTTTGTTTTAATTATTTCAATTCATTTTATTATTCATCAATGCAATTATGTCATTTCATGGATGAGTTTAAGAGAATTTTTCTATCAATCAAATTTTACTTTCACTTATCGCCAAAAAAAAAAAAAAAAAGATCAAGCCATTTCATTAAAAATAAATTCAAATTTTACCAAACTATTATTCATTTTATTTATGGTTATAAGAGAATTGTAAATAAATCATATTTTTCTTTTTGCAAGTGGATTCTATTTCACGGTAGAGAGGGAGTAAAGTCAACATGCATGGTAAACACTTGTTATTTTGGATCCAAAACAACAGGACAGAATCTCTATACTTCAACATCCAGTAAACAGATAATATTGTACACCAGCAGCCACAGCAGATATCAGAGGCTGTCGTTAACCCACCAGCCCAAGGCCTTGATTAACATCATTTTGAATACACAATCACAGATTATGACAGATGAAGTACAGCAACGGTATTCATCTACCTATTCCAGATTTGGTGAAAGTATCTGGTTTTCAGTTTTCAATAAATCGCAACTGTTTATAAAAATGGACTGACGAAAAATCACCCATTTTCTCAGTTTGTCACCATCTTTCAGAAGTTAGAAATAAGCTCTAGTTTTTGGGACACTCTAATACAGCACTTCATGTGAGAATGAGCCATTCACAATTCTCCAAAATTGCGAAAAAATGAGCTTCACTTCATGTTATCGAAGCCGAAATTGCAGAGACCCAACGAGTGAAGAGAGAGATAATATAAAATAAAAATCACAACCCCATTGCTGCCTAATGTAACTAAACTCACAACATCCAGCAATTTCAGCATCCAGCCAATCTTCTATAATTACGTCAGATAATACTCACTCATATTCTCGACAAGATAATCATATGGTGCATTTATCCCATATGCCCTATTTGTTGGTGTTACTCGATTTGGAACAGAGTAAACATGACCTACACCAGCCTTTGCATTAACTTTGGCCCTCCCCTTCACAGAGCGCTTAATATCAGGAGGAAACTCAGCAGAGAGCCTTCCCATCTGCTTCTGCAGATCAGCAACTGATTCATTGGTTATTTTCCCTTTGGAGTTCTTCTTCCCCTCAACAAGTTTTAATTCCAATCTATACAAAGCACAAGCATCGCACTTATTGATCTCATATTCATAGAGGTGCCACTCAAAATGGTTAAGAGGTTGTGGATCCATATAGTAGGACCTCTTCAGGCCTCCAAATTCATTGATCACCTGCTTCCTTGACTCATGCCAACCGCGCCCACTGTAATCTGGCAATGACCTCTGCTTTCTGTTCCCACTCTCAAATGCTCTTCGAGGCTTGTCAAAAAAGAGCCATTCCCTAATTGTTTCACCTTCCAGAACTGATAGATCGAAGAGTTCTGCAATCATATAGCAGAACTAACTAATCAGCCTGGAAATGATGTCAGCTAAGTTCAGGATCACTCAGTTCCAACCACTAGAAATCACTGCTAGCAAATAAAAAATGCAAGGACAAAAATAAAAACCTACCAGGTGCATTCCATGGAGACTTCGTAGTAGCAGCTCCCTCACATTCTGGGATACCAACATCTTTTCCTTGTGCCTTTGCACCAAGAGCAGCAAAAAGGAGAGCATCCTTCAGGCCAATGCCTCCAGGTCTTAGAACAGGACTCATGCCAGGTGGACCTTCATTCAATGCTAAAGCTGCATGAAAGCTACTGCAATAATCTTGACACCAGTCCAAGCCTTGCGCAGGCCTTGGACAATCCCAAAGTGCACATTTTGGGCCTAGGAAAGCAGAAGGTGGAGGGCATATACTCGGCAGATAGCTAGAAACATGAGGCACGCCATCCTCCCTAGACAAACCAGTACCACTAAAACCAGTGTAGAAGTTGTGCTCAAAGTCTTGATGCAAATCAAACTGATGATAGTCCAAATGAGTAGCCCCATCCGAGTTATTAACTGACACATCATGACCTTCTGGGGACGGGTTTTTGCATTCAACAATCAATGGAAAACCATGGTCCTGCTGCCCCTGATTCACAGTAAATCCCTGCAAGATATCAAATCTAATCACCAATGAATGGCCATTTTCAAATCTAATTGACATGACATGGCAATAGAACTATGTAAAGAGGTAAATGATAATATCAAAGAAAGAAATATAACAGATCATGCTAGAAACCAAAGCATAAGTATGTTCTAGCTAATAAAGAGTACTTACAGTGTACCTAGAAAACAACTAATCCGATCTACCAACTTCACAGCCATGAACATGAAGATGATACATAGTATCCATTCACAGCTCAAATTGATACAAGCTAACCTTAAATCCAGGAAAATCACTATGCTCAAGTGATATATGTTTAGGATCCTACACATATAACTGTCTTAATCATATTGTGAATGTATGTTATAAAGGTCAAACTTGACAATGTGGTGAGCGAAGCCAGAATCCATGCGTTGGGCCCCTGAGGCCTATCAACTAGGTCTAGACTTAATATATATATATATATATATATCTCAACAAAAAAGAAGAAGAAGAGCAAGCCCAGCAAACTTGGGGAGATTGCATTCATCAAAGCACAAGAAATGAACAATAATCGTAAAGGCTCAATAAAAAACAGAAACCAGTGCTTTCAAAAGAAATTATTTGAGCACTTGGTATTAAATATAGGTTTTTTTTTTCTGCCTCTCATTATTAATATATTTCCCATATTGTAGTCTTCTCAGCTAAATTATTCCCATACTTCTAGTCCCTATGCATAGAAGGAAAATGTTCATTCAAGTGACGAATTCCCCCACGTTTTCTACAGTTAACAGCTTGGAACCTCATTGGAAGGGGTAAAATGCCAAGCTCAGCCCAAAGGAGGAGTCCCATATTCAGAGAGAGAGAGAGAGATAAGGGAACAACAGCTGATGAAGGGAAAATGTGTTAGGGGGAAAAGAAAGGAAGTGACAGGAAAAGGGGGGGAAGAGAGGGAAAGGGGGTCAGGCACGCGAGAAAGGACAGCGAAGTGATATAAAGCCAAGCTCTTCACTAAACACTAACAGAGGCCAATAAAAGGTGTCTGAGATCAAAGATGCAGGAAATTCTGGGGGACTTGGAGAAAAAGATCTTCTACAACCTCCACATGGAAGCTCCAGTTTTATTTTCTCCAGGCAGCAGGTGTCATTGACCCATTTGTACAGTAAGCTACAAGAGACCATGAGAGACTGTAAAATACACCATTTATAGTGGATTTTCCCTCCAAACGACCCGTGGACATAGTCCTTGTGCCGAATCATGTAAATCTCTCATTCTCCATTTATATTTGTTGTATTTATTTTCTATTTACTGAAATAGACATACATACGGACACCGTACCGCCGCTCCAAATCGTCACCATGGGCTCCAGACAACACCAACCCAGGCCCGAATCACCAATCGTGGACCAGGAATGATTTATTCTCCCCTTCCAACCTATTCTTACAAAATAGGCTTCAACACTAGAGTCATTTTTTTTAATACGTTTGCAATCTCATAGTTAGGCATGAACAAAAATCAAACTATAATTGAATGAACATAAAATTTTAATCCACTTTCAGTTACTTCCAGATTACAGGCACATACTAGCTCCTGTTCATATGCTGAAGTCAATGAAAGTGAAATTTTTGAAGTAAGAGGCCAGAAGGTGCTTAGTTCAGATGTAATAAGGTGGTAATTTCACATCATAAAGAAGAGAGTGATGAATTACAGTTCTTCAAGCCATATATATATATATAGACATTAAAGCTTAGTGTTTGATGGTTTCAGTCTGAATTAAGGACTTTGATTTATTTAAGGACTTCAGTCCAAGAGTGGGCACTTGAATTAAGCCAGAACTTCATTCCAAGGTTGTCCTCTTGTGAGGTGAGCACTTTTGGGATTAAATATTTGTGAATGAGTAAGGCTCTGAGTGTACTAGGAGATTCAAATTTGAGTTTATCTCCGCAACATCATAATCCCTCTTCTGTTCATCAAATTCCGGTGTGATTGTCTAATACTCGTGGAAGTAGGCATCTGTACCGAACCACATAAATGTTTTGGTCTTATGTGCATGGCTAATCGTCATCCAAACACTATATTTTTCATAGAAAACTCACATCGGCTTCCGTTGACACAGCATTTGAACATAGTCAATATCACATATATGATAAATTCAAGGATCTTATATTTCATTCAATTGGATCGATTAGAGAGCTGCCTCTCCCATCTTTTATTCTTTGAGTCAAACTAATGTATCACATCCACAAACAAATCATATGTTAATAATCAAAGCCAATATTAATTTTCTTTTAAAAAAGAAAACCTAAAAAAGACAAACAAATAATGGCAGAAGCAAGTGAAATTTAGAAATCCCACCTCTTGAAAGATCAGACTGTCTCCGACTTGTGTACTCTGATAATTAGGCTCGGGATTTGGTGCAGCTAATGGACTAGTGGCATCATCTTCCTCCTCACAAAGCTGCAATAGACGACATATATCCGAGGAGAAAGACCCAAGGCTACCACCCTATATAACCACACACAAACACTACAGGTCACAATCACACCAATAGAAATTTCAACCTTACAATAATAGTTCACGCACAATGTCCCCATTGCAACACACACACATGACATAAGTACCTATATAGCATTTAAATATATGCTTTAAGCTATGCTCCCAAAATGATACGAGTATGATACATTGATACAAAACTCACTTGTTGCAAAGAAGAAGCTGGAGAGGGCTCGTTGAGCTCAGCTTTCCACTCCCGGAGCATCTGATGGACTTGCTCCTCAAGGACAGCAACATCAACCGAGCGACTCTCCTTCCTGGCAAACTGCAGATCCACGAACATCCCTTGGAGGTCGTCAACCCGGTTCTTTGCCTTGTCCTTGAAGAGCCTGTGTGATGCAGACTTGCAATTGCTCTTCGAACCCTTCCCCATCAGTAAGCCTTCCAACCTTACTTCTTTGTAGAGCCCTGCAATCCAGAAAAGAAAACAAACCCAATTTCGGGTCAAAACCAATGAGGTTTTAGACCAAAAGAGTAATCAAATTCACACCCAATTTATAAGTTAAAAGATAATACACCCACCCCCCACCAACCACCAAAAAATGTCCATAGAACTAAATAACAAAAAAATCTGGAGACGCTCTATAATGAGATTAGCAGAACGTTGCTGCTACCAATAGAAGAATTAGTAAAATGATTTTAGTGTAAAATGATGCTCATATATTAAAAACAAACGCCAAATAAAATTGAATCTACCAACTTAAGTTTTGAGAGAAAAACCAGCACAATAAATAAAAACAGCCCCAAAATTTGCGAAGATGATACCTCACAAAATATTAACCAAACAGGTCAAAAGAAGAAGAAAGAAAAAGTACCATACCAGAAAAAGACAGAAGTCTTCAGGTGATCGCCGTCAAAGATCAGGATAATTAGCAAATAAAAACAGGACGGGAATTGAAAAACCAAACTCAGAAAAGATGGAAACCCACAGCGAGAGTGTCGCTCTCTCTATCTATAACCCCTATGCTGCAGGAGATAAATGGTTCGGAGATTGTAGAGAGACAGAGAGAAAGCAAAATATTCGTGAGGACTAGACTAATCGAAAAGAGATGCCCTCACCCTCCAAAGTTTTAATCTTTCTTTTCTGATACCAAATTTCCCAATCAGAAAAGCTTTTGTTTTTACCTTTTTCTTTGTCCGATAGAAATAGCGATTGAATTTGGCTTCCCCTTTGCTTTTGGGTCTTCTAACTTTTATACTCCATGCCGAGTAGTAGTCCTCTTGCTCCTCCTCTCTCCCAAACTCTCTGAGTGTCCGGGGAGCAACAGCAACGTGGACGCGGCAAAAAAAGCTAAAAGAGATTGGGGGTTTTTATTTTTTTATTTTTACCGACGCTGAAGTGGATTAATGTGGTCAGTTGGTCTTTAGAATTTGCCCTTAGAAAGTCAGATAAATTACTGCGAATATGTGGGTTGGGATACAGTATATCTGCGAGGGACCAATTGGGGCTATTTTAGACTTTTGGCCTTCCGAGTAATAAGATATGGATGATCTGTCCGACACTTGCTCATGGTTTCATGCTTTTCATTTTCAAGCTCTAGAAGCTCTATTTTTCAGTACCAAATAATACCTGTACAGGATAAAATAGAAAAAAAAAATTATCGAATATTTAAAATTAACCGTGGAAATTTTGAAGATTCAAGAATCTTAAATAGCGATAAATATCATGAAAATTTGTAAAGAATCTTTATTTGCCCCATATTTTTTTATAAGGATAACTGGGCATATGATGACTCAATCCCAACATCATCGTATAAAGAGGGGAATAAAAATCTTATCGAAAAAAAAAAAGAGGGAATAAAAATCACAATACCGCAAATATATTAACTCAAGTTTAATGTTGAGAATATACTGATTTTAAATTTTATTGCTATTTGGGAAAATTTAATGCAATTTTTATGGTTAGGTTTTGTTTTTATTTTTTATTTTTCAAAATTTTATAATTATGGGGATTGTGCTGTTGGAGAGAACATTATAATCCCTTTTGAATATAAGAAAAGCTCATTTTGTGACATAACTAAAGTATTTGGATAGAATACATCTCATTTTATCTTTATAATTTTTCTAAATTTTTATGTAAAATATAATAAATAATTTAATTTTTTTAAATTTTAAAAAAATAATAATATTTTAAGAATATTTTATTTAACTTTCAACTTTCATCTACACTCATCTCATATCAACTCACCATCCAAACCGCACCTAAAAGTGATACCTTTGCTCTCTATGAACAATATCATAAATGTTTCCAATAGAAGTTTAGATTGTGAGTTGAGTTGAGATGAGATAAGAGTTGTAAGTTAAATAAAATACTGTATAGTTTTTTAATATTATTTTTTATTTTAGAATTTGAAAAAATTGAATTATTTATTATATTTTATTTAAAATTTTAAAAAAAATTTAATGATTAAACGAGATGAATTGATACTTAAATTGATGATGGTTTAAGATCAATATTTTTAATTTTATAAAGGTGGAGAATTTTTAAGCAGTTGAAGTGAATAAAAAGTAGATCGATAAAAGATATAATTTTATAATATTTATTTAACATTTAATATCATTAAAAAATCATAAAATTAATCAATAATACAAGACAGATTTTATTTATTTATTTATCGTATTAGATTTTAAAATTCCAATAAAAATTCTAAAAATTCATAAATCATTTCTAAAAATATTATTCCAATACCTATTTTAAGTTCACTGTCATGCAGTAATATATCTTGAAAAGTTTAGCCTTCCCAAGTAAGATCTTAACTTTCGTGCTTCTTCTTTTTGTGTTTTAGCAAACTTAGGTGTTAAGTTACTTACTTGCACCCCTTGCTCAGAATACAAACCATTGCCCACTTGCTCAAAAATCCCACTAACCCATATTCAGGTCGGGGCAATCAGATGGCAAAGTCCCTTCAAATGTCCACTTGGCAATTTGTAATTCGGCCACCTTACTGAAAATGAGCACCATTTTTTTGTCCCTTGAGAGAAGTGAATGATGAGTAGAGGAAGAAACGAATAAATAAAAAGCACTTCCACTACACCACCCATCGGATTCCTGTTTTGATGCCCTTCCTGTTACAACTACAAGAGATTTAAAAGTATGTCAAATTAAGCAGATTATTACCCTTGATTAAGCAAATTCCTGTAATAGGAAGGTTCATCACTAAGAGCAGTGCCAAGGAAAATAAATAGTGCAACGAGACTATGGGGCTCATCATAACTAGAGAAACGACAATAATACCTCGCCAAACCTGATCTGCCTGCATTCATGAACATGTGCATTTAGGCGTTTGAGAGGATAAACGGGAGTGTCATTTTCAGGAAGAGGGGGGGGGGGGGGGGGGGGGGGGGGGGGGGGGGGAGGGGGGTGCTGTGGAGGTGGAAGTGATGGCAACTGGCCGAGTTATATACATCTCATTTAATTCATATGATATATCATCGCTTGTCTCGATCGACAGCCTCGCTGTATTCCTCGACTTTATTTTATTTTCCAGCAATAAAAACACAACTCGCATTTCAAATTTCTTATAGTATTCTTTTGTGAATGAGACGGGTGAAGCCAGAACTCAATTTGGAAAGATGACCCGTTGTCAAAAGAATTAGGTAAGGCTTCCCCATGCTGAAGGGAAACTATTCAATACACTAGAAATTGTGTCACAAAAATTGTAATTTATTAGAAGAATCTCTTGTTCACATCAAGCTGGTTTAGCTGCCTTTCCAGTTTCTGAATTATTATGTCTGATGTTGAAAATGCCTCCTAGTCCTCGTCCCTTGGCAAGCTGCTCCAGTTCCTCGAGTTTTTGCCTAAGAAGTTCGACTTCTTTTGCTAAGGCCTCGTCTTTTTGCCTCATTGCCTGAGTAAAAGATGAACAAAGGGGATTGTGAATAATTAGGTGGCCTTAAAATATTTATACTATCTTCCTGAGAATCACAACATATGATGAGAATCACAACATTTAGAGCAGTCATAGGAGTCCATAAGAAAATTATACACCTTTTTTTCTTAAATTATTTCATCACAGATGAAGGGAAAATGCACAAAAAAATACCATGCCATTGACATGTCTGCCTTCAGATATTCCCTTATCAACAGATTGTTAAATAAATTAGTCTCAATTCCTTTCAAGCCAAAAGGCGCGCACACATACATTTTTTTACAACAATTCAAAGAGAAGTTTTGATTTAAGCATCCCTGAGCAAACTTTTTAAAATGATCATCCATTATCTTAAAACTTTGTGCATTGTTACAGATAGAGTTGTGTGATAATGATAGGCACGCTAAAATTGGTGGATAATATGAGAATTGGTTCTGTATGAAAGACTGAGGACTAAAAATTCATAGATGATATTTTAAAATGCTTATATTGATCTATCACAGCCTCGGTACAACTCTAAAAAATGCTTCTTAAGTTTGTAACCAATCAGTCCACAGAGGTAGCCACTTTCACTCAGTCATGCCAAATGAGACAGTATAGATGTTAAACACTCTGCCTGACTCGTACTACAACTTGTGAGGGAGTAATGTAAGATGAAGAGAATAACTCAATGACAGAAAAGAAGAGAAGAGGAAGAAGAGAGGAGGTTTTACATTTACTTATATTTTATTCTTTTTTATTAGTAAAAACAAATAATCAAATATTAGTAAATGTAATAGGGTGATGAAAATATTCAAAACTCAGCTACAATTGCATATCAATAAGCACTTGTCGTGATAGTTTGGTGTATTATTGTCTCTTGGCAGATCTCCAGATATCTTATCAGTCCAAAGGTATAAACACAAGGATTATATATCAGTTATCACTAGCATAGATGGTTATTGCCATTTCACCTCAAATTCTTGCTTGCGTAATTCCTCCTTTCTGGCTTCTGATCTAGCACTTCTTTGCACTTCAAAGATCACAGCAGCTCCTGCAACCTATATACGTAGAAGTTTGGTCATGTAAACGGTCATTCATACATATAGAGTTGATATTTAGGGTGGTAAAAGCAAGTAAATTTTTGTGTTTTTTATGAGGTGTATGATTCTATTCACACATCAAATATTGCAGATCCTCCTCCCCTTAAATGCAACCCACAATGCTACTCTCCGCATATTATGTACAATGAATTTAAAAGTGTTGTCAAATAGACCCACCTATGGGAAGAAATGCTTCACAGTTATATGCTCATGAAATTGAAGGCAGAATCCAATCACAGTCCATCATTTCCTATGACAGATAGAAATGGTGGACTTTTTGCTTCATCCATCTATACAAAGTGGAAATACATTTCAATTCGCTAATTTGGATTTTGAAAAACCCCAGAAAGAGATGCTCACCAACAAGGAGTCAAATCTCAACCAGAACAGCTATTGAAATTAAGGGTATTAATCAAAACGATCTTCATCTTGCAATTCATACACTCAATGTCCAAGAGACAAGAATGACAAGAGAGCGAACTTTCTTTTTCTTATAGGTATATGACAAGAGAGCAAACTTTTTGATGTATCCTGATTATTAATTAGGCACCACAAAATAATTCAATATTTTGTTGTTATGTATTGCTGACAAAGCAAATTCCATGTATAGTTGGACCATTGGCAGACTATATATTATAGCTTCATTGTTCTAATCCAGTCATTAGCATTTCTCTTTAAGAAAAAAATAATAGTTTTTTTTATTGTGGTTGCAGGAAAACTCATCAGCTATGTCAAGTATTTGTGGAATTGTTTCTCATAAATTAAACAAGTAAACACAGAATGTTTTCGCACTAGCCTTGGGATTCAGCAATATATTTGTTTCACCCAATTGCCTAATGTAGTGGGATCAAGTCCCACAAGGCACTTCTACCCATCCAATTATTCAAAGTCTCTCTGCAATCCCATGAGCACAAGCATGTTCACTTTTGACATTCCCATCCCCAAATCTCATCCTCTGGTGAGATGCAAAGCAGGATAGCAAAAGAATCATAAGTTAATTAAATTTCAGGTCAACCGTATAGAGGTCTGCTCAGATTTAACTGGTGAATGTTTTGATCGTCCTATTCAGAATCAATTTTATCTCACAAGCTTAAATCAAAAAACACAGTATTAGTGAATTACAATTCTAAATTGTTTAAGTCTCTTTTAAGTACAATATTAATTACATGGTCAAGTAAAAAATTTTCCGCAGGTCAGCTTGTTTGGAACAAGTTTCCATCTCAAAATTCTCATCTCATCTCATCTCATCCCATGTCATTCCCAATCATCACTCAAACACAAAACCCCATTTCCTAATATTTTAAACTTTATAATATTTTTAATTCAACTTTTTCTCTCTCATTTCCCAAAACCCTAGAAAACATTACTTAAACTATCTTATTACTATTCACAAAATTCTCATCTCATCTCACTCCCCAAATTTAAGGCCCATTTGGATTGAGAAACCATCTCAACTCATTTCATCTCATCATTATAATTTTATCAAATTCTCACACAAAATACAATAAACAATTCAACTTTTTTAAATCTCAAAACAATAATAATATTAAAAAATAATATGTTAACAATATTATATTCAACTTTTAATTTTTATCTAAAACCATCTCATCTCATCTCACTATCCAAATGGGGGCTAAGGCTTTTCTATTAGTAGTAGTAGCATTGGCTCATTAAGTAATAATTATACAAAGTCCCAGTTTCCTTTTATTTCCTATAGCTAGGTGACTTATAAAGCCAAAGACAGAGAGATGCGGTTTGGATAGTGAGTTGAGATGAGATGAGTTGAGTTGAGATGAGATGAAAGTTGAAAGTTGAATAGAATCTTGCTAGAATATTATTTTATAATATTATTATTATTTTGAGATTCGAAAAAATTGAATTGTTTTTATATTTTGTATGGAAAAATAAAAAAGTTGTAATAATAAGATGAGATGAGAATAGATCATTTCTCAATTCCAAACGGGCTAGTACATACACATTTATTGCATGGCATGCACCTTGGCTTGCGTCTAGATAACAAATCAAGCATGCATACTCATAAACGCAAGCATAAGGACATACTTCAATTGTTCAAGTTCTGGTGAGTTTCTTTCCTTTTTTTTCTCTCTCTCTCTCTCTCTCTCTCTTTTTTTTGGGGGGGGGGGGGGGGTTAGAGGAGGGGATAATGCTCAATAGCAATGGCAATGGTCAAGTAGCTTTGAAAGATTATGCATACAAGTAAATAAATGATACCGAGAAGACGAAGAGTTCCCCAATAAGGTCTACAGCAGCCTGAACGGCTTTCTCTTCATTCAAAGGGCGAATCTCAACATCGGTTGCATGACCATATAAGCGTCTTTGAATTTGTGTTGTGAGTCGATGGTTTGACTGGTTCCAATCATCAAAATTAAACAAAACGCATTTTAGGGTCTATATTATACAAACCAAGAGAAGTAATATCTGAAGCAGCAACAATGAAATAATTAGATGTCAGTGAATATTACCCTAAGATGACTGGACACGAATGGATCAAGAGGGAAACAAAAGCCATCTATAATTAATAGTTTCTTTCTAATAAATTCCGGTTCATAGTTTCCACGCAAACAAAAGGGGTCATTGCCTTAACTACACGATTTATTCACCAATCTGAACGGTATTTATTCGATTACAGCGATCCACATCAACACCAGTTGATAAAATCAGAGCAGAAAAGTGTTTATACGGCTAAAAGTGTAAGATCGCGTAGCTTATTACCTGGGCCATGTCAATGATGAACTGGCGGAACCTGGGGTGAAACGCAGCCTGTTGCTTTAGCCTGCTAGCCACGGGTTTGCTGAGAGTCTTCAATGCCAGCGTCCCGAGCTTCAATAGCGGGAGTACCATTACGATTTACGAAGATAATTTTAGATACGAATGAGCACCGAGTACTTGATCTTTGGCCAATTAGAACGAAGTAAGCTCGAGCTTATAGAAGTTTCAATATTGGTCTCGTGGTTGGACTGGATCAAAGGTTGGGTTTCTTGAAGAAGGGGCAGGACGCAGGAGGCTGGGAGCAACCCAAGTCAAATGAGAGGGATCAATGGGGGGAATGGACAATGCTAGAGCCACCGCTTAGGAATCCCGCTGGTGACTTTTTATGTGTCTTTTTTTAAGTTATGTTTTATATATATTTCTTTTAACATTTTTAAATATTTAAAAAAAATAAAATAAATTTAAAACATGATTAAAGAAATATTTTTTAATAGTATTGTAAATTTTTTTATTTTTTAATGTATTTAAAATTGTTAACAAAATCTATATAAAAAAGAACTAAAAAAATTCATAAAAACACATATGCTAGAATCCAGCGGGAGCCCGCGGTGGTTCTAACATTATTCATGGAAAATTGGGGGTCGTTAAGCAATGGTTACGTGGTCAAGTTACGCCAATGGAGAAGCGTTGATTCTGGTCCGTGGGCACTCTTTCACTAGTTTTCCTTTTTAAATAACTTTGATTATGTTTAAGCTTGCACCATAAATGGAGTCCGGTTTTGTAAAATAAAGTTGCAATATGTACTTATTCTGTAAAAATATCTTTCACTTTAGAGTTGTAAAACAAATTGTAAAATAGAACGTGTTTTTATTACTAGTCTTACATTTTAATAATAAGCAACGGGTTCTTTTAGTATTACTAATGGTTCTATGATTAATATTGCTAACCGAATCATAAAGTGCTAATATGAATAAAATCAATTACCACTACATGAGTCGTATAAGCTTTAAGAAATGCTATTTTTTATTTTAGGTCCAAGCGGATGAGTATCTGGTAAGCCTCTTCGAGAACATTAATACTATCAAACTCAACTCATCTCAAACTAATTATTAATAGAACTTATTGTTTTTTTAATTTTTTTATAAAAAAGTTGTACTCATCTCAATATACTTCATACGTACATTTTAAACTAAAAATTTAAATATATCTCAATCTTAAAAAGTTAAACTTATTTTAATAAAATTTAAAAATTACTATTATTCACAACTCAACTCATTAGTAACTTGTTGGTCATTCACGCCAAGAAGGATACTATCATGCCAAAATTACTCAACTGGCTAGGCGCGTTAGGAGTGAGCGTGCTTAGAGTAAAATGGAATTGTGTATAGTCTTTCTTCTTCTTCTTTTTTAAGGGGTGATCGTGTATAGTAACATAGTTAACAAAAGAGAGCAGAATTTTGGGATCACTATAATTTCAATCTTCATGGATGTTTTCGATTTTAGGAGTAGTGGGTTTACTTTTGCTCACGGTATAAATGTAGACAACTTGCCTAATGAAAAATTAAGCATTGTTTTGATCTTTGTCATTACATTTTAAAGCTTGCTCTTGTTATGCCTCTTGAAGAATCAGTCGATTGGTGTGAACGCTTGCATCGAAGTGCAGTAGTCGGTGTCATTTTCATTGTCCTGACCTACTGGATGGGAGAAATTTTTATATGCTCGAGCGAAATTGATAAACAAATTTGATGCAAAATGAGTGCTTTTGAGAATCATGGTGGTGGGTTGCAAGAGAAATTATAGCATTTTGGTTAGGAAATTAATCAGACTGTATGAGATCAACACGTTTGAAGTGCCAAACAATTACTGGAGAAGGGAATTGCAGGCCAGGTTTTAATCCACGGTGACGGTGGCGAGTCGTTTCTTCCAAGACATGATTCTCACATGCATTCCCCAACACCCACGCCCAATTTGGATTGAAAAAAATAATAATAAAATAAACACTCTAAGGGTGCGTTTGGTTGTTGAAATGAGTTGAGTTGAGTTGAGTTTAGATAATAAAATATTGTTAAAATATTATTTTTGAATATTTTTATTGTTTTAAAATTTGAAAAAGTTGAATTATTTATTATATTTTGTGTTGAAATTTGAAAAAATTGTAATGATGAGTGAGATGAGATGAGTTTGGTTAAGGAACCAAACGAAGCCTAAAGCTATTACTAGAATAGTATAATTTCCCGACATGCTGGTCCAAGCCAGAGCCCAGGCTCTGCACTCAACAGGCTTATTCTTGATGATCATGGAATTGGGATAAACCCAAACTGAAGCCCAAAAGCATAAAGATTCGGCCTCCAACTTATGTAAATCAATTTCAGCCACAGAACGTCACCCAATACTTTTTCGTCATCTTAAGATTTCGTATTCTCAAATATTCTGTAAATAATAAAAATAAAATAAAATATTAAATAATAATAAATAATAATAAAAAGTAAATAAAATAATAAATAATAGTAAAGTATTCTAAAAATATCTGAGATATTCCTGATAACTCATATTAAATGACATATTTTCTATAACTATTATTTAATTTTTGATACATAAAATTATTTGAAATATGTCGCATTAGTAAGTGTAATTAGAGATGATACGATTTAGGATAAGCGTTAATATTACTCCTCGAATCATGGAATAAAGATGCCATTGCCAAATCATCTATTGACAATTCTTGTGCTAAATCAATCTACATCTCACTAAAAGACTAACTATTAAATAGCTTAAACATGGTACTTCATTCTTATGTGAGAATGAAATGTCCTTAAAAATTCATGATCATATAATAAATAATCTCAATAACAAAATATCTCATGATTACATAAGAATATCATAATCTTATGATATTCCTTAGGAGTGAGCATGCTTAAAGAGTGTGGAAAGCATTATGTATAGCGCAAGTGGTCCATCTATGTTTTTTTTCTCCTAGTAATTGGTAGTGTGTTTATTTTTTGCTCAGACTTACAAGTAACTGTCTATTTGTGTTATTGAGGGTTGTTTGCATACTTTGAATATCTATTTAGTGAATTATAATGAAATAATTTGAGTTAAAATATTTTATTAAAATTTTTTTAAAAGAAGAAAAAGATCTGAATAAAAATATTATAAAATTAAAAATTTGTTTGAATATATTTTTTTAGTATTATTTTTATTTTCATGTTTGTAAAAGTTGTATTGATTTTTGTATTTAGATAATGATTATGTAATAATTAGTTGAGAAAGTAGAAAATTAAAAATTGAAATATATTTAATATTTTGGTAATATTTAAAAATAAAATTATAATTTTTTTAATAATTTGAAAATATAATCATGGGTATCTATGAGTCAAATCATGGGTATTTTGTGTACGTACGGGATGTGTTCCGGTCTTTGCATATTGTTTTGGTAGTCATAGCATTGGCCGACAGATCAACTATTTCGAAGTTGATATTTGCAATTTAACTGTGTGCATATTTAGCTTTTTAAAAAAAAAAATTAAAATCGTATAAAAATAATTATTTTTTTATAACAAACTTCACTTTTTAAAAAATATATATATATATAAAACTTAGGCACTCGAAAACTATATCTTTCGTTACTCATTTTTCGATTGCGATTATGAAATTAAGAGTATTTACATTGGTTTATACATATGTATATGTAAAATTACCTTTTTTAGATATCTATTTTGTCATTCAAACAAAACTCTCACATTGATTTATACATATTTGAACTAAAATAATAATAAAATATTATTATTTTATTATTATTAATTTTTTACCTTTTTTTTTTTTAGAGTTTGCAATTAGCACCCAGTAAAAATTCCATTATTTAACCGATGCTCAAAAACAACAATTTCATGCATCCAGATTTAGCAATTCCTATAATAAGATACATCAAATTTATATACACCAAAAATGAATCTCATGTGCTCATAAAATAATTCCCTTGGGGAATGTTGTCGAGAGAGAGTGGGAGCAGAAAGAAATAATGAGTAAAATATGTTTAATAGAGTGAATAATAAATCTTCAAATTTATATAGATGTTGTTCATAACTAACTAAATATTTAGAGATGTATAAGTCAATATAGAAGAATTTAAGTTCATATTATACAAATATAACTTTACACATGAAAATGCATAAACTAATGTAAATACTTTTAGTGGTCATTACACTTGCAAGATTTGACATAGGAATTAGGATGGTATCGTCAAGTTCAAGTAACAAATAGTACTCATTTCTTCCTCGTATCAAGGTTTTTCCCCCAATATGAATAGATTTTTTACTGTTTACGTCGGGGTACGTGTGCATGAACTTGCATGCCAATCAAGATTAGTACCATTTATATATGTGAAGATCACACAATTAAATAATCGAACATTAATCTTGGTCCTTAGGATCAAGCGATGAAACATCAAGAGCAGCCAATAGGTACTTATAGTACTGGGTCTGTAGACTCTGGCATGAATGTATAGTAAATACTATTTATATGAACAATAAATACTGTTCATGTGACGGGTCCGTGTACACATACCATTATTTTGTCATGTATTTTTGTTCACGAAATTGCTGACATTTATTGCTACATAATTTCTACCATACTTTACATTCTATATTTTTAAAAATTTTTTAATATATTTTTTTAAATTTTTTCTTTTTAAACTATTTCAAATTTTCTATTCACTATTCATATAATAAATATTTGAGAAAAGAAAAAAATTAAAAAAATGTGATGTGTGAAGGTTGTGAAGATTTTTTAGTTGACATATCTTAGCTAATAAGAACAAACAGAAAGAACAAGTAGAAGTGAGAAGGGGATTTACCTTATTTATTGGTCGTATGGGAGTATGGCCATTCTCTCAAGGGTCAAACCAGTCAGTAGGTGGCCCAATATAAAATTGATGAAAGGAAAGGGGCGAGGCTAGGCCCGAGGAGACCCATTAGGTGGGTGATTGGACATATCACCCACCCAGACAGCAACCCATGCCGTCAAATAGCAGGCACGCCACATTAAATGATCTTAAAAGCCAACACGCAATGCAGGGACAAACGTCCATGCACCTCTGGGACAAGGTAGTGTGTGCACCCCCACCCCTTACCTGCCTCAGGGAACATATTGGTGACCCATGCGCAATGTGGCAAGGCAACAGCTGACATGATAGAGGAGAAAATCTACCACCTGCGATACCCCATGCTCCACGACCTGCCAAGCAGAGGATGGGGGCCACCACAACCGTGTATATAAACACGTCCCGGGCACAAGTATAGCTCTCTGAACATTTTTCTCCAGATATTTCCACACAAAGAGACAATTCTGACTTAGGCATCGGAGGTGACCCTCACCACCCCGAACCTTCATCTCCTTGAGTCTTGTAGGTGAAATGAAGGAACTGTGGAGTTGCCCAGGCTGTGGAACACGACATTAATAGTGACTCTATATGTGGAATCCTGTGAATTAGCGTGTCATTCATATGCCAACACCAACATGTTCAAACCACACGTGAGCAATAAGAAACAACAAAGAAAATGGAAGCAAGGTTGGTCGAAATAGAGGATATGATAAGGAAACTGGCTACAGAGGTGTGAAGCCTCCAACAGTAAAACAAAGTGTTGCAAAGGGCGAATGATGAGTTCGTGGAAGACATAGGGTTGAGCCAGAACGAGCACGTTAAGTCGCAAAACGTGACGGAGATGGACACAATGGAAGAGGAGAGGAGGCAAATGCATCATGAGTTGCGTGGGCTCATGGACAAGTACGCGAAAATGGCCAAAAGGATGGGTGCTTCCTCATCTGTGGACCAACTACTCACTAGCACTGACTTACCATATAATACATAAGTCATGGCGGCTCCGCTCCCAAAGAACCCTCTTAAGCATTTAGAAACATTTAAAACTCATATGACTCTGCACTGATTCCAGGGTGAGATCGCATATTGAGCCTTTCTATGACGCCCTCAACCCCCACGTGTTATTTTAGTAGAGTTCGAGATATCAAAATGATGACCACACAAATCACGCACCCCAATGACAAGTGCTCTGAATGTGTACAATATAATAATCGCAACGCGAGGGAAAAAAACATTCTTATTAAGTACCAGAAAGTTAAAAAATAATAAAATATTCTTTACAAGAATTATACAATCATCCGACAGATAAATTAAAGAAAACAACATAACACAATTTCCATATCGCTGAACAACATATCAGCAAATCATACCTCCGGTGAAGCTGGTCCTTTAGGCTCATAATCAGTCTCTGTGTCAAAGTCTACAATTCCATCAGACAGAACCGTAGGGTAAAACACCATAATGAGATTATGACATCTTAGCAAGTAATCAACCAAAACAGCATTCAAGAGATTTAAAACACATTAATACAACCAGCACGTCTACAGCTACACTGTAAGACATACAGGAACAAATCCACTTCTTTTTTCCAAAAATACACTTTTAATCACTCACGCCAAAAATCTCATTGGCCCAAATATATCCATTTATTTTATTATGCATGCACCACGATCTTCCCTATGGACCATTTACACACATTGGCTTTCATCGTCAAACCACGGGTAACATCCGTGCATGTGACTTCGTAACAAACGATACCTAGTTTCGCACCCAGCGCATACATGACCAAGCATCCTCTAACCTCGCCAGCGAGAGGCCATAGAATTGGTATGTAAGCGTTACCGTCTAGTCCGTTCCCGTTGTGGCCCGGCGATAACTATGGAGACGTCACATCAGTTTATTTCTCGTCCGAGTGATCAAAGGAGCTCCACTGAGATAATATCCTATCTCGGTTTGGGGTCGTGATACGAACGCACCCACATGATATCCCCAGTACACAAAACCCAGTTTTCAATTTACACAACATGGCATAACACAACACAATTGAATAATCAACACAATTATGGTAAAAATACAGATGCACGACAGACAGTATATTGGATGACAAGGCATAATATACAACATCACAACAGTCACAATATTCACAGTTTCACAAACAACTGCACGTGTAATCTCATCCTCCAATCCGGCCCAAGGCCCAAATCCAACATCAATTACAATTTAATCCCAACACTTCAGCGGCCTAAGGCCCATCTCAAACCAATCAGACTGCAAATAATGTCAATTATAAAAATGCTATTTCTAAACCTTATGGGTCACGTTTTGGAGAATTACTTATAACGTAACAAGAAAATTTCTAGAAGATCGCACGTGTGGAGGTGTCACCAAAAGTGGTGGCATAATGTAGGCAGTGGCAGCATGAGGGCAAAACAGTGATCAAAAGTGGGTTTTCCAGGAAATGAGCTTTGGACCTAAGTACAAGCAGGTGGAAGAGAGGGTTTTGTCACGACGAGTTGTGGCGGCACACGGCGGATCTACTATAAAACACTCGGAAACACCACCAGTAAACAAAGAACACGAAATTAAACTACAGAGAGGGAAGATGATCGATTTTGGGATGATTTGAGAATGGGGAGGTTCGACCTATGAGTATCGCGGTTCGACCATTGAAGATCCAAATGCAATTGGCTTAAAAGGGTGGTAGCAGGTGGTTGTGTGGCTCACGGGTAGAGGAGGAGACGCTAGTGGTGCAAGCCGTGGCAGAGGAAATGGATGTGGTGTGGACACGTGGAGCAGTGGTAAGAGAAAATCGGTCATGGAGGCTCGAGGTGGAGGAAGAAGGTGGTGGTCCGTGATGAGAGGAAGTGATTTTGTGTTGCCATGTTCTGATTGGAGGTGAGAGACGGTATCGATAGCAGGGTGGAAGGAGGAGAAACCGAAAGAAGGAAGAAGAATGAGAGGGGCGGTGCCAAGGAGAACATGATGGAACCCTAGGGTTCCTCCTAAAACGGCACTTTTTGATTTGAAGGGAGGGCTGGGTTTTCACATCACACAGGCTAGGCCTGAGTCTTACTCTACACGGGCTAGGCCCGAAACTCACATCCCCTTGGCCCAATTCAAAAATACACCCTCACACACAGAGTCCATCAGAAAAATAAAACACTACAATTCACTACACACAAGCCCAACTTCAAAACTATTGAAATAGAAAATAAAATAAAACATAAAACATGGCCTCCTCTCGATCAGATAGGAAAATGGAGATTGACTTGTCAGCAAGCACGACTCCCCAAACAGCTCGAATCAGGAACTCTTGGTGGACGACCTCCCCCTCGGGATATTCCCAGCCCGAGCCTGAAACAAAGAAGAAGCATTTGGTCCAGTCCTTGATGTGAGAAAAGTGCTTCTCTGGGCCAGCGATTCACCCCCAACTGCGAGCCTTGAAGCTACAGAGATTACTATCAAGGTGCAACACCCTGTACACGAAAAGATATTCCCTCTCGATCAAATTGGGAGACTCCTTGGACTCAGGGTTCAGCACTAGGCGGAAGATCACTCAGCTCGCGACCAAGAGCCGCCAGGCATTCAGGTGGAGCTAAGCGGGTGACAGGCCAAGGAGTGAATGGGACCGTAGAATGTTAGCCTAAGCCCATTCACGAACATCATGAGAATTAAAGAAGGCCACACTCGTCGCCAAGCCGGCATCGTCAACGACAGCAACATGATGGTCTGGAACCTCTAAAACAGCTTAATCGGGGATGCCAAACGCTCCCCATAGTACAAAGGTTGGCAAAAGAGGCCATTGACTCCTAAGCCTGCCAACTGAAACGCAGCGGCTTCTCTCCAACGACGGACTACGCCCCTCCTTCGAGATCACTGGAAGTCCCTTAGAGTGAACGAAAAGGTCTTTCTTGGGGTTAGAGCTAGGAACACTCTTGGGAGCCTTTGGAAATAAGCAAAAGGTAAAAGTCGGGAATGGTTGGCAGGGAAGAAGGAAGGAATTTGAAGAAAAAGATGAGAATGGACACAAAGACAATGAGTACTTGAGAAGAAGGCATATGAAAGTACTGCGGAAAATGAGGAGGGAAAAAGGGATTTAAATAAAGCGTTGGCCGGTTGGGATGCCCAACACATGAAGTGACAAGGGCTGTTAGAAGCAAAACGGCAGGAGCAAATCCCGAGATTCACATTGCATGCAATAATCATAGAGATAAACCATCGCGTACACCTCGGGTATGGAAGGAAAATGGATTGAGCGCGTACAGAGCACAAATCAATTAGGTAATCACGTGGGAGGCAAGCCACCACCCCACGAGTGGCAACGTGAGTGCAACCCGTGGTAATGAGCAGAGTTACACCAATTAGGATGAATGGCTTTTGAATTCTCATTGCACATGTGCATTGAGAATTCACAGGGTATTGAAAAGGAGATTTACCTTCTTCCTTGTGCCTTATAGGATTTTGGCCCCTCCCTCAAGGCCCAAACCAACCAATAGGCAGCCCAATATAAAATCGATGATGGGAATAGGGCGGGGCTAGGCTCGAGGAGACCCATCAGGTGTGGTGATTGGACACGTCACCGGCCCAAGTAGAAACCCATGTCACCGGACAGCAGGCACACCTCACTAAATAATTTGAGAAGCCAGCATGCAATACAGGGACAGACCTCCACTCACCTCTCGGACAAGGTAGTGCGCGCACCCACAAGCAATGTGGCTGGGCAACGACTGACATGACATGGGAGAAAATGTACCACTTGTGTAGTACCCCATACACCCATCCACGACCTGCTAAGTAGAGGATGGGGACCACCGCGATCGTGTATATAAACATGTAACGAACACATGTATAGTTCTCTGAACATTTTTTTTCTAGATATTCCCACACAAAAAGATAATTCTAACTTAGATATCAGAGGTAACCCTCACCACCCTGAGCTCTCGTCTCCTTAAGTCTTGCAGGTGAAATAAAAGAACTATGGAGTTGACCAGATTGTAAAACACGACTTAAACAAAAAGGTAAGTGTGCGATGATAATAATAAAAAAATAGCAAGTGGTGCCGCCCTCCTTAAAAAGAAAAAAAACGAGTGCGATGATAATAATTTAAGCCATGAAAACGAATCACAGATTATAAAATGTTTGGTAAGGCATGAAAATAATCCATAAATAATAAATAATGAAATCTCGCAAGTGTTAAAAAAAAGTAGGCGATCTAGAATATGCATGTGGAATGCGTTTTTCATACTTTCCACCATGTAGTCAAGAAACATGCTACACGGGTGCAATTTTCATGTTTTTCTTTTAATTTGGCGGATAAGCACTCATTAATCAAGCCAATAAAAAAAGGGTACAAGTGCACATGCACTCCAAGCCACAACTGTTTAATGGTAATATTATATTATCCCCGTTGATCATGAACTACGATGTAGTTGCTGTCTCGTGGAATGCATCTTATGATGTTTAATGATAAGTTTATGTAACGTTTTTTGCACTTTTCATAATCCTTCAGAGGTAAAAACTTAATGGTCTACGGTACGTACGTGTATTTTTGTGTTTTTAAGAAAAATGATATCTGTAATTACAAAGTATGCAAGTATCTTATTTTTTTTTTTTAAAAAAAATCAGTAAATAAAAGATTCACATAAGAAAATAATTTTTTAATAATAAATTTTATTTTAAAAAAACACGCGGCAGTTATACATTATATAATTATATATAATATTTCTAATGTTTCAAAGATTGCGCAGTTACCTGTTGGAGTAATATTTCAGGTGTAGTTGCCTGGCTTTGGAGATAAATGATTAATTAATAATTTGTTAGACGGCAGTAATAACATGAATATATAGAATAATATTAAGGGATTAAAGCTCAATTTCTTAAGCTTTTGGATCAAGATGAAAACTGTTTGGCTTTCTGCGTATATTGCATGGTGTTACAAAAAATAAATTTCAAAATATCTTAGGATCCAAGATATATATCAAGAGATGTTTTGAAAATGAGATGAGATAATAAATCTGTGAATAGTAGTGAAATAATTTTTAAGCTTTTATTAAGTTATGATGTTTTATATGAGCTTTAAGAAATGAGGGAGAAAAAATTTCAATAAAAATATTATAAAATTAAAATATTTTTGGAATATAATCTTTTAATATTATTGTAGGGGACGTGTCTCACTTCCAGGTCTGCAACCGTTCACCTACATGATGATGAGAAGTTTTGGCATGATACACCTAAAAAACCTCCGATACTTAAGTCAGTATGTGTAACCAAATAATTCAGAATTCAAAAGAGAGACCAAAACTTCTCATCATTACACAAGTGAACGGTTGCAGACTGGAAGTGAGACACGTCCTCTACAATTATTTTTGCTTTGAGAATTGTAAAAAGTTGACTTATCTTTTGTGTTTTGTTTAAAAGTTTAAGAAAATTATAATGATTAAGTAATTATTAGATAAAAAATTGAATATTTGAAATAGAAAAATGCTTATGTTTGAGTGATATTTGAAAAAGAGATGAAATAAGATAAAATTAGATAAAAACTATTTCTAAGCAACCCCTAAGACTAGCTATTAGAATATAAATATATATATTAAATTCACATCTTTTTATTCGTTGAAGCTTTTAGGACAATTTCATGACACAAGTTTAAATCTTAACTTTATTCTTTTAACATGTATTTGGATTATATATTTTAACAGCTGGACGCAATTACTTATAAAGAGTAAATTTGGTTTACAAATGAAGGAGAATGTTAAGATAATTAAAGTTAATTACAAAACCTTAGTTTCCACATTTTTATAATTTAAAACCTTAGTTTTCATATTTTACAAATTGATATATACTTGAATTTCATAAAATTCACAATTAGGTACTTTAGCCAATTTTCTGTTAAATGTTAACGGAAGGATTGCCTCATATCAACATTCGATTGGCTAACGTGGATATTGCAAGTTTCATGAAATTTAGATATCAATTATGTGAAAATTGGAAAAAGTGAAAACTCAAGTATTGATTTTGTAATTAACCCTAATAATTATGATTACCCTTTTTATTCTCTATTTTAATTAAATATTTAATGCTGAGTTATTGTAAAATCACAATTTATCTAAAAAAGTCAAGCTGATTGGAAGATGTATATTTAATTCTTTCTTTTATATCCTTTACTATATGTGAGCCAGACTTTTCCTCAATAATTGAGTCTAGCATATAGAATATCTAATTAATATGGTAAAATGTAGAGTCAATATTCAAACTCATAACCTCTATTACGATATATTGTGAAATTAACATTTATCTTAAAAACTTAAATCGATAAAAATATGTATATTTAATTATTTTTATTATCTCTTTAACAATTATGTCTATTTAGGTCCTGTTTGGATAGCCAGTTGGTCTCATCTCATCTCAGCATACAAACACAATTCAAACACAAATATTTTTCAATTTCTCTCTCATATTTTTTTTTCTAATCATTACAATGTTTTTGAACTTTCATATAAAACACAAAAAAGAATTTAACGTTTTCAAATCTCAAAATAAAATAATATTAAAAAATAGTATTTTAATAATATTTTAATTTTATAATATTTTTATTCAATTTTTTTTCTATCCTTTCTGCTCAATACAAATCTTAATTCAAATTATTTTACTACTATTTATAAATTATCTTATTATAATTTATAAATTTTTTATCATATTTTATCTTATTTTATTTTATTTCATTTAAATATCTAAACGAGGCATTATTTTCTTCTACACGTTTAAAAGGTGGTGGAGAAAATGATAAAAGATGGTGGAAAAGACGAGCGAAAGACAAGAAAAAGATCCTGGTAGACAAAAGTGAATAAAAATTACTGTATATGAGTCACCAAGAGGACCAGTGTATTATGGGGTCGCTTACTAATTAAATATGGTAGTGGTGATTTTTTTTTAATTGGCTGGTTGCATTGGTAGGCCGATCATGGAAAAGGTTCAATTATGTCAGGATCATGCAACTTTTCTTTAACATGTTTTGTCTTAAGTTAATTGTGTGCCATACGTACAATTATTAGGGAACAGAAAAACAAAAACATCATGAAATTACTGCAAGGAGAGATCAAGAGGGTGGGAGCTCGGGATAGGCATTAGGACCCCGCACCCCACTGCTCCGCCGTCCCGCCCCCATTCGCCCTGCCCCACATGGGCGTAGAGAGGCTTTGTGCCGCCAGATGCAAGGGATGAGTGGCCCCGTCCGCATTTGGAGCCTCTAGTGGAGGCAGGGGACGGAGGGGCCCCAGCCTCACCCAAAACTATATAACTAAACTGCATCGTTCTGTTATGAGGAGTTAGGAGCCCCCTCTCCCCCGGGGTGACTCCCCCTGCCCCCTTCTCTTTTCCCACACTCCTACTGAATCTCTCTCTCTCTCTCTTCCGTTGATGTTCGTCTGTCGTACGCACTACGTTGTCGTGGTTTGTCTACATCTTCATCGCCGAAAGTAAGTTAATCGAATCTGATTATTTCGTTGCTTATTATTATTATTATTATTATTTTGAGTTATGGAGATTGGAGGAAGGATGTGATTAAATGGAGGAGTTGGAGGATGAGATTGTGTCTCTGTGAATTGTGTGCTGCGGAGATTTGATTTGTGCGGGTGTTTTGTGATGTTTGTGTTAATTTTTTTTTTTTTTGCGTATTTTGGTGACTTTAGGGTTTCGAATTGGAATTCTAAATTAGTTTAAGGTTCCAATATAAAACCCTTAATTATGTTAGGGGTTTCAATACCCTAAATTAATTTAAGGGTTTCAAGATTGAAAGTTGAATAAAATAATAATAATTAAATCCATTTGCTTTAAATTATTGACATAAGTTATAGAATGAGTTGAAAGTTGGAAGTTATGTGAATCCACTTGCTTTAGATAATTAAATCCATTTGCTTTAAATTATTGACATGAGTTATAGAATTAATTTAGGAGTTTCAAAATTGAAAGTTAAAACCCCTAAATTAATTTATAGAATCTGTTATAAAAAGTTCCAATGTTAACAAATATAAAGAACTATTATCATTATGAGAATTGGATATCTTTGCATGAAATGGTGACTTTTATTGCAATGTTTTTTTTATCTAATAGTTGGAAATCTTTTTTATTGCAATGGTGTCTTTTATTGCAATCTTTTTTTATCATTATGTGAATCTTTGGTGTTGCTGTGAATCTGTGGTGTTGACTGTTGATGTTAGTGGCATATTTTCATTTCTAATTTTTGTCTGTTTTAGGGATTCATGAATGTCTAGTCCAATAGATTTTAGTGATATCTCTCATACCCCTACCCCAACACCTAACCCTATACCTGGCACTAATCCCACGGACCTTAGTCCTAATCCTATGGAGACGGAACCTTGCCCTGCCCCCAGACCACATAAAGCAAAAAACATATTTCCATAATTTAGTCTCATTTTACCAAACTAGAGATTTGTGACCACAATAACCCCCAAGTAAAGTGTAACCACTGTGGTAAAATCTATGGATGTCACTATAGGAAACACGGTATATTACAATTAAAGGTCCATTAAGAAGAATAATGCAAGAAGAGTCTAATCTTAAAATCCTTACTAAAAAAGAGTCAATCTAGACTAGAGATTGGACTGAAAAAAATATCAGATGAGGGTAGTGGGGGTTCAACGTTGAAAGGGTATACTGTGATAAACTCTATGGATGTCACTATAGGAAATACGATACATCACAATTAAAGGTCCACTAAGAAGAATAATGCAATAATAGTCAATTTCCAATATTAAAATCCTTACTAGAGAAAAGTCAATCTAGACTAGAGATTGGATTAAAAAAATATCAGATGAGGGTAGTAGGAGTTTAACGTTGAAAGGGCATACTAAGTATAATCCCGATGAATGTAGAAGAAAGTTAACTTGTATGATTATCATAGACGAGCTACCTTTTCAGTTTGTTGAGAGGAAAGGGTACCAAAAATATTTTAATTACTTGGAACCTAGATTTAATGTTCCTTCTCACCACACAGTGGCAAAGGATATTAAAAAACATTACAAGAAAGAAAAAGATTTGTTGAGGGGCCAATTGGCGGGTCAAGTAGTTTGACTCACTACGATACTAGGACATCCATCCAAAATTATAATTATATGTCTTTGAATATGCATTTCATTGATTATGATTGGACACTACACAAAAAAAAAATTGTAAAATTTTGTCAAATTTTCAATCACAAGGGTGAGACGATTGAGAAAGACTTAGAGGCCGCAATAAAGAAATGAGGGTTGGCACGAGTTTTGACAGTTACAATTGATAATGCCTCATCTAAAGATTTTGCCTTGGGATATCTTAGAACTTATTTTAGAGAGGCAAATTAGATAATCTTGGGTGGTGACTGTTTGCATGTTAGATGTGTTGCATATATTTTGAATTTAATTGTGACTGATAGATTGAAAGATGTTGATGACTTGGTTAGGAATGCGGGCATAACATCCAAAAAAGGCTTTTGTATTGATGTTCCTACAATATGGAACTCAACCTTCTTGATATTGGAGGCGACCCAAGAATATAAGACAGCTTTTAAATTATTGGGTCATAAAAACATTCAATATGTCAAATATCTTGATGAATACGCGGGATTATGAAAGCCTATTGATGATGATTGGGAGGTTGTTGCTACTTTTGTAGATTTTTTGAAGCTTTTCTAAAAGGTCACATTGAGGTTATCTTGTTCTTTGTACCCTACATTCAATTATTTCTGTTAACAAATATCTACAGTGAAAGAAGAATTGGATTAAATATGTAGGGGTAACTATATTAGGATGCGGAAGATGACATTGATAATGAGGGTAAAATATGACAAGTATTTGATAGATTTGAGTAGGTTAAATATTTTGTTAGATGTGGTTGTTGCTCTTGACCCCCAGATCAAGATTGATGGTATTATATATGGTTTGAAATTTGCACACGGGAACGCATGGGCAGAGCTTATTTGGACAATGGTTAGAAAAACCCTTGATAAATTGTTTGCTGAGTTTATCGTAATCAGGGGTGGTAATGCATATACACCTACACCTACCTTACCGCCTCTTCCAGAAGTCGGGGCGTGGAAAAAGTGTAAGTTGGCGTGGGGTGAGAGTCTCTCATAGAACCCCCTACTAGTCCCTTAATCTACAAAAGCGATGTCGGAAGTAGACAGATATTTGGCAGGGGATCTTCTCCCATATATAAGAGAATTTGATATATTAGCATGGTGGAAGGCCAATACAGTGAAATATCATGTCCTTAGAGAGATAACCCTCATTATTTTGGACATCCTTATTAGTACCGTTGTCTCAGAGTCTGCCTTTAGTACCGCATGGTGCATATTGGATCCATTCCAGAGTTCCATTGTCTACTACCACTATGGAGGCATTAATTTGCACGCAAAATTGGATCAACGAGATGGAAATTCATGTTGTAGATGTTCTTGACTTTAAGGAGACCGATGATAAGGAATGCGGTGATCAACCTGAATCTTGTCATCATTGATTTTATTTTATTATTTTGATTTATTTATATTCATTTAATCGGTATTAGTTTCATATTTAATTATTGTAGCAATACATGAGACAACGTCTACCTCCACTGCAGTATGATTTCGTGGTGTTGGACCCACCATTGTCATTTGCCATAGGTTTATACAATTTGTATTGTCCCTTAATTATTTTTTATATTTATATAATTTTTGGTATCTAAGTATTTTTCTTGTATTTTTTTAGCTTTTATAATCTTACTGTCATATGTGCAGCTCAAGCCTCAATCATAATCCCAAGCCTAAAGACCAAAAATCAAACGATCTATTCTCATCTATTCTTACCTTGATCCCATCACATCTTGGTTAGTCAGATTTTAGTTTTTAATTTTCTCATTTCTAAAATATGTTTGTAATTTTAATTTTTGTTTCTTATTTATAATTCTAATTTTTGTTTCTATTAAATTTTTAATATTTCAGATCTTATGATCTCACAGCAGGCAACACTAATTACATGTCTTACCACCCATGGTCACCTGTCTAAAATGTCAAACAACTCACTTAGTTCAATTGTATTAAGTGATTCAGTTATTTGTAATGCTGATACAATGTTTTATGTTTATAATTTTGTAATTATTTTATCTTAATTTGTATTATTGTAGTAGCTTAGTTATTATTACTAATTTATTAGGTGGTAGTAGTACTTCATTTTCTTTTAATTTATATATTATTTTTATTATTGTAAATTCATGTTCTGGGCCGAATTGGGGGGGGTGCGGACGGGGACGGATGGGGTGTCCCCCCCACACCCTGATACCCGGATGGGGTACTTCGCCCTCGCGCCTCGATACCCGGATGGGGTACCCCTCTCCGCACACCGAGGGCAGGTTTCAGGGTGCATAACCCCACCCCCGCCCATGCCGAGGAGGGGGGCTACCCCGCCCCATAGGGCGCAGGTAGCACCCTTTATGGGAGCTAGCTGTCTAACAATACTTAGGGACTAATTGCAAGGAGTCCAGTAATATGATTTTTCCCCTTCTAAGCAAGCATATTATAGATATATTTAACAATTACATGATACAATAGTCAACAGAGTTGGAGGCCCCAACATTCATCCCAAACCAACAAATACAACACAAGAAATCAAATAAAGAGAGAGAAAGAGAGAGTGATTAAGAGATCTGGGACCAATGACTTGACCCCCACTCATTTATTTTCCATAAGGGGAAGCTGCTTGAAGCGATTTTGATACAAACTGAAAACGAATTGCAATACTGCAATTGGAAGTCATAGTAAAGAGGTGTGTGCTACATTTTGTTATTTTGTACTGACAGCCGGAGATATCCACTACCTCACTCCCACGATCCTTAGTTAGGAGAAGCAA